>OZ026502.1:8902102-10272102 GCA_964019985.1 Aurelia sp. 4 Dawson et al 2005
ATACTTAAAAAGAAAGTGCCCCTCCTGTGCCAAGAGCGTTTTATTGAGAACTGTGCCCCTGTAAGTAACTGTCCCAAGAGCACCTTTCCTAACACAGAAAACAGTAGAGAATGCTCCTCACCGACCCAGGAGGCACAGGGTTAAAGTTAAAGTATGAAGGGAGTATGAAGAAATCCAGGGAAACTGAGTACCCCATGGAAATAGCCTTATTTTGCAGTAGTCTCATAATGTCTCATAAAAATTTTTACATAGGCTTAAAGTCTATGAATTCCTCGACGAAATATATCAAGCACTTGGATGGGCATGAATGGGCGTAACAGAAATCAAGGATTTGCGTGCTTTGTTGTGACAAGAACATTTCGCTGGCCTAAGTTGCCGCTGAAGTAGATCATTCCTAGCTGGCAAACTGGTGTTGCTAAATTGTTTAGAACTGGCTACATTTGCAAAATGTAGCACCGTGTTAACAGAAACCAATTTACATAAGATTCAAATGGAACTAACCTTGTGAAATTCTAACTCAAAACGAAATCTGCTCTTGCAAAAACATGTCAACTTCCATCTTGTTTCCACAGCAAAGCTCGCTAAGCGATCATCCAAAAACAAATATGCAAAATACAACATAAAAAATTACAGCAAGGAGACAAATTTGGACTCTAAATCATCAGTCTCAAGTTTTGACTCAGCTGAACGAGATCATAAATAGCGATCTCAAGAAATTAGAGATGTGGCAGCTTTCATTGAATGGAGACGTGGCGGCAATAAGCTTTCGTTGAATTTGGCAAAAACTCATTCAATGCTCATATCCACCAAGCAGAAAGGCAACTCTCTTAGAAGTCGAAATGGAGCTTTGGAACTGAAGATACGCGACAATGAGCTCGAAGTAGTTCAAAAGACACAGTACCTTGGAGTGCAAATCGATTGCCATCTAGATTGCAAAGAGCAAATCAAGGCATTTTTTACCAAAGTCTCAAGGGCGATAGGCTTATTAAGACATGCTGAATCCTTTCTGTCGAAAACCCTTGGAAACTTCTGTCCAAAATGTGTCCTTTTGTCAAAGTGCAGGTTCACGTCGAGTTACGGTCACAGTCAAGTCCCCCCCCCCTGAGCAAATAGACACGAAATAAATGTCTAAGTTTTGCGTCATTCCTTGACTTTTTTACATTGAACTACTTCTGGGATAATGCTGCCTGGACTGAATTTTCAAGGCAATATTTCTCTGCTCAGAAAGGTCTGAAAATTGTCCTCTTGTTCCTATTTGAATCCTGCAATCATGTACTTTCAAGAATTATCAAGGTTGACTCGAAATATAGGTATTTTGGTATATTCTTATGCAATTCAAAATAGTAGAGATTTTCAAAATTCGTCTTTTTAAATTACTTGAAAAATTGAAGAGCTAAATGGAAAAATTGGGCTAAAATGTGTCTCAACACAAAGGAAAGGTTTGGGAACAAAGAGTTGATTATCAAGATATAAATAAAAGGACATAATCATGTATTCCATCTCAATTTAATGTTTTACTGTATTTCAAGGATTGCCTTTGTTTATATTCTCTAAGGACCTCTTGTTTGCTATAGCATTTTGTATAAAGAAACACCTGTTTACTTGTTGTGATTTTAACTGATGATGAACGCAAAGTTTGAAATATATTTATCTTATCATGATTTTGCTGTACATTGCAGTTTTTTATGTTTTGATAAAATGTATTCACCAACAAGATGACAAACTTAAAGCCACTATTTGTCAAAGCTTCTACCAAAAGGTTTACACCACATCATACTAGAATATGGGAATTATGGCTGTTCTTATTTTTGTGGTACAGAAGGGATGTTTGTTATTGAGATTTTTTTATGTTATCTGCAATAAATGTATTTTGACGCCTCCTAAAACCTTTGAAACTGACTTAACTTCATCTCTTTGACATAGATTCATGATATAGATTATTATTCATGACAATCAGGGTTTCATAAGCCTTGGCCTTCCAGCCCCTTTATCAAGAAGTACCTTTAGCGATTCTTTTTTTTTACAATTCTAAAGAAAATTTACAACAAATCTTACATGCTACTCTACTCATCTAATTACTATACAACACCACAGGGACGATACCAAGGGGAGCGAAAGACAATGACTACCCCATGGCCAAAACATAAAGACAAGCAACGGTACATTACATGCAACTACTGTACGCTACGAACGAAGAAAACGAAAACAAAAAAAGTAATAGATGATACACCATATATAAAGGGACTTGGTGGTTGGGTCTTGAAACATTGCTGAGGTTTCAAAAGATATCAATCAAACCGACCAGTTTCGTGGATGAAATGTAAAGTCAATTCGAGAATATTTTTGTTCAAATCAATAGAAAGGTCTTGATCGCCACATAGTAAAAGCTGCGTCAGAGCGTCCTTTGAAAGATTAGCATTTCATTTCACGCATTTCGAGATTGTTAGCACCAATCAGTCCTTAACACGAAGAGCGAAACATCATCGATGATTACTCGAAATGTTTACGAAGTTATGGAGAAGAGATTACTTGTTGAGTTTGCGAGAAAGAGTTTCAAAGAAGGATAAGTTGAGTTCAAAATCTCAAATCAAATGTGGAGATATCGTATTGTCGTTGAATGAAAAGACACGACGAGCTTTTGGAGACTGCCGAGAGTCGAAGAAGTTTTAGCGGGAAAAGATGGAGTCGTACGTGTTGCAAAGATACGAGTGTTAAGCAGTGACAATCGAGTTACAATACTGCGACGTAGTGTGAAGCATTTGATACATATCAAAATAGCAAACAATGAAGATCAGGTGGAGAGGAAGCAGACTGCAGAGGAGAGTGAAGAGCAGCAAGAGACGACAAGATCGAAGAGGCCTGCAGCAGTCATGGAAGACGACTTCAACAAACGTGAGTTTATCTTATATATTTTTTTGTAGTTTTAGATGTTTGATCATAGGTATTTGATCAACCCGGGGGAGTACATCGTGACGTTTCGTTGTTGTTGTTTAGAGACCACGCTTTGCTGAGCTGAGCAATGTTGATTGACGCTTTAATTATTGTAAGTTGTTAGATTTCGAGTTCGGTCGATAGCGGACAGATTGAGTTTTAGAGTTAGCACGGTAGTTTTATAAGCGATAGATTGCCTCATGGTGAAATCGAAATACGATAGGAACGTTTTGCCTGAGATTTAAGAGTATTTACGACATATTGCACGTTGTATGCCAAATATCCTCATTGACTGAGTTCTTTAGGCAGCTTCTTATTGTTGCCTGGCATTGGGTAAATTTGATCAAAACAGGTATGATGTTTAGCCAAATTTACTGTTCGGTAAGCTATGTCCATTGTCCCAGATGTATTGGTTACACAAGCAATCCAGTGACAGTATAACCCATGTTTTAGACAGATCGGCAATTGTGAAGTGCCACGACAGCTTCGGCAGCAAGTACCTAGAGTAAAGAGCAATCTTATTTTTGGGATGTAAGGGAAGAATGTTAATTCATTGCATGATATCCTGAGTTAGTTCGACTAACTGGTCTTGGTGACTCTTGTTGTCCAGTCTTGCCCGACGGCTGGAATTAAGCTAATGTTGACGTACAATTTGGGGGGACTTGTTTTGCATATGAACCAACCTTTTCTATTGCAAAGGTCTTGCATTTATCAACTCTTATCAGCATATCTGCCCAGGAGCACCACCTTGTGGAAGCATTTAGTAGCACTTGATTTGCACACTGCTGACCGGAAATGACTACAGCATCGTCTGCAAATTGATACTAGTGACGAGGCTGGAAATATTTGCTGAATTGGTACCCCAATTGTCGGAAGCTTGCAATCTTTACATGTTGGATGTAGGTACTTATTATTAGGTTGAATAAAAGTGGACTCAAGTACAGTCTCCTTGTAGGACTCCTTTACCAACGTGCATAAAACCTGTTCTATGGGAATCAGTTGTGATACGGGTAAAGAAGTTCGTATTAAGTTGCTGAATCAGTGAGTTAGTGTCATTAGGCAGACGGTGATACTCTAACACTGTTCTTATCAAATCACGATTTACTTCTTCAAAAGCATTTCTTAAATCGAGCAATGTCACTGCCAAGAATCTCTGCATTATAGGGGCGTGGCTTATCAAATGCGAAAGGTGATATGTGTGTTCAAAGTTCCTCGACATCTTGGGTACAAATGCCTTCTGAATTTCTGACTGGACTATCCTTCAGGAATTCGTACATTCTGTTTCTTAGAAATGATGTAAATATTTTCCAGGGAACAGTTTCAAGCGTGATAGGCCAGAAATGTTGGGGTTCAGATTCATCGCCTTTCTTGTAAGCCAAGACTATAACAGCCCTCTTCCAAGTTTATTCTGGTATTTGATCAAGCCTGGTTTTCATTAAATTGTAATTTATCGGCGATTTTGGCGATATCACCGATGATCGCCGATGTTCTGTTTTCATATGAAATTACTGACTTGCAGCATCGGCGATGATCACCGATGTGCAGTGGAAAACAACATTTTTTGATCCTGAAAGTTGATCAGCAGATAGATTGGGAATCCATACTTGGCCCATTTGAAGGTGATCCTGCCGGTATGGCGGCCACGTTTCAGGATGTGTTTGAATCAGTCTTGAATCTCCATGCCCCCCTACGCAAGAAAAGGGTACGTAGTGAATATGCCCCTTGGCTCTCTGCTTCTCTTAGAAACCTGATGAAGGAACGTGATAAGGCGAAGCAGATAGCCGAGGGTCAACCGGAGATGTGGCCGAAATATAGGCAACTGCGTAATCAAGTAACAAAAGGGATTCGTATTTCCATTCAGGATTATTATAGTAGGCTAATCAAAGAACACGAGAAAGATCCAAAATGAATGTGGAAGACAATAAACAAAGTCTTAGATAAAAACACTAACTCCGATATCACTTCGAGTCTCGAATTCGAAGGAAAACGCTTAACAAGGGAGCCCGATATTCTTGAAGCATTTAATCATCATTTCACCTCCATAGGCCCTAAACTTGCCCAAAAAATTGAGGTTCGAAGTGATGATGATTGTCTTCAGAACATCACCACTGAATCAAATATGATTTTCAGAACTGTTGATGAAAATTACATTTTGGATGCAATTAATCAGCCAAAAATGGAAAAGCATCAGGACCTGATAAGGTATCGATTACCATCGTAAAAGATGTAAAAGACCTCATTGCAAAACCCTTGAAAATAATCTTTAATGATTCGGTAATGAACGGCGTTTTCCCCAATATCTGGAAACTGGCAAGAGTACCTCCAATCTTTCAATCGGGCGCTAAAAGTGATGCAAACAATTATAGACCGATTTCTGTCATTTCAATTTTCTCCAGGATGCTGGAACGCCTAGTGCATGATCAGCTGTTTGATTTCCTCAAAGCGAATAAAAAGCTTACCTGTAATCAGTCAGCTTTTCAAAAACTATGCTCCACCATAACCTCCCTAATCAGCAGCACTGATTATTGGTATGAAAACATGGATTCTCGGAAAATTAATTTGACTTTATTTTTGGACCTCAAGAAAGCCTTCGATACAGTTGACCATTCTGTCCTTATGAAAAAGCTTCGTGCGTATGGTATTAGAGGATCTGCAGGGGATTGGTTTGAATCCTATTTAAAGGAGAGAAAACAGTATTGTGCTGCTAATGGACACCGATCAAACATAAAAAACATCACCTGTGGTATACCCCAAGGATCTTGCCTTGGTCCTCTCCTCTTTATCATTTACCTCAACGATTTTGAAAAGTGCCTAGAATTTTCGCAAGCTAGTCTCTACGCTGATGACACACAAATCACGGTTGCATCAGATGATATAAAAAAACTAGTACTCGACACGCAACAAGAACTGGTCAACCTCTCTGAGTGGATGAGGATAAACAAATTAAGTCCTAACCCGGCTAAAACAGAATACATGACAATAGGTCATCCCCGTCGAATAAAGCAATTAGAAATCTCGGATGCTCTGTTGTTAAATGGCACTGAAATCAAACGGGTACTAAAATCCAAATGTCTCGGAATCATCATAGATGAAAGTCTCACATGGGACGAACAGTTTAAAGCTGTTAAGTCCAAAGTTTGCGGTGGTTTATCGGCCTTAAAAAAGTTAAAAAATATCATACCGCAATCGCAACTGTGTAGTGTATTCCACGCAATCGTGGAAAGTCATCTTCGCTATGCAGATGTTATTTGGGGGAGTCTCTCAAAAACAAAATTAGATACTCTCCAACGTCTGCATAACAGGGCTCATGCAATAATAGAAAATGCATGCATAAAGGACGAATGGTCATCTAATTGGCTAAGTGTGGAAAATCTTATTCGATTTGATCGTTCTGTGATGGCATATAAGATTCTGAAAAAGTTAAGCCCAGAAAGCCTTTGGGACAAGTACCAATATAGATCCGCGTATTCAAATTATGAAACAAGGAATTGTAAGGATCTCCAAATCCCAAGGCTTAAAACTGAACATCCCAAAAAAGGATTTTACTACTCTGCCTTAAAAGCTTGGAACGATATCCCAGCTAATATCAGAGAAATCCAAACACTAGGGCGCTTCAAAAAAGAACTAAAAGCGCACCTGACGAGCTGAGAATGCCAAGAACAAAGCACTGAAACACGACCCCCTGGAAGAACAGTCCATTTTTTTTTCTTAATTTTATCTTAGTATTACTCACTCACATTGTATTAGGTTTTTAACTGAAGGGGTATCGTGTATAAATAATAATAATGAATGAATGAATGAATGAATGAATGAATGAATGAATGAATGAATGAATGAATGAATGAATGATCGGCGATGGTCGCAAATGATCGCCGATGATCCAAGGACCTTGGTTTTCATAAATCGCAATTCATTGGCGATTGTCGCCGATCAGATGGCGGATGATCGGCGATGAATTGCGATTTAATGAAAACCAAGCTTTAGTTATCAAAACTTTGGTGATTTACAGCATGAATAAATGATCGCAAATAGGAGCATTTCTTGATAACAATAATTGATATTTGGTCCAAGAGGCACGGTGATCCAGGAGCTTTCGTTCGTCGGATAAATGCCAAGAATACAGATGCAATGATCATTCAAAAAAATACATCTGTTGGTCCCTTGAAGCCAATTGAAATTGTCAATAATACAGTAAATTACCAAACGGAATGCAAGCTACTGAGGGTGTGCATTGACAGTACGTTGACATGGAACTCACAAATAGAGAAAGTTAGGAGGAAATTTACAGTTTACAATGCAATGTTACGAAAGATAAAATTCCTGCTAAGTGAAACACTTGAAAAGATCTACTTCACTATGATAGTTCCAAAGATAACCTACGGGCTGCTGGTGTGGGGGAAATGTTCAAAGAATCTACTACAGAAGATCGAATCTCAGCACATAAAAGCAGCTAGAACTGTGAGAAAAACAAATGAAAAGGTGAAAAATGCAGAGGTACTCCAAAGAGCAAACTGGAATAACATTGAATATGTATATAAGAGGAAGATTGCTATTGAGATGTATAAGATCATTAGACTAGAAGAGATTTACACCATAAAATGTAATACACGGAGAGGGGAGAAGTAAAGATAGAAAGGTTGAAATCGGAAACTGAACGAAACACGTTAAAATACAGAGGATCGATATTATGGAATACATTAAACTCAGGTTTCAAGAGTGCGGACAATTTGTTAAACTTCAAGAAATCGTTGACAAAGAATTGTAAAATAATCAAACAGATCTCGTTTGGTAAGGGAATTACTGTAAATATGAATAAAGACCTCGATAATTTTTGTGTATTTCTAGTAATTAGGGATTTAAGACATTTGAAACAAAGAAATGATGCAAGGTTTTAGATTAGATAGGGTTTGTTTTACAATTTAATTTTTGCTTACAAGTTATGCATTCTTGATATAGGGAGACACCCCAGAGGTAACATAACATGTTGAGGGTACGGGTATGTGCTGCCCATATGGGTGGGTTTGTGGATCCAAAATTCTCTAAACAAGGGTCCCTCAGATTTTCCAAAAACGTGGGTGTGTTTTCCAGAAATTGGCGAAGAATGGTAAAAAATAGGTAGTTTTCCGCCAAACTTCATTATAAAAGTGGGTATGACGGCAAATGTTGGTAATTAGAGGAGGGTAACTTTCTGAAAACCAGGCGGTAGACCCCATCCATACGCAAGTCATGTACCCCCCCCCCCCCCCCGGGGTAGAAACTTCCAGTTGAACAATTGTTTGCTGATGGAACAACTGGAATGAAATTCCATTAGATATGATAATCTCTCAGTCAAAGAAAGACTTGATATGTGTTTCAATTTGTACTGAAAGCCATTTTTGTAGGAAAACGTGGTATGATCATGCCACTGTATCTAACTTTTTGTTTTTTTGATAGCGTAGAATGAAAGCAAATGTTAAGATGAAACTCAAATACTATATCAAGGGAATTATAAGCTAAAGTAACTAAATAAAGAGGGAGTAATACCTACCACTTATAAGCTGTGCCGACTGTGGTTCTGCAGGGTATGCTAGGAAAGGTTGTAAGATCGATCGGTCTCTGTGTGTGTATCATGCAGGCACAAATGGATAGGGAACTGTTGGCATGGAGGTGGCTTCCGAACGGCATGTTGCATCAGGAATTATCGGTTCTTTTGTATAGTTCGCGGTAGGACTCGGTCCGATAAGGTAATTCATAAATGTCTCTATGGTTAAAGACTGACTATACGCAACTCTTCAGCTATAAACCCACAAGGATATTTCGAGCCTTTAATCATAGTATATCCATTATGGTTTGTGGGCGGCCCATGCAGTCCTGCGTCCAGGACCACAGTTGCTAAGTTCAGTTCAATGTAACCACGAGTATTCCATTTCTTCAATGTTCATCAATGAAATAAGTTGCAATCCAGTATGGCAAGTTGTTTGTTCTCCATGATAAAAGCGATAATAGTTCTGTATACGAGTTCTTTTGCATAGTTGGGTTTCTTGTTGGCCTAGTTTCTTATGTTGCCAATGCTCGCGTTTGTGTATGTTGTTGCTGTTGTGGTTGTTGTACTCTAGTTCTTGGAAGTTGTTTGTTTGATTGCAGTGGTTGTTGTTGCAATTTCTATGGCGGTGATAATCTTGTCCTGACCAATTTATCTTTCAGGTTAGGCCTTCTTTGCAGCGACAAAATCGGTGTACTGTTATTCCAAACCTGCTGAAGGGTTGGGTTATTTCTTACGAGGTGCCAGTGGCTCCTGAGAATAGATCCGATTTCTGTTATTTCAGGGTCATAGGGGCCGTGGCGCCGTGGTGTAATCCTCTGACATTGCAGCCAGAATAGTCAGGCGGAGTGGGTTCGAGTCCCGGTAGAGCCCCACCACTTGAGCGTCATGACAAGGGGTCGCGGACTCGATTAGGTCTGCTCTATTTCTGCGATCCCAGCGCTTGGCGCTGAAAAACGCAACTTCACCTTCACCTTCACCTTCACTATGAATGGAATAACTTTGTTTAGATTATTCGTTATATTGTCAGTGTTAGGGTTAGGCACATGTTCATTTGTGTGATCTGGAAATAGTAAATCATTCTGATTTATATTCGAAATTCTTGCAAATGTTTTCTCAATGAATGTTAGGTCATAACCTCTCCTTACAAGAATTTTCTTTCAAGATATTGAGGTGTTTTTCAAGCTCTTTATCATTAGTGATAAGTCTTCTATATCGGAGTGCTTGGCTATAGATGATTCCCTTTTTACAGTGAGGGGGGTGGAAGGATGCCGCTTGTAGTAAAGTGCATATATCAGTGGGTTTAATAAACAAGGTACTTTCTAGTATCCTGTTGTCATTAAAGTATATGGTTGTGTCGAGAAAGTTGATCCTATCTTTGGAGTAGTCACCTTCAAATTTGATAGTATCATGAATAGAGTTAGCATGTTCAATGAAATTTTTAAGAGTTTGTTCGCCATGTTGCCAGATAATTATAATGTCATCAATGTATCTTTTCCAGAGGAAAGGCCGAAGTTTATCCGGTGCATGTGTGATTATTCTATTTTCTAGCTGAGACATGAATATGTTTGCGAAATTGGGTGCCATAGGCGTGCCCATGGAGGTACCATGTATTTGCAGGTATATTTGATCTTTAAATTCAAAATAATTTCCTTTCAGAATAAATTCAAACATTTGTTTCAATTCATTGATTGGTAGGGGAAGACTTTGACCGTAAAATTGTGTCAAAGCTTCCAGACAGTATTGTATGCCCTCATTTTGAGGGATGTTGGTGTAGAGAGATTTAACATCCAGTGTGGCTAGCAAGGAGTCTTTTGGGATGATAGATCTGTTGTTCATAATTATTTGCAGGAAGTGTTTGCTATCTTTAATATACGAGGGAATTGTTTGAACTATTGGTTTCAAGTAATAGTCTAGGTATTGGGAGAGTTTCTCGGTGGGAGAGCCACATCCCGAGACAATTGGCCTCCCTGGTGTTATATCGTCTATTTTTGGTTTGTGTATTTTAGGTAGCAGGTAGAATTTTGGAGTACGTGGCAAACTATTAGGTTCTAGGAATTCATAAATCTTAATAGTGATTTTTTGTTTTGTCAGGAGGTTTGTTAGGAACGAGATGATGAACACTCTAGATTGGAAGGATAATTTCAATGACACTGAAAGTTTCTGAATTAGTTTTTACTATTGGGGGCAAAAGTTATGACATAGTCTACGTAACTGCTGAGATGTATTCCTTGACATTTGAATTTGTTCTTCTTTTTTTTATTCAATATGAAATTTACAATGATCAATTACCCAAGATAATAACTACGAAGCACTATACCACACTACAAGGACGATACCAGGAGGAGCAAAAATATCATGGCTACCCCCTGGCATTTAACACAGAACACATAAACCTAAAATACAACTAATTATACGACACAAGAATCTATTAAGCTAATACAAGGATTTAAGGAGAGGGGGGAAATTGCGGACAGGTTTTCATTACAACCTATTCAAAATGTTTGGAGGCCAGGATATATTCTAGAGTTGCTGTGAGAATTTTCGCATTTGAATCTAATGATAACTGTTCATGGCCATAGAGGATGATTTTTAATAACTCTTCATTTTAAAGATTTATCAAACCATGGGGCAACAATATCGCGTTTACACAGCTGAGAAGATCAAGTCTATTTGCATCATAAGTACGGCAGAGCAGGAAATAGTGTTCCGTATCCTCAACACCATCATTTGTTGGGAACAAAGGGTTCAACGTATCCCTGAAGTTATGCTTAAATTTGTGAAAATTTAGCTTACTGAGTCCAACACATGGCTGCGTTCAGATGGATAAGCCTTTTGGGTCATGTATACAGTAAACCGACTTTGGAGTTGGACGGATAATGGACAATAATTTTCTCTTGAAAATATTTACGGAGCTGGCTAGTCTTATCTCAGGGTCGAGTTTTTTTTCCCATTCCGATAAGCAGTTGGGGTAGAAATGTGATTTGAAACCTTGTGTTCTTGCATATATTTGCCCTATTGTAGCGCGTCTGCGAAGATCATAACTGGATTCTTGAAGATGGGGAATTGGATGTCTCGTGTAGTCTGAAGTCAGATTGTTGACTATTTTATAGGAGAGGATAAGGCGTCTACTCCATCGTCGGAGGCTTAATGATTCCCATCCAAGTTCATCATACAGCTTATCACGAGAAGTACCCTTCCAAGCGCCTTTCACTGCTAATGCAGCGGAGTATTGGAGTATTTGTTCTTCTTTATTCATTTATGTAAATTTTCGTCGCTACAATTAGGTCTGTGATTGATAAAATGAAGACAGAAAATATGTTTTATTGATATTCTTTCAAACATTATAGAAGTCAAATTCATTTGACAAGCTTCTGTGAGACCACAATTCTATTCATATTTAGTGAAACTTTGAAAATTGACAGAGGGTTGCAAAGGGACTTTTTGAGCACACAATTTTGTCCATCAAATAAGTGGCTCCAAGGGCTTTCCGCAAGGTACTTTCTATTTGGTCTCTATATTTTGTTTTAACTTACTGCTTTTTCACAAGAAAGTTTAATGTTGTTGCATTGCCAAGTACCACAAACACCTACATCTACATCTACATCTATCGGGATAATCAGTAAAGCCCCTGCGGGGCATCACACTGACAAGGATCTGGTTATTGAATCTGCGAGCATATGCTATGTTACTTGAGTAGAAAAGAGAACGAAATGGAAGGGTGGAATTTGACCCTTAAGGACGAGACAATATATGCTGGCATATTCATTTTCCAGACCCTGAACGGCTTAACTATCACTGTACTAAAACGGACAACATAAAATAGAAATAAAATAAACTTTCAACACAGTCGTACCACATGCCGTGACAACAAAGATAACACTCTTCCAGCAGAACAACGACAACAATGATTTTGTCTATTCAATGTACTGTTTAACAGCTTGTCTGAATGAGTCAATTTTCTGGTGTCCTTTGACGTCAGGTGGAAGGCTGTTCCACTCCGCAATAGTTCTTGGCAGGAAACAGAATTTGTAGAAGTCTCTCTTGGCAAAAGGCTGTATGTATCTCAGTGCCTCTCCTTCAATACTGCAACTACTACGGCGTGTACTTCTTTCTTGTATCTTGATGTATTCAGTGATAGGGATAGCGACCTCCTTTTTATAGGCTTTGTGGAGGATGGTGAGCCTCTGAATTTTCCTCCTCTTCTCTAATGAGCTCCAATTGAGATCATCAAGTGTTTTAGTCATGGATCCAGGGATTCTGCTCCTGTTGTTGGTAACAAACCTGGCTGCACGCCGTTGTACTGCCTCTCATTTTTGAACACCACACACACCCTGCTTCTCATAGTGAGTGGTAAATTGGTAATAAAACTTCACATACAGAATTGCTTTTTGAAGATGAAGATGTATGAGCAGATAACAAGAATTCATTCATCAAAGTCCTCTCTAATGGATGGGTGCGGTAAAGATGGCATCAACGAATTTTGAACCAAGATCCTTTGAGGTCTTGAAGAAATCAGCTGATCAAATTTCAATAAAAATTCAATTTGATACAAAGCATCATAGTAAAAGACTCCTGTCCTGTCCACCATCTTTAGTGCAATCATCTATTGGAGCATGGTATGGAATTGATACACTTGAAAGATTTGATACACTAAAACAAGTTTTCAACTGATAGTCATTTTTATATGAAAACAGCTGCAAAATTAGCAACGGTATGAAAAACCGCCAAGAAATTGAGAAGCTATTTGGAAGCAATTACAAGTCAATTCAAGGTTAAGAAACTCTTTTGATTTTAGGGTATGAGATGCAAAGTTTTTTAAAAAAGAAGTGCATCACTAAGGTTAAATTAAAAACTATATAATAAGAAACAAATTGTGGTTTATTGAATGATAAACAAGTCATATGAAACTTCTTGGTCTAAGATTATGCAAAAGTCATCTGCGTGAAACTGTGTTAACTTTGAGTTTTGGTGTCTCATACCTCCCAAGTGTGTCTAGTTTCATAAGATCAGCAGTTTGAAAAACGTAAAATCTTTGATCTTCCATTAAATACTTCCATGTTGCAGAGGGAATTACTTCACGTTAAATGTTCAAAGGGTGTCCAAGTGGAATTTATCTGTGCTGACAGCTGTTTTAAAACATATCTATAATTGTTCACAATGAAGTTGGTCACTTTGCTGTCATCAAATTAACACACCATCTGCAGCAAGAAATATGCAATCCTCAATAGCAAGTGGATCCTTCCCCTGCAACACAGGGAAGTCAGTACTTGATCTACCTTTGAACATAATGCAACCAAAATTGAAAAGCACCCCTTTTAATGTATATTGCAAGATATTTGAGTTCTGGGTGGGTGCAATAGAATCAAGACTCTTACTGAGATGTGCATGAAAAACATAAACAAAAACCTTGAAACCAAAAACTAGCAAAATAAAGTGCAAAAATCAGCATTGTAAAACAGACAAGAGCTTCACTGAATGAAATCAAACCAAACATTCAACATGAAATGGTAAATTTTCCAGAAAATGGAAGGCTGATCAAGGTCAAGCGAGATTATCAATAAGACGATCCAACGTCAAAACTGTCCAAAATTAATCTGCTTTAAACAGAAAAGTGTAACAAAATAAAATGAAGTTTTAGCTGATGCAGACAGATTAGGGTTTCACTGAAAGAAATCAAACGAGAAATTCAACGGGTAACTGGGAAACTAGCAGAAAATTGAAAGCCGCCATCACATTGTTGTGATCAGCGAGTTGCCATAATATTTCAATAAGAAAACGCAAGGCCAGAAGGTGAACCAGCGCAAACAAATCCGCTTGAAACAGAAAAGTGTAAAAAAAATGAGAAAGGTTTACTTTTGTTAAACAGAAAACAATCTCGCTGAATAAAATCAAACCAGAAATTCAACGGGTAATTGTGGATTTTGCAGAAAATGGAAGGCCAACACAGTCAACCGCGATTTTGCTTGGTAAGTCAATGGGAAATTCCATAGGCCTTAAGGTGCAAAATGCTCGAAGCAGATTCAAAGCTCTGAAACTCCGATATGTAAAAAAATGTAACGAAATCCTTTCGCAGACCGCTTACTGTATGATTTTAGCATAAGAATTTATCTGAATTAGCGTTTGGGTTTATTTTGTTAAGAAGAAATTGAGATGCCGCCGAGGTGTAGCTGTGATAAACAATTCTGACGTTGTTGGCCTGGCCAAAGGAAACATCTTCAAGTTAATAGTGTCGATGGTCGTATAACCTTGCAAGGACCCTCAAAATGTGAATTGACCTTCAAGCAATCGATCAAAATAAGGATAAATTACTCACGTATATCATGATTGCCAATAAAATGAGTTTTCCGAGTACAACTCTGCCGCTTCTTCTTGCTTTTTCCTGCGTGTTTTAAGCCAAATTCTGCCGCTGCCTCGTTTGCTTGTGCATCACATATGGGTCAATGCGCTGCACTGGCCGTTTCCCCTCCTGCGCCTACGGCGCTCCCAGGTCTATATGGTATCCAGGCCAGTCTCCAGCTTGCACGTTTGACGGACATCGTCTTGAATCTATGTCTCATATTTTGAATGGATGCAAAAAATCCCGAAATAACTATGTTACAAGACATGATCGGATCGTTGAAAAAATTTCGAGTGAAGTTCCAAGGAGATCCCATATAGTTTTCATCAACAAAACCATACAAACGTGTTTTGCTGACACCGTTAATCCGAACGAAAGCGGTTCAGCCCTGAAGCCTGATTTTATTGTAAAAAAAGGGTACAACAGTGATGATAATGGATGTAGCCTGCACGTATGACCTTTACATTGACAATACGTATCAAGAAAAGATTAGAAAATACAAAGTGGTGGAAAGTTTGCTAAATTCAAAAGGATTTAACTGCGTAATTGACTCGGTCATTATTGGATCACTTGGATCTGTTCATCGCAAGGCATTAGGCGTGTTGCTGGATTTAGAAATCAAAAAGTTGTCAGGAAAAGGATTACTTAAATTGTGCTCAACGTCAAATATCATTACTGCCAAACAATTGTGGAATCTTAGATGTAGAAAGACCCATGCCTAGTTTACGAAAAGTCGAACTTCTCCTGTCGAGCCATTGTGATTCGATTATGAAACTTTAAGGAACATTGGACACTTAGCATTGTTTTTAGCTAATCCAGTTCAATAAGAATAACTATGTATGTATGTATGTATGTATGTATGTAACTATGTATGTATGTATGTATGTATGTATGTATGTATGTATGTATGTATGTATGTATGTATGTATGTATGTATGTATGTATGTATGTATGTATGTATGTATGTATGTATGTATGTATGTATGTATGTATGTATGTATGTATGTATGTATGTATGTATGTATGTATGTATGTATGTATGTATGTATGTATGTATGTATGTATGTATGTATGTATGTATGTATGTATGTATGTATGTATGTATGTATGTATGTATGTATGTATGTATGTATGTATGTATGTATGTATGTATGTATGTATGTATGTATGTATGTATGTATGTATGTATGTATGTATGTATGTATGTATGTATGTATGTATGTATGTATGTATGTATGTATGTATGTATGTATGTATGTATGTATGTATGTATGTATGTATGTATGTATGTATGTATGTATGTATGTATGTATGTATGTATGTATGTATGTATGTATGTATGTATGTATGTATGTATGTATGTATGTATGTATGTATGTATGTATGTATGTATGTATGTATGTATGTATGTATGTATGTATGTATGTATGTATGTATGTATGTATGTATGTATGTATGTATGTATGTATGTATGTATGTATGTATGTATGTATGTATGTATGTATGTATGTATGTATGTATGTATGTATGTATGTATGTATGTATGTATGTATGTATGTATGTATGTATGTATGTATGTATGTATGTATGTATGTATGTATGTATGTATGTATGTATGTATGTATGTATGTATGTATGTATGTATGTATGTATGTATGTATGTATGTATGTATGTATGTATGTATGTATGTATGTATGTATGTATGTATGTATGTATGTATGTATGTATGTATGTATGTATGTATGTATGTATGTATGTATGTATGTATGTATGTATGTATGTATGTATGTATGTATGTATGTATGTATGTATGTATGTATGTATGTATGTATGTATGTATGTATGTATGTATGTATGTATGTATGTATGTATGTATGTATGTATGTATGTATGTATGTATGTATGTATGTATGTATGTATGTATGTATGTATGTATGTATGTATGTATGTATGTATGTATGTATGTATGTATGTATGTATGTATGTATGTATGTATGTATGTATGTATGTATGTATGTATGTATGTATGTATGTATGTATGTATGTATGTATGTATGTATGTATGTATGTATGTATGTATGTATGTATGTATGTATGTATGTATGTATGTATGTATGTATGTATGTATGTATGTATGTATGTATGTATGTATGTATGTATGTATGTATGTATGTATGTATGTATGTATGTATGTATGTATGTATGTATGTATGTATGTATGTATGTATGTATGTATGTATGTATGTATGTATGTATGTATGTATGTATGTATGTATGTATGTATGTATGTATGTATGTATGTATGTATGTATGTATGTATGTATGTATGTATGTATGTATGTATGTATGTATGTATGTATGTATGTATGTATGTATGTATGTATGTATGTATGTATGTATGTATGTATGTATGTATGTATGTATGTATGTATGTATGTATGTATGTATGTATGTATGTATGTATGTATGTATGTATGTATGTATGTATGTATGTATGTATGTATGTATGTATGTATGTATGTATGTATGTATGTATGTATGTATGTATGTATGTATGTATGTATGTATGTATGTATGTATGTATGTATGTATGTATGTATGTATGTATGTATGTATGTATGTATGTATGTATGTATGTATGTATGTATGTATGTATGTATGTATGTATGTATGTATGTATGTATGTATGTATGTATGTATGTATGTATGTATGTATGTATGTATGTATGTATGTATGTATGTATGTATGTATGTATGTATGTATGTATGTATGTATGTATGTATGTATGTATGTATGTATGTATGTATGTATGTATGTATGTATGTATGTATGTATGTATGTATGTATGTATGTATGTATGTATGTATGTATGTATGTATGTATGTATGTATGTATGTATGTATGTATGTATGTATGTATGTATGTATGTATGTATGTATGTATGTATGTATGTATGTATGTATGTATGTATGTATGTATGTATGTATGTATGTATGTATGTATGTATGTATGTATGTATGTATGTATGTATGTATGTATGTATGTATGTATGTATGTATGTATGTATGTATGTATGTATGTATGTATGTATGTATGTATGTATGTATGTATGTATGTATGTATGTATGTATGTATGTATGTATGTATGTATGTATGTATAATTCATTCATTTCATTCATTTTAAATTATTTATACATGGCAAAATCATTCAGTTGCCACAAAATAACCGTTTTACAATGTGCCCTGTTAAAATACAAAAGAAAAACAAAACAAAAAGAAAAATTGGTTAATCAATAAACTCCTAATACAGTTAATGCATCGAAAAGCCTTATTTCAAATAGTCCTATCGAAACGAAAAAGAAATTAAATTGCAACAGCAAGGAAATCAATAGAATTTGTTCTTGATGAAAGAAAGTATGTCAAGTTTGCTTTATAATCCTTCCCTTTGGTTTTAATTTGAAATTTGATAGCGAGGGAGACAGTTTATATATATATAATGTTTGTAACTTGTCTGTATGACGGAGGAGCGTTGTTGAATTGTTTCTCTTGAGTTTGGAATGCAGGTATCCAAGCTGGAATGCAAAAACCTTTCCTAGTGCTTACAGCCTGGAACGCTTTTCGGAAATATTGTTGACAAGTAAGTTTGTTAAACTTTGGTATAACTCTCTTGGGTATTTCAATAAATCGTTTCACGTAAGACGAAAATTTCTTTTTAATCAATTGATTGTGATCTACTGAATATGTGTGATTGTTCTGCAAGCAGTCATTTGATCCATTCCTTAAGAAAGATCTTAATAGTTTTCATACAAACTTTATTTCCTCTTCCATTGGCATTGTCCTTTTCAAATAGAAAAAAGACTTTTTCAGAAATTTCCAGCTTTTTCCCGCATACTTTTCACTCAGGTGGTCTTTCACTGGTTCTGAATTATTAACAGTACCATGGGACTCGGCCATATATAGCCTGGTCTCCATATGATCGTAACAGTCTGTGACCTACTACGACACATCGGCGACGTGTCTCCGATCAGTTGGCGATGTATGGAAACGATCACTGTTATTATCATATGGAAACCACGCTGTAAACTTATCTCAACTCTTTCGATGCGTCCCCGTACTGTCCCCGTCTGATCGGCAACGTCGGCGACGTCGTTCAGAAAATGTTTCCATTTGACGCAACCTTCCCCGATGTATCCCCGAGCCTGTCTCGGCGACGCATCGCCGACTGTTACGATCAAATGGAAACCAGGCTTAATTGCAAACAACATCATTGAATTTGCGCTCTGTATCTTCCAACTATTTGCGCACTGTATCATCCATAATAACAATAATAATGATGATAACAATAACAGTGATAGTTTTTCATTTATTTTTTTCATTTATTCATTCACTTATTTATTTATTCATTTATTTATTTATTCATTTATCTATTTAATCATCTTTATCCACAAATCCCTATCAGCTAATAGTCTGAAAAGAAAAATATAATAGTAAGATAAAAAAAGATCATCGTACTATATCTACAAGGAATAATATGAAATGTAACCATAAGGTAAGTGCTGCTCTTCCTAGGGACCGTGCTTTGGGTTACATGCTAGTGTAGCAAGTAGTCCTTCAGTTTCTTTTTAAATGTGAGAACTATGGGGCTATTCCTTATATCGAGAGGTATACCATTCCACAGTTTAGCACCGGAGTAAAGAAAACTCTTTTTTGAAAATTTTAGGTTTCGTTTTGGGATATCAATATCTTGGCAGTTTCTCGTTGCGTATGCAGATATTTGAGATCTCGTAGTGAATTTTCCCTGAAGACTGTTCGGAGATAAATTATTCATTATCTTTTATGCCATGACAGCCTTGTCATATTTGATAAGGTTAGAGACAGAGAGCCAATTGCACATCCATCCGTCCTTTATATTATAGCTTTCAATCAATGTGCGGGCTCTGTCTTGGAGACGCTGCAAGTGATGTAATTTGGTATCAGACAAACTGCCCCATAGTTAATTACCGTATCGCAGGTGGCTTTCAACCAGGGCTCTGTAGACTTGCTTAGTTTGGGGTAAAATATTAAGTTTGCGAATCGAGGATAGTCCACATTTTACTTTGCATTTAAGACTTTTATATTGTTCGTTCCAGCTCAAGTTTTCATCGACCCTTAGTCCAAGATATTTCACTGTCTGAACTCTTCTTATCGGTTCATCATCAACCTTTAGCTGCACGAGTTCATGGATACCGTTTAGTTATCTTTTATGACCAACAATCAAGAATTCAGATTTGTTAGCATTAAGACTAAGCTTGTTTTGTCTCATTCACTCTGAAATATTTGTTAGTTCGGTTCTCAGATCATCGCAAAGTGTGTCTATATCTTCTGCCGAACATTTTACACTGGAATTATCTGCATACATGTTTGGCGAACACTTAACCAGACGCTGCACAAAATCATTTACGTAAAGGATGAATAAAAGTGGCCCAAGGCACGATCCCTGTGGTATTCCATGTTTTACAACCTTACGACTCGACCTCTGACACCTACTTGGCAATACTGTTTTCTCCCCATTAGGTAGGATGAGAATCACTGATGAGGACTTGCAACAATGCCATAGACAGCTAACTTTGCTAGTAACAGATCATGGTCCACCGTATCAAAGACCTTTTTAAGATCTAGAAAGACACTCATGTTTACCTTTTTTCTGTCGATATCGGAGAACCACAATTCTGTCACATTGAGTGGCGATGTAACTGTGCTATGAAGCTATCTGAAGCCATGCCGACAGTGCGAAAAAGACCATGATCTTTCATGAACGTCGAAACTTGGTCATGCACAATTTTCTCGAACAGTTTTGACAACACTGAAAGTACAGAAATCGGTCTGTAGTTACACAAGTCAGTGGTTTGGACAATATTTCAATGGCGTCATTTATCACTTTAACCGGAATTTGATCATCTCCAGGAGATTTCGAGCATTTTAGCCTGTTTGTCTCTCTCTTAACAAGATTTTCATCAATCCTTTGCAATACGAAGGGAGGCATAACAGATGGTATCTCTGCAGATAAATACTGAAGTGGGTATCGCTCTGGCCAGTTTTGGGCCTATAGTCACAAAGTGATCGTTGAATGCCTCTGGGATTTCTCGTGGGTTTTCTAAGTTTTGGCCCTTGTACGTTAAAGAAGAAGGAATAGTTCGCGTTTTATCCTAGTTCAAAACTTTGTTGGCCGACCTCCACATTTCTTTAGGATTGTTGGAGGTCTCATCAATCAAACCCTAGTAATAAGTCTTAACTGATTTGTGTAGCTCAGCAGTGACTCTGTTGCGCATTTTCTACATCTAGGTTGCTGATGATCTTTCTCAGGTAAAACTTTATATTTATCCCTATCACGCATTAACTTCCTGATTCTAGCAGAAAGCCATGGAGATGGTGCACGCAATTGAATCCTTGTCCTTTTCTTTAAAGGGGCATGCACATCTAGAATGGACAGGAAGAGGTCATAGAAATTATTTGCCATCTGGTTAGGGTCTCCTGAGGCGGCGGAGATTGCACTCTCAAAGTCACCACTCTGTAAAGCTTGGAGAAATGCTTCGCTATCATAGTTCTTTAGACTTTGAAATTCGATCACATGGTTTAGTCAATCATATGGACTCTTATGTTCTCCTCTTCTATTGCGCTTTGCATTCACTTTCCTAACCCCATAGATGACGTGGTGGTCAGTAATTCCTGATTTAATTACCCCACAATCACAAATATGGTTCGGGCGATTTGTAGAGTAGTGATCAATCAGAGATTTTGTGATCTTAGCCTCCCCTGGGCGTTAGTGTACCTGGCAACCCTAGTGTATTCTGTAATTTTTTCCTCAAACTGAAATTCAGAGTAAATCAATTTCAGTTTCCTTGAGTTGCCATCTTTCGGGCTTTTAAAATCACACTTGGTATCTCCAATCAGTATTATCTCCTTGCTCTCGGCATCTATTTTTCTTATGATTCTAGCAAGAGCCTCAAATGAACAATTGTCAGTATCTGATGTTGAAGGGCGATACCAACAGAGGATTACGAACGCTTTTGCATGCTTAGGTGTGACCTCGATCCCTAATATTTCTAATTTTGGATCGATGATATCCTCTCTACGGTGGTCCGACAGTGCTGTTGACATATATAGCTACTTCACCACCTGAGGTGTCCCTGTCGTTTCTATATATTTCATAACCATTTATGCGTAGCTCTCTGTCCCGGACATTCTCATTAAGTCTAGTTTCACTGAGTCCAAGGACATCAAACTTATGGTCGTTTACAAGCACCTCCAATTCTAGTTTATTTTTTCGGAGTGAGACTATATTTAGGTGTGCAATTTTTACACACCTTTACTACTTTTAGGCTAGCCTGATGACATGTTCGTAGTGATCGCTATTGAAAGGCTGATGGACGCTCCAACTACGCCTCATGGACTTTGGCACTGAAATTTGGGATGAAGATTTCCCCTATCGATTTCATAACTTCTGGGGTTTTTTTTATAAATTTCTTAGGTAGTTTTTTCTGATATTTTAGCATTGTTTTCTTTAACTCGTAATCCTTTCTGTAATTAATCAATTAATTTTTTGTTATTATCATTATTGTAAACCAATTATTTGAGAATGAAATAAAAAATAAAAAAAATCGATTTCATAACTTGATATGGAAACCATCGCAACACTGTACGAACTCCGGGCAATGGTGGATGGGCCTAAGTTGCCGGCTCGAAACTCCAATGTCAAAGCAGCTCAGATTTCAAGTTTTCAGTGATATTAGCCATGAACAAAAGCCACAAGTATCCATACAAATGCTTCCTCAATCAAAGAATCAACAAACCTTTCACTGTTAACCAGGGGTTCCTCATTCTTAAGGCCAATTTGCTTCCATGAACTTCACCGCAGCATTGAGAATTCCCAACTGTCGAAGGTCGCTTGTCTCGCTTCTGAGACTACACAGCAGCCTCATTCCAGAGGGCACACGTAAACGTGTTCATCTCCGTCTCAAAAGTTTATATCAAAGTCCATAAGGCCCAGATTGAGCAAAAATAAAACAATATTATTGTTGTTGTTATTATTGTTGTTGTTGTTGCGATATCCGGGGCTATGTCATGAGGCTACTTTTAGGCCTTGCTTATCGTTTATGGCTGCTTTACTAGCATTTCCCATTAATTCCTAGCAATATCTAATATAGTGACTGAAATTAGCAGCTAATTTTGTTACACCTCTATCGTTAATGTGTAGACCATCGCGGGCAGTGTTACCATGTCTTATTAGGTTGTCGATAAAATCGAATCCACTGTACATCAGCTTCTCGACGATGATTTCATTTGTTGTGATTGCTTTTGAGTTCAATTCAAGGTCATCTTTTCGCTTGATGATTCCTGAAAAGGCTACTTGGGCCTTATTGCCATTGGATTTTATGTGGCGCAATTTAGATACAATTTCGCCTCCTAACTCTTCAGCAGGCGCGGTCTGGCCCGGGTGGCAAAGTGGCGATCGCCACCCGGGCCTTCTGATATTTAAAGTGAAAAATAAACTACGGGCCCTTTTATAAATTGAAGTATTGCAGTAATAACCAGGGCCTTGCAGTTATCTGCTCTTGTTTGATCAAAGAACACCAATTCGAATCTAGCACAAAGCCAATGGCGTTTCGCAAAGTGCTTGGCCCCATACGATTTTCAGCAAAGTACGTATTATTTATTGATTTGCATTGAACACTTTAGGGCCCATCTAAATTGGGCCCTAAATTTTTAATGAGTTGACCACAGTTTAGAATAAAATCGAACGCAAGAACTACACTTGAAAAAGATTTTTAAACACCTCCTAGACAACATCAACATCTTTAGAAAATTGCTGGACAGGCCAAATCTATTTCTATAAGCACAGTTTTCAACAATTTCCTGGTGAAGTCTTTCTTCGATCACAAGCTCCTTTCCTCCACTCCATGTATTTTGCGACAATAAGAGTCTTACGAGGGATGGATTTTGCGACAATAAGAGTTTTACGAGAGATGGATTTTGCGACAATAAGAGTTATACGAGGGATGGATTTTGCGACAACCCAAAAAGTTCGTTGCAAGAATATTTTCCTTAGGAGGTGCCTTGATACCCATTGGCTGCCTATGCCTCGCATTGTACTTCAGCCACCCTCCAACTCGATATTTTTCTATTGTCAATGGGTCTTCGTATAAAACATATACTGGGCTTGCCTTTAAGGTAATAGGACCTGCAACCTCGGCAGCTATTAGTGCAGTCCTCCTGCTCCTACCCCATGGCTCCCATGACTCCCATAGGTCTGACGCCGAACCCTCATTTCATCATCAGGAGATCAACTTGCCTCAACAGTTGTTCTGCCCACTCAGTACCCCATTCACTTCTCGGCGCAGCAGTTTCATTCTCAGTCAGACCCTTCGGATATGAAATGCGGGGCTTCGAGCCCTCAATAATTTGCTGAAGCGCATTCAATTTGTAAGAAATAGACTATGAAAGCTCCAAGCTCACCTAAATGAACAAACCATCTACATTTGAGAAATTTACTAGTATTTATCAAGCTATTAGTTTTGATATCATGTAACTCAACAATAGCTAATCTGTAACCTCGTAAAATTGAAGTCCTATTTTCAAAGTCCTCCGCGAAAGACCCCCATCAGTCCCCCATTTCAAAGACCCCCATTTGCCCCTTTCGAAGGCAAGTAGTCCAAAATAGTGCGTTTTCCAGCAATCCGGAGGGCGTGGTTATAGAAAATTTCCCAGGGGCAAGCTCCCTGCAACACACTTCTGCAACACGAATATGAATTTCGTTCCGATGAGGCTGGTCAATTCAATTTTGGAGTTTAAGATATTAAAAAAGAGCGAAGAGTATTGGAATGCAACTAGTCTCCAACTCTTATTTGCCACAATGGCAATGCTCTTCCGTTTATCTATCAATCAATCAGTCAATAAGTACTTTCGAGGACTGAGCATGTTTGAAGTGATTTCTCTATCGGACGTGGCTCAAAAGTTATCTGCCACACTCTGATCCGGGCCCTTTTGGCTTGCTAACCATCCTACAATTATGATGCCAGACCGCCCCTGCTCTTCAGGATCGGACTGTTTTTTCAAGTCACACGTACCAGCATGTACAATCACCACATCGGCATCAGCATAATTCACCTTCTCCATTCGTGCAATTCTGGCTCCAGGCAATTGGTTTCACTGTCACGTTGAAGTGCTCATTCGACAGCTTTGCACCATCTATATTTCGCAATTGTGAATCACCAACGATTATTACATTCTTTTTTGTGAGCTCAGCTCCAGCTCTCGATGTTGTTTGACTTGCATCATTTCTATTTTGTTCGCTACTTGATTTTTTCTTGTTCGATTCTGCATTGCCTAGGCCGCTATTTCTGTTGTTGTTAGACTTCACCCTTTGTCTTTTGCTACCGTTTTGAAATAAAGTCCTTTTGTTATTGCCGTTGTTACCAATAACTGAGTCTTCTATTACAATACTCGAGGGAGTTCCCAATGGTTTCACAGTGTTCCTTGTCGTGGTATCCTTCTAATTTTCAAGTTTAAGTTTCTGATCTTGGTTTTCTTTCCACAGATTCTGTGTAATTTGACGTTCATTATGTTTCTATTCCTCTATAAATCTTGGTTATGATCTTCCCTGTGGCAATCATTTCGCTAAGTTTTAGTGATACCACACTACCAGCCAGGCCTAGTTGTTTTGTCAGGTTCTGAGCTATCTAAGTCGAATTGGCACGTTTCTTGGCATTTTGAAGTTTCCTTATCTCTGAAACAATTGTTTTTTCCAGCTTACTTTGTTTTCCGCCGTTGCTTCTTTCTTATTCATCACTTTAGATCCTTCTGGTTGTGCAAGAGCATCGTTTGACAATTCGCTATTAGCTTCGACGTGTGACACCCCAATCTTGAGTTGATCCCTTTTTTCATTTTATAATATCTATACAGGTTTAAAAAGGTTCATAACTATATATGTTTTTTCAACCTGACCTATTAAAAAGATTAAAATACGTACCAAAACAAACGAATTACTGACCTAACCTAATTTACAATATCATACAAAACTAAGGCAATAAAAGAGAACGTAAAAATGAAAGAGAAGTTTTCCCTGACTATAGCTGTTCTTTGAAGGTTTTCAGGGACGGGGCCAATTTAGTAGCTCTTTCTAGGCTGTTCAACAGTTTTGCACCGCGATAAGAAAAAGCCCTTTGGCCACTGGTCGTTTTTTGGGTATCTTAAGATCAGTTTCTGATGAGCGCAGAAACCGCTCTCTTTCATCCGAACATTTTGCGAATAATTTTCTCAAACAATTTGGTGCCAGAGAATTTAAAGACTTGTAAGTTAGCGTGGCTGTCTCCTTTCTTATAAGATTACTGATAGTTGACCAACCAAGGCTCTCAAGCAGAGGCATCTTATGGGTACAATTCTTGCCGCTCTATTTTGGATTTTTTGCAAGACGTCAAGTTTTGATTCACTACAGCAGCCCCAAACGGAACAAAAGTAAATCAAATGGGGCTCAACAATTCCTCTATACATTTTGTTGAGCACATCAGATGGAAGATATTTCTTAGAATTCTTAATAAGTCCAAGTGCTCGATTAGCCTTGGTCTTAATAGTATCGATATGTTTGTCCCAGTTGAGATTACTATCTATCTGAACACCTACGTATCTTGTGTTGGTAATCATTTCAATGTCCTGATCACCTATGGAAAAAGATGGTGGAGCATCAGGCTGGCTTTCGATCTTACGGATGTTTGGACCAGAGCCTATTATAATTGATTGCGTTTTCACAACGTTCAGAGAAAGTTTGTTTGCATGCAACCAATCCTGAAGCCTCAAAAGATCTAAGTTTAGGTCATTTTGCATGTCATCAATACCTTTTGAAGAGAGGGAGATGGCCGTATCATCAGCATACATGCTGACATGGATGTGGAAAAAGGCAAATCATGGATGTAAATCAGGAACAAGAGTGGACCTAGACAGGAGCCTTGAGGAACTCCACAATTTATTCCCTTTACATCAGAGGAGGTGCCATCTACCCTTAAGAATTGTTTACGGTTATCCAAGTATGATGTGAACCAGTCATGTTCCAGGCCAGTCACTCCATACACTTTCAGTTTTTTCAGTAGGATTTCATTATCAACCGTGTCGAAAGCCTTCTTCAAGTCAACAAAGATTAGACCAGTGTATCTTCCTGGGCTGTTGCAACCGAATGTAAGAGTCGGAAATCAGACTGGTGCTCGCATAGTGATTTATTTGCATCCAGGTATTCATAAAACTGATTGAAAATTAATTTCTCACGTAGCCTAGATATAAAAGGAACAACTGATATTGGCCTATAGTTCGACCTGTCATCCATAGTGCCACTCTTGAAGATGGGTGCAATACGCGCTATTTTCCAGTCCTCCGGAAAATTTCCCGTAAACAGTGATTTATTGAAGAGATCACACAAGGACCCACCGACAACTGGCAAAGCAAATAATAATATAATACTAAACATTTCCAAACGCGGTCAGCTCCATCTGCATGTCCTAATTTGTTGATCATCGCTTTCCCCGTTCGATGTCGATAAGTAAACAAAACTATAAATTCGATTGCGGGAAGTCTGACCTAGCATTTTCTATGAGATTTGGCAAAGTTGTAGGTCAACTCCCTAGCTAACGATTGGGCGAAAGAAGTCGAGAATATATCGAGTAGTGTTGGAGACAAATCCACGTTTCCGAAATCAACAGAAATATCAGAACTAGGTTTCGCGAAGCAAGCGTTTACAGAAACATTATGATTGATACATTTTTCGGCTGCCAAGGCTACACACAACAGCATCCTTGTTGACCGTTTTTCGATATAATAGGCCGAATAACGCTGGAGAAATTAACTGTTCTCTGACAAGAGTAATTCTACGAAATGGCAACTTGCTGTCCACTGCAGCGGAAAGCAGAGTTACTTTACTAAACTTATCAAAGACACTTGGAAAAATTTAAATGATGGGGCGGGGCAAAGATTCAATCATATGACAATTTCTTGCCACTTCAGATTAGGCGCAAAAACCAGGTAATTCGTAAAAAAATGGGGATCATGACCAGGCCCAAAAAAGCTGTTTCTTAACTTTTAAAACCTGGTCAAAGCAAATTGGAAATCTATTGAAATTCCATGTATCCTAAGCGTATTTTGCTATTGATTAAAATCATAATTTCAAAAACTAAAACTTTAAAACTAAACCTATGAAATGTCATATAAAAAACGAGATCTTAGCCTGGCCCCGTCATTGAAAATTTGTCAAAATATCATACCTGTGAGTTCTCGTATGTGTTCCTTTAAGTCTGCCATCTTTTTCTCTAAGTCAAATGATATGTGAAAGTTCTGTTTGTTCCATACTACTTTGAAATCTACAATTTCAGAATCTTCTAATTCAAGTTTACTTCCTTCTTTTATGACTTCCTTGGATTCTGCTGATGATATGTGGTCACATGTAATTTCTGCATCTGCAATTGTCGTCTTTTCATCGTCCAAATCTTCAAAATATTGAAAGTAAATATATGAAAAAAAGGTTCTCCTAATCAAATCTGAGCTTAAAATGATTTCATTACTTAGAAGGGGAGACCAGACACAATTGAAACAATTAAGAGGGGAGACCAGAGACAATTAAAACGAGGCAATAGACGATTACGCTAAAGATGGCGGCGAGGAACTTCTTACCAAAATGCACAACCTCGTTCCCAGAGTGTTCTTACGTAGTACGCTGATCACGAAGCCGAATGAGCACCCTGGTACACTTCGATCAACTGTGCCAGGAATCTAGGTGTATTAGCAGCCATTACGGATTTTAGGGTTTCCTAGGCAACGCTTATCGACGGAAAACGGTCGCTACTCTAGAGCGAATTCTGCAGTAGATAAATCTAGAAACTAAAAACAGACACTTGAACAATAATCTGGGGTTAACAAGTGTGTTTAATGCGAAAATAAGCACGAGTTGTCTGGGGCCGAAATGGACCTAAGTTGAAAATTATAGAAACTTTCACCGCAGCTTCGAAAATAAAATGGCTCGTCATTCTTTGAATTTCGGAAATAAATTGCAAATGATGGTGGGAATAGGTAAAGAATATGGTTTTACGTCGAATTTTGACTTTTCGATGAGCAAAGATGGAGGTCAGACGTCGAATTCTTTTCTCTGTGATATTTTTACTATATTTGACCTTGATATTGCAAAGTATCCAGTGGCATAAAGTAAACTCCATTGCAAAATGTAAAGTCTGTTCTATGTGTCTAAGTTTGAAGCTGGATGCCAAATCTTACCCTGGAAGAAATGATTTGCGAAAGAATGCTGGCGTGACAATAAATGGCCTAAGGAAGGGCCTTCCCCTCAGCGATAAGTTGAGAAGTATGCTTCGCCTCGCCAATCTAAGTATGTGTGCCTGGTACTTGATCTTACTATCAGGAGACATACAGATGAACCCAGGACCGACAAGGAGGGTAAAAGATCCTTGCTCAATTTTCTCTAGAGGATGCAGAACGAAGGCTATTTTGTGTGACTGCTGTGATTCATGGTATCATACGAAGTGTATCGGCATGTCAAACGTGGAGTATGAAGAATTAGGAAAACCCAGTGCTCGATGGGACTGCATCCGTTGCTTGTTTCCAAATACGTTCACAGATCAAAACATTGGCGAAACGATAGATGATACACCATGTGAGGCAGGAAGGCAAGAATATATGTTTCCAATATCAAAACGCGGCGTTAAAGTTACCCATCTGAATGTAAACAGACTATACAGTAAGTTGGACTCAGTGAAAGAATTACTCCAACATACGTCTCTCGACGTACTTGGTTTAACTGAAACTTGGCTAACATCAGATATCGATGATGACGAGCTTGAAATTGAGGGTTATTCGATCTTTCGTGAGGACAGAGGGACAAAGGGTAAATCAGAAGGCGGTGGAGTCATCATTTACGTGAAAAGTTGCCTTAGAGTTATACCTCTGCAAAACATTCTAAGTGCTGATATTGAGGGGAAATTGATAAAAATCGAAAGACCACGATGCAAGCCAGTAATCATCGGAACTTTTTACAGACCCCCGGACTTTGACCCTTATAAATGTATTGAGGCTTTGAGCAACTCATTTACTAACCTTGATACAGCCAAAAACGAGATTGTAATTATGGGAGACTTCAATGTTGATTTTTCCAGTAAAAAGGGCTCCAAGTTGCAGCGATCTTTCAAATCTTTTCTATTTTCTCATGACTTGCATCAAATAATTGAAAAGGCGACACGACAAGGGTGACTGAATATTCAGAGACACTAATAGACTTGATTTGCGTTAACAATAAGCAGAGTTGTTCAATGGGAAGTTAATGATACCCACTTGAGTGACCACAGTATCGTTGTTTGCGTTTTGAAAGGTGGTGTTCCCAAGACACCTTTTCGCACATTTGAGTATCGATCTTACAAAAAGTATAACCAAGAACAGTTTTGCAGCGATCTGAAAGAAATGCCTTGGAATGAAATTGATTCAGTTGGTTGTATTGATGAGGCTGCCACGCATTGGGAATCACTTTTCAACAGAGTCGCGGATAAACATGCGCCTATCAAGAAACAAAGAGCAAAAGGTTTTAAAACACCTTCCTTCAACTCAGACGTGAAAGAAACTACCATCAAACAAAGGGACGAAAAGCTAGGTCCCAGTATCATTAGCAAATGTACAAAAAATTGCGCAATCACTTAAATCGTTTGGAAAAGAGGCTGAAATCAGAGCACTTTTGCAGAATGATTGAAAAGAACAAAAACGACAGTTCGCGTATGTGGAAATGCCTAAAAGATGCCCTTCCTCAGTCAACCAACCATTCTGTTTCTGTTATCAAATCTGGAAAGAAAGTCCTCTCTAAGCCAGTTCAAGTTGCTGAAGTATTTAACAAACATTTTACTACTATAGGTCAGAAAATCGCAAAGGCCTTTGGGAAAAGGAATAAAGGTGCAAGAGAAATTTTGCAAAATAAAACTGATAAGAGTTTCCAACTAGATCTCGTAACAAGCAATTTCGTGAAAATCGAACTGCAAAACTTAAAAACAAAGAAAGCAATTGGCTTAGACAAAATCAGTGCAAGGCTATTGAAAGACTCGGCTGACATCATTGCACCATCCTTACAAGCCCTAATAAACAAATCATTTCTTGAAGGCAAATTTCCCAATAGCTGGAAATCGGCAAAAGTTGTAGCTTTATTTAAGAGTGGCGATAAGAGTAACTGTGACAATTACAGACCCATTTCAATCTTACCTACAATAAGCAAGATAATCGAGCGAGCAGTTCATAAGCAGTTTTACGAATTCTTGTAAGTAAACAATCTCTTTTTCAAAGATCAGTTCGGATTTAGAAACAAAATGTCTACAAGCTCAGCTCTTTTACAATTTACGGACAGCCTCCTTGTAAGCATGGACGAAGGTCATGTAACTGGTGTTGTGTATTTTAGACTTGAAAAAAGCCTTCGACACAGTGGATCATTCTTTGTTGCTTTTGAAGTTGACAGAATATGGTGTTTCTACAGCTTGTCTGAAATGGTTTCGCTCCTATCTTAGTCAGAGATCGCAGAAAACATCGGTTGGGGACGCTCTCTCATCGAAAAGAAACGTAACGATTGGCGTACCACAAGGGTCAGTCTTAGGTCCCTTACTTTTTCTAGTTTTCATTAACGACTTGCCGCTATCAGTAAAATACTCAAACACAATCTTGTTTGCCGATGACACAGCAATCTATTTTTCAGGAAAAAACTGTAATGAAATACAGAGTAAAATGAATGAGGATTTGGCTCTTGTGAAAAAATGGCTAAATGACCACCGATTGATGTTAAACATCACAAAATCGAAGTTTGTTGTGGTCGGAGGAAAGCAGCAGTTAAAGCGTTTCCAAGATCTGACATTAAAAATCGAAGAGGACGAACTAAGTCGAGAATCAAGTTACAAATATCTTGGTATAATAATCAATGAAAATATGACATGGGGGGGATCACATTGCTTCATTGCAGCATAAAGTGGCAAAAAGGATAGGTTTGATAAAAAGAATCAGTCACCTAATCCCCAGGGCGCAACGTTTAACTCTGGTAAACACTATGATAATCCCCTTGTTTGATTATGGAGATACTGTTTGGGGGGATAGAAATAACCAATGCTTAAGACTCTGCAAGTTCTTCATAACAAATGTGCCAAAATAGTATTGAACATGAAACCATATGACTCCAGCACGAAAGCCTTAGATTCACTGCATTGGAAGTCTCTAGATCTTAGACGAAAGTTCCATCGATGTGACACTATTTACAAGTCAAAGAAAAACGATATCAGCAACACTTTCAACAATAAAACAGGAAAAGATTTGCACAACATCCAGACAAGGAACAATGAGCAATGCCATCTACCTAAAGTAAGACAAATTGGGGGAAGCAAGTGTCATCATATCTGTTCGTTGATGACTGGAATAAACTGGACACAAATATCAAGTCGGCAGGAAACTTTAACATTTTTAAACAAAGGTTTTGGACAATGTAAACTGATTTCATACCTTTTCATGATGAACTGTTCTTTTTACTACTTGAATTTATGTAATTAAAATGTTTTAAGTGAATCGATATGATATATTAAATAGAGGACCCTCATGAAAAGCACTTTCGAGTGACTGAGGAATTCCTCTGTAAATATCTGTATTATTATTATTATTATTATTATTATTATTATTATTATTATTATTATTATTATTATTATTATTATTATTATTATTATTATTATTATTATTATTATTATTATTATTATTATTATTATTATTATTATTATTATTATTATTATTATTATTATTATTATTATTATTATTATTATTATTATTATTATTATTATTATTATTATTATTATTATTATTATTATTATATTATACATGCCGCGGCCGTTTACCCCACAAAAAACGGAGTTACCTCGCAAAATGGAGAACAGCCAATCAGATTGCCGAACGGTCTCTTGTATCCCAGAGTAGAGGTAGAGCAACGAACTCACTATGGGGACGATATTGCAAAATGCACTGCGTCTAATTACGAAACCTTAACGATTCTACCGGGTGAGTCATAAGAAACGCCGGGCGTTTGATAAGCTCTGCTCCCTGAATATAGAAGCAATGATATTCTGCAATATCTGATTGAATAGCTAACATGTTCAATTATTTTAAGAAATTTTCCTGGCTAAAATCGGTCACTCCGTTCAGATTCTGTAAGCGATTTTCTAAAATGAATCCCTTTGAGAAACCTTAAAAAATGTACAAAAATTACAAGCAAAAATCCCTAAAGTGTTTACCTCACAGCGATGACTTTCAGCACGCTTTAGCACTTGCTTTCATTTTGGCGGGTTGAAAAGTCTTCCCCTAGTGTGAATAACTTGTTCAGGGGGATTCCATTCTCCCATGAGGACAAAATACACGAGCACAACCAAGAGTCATTATTGCTAGGAAGGAGAACAAAGGGAAATTTTGCTTGCTGTTTTTGCTCGTTTTTGCAGGTTTTTGAAACGGGCTTTCTGCAGAAAATCTCCCATTTCGACGGGAAGGAATGGTCGATTAAAGCCGGGTAAATTACTGAACCTAATTTGACAAATCAGGGATAAAACAACGTTGTTTTCATTATCATTGGTTTGATATTCAGGGAGCAGGATGTTTTCAAACGCCGGGCGTTTTTATTGACTCACCTGGTATAGGAACTCGAATAAAGAACGCAGTGCATCTTGGTAAAAAGTTCCTCGCCGCCGTCTTTAGCGTAATCGTCTATTGAAATATTACGTAGCTTTAGCGCCTAGAAACAGCAAGCAATGCAATTTTTGGACAACACAAGCTTCATTTCATTTCATTTTTTAATTCTTTATGCAGGGTAAAAGCTTCAATAAATATATAATCACTGCTTTACAGCTTGCCCTGTCAACTAAACAAAAAGAATATTGATATTAAAAAAACCTATTTACAATTTTATTATAAATTTTATTTTACAATACTCTCCAAACCTCCACTGCGCCACTCAAGCGCAATGAAATTTTGGAGAAATCTGAAGTCATTCAGATCCCAAGTCTTACACCACGACAGGAGCCATTTTTTTGTTTTGTCGTGTTTCAGCTTAAAGCCTTCATCAGAGTCATGCATACAAATATTTTTTCAATCGGCATTAGCTGACACGGTGAAATAATTCATCACGAGTGGGCTACCACAATTGGAGAATTAAAATGTGCTCCTGCCCGGGATTGAACTCGGAACCTTCGTGTCGAGAGACTCTCCAAGCCTCCACTGAGCCACTCAAGCGCAATGAAATTTTGGAGAAATCTGAAGTCATTCAGATCCCAAGTCTTAAACCACGACAGGAGCCATTTTTTTAGCGTGTTTCGGCTTAAAGCCTTCATCAGAGTCATGCATATAAATATTTTTTCAATCAGCATTAGCTGACACGGTGAATGATTCATCACGAGTGGGCTACCACAAATGGAGAATTAAAATGTGCTCCTGCCCGGGATCGAACTCGGAACCTTCGTGTCAAGAGACTCTCCAAACCTCCACTGCGCCACTCAAGCGCAATGAAATTTTGGAGAAATCTGAAGTCATTCAGATCCCAAGTCTTACACCACGACAGTAGCCATTGTATATATATATTTATATATATAAATATATATAAAAATATATATATTTATATATATATTTATATATATATTGTATATATATATAAGCTTTCGCTCTACTGCAAAGAAACTTCGAGAGACTTGTAGATTTAAAACTGACCCAAATGGACGAATTATAAACTTAAGTAGACACACTTTCTCTTTACACGTATTTAGTTTATTAGATAAAGGTTTGAACTTCTGCCCGCGACCGCCGAGATTTAACACGACCGCGTTTGACGAAGACCTTAAGGCCTTCTTTAGACGTATAAGACTTAGAGCACACTTCGGAATTTCTGAATACAATCCTACAATTTTACAACAATTAAAACAAAAAAATAGTTCATTTACACCGAAAAACGTAGACAATACCATTGAGACATTTGAGTCTGCAGTCATCGAAGACATTAGGAGCCACGAGAAACAGCCACCACGCTCAAATAACCTCACGAAAGGTGAGATCAAAGCACTAAGGAATTTGTCCGAAAGGGAGGACATTGTTATCACCCGAGCCGACAAAGGAGGGGCAACCGTCATTTGGGGTATTGATGAATATCTCACGGAAGCCAACAACCAACTCAATAACATAGCTTTCTACAAGAAATTGACATTTGACCCATTTCAGGGCTACATAAGAATAATTAACAATTCGTTAGATGAAATGCATTCCCAAAATAAAATAGACGCAGAAACATTAGAGATTTTAAAAGTTCCTAAAGAAGTTAAACCCGCTAGATTCTATTTACTACCAAAAATTAATAAAAAGAACCATCCAGGCCGCCCTGTGGTAGCGTCGACGAACTGCCACACCACAAAAATTTCAAAATACGTCGACCATTATATAAAACCCATTGCGCAGCAAGTACGATCATACATCCGCGACACCACAGATTTACTAAACAAAATAAAAAACATCGGTAAAATACCAGAAAATGCTCTGCTCGTCACCTTAGATGTAAGATCCCTCTACACAAACATATGCCATAACGAGGGCCTACTAGCCCTTAAAAATGCCCTGAACAAAAGAACTAATGAAGAACCAGCAACTGATGTTCTACTAACCATGATGAGACATGTTCTCACACTCAACTGCTTCACATTCAATGGAAATAGCTACCTACAGACAAGAGGGTGTGCTATGGGCACAATTGCAGCACCCTCAATTGCAGTGATATACATGGCTGAATTTGAAGAAAAACATATCTATCCGACAATAGGTAAAGACTGCCTGTACTATGGTAGGTACATAGATGACATCCTCTTAATTTATAAGGGAACTGAAAAAGAATTGAAGACCTTTGCGGAACAATTCAACACAAAACACCCATCAATAAAATTCGACTATGAAATATCAAAAACATCCATCCCTTTCCTTGACACCCGTATCTATATTGACGACAACCGACAACTACAAACAACTCTATTCACCAAACCAACTGACACACACAACTACCTTCATTATAAATCAGCCCACCCCAGACACCTTAAGAACAGCTTACCGTATTCACAAGCACTCAGACTACGAAGAATTTGCACAAAAGATGACGAATTAAGCAGCAACTGCAAGCAAATGGAAGAACATTTTCTCCGAAGAGGATATCACATAAGAAACCTCCATGATCAAATCCATAAAGCCATCATAACCCCAAGAAACACTACGTTGAAGAAAGTTTCCAAGGAACGATCCACAAGAATCCCCCTAGTTACCACGTTCAACCCTACACTTCCCCAAATTGGCAAAATCTTAAGAGAAAGATGGGATATTCTGAATATTAAGCCAAAACTGAAGAAGCTCTTCTCGGAACCCCCGATCATTGCATTCCGTAGATGCAAAAACCTAAGAGAATTAATCGGCTGTAACACTATCATTAATGATAAGGTTTTGAGAAAAAAAGCCAATAATAGAACGGCTAAATATTGCTCACCATGCAACACCAAAAGAAGCCTATGCTGCAACAATGTCATTAAAACTAATTCCTTCGCTAGCGTAAACACCCACAAAACATATAAAATCTTCCACGAATCCAACTGCAGAAGCATGAATGTGATATATCTCCTTGAATGCATCCGTTGTAAGAAACAATACGTCGGCAAATCTGAATGGCCTTTAAACTATAGACTTAACAACTATCGTTCTCGTTTAAAATCTACACAATATGACAAGCTCCTTCCGGTAGAAAAGCACTTCAAAGAGCAAAATCACGTCTTCGAAAGAGACGCAAGATTCATAATTATTGAGAAAATTGAAAAAGAAAACGTCGAAAATATGACACATTTATTAGGAACACACGAGGATAACTGGATTAAACGACTACAGACTCTCTCCCCTAAGGGCCTGAACAATAAACTCAACCACCCCGACCAATATTAATCGAAAATCCCCCCAAAAACCCATGACTAGGCCACTTTTTTCCGTTCACGAAATTATGCAATACTTTGTTCCCCTGTGGCCTATCAATTTCTACAAATACAACGTAATATTTAACCTCAATCTAGGATTCATATGACGCCTCATTTTGGCATCACATGACCCTTTTAAGGCCATGTGACCTCATTAAGGTCACCTGACCACTAAAAAGGCTATAAAAAGGCATGCACGCCTGAAAAAATTCATTCTCCTGACGATGACAACACAGTCGAAACGCGTCGAGAGTAGAAGAAAGTAGAAGAATAATAAAAGATTTCAAGAACTTCAATTCGTCTTTTTTTGTGTACATCTTATATATATATATATATATATATATATATATATATATATATATATATATATATATATATATATATATATATATATATATATATATATATATATATATATATATATATATATATATATATATATATATATATATATATTCTCAAAAGCTCATTCTAAAAGATGCTTTAAAATTAGTATAGATGCTCAAAGAAAAACACTTCTGGTAAACGTTTCGACTTGCGTCTTCATCAGTATTGCTTATCAAATCCGAAAGAACGTACATATCAACGTAACGTACATATATATATATACATAGACACTCAGAAAGAACATCTTAAAGAAAAAGACATCTTAAAGAGTGAAGGAAATCTTAAAGAAACGTGGGCTACCATCAACAAACTAATCAACAAGAAGTCCAAGACTACGTCCATATCGGCAATAAAAAAGGGTGATTCTATCATAACTGATCCTCAGGGGATAGCAGACTCAATAAATAAATTTTTTTGTAGTATTGGAGAGAAACTTAGCAAGGAAATTCCTGATACTGGTAATGCTTTTCTAGACAGTGCCTCTGATGGTAGTACCGAGAGCGAGAGGTTCACTTTTTCGCCACTTCAACCAGACCATTTGCTGAAAGCTATAAACAAATTTAAAACATCTCATAGTTTTGGTGTAGACAACATTTCCAGCTATTTTCTTAAAGTTGGAATGCCTAATTTAGCTCCTTCATTGAGCGAAATATTCAACTTATCCATGTCTAAAGGCTTATTCCCTAATGACTGGAAAATTGCCAGGGTTGCACCAATTTACAAGGATGGTCCGACTGACGTGGATTCAAACTATCGGCCTATCTCGGTACTGCCAGTAGTCTCGCGCCTGTTTGAGAAGCTAATCTGTGACCAATTCTATTCTTTCCTCAATGAACACCGTCGTCTGTTTTCGAAACAATCAGGATTTCGGAAATTTCATTCCGTGCTTACCTGTTTGTTAGGATGTACAAACGATTGGTATCTGAACCTCGATAAGGGACAATATACTTCTGTCACCTTCATTGACTTAAAGAAGGCTTTTGACACTGTTTATCACCAAATATTGATAAGAAAGCTATGTGTTTATGGAGTTGCGGGGAAAGAGTTGAATTGGTTCAGATCTTACTTGCAAAATCGTAAGCAGTGTTGCAAGGTCAATGGGCACGTTTCCAGCATGGAGTCAATTAAGTACGGGGTTCCCCAAGGTTCTTGCCTTGGGCCTTTACTATTTCTTATATATATTAATGATCTTCCCCTCTCACTTAAGCTTGGAGAAGTTAATATGTATGCAGACGATACCAGCATCTCCTACTCCTCGGACTCGGTTACAAATATTAATGATTCAGTCAATGAAGACTTGGATCACCTTAAGAACTGGTTGGAGGGTAACAAGCTATCGCTAAATGTAGCAAAAACACAGAGCATGCTAATCGGTAGCCGAACTAGACTCAAAAAGATCGGCATGTCTGAAAACCCTGAGCCAGCCCTGAAAATAGGAGAGGAGCCTATCTCTATGGTTAAGCACACTAAATATTTAGGTGTTCAGATCGATCAGCACTTACTATGGGATGAGCATTTAAGTATTATTACCAAAAAAATTGCTCGAGGTTTAGGAATGCTGAAATACTCAAAAAATACCTCCCATTATCCACCATTCAAAGAATGTGTAAGAGTCTTGTAGAGCCTTACTTCAGGTATTGTCTACCTGTCTGGGGCAATTGTGGTACTACGGCTCTTCAAAAAGTGCAAAAGCTGCAAAACAGAGCAGCCAGGATAGTCACAAATAGTCCCTATGACGCCTCCGCATTACCGCTAATTAAACAACTTGGCTGGCTAAATATTCAACAAATGATTGAGTTTGAAACAACTAAGATTGTTCACAAGACATTGCACAATGAAGTACCTGAATATCTACAAGGTCTGTTTACTAGGGTCTCTGATAAATGCGTCAGGGAATTACGCAATTCCAAACTAGATTTGAACCTTCCGCTGTTGAAAACATCGTTTGGACAAAAGAGCTTTTCATTCAGGGGAGCAAAGCTTTGGAACAAATTAGGATCCGAAGCCAAAACTACGAGTAGCTTTTCTGCTTTTAAGAAAGCTGTCACGCAAAACTGACTCCATATATTCTTTTACTTTTACTCTATATATTTTTTTTATACGTTAGCTGCGACATAAAATTGTAAATAGGTTTTTGTTTAGTTGACAGGGCAAGCTGTAAAGCAGTAACTTTAGTTATTGAAGTTTTTACCCTGTATAAAGAATTAAAAATGAAGTGAAATGAAATGAAATGAAACACATTCGTTTAAACGTTTCGGCCAAAGCCTTCATCAGTAATAACTGTTCAAAATCAGATGGAGCATACATAAAGATATCGAAATTACAAAGAACACAAAGCAATAGCTTAAGCGGGTCCTACCTATTACAAAGCGTAATTATGATGTGTTAAAGCAGCCGGTAATTACAAAGGTAGCGGGAGAAAGATCAAAGAAAGCGCAGAGTAGAGAGCTGCTGAAGTCGGTGGCTGTGTCTGTCTCGCCGAAGCTGAAAAAGATCGCACGTTACAACAAAACAAACAATAGAAAGATCCGAGAGAGGATTGGCAGAACAGAAAACCCTAAAAAACAGCGTGTGTCCCTAACGAAAAGCTCAGCGCCGAAATTAAAACAACACAACAACCAAAATGTAAAAAATTATGAAATCTATGTATCAACCTGCCTAGTGTTTAAACCCTTAGGGGCAAAGCAATCCAGCCGATATTGCCAGAAGCTTTCCCGCATCCTATTTCCCCCCGTTAGCCTATCAATTATCTTAACACTAATATCCTTCAGAAACCCGTGGTGGCCTTCTTCAGTAAAATGCCTGAAGAATTCCACCTGGGGTACTGAGGCCCCCGAATTAAACCTACGACTGCACGCCTTGTAATTGTTAAACCTAAGCCTAAAAGGCGTGCAAGTGCTACCAACATATTGTACACCACAAACGGTCCATTCCAACAAATACACAACATTTGACGAGTCACAATTAAACGAATAATTTATCCTATATTCCCGGCTATCTATGTTCGAATGAAAATGCTCACTATTACTCATGACATTACACACTTGACAACGAGATTTACCACAACGAGAACACCCCTCTTATCAGTCCCCCCATTTCCCTCACTATTGAGCCTAGCCCTAACCAGTATATCCTTAAGGTTCTTACATCTCCTAAATGCTATGAGCGGTGGCTCAGGAAATACCTCCCTATGCTCCTCCGAATTCGTGAGCATAGGATGGAGTCTCCTGGCAACTTTCCCCAAACTATTGAGCGCTGGATGGTATGTCGCAACAAGAGGAACCCTTTCCCCCCTCCCTTGGTCACTGGTCCTATTTCCCGACTTTGCTAGAAGAGTTGTCCTATCCAACCTACGAACAAATAGATAGGTAGCCTTCTATTGGCAATCATAGCGAAGCATTCCTTACCACTTGGTATGATAAAATCCAAAAATTATCCATGGACCTCATGAAAGACACCGTTAAATTCTGTGAAAAAACTGTTGCTGAAACCAAAACTGAAATTAAAACACTCGAAGACGAAATAAAAAACCAAGCTGACCCAGAAGAGTGCGTTGAGATAAAGACAACAATAACGAAATACAACGAACAAGAGATCAAGGAACTTCATAGAACGAAAACAGAAAACACCGAAAACTGAGATGGAACCTTACATCTAGACAAACAAACCAGCAGCCAAATAGAGAACAACGAGCAACTACTAAAGAAAAAACGATACATCAACCCTATTCACAAAGATTACAACAAAACCTTAGAGATGAACCAGCAGCAGCTAAGGAGGAACCAACACGAACAACACCACGCACTTAGGCGCATATCCTTAAACCAAAATCCAAAACATGAAAACAACACCACGTAATGCAGAACACAGTAATAACAATAACTCTGAGAAATATCTAAAGACAACAGGAAAACAAATGCAGATGCCTACAAGAGAAACCCCAACACAATAATTTCAGCCAGAAAGAAACCCAAAGTCATACAAGTATAAAAAAACGGAATAGGCCCCCAACCAAGGAACTTGGAAGGGGGCATTCAAGAACTTCTCACTACCACAATGCAAGCTTTCGAGCTCTTACGAAACAACTTCGAAAGACTCGTAGACTTAAAAATGACCCAGATGGACGAATAATCAATATATATATATATACGCCTACGACTCGATACGAGTATAACACAAAACAACGACGAGTAATCAAGTCCAAAATACACAACTAAAAAGTTCGAGAAGACTACCATGGTTCTTGCCTATCTTCTTTGGTGTCTCTTCTCCCTCATCCGTTCGTTATTAACTCTCCGCTTCTCATATATTCCATTACACACTTCATGGGTCAACTTGCGCCATTCAGGTCGATTGTCCACACTTTCTGTCCAAGAATCAAGAACTTCACCTCTTTTGAGAACATCTTTGATGGTATCTTTGAACCTGAGCATAGGTCGTCCTACTTTTCTCTTCCCTTCTGCAAGCTCACCGTAAAGAAGAGCCTTAACTGCTCTTGTCTCTGGCATACGAGCAACATGACCCAACCAACGCAATCTGTTCTTCTTAAGAAGAAGTTCTATATCATCTGCCTTTGCGAGACACAGGACTTCATCGTTTGTGACAAAGTCGTCCCATTTGATTTTCAAGATAAATCGTAGGTGACGTTGCTGGATAGTTCTAAGCTGTCCAACTTGTTTTCGGTAAAGTGTCCAAGTCTCACTTCCATACATTAACAACGGAATCACACACTGATTGTACACTTTAAGTTTTGTCTCTGTTGTAAGGTCCCGACAATCAAACACTCTGCCCCTTAGCCTACCAACAACACATGAAGCAGCCTGGATACGTGACTTGCAGCATCATAGACCAAATCAAGTCACATTTGGTTCAAATAGCCTTCGATCATTAGGACCGCAAATCTGGAATGCATTGCCAAACGAAATAAAATCCACCAACAACTTAAATTCTTTTAAGCGTTTGATAAAACAATGGGATGGGCCTAACTGCAAATGCAATGCTTGCCAATATTCATCTGAATTATAAGAAAATTATCGATTATGAAACAATAGAAAATATTTATGAAATTATTCGCATTTTTACTTTTTGTTATTATCGATTTAGATTAGCATACTTATATTTTTGTATATGGTAAGCTAGATTAAAATTGATCGATATAAAGTAAGATGACTAACTAACGTGCCTTAATCTCGTCATACATTTTACAGTCTCTGGTGATATAGCTGCCTAGGTATTTAAAGCGATCCACTTTAGCTAGCATTTTTCCATCTATGTTAAATTCCGCACAAGTGCCAATGCTCATAGTTTCAGTTTTCTTTATGTTGATACTTAAGCCCATTTTTGTGGATAATGCATTGTAAGCAAACAGAAGAAGTTGGAGACCTTCTGCGCTGTTACAAAAGATAGCAATGTCATCTGCATATTGGGCTTCTTTAATAAATAAGGTGAGAGTTTTCGTTTTTGATTTTAATCTACGAAGATCAAAGATATCACCATCACACCTGAAGCGAACCTTGATGCTGTATACGTATAATAATCAATATAAGCCAACACAAATTTACAGTAGATACATTTGAATTATTAAGTAAAGGTCTTAACTTCTGCCCATGCCCAGCAAAATTTAATAAACATACACTAAAAGACGACTTAAAATCATTCTTTAGACAAATCAGATTACGAGCGCATTTTGGAATATCTAACTATGAACCAACCATTTTACAATCACTTAAAGAAGAAATAATTCATTTACACCAAAAAACATTGACGCAACAGTCCAAACGTTTGAAATTGCAATTATGGAAGACATAAAAAATCACGAAAAACGACATTTACCCCACGATAACTTGACAAGAAAGAAACGTGAAGCCATTAAAAAACTCTCACAAAGAAACGACCTCATCATAACCCGAGCCGATAAAGGCGGAGGAATAGTTATTTGGGGGTACTGATGAATACCTCAAAGAGGCTAATAGCCAATTAGGCAACACAGAATTTTATGAGAACTATTAATTGACCCATTGGTAGATTATCAAAAAATAATTGTAAATTCACATCATGAAATGCTCTCAAATAACATTATTGACAAAGAAACATCTGATATATCAAAACCGGTAAATGTAAAACCTGCTCGCTTTTATTTGCTCCCGAAAATACATAAGAAGAACAACCCTAGTATGCCAGCAATATCCTGAATTAACTGCCACACGACTAGACTCTCAAAATACGTTGATCACTACATACAACCTCTAGCCATGAAAGTCAAGTCTTACATACGTGATACAACAGACCTCATTAACAAAATAAAACACATTAAAAGAATACCACACAATGCAGTTCTAGTCACAGGACGTTCGATCTTTATACCCAAACATTAAACACCGTGATGGAATATCAGCCCTAAAAAATGCCTTGATAACAGAATATCAAAAGAACAACCTACAGAAGTATTAACAACCCTAATAAGCCACATTTTAACGTTAAACAACTTTAACTTCATTGGAAGACACTTTCTCCAAATAAAAGGTTGTGCTATGGGCACTGTGGCAGCTCCGTCGTATGCCACTATATACATGGGAAACTTTGAAGAAACTCAAATCTATCCAGACATTAACAATGATTGCCCCTTTTATGCCAGATACATCGACGACCTATTCCTTATTTACACAGGTGGAGAAACAAAATTAGACGAATTTCTAACAAACCTTAATACCAAGCATGACATTTGACTGTGAAAAGTCAACACAATCAGTTGCATTTCTAGACACTCTAATATATATCGATAAAAAAAACTACAAACGACACTCTACACAAAACCTACAGATACTCATAACTATCTACATTTTAAATCCTCTCACCCACGGCACCTTAAAGAAAGCTTACCCTACTCCCAAGCACTTAGGTTAAGAAGAATCTGCTCAGAGAACAATGAATTCATTAAACACAGTGATAAATTAAAACAGCAACTTACAGCACGCGGCTATTCTCAAACTTTTGTGGAAAACCAAATAAAAAAAGCTATCGCTATCCCAATAGAAGCCACCCTAAAGCTAGCAACAAATGAGAAAACTAATCGTATCCCCTTTGTAACCACGTTTAACAATACCCTACCTCCATTAGCTCAAATCATCCGAAACCGCTAGGACATTTTAAAGCTAAAACCTAACTTAAAGGACATTTTTAAAGAGCCAGGCATGCTGGCCTATCGTCGACCTATGAACCTTAAAGACATGATAGGGACCAACTCTACTTTAGATAACAAAGTTAACCGCAAAATTCCAACAATAAAAACCATTAAATTTTGCCAAACACGTAATACTAGAATAGAAATAGCCTTTGTTGCACTCACCTCAAAAGTACAAACTCATTTACCAGCTCTGTAACTAAGAATAAATATGAAATCTACCACGAATCAAATTGCAAAAGCAAAAATGTTATATACCTCTTAGTAGAATGTACATATTGCTCAAAACAATATGTTGGAATGTCCGAATGGACTTTCAACTTCTGACTCAACAACTACAGACATAGAATGAAATCTACTGACCACCATCAACTCCTCCCAGTCGAGCAACACTTTCACCTAGCAAACCATAATTTCTCCAGAGACGCAAAATTTACGATCATAGAAAGGATTGAAAAGAAAGTATCCGATGAAATAACGTCGATTCCAGAATCACACGAGGATAACTGGATCTTACATCTTAAAACTTTGTACCCAAATGGCCTAAACAGCAAACTTAACCATCCAGAAATATATCTTACAAAAATCTGTTTAAGAAACCAAAGGACAAGATACAGAATTACGTTCACTTATTTGTTACTACAATGTTCCCCTGTAGCCTGTCATGTAATAAAACGTTGTATGTGATACACAGTTTAGCATCATATTTGTAAAAGAGCATGTACAATCCGTAGCATTGAAGATATTTCTCATTCTCCTGATGATTACCATATTGGTAGAAACTAGTTGGGAATTGAGATAAAATAACTAATATAGATATATTTCCGTTCGTCTTTCTTATCCGAACATAACAGGAATATTATGGAAAGTTTGCAAAGGTCCAGCAAGACCATTAAATCATTTCAAATGTTTCAAAACTAGGCTGTTCAAATGTTTCTTGAAGAAGGTACAGTCATCAGTGATTAGACACCGCAAATATGTCTAATCTTGTATTCTTCTGCGAAAAGAAGTAAAACCTATATCATTAAGCGGAGGAAATTCTCCTCTGTGGAACTTCATAAATCTTTCCTGCGCAGAAAGCAAAACTGCAGCAGTCAAGCAAAACTGCAGCGCCTAACCATCCTTAGTACAATGCAATACTTTTTCTCGTGAATGCCCTGAGCAGTCAAGCTCCATGGCAACCAGCGAAAGCTTCCTACACAGTGACATCAACTTTAGCACTAAGTTGAGCAACTGCTCATGCTCAGCTACGTTGCTTTTTAAAGCTTATTTGCCGTCTTTAGTAAGAAACACATCTTTAGTACTCATGCAAAGACTTTGTAAAAAGAAATCGCAGCTGATGGAATATTTGAGAAAGATTTAAAGATTTTTGGAATTTCGTGGAGATTTCTAGGGATTTCCAGACTTCCGAAGAACTTCCTTAAGATTTCCGGACTTTTTTCTGGATTTCCAAATAGGGTGTACGAGATTTCCGAAATAAAAAGCACCGCGGGAGAAAACTGGTTTCCATGTGATAATGAATGAGCCGCGACTCCCCTAGTTTCTTCCTTGCTTAGCTGCTTCAGCTCATTTCCTCTGCCATGGTTTTGTCGAAAATTGGCCTACAGTTCCTTGAAAGTGACTCTTCATAAAAAGACGGGTAGCACTGATTTTTTTTGTAACATCACAGCGACGCTTTGTTATAATCATATTGCATTTCACGACAGAAATAAGAGTAGACAATTGCATTTCAAGGATTGGACGCTAAATCAATTGTTTGAATTACGTGTGATAGACAAGTGACGAGCCACAGGGCAAAAATGTAATAACAAAAAAATGAACATAATTCTGTGGCTTATCCATTTGTTTAAAGAACTATAACCTAATGTTTTCTGGGTGGTTTAGTTCGCTATTTAGGCCATTTGGAAATAGAGTTTTGAGGCGCAATATCCAGTTGTCTTCATGTGATTTTAGAATTGACCTTATTTCTTCTGATACTGTCTTTTCAATTTTTTCTATGATGGTAAATTTAGCATCTTTGGAGAAATCATGGTTTGTTAGGCAAAAGTGCTGTTCAACAGGAAGCAGTTTATTGTAGTCAGTCGATTTAATTCTATGTCTATAGTTCTTGAGTCTGAAGTTGAAGGGCCATTCTGATTTTCCAACATATTGTTTTGAGCAATGTGTGCATTCGGGGTGCATTCTAACATATATATAACGTTTCCACTTTTGCAGTTGGATTCGTGGAAGATTTTATATGTATTCTTAGTTACAAAGCTAGTGATCGAGTTAGTAGATTTGATTTGACTGCAGCATAAGCTGTCTCTAGTATTACATGGTTGACAAAATTTAATGGTTTCTACTGAGGGCGTATTGCGTGTAACCTTGTTATTTGAAATATTATTGCTTCCTACCATTTCTTTAAGGTTCTTTCACCGACGATAGGCCAGCATACCAGGTTCTTTAAAGATATCGCTGAAGTTTGGATTTAATCTTAATGTTCCAGTGGTTCTGGATAATTTGAGCCATTGGGGGGAGGGTAGTGTTGAATGGTGTTATAAAGGTGATGCAGTTATTCCTATCTTTAATGTGTCGCTTCACGGTATCTTCTCTCGAGACAGCCCTTGCCTTTTAATCTGGTTTTCGAAGCGTTTCATTGTAGCCACGTCCTACGAATTGTTGATTTAAATTATTGCTGTATTTGTTAAATTCATTACTGTCAGGGCAGATCCTTCTTAATCTTGAGAGTAGGGCTTGAGAGTAGGGTAAGCTTTCTTTGACATGTTGTGTGGTTTCTTCAAGATAGGCCTGATTATTATTATTATTATTATTATTATTATTATTATTATTATTATTATTATTATTATTATTATTATTATTATTATTATTATTATTATTATTATTATTATTATTATTATTATTATTATTATTATTATTATTATTATTATTATTATTATTATTATTATTATTATTATTATTATTATTATTATCATTATCATTTATTATTATTGTCACTTTATTTAAAGTAGGCCGACATATAACATATACACATACACATACATATACATATACATATACATATACATATACATATACATATACATATACATATACATATACATATACATATACATATACATATATATATAACATAATATAGTATAATACATGTATATACAATAGCTATAAATAAGAGCTAATTCAAGCCTACTATCTAAGAAAGTAAAATAAAATGTGTGTGTGAAAAAAACGTGATGAAATACAAACTAATTAGCTACAAATACATAAATTTACAGATTTTTACAATGTTTCCGATAGTTTCCGATATTTACAATGTTTTCTTCTTCTTTTGTTTTTCAGTACTCACAGAGCAGAATTTTTTTTTTTTTAATAATCAGCTCAAGAACCCAACCTGAGCCACGAATGGTCTGCATAATCTGCAGTTGCATTCCTCTCCTTTCCAGAGTTTGATTCTGCTTTTGAAGCTTGAGAGGGTATTTGACTGCTTTATGTCATTGGGAAGTGCCTGCCATAATCTACACCCAAGAAATGATATCGTATCCAAGCCATTGCACGTAGTGCGAGCTTGTGGTAATTGTAGATTATCGCAGCTTCTTAACCCATATGGACTGTGCTTTTCAACAAAGATCTCCTTCATGAAGCTAGGATTAAGCTCCCATTTTGTTTTATAGATCTCCATCATGAGCAACTGCAAATTTCTTACGTGGATTGGGACCGCATTGTCTCTAACTAACATTGTATCAAAATCTGATGTCATATCTTTGTAGGTTATCTGTAAGGCCCGCTCGTGAATACGGTCAATTTTATTGTTCAGTGTTCTATCGCAGAACATCCAAACAAGAAGACAGTAGTTGAACTGGGACAAAATAAATGCCTTCATTATTCGTTTCAGTTGATCAGTATCAAGAAAGCAAGAAATTCTTGAGAGTGCATGTAGCTTTTGACCAGCCTTTTTGCAAATTGCCTGAGTAAAGCCCTGATGATGTCGTTCTTAGTAAAGCTTACTCTACATGCTATAAGATATTTTTGGGGAAAGGAACATCCAAGGAAAACAAAAAATTGATACTGTGGCATTAATACGAACTTTTCAAGATTCCAAAGTTCCGCGAAACCCAATTCCGTGTTATAGATTTCGGCCCTACTTTATGCAAAAATCAATAACACGGAATTTAAATTCTGAGGGTTCCACGGAATTTCGGCGTTCTGCGTTATTGACCTGGCCCTTATCTACGTTTATTATATAGAGTAAGATCGCCCCCGTCAGACCACCATCGATTCGGTGTTGTGCAACGGCGTTGAATAAAATGTTAAAATCAAAGGGAGCTTGGGCCTAGCTTTTCCAAAAAGCGCGCGAAAGTTGTTTGCTGATGTCATCTCTTTGATTTTTCTTCATTTTCGCTGTTTTGTTGTGCTCAGAAGACAATAAAGTTTTGAAGTTGACCTACCTGCAACGAAGGTGTAGGTACAATTCACATTTCCTTTGATCTTTCCACATACCATGTCTATTTTGTGTCGTTTCTCGATATGTCTTTCAGTCAACATAGAATAGTCTTCATGAATGTTTCCTCCAACTCTTCTCGTTTCATATCCAAAGAAATTTCGAGAATCGCACACAAATTATGAGACCTAAGGCTCCTTTTGGAAGAGCACTGTAACTGACATTATGCCGCCCAGGTGCGTCCACCGCATGAAACCCTTTAGTTATGTAGACTTTCGACGCATCTTCTGGTTAGAGTTGACTGAGGTCAAGGATTAGAGAGTTAAAAGTAGGAGTGAAATTAACAATATTTTAAAATCATTTTCAATCAAATTAGAATTCACGCCCGACAACCCTCCAGAGATTTTGTGACGTCACTTCCTGTCCTGAGCCCGAAGCTTTAGCAAATGGCGCGAGTTTCTGATCTGGCGTCAGCAGTTCTGACGCGTACAGCCGTTGTGAAGAGCAACATGAAAAAAAGCAGAATGTATTTCTATTCATTTATCATTGCTTTACAAGACCTAGAAGCTTGAAGTTCGTCACTCAACGAAAGAAGATGTTATCGTGAAAGGCGAGGTGAAGGGTAGGTCTACTATTTTCAAATTTGATAGAAGAAATTCAGAAACCCTCGGTTGATATTCTTGGTTTTATCCTGAGGGGTGGTGGTAGCGCTAGCCAGCAAAAAGACAACAGAATATAGATAACAGCCAGAATATCGACAAATGTGTTTATTTCTCCTTTGTAAACCAACAAATTCAATAACTGATGCCACCTCGTTGTAGAAGACAACAAGACCTTTCATTTGAGCCCAAATTTATTTAAGTATCTTCAACACAAGCTGATTTACAAAAGAAATTAAATTCAGTGATTTAAAACATTGGCCTAAGCAAAAACACGTGCTTGAACCGCTCCGTCGCAATCCCCAGAAAATCGGCAAAATTAGCTTCTTCAGTAATTGGAGCTCCTCCATATCGACCAGAATATGGACAAAAGTTGCTGCCCCTCAGCGACGCCAGAATATGGACAAACTCTCTGAAGATAAATCTCCTCCGCAGCCAGAATATAGACAAAGGCTGCTGCCCCGCAGCGACGCCAGAATATCGGAAAATTCTCTGAAGATAACCACTCCTCCGTAGCAGCCAGAATATAGACAAAGGCTGCTGCCCCGCAGCGATGCCAGAATGTGGTCAACTTCATTGAAGACAATCACTCCTCCTTAGCAGGCAGAATATAGACAAAGGCTGCTGCCCTGCAGCGACGCCAGAATGTTATCAAATTATCCTGCCAAAAGAAGAGCCTTGAGATGAGAATACAAGAACATGGATGATGTGTTCTCTATGCACAAGAACATTGTACATCTATCATCCAAGCATAAAATAGAAACAGTGAAAACATTTTCCCTATCTTTATAAATATTTTTGTTGAGGAAGGAGGATTCCAAAGATCGAGCAAACCTTCCTGTTCAGTCATTGGAATGTAGCTGGCAATTCATGTTTTGGCCTCTTTACATCAAGCCCAAGCAAATTCAACTTTGCTACCAAGCAAGATTCTAACAGAGGAGGCTTGTATTGCATTGCTAAGTGGATATGTCTTTGGGAAATTGCATAGGATTTTTTTCTATCCATATAAAATATTACAATTACAAGGCTACGTTCTACTATACTACTAGATTAATTATGCAACACTACAGGGACGATGCCAAGAGGAGCACGGGACAATGACAACCCCATGGCCTTTAACATAGAGACATGCAACAAGACTAACATTTACAAAACGCTATGCATACATAGAATTAATATTACAATAAATACAGATACTTAAAATAAAATTTACAAGTACAAGGTGCTATATACCACGTGACATGAGAGAAGAAACTATAGTAACTAGGACTTCTAGTTTCCAATTCGTCTATTGAAAGCGTTCTGAAGCATGGATGTATTCTAATGTCGCCAATAAGATTTTCTTATTTGCATCAGCCGGTAACCTTTCATGACCATACAGGAGAACTTTTGTCATTTCTTGTAAAGAAAGGTTAGATAAACCATTTGTTTGCAGAATCGCATTTACGCTGTCGAGAAGATCACATCTGATCAAAGCATAGGCATGGCAGAGCAGCAAAAAGTGTTCCGTATCCTCAATGCCATCATTAATTGGGCACATAGGGTTCAAGGTATCCCTAAAGTTATGTCTGAACTTGTGAGAATTTAATTTGCTGAGTCCGACACGTAACTGTGTTAAGATGGACAAACCCGTAGGGTCAAAAATGCTATAAACGGGCTTACAAGTTGGACGAATAAGAGACAAGATCTTTTTCTTGAAAACACTGACTGAGGTGGAAAATTTAATTTCAGGGTCAAGTTCGTCCCATTCAGATAAGCAATTTGGATAGAAACTTGACTTAAAAGACTCGGTTCTTGCACATATTTGACCTATTGTGACAGGTCTGCGAAGATTATACGTTGATTCCTGCAATTGAGGAATGGGATATCTCATGTATTCTGGAGTCATATCATTTACGATCTTATAAAACAGAACAAGGCGTCGGCTCCATCTTCGAAGGTTTAGCGATTTCCATCCGAGCTCCGCATACAACTTTTCCCGAGATGTACCCTTCCAAGCACCGGTTACTGCTAGTGCTGCAGAGTATTGAATAGACTCAAGCTTTTCCATTTGATTACTAAGGTTTGCGATGTTAGTAAACTCACAAATAGTTTGAGGGGTGTGGTAAATAACATCACCATAATCCAGATGGGGACGCACGTAGACTTTATACAACTCATCTAGTGTTTGACGTGGCAAATATTTTGAAAGGCATTTCAGCATACCTATACTCTTCCTGGATTTTGAAACAACTGATCGAAAGTGACTCGCAAAAGATAGTTTAGAATCTAATACAATTCCAAGGTGTTTGTGCTCCGTAACCGTTGTTACTGGAGAACCATTAAAGAAAAGATTTGGGTGGTTCAATGGTATCCTTTTCCTTGAAAATATCACCTCAACTGCTTGCTTACTAGGATCAGAGTTGAAGGACATTCTCCATTTGTGTGACCAACGGTTAATTAGATTCAAATCGTGGTTCATATCAAGGGCCGCTGCATCTGGATCTTGGACGACGGTGAAGATAGATGTATCATCAGCAAATAGTTTCACATTGCATTTCAGATCTTCTGTTAGGTCATTGATGTAAACCAGGAAAAAAAGTGGACCTAAGATTGAACCCTGGGGAACCCCAGCTGAAATGCTGCCCCACTTTGATGTCTTACCATTCAGGACGGTGCGCTGCTTTCAATCGATGAGAAAGCTTTGAATCAAAAGGAGTAGTTTGTCAGAAACACCACATCGACGAAGTTTGAATATGAGACCCTCATGCCAGACCCTATCGAATGCCTTTGAGATATCGAGATAAACCGAACGGACATCCAGAGGGGGGTTGCAGTCAAAAGCGGTAAAAATTGAATTGACGATGGACAAAAGTTGATTAATAGTTGAATCTCCTGGGCGAAATCCTGATTGGTTTGGATTTAATAATCCGAAAATTTCCAGGTGTTGGTAAAGGCTATCAAAAATGAGTTTTTCAAAGATCTTTCCAAAAATTGGTAGCAGTGAAATAGGACGATAGTTATGTATTGGGACTACGTGGGCTTGTTTCCAAATTTTTGGGAAAACACCTTGGGCTTTACACGATTCAAATATTAGTTTGAGGGGCAGAAGGAGGGAATTATCACACAGCCTAATCATGCGGATTGAGATATCATCACAACCGTGAGCTTTCTTAGGGTTCAATGATTGAATAATCTTTAGTATCTTTTCATCTGAGATAGGGAAGTCCGTAAGAAATGGCCCATTTAAAACAACAGATTGTGGAATTTCACTTCCGGTATCAATTGTTGTACACTGCTGAATAAAGTGATCATTAAAAATGTCTGCCTTGGCCTCGAAATCTAATACAAAGACATCATTTTCCAGTAGAGGTGGAATTAAGGGAATCTTAGCTTTGTTCAAAATTTTATTGATCAGGGACCAATACATCTTTCTACCCGTTTTTGCATCCGAGAGAGTTTCGCCGATTTTCATAAAGTATCTACTCTTAGCATCTTCGATAAGTTTTGCTCCGTGGGATATCATGTCTGTGATATTCTGCAGCTTGTCTTCTGGTTGACCATTTCTAATAAAAGTCTTATAAGCTCTATTCTTTTTTTAAGAAAGTTTTTGATTGATTGAGTTATCCAAGGTGCCTGACGAGGCCTAACAGTAATTACTTTGTTTGGGATAAAATTAGAACAGATGTTTAGCAAAATTTCATTCAGTTTTTTGACTTGCCAGTTCGGACAACTATTCTCTCTGAAGGTTTCTCGCCAGGGGAACATATCTATACTCTTCTTGATTGCGAGGATATCTGCTCGGTCGTAGAACCAGATTTTACGTTGGTAGGGGGGAGGGGCTGGATTTTTAATACTTAGTTTTCCGTATATGATTTGGTGATGACATTGCTTATGGAGCGAGGGGTGTACACCAGATTCGAGAAAAAGATTAGGTTGATCAGTGAGAATTACGTCAATGCACGATCTTGAATTTCCTATGAAATGAGTTGGCTCCGAAATCAGCTGATGCAGCCCTAGATCTGATGAAAACGGCTCGAATAATTTGCCTTCTTCGTTGTCAATATCATTCTCCCACCAATGGGAAGAGCGACAGTTTAAATCTCCAGTAACGATAACGCAGTAAGGATTTTCGTCAGACATCTTGGATAACATCAACTCAAAATTATTCATAAAAACCTGAAATTCATTTTGGCTTTGACTAGGACTCCTGTAAAGGACTACAAAAAAGTATTTCTTCCTATCAAGTTGAAATTCGCATACAATGCATTCTGGTAATGTTTCAAGGTCTGGTCGTTCCTTTGCAGGAAAAGTATCTTTTACATAGAGCCCTACACCTCCCCGTTTCACGTCAAGTGGGTGGTTAGTTTTCATAAAATTGTAACCATCGAGCTCAATTTTGCTTTCCTCCACGCTGCTATCAAGATGAGTCTCTACGATACCTATTAAATCATATTCATAAACTGAGTTATAAGCTTCAATGAGAGAAATTCGCGCAAAGTCATGCGCACAGATACTATTTAAGTTCCAAGAACAAAACGAAATTGTGTCGTTGATTGGGCCTGGATTAGTCTCAATGTCGCCGCAAAGTAAGATTTTGTAGGTAATCCATTGTAAATAAAGAGTATGGGACGTCAAGCATATCATATAGAGGTAAGCATAGCCAGTTATAAAACTTGTTAGTTTTTTACGTCGATCGTGGCATGCAAGGGGAAAGCGTTTCATTAACTTCGATAACACACAGAAAAAGAGCTTAGCAGTTGCGTACAATCGGGCAAATATATGCATCCAGTTAGAGCCAAGATGAAACGGCGTTATGATTGTATATAAGATTGTTGTTAGGGGAAGCAGAGGAATGGCGATATTGATAAAAAGGGAACAGAAAAGATACATCCCTAAGACCGATGCTAATGTGGAGAGGGGATGTGTCTTATAAGATCTTTTTACTGTGATGATTAGCTGAGAACGGAAAGAACCTATTGCCGCTCGCCACTGATTTAAATCAACCTGCATCGATAAGTCTCAATCCTCTCGACAAGTAGAACACGATTCTTTTGGTTAAATGGACAGGCCTATCATGAAAGAGGGGTTTTCTTCTCACATGCAAACAAGCACGAAACAACATCAAAAGTAATAAATTCGAACGAAAAATACACATTGATAGTCCCCCGGAGGGACACATAACTAACTACAACAATACGAGAAAAATAGTTTCGGTGTGTGACTCGTGTGGTGACCATGACACCTGTGAGGATTTATTATATTTTAAGAGTGAACGGTTTCGTCATTTGAAAAGACGGGAAATTCGACTTCTTGCTAGCAACATTGTTTTAATTGGAAAGAAAAAGTTATATGTGAGGGCCTCGTGGGATTGTATAGGTGTATCCACAGCTCAAATAACTTTAACAAATTCAAGAGCCAGCAGTTTTTATCATACCTGATTGTGGCAAAGTAACTGATGGCAATGGTCATCTCAATTTTCTTTAGATGTTTTGAAATGTTTCTTGTTGAAAATCCTTTTGGCCTAATTTCAAAAACCGATAAAAAGATGAGCAGTGGAGATATGACAGCAAAACTTCTTCAAAATCGTGAAATTTTGACTTATTTCAAACAACTGAACGTGGCAGAGCAGGGCGTTGACAAGAAAATATCACAAGATTTCTTGCAACAATTATTTACTCCACACTGTATATCAGGTTCAGAGTTTTTTCATAAAGGATGCTTGACATGGAAAAATAGTTGACAACAATCAAATGGAGGTGAACCCAGCTTTAGTGTATAAGTACATCCATTTTTCATAAGAAACTGTGTAGTCTCTTATAGAGAATTAAGAAACTCTACCAGAAAATGATCAGAGGTCTTATCAGAATTAAGAAACTTTTCAGAAGCATTGATTTTTGTCTTTATAATAAATTTGACTCTTCTAATTTTCTAGGCTCACAAAAACCAGTCAATCAAAACAAAGAATTTGAGGCCTGAAGAAGAAATATCAAGTGTTGCCTTATTCTGGGATCTTTTGCAGACAGCTGGGGAGTTGGGGGGCTCAACGTTATGACTTTTCATGCATGTGTGCCTAGTTTCTGCTCTTTCCATCAGAGTTTCTTAAAATTAAAAATCTGACGGAAGTAAGAATTGGTCCCAACAGAGCAGAAACTGGGTAGGCATGTATGAAAAGTAATATTTTTAGGCCCCCTAGCTGCCTGCAACAGATCCAAAAAAGGAAACTCCTGATAGTTCTTCTTTAGGCCTCAAATCCTTGGTTTTTCAAAGAGCTTATGTAGCCAAATACTTAAATAAAAGTCAGACTGCCATATGACATTATCCCATCTAGTTTCTGCTCTGTCAGCCCAAAGTTAATAGCTGTCTTCTTTACATATGACATGTGACTGTGTTGGATTTGCAGCATTTTCTTCTTTGCAATGGAATCATCTGTTGATCTTGGCTCTTTCCTCAGGCTGCAGCTAAAACACAACAGAAACATTTTATAAAAACAAAATATAAAAGTTCCCATCCCATTAGAAACTTACAAAAGATGAGAATTTTTTGTACTGAGCATCATATACAGTAGATACCAACCTACCTTCCAACGTACCTTTCTTTTAATATAAGATGGTGAAGGTGAATTTGTGTTTTTGCGCTGAGGGCTGGGATTGCAGATATTGCTCAACTGGTGGGGCTGTTCGTGGGATTTGGCCCTGACGGTTCTGGCTGCAAAGTCAGAGGATTACACCACTGTGCCACCACTATGGTGCACAACACCTTCAAATTAAGATTGACCTGGATAGTTTAAGATAGTTTTGTAAAACTTTTGTGAATGGAGCCCTCAAAGGTTCTTAATTTTTCTCAGGCATTTTATCATATTCTTGGCGTTTCTATCCTGTGCCCTCGTGAAATGTGAACATTTGATAAACTCTTTTAAGAAATTGTGCCAGCTGTAATACATCACTTCACAAGGCCTCCCAACTAATGAAATAATAGAGAAACCAGTCAAAATAACTTGAAAATCTCTTTTGATTTCCTTGAATAAGAAATATTTTGTGCAATAGTTTTGTCTAGTTTTCAGTTACAGCCAGAGAGCTGGGTTTCTATATGGAGAGTTTCTTCCAGAATTTAAGACGGTATAAAATTACTCACCTTTTTGGGTTATAATTGACCTTCCAGCATGTCAGAGTTGATACTGCTTCCGGTGTTAATGTCTTTTGATCTGAATCTAGAATAAATCCAGAAAATAATAAGTTGCACTCGGCGATAAACATTAGACAGTTACGCACAAACATGAAGGTCAGGTGGTCAGCTTGTTTAGTAGGCCATTGTGTAGGCCTAAGCACACAATAGAGTGCTTCAAAGTCTTTATAAATAAAGTTAGTGCATTAAGTCAAATTACAGGCATATTGATCTTAATATAATTAGGTTGTCTAAAAGATCTTAATTTCAACACTTACAAAGTATTATTTTGTCTGCTTTGTGATGTTCTCTTGAATATAAACACGGCTTCTGTTCTGGATCTCTATTTTCTTGAATCTATGGAAACATGGGTCCGTCATGACGAAGATACCAAGGAACTTCTAACGCCGATTGGAGTTGAATTCATCCGACTTCCAGGCAGTTTAACAGCAGATATTGTCTTTAATTTACTGCTTCTCAAAGTAAAACAGTCATATATTTAATAGATAGCTCATGGAATTCATAAAACCAGAATCTTCTGATCGTATCCAGCAGCGTGAGTACCTTCCGCCATATCTTTTGCACCTTCGCAAAAATTTGATGCACCTTTAAGTAGACTGGGCACTAAAAAATGTTGACAAAAAGATAAAACAATAGCGCATTGTTAGCTTCCAGACTATAGCTCTCTCTTGTGACTATGACTAAAGTAAACTGTGTTAAGAATTTTGTTTGTCCAAGTGAATAGTTTCTTCAGCTATATATATTTTCCCAGTACTGGAGTTTCTTAAATTTTTAGCGATCTGAGAATTGAGTTTCTTATAAGCAGTTTCTTATAAAAAGTATGTATATATCTTTTGTTTCTGAAGCATGCAAAGTTCTAATAACTCATTGATTTCTTTCAAACTTCTACTCGGGTAGCACTTCCCAGACATTCTCATTGTCAAGTGGTTTTGAAGCTGGTTGAAACTGATCTGCTATTTTTGACAAAATCTGAAGGATTTTTGATCTGCCTGATTTGAATGTAAAAGAAATTTCCAAAAAAATTGGAATGTGGGCTGGGAAATTAGCTACCAAACAGCATAAAGTCTTGTCATGCTCAAGAGTTTAACTACAACATGAATATTCTTTCTTGAAATGAGAGGTCCTACAATTCTTATGAAAATATTTTTCTGTCATCCCAGGATTGCCAGCAACCAACTTGTTTGATAATTCAACATCTACGAATTGCTACAATGCATTGTTATTCATAGGCTCTAATCAGACACATCCAACTCCACGTTATTTGATCCATACATACACAGAAATTCCATGGTTCAAAACACTTTAAATGCATGCCATACGTTGGCTTGTTGAGAAGGAGTTTATCATGCTGCAGTCTTCTCACTCGAGGCCAGGGGGCAGCAAAGCATCTCTGAGCATTCTTCAAAATGAAGTCAACAAAATCAAGAAAAATTTCTCTGGGCACCATCAGTCATCAAAAAGGCAATGATCTTTCTCCAATTGTTTGAAAAAAGTTAATTCCTAACAGCACAACTTTGCAAGAGTCATCCGTCACAACGCGCCTGTTTTTTTCGGCCAAAATGTAAAAACTTAGGCCCATCACCATTTGCAATTGTTTGTGAAACTCTATCCAACAATACAAAGAGTTGCAGGGCACAACCTATAACAGTTAGTTTCTACACCTAAACCTTTATGCAAAGCATCCATGTCAAGTGTTCTCCTGTTTCATTTTCAGTAATAAATGCACCAATGTGCCTTCCCTACCTTCTCCACAGCTTTCAGCGAAACTTGCAAACAAGGAGGGCAGTCGGTAAACTCAATACTTATTACATGAATCTCTTAGACCTCAATGACAAATTTCCTTTCGGAGAACAATATATTGCCAAATATGGCAAATCACTCGTTCAGAAAATGACCAAATCATCAAACAAATTGGGATTACTCTGTCAGGGAGGTCAAATCAAGCTTAATTTAGTTTCAATAATTTCTTAGATAAACAAAGCATACTTTGAAATCAAAAGGGTGGATATAGCTGGCAAGTACTTCACACTGCGAGCTTTCAAACATGATGGAAAATGTCACTTCCATTCATGTTCCTATACATTTCTATAGGGAACCATAACGAGGCTGCAAAGTCCCTTGAAAGGGGTTTTCGGGCGTGGAATTGGTCATGTAACTTTCTGACTTTCTGGGAAACTAAAAAATACTTTTTTGAACTGTCAACGGCCTTGAAAAGTTTTTGATGTGCCGAATTCATTATTCTTCTGCGGTGGTCTGACAAGGGCGATACAGCCTAATTTATACGTTTCAGACCTGTCCGTATTTGTGTGGTTCCAGCGTGACAACAAGGAAAAGGATGCTACAGATCTCACTTTGAGGTTTGTAGAAAGAGTTGAGAAGCCTATTCAAGGTGAGTTCCCTTCCAGAACGGCTGGTATAATCTGCATAACGCAGGTTGCATAATGCAGGTTGCAGGTTATGTTTTATGGCCACAGGCAGCATGGCTGTACCGAGGGGCTGTCACCCACAGAAGGCTAACAATTCTGCGTCATGGGGGACTGCAAATTGCTGGTATGTATGTATTCATTGCACAGATCCTAATAACATAGCTTTTTCACTGGCAGTAAAATAAATAAATAGTCAATAAAACAAAAACCTATGTAAATATAACTAAATGGAAGTATAGTCCTTTGATTATACACAATAAAATTAAGCTAGAAAATATTTACAAGTACAGAGATAAAAGAATTACATATTTTTAATAATCTTTAAACCTACAGTGATTTTAAGTTTTGTTTAAATTGATATAATGTTTTTGATTGCTTGACTCTTGATCTTGAGAGTTTTTGATTGCTTGACTCTTATCTTATAAGTCAGCAGTGGCTTGATACAAGAATGTTCTATGGTGGCTCGCCGTTGTTGACATAGGTACATGCAAGTGGTGTTGCTGTCTGGTATTATACTCATGGATTTGCGAGTTTGTGTGGAACATTTCAGAGAGATATTGGGGGGCTTGGTTGTTTAGACATTTGTACAGTAAACAGAGCCTGTGAGTCTTTCGTTGTTCCTCAAGCCGCTTCCACTGAAGTATGTTTAAAGCTGGTGTCACATGATCAAACTTACGCATCCCAGTAACTACCTTTGCCGCAAAGTTCTGAATTAACTGAGCTCTGTGTAGTGCTGTTTTTGACGCATTGCCATAGACAATGTGTAATGTAAGAACTACTGTTCCTGTGAAAAGAACATGCCACAGGATTAGGAAATCAATATCATGAATTAAGTCGCTTGGTTGCAAGTGATTAACTGCCTCTGACTCAGATTTTGATAACCACAAAGCATTGTTATCAAATCAATGGGGAATCAATGAAGTAACATTCTATTCTTATTCAATATGCATAGGTAACATGATGCAATTGTAATGGCATCCTCAATAACCTTGTGTATTGTCATTGATATGTTATGATCCTTCAAGGGGAATTTTGTTTTAATTATCGAATTTATTCCATGCTCCATAAGAAACTCTGACAAATATTGTATCACAGAACATCAATTTTTGATGTCCAAGGGTAAGCTTTGAAACCAGACCCCCTGAAACTAATGAGCTTAATGTCACCAAGACGATGGCCCCATGGTACAGCCATGCAGCCCTTGGCCATAAAACATGACCTGCAACCTGCATTATGCAACCTGTGTTATGCAGATTACACCAGCCGCTTCCAGAACTTCTATGAAATCTCTGAAAATCTTAGTTTTCTAAAAAGTGGTCTGCTAAGGGTGATAGTACTCTAGATTCATTCACCCCACTTTTGGTAAGTCCTGGTCTGTAGCCATATTGCAAAGTTTGCAGAATGCATGGGGGATCTCTCCTACATCCAAACTTTTTGCGCGGCTGTATTTGTGTTACTAAACAATAATTCTTTGTTTTCTTTTGTTGCTTTACGAAAATTTCGCGGCTGGGACCATGGCTGAAAATTAAAGTGAGCGGCGGAGAAATTGGCTGCACAAGGCAAACTTTCCAGTGTGGGTCAGTAGTAAGCAAAAGGAAGTCATGATTGTATTCTTAATTAACAACTCTTGTCACGTGACTGATCATACTTAGATATTCTAATAGCACATATCTTAAACAACTTTTGTCGTGATTCAAAGGTTTCTATGCAATTTCTTAGTGATGTCGATTCCAGGAGGGTGCCCGCGCCCCAGCCAGTGGCCGGGGCAGGCCGGGGCTACTGGTCGGGGCATTTCCAGAACTTTTCCATTTATTTTGCCAGCCCCAGCCAGCCCCGGCCATCTACAAGTGTATTTATGATCTGATTTGCTGCTTAATTTAGCATACCTCTGAGAGGTAAAGAGCTTACATATTCTTTAAGGCAGAAAGAATAAGGGATTTGGATCAACTGCCCCCTCCCTATGTGATCAAAGTTGAATTACTTACCAAACAAGAAAGGGGAGGGTGTCTGTGCCCCGGCCAGTGGCCAGGGCAAGCCGGGGCTACTGGCTGGGGCATTTACAGAACTTTTCCACTTATTTTGCCAGCCCCGGCCAGCCCCGGCCAGCTCCGGCCATCTACAACTGGGCCCCGGCCATCAGAACTTTTTCATTTATTTTGACAGTCCCGGCCCGCCCCGGCCAGCCCCGGCCAGTGGCCTTTGATTACCAGCTGAATACTTCAGTTTGCAGACTGGAGGCGCGACCCTAGTCTACAGGGTGAAAGTACTCTAATTTAAGTCTTTACCACCACCATGAATAATAGGCCCTTACTTAAACGAACGGCAAATTATAATGAGTTACGGTCGTATAAAAGCATGGCAAATATCACTGTTACCGCTAGATTTTATAATCAGGCATGAGACTCACCTTCACATTGGCCGCTGTCAACTGCACTCATTTTCAAACAGCAACTGAAATTCGAGTACCGTATACCATTTCAGACGTAGGTTCATAATAAAAACGAGATTCATCTCACAATTACATTCAGCCTTGACATTCGATTATGTGCAAAATGATTTTTATGCGTGCGCCGGAGATATCACAGGGAGCCCCCTTAAAAAGTAGCGAAAACCAGACAGACACAGAAAACCAGGAGCGAGTTAGCGATTCCCTCCTCCTCCGCAATCGCTAACTCGCTCCTGGTTTCTGTGTCTGTCTGGTTTTCGCTACTTTTTAAGGGGGCTCCCTGTGGAGATATCGATCAAAACCGAGACAATAGTGAAATTTGAATCATTACAAACGCTCCATGTCTCAGCTGGAGGAGTGACTACTACAAAAACCTTCACAGCAACAACAATGAGCAGAGGTAACGGGCTCATGTACATAGCTCAAATGGAACTTTCCGAACAAACCAAAACAAAAACAAGACAGCTTCACTTGGACCTTCGTAGTTTGTCTCAGTTTATTAATCGCTAACCAACCTTGTGAGGAAATCAAACTCATTCTCATTTGATTCATTTCATTTCATTTCATTTGATTCAATTAAGGAGGGTTGCCCTTCAACCGGAGTTGTTTTACAAGGGGCCCTCCACTTAAAAACATTAATTACAATGTACAATTACCAAATAAAAAAGAGAAATTACAATACAAAACCATAACATAAAATCCTATAATACAAAATTTACAAAGCCTAATGCAAAAGAAAAGAGAAATCCTAAATAGATTTTTTAAAACTATTCAGGGAAGATGCCTGTTTGGTATCGGGAGGAAGGTCATTCCACGCTTTTGCTCCTCGATAAGAAAAACATTTTTGCCCATTACTTGACTTTTTCTTGGGCAGTCTTAAATCTGTCTCTGAATTGCGCAGGGCATACGAAGAGCTCTTTGAGTCTCGGGTGAAGAGGTTACACAAGTATTGCGGAGCCAGTTCATGCAAGGACTTGAAGACCATTGTTTTAGTTTCGCTAGCTACGAGTTCGTCAATGGTCTTCCAGCCCAGTTGGTCAATTAATGGTCTGCTTGGGGTGTCAAAGTTGCTGCTGGTTATAATTCTAGCAGCTCGGTTCTGAAGTTTTAGCAACTGATTAAGCTCTGTCAAACCGGCACAACCCCAAACCGAGCAACAATAGCGAAGGTGTGGCTCAACAATGCCTGTGTAAAGAGTCTTCAATGTTTCCTGTGGTAGGAAAGTCTTGGCATGTTTTAGAAAGCCAATAGCTCTAGAAACTTTGGTAGAAACTGTCTTGACGTGTTCCTTCCAGTTAAGAGAGTTGTCTATCTGCACACCAAGATATTTTGTTTTTTGGATGATTCCGAGCTTATTGTCTCGAATTTTCAAATGCAAATCCTCATTTCGACCTTTGAGGATGTTATGCTTTTGTTTGGTGGAAACAAGCATGGAATTTGTTTTCGCAACATTTAAGGAGAGTTTGTTGCCTTGAAGCCAACTATCCAGTTGTTTGAGATCGCAGTTAATGGCCTCATTCAGCTGATTTATATCCGAAGACTGTTAGCATAGACTTGTGTCATCAGCATACATGGAAACGGTTGAATTTTGGACAGCTTGCGGTAGATCATTGATATAAATAAGGAAAAGAAGGGGACCCAAACATGAGCCTTGGGGAACACCAATATCTATACCTTCAGTTTTAGAGTTGACACCGTTTACCCGACAGAATTGTTTCCGATTGTTCAGGTATGATTTAAACCATGCGAGTTCCCGCTGTTGGACACCGTAATGCACCAATTTTTGGCAAAGAATCTCATGGTCAACAGTTTCAAAAGCTTTTTTTAAATCAATGAAAACTAAGCCTACAAGCTTACCAAGATCCAGCCCATTGTACCAGTCATCTGTATTTTTAAGTAAATGGGTTACCGTAGAATGAAGGCATAAGTAGGCTGATTGGCCTGATGAAAACAAACCATTGTCTTCCATATGCTGGTACACCTGATTGGTTGCAAGTTTTTCAAAGAGCCTTGAAATGACAGGCAAGACTGATATGGGGCGATAGTTCGATTTATCAGCCTTGTCACCATTTTTGTAAATTGGAGTAACCCTCGCAATTTTCCACGAGTCCGGAAACATACTTGTTTCAATCGATGTATTAAACAAGAACGCAAGGGAATTTTCGATGAAGGGTAAAGCAAGCTTCAAAAAGTAGCTAGAAATATTGTCAGTTCCAAAGCTCTTTGCTGTTTTGACCTTGGCAAATGCATCTCTGATTTCCTGTACTGCAATGGTCCTGAATTGGAACTTTGCTTTAGCTCTGTTCATCTCACAGTCACCCGATAGAAGGGGATTTGGAACTGGACTGATTTTATGCGCAAGATCTTTACCTACTGAGCAGAAGTAGCTGTTAATTACATCCGGAATATCGTTCTTGTGAACAGTTTCTGAGAAAGAATCTTTAAGACAATCAATGTTATTCGACTTAGACCTTTTATCGAGAAGTTCATTGATTGTCTTCCATGATTCTTTCATATTTCCCTTGCATGCAGAAATCTTATTATCGTAGTACTCCCTCTTCTGCTTGGTATTTAGAGAATTGACCTTGTTGCGAACTTGTCTATATGAGTCCCAAAGTAGTGCAGACTTGCTCTTGACAGCAGATTTTTTTAGTTTGTCTCTTGTCCGCATAAGATCCCTTAAGTCTCTATCAATCCAAGGACAGTACTTTTCTGAGACACGCATTTCACATAATGGGGCATGCTTGTCAATGATAAGCGAAAATAAGTTAGTCCAATGGTTGACAAGCACATTGATATCATCAGTTTCATTAAGCATTTGTTCCCAGTTAATGCCAGCAACATCAGACAAGAATGCCTGCTCATTAAAATTTTTCATTTTACGAGTTTTGATCATTTTATGGCCTTTTTCTACTGCGCCATTAAACTTACGGATGCAGTATACCATACAATGATCACTCATAGAAACTTCATGCACTCCAGACTTGATGATGTTCCTGGCACAAGTTGTAGCTATATGATCAATTGTGGAAGAGGTATCTAAAGTGACCCTGGTTGGCTCTTTGATGAGCTGATTGAAGCTGAACAGCTCATACAGACTAGTCACATGTCTAGTGTCATTGTCAATGGGCTGATCAGCTTGTCTTGTGATGAGATCACAATTTGTGTCACCAAGAAGAATTATCTCTTTCCCTTCCTTGTCCAAATAGGAAAGGACCTTTTCAAGCTTATCAAAGGAAGCAACAGGGTCACTAGGTGGCCTGTACCAAGCAAGAACAAGAAAAGGTTTGCTTTTTGGTGGTTCAACCTCAATACAAATGATTTCCAAATCATCAACAGGAACATCAGAACGCAACTTGTATTTAATGGAGTCCCTGATATAAATAGAAACACCACATTCTGCGCAATTTTAATCGTGCAAAGCCTGGAGTTTCTGTTTTCAACTAACTCGTGGATGGCCTAAACTTCCCGCCATGGTTAAAAGAATAGCGATTCTATTCTCCGCTTAAGAATAGTTAAAAGAATAAGTGACTCCGAAGTCAGCATCAGTGGTTATAACATCTTTAGAAATGATCGCAATTTAAATGGTGGAGGTGTTGCAATTTATGTCAAAGCAAGTTTACCTGAACCAACAATAAGGATAAAAAGTTAACATCTGGAATTGATCTCACTTGAAATTGCACCTAAGCATGCGAAACCTCTTCTCGTTGTTTGTTGGTACAGACCTCCAACAGCAGATGAGGCCGCATTCGATAATCTTAGGGAAGTTTTGAAAAACCTGGATCAAGAAGGCAAAGAAATTATCTTTGTCGGGGATACAAACTGCGATTTCAAAAATAACCAAATCGCAAACACAAAAAAGCTGAAAGCTATTTGCGAGGAGTATCAGCTGGAACGACTGATTAAAAGCTATACTCGAATAGCTACAACAACGAATGAACGTAACGAGCGAAATATTAGTAAAACGCTAATAGACCATTTCTCCACAACGAGCCCAAAATATATACTAACAGCAGAAGTGCTAGAGTTAGGGATGGTTGACCATTTTCACGGAATAAGAAAAGTAAATGCTTGGCGAGTGAAAAATAAGAAACCAAAACTCTTGGAGACTCGTAGTCTTAGCAATTATGATGAGGCATTGTTTCGTAACGATCTGCAGCAGATTGATTGGGAAACGATCCTTAGCTCTTACGCTGATAATCCTGATAGTATGGCTACCACTTTTCAGGAGATCTTTGAGTCAATTTTAGATATCCATGCACCCCTGAAAAAAGAAGAGTAGGTAACACCTCTACTCCTTGGATAACCCCAGAAATTAGGAAATTAATGAGGGAAAGGGATGCAGCTAAGAAAGCGATGAAAACACATCCTGAAAAGTGGAACACATACAAGTATCTCCGTAACAAGGTAACACAAAAAATACGAGATGCAATACAATTACACTATCATGGATTAATTGAAGAAAATAAAGGAGATCCAAAAAGAATGTGGAAGGTTATTAACAAGGTACTAGACAAGGCAACACCCTCAACAGAAGTTTCGACCTTAGATGTTGAGGGGAGAACAATTACAAAAGAAAAAGATATAGCTGAAGCACTTAATCATCACTTTACCACCATAGGACCAAACTTGCTAGCAAGTTAGAGTCCAGGTCTGATGATGATTCTCTCAAACATATCAATGCTCAACAAAACAAAATGATGTTTGTACCTGTCGATGAAACATATGTGCTAAATGCCATTAAGCAACTAAAAAATGGCAAAGCACCAGGACCAGATAAGATCTCCACTAAGCTAATTAAAGATGCCGCTGACTTCATTTGGAAGCCACTAACCATGGTTTTCAACTCATCATTGAAGTATGGCGTCTTCCCAGATACCTGGAAATTAGCAAGAGTCACACCAATTTTTAAGACGGGCTCAAAAAAAGATGCAAATAATCATAGACCTATCTCTGTCATTTCTGTCTTTTCAAGGATGTTGGAAAAAATAGTTCACGATCAGCTTACTGAATATCTAGTAACTAACAAATTATTGACGCCAAATCAATCTGCTTTTCGAAAACTATATTCGACCGTAACATCCCTGATAAATGGTACGGATTACTGGCACGACAACATGGATAAAAAGCAACTCAACTTAGCCATATTTCTTGATCTGAAGAAGGCATTTGATACCCTGGATCATAGAATATTGATAAAAAAATTAGGTGCATACGGTATCAGGGGAATCTCGGGAGCATGGTTCTCAACTTTCTTAAGTAATAGAAAACAATTTTGTTCAGTTAATGGACAACAGTCAGGGGCTAGATTGGTAACATGTGGCATACCGCAAGGGTCGTGCCTGGGACCACTCGTATTTATCATCTATCTAAATGACTTCGAAAAATATTTAGAGTTCTCTAGGGCTAGTATGTATGCAGATGACACGCATGTCACTTTAACATCTAACAACGTTGATGATTTGATTACAAATGCCCACAGAGAATTAAGAAACACCTCGGAATGGATGAGAGTAAACAAGCTAAGTGCCAACCCTAAAAAAACCGAATACATGATTATTGGTCATCTACGGAGAATCAACGACGTTGAAGTCTCGGAACCACTGAATCTTAATGATTCAGAAATAAAGCGTGTCGCAAAGACAAAATCATTAGGGGTTGTTGTGGACGAAGGATTAAATTGGGATAACCAACTCAGCAAAGTGAAGGGGAAGATGAGTGGTGGTCTAAGGTCACTAAAAAACTGAAAAACCTTATTCCACAATCTCAGCTTGACCATGTATACCGCGCCCTTGTTGAAAGTCATCTGCGATATGCCAATGTTATTTGGGGGAGTCTTCCAAAAACAAAACTAAATACCCTCCAACTTCTGCAGGATAGAGCGCGTTCTATCATTGATAACGCCAGACAAAAGGATGGCTGGTCTCATAACTGGTTGACCGTTGAACAACTGATAAAATTCGATCGATCAGTTATGACATACAAAATAATCAACAGGCAATGTCCCGAAAGCCTTTGGGATAAATACCATCCAAGGAGCCAGCTCTCCAACCACATAACAAGGAATTGCAGGGACCTTCAAGTCCCAAGAAACAATCTTGAATACGTCAAGAAAGGCTTTCATTATTCGGCACTGAAAGCTTGGAACGAAATTCCCATTTGCATCAGAGAGCTCCCTACACTTAGTAGATTCAAAAGTCAACTAAAATGTTATTTCAAGAGCTGAAAGATAACAAAAACACGACTCCCTGGAAGAGCAGCTGCGTCTAAATAGGTCTTAGGTAAATACACTGTAAATATATATATATATCATAATGTATTATTGTAATTAGGTTTTTTTTCTTGTCTTATTTTGAAATTGCTGAAGGGATTTTGTGTTTAAATAATTTAAAATGAAAATGAAAATGAAATTAACCATGTTCCCGCCGTGCGTATTGTCTGCGAGGAACGACGACAGCGAGCCGAGGGGTCGCCAGTAGCTGAATCTGACGAGGGCAAGTAATATTTTTTGGATGCGGTCATGCTTACCCTGAAGTTATTGGATAGAATTTTCAAAATGAGTTTCTCTTCATAACCAACTTCCCATAAATAGTATACCCATGGGTAAAAAAGAAATAATATTATTTTCTCAGAGGGTGACAGAATATTTCGGTAAATGAGAGCGAAAAGGAAAAATTCTTAAGAAAACCTCAGATTTGAAATTAACATCACAAAAATACGACATTTCCACGACATTTTTGAGTTCAATGGATGACACCGATGAGTGCCTGGGCACATTTATGATTACAAGTTGTTTGACTTAGCCGCGACTATAATTGGATTTTATTTGTGTTGTTTGCCTGTTTATTATTAAAGAAAGAATAAGAAGAAGCTCGACAAGAGTTTTATGTTTCTAATAGACTCTGGAAACACGAATTTACAGCAAGACAAGTTTCAGCAATTCTCGAGACACGTGGGCCTAAATTTGATTCACGCGTTCCACAAGAAACTCGTGTGAGATGGCTGAAAGCTGCAAATTAGAAGAAATGATAATCAAGGCCATACCTGAAATAAGGGAGAAGGGGCATAAGAAACCAGCTATTGATACCATCACCAAGAGATTTGAACAGAAAAATAGCAGTTATAGTGCAGAAGAAATAAAAGAAGCTGTTGAAAGACTCATTAGACATGGCCAGGTGGAAAATCGTGGGAAAAACGGAGAAGAATCCCTTTACGTGGTGACTCCTGATGTAATGCAAAAGCCCAATTCTCGTCCCAATGCCAATGCTAAATGTACCCCGTACGAAGAATTTATTTTGCTTCGGACACAAGTAGAAACCCTCCTGAAGGCATCCAGGAGTAACCATGGAAACAACGTAGGCAAACAAACTGAAAAGGAAAAAGAATTGAAAGAAGAGTTATTGTTGCTGAAGAAAGAAAATGAGTCACTAAAAAATGAAATTTGAAGAAAAGATCTTTTGATTAATAGCATGGAGAAAACAGAGAAACCAGACACCAGCGAATTCCAATTCCCAAGAAGAAGGAACGTTGCAAAGATTGATTCGTCGATTTCCCCATGGGACTATATATCAACGAATAACAACAGGTTTTCACCCATAGCCCCGCCAACAGAAGATGTGTCTCTAACAACAGAAATTCAAAGGCGAGACAAAGTAATTCAACCAATGGAAAGTGTTGCTACTGGGTTAACCAGAATGAAAACATCAACAAATCAAAGCAAATCTACCCGAAGTTCTATGGATAAACGTAAGAAAATGAGATCCTGGATGAGGCCATCAGTGCACAATTCAACCGAAATTATCGGAGATTCAATGGTGAAGCACATTCAAGGCTACAAAATGAGTGAAGCAACAAAAGGCCAGGAAAAGATCTTTGTTAGGGCATTTCATGGTGCAAAAGTGGATGACATGAAAAAGTTATTCGGTGCCAACAACGAAGAAAAACCCAAGGAGAATCGTCATACACTGCGGTACCAACGATATAAGCAGCGGAACCGCACCAAATGAAGTTGCCGAGGAAATTGTTGATTTAGCAACAAATCTCAAGAGCCATAAAAACGAGGTATTTGTGTCAAGCATAGTCGCTAGAGGAGATCGATGGAATGAACGTGTAAGTCAAGTTAATAACATTTTAAAGGCTAAATGTAACAGAGAAGGTTTGCCCTTTATTGATAACTCAAACATAGAACAGGGACATCATTTAAATCGTAGTAACTTGCATTTAAACTCTGAAGGGACACGTATGCTCGCCAATAATTTCTTGAGAGCTTTAGGCCATTATTGACTATTATGTAGAGACGGAAGAGCACTGGCTCTAAATGATGCAATAAGTAATTTAGAGGACGAGAGCCATATTTCGGAAGATTTAAATAACGGGTCAAATATCTCGGGGACAGAAGCATCTACACCTGAGACCTCTGCAGATGGAGCTATAGATGCAAAATCTTCATTGAAATTGTTAAGACTACGAAACATTGGCCGGGTGATTGTTGGATATCTAAATATCAATTCCGTTAGAAATAAATTTGATGCGCTCAGAGAAATAGTCTCACAAAACTTAGATATACTCATATTTGCTGAAACAAAAATTGATGCCTCCTTTCCAACAGGGCAATTCGCTTTAGAGGGATTTGCAACTCCGTTTCGATTAGACCGAAATGCAAATGGTGGTGGCTTACTGGTCTATGTCCGAAGTGACATACCTGCGCACCGGCTAAACTCTTTCAATTTTTCCGATGGTATCGAATGCATTAGTTTCGAAATAAATTTGCGTAAAAAGAAATGGGTATTGTTCAGCGTTTATCGACCACCAAATCAGTCGCAGGATTACTTACTTGAAAACTTGGGTCGTGCGCTCGACCACTATAGCGAAAACTATGAAAACTTTATGTTTATAGGAGATTTCAATATGATTGAAACTGAGGAGCAGCTGAAAAATTTTCTGGACTTATATAGTCTCAAAAATCTTGTGCACGAGCCAACATGTTACAAGTCTCAAACAGCAAAGTGCATAGATCTCGTATTGACAAATCGAAATAGGAGTGTGCAACAAACTACTACAGTTGAAACTGGCTTGTCAGATTTCCATAAAATGGTTGTTTCTGTTCTTAAAACCACTTTTCCTAAACACGGACCAACTGTAATTAACTATGGAAATTACAAAAACTTTAACGAAATTGTTTTCAGAAATGATCTGCGGGACGAATTCGGGAAAATAGAACCATCCAATTTGAATTATACTTAATTCGAAACTACTTTTAATAGACTTCTAGACAAGCATGCTCCAATTAAAAAGAAATATGTGCGTGCAAATGACAAACCATTTATGACCAGAGCTCTGCGTAAAGCCGTAATGTTACGTTCTAGACTTCGTAATAGATATAACAAAAATCAAACTATTGAAAATTGGAACGAATTTCGTAAGCATCGCAACTCCTGTGTTAAGTTATTTCGAAGGGAAAAAAGAAATTATTATAATAACCTAGACATTTCACTTGTCACTGACAATAAGAAATTCTGGAAAACCGTGAAACCTCTCTTCTCGGACAAACTACAATCTAAGAATAAAATAGTTTTGATTGAAGATGAAACTATCATTTCCAACGATGACAAGGTAGCAGAAACCATGAACGAATTTTTCGTCTCTGTAACGGATTCCCTTGGTATAAAAGAAAACTCTGGTTACGAAAATGCAACGGAAGGAATCACAGATCCTATTGATGAGGCTGTACACAAATTCTCCAATCATCTTAGTATTCTGAAAATCAAAAATCATTACCAAAATGCTGGTTCCTTCCACTTTCAGAAAGTTACCCCCGATGCTTTGGACAAAGAGGTCAGGAATCTAAATCCTAAGAAAGCTACAACGCACAAAAATGTTCCTCCTAAAATCCTCAAGTCAAATTCTGATATATGTGTAGAACCTTTGACGCAAATCTTTAATGATTGCATAGAAAATTCGTCCTTTCCTGATGAACTAAAGTGCGCGGATGTCGCATCTCTTCCCAAGAATGGACCATCCAATTCTAGGACTAACTTTCGGCCAATCAGTATTCTGCCTACGGTCTCAAAGCCGTTTGAAAGAATAATGGATAAACAAATAGTTGCGTATATTACACCCTTTTTATCGTCACTTCTCTGTGGCTTTCGAAAAGGCTACAATGCCCAGCACGCTCTCGTAAGGCTCTTAGAAAAATTTAAAATTAGCCTTGATGAAGGTGGTAAGGCAGGGGCTGTTTTGATGGATCTCTCCAAGGCATTTGATTGTATAAGGCATGATCTGTTGATTGCAAAATTGCACGCCTATGGCTTCTCTCTCGAAGCATTAACACTTATTAACAATTACCTCGCAAACAGACGACAAAGAGTTAAAGTAAATGGGTCATTCAGTTCTTGAAAAAGTGTCGTACGTGGTGTTCCACAGGGGTCAGTCTTAGGGCCTCTGTTATTCAACATCTACATTAATGATCTTTTACTCTTTATTCAAGACTCGGATATATGTAACTATGCAGATGATACTACAATCTATACCTGCAATAAGAACCTCGATAACATAGTTCATAAGCTTGAAAATGATTGTACGATAGCATTGAAATGGTTTGCTGACAGCTTTACGAAATTGAATGCAGATAAATGCCATTTGTTGGTTCTTGGGCAGAGATGTGACGATCCTGTTACTGTTAGGATTGGAAGTGCTAACGTTGTAAATAGCTATGAAGAGAAACTACTGGGAGTTCAAATTGATAGTAAACTTTCCTTCGAAAACCATGTTTCCAAACTGTGCCAAGGCTAGCAATAAACTTTACGCACTTGCTCGCATATCACCATACATGGATCAGAGAAAATTGAGAACTCTCATGAGGGCATTTATTACCAGTCAATTTCAATACTGTCCTTTAATCTGGGTGTTTCACAGCAGGCAGCTCAATAAGAAAATTAACAAAATACAGGAAAGGGCTTTGAGAATAATTTATAAGGATGCCGAATCTACTTATAGTGAACTATTAGAGAAGGACTGTGCTGTTACTATTCATGCAAAGAACCTTCAATTACTTATGACTGAGATGTACAAAACCAGAAATGACCTGAATCCTTCTTTCATGCAGGAAATTTTCTGTGAAAATGAAAGTCATTACAATTTGCGAAACAATGTCGAATTTGTTCAACCAAGGGTGAGATCGGTGGGTAATGGCACAGAAAGCATCAGATTTAAAGGTCCACAACTATGGCAAATGCTACCGCAAACGATGCGAAACTCGGGATCCCTTGCTCAGTTTAAAGCAAATATAAAAAAATTGGAAGGGAGAAAATTGTCCATGTAAGCTGTGTCGCACTTTCATTCCGAACTTGGGCTTTTTATGATGTTTTTAAAGATTTGTTTTATTGTATACTTTGACGTTGTAAATAGTTTTAACAACTCTGTATCTTTTATCCACACTTTGTAATATATATTTTTAGCGTTGGAATTAATTAGCTAAGTATTTTAGCTATCAGTTATTTTGTTGCCTACGATAAAGAAATTGTTAATAATAATAATGCAGCCAAGGAGAACTTCGCCCCCATTACTACCCGACCCCTTGGAAGATCAAATTACATAGGTGGCCATACTGACCCCCTGGAACTTAAAGGAACATGAAGGACTCTATGCTAACATGAAAAAATCACGGGGGTATAATTTTGACCTCGCTTTGAGCTGTTGTTGTTGCTCTCTATTGTTTGCGGCAGCCAGATTGTAAACAAACAAAAGTGGTGGGCTCTGCAATCGACATAAAACCAACAAGTAGATATCTAATTTTTACGATATCATCCCCTATTTTCCCGGCCGTACCGATACGATTTTCTGATAGCAAAATGAAATATTGATCGATACAAAAAGTCTCCTGAAAAGGCTGCGGCTAGATTTTTAGCAAATTACATAGAAATTCGATCAATTTTTCTTCACAAATTTTGCACAAAAATCTGATAAACTTACAATTTCTTCGCTAGTGAGGCTCAGAAGGGTCAGATAGGCTTCCAATTCAACGAAATAACAACAAAGGATCCTCCTATTCAAAAATAATTTGAGTGCTTGTTTATATCAAGGATTTTGAGCACTAGGAGGACTTACTTTGGCAGACCAAAATACATAGGACGGTAGCCTTGTGAGGACCAATACTCCTTCGATAAAAAATGTAGAAGCCATCCCCTATTTTCCCAAATAACTCACCTGGTTCAGAATGTTGGTTGGATCTTAGAGAAAATTTTCAGCGATTAAGATGAAAAGGCTGCGGCTAGATTTGGAGATATTCGCCAAACCTTAAATTGCTCAATTTCCTCAATTTTCTGGCCATCACTGTGAAATTTGTTACAATGTTTTGATGTTTTTCTTGATGTTTTATAATCTTGAGCTTTCGTCCTTGAGATCTTCTGTCTTCAACATGTGCAAGTAGCTATGTGTCGATTACAATAAGCTGATTCCCTAGGGACAGGAATCCTCTAAACTCCATTGTTCGCTTTTCCTGGGTGTTTCCCAGATTTACCAATTCCAACTAAATGCGGTGGCGCATAGTGCTATTGGTCAGCGGCAAAAACATTTCGCAGACTTGCTTGCTCCTTGCCATGAAAGAGCAATAATAACAGACCAGAGGTTAGTGAGAAGGGCGCCGGGGGCACGGGTCCACGGGGGCAGCGGGGACAGCTGCCCTTACCCTGGTGGTACGGGGGCAGCACGGGGGCAGCTAGTGCCCTTTTCAAATAGACATTTCTCATAAATACTCAGGGGCGCACATCATGGGGGGTGAGAGGGGTGAGACACCCCCAAATAATTTTGGATATTCGGTCCCAAAACATTGAAATCGGTCCCGAAGCTACCTTCAAGACCCCAGTTATCCAAACAGCCTTACCGCAAGGGCAATTTTCATTTTTCCGGCCGAAATATTGATCGAAACAATTATTTGCTAGAAAATTCTGATTGAGGCAAGAGGGTAAAACTTTCATTCATTAGTCAAAAACATTTTTTTTCGTCAACGACTGGTTCCAACATGGCAACAAAGTCAAAATTGGTGGCTGTTGCCATAATTCTTTCAAAGGAAGAGATTTGATGGCCTGAAACGCAGGAATTGACGGACCAGTCGTTCTTAAGGGACCGAACGGGCCCGTCAGTAATAGTCTCTTGAGCCCCTTCTATACAGATAGCAATTTTTAGGCTGCACTTGGAAAGGCCCTATAACAATTCTTACCTTAGTAAATTTCAAAGCTTAATTGCCGCTTGGCATTAGAACATTTCCGAAAGAAATCAACTTGGCGACGGTATTTATAATAAGGATGAGAAGAAATTCTATTTGTCTCTGTCTTGTGTGTTTAATGAATTCAGCTAGGCCTAGTGGACGTAAACGTTCTGGAGAATTTGCTATGTAGATATTGACTAGATTTGGGCAACTCAGTTCTTGTGTCTCTTGATATATATTCTGCTGTAAAATCTTAGCACTCGGATCGCTTAGAATTAAGAGACTTCAGTACTGGACCCCGGGGGGGGGGGTACTTGACCTTAATTTGTACGGGGATGTGCCCACGAAAAAAAATTTTTCACCCTGCTCCAGAATTTTTGCCTTCAAATGATACCCTGTTCTAGAAAAAATCTGTGAAAAGCATACTCAAAAACACAAAAATTTGACTAAATAATAACCCGTTTTAACAAAATTTCCTCTTTTTTGACATGTTTTGACAGCCTGCTCAACTCTTTTGACACAGTCGTGGTCGACTGTGTCAAATGCCTTTTTAAGATCATTGATTGTACATTTCTTTTAATTTAGCAAATTAGGGTTTACTTTTTAGTTTTGTATATATATTGTAAGTAGTTTTAAATGTTTTTAACCGATTATTTATTGCATTGTAAGTTGTTATGTGGAGGGCCCCTTGAAGATCACCCAATTGGATGAAGGGCAACCCTCCTTAATGTATTGAAATGAAAAAATAAAATGAAAAAAACTGCTCCAGAAAATTTGCCTTCTTTTGATACCCTGTTCTAGAAGAAATGGGCGAAAACGATACCCTGAAAAACGGCACATCCCCGTTGGACAAATATACTAAGTACCCCCCCCCCCCGGATACTGGACATGTGGTTTCAGGCGTTAATACAGCTAAATACATTGAGTCCCATGTTTTGTCTTCCTAAAGCGCACACACACATTCGCTAAACTAAGGTCCATCTGTGACAGTGTAGGGACTGCCAGTAGATTCAAAATGTCATTATCATTTGATTCTTCAAAATCAATATTTAACAAGGGATATAACTATCCGATGATTTGCGCTGTGTTCAAATTCAATTTTAGATATGAATTTGAATCAATGCACAAAAATCGCCACTTAGAAGTGAAAACTACGGTTTAGTGCTTATAGGCTGGCGAGCTGATTTTGATGAAATAGGTTCTATGTCTTACACGCTATTTCCTTCTACAAAGAAGGAAAAATGGGACAACCTCCAATGATTCGTAAAGAGACACTGTATCAAGCTACAAGAGTCAATGGGACGCATGATAGTCTGGCTTTACTCGCAAAGGGGCTGCAAAATCTTTGGGGACTTTCGTTCCGTGTTTCCGATGTTTACGTTCATTGTATCGAAGTGCGTGACAAATCATTATATTGGCTTTTAGGCGCATAACAACAGGAGCTATTGGCATTCTGTAAACCACGGAAGGATGAAATGACTGAACGACATGACGAAATGCAGGATTAAAAATGACGGAGTCATAGCAGAGTGTAAGATACCTATTTCGTAGGCTCCTACTGATTTTTTTTGCATTCCATTAAAAAGTTACAAACATATTACTGACTACACGACTACACTACTTACATGGTACAATACCCTACTACTAATACAATACCACTAGGAGCGAAAAACTATGTCCACCTAAATGGCAATTAACATGAAACATAAAACAAATGAACAAAAAGAACGTAAAGCTACACAGAACTACCAGAAAAAAAAGAAAAAATAATAATAAATAAATAGGTAATATCATGGTGGTTGTGTGACTTATATCTGAGTTAACGATTTCCTAATCAAACCGGCCAGTTCTGTGGATAAAAAGTAGAGTTAATAGTAGTATATTTTTATTAAGATCATCTGGAAAATCTTTATCACCATACAATAAAATCTGAAGTAGGGCATCATTTGAAAGATTGGCAAATCCAAGTGGTTGTAATAAAAAGGAAACGTCAGCGAGAAGATCTCTTCGGGATTCTTGGAAAGAAGGGCAGAGTAACAAAAAGTTCTCCGTATCCTTAGTGCCATCGTTGAATGGGCACATTGGGTTTATAGTATCTCTGAAATTATGCTTGAATTTATGGAAGTTTAATCTACTGAGGCCGACCCTAAGTTGTGTGAGATAAGATAGACCTGTTGGATCGTGTATCCTAAAGACAGATTTACCGGGCGAACTATGGATAGCAGCTTTTTCTTAAATGCAGCAACAGAAGGAGCAAGTCTAATTTCTGAATCCAGCTTGTTCCATTCTGACACGCAGTGAGGATAGAAGCTTGACACGAATTTTTCTGTCCTTGCCCTTATTCGCCCAATAACATCCTTATTGCGAAGAGAGTAACGAGACTGCCGTTGTGGTGTGTGGTGGTAACATATCGTCCTACTGACTATACGTTAACGACATACGAAGGCTACAAGCTGCCTTTTTTCTAAATGGAAAACTAAAACTTTGGTAACACCCTGGGTAACACCTAAGTGATCAAATTCTTCCGACTTAACTAAACTCTTGGTCTGCTCCCAAAAATCAATGAAATTTAATCCTCACCAAAAACTGATTTGTAAATCGTTAAATTCTTCAGCTTATCTTCGCAAAAGGGGGGCTTTACCCCTCCCACATTCCAGTCTAGAGGCCCTTATTTTCAACATATCAAACTGCACTAAATAATTTTTGATCAAGAATTCATGAGTGGATAGTATCAAAGTCATGTCATTGCGTGTATAAATAAGCCAAATAATGCCTCGCGTACCAATATGGGGACAAGGGTTTCTTAATGCCGTGCTGAACGCACCGGGAATCCCCCCACTACTTTTCTTGTATTCGTAAAGCCACGTTACGAAATTTTTGGTTTCCATTTAGAAGAAAAGAAAATTGGGGCATTCGTATCGTGTTAATACGTTTAGGAGGAGCCTACCACTAGAAATATTAGACTCATGTGTCTCCGTCATACTATTCCGTCGTTTCCTCATTTTGTTCCGCCGTTTCGTAATTCCGTGGTTTACAGACTGCCAGTGTTATTGGCTATGACCATAGGGCTATGACGCAGTTACTCTCAGGTTGACGTAGACAATGTTTGTTCCATTGTTCACAGGGCTCAATTTAATTGGCTATAATAGCAATACTTATTGTCTGACGAGCTACATAAAACCTGTACGTTACATCTAGCCTGTACAGAGCTATCTTCCAATCAACAACCTCGAATTAGACTCTGGTTCACTGATTTCGAGCCTATTTCAATGATTTGCTGCTTGCAGTGCAAATCAATTATTATACGATAAATATTCACATAATCTATTTAATTCACCACATTACTGTTACCTTGACTGTGAGAGACTCGTTAGAAACTTCGTGTACTCAAAATCTAATGATTTAAGAAGCTTTCAGTGCTCGCCTAAATTCCCCGTTTCGTTAAAAAAAACATTACGTGTAACGGGTGACAAAAAAAAACGTCACGAGCTAGATTGCACATATTTTCCTGAAAGCAAACGTCATAAAGACAAGCAAGGTATCAGCATGTAGCTGAAAGGCTTTGCTATCTTTTGAGATGTTGCTTGGTCAGTTTAAGATGTGCGTACTATCTGAAAAATAGTTTTAAAAATATTGAAATTCCTTTATTTCTCGGACCATTCAAGTCCATTTTTTGGAAAGTGTGACAAAACCTGAATTCAAACTTTGCTTTGGAGCATAAAATTTGAATGAAGAAGTCATGTCACCCATTTTGCAAACAAAAAATTTCCCCAGACGACTTCTAATCCATCGCTATGTCGAGTTGTCACAAAATGTTGACTAGAAAATGATGGCGATTATTTCATTCAAAATTTTCATTGAATCTAGTTATGTGCGAAGAATGAGCACATTATGTGATGGGTCTGAAATCTGTATAGGAAGGAAACGAGGTAGGTAGGTAGGTAGGTAGCTATCTACGGACGCTTTTTCGTGCCAAAAGTGTAACAATAGGTTATGCATACCTGAAATAGTTTGACCTTTGAAGTTCTCATTAGAATTGCAATTAGCTAAGAGTATTACTTAATGGCAGCTATTTCGAAGTGTTATCTGGCAACTTGACAGGCAGGGTTATGATCTGAAGATCTAAACCAGGAGCGGACAATTAAGCCAGAAGAACTACTATGGGTATGGCTTCAATTTCGAACGTTTATCTGGCAGTGGCGACTTGATTCATAAATAAGAAAGTCTTACAAGACACGCAACTCGCCTGGGCAGGGCTAAGTTAGTTTGCGGGACTAGATTGTGGGAAAAGACCATGCGCAAACAGAAGCGGAAATTTGCTTGCAGTGCGCTGTTTTGACTGCCCCCTGTAGATGGTGCTCCGCAGAGGACTATTTTAACACTGGGAGATTTTGAGTAGTTTCTCCTTTGTTTCCCTGTGTTAAAACAGCCCTGTGCGGAGCACCAAGCGCAATCAGTTAAGGGGGCAGTCCCTAGGGGGCAGTCAAAACAGCACATTTGCACAAAGCTCACTGCTGGTGAGAGCAAATTTTTCGTTTCTTTTTGCTGCTCATGATACGACATCAAGAAACAATACTAACGAAGACTTTGCCAAAAAACATAAGATCCTTTTGGCTGCTTGAAAACTACAAGTAACGAATTCACCTTATGTCCAAGAATGCCATCTGTAAACTACAATCCATCCACCCATTCGCCATCTGTAAACTACATTCCATCCACCCATTCACCACTTCAATGGTTCAAACTTCTACCTCTTCGTTATCGATGGCGGTACGGTAATCACTGACTGATCAGTGCTGGCGGCGGAGCGGAAGTCTCCTTTTTCAGGCTCTCAATCCTCCACAATAAAAACTATTGCACCAAAGATGGCAGCGAGGAACTTCAACCAAGATGCATTGCGTTCGTATTGCGAATCTTTGACGATTCTGCAGAAATTTTATCAAATAACGCAGTGCATCGTCGTAAAAAGTCCCTCGCCGATATCTTTCGCCCTGTCGCCCATAGTGAGGGTTGCTAGCAGGCTAATTCTTGCCCCAGTATTTCACATGCACCGGAATTCTTCGCACATCCCCATAGGGTACCTATTTTTTTTCGGATGGTAATCATTGCTTAAGATGACCAAGCAGCATCTCAAAAGATAGCAAAGCCTTTCAACTAAACTGTGATGGAAGCATTTGGCAATAGCTTTTGACTTCTAAGAGCTAGTTATGACCTAGCTCGTGAAGTTTTTTCTGGTTCACTCGGTATTTCGGTCCAGAAAATATTTCGTATGCTTTACTTCATTTTGTATGTTATTGCTCAAAATGCTCTTGTGTAATTTTTATGTCTTCAAAAGGCTGCTCATAGTGGGCGCAGGGATTTCTTTTCAGATGCAGAGGTTGGAGCAAAAGCAATGCTCAAACATGTCCGTTGATAGGCAAGTAAGAAAGAAAGCTGAACACAAAAACTTTCAGCAGATGATTTAACAAAAGAGCCATTTATAGACCATTTCCAAGCTCTACTTTCAAAAATTTCTTCCATGAAAATCTTCGTCAACGTCAAACTTTTCTTCACACAATAGACATTTTCACCAATGGGGATTTTTAAAAAGCTCCTTTTTAACAAGTTTTGCCAGGGAGCAAGTCCTCGCTCTTGTCATCTTCAATTTATGGATGCTTTTAGGCTCATTCTAAAAATGTTATTCAACGAATATCACAATAAAAGATAGACACAAATTTTTAATGGAATTGTGCACTTTGTGATAAAAGCATGAAAATTGGTGGACATGCACAGTTTTTCATGCTGAATAAGATAAGCTATCTGACCACTCTGGAAATTCCTGGAAAATCTATTTTTTATTCTAGAAAGTTGTTCCCAGACCTCTAAACCATTTTGGGGCTATTGGTAAATAGAAAGTTAAATAACGGGGACAATCATTGCCCCTTTATCAATTCAAACAAAAACATATAGAATCTGACAATAAATGTAACTGACAAGTAAAATTCCAAAAATGCTATTTTTAGATAGGGACGCTCGTTCCCAGACCTTTAGACCATTTTGGTGATATTGCTATGTAGTACGCTGAATAACAGAATCAATCATTAGGTATTTATTAGGTAGGTATTTATATTTAACGTGGCTAGCCCGCGAAAGTCTGAGAGACTTATTTCCAGCAGGGGCCGCGGATGTTTTACCATATGTCCGCCGCAGCTACCCGCCACAGCTACCAGATTTCCCTCACATGGCTCTGGTCGACTCGGGCTAGTGTTACGGACAGCGACCAAACTGTCCAGCGTGGGATTTGAACCTACGGCCGTTCTGACTTTTGGCTTACGAGTCAGACGCCTTAACCACTCGGCCACACGCTCACATTGCCTTTATATCAATTCAAACATGCAGAATCTGATAATTAATGTAACTAACAAGTAAAATTCCAAAAAAAGCTATTGTAGCCGACAAACTTGAGCTACAGGATATTTCGAACGCACCCCAAAACCACCACAAACCGAGGTTCCAAGCAGACAACAAAGCTAATAACACGAGTGCTGGTTGCTCGATAATGTGATGATGACGATGATAAAGGCGATGGTTCTCTATTAAAGAAATGAATTACATTAACTAACATACGTCAAATATAGTGTAAGTCTAGCCTGCAAAAATAATACTGTCCTTTGAACACTGTCTTTGATAAATTATCGCAACAAGGTAATAACAAGCGTCGAAGCAAAATATTAATAGTGAATCAAAGAACGAAATGCAAAAATCTGGTGGCCCTATTAGCCTAAATATCGAGAACAACATAACATGGCTGAGAGATACTGAAATACCATAGAAATTAAATAAATTAAGCTGCAATAATAAGAAACTAACGGATAACTTATGGATGCTAGAAACTAACGGATGCTATGGTCTTTCTTTCAGGTCGTACGAGTGTTGTGAATGCCGAAGAAAAGGCTGGCAGAGACTTTATAGCTACTTGCCAAATTTAGATGATTTACCTTCTAATGTCAACTCTAGTTATCATACTCTTCAGGACTTATCTACCCTTGATACTTCAGATAGTGATCTTTCCTTACTTCATTTAAATGTTAGAAGTCTCTCTCTTCATGTGGATGAGCTTGTTTCAACTCTTGCAACTTTGAAAATAAATTGTGATGTTATTGGTGTGTCTGAAACTTGGAATTCTTTTGAGAATCCTATCAAAACTAATGTTGAAATTCCTGGTTACAGTTACTTTCCATGTCAGTCACATAGTCAAAATGGTGGTGTTGCGCTTTACGTGAAATCAGGTCTTAATCTGCTTCCGAGACCAGATTTAAGCAAGGAGAGCACTGATTTTGAGTCGGTTTGGGTTGAAGTTGAATATAAAAATGGCAAAAATTATCTCTTTTGCTGTAGTTATTATTGTTATTATTATTATTGTCCTTTCTTCACGCCTTTTTGTTGTTTGGCGGCTTTTTCTGGGCAGCGGATTGAATCCCTCAATCTTAGGTGTCCAGAGTCCTTCTAATTATCTTCGCCGTGCCAAGTACGCAAGTCTTTTGTAACAAAGATGTCATCTGTCCCATTTAAAGTTGCTCAACATATCTCTTAAAGTTTTTGCTCAACGTACCAAGAGCTCCGATGATGATTGGTATTATCACTACTTTCCTGACATTCCATAGTTTTGCTACTTCTCTTCTAACTTCTAAGATCTTCATACTTTTCCCTCTTCTCCTCTTCTCTTTCGATCACTCTTCCATCAAACGGGCATGAAACGTCAATGATTTTGCATTCATTTTTCTCTTTATCGTGTATTACGATGTCAGGTCGGTTGTGATTCAACTGCTGATCTGTTTGAATTCTAAAATCCCATAAGATCTTTGCCTTTTCATTCTCTAAAACACCTTCTGGAATATGATCATACCATTTCTCTGTACAATCGAATCCATATTTCCTTCAAAGCTCCCAGTGAATTACTTTCCCAACTCTATCATGCCGCCAATTCTTGTACTGGTTCTGGGCCAACTTTTCACATTCAGCCACGACATGCGCAGTAGATTCCTCTCGTTTTCCACACATTCTACAAACAGGTGAAACATCTTGTTTGTCTATGCGGATCTTAATAGCATTCGTCATCATCTATAACATTTCTAAAGATGATGAATAATATTTTTTAGATATTTTTAGATATTTTTTATTTTTAGAGATGATGAATAATAATAATAATATTATTATTATTATTATTACTATTATTATTATTATTATTATTATTATTATTATTATTATCATTATTATTATTATTATTATTATTATTATTATTATTATTATTATTATTATTATTATTATTATTATTATTATTATTATTATTATTATTATTATTATTATTATTATTATTATACATTATTTATACACGAAAAATCCCTGCAGCAAAACTTAAAATGTACAGGCATAAAAAATAAATACATGAAAATTCATTGGGTGGGGCTGATCTTCCAGGGAGTCGTGTTTGAGTTTAATGCAGCTCCTCAAATGTATCTTGAGGTGTTTTTTGAATTGTTGCAAGGTAGAGAGTTCCCTGATGGTAGTGGGGATTTCGTTCCAAGCTTTTAGACCCGAATAGTGAAAGCTTTTTTTTGAGTACTCTAGATTATATCTCGGAAGTTGAATGTTCGTGCAGTTTCTTGTTCTATAACTTGAGTACATATTTCTTGTTTTATATATATCCCAAAGGCTTGCAGGGCAGATCTTATTCATCATCTTATAGGTCATAACAGATTGGTCAAAGTTTATTAGTTGTTCTACAGTCAACCAGTCTCGAGACCACTGATCTTTGATTTTTCCCCTTTCTATGATTGCCTGAGCTCTATTTTGCAGACGTTGAAGGCCCTCTAATTTTGTATTGGAGAGAGACCCCCATACAACATTTGCATATCGTAAGTGACTCTCCACAAGAGCATGGTAAATATTAACCAGCTGGGATTGCGGGACAATTTTCATTAACTTTTTCAGAGACCATAGCCCACCAGAGACTTTCCCTTTAGCTTTGCTATACTGTTCTTTCCAATTCAATTCTTCATCAACAAGTATGCCCAACGACTTTGTCTCCTTGACACGCTTAATTTCTGCGCCATTCAACATAAGTGGCTCATGGAATGATATCTTATTTGTTCTTCGTGGGTGCCCAATTATCATGTATTCGGTTTTTTGTGGATTAATGCTTAATTTGTTAATTCTCATCCATTCCGAAATATTCATCATTTCCTCCCGAGCGCTTTCAAAAAGTTCTTCTATGCTATCTGACGTTACAGTCACGTGTGTATCATCTGCGTACATACCCGCTTTATAGAGCACAAGACAATCTTCAAAATCATTTAAATAGATGATGAATAAGAGCGGGCCCAGACAAGATCCTTGTGGGATGCCACATGTAACCAAGCTTTCATTGGACTTTTGATCCCCTAAAGAGCAATACTGTTTCCTATTACTCAAGTAGGAGTCAAACCAGTCCCCTGCAATACCTCTAACACCAATGGCGTTCAATTTCTTAACCATTATTTTGTGATCTACAGTATCGAAGGCTTTCTTCAGATCAAGAAACAAGGAAAAATTCAGTTGTTTTTTGTCGATGTTTCTGTTCCAGTTGTCAGTGCAATTTATTAACGGTGTTATCGTGGAATGCAGTTTACGAAAAGCTGATTGACTCGGTGTCTAGATGTTGTTTATTGTTAGGAAATTATGTAGCTGATCGTGTACAATTTTTTCGAATATCCTTGCAAAAACGGAAATAATTGAGATGGGCATATAATTTTTTTCGTCGCTTTTGTTGCCAGATTTGAAAATTGGGGTCACCCTTGCTAATTTCCAGAAATCTGGGAAAACTCCAGATTCCATGGATGAATTATAGATCATTACCAATGTTTTACAGATAAGGTCCGCTGCATCTTTAACAAGCATTGTAAAGACTTTATCAGATCCGGGTGATTTTCCATTTTTTTAGGCTTTTTATGGCCTTCAGGACTGTGGCATCATCAACTGGTGTGAAAGCCATATCATTTGTTTGGCTTTTAAAGTGACCAACAGGGTCATCGTCCTGTCTCGACTCAATTTTGCTCGAAAGTTTGGGGCCTACGGTGACAAAGTGATGATTGAGTGCTTGGGCAATGTTGCGTTTCCTCGTTAGGACTTTATCCTGCACATCAAGGCTCGAAATTTCTGTAGATCCGGAGTCCTTATCAAGCACCTTGTTGATAGCTTTCCACATCCTTTTTGGGTTATCTTTATTCTCGTTTATTAACCCCTGATAGTGTGATGTTATTGCTTCGCGGATACTCTTTGTCACTTGGTTTCGAAGCTTTTTATACGAATTCCACATTGCAGGAGATCTTTCAGCATCTTTTTTGGCAGCATCCCTTTTTATCATTAGTTCTCTGATTAAAGGTGTCATCGCCATCCAAGCACATCCATTGATACCTTCAGTGAATATCTGCAAGATGTTCTATCTAATCCAGTTGTGTCTAATAAACAATTATTTATCCTTGGAGATTTCAATATCAACCTTCTGAATTATAACTCTTCTACACCTGTTGCTAATTATGTCAATTTCCTCTTCTCTAAGCAATTCTTGCCATACATTATTCATCCATCCAGAGTATCTGCACATTCTGCTGCTCTTATTGATAACATCTTTTCTAATATCACATAATAATAATAATAATAATAATAATAATAATAATAATAATAATAATAATAATAATAATAATAATGATAATAATAATAATAATAATAATAATAATAATAATAATAATAATAATAATAATAATAATAATAATAATAATAATAATAATAATAATAATAATGATAAAGAATTTATTTAAAGTTGGGTACAAACATAGTATACTCTAAGAATAGAGCAACTAACTCAAACCAACTATTTACAAAAATACAATATTTACAGTTTCAGCTAATTACAGATATTACAATTACAATCATCTCCATTCCATGATTTGATCTTAAGTTTGAACGAGGCTATAGATTGACTGGACTTTATCTCATCAGATATAGCGTTCCACAGAATACTGCCTCTGAAGACAATTGAATTTAAGCCGTTTAAAACAGTTCTTGCTTTTGGTAGCTGTAATAGATCTTTTGCTCTGAGGTCATAAGTCACTTCCTTTCTTATAAACAGATCCTGCATGAATGCTGGACTTTGGCAATTTAAAGACTTATAGACCTCAGTCATCAGCTTATGGAGGTTTTTTGTATGGACTGTCTGCTCATTGTTTCTTTGTAGAAGCTCTTCGAACGAGGCTTCATAATCATTAAACAGTATACGTAAAGCACGTTTGTGAATTCTATTTATCTCCTTGTTTGCGGTTTTCCCACAAAACATCCAAATTAACGGACAATAGCTTAGGCTTGACATTATAGAAGCATTGTATAGCAGCCTTGCTTTCTTGAAGTCAAGTAGTTTTGCCACCCTTGAAAATGCCGTTACTTTTCTACTTGTTTTGGTACACAAAGATTTGACATGATCCGTAAATTTCAATTCAGAGTCAATAGTAATGCCAAGAAGTTTCACATTGTCTTTTGGAACTAAAACCAGATCATCAATTTCAATACAGATATTTGCACTTTTTGGTAGCCCAAGGAACATCACTTGAAATTTTTCAGGATTTGCTACCATCTGATTCCAGTCAAACCATTTGAGAACATTTTCAATATCAACTTCTAAACATGTGGCTACATCTCCTATGTTTGCTCCAGAGGCATACAATGTATTGTCATCAGCAAAATTGCATATTCATGATTTCTCAATGCATAACAGAAGATCATTTATATATATGTTAAACAGTAGAGGCCCAAGAATTGAGCCCTGTGGTACACCTGATGAGATGTAGTGCCAATCACTGAAGGTGGAGCCAATTTTGACGCGTTGTTTTCTATATGAGAGGTAACTATGCAATAAATTCAGGCTACCAGTCCCAAAGCCATAGGCTGCAAGTTTTGCTATCAAAAGGTCGTGGGGCAAGCAGTCGTAAGCTTTCGAGAGATCCATAAGTACAATGCCCATGATTCCTTTACCGTCCAGGCATTTGCGACATGCTTCAACTAACTTAATCAAGGCATGCTGAGTACTATATTTCTCTCGAAAACCACACAATAGATCCGAAAGCTTATTTTTCACGAATGAGAGCATTTGAGTGTACATTAGTCTCTCATATATTTTAGAAAGACATGATAGCACACTTAATGGTCGAAAATTTTTCTTTGTAGTAGAATCCCCGGTTTTGAAGCAAGGTGATAGGTCAGCTAACTTAAGATTAAATGGAAATGTGCTATTTTTGATCCCGTTGTTTATAAGGTGCGTAATTTCTTTGTAGCAATGGTTAGCAGCTAGCTTAAGCATATCAACAGGAATATCACCACTTGTTTTCTTTGATTTATCCAATCGATAGATTTCGCTAAAGACTTGGGTGGGGTCTACATTGGAGAATTCAAATTTTTCGTGTGTCCCATGTATATCCTTGATTTTCTTTATACTTGGGTGGCTAGCATACTTATTGATCGCATTAACAACTGGATCAGGAGATCTTTCATATTCTTCTATTACTTCAGGGGGAATATTAAGTGTTTCTACAATGTTTGCAAAATAAGAATTAAAACACTCAGCGACCTCTTTATCATCAGACAGTATAGCCTCGTTCTCGACCAAAATTATTTTATCGGTAGCTGTACATGTGGATGAGAACAATGGCTTAAATGTTTTCCAAAAAGTCTTTTCTTTACCTGCTTCTGTCGGGTTTAATTTACTGTAATACGTTCTTTTGGCATCCTTATTCATTTTGACAACCAGATTTCGCTGTATACGGTACCTTTTTATATCATATTCGCTCCCGCTCTTATTTGCGATTTTCTTGAGCCTAGTTCTCATCATCATTGCTTTTCGGAGCTCCTTCGTCACATGTGGTTTGTTGTTACCCCTAACTCGGACGGTTTTATGTGGGGCGTGTTTATTCAATGTTTCCACAAAAACATTTTCAAATTCCGTGAGGTCTTCTGGCTTTGTTGCCAGGACTTCGCCCGTTAGATCTGATAGGAATTGACTCTCACAGATAATGAAACCATAAGTGGTAACATTTTGACTCAAATAACAGATCATTTCCCTCAGTTTCTAATTGTCAAGCTATTTTTATAACTACTTTTAACAGAACAGCAACAACATGAAACAATTATGGTCAGGCATTAAATCAGTAATAAGTATTAAAAAATCAAGCAAAATCAATGTGATTAACAAGCTTAAGAACTCTAATGGTAGCATTTCATCAGGCCCAGCGGTTATTTCTAGCATTTTTAATAGATTCTTTGTTAATGTTTCTCATGATATCACTAAAAATATACGAAGATCCAATAAGTCACCTGTGGATTTTATGGGTGACAGAGTTGGAAATTCATTTTTTATTGCACCCTCTGTTCCTTTCGAAATTTCTGATATAATCTCAGCTCTAAAATCTGGAAAGTCTCTTGGGCCTAATAGCATTCCCATAAAAATTTTGAAGTCTCTTTCTCCATTGATATCTCCTCCACTTTCTCAAATCATAAATGAATCATTTCAATCTGGGATATTCCCAGACAAGATGAAGTTTGCCAAAGTAATCCCACTTTTCAAGAAAGGTTGTCCACTAATAGCATCAAATAATCGACCAATTTCCCTGCTCTCTGTTCTCAGCAAAATCACAGAGAAAGTCATGTATGAACGTCTCTATAAGTTCCTAGAAAAGCATGAAATCTTGTATTCATTACAATTTGGTTTTCGTGCCAGCCATTCCATTAACCATGCCCTGGTTAGTTTAACGGAAGCCATCAAAAATTCACTAAACAATAGAAAATTTGGTTGTGGAATATTCATTGATTTGCAGAAAGCTTTTGATACAGTAAATCATCATGTTCTCTTGATGAAGCTTGAACATTATGGAATTAGAGGAACTACTTTAGATTGGTTTGAATCCTACCTCTCAGATAGGAAATAGTGTGTGTCAGTGAATGGATCTTACTCTTGTTATCTCAATGTTACTTGTGGAGTTCCACGGGGTTCTGTTCTTGGTCGTCTTCTTTTCCTAATTTACATTAATGATTTACCTCTCTCATCCTCTAAGTTAACCTTTTACTTATTTGCAGATGATACTAATATTTATTATGAATCTGAAAGTCTTGATCAGCTTGAAAGTGTGATTAACAGGGAATTAAAAAAAGTGAAATTGTGACTTGAGGTTAACAAATTGATAAAACTAATTTCATCATTTTTAAGTCACCTCAACATTCTTCACCTGGAACTGCCAACATCAAAATTGGAAAGTGTTCTATCAAGCAAACTTGTTACGTAAAATTTCTTGGCGTTCTTCTGGATGAGAATCTTTCATGGAAGTATCACTTGACTGAACTATCCAAAAAACTGGCTAGAACCTGTGGTATGTTTTTCAAAGTAAGACACTTCTTACCTGTCAATATTTTAGTCTGTCTTTATAACTCTTTATTCTCACCATTTCTACAATATGGAATTTTAGTTTGGGGTCTGACTTATGAGACTCAGATCAATCCAGTATTTCTGTTGCAGAAAAGGGTCATAAGGGCTATTGCGTTTGAACACTTTACTGCTCCCACTACACCTCTTTTTTCTTCTTTAAAGATTTTAAAGCTGCGTGATCTATTTAAATTGATCTTTCCTTCTTGTTTTCATTTTTTTTTATTTAGTTCAATCTGTTCATCAACATGGTACACGGCAAGCCACAAAAAAATGATATTTTTCTAACGCAGAAAAATACTGCTCACTACGGTCTTCTATCAGTTCGTTACTTTGGAGCTAAGTGCTGGAATGACATTCCCATGGATATAAGAAGATCATCCTCTACAATCAATTTTCGTCGTAAACTCAAAGCTTTCCTCTTTGAAAATATTTACCAAAATTGATCTTAGAATAATAGGCACAAAAAGGTCACCATCCATCCTAGTCATATAATCTCTATTGAAAGTCATATGAAATGTAAATGAAATACTTCCAAAACAGGGGGTGCTCTCTCCTCGATTAGTCTGACTACTGAAAGAGCTCTTCCTTTAAGTAATTCCCTCCATACAATTTATTTTTTCTCTTTGTTTTGTTCAACGTATATTGTATTAATTGTTTTTCATTTCTTTTTTTGCTGATGTATCAATTTTCTGTATCTTATATTCCTGTAGTTTAGTTATTTGTCTGTTTAATTATTCATAAATTGTATGTACTGGAATTTAAAATATATATGAAACTGAAACTGGAACGGGATTCTGCACGATGCACGAAAAGCGTGAAAAACTACACAATACATGGGAGGATCTAGGGTCCAAAGTCCAACAGCAGTTCATGTCAACAATCCAGTTCAATAGCCCTCAAAGAAACAAAAGTCATTTTGCATTGCACACTTCAGCTATTTTTAGACAATGAAACTCGTTCTCAGACCTCTAAACCATTTTGGTGATATTGCTACGTGGTACGCTGAATAAGAGAATCAATCATTTCCAACATAGGGAAGGAATGCAAAACGAAAGCGAGGCCATAACGGCTGACTGGTCAGCTCTCAAAAACCGGAAACGTACGGCCTACCAACAAGCCGGCTACATTATGCTTTTTACGAGATGGCGAACGGTGTGGGTCCATTATAGGGGGTCCGATATCCGCATAACCGCGCCTTTTTTGCTCCGATATTCGTTAACCGCGCCTTTTTTCGGCAATATTCGTAACCGCAGCGATTCGGTTTGAAATCGGGATCCTATGACAAAGATGCTTCAATTTCATTACAAAAAAGCGATGGTTTTACATTACGATAGAGCATTTAGCATAGAAGTATGAGCCTAGAGTAATTTCTAGCAGTTTTAAAATATATTTCTTTAACTCATGTTCGCAAAGGGTGTTGAAATAGTTTTGAAAAGGTTTGTGAAACTGAAATATTTCAAAAGAGATCTGCGTTGTTGAAGTCTTCCTTTTCCTACGAGAATTTGGGGACATTTTATTAAAAAGAGCACCCTTTTATAACAGTGCTAAGAACTATTTCAGAAAAATTCATCGAGGCAGATCATTGAAAAATTTGAGATAAATTCTACTTCTCTCAACACGTCGTATCCGAAAAATTGATGTTCATTGACGGACAAGTATGTTATATCTAGAAAAGTAAAGACAGCTGTCCTGGAACGATTGTAATACGTATATTTTTTGAAATATAAATTTGATTGCTATGTTTTCCCATGAACAATACCAAAGGTGGACCACCTGAATGTGAAATAAGCCTGCACCCTTTTCAGTCAAAAAACTTTCCATCAAACCTAATTGCTCTTCCAAATCTTGATCTGGAGCCAACGAGAAAAAATGCCTTCTCTGCCACTTGGGCTCTATCATCGTACTTATTTTGATCTTCATTAAGATCTGGGATAACTTCTTCATCTTCGGTCTCATCTTTTCTTTAATATCGCTGCTGCTTTCTACTCTTACTGCTATCACCTCCTCAGTCTCTATTCTCTGGTCTCCATTTTCCAAAATTTCTTCAGCAGTTCTCAGATTGACCACCTCTACTGGCATGTTGGCGTTATTGTAACAAGACGATGGAAGGGTCCCAGCTTTAGCCATTGTGGTCTCCTGACGTCAAGTTCGTTTTCTGAGCGCTCTTCCATAAACATTTGAAAAATCAATCAGCCTTTGGATGTTCTCCTTGCTCATCCTTTTCACTCTTTCACGGGGAGAGGCTTTAATCTAAAATCAGTTGCAAAATTGTTGAGCAATGGGGTAAAAATAAGTTTTTTTGCCCCCTCCCCCAATGAAAAGTTGGTTGGAAACAAATGTGACTTTTCTGTTGGCAACTAACGATTTACGACTTTTCCTACTGATTTCAACATTGCAAAGGGGGCAAGGGGGGCACAGTGGCAAAAAAATCTTATTTTTTAGAATGGCTCAACAATTTTGCAACTGATTGTCTGAAGGGCAGCCCTATAGTTAAAGAAAGTAGGCCGGCTGCCATTGCACCAATAGCAACCCTATTTGTCAACATTAGTTTTTGCCATGAATATAAGATGTTTCGCGTCAAGATTAATGCTTATAAAGTAATATGGCATTATTCTCTGTCCTCACGCATTGGCCTTACATGAAGTGGGCCATACTAGCGAGTACTGTCAACGGTACTCACCACGATACTCACTAGCGTTTCAGTCCGTACTTCTCTATTTTCACAGTGAAAGTAGCTAATATGCCCATAAATGTCTTCAGCGTACTACAAGCTTTCAATCCATGTATTACTTTGATATTTCATATCCAATTAAAGTGAAAATATGAACGGTACTCACTTTTCTCTTAATAAGAGCTATTAATTTGTTCTTTTTAGCGGGAAGAAAGTGAGTACCGTTGAGAATGCTCAAAATACTGCTTTGCGACTGTTCGCATTAACAGCATCAATGAATGTAAATCGTTCATATGGGTATTTAACGTGCATAAAGCTGATTTATGGCAAGATCCTAAGGAATCTGCCAATTGTATTAGCTTTTTTCAAAATGAGTACCGTTGTGAGCACTGTCAACAGTACTCACTACAGTACTCAGTCTTGTTGTTGTTTCTGTATTGGTAATTTTGACTTTAAATATCTCCTGTGTACTTTGACAATTAATAAACAATTCAAATGACACATTCGTCATCAGAATGACCTCAATGGCAGCAAAAACTGGAATTTCAAGAGGGCTTGTCTTATCTTAAAAGGGCGTGGCTTCTTTGTAAAGAGCCAATTCTTGTGGTAAAAGTGCAGCTTTAATGCTAGTCCTACAAGCTCAAGGATACATTTTATCAAATTGATCAATGTTATATTAAAAGCCAGGATACTTTTGAAGAGCTGGTACAAATAGCCTTAAGGCTAGACCAAAAGAAAGAATTGCAAAAATTTTCTTTACGCATGCAGTTAGGTTGAATACATCTTGAGCTAGTAATTTTCAAGCAAAAATCCTCTTGAAATGGCAATGTTTTGGTTATGTCTCATGTAATAATGCATAGTCGATAGGACCCTTCTTTCCTACCAATGAGGCACCGGTGCCATGGGTAATAACTACGAAGTAGTTATGGCGGTGGCAACAATTACACTAGACAATACACTTTGGAGCAATTTTGCCATTTTTACATGTCACAGCAGAATTCAAAGTCAATAAAATCAAAGGTAAAACACTCTCAAAAGCGGTCTTAAACATTGGATGTAAAGTTCTTCTGAAATCTTACTTCTTATTAGTCAATCAACCAATCAAATCAATCAAAAGCTTTATTAATGTGTTTAAATATTTAGCTTGCAAGCTAATTGGGGACACAACGGAAAAGTTAATAAAGTTAAAGTACAGTTATAATTGCTGAAAAACTTAAAAGAAAACTTACTGAAAATCTACACTAAAATCTTATGTACAATTAAATTACAGTCTACAGTCCAAAAGAGTTTCTATGTCCATTCCTCTGATATTTCTTTTAAAATGGCTCATTGTTGGCGACTCCTTCAATTTTTTCTCTAGTCTACTCGATAAATATGGTCCAAAGTACCTTATTGAGTTTTTTCCATATTTAGCTGTACAAAGTTTCGGAATAATGAAATTGTTGTTTCTTAATTCGTAATGAGTTTCTTTTATTATGAACATATCTTTTATAGGCTGCGGAGCAGAACCGTTTTTAACTTTGTACATTAGTATGGCAATGTCCTGCAATCGTCTATTTTCGAGAGATGGCAGATTCGCTTTGATTAGGAGTTGTGCATATGGTGTGGATTTATCACAATAAACAACTCTTAGAGCTTTTTCTTGGAGTCTCTCTATCTTTCTTTTGTCTGCTACTTTACAGAAATGCCAAACTGTGCTGCAATATGTCAGGTGAGAGAGAACTGCTGTTTTGTATATTGTTAGTCTTGCATTGGTGGGCATTATGTTACGGAATCTGGAAATTGCTCCAATTCTCTGGCTAACTCTCTTGCACAAATTGCCGTTGTGAGTGCTAAATGTTAGCTCATCGTCAACCTCAACTCCAAGCAGCTTGAGACACCTTGCTTGCTCGGCTTCGTTACATTCGTCAGTCATAACTTTTATCTCTACATTGCTTTTCTTTTTACTTTGAAGAACGATTGCTTGGTATTTGTTTTTGTTCGCTTTCAGGTGATTTTCTTTATACCATTTTGAAGCCATCTTCATATCTTGGTTTAAACGTAGCTCCACTTCATTGCCGTTCTCACCGGAATAATATATCTGATGATCATCGGCATACATGCTTATCTGACAGTGCTTTATGTTAAAGACTAGGTCGTTTTGAAAAATATTCCACAGCATGGGACCAAAAGCTGATCCCTGTGGACATCCCCTCGTTGTTTCTTTCCATTCGCTTCTTATGTTCCCCAGTTTTACCCTGTTCTGTCTGTCTTCGTATTTCTTCAAAATACGAAGTTATCAGTCTCAGGGAGCCTTCGGATAGACCATATGATACAAGCTTTTTGAGCAGAAGGCTGGGAACCATGGACTCGAAGGCTTTGCTCAGGTCTGTCGAGAGTATTACTGTTATCTCTCCTTTGTCAAAGGCTAATTTCCAATCCTCGATAAGCCTCAGCAGCGTAGTTTCTGTGCTGTTATGTTTCTTGTATGCAGTTAAACATGGGCTTAGTTTGCTGTCAAATGAATCTGTAACTTGCTTGCTGAGTTCTTTTTCAAATACCTTGTCAACTGCATTGAGAACTGTTATTGGTCTGTAGTTTTCATCGACATCCTTGTCTGCTTTCTTGTGAACTGGTGCCCATTCGCCCTTTTTCCACTGGATGGGCCATTTTCCTTGAGTAATACATGAGTTATATAGTGATGATAGAGATTGAGCTAGTTGCTCGGCATTCATATTTAAAAATTCAGATATCATTCCTTCGCATCCGGTGACTTTCTTCGGGTCTAGTAATGACAGAGCTTCTTTTACACTTTGTTGGGACACGAGGGAGAAGTTGAATTCACAGCTGACATTTACATTTTCCTTTATTGCAATTACACTTGGATGAGCACCAAGAGACTGCATTTCTTCCCTTTGTATTTTGTCTATATGACCCATTTCTGCAAAATAATTCACTAAGTAGTTGGAGACTACCTTTTGGTCACTTATTATGTCATTGTTTATTTTCAGCCTAATAGGACCTGTGCCAGAAGCCTTTGTCTTAGTCTGTAGAAATGGTCTAAACGCATTGAAGAATTCCCTTGGTTTGCTTTTCAGCTCTTCCGATAATTTTGCCCAATATGCCTTTATAGCTAACCGCCTTTCTCGGGTTGCGCTGTTCCTCCATTTATTTCTAAGTTCTTTATTTTCTTCATTCTTTTCCCTTGCATATTGCTTTGCATAGCTTCTCTTTTTTCTGATTGCTTTTTTCCATTCCAGAGTCATATAGGGTACATCCTTCTCTCTTACTCTCATCCTTTTGACTGGCAGATGTTTGTCAATGATTGGGCCTACTAGTTTATGCCAAAAATGGCATTTATCTTCAACGGAGTCGAATGTTTCCATCACCTGCCAGGGCATCGCTTCAATATCTTTCTTGAGTTCTTGATGGTTCAAATTCTTTTTACTACGGAATGTTATTACTCTTCTTTTAAGCTGTTTGATACGTGTGTTCATCAGACCAAAGGTCATGTAATGATCACTTAGACCAGGATCAAACTCCCCGCTTAGCCTGAAGTTATCTGGGATGTTTGTGAGAATTACATCTATCAATGTTTGTGTTCTATCAGTCACTCTGGTTGGTCTTTTGATCATACATTGCAAACCATGCAGATGAAATGCAGATGAATAAGTACATGCAGATGAAATATAGAAATAAAGTGTTCCTACATTTCATCTAATTTTATGATAATTGGAAGTTACAGTGGGAAATAACCTGAAATGCGGGATTTTGGCATTCTTTTTTTATAAATTATTGTAGAAGAAATAAGAGAGCAGAGAAAATTTACTCCATCCCAATGGAAACATGTTGGCCTTCAAAATATTCAGGCCAATTCTCAACTGGCTACTAGTTAAACACTGCCTTTAAAATAATTTTTGAAAATGTCCAATTTCAGACATCAGTTGCAAAATTGTTGAGCAACAATAGGGTGCTTCCGTGCATCTTTGCAAAGTTTGCGTCCCTTGGGCAAAACTATAAACCCATTTTTGATTCTTTTTCAGGTTCTTATACTATACTTGTTTTGTTGTTGCTTCATTGCGATTTCAATCTTTGCTCTCCCATTGGCCCTGATAATACAATTTTTTGCAGTACATTCATTGAAACCACAGTTATGTTTTTTGCCCTTGTTTGCCCGCATGCATCACCTTGCGGGGACAGTAATTTATGTGACTTTTGAACTTGTCAAGCGGATCCCGCTCGGTTTCATCAATCTCGTTCGATATAAGCGTATGGCTGTCAAGCATTGTCTTTTTTGGTATGTGTATTTTTACACTGGATGCGTTACCATATATACCTTGCATGCACAGTGGCTGGTTTTCAGGACAATTCTGCTCAGTGGCGATGTTGAAACAAACCCCGGCCCTGAGACTCTTGACTTCTGCACGTGGAATTTAAACAGTATTACTGCGTATGACTTTTTAAGTGTTTCGCTTATCGAGGCATACAACTCCGTGTATAAATACGATCTAATCGGCATCGTAGAAACGCACTTGGACAGCACCGTTGACAAAGATAGACTGACACTTGAGGGTTACTCTTTTTTTAAGAACAACCATCCACAAAATGTGAAAAGAGGTGGCGTTGGGCTATACGTCAAGGATTCCCTTCCTACCACAGAACGCATTGACCTAGTAACTCTTCCTGAGTGCGTTGTGTGTGAGATTCAATTAAACAGGAAAAAGTACTTTTTCGTCGTAATTTATAGAAGTCCAAGTCAGGACGAAGATGAATTTGATAACTTTGCGATAAATTTTGAATTGATGTTATCCAAAATGCATGCCGAAAATCCATTCTGCGTTGTTATCACAGGCGATTTCAACTGTAGATCATCTCAGTGGTGGGGAGATGATATTGAAAATAACGAGGGAAAACTTTTTGAGCCAATAACGTCTGACATCGGGCTTCATCAGCTGATTGCTGAACCAACGCACTTAATGGGTGATTCCAAGTCCTGTATCGACTTGATTTTTACTGATCAGCCGAACCTCATCATTGAATCTGGGGTTCATCCCTCATTACATGAGCAGTGTCATCATCAGATCATTTATGGCAAACTATCTGTTTCTAATGTAGCACAACCACCCTATACCCGAAGGATTTGGTATTATGATAAGGCACATTTTGTCAACATTATGAAAAGTATCGACATATTTAATTGGCAAGATCATCTGGACAAACTTGCATGTCCCAATGAACAGGTCAAATTACTGAACGATGTCCTTTTGAACATTTATTCTAACTTCATTCCAAATGAAGTCAAAACCATTAGGCCTCGCCAAGCACCATGGATAACAAAAACTGTTAAAAACTTTCTGAGGAAAAAGAATCATGCTTACAGAAACTTTGTGAGGAGGGGTCGGCCAGACGACAAGCTGGAGGGAATAAATAAGATGGTTTCTGAAGGTTCGAAATTGATAGAGGATGCCAAGCGAAATTACTTTTTAAAGGCAGGACAAACTTTGGCTAATCCTAGAACCAGTAGCAAAACCTATTGGACATTGATAAACACTGTTCTGAACAAAGTAAAGATTCCTATAATACCACCCCTTCTAGAAAATGGATTGTTTGTAACGGATTTTACTGAAAAAGCACAGCTATTTAACGATTATTTCATACGTCAGTGCACGACAATCGACACGGGTAGTGAAATCCCACACGACATGCCAGTACCCGTTGCTGTGATAAGTGAGTTCTCTATTTCTGATGAAAAGATTTTGAATATCATAAGATCACTAAATCCTAATAAAGCACATGGCTGGGATGAAATATCTGTAAGAATGATAAAGCTAAGCGATGCTGCATGCTCCACTAAAGATAATTTTCACAAACTGTCTGAGGCGTGGTTTATTTCCAGAAATATGGAAGTATGCAAATGTGGTACCAGTTCACAAGAAAAATGAGAAAAATGTGAAAGGAAATTATCGTCCGATTTCTCTTCTCCCAATTTTTGGCAAAATACTCGAAAAACTCATGTACGATTCTTTATACTCACATCTTGTTTCTCATGAAGTACTGAACCCAAATCAATCAGGGTTTCGTCCCGGTGACTCAACGGTCAACCAATTAATTTCCATAACGCACACAATCTTTAAAGCGTTTGACTGTAATCCCCCTCTAGACGTACGTTCTGTGTACCTTGATATTTCAAAAGCATTCGATAGGGTATGGCATGAAGGTCTCGTTTATAAACTAAAACGAAGTGGTGTTTCAGGTCAATTTCTCTCTCTTATTCAAAGTTTCCTTAAAGATCGGAAACAACGAACTGTTTTGAACGGACAGAGCTCAAATTGGGGAGATGTTTCGGCAGGTGTACCCCAGGGCTCTATTCTGGGCCCCCTATTTTTTCTTGTTTATATAAATGATCTTACTGCAGGCTTGAAGTGCAATGTTAAACTTTTTGCTGATGACACGTCACTCTTTACGATAGTGCAGGACCCTACTACAGCGGCCAATGACATGAATCATGATTTGGAGTTGATAAAACAGTGGGCAAATGATTGGAGAATGTCATTTAATCCTGATCCGCAAAAGCAAGCAGTAGAATTAATTTTTTCAAGGAAAAGAATTGAAATTGATCATCCTGTGGTCTCATTTAATGATATTCCAGTGAAACAAGTAAACGAACATAAACATCTTGGAATTGTCCTAGACTCAAAACTTTCTTTTTCTGCTCACATCAAATCAGCTATTTCCAAAACAAGAAAGGGTATTGGGCTGCTGAAATATCTCTCCAAATATCTTCCCAGGCATACTTTAAATGAACTATATAAGCTCTATGTGCGACCTCACCTTGACTATGGGGATGTTATATACCATATCCCGGCTAAAATATGCGAATTTAGTCAGAATACCTTTCTCCCAAATTTAATGGAAAAGATAGAGTCTGTTCAGTATTCTGCTGCTCTAGCTATAACTGGTGCATGGAGAGGAACTTCGCGACAAAAGCTGTATGCAGAGCTTGGCTGGGAATCACTAAGTTCCCGTAGGTGGAGCAGACGTCTTACCTTGTTTTACAAGATTGTAAATAATCTAGTCCCCGATTATGCAATGGATCCAATCCCTCAACTTCATCAGTCGCGTTACTCTCTTCGCAAGCAGGATGTCGTAGGACGAATAATGGCAAGGACGGAAAAATTCAAATCTAGCTTTTATCCTCATTGTCTATGTGAATGGAACGATATTGAACCAGAACTTAGACTTGCACCATCTGTCGCTGTTTTTAAGAAGAAGATTTTGTCAATTATCCGCCCCCCTGCAAATCCTGTTTTCGGAATTCATGACCCAATAGGCTTATCTTTCTTACTCAACTTAGAGTTGGTTTAAGCAAATTAAACGTCCACAAATTTAAACACAATTTTAGGGATACTGTAAACCCTATGTGCCCTTCGAATGATGGCATTGAAGATGCGGAACACTTCTTGTTGCTTTGCCCTTCTTTTGATGCTCAACGACGAGATCTTCTCGCTGGAGTCTTTGATGTATTACGACCTTTTGGACATAGCAATCTTTCAAATAAGGTCCTAACTCAGCTTTTACTGTATGGAGATGAAAATTTCTCTTACGACCTCAATAGAACTATTCTCAACTTGACTATACAATTCATCCGCGAAACTGGTCGGTTTGAGTAAGGTCGCTTCTAACGAAAGATGTAAACCACGTCGCTAACCACTAAGTCCCTGTCCTTTTATTTTTGTCTCTTTACGTTTGAAAGTTTGTTGCATATTGGACGGCAGGTGCATAGTGGCTTTTTCTCAAAAAAAAAAACTTCAAGATGGATTTTCTCCACCAGTTACTTTTCCTTAACATCACTTTGATCTGACGTCTAATATGCAGCAGACTTAGTATCAAATCGTTCTTATTATCCGTATGTGTTGTTTTTAGTAGTGTTGATTAAGTTTAAGTAGTTTTCTTTCCTTTATCTTTGCTAATTCCCTTGGGGTAGACACAGCCTTTTGCTCCCCGGGGGTATTTGTCCCAGTAGTATTGTAAAGTAATTCCTGTAAGTAGTGTAGACCGTAATATGTATTGTAAAATTTTATTGATTTATAAAAAAAAAAAAATTGTTGAGCCATTCAGGAAAAATAAGGTTTTTTGGCCCCCCTCCCCCCATTGCAATGTTGATTGGAAACAAATGTGACTTTTCTGTTGGCAACTAACGATTTACGACTTTTCCTACTGATTTCAACATTGCTAAGGGGGCAAGGGGGGCACAGTGGCAAAAAACCTTATCTTTTAGAATGGCTTAACAATTTTGTAACTGATTGTAGGCGTATTACAGGCAAATGATGTCAATGGTAGTGAAGTTTAAAATATTGTGTATAAGGAATACAAAAGGAGAGTCAGAAAAGTATTAGAAAAAAAACTGAATGGAAACAACCTGATCAGTGCAATTAACATCTGGGCTGTGCCAGTTATTCGCTACTCGGCCCCATTTTTAGACTGGAATAAAGAAGAACTGCAAACGCTTGACAGGACTTCAAGAAAATTGTTAACTTCCAATAATGCATTACATCCACGAAGCAATGTAGATAGAATATATTTGCCAAAAGATAAAGGAGACAAAGGATTGGAAGAAATTAAAGATACAGTTGCAGAGGACGTGATTGACCTTCATCAGTATGTTAAATGAAGTGAAGAAAATATTCTGATTGCTGGAAGGAAAGTAAAAGAGATCAACGATGAAGAGACTGTTACAGAGTTTAAAAAGCGCAAACAAATTGAAAGGAGAGAAAGATGGAAAGGCAAGACCTTACATGGACAATATTTGAGACAGACGGAAAATGTAGCAGAACAAAGCCAATGGATGTGGTTAAAGAAGGCAGGCCTGAAAAGGGAAACTGAGAGTCTTATCATGGCTGTTCAAGAGCAGGCCATTAGAACGAATCTGATAAAAGCTAAGATAGACAAATCGCAACAGGAAAGTAAATGTAGGATGTGCGGAGATTCTGACGAAAGTATAAACCATATACTAAACGAATGCAAAATGTTAGCACAAAAAGATTATAAAAAGAGGCACGATTGGGTAGGTCGTAGGATTAACTGGGAAGTATGCAAGAAATATAACATCGATGTAAGTGAAAAATGGTACAATCACAGCCTGGTTCCCTGCGTCAACTCGACCGAATTCGTTTGAGGGTACTGGGCGCCAGGGAAGAGATTCGTTGACGCCTGGACAAAAACCAGCGAAACTTCTCAAACTTCTCAATCCTTATTTGGAAAGCCAGTTAAGCGTAGACTACGTGCAGTATTTCTTTCGTGTAAATTGAATTGTTTTGTGTAAATTGAAGGAACTTTACCTTCTTTCAATTTTACAAAAGAAAGACTGCAAGCAGGCTCGTTAGGCGTTGTTCTGTTAGCGGGCAAGATTTAAAGCATGCTTGATTTAAAGCATGCCGCAATGACAACAGAAAGTCCGGGCCATAGTTACGGTGCATGGTTACGGTTTTTGTCCAGACGTTATTTTGGACCGCTTCCGTGGAGCCAAGTTCCCCAGTCGAAAATAACGTCAGGGAACCAGACTGGTACAATCATGCACCTGTAAGTGTACTTGATAATGGACTATGTACGCTCCTATGAGATTTTACAATTCAAACTGATAATGAAATCAAGGCAAGAAGACCAGACATGATAATCAAGGATAAAGAACAGAATACTTGTATAATAATAGACTTTGCAGTTTCCTATGACACTAGAATAGAACTGAAAGAAAAGGAGAAGATTGAGAAATATCGAGATCTTGCAATTGAACTAAAAAGATTGTGGAAGACGAAAGTAACAGTTGTACCGATCGTTTTTGGATCACTGGGAGCAATTCCAAAGAAGATGGAGAAGAGACTGAAAGAAATTGGAATAGATACGAACTTGGCGGATGTGCAGAAAACTGCAATCTTGAACTCTGCACGAATTCTTCGAATGGTTCTGGAAACTTAAGGAGGCTCGTTGCCACTTAGTACCAAGAACGACCATACAAATATTTGTGTGTGTTAAGCATGAAATAATAATAATAATGATAATGATAATGATGATGATAATAATAATAATAATGATAATAATAATAATAATAATAATAATAATAATAATAATAATAATAATAAATGAACTGCATAGGCGAAAACAAAAGAGAAAAGCAACAGACAAAGAGAAAAAGATCTTGAAGGACTTAAACATCAAATGGAGGAGTCCGAAACAACATCAAAGAACATCAGAAGATACAAAGAGAAATGGGTGGATCAATTACGATATAAAAAGGTGAAACTGGAAAAGATGATCGAAAGAGGAAACAGAATTAAGGACAATGCAAATTTTGAAAAAGACCAAAAAGCCTTTTTTAAGACTTTGGAGGAAAAGACTGTATACGAAGGAGAACCGCCACCGATGGAAAAGTTTGTTGAGTTCTGGGCTGGGATATGGGAAAAAGATGAAAAAACACCAGAAATGCCATGGATGCAGAAAGTGAAAATGGCCTTGCGGGAGAAGGTGAAAAATGTAAAGGAGTTTACCCTCACGGAAAAAAGAGTAGTTGGAGAGATCAGAAAGAGGAAGAACTGGACATCTCCAGGCATAGATGGGATTCAAAATTACTGGTGGAAAACATTCAAAACAGCACAAAAAGCGTTGACAAGAGCATTTGAAAGGATGAAGAATGATAACAACCTGATACCAGTATGGTGGCCAACAGGAAGAACAGTCTAAATACCTAAGACAAAGGACCTTAGCAATGAGCAGAAATATCGCCCAATCACGTGTTTGAATACTTCGTACAAGATTATGACAGGTTTGATTGGTAAATACATGAGGGAACATGCACTAGAGAATGAGGTCTGGGATGCAGGACAGCTTGGAGCAGTAGAGGGTGTTTTGGGCACAGTTGACCAGTTAATCATTGACAGCTGTATTATGGAGGAAGTAAAGACCTACCACAGGAATTTAGCTGTAGCCTTCTATGACTATCAGAAAGCATATGACAAAGTGCATCACGACTGGATGATACGAGTGTATGAGTGGATTGGCATACCAACAGTAGTCATTTCATTGTTGAGAGAGCTGATGAATAAATGGAAAACGAGACAGGAACTCTGGAAAGATAGGGAAAAGTGTGTAAGCAGATGGATACATATAAAGTGCGGATTCTTGCAAGGAGATAGTTACTCACCGGTTGGATTTTGTATCACAGAAATACCTGTTGCTAAGCTTCTTGAACAGAGTAAAGGATATCGAATGGGAGAGCCAGGAAAGAGAGATGTAAGCCGGACACACAGTTTGTTTGTTGATGACCTTAAGGTATATCAGGAATCACACAGTTTATTAAAGGAAATAAATGAAGTTATTGTACAAGCGAGTTTAGATACAGGAGCTTGTTATGGTGTTTCAAAATGTGCAGAAATTGTGTTCGAACGTGGAAAAATGGTGAAAGGTGAAGGATTGCAAGTGTTACAAGAACGGATGAAGACTTTAGAGCCAGATCAGGAGGAGATGTATAAGTTCTTGGAGTTGAGCAGGCAGATGGTATCAAGACAAAGAAGGTATATGAAAGGGTTAAAGTAGAAATGACAAAGAGGCTGAAACTACTAATGAAATCCGAACTAAATGATGAAAACTTGATACAAGCAATTAATTCTAAGATTGTTCCAGTGGCAGCTTATCCAATGAATGTATGCAAAATGACAAAAGGTGAACTGAATGAGCTGGATCAAATTGTTAAAAGGGAATTGAGGAAGAACGACATGTTAGGGAGGCAAGCAAGTGATGAACGATTATATCTAAAGAGAGACCACGGCGGAAGGGGACTGAAGTCTATGAGAGATGTGTATGCAGAAACAAGAACAAGAGTCCCTTGTTATATGTGCAAGTCAAATAATAAATGGATTCAGGCAGCATGGCATAGAGAAACAATAAAAGAAACTAACACAATCATTGACGAAGCAGCAAAAGCAATGATGGAAATTGATAAGACATTAGAATTCGTAGAGAATAGTGTAAGGCTAGAGGGAGAAATATTGGAATTAGAATGGAAGCCAACATGGAAGAAAGTGAAGGCAGAATTGAAGAAGGGTGTGGAAAAGAAAAGACAGGATTCTTACGAACAGAAAGAATTACAAAGTTGTATGTATAGACGACAAGAACAGGAATGCCATCTTTGGCTAAAACAAAGATTGACACCAAGAAAGACAGCATCAATAATGACACTGATTGAGCAAATGGTGGAGACAAGAGGATGGAAGGTGGCAAGGGGGCTAATGGAAAATGGAAGATGTCGATTATATGGTGAATTCAATGAAACTGTTGAGCACCTTGTTGCTGGATGTAAGACGATAGCCAACAGTGAGTACTTGGCACGGCACAATAGAGCGTTAATGGTAATGGCTATTGCATGGGCAAAGGAATACGGGTTGGTAGGAAAAGAAACAAAGTGGTATATGGAAAATTGGCTGAGAGGACAAGTCTTGGAAAACAGTCGTGCCAAGTTAGTCTGGGATTTTGAGTTCAACTTACGTAAAACAACAACATCCAGGAGACCAGATCTGGTATTGGAGGACAAGGAAAGAAATAAGATTTTGATATGCGATATGGCATGTCCGCAGCAGGCAAATATAGTAGCTAAAAGAAATGAGAAAGTGACAAAATATCGACAACTTGCATTTGAATTAAGAGAGAGAAGACCAGGATATGATATAGCTATAATTCCTGTTGTCATTGGTGCTCTTGGTGGCGGTATGAAAGAAATATTGCGTGATGTGGAAAGAGTATTTAGCGAACGCTTAGAACGAAAAAAATTAGCTGAGAAAGCAGTAGCAGAGATGCAGAAAACCGTATTAATGGACAGTGAAAGCATGGTTCGAAAAGTACTTTCAGGACTCGTCCAACACTAAGATTAGATATTGACTGTTTTTTTTTTGTATGGAAGGTGTTGCTCATTTTTAGGACCAACAATATTTGATGGTCCTAATTGTTGGCTATTTAACTGTAGCTATTTTGCTTCAATAATAATAATAATAATAATAATAATAATAATAATAATAATAATAATAATAATAATAATAATAATAATAATAGTAATGATGATGACGATGACAATAATAATTTGAGCGTCGAATCGAAGGTAAATCTGGAAGAAAAATGAATCAAAGACGTTGAGCGAGCCATTAGCCAGTCAACATCAGTCGAGGATGATGAAATCGTAAATATCAAACCAGAGAAATTCACCCGTATATGCTTAAAACGAAAAAAATCTGGTCGTTACCAGGTAAGGATAAAATAGTGAATTACTGGCTCAAAATGTTTACAACTACACATGAAGGTATATCTGTAGCAGTCACGGAACTGATAAACAAGCAGACACCTATTCCCACATGGTTACTGGAAGGAAAATGTGGGCTACACCCCAAAAAAGTGCCAACCAAAAGCACATGACCACCGTCCCATCACCTGCTTAAATACGATGTTCAAGTCAATCACTTCACTTGTAGGCAAATATCTACCATTAAGGACGCTACAGATGGATCAAAGAGGAGGTAGACCTGAAGTAATGGATTGCACTGACAACATGTTGATTAACAAAATGATCCTAAAAGATGCAAAAATGAATAAGAAGAATCTATCAATGGTTTGGACTGATGTAAGAAAAGCATTTGATTCTATGACACATGCTTGGATTCTTAGAGTGTTATCAATGAATAAAACAAACAAACGAATCATAAAGCTTGTAGAAAACATAATGAAAGGCTGGAAAATCTCAATAACAGCCGACACAGTAAATGGAAAGAAACAATTAGAGCCGATAAATGAAAATAACACACCTATTGTTCGTTGACGATTTAAAACTCTATGCAAAATCAGAGAACAAAATATCAGTCGTGACAAAGAAGTTAAGGAAATGTACGAAAATATTGGGATGTCCTGGGGCCTGGGAAAGTGTGCTTCTTTGCATATAGTTAGAGTAATTCAAATTTTCTCTCACTTATGTCAGAGTACTTGTCAAAGAGGATAAAACCATTCAGGATTGTATATCTTAAGTCTGAGTTGCAGGATTTCCGTTTGTCTGAAGGTAAACATCAAAATAATGGGGGGTCAAAAGTAGCAAAAAAGTGGTAGTGGACACATTGAAAATAACACAGTTTTGTTCCCTGTACGATCCTGAATGATTGCTTTGGCAGAATACCTGCTGAAATGTGCTACTTTAATAAAATCTAGGTTTGGTAGACTTACTTTTCCTTAATTTTTTTATTTGGTAATTTTAATTTCAAATAACGCATTTTTGGTGTCAGTTTCAGGAAAATAAGCACACTTAAGAAAAATAACAAGAAAACAAAAAAATGCGTACCAGAAGAGGCAGTAACCGACTGCTTTATAAGCAGACATGTAATTCTATCAATTAAAACAAACAGAGCTGAAATCGGATAACCCAGGGCGGAGATATTAGCAAATAAATTTGTTGTTGAAACGAGCATTCTGTTGAAATCTACCAAAAATTACATGAAAGGTAAACAGTGTCAATTTCATCCAACTTCGCAAGCAAATATCTCCAGACTCCGAAGTCACAAAAGTCTACTTTTTGCTTTATTTTGAACCTTAAGATATCCTCTTTTAAACCATATATCACGATAAATGTTTTGACCAAATATTATTTTTCCAATATTTTGTACTTTCTTCCTTTAGCTGGATCACTGTGCACCAACTACATTATCATTATTGATACCACATAACGTAATCCTCATAACCTACCTACATTGCCTCTTCGTAGCCATCATATCTAGCCAATCACATGTAGCCTCTCCTATTCAAATCGTTGTACATATTCTAATCTTCAATGTAACTATCCCATAACAGTCCTGAAGAAGTCCTGCATGGTAGGACAAAATATTGGCAAAGCATACATAATCAAATAATTACGCGTTAAATCGACTCATTCTTTGCTGTTGTTCTTCGTCGTGTTGCGGTGTTACTACCTACAATCTATTTTGATTTCCCGTAGTATCAGGCTTAGCAATCACGAATGGAAAAGGTGACAAGCTATCTACTTGGAAGATTCCACGCATAATTTTGACATTCCTTAATATCCTACCCCCAGCTGTTAACTCTGTGTTCCACTTCTGCGTACTTTTTCTCATCAGGTTTCTCACATTGTCTGCTATACCAAACACCTCTAACGTTTTCCTGATCCAGCTATGTGGTATCATATCGTAAGCTTTCTTCTAGCCCACCTAATTCTATGAGTCTCCTTTTGCAGTTCATAATCATCATCTTTTCTATGAGCAATTGATCTTTGGTGCTTCTGCTTCCTTTCCTGCCACCTGTTTGTTCTACAGGCAATAGTTGGTTTTCATCCAAATGGCGAAAATGGTGCCTCTGCCAGCACTTCTGTCAATAGCTTCCACATTAATGGCAAGCATGTTATAGGGCGGAAATTTGAGACTAGAGAGGCTTGCCTAGGACCTTCCTTGTTGCAAACATTCATACAGTTGAAATGTTATTCGCTCGTGCAAGTATGTAAGGTTGTTAAGCCAATATCCTTGCACCCCATCTGGGCCAGGGCCTTTCCAGTTAGGCATTTTTTTGAGCTTCTGCTTTACCAAACTGATCTCAAGCTTTACATCTAATTGTTTAGGAACATCACTTGTATGATTTTCAAGTTTCTTGAGCCATTCAGCATGTTCGTTGTGCTCAACTGGCACATCCCATATGCCACTCCAAAACATCTTACTCTCCTCTACATCTGGGACAACCACTTCATGTCGTACCTTTCAATCAATTTCTTCGAAAAGTCGTTTCTGGTTTGACTGGAATAATCTATTTTGTCTAAACTGCAGGCTTCTAGAATCGTACCTTTGCAGTTTGGCTGCTATAGATATTACGCGCTGTCTTAGTTCCTCGTGCACCGTTTCTATGCTTTTTCGTGTCACGTGATATTCTCTTTCAAGTTTCAGTGTAACCCTTTTATTTCTGAGTTCTCCTTTCCTTAGCCTGTCCACTCGTCCAAGGTCTGCCCTTGTTTTCTCCAGCTTGCACCGTATTCTTTTTTGCCACTTCGGTTCTTTACTCTCTTTCTTATCTCCAAGTTCAATTCGTTTATATTTCAAGAGATCTGCCACAACATTGGCTGCTGGTACAATCAATGGATTTGTTTCAGTTATGTCGCTAGTTTCAATCACTTGTATTATCTTTTCATTTTCATTTTTTTTATTTTCATTTTCACTTTTAAATATTTAAACAGGTTACAATTTCAGTAATAAATAACTGCTTTACAAATTGACCTGTGCAAAAAGAGAAAAGCCTAAATTAAAGAGAATTATAATACAATGTACAAAAGAGCATAATAGAATTAAAAATGAAAATATAATGTACCTCTCATATGGATGTTTTAAAGGTAGCCAGGGACGATGCCAATTTAGTTTCCTTATTTAGCTCATTCCAAAATTTTGCATTTACGATACGAAAATGCTTTTGGCCTGTGCTTAGCCTTAGCAGAGGTATCAGCAAGTTTGTTTCGGTAGAGCGAAGAATGGGATCACTGCCCACTGAGCATTTACTGAAAAGTTCCCCTAAATATTGAGGAGCAAGTGAGTTCAATGCCTTTTTGCTCAGCGTTGTTGTTTCTTTTCTGATAAGATCTTTAATTGATTGCCAGCCAAGATTTTGGAGCAGAGGGACAGCAGAAGCATCGCAAGGACTATTTGTAGTTATTCTTGTTGCTCTATTCTGAATCTTTTGAAGAGAATTAATTTTGGTTTCACTACAATAACCCCAAACCGAGCAGCAATAACTGAAATGTGGCTCAACAATTCCTCTATAAATTTTCTGCAGATCACCGGATGGCAGAAATTTCTTGGCATGCTTTACAAGACCGAGAGCTTGCAGTGCCTTAGCCTTAGCATGTTCAATATGGCGATCCCATTGGAGTTTGTCATCAATTTGAACTCCCAGATACTTAGTATCGGTTATCATATTGATCTTTTGATCACCTATTTCGAAACTAAGCTTAGCATCAGTCTGCTTTTCGATATTTTGAATATTTGGTCTGGAACCAATGATCAAAGACTGTGTTTTTACAACGTTTTGGGGCAATTTGTTGCAATGTAGCCAGTTCTGTAAATTCACAAGATCCTGGTTTAGATCCTACAGTTTAGAAAGGCATCTCGAGGCGTGTGAAATCGCAGTGTCATCAGCGTACATGGTGACCTTTCCTTTGTTTAGGCTGAATGGTAGATCATTGATGTAAACAAGGAACAGAATTGGGCCAAGACAGGAGCCCTGGGGGACACCAACACTTACAGTGTTAATACTAAAAGAGGTGGAATTCACCTTACAGAACTGCTTTGTCTCCTGCAAATGGGAAGTAAACCAGTCAAGCTCTAATCCACTTATTCCATATTTTTTATCTTCTATTGTAAGATATCATGATTAACTGTATCAAACGCCTATTTTAGGTCAATGAAAATCAAACCAGTGTACTTGCCCCTATCTATATTCACATACCAGTCATTTGTGCCAGCCATAAGGCTGGTGAAGACTGAGTGTAAAGATCAAAAACCAGACTGATGCTTGTATATGAGCCTATTACTATCTAAGTAGTTATACAGTTGATTATAAACTACTTTTTCGAATGCACGAGACAATACAGGCAATACAGAAATCGGTCTGTAGTTAGAACAATCATCTTTCGCTCCGCTCTTGTAAATTGGGGCTACACGCGCTATTTTCCAATCTGTAGGAAATTTTTCAGAGAACAAAGGCAAATTAAAAAGATCACACAATGAACCAGAGATTAAAGGCAAAGAAATCTTTATAAAAAAGCTTGCGATACTATCACAAACAGAGCCGTGAGATGTCTTCATTTTCCTCATAACTTTCGTTACGTCATTCTCTGAAACAGCTTTGAAAGAGAAATTTAAGAAAATCTGATTTACTTTCTGAGTCGTTGCTCTTATTTTTGCGCTATCTACATAGCGAAGGTCTAGAGGAATGTCATCTTGTTCTTTTCTCATTCTTGTAAGAATCATTACCAAGATGTCACGTTGATCATCACTGATCCCTGTATCATCACTGATCACTGATCATCATTCGACTTCGTGAGCAGATATAGACACGTGCGTTTTGGAGATTGCAAGCATTCAGAATGTATTCAAACCATATGCGCATGCAAATGGAGTCATACAGCAGTAATCATAATAATGATAACTAATAACCACTACAATGCTCCCCTTTTTAAATTTCATCGACACGTCCATGTAGTTCTCAAAGTTCTGAGCTGTTCATACTTTCAAGTTCGATGGTACAGCAAATCCAAATCTGGCAACTGGAATCTTTGATCTCTGGGATCTCCTTGGTCTAACATCATCGACTTGAATCTTTTCCTGGTCCTTCTTTCTGTCCTATTTCCTATTTTCATCGTCACTAATATCTTCCTCTTCATTGTCGTTACTTTCCGATGTTGGGACTCTCTTGAAATGTGAGACATTTCTCGCAATTATATGTCTTTGATTTTTCGCGACTATCTTTGTTCCCTTTCACTCATGGACAATGAATTTTTCTGGACTGAACTTTGGTGTTATCTTATTAGTTCTCTTTTGTAAACAAATAGCTGTATCCCGTTCTTTTATTCCTGATTCTTTTGCATTATGTTTCTTATCATAATATTCTTTGTTTTGCGTTTTGTTTTTCTCGATGTTTTCCTTTGCTTGTTTATGCTTATTTAGTACCTTCTTTGCTGGTAACTCAGGGAGTTGTCCTCTGATTGTTCTATTGAATAAAAGTTCACATGGATGTACTTTAGTTGTTACATGCGGAGTTGTTCGGTATGTTAGCAAGAATCTTTGAAGTTCTTGTTTCCAGTTCTTTCCTTCTAACTGTGCTATTTGTAACACTTTACCGATTGGTTTCATTAAGTTTTCAACGCTCGAATTTCCTTGAGGCCAGAGTGGTGCACTTGGTTTCCACTCCGTACCTAAAGCTTTAGTGTATCTCTCGAATTCAGTACCATTAAATGGAGGTCCATTATCTGTCTTTAGCTTGACTGGAATTAGACTTACGAAAATCATCGTAGTTTCGCTCCTAGATAGGCTGATAATCGCTACAACTACGACTCATAATCAAACCAATCGAAAATCCAGCCAGAAAGTGATGAGCCTCACATTGATGTCGGTAGACCAGAGCTTAGGCCCATTCTACACGATCACAACTCACCAATTCTAAAACGCCTGCAATTCGTATTTAGTTGGGGTTGAAAAGAAAACAAAAACAACCTGCGTCAAGATAAATGATTTTTCTATGTACTGCTTGGAGATTCCTTCACTTTGACATGGGAAATCTGCTTTTAACGGCCAAATTATTCTTCGGATTTCACCAAAGTAATCGACAGCAATCCTTGCACGTTTCATCACTTTTGAAGCCTCGTGACTAAAAGGAGGCTAATTTTGGGAATGAGGTGAAATGTTGATATCCTATTGGTCAGTTTGAGCACAGTCAATAGACCATTTCGACAATCAAAATCGGAGACTGGGGAGAGCAGTTTGTTCTGGTAAATGGTGGATGCAGTTCTGGTAAATGGCTGCCGCATAGTTGGGCCGTTGAAGTGAATATGATGTAAACACTTAGTTTTGCAAGCTGTGGCGATGAGGATCGCTACAACATCGGTGTTGTCTTAGTTTTGACGTATGTACAACCGTCAGATTAAGAAACTTCGAATTATGTTCGAACTTTTTCCTCACGTCAATTTTTTTTCGAATTCAACGAGGATATTCGAAGTTGAAAACTTCAGTTGAATTTCTTTCACTTGAAAATCGAAGTCAGAGTAAGCTGTCTTATTCTAAATACTTCATATGCATTATGTATTTCGTCAAGTTATGCGGAAAGGGCCTCAACTCGAAGCAAGCATTGCTGTTTGTAGCACTGAAATAAAGGCTGGAAAGGAAATCAGTTGCGAATAGAGGTAAATTGCACGTTTGTCTCTATTTTGCATGGATAGCTATTTGACTAAATCCTAAGACAGCTCCATTGCTGTGTTTTTATGCAGTAACGATTGCTATGTTCATCATTCACTTCATTCAACGGGCTCACTCCGCGGCAGCCATTTACCAGAACTGCATCCGCCATTTACCAGAACAAACCGCTCTACCCAGTCTCCGATTTGAATTGTCGAAATGGTCTATTGTTGTTTGGAATTCTGCAATCTCATTGGTCGCGCCACTTTTGTGGCGATTTTGGCTGGATTTTCAGTTAGTTTGATTATCAGGCCCAGATGAAGCGCAGTAGCGGCAACCAATTCAATGAAAAAAATGGAAACTGGGACTGAAGTAGTTAGTCTAGACAGGAATGCTATGTGTTGCAAATATGCGATCTAATTTGGGAATTACAGCCGGTGCAGCTGTAGAGTTTACGATTTCGATCTCTGGAAATTTCGAATAAAGGTCAGTTACTACCAATAGATATTGCTGTGTATTTGTAATTGGTCCATGAAAGTCAATGGCTACTGTGTGCCACGGAATGTCTACTGTTGGAGTTATTTGCATTGGTTCTGGTGAATTAACATTTCCCACGGCTTGACAAGCGACACAATTCTCGACTATTTCGCCAACCTTTTCATCTAGTTTGGGAAACGAGATTTTTTCTCTGATTAGACTTTTTGTCTTTTCTATTCCCTGCTGTCCTACATGGCCTAGCTTTGTAGCTCTATTTTGAAGGCTTTTAGCAATCACCATTCTACATCCTTTCATGATAATATCTTTGGTATTCTCACCGGATATGTCTCTCTGACTTTCAATAAAAGTAAGAATATGCCCACATCTTCTCATCCCAAAGGGCCTTAACCTTTTTAAGAGAATTGAACAAGGCTATTCAGTCATTCTAAGATCTACAAGCAACCGAACTCAAAATCAGAAGGCTGCATTAAAAATTCATCCGTCGCTGACAGATCGGATTGCTGCTGCTCAAATGCCACAAAGTGTTTCCAAATACAGATCTTTTGCAAATACTTCAAGGAGCAAAATTGAACAACCAAGAGGTGCACCTACAAGACCAGAATGCAACTCAGCATGCAGGGCCACCCCTGCGTGTTTAATGTTCAAGGAAAGAGAAATCAATAAAAAGCTGCAAGAGGAAAATCTTAGATTCAGGAGGAAACTCAGCCTAGTTGGAGGGAGTATTCAGACGGCGGAGGTGACTCAAACTAGGACAAAGGAAACTGACAACAATGGAACAAAAGGACTTCCATATTGTATACGAAAGTATTGTAAACACCCAAAATGAGACACTGGAAAGAACGACCAGGAAAAAGAAAAAAAAGAGAGAAAGAGGAAAACAAAAGGATTTCCCGATGGCAAAGGGCAGCCTTGTAACTCCAAAGAGAATGCTGCAGCATCAGATCCCACTGAGGACAGCAAAGTGCAGCCTGGCAACTCCCGGGAGAATGGTGAACAAGGAGAGCGTATCGTACTAGACAATGAAGATGGCAACGCAAATAATACCAAAGAAAACAAGGCAGTCCCAAAAGAGAAAGACACAAAGCATGATACTGAAAAGGAAACAACGAAAGATGCCAAGCAAAAACACACAGCTGTTATCATCGGAGACTCCATGATAAAGAACGTTAAACCTTGGGAGCTAAAACAACGTTGTGAGAAGAATGAGAGGATTTATGTGAAATCTTTCAGTGGAGCGAATGTTGATCAAATGAAACATTATGTCAAACCAACCACTGAAGATAAACCAGATGCTATCATTTTGCACGTTATGGTCGTGGTCGTGCTAGTCGGACGTGTTTTGTGGCTCGTTCAAAAGTTACTGTGATTATTCGACTGATATTGCAACTATTTTAGCCATGATTAAATTTCTTTGATGGCACATTGTGCAAGCAACCTAATAGTTATAAATTCAATTGATGAACTCAGAAATATCAAAAAGAAACGCCCTGACAGAGAGACCATCATCAAGTTTGCTGGCAAGGAATATGGCCTAAGTGCAGAGGACACGCTAAATTCGCTTCAGTCACTTATTCTATCCAAATCGATTTATGTCAAAACCAAACTTGGTAAAGAATCTTTTTTTGTTGATATGCTTCAGGACGATCCTACGACATCCTCAGAAGATAAAGAAACCAAAATAGACAAGACCTCGAATCTTTGTGAAAAGCCTTCTAACTCGTGCGTAGTTAGGCCGTCTGAGAGCAGTCATCACGAGCAAGAACCACAGGCTGGAAATGGTAAAGTTAGAAAGATATCCAGTGACGAAGAGAGGCTGTTTGAACTGAGAACAGAATTAACTGAAAAAGCTGCGAGACAAGAAGAGCACACAGAGATTTCAGCAGAAGAGGTAGATAGTAATGACACCGAAAGTTTATCAAATGACAGTGATAGTGCTCATAGCCAAGAGTCTGAGATCAAATTCAGGGCGCCCAACATGAATCTAGGTGTAACTTCAGATCGTACTGAGTATCGTTTGTCAGAAATTGAGAAAAAGCTTGAAAAGATAGAGGCAAGACTCGATAAAAATGAAAATAACAAAAATAGTGATGATATATCGAGACATATGGTATACGAGGATCTGGTAGCAAAGGAAATCAAACTCGAGAAAGAAAATCAATCCCTGAAAGATGAAAATTATTGTCTAAAGCTAAAGATATTGGAATTAAATAAAATTATCGAAAATAAACAAAAAAAGCTGAACTTTGATATTTCATCGGCACAAGCTCAAATTTTGAATCCTCAATGCGCACCACAGAGTACAGTACCTCACAATACCCTAAGGGAGTCAGATGGTTGGAAATTTCAAAGGTCGGGTGCAAGACCCAGACAACAACCCACACCAACATCCTTTGTTACACAGAATCGTTTCAATATGTTGGCAACTGAGGAGGAAAATGTTATCCCTACCGACTCCTTTGGAATGAATTTCAACATATCTCAACCTTTTGCAGTTTCTCAGACTTTTACAAAATCTAAAAATTCTAAAAATGATCATTCAGCAAAAAATCAAAAAAATTTGGTCCCGGGAGAACGCTCATATGCTCAAGTGAGCCAAAGAGAGGCGCAGCATGCCGAGGGGTTAGGTGCAAGCAAGGCGCCCTTGCAACAACGGGATAGCAGGTCGCGAGATAGCCAAACAAATCGACGAGACAACCAAGCAAATCGAAAACCAACAGTATCAATAGTTGGCGACTCAATGTTACGCAGGCTGCGAAAACAAGATGTCAACAGAGAAGCTTCTCATATCAAAACATTTATTAAAACGTTTCCAGGAGCCACAATTGAACATATGCAGTCTTATCTGGAACCAACAATCAGCATGAGCCCGGATGGAGTGATAATTTTATGTGGAACTAACAATTTAAAGAAGGAACCTCCAGATATTACTGCAAACAAACTGATTGACCTCGCCATATCTACTAAGCGTAAGGTTAGACAGGTGGCTGTTTCAAGTATCATACACAGAGGAGACTCGAAAGAACTAGAAATGAAGAGACGGCAAGTCAATCGACTGGTTGAAATTGGGCTCAGTGGCACTGGCATAGAATTCATCACACACGATAACATTGACGAAACGCATCTAGATGAGTGGGGACTGCATTTGAACTTTAGTGGAGGTAACGTTTTAGCTAATAACCTAATTAATTTTTTAAATGAAACTTGACTAGGGTTCGGGTTTTCAGAGATTCTTACCTCCAATGTCCCATATGCTCTAAATCTTTCAAATGAAAACAACAAGACTCACACTAAAATTCCGGTTGGTTTGAAACAAAATAATGGCAAGGAAAGGGCGTCTCCCCCAATGCAGTGTACTCCCTCAACAGCTCCCAATACTGATACAGCTATCAAAAAGGCAGCTACACTTGGACATAGAAGGGCATAACGATTGCATCTTTAAATGTGAATAGCCTTCTCCTGCATATAGATGAAATACGGATTCTTGTAAACGAATTGGGGATTCACATTCTTGCAATAAATGAGACCAAGCTTGATAATTCTATTGATGATAGTTTAGTAAGTATCGCAGGGTATACTATCAAAAGGTGTGATCGTGACCGTAATGGGGGTGGTGTTGCAGTTTATCTTAAAGACACTCTGTTAGACAAATCTACGATGCGGGAAGACGTTCCTAATTCATTTCTAGAGCTCTTATGCGTCGAGATTAAACCCGTTCGTGCTGCCCCGTTCTTCATCATGGCTTGGTACAGGCCTCCTAGTGCAAATGTTGATACTTTTGATCAGTTAGAGAAATGTCTACAATTTCTTGATAGGGAAGACAAGGAAACTATTCTTTTAGGCGATACAAACTGCGATTTTCTGCCGATACATTCCAAAGAGGGAGTTTCTAACGACCTTCCAGCTCATTCTCAACGTCTACAAGAAATATACAATCTTTTTGGCTTTCATCAATTAATTGAAAGCCCTTCTCGTGAGACACTGACCACAACTACTCTTATAGATCATATAGCCACGACGAACAAAAATAATATAGTAACTTCTGGAATACATAAATCTTGCCTTAGCGATCATTACTTGGTCTTTTGTGTAAGGAAATTTCGCGGCGCTTGCAAAAAACAACACAAAAATATTTCTACAAGGCAAATGAAGAACTTTGATCAAACTGAGTTTGTCAATGATCTTTTAGGGGTAGACTGGAGAGGCATTGTGCGGAATACAGATGACGTCAATGTCGTGGTTAGTAAATGGACAAACATTTTCTCGCTTATTCTTGAAAAACATGCCCCAACACGTAACAGGCGTGTTTCTGACAAATTCTGTCCATGGTTGAATAGTGATTTCAAACTTATGTGCAAGGCTAGGGACAAGCTTAAAAAACGAGCCATTCGTTCAAACTCCGAACTATTAATGCAGTCCTATAGACATATTCGTAACCAAGTAAATAAATTAAATGGGCAACTAAAGCGCGAGTATTTCACTAAAAAAATTGCTTCCTGCGAGGGAGACCTCAAAGACACTTGGAAGACCATCAATGACGTTTTAAACAAGAAATCCAAAACTACCAACATTTTGTCCATAAACATCGACGGAAAGCAAATATCTACCAGTGCTGACATAGCAGAATCGATGAATAACTTCTTCTGTACCATCGGAGAGACACTTAGTGACAAAATCCCCAAAGCAAAAAACCCTCTTCTTGAGAATGATTATGATGTAAATCCTCGGAAAACCAAATTTAAATTCCATGTTATTGACACCTTCCAGTTATGTAAAGTTTTTGGCAAATTCAAAACCTCAAAGGGTTGTGGTACTGATGGCATTGCTAGCTATTTCCTGAAAATTGCTCTTCCGGTTATCTCAGAATCTCTTTGTGATATTTTCAATCTTTCAATTGCTACTGGTTGTTTTCCAGATAGCTGGAAAATAGCCAGAGTAGCCCCAATTTTTAAAAGTGGTCAAACTAACGATCGATCTAACTACCGACCTATATCTGTCCTGCCTGTTTTAGCCAGGGTTTTTGAAAAGCTTATCTTTAACCAGCTGTACGATTATTTGGACAAAAACAAACATCTATTTTCAAACCAATCTGGCTTCAGAGCCCTTCATTCTGTTGTCACTTGCCTTCTAAACAACACAGATGACTGGTATGTGAACATGGACAATGGCAGATACACCGCAAATATTTTTATTGATCTAAAGAAAGCATTTGACACTGTCGACCATGACATTTTACTTGCAAAGTTGAGAAAGTATGGTGTGGAAAATCTAGAACTTACATGGTTTACGTCATATCTAACCTCTCGAAAGCAATTCTGCAAAGTTAATGGGATATGTTCTAAAACCGAAGATATTCGCTGCGGTGTGCCCCAGGGTTCTTGTCTAGGCCCTCTGTTGTTTCTGATTCATATCAATGATCTTCCATTCTCTCTGAACAAAGGTAGAGTGACCATGTACGCCGACGACACCAGTATTTCTTATTCTTCTTCGAGCTTAGCAGATATAAACCAAACTTTAAACAGTGAGCTAAACGAGTTGAAGCAATGGTTGCAAGGTAATAAACTTTCTTTGAATGTTCTAAAAACACAAGCTCTGATTGTAGGTTCGCAGCCCAAAATTAAGAAAATCAGTGATAAAACCGTTGATCATCCACAGTTTTTTATTGGTGACTCTCAAGTTGAAAATGTTGACCTAACAAAGTATCTGGGTGTGATGATCGATAGGAGCTTGAATTGGGATGAACACATTAACAATCTTCGTACCAAGGTTTCTCGTGCAATCGGGTTTTTGAAATATTCCAGAAAATTTTTACCTCAAAACACGTTGAGTGAAATGTATCGGGGTATCGTTGAGCCCCATTTTCGGTTCTGCTGTTCAGTATGGGGGTGTTGTGGGGTGACTAAACTGCAAACGTTGCAAAAGTTGCAGAATCGAGCAGCTAGAATTGTGGTTAAAAGCAGTTTTGATGCGCCTGCTATGCCAATAATTCGCAGTTTGAATTGGCCAACAGTGGATGATATTATTAGGAGCGAAATAGCGACAACTATGTACAAATCGTTAAATGGCCTCGTCCCAGAGTACCTTTCCAACCTGTTTAGTAAAACTTCGACTCGATATGCTAGAAAACTGAGAAATACTGATACTGATCTTTCGCTTCCATTACGAAAGACCAACAATGGGCAGAGGGCTATTTCTTTTCGTGGACCTAAGCTTTGGAATCAACTTGAACGCGACGCCAAACAGGCACCTTTCCTTGCCACCTTTAAGAGAAGAATCAAAAACAAACTATGATGACCTTTCCTATTTCGTAGTATCTATCTTCCTATTTGTAAATGCATTGCCACGGCCCCCTGAAAAGCAGTTCCCACGGACTGACGGGGCTACCGTGCCTAAATAAGTAAAAATAAATAAAAATAAATAAAAAAATAAACGTTGGGACAGACGAAATGCGGAAGAAGAAAAACGAAGTGCAAATAGCAGAGGAGATTATTGGTCTTGCCTAGTCAATCGAGCATGAGAAAATATCGATCACAGTTTCTGGCCTAATCGCAAGAAACAACCCATTCGAAGAAAGAAGAAGAAGGGTTAATCTCATTCTGGCTGATATGTGCTTCGAAAGCAAACTTCGATACATCGATCACCCAAGCATTGACTCTGCAATATACCTGAATCGAAGTAAGTTGCATCTTAACTCTCATGGAGATAAAATTTTGACGGAGAACTTATTAAAAGCTTCAAGGCTATGATTGAATGAAAACATTAGCAAAAAGAGGTATGAGAAGGATGAAATTGGGGTTGGCACAGCCATAGCTTCTTCTGCCAATGCCCCTCTCGTCTCATAAGTCTGGCTCATTTGTTGAAATGGGGGATGAGATTGAGGTTGAAAAAGTCACAGTTTCCTGTGGCAGCGTCCATCTCTCGTCCCCCAGGTCTGACTCGTGTGTTGGAATGGGAGACGAGATCGAGGCTGGCAAGGATAGGAAAGTGGCTGGGCTTTTACAGTAGCAAATATGAAAGTTTCTGTTTGATAGGTGATTTTAATTGTGAGCCAAAAGATAGTGCTATCAGTGATTTCATGGATAACTATGATTTATCTAATCTGGTCCAGAGCCCAGCCTGTTTTAGGTCTGACAGCCCTAGATCTATTGAGCTGATCCTGACGAACAGGAGCACTGTGATCCACGCCATGTAATTAATGTGAAAAAATGAGCTTTTTAGAATCCAACCAAATTTATTTTTTCCTTGTTCCCCATACTCTGAAGCATATAAAATTGCAAAAGATTTTCAAATCAAGCAACAGGAGCCCGAGAAATCATTTTTTGAAGTTAGGCCTAAATTGGGTAGTGTAAGCTTCTTGCTAGACCGGACAAAGTCACAAAGTAGCATGACTTTTCAAATTTCCTTTTCATCGCTTGCATGTGCCCGATTTGAATGATCTTTTTTTGTTTGGTAGATTGAACCTTGTAGAATATGACTTTAATCCATTGATCAACGATTGTGGCCTTAGAAATGTGGAAATTTTGGAATTCATAATGGCAACTAACTAATGAAAATCAAGTTACCTGAATCATCAAACCCGATTTCAACACTGAATACAAAAAATCTATGTTTCAGAAAACTTTGAAAACCTACTTTAAAATGGACTTCAGTCTATTGCTGACACTGTTGCCAAAGCGCTAAGTAGAGGCTCGACGTAAAAAATTTTTGCGATTTTTTACAGAGTCAAGTGAAGACGGATTTTTTGACTAATTTTGTCAACAATTGTAATTTCACTGCAGGCAACGATGGATGCTTGATGAGACAGCATTATCCATCATTTCAAGAACAAGAAGCAAACAGGAAATATTGGTCATTCCATGAATATAATTTTCGCGTTTTTCGCGTTTTCTAACGTCATTGACTTGTTGTTTGTTTTATTCATTCTTTCATTCATTCATATGAGTACACATTTTTATAGCGCATTCACAAAACACTTTAGGAATGATTATTGCTAGGATCAAAAAAAAATTTACGTAAGAAGTAATTTCATGAAACTTTGGTTCACAGCAGGACTTTTCTCAAACCTCAGGTGGGTGCAATTCAATAGTAAGCGGTACAACACGCTCGTCCATACTATTTCGTAGAATGCCTTTTTCTCTAACTATCTAGTTTGCGAAAGACCCTGAATCATGGAAAATACAAAGGTAACGTAACCAACTTTCAGAGGAGTATCTGTGAACCCTAAAGAATACTGTACGGTAGAAATAATGGTTCTGAGAAAAGTTCTGCAATGTTTGCATTGTATTGCCATTCATTTTACTGACATGTTTCATTGAAAACACCAGAAACCCATAAAACGTGAGGTATAAAATTGTTTTCAGGCCAGGTGAAGATCACTATTTTCCAGGGTCTCGACTCCATCAGCATTTAACTGTTTTTGGGATATTTTCTGGAACAAAATGTCCCTTGTTTTGAGATCCTAGGTCCTAGGATTTTGGTTCAATTATACCCCTTTCTCAGCAAAATAATGGATGAGCGTGGTGTCATATCTTTACCAACATTGCATTCACCACCGGGTTCAAACCACTGTGTTACAGTGTTGCACTGTCATGACATACCAGAGAAAATGTCTAGGTAAGCAGACTTCGATGCTTGATTATCAAAGTCTATCTCAAATGAGGTGTTAGGTGAGATTTCCGAGGACGGAAAAATCCCTCATGGAAAACTGTCCGATTTTTCTATATTCACGAGCATTTTCAAGTGACATTGAATTTGAGACGGACTTTGAATGAAATAAATTTTCTCATTGCCATTATACTTAAATGTTTGAATTTAAAACTATCCGGCACTAAATCAAATAGGCACTCATCACATTATTCTGATGAATGAATGAAAGACAAGTGAATGACGTTAGAAAACGCGAAAAACGCGAAAATTATACTTATGGAATGACCAATACTTCCTTTTTACTACTTGTTCTTGAAATGATGGAAAATGTTGTCTCATCAAGCATCCATCGTTGCCTGCAGTGAAATTACAGTTGTCGACAAAATTTTTCAAAAATCCGTCTTCACTTGACTCTGTAAAAAATCGCAAAGATTTTTTACGTCGAGCTTCTACTTAGCGCTTTGGCAACAGTGTCAGCAATAGGCTGAAGTCCATTTTAAAATAGGTTTTCAAAGTTTTCTGAAACATAGATTTTTTGTATTCAGTGTTGAAATCGGGTTTGATGATTCAGGCAACGTGATTTTCATTAGTTGGTTGCCATTATGAATTCAAAAAATTTCCACATTCTAAGGCCATAATCGTTGATCAGTGGATTACAGTAATATTCTGCAAGGTTCAATCTACCAAACAAAAAAAGAGATCATTCAAATCGGGCACAAACAAGCGATGAAGAGGAAATTTGAAAATTCATGCTACTTTGTGACTTTGTCCGGTCTAGCAAGAAGCTTACACTACCCAATTTAGGCCTAACTTCAAAAATGATTTCTCGGGCTCCTGTTGCTTGATTAGAAAATCGTTTGCAATTCTATATGCTTCAGAGTATTGGGAATAAGGAAAAATAGATTTGGTTGGATTCTAAAAAGTTCATTTTTCACATTAATTACACAAAACGTGAAATCTGGATCACAGTGAGGAGGAGAAGTTTTCAGAATACGGTAATGGTGCACACAGGGCTGTCGGATTTCATGCCATGATAGTCACAGTACTTAAAGGTGGATATAGGGCCCAAGATCATTACATATAGAAATTACACCAACTTATGTGCTGAGAACTTTAGGAAGGATCTCTGTCATCAGATTACGTCTGAAATGCAGGATAACGAGGACTACAGCGCTTTTGATGCTGTAGTTACAAATACACTTAATAAACATGCTCCTCTGAAGAAAAAATATTTGTGTGCAAATGATGGCCCTTTTATGACAAAGGCCTTACGAAAAGCAATGATGCATCGCAAGAAATTACGCAATAGATACATCAAGACTAGAACTGAGGATAATCTTAATATTTTTTAAAACGCAAAGAAATTTTTGTGTGAAACTCCTGCGCAAGACGAAATCTAATTACTATCGGAACCTTGACTTATGAGACCTTGCAGATAACCGTAAATTTTGGAGGACTGTCAAACCGGTTTTCTCAAATGAAGTACAAAGAAATTCATCTGTGACTCTAATCGAAGATGGAAAAATGATAACTGAGGACTTAAAGATAGTAGAAATTTTCAGTCATTGTTTCACAAACATAACAGAGAGTTTTGGAATTTCCAAAGACCAGACACTGCTCTAACCAACTAATGGGATAAATGATCCAATGTTCAAACCAGTGACTATTAATGGGATACTTTTACAGATTCAAAAACTGAACTCAAAAAAGCATCTCCCTTAAACAGCATTCCAGCTAAGCTAAGATCCTCAACCAGAATGCAGATATTTTTGCTGTCCTCATCCAGAAATTCTTCAATGCGAATTTGTCGGAATGCTATTTTCCAAAGGAACTGAAAGCTGGTGAGGTCTCTTCCCTGTTCAAAAGTCTTGATGCTTTTATCAAGAAAAATTATAGACCTATAACGGTTTTATCGTCTGTGTCCAAAATTTGCGAGAGATTCCTGGAGAGTCAAATAAAATCTCATGCCCTTAGCTTCCTCTCTCCTCTTCTGTGTGGATTTTGAGAGGGTTATAGAACCCAACATGCACTTTTACGACTCATAGAAACCTGCAAAAAGACCTTAGATAAAGGGGTTGTTGCTGGAGCACTGCTCATGGATCTCTCAAAGGCTTTTGATTGCTTAAATCATGAGCTTTTGATTGCAAAATTAAGTGCTTACGGTTTCAGTATAAGTGCATTGTGGTTGATCCATAGCTATCTCAATGAGACGAAGCAGAGGGTAAAGATGAATGGGTCCTTCAGCACATGGAGAGAAACAACGATAGGTGTGCCACAGGGTTCGGTCTTGGGACCTCTTCTGTTTAACATATACCTCAATGATCTCTTCATGTTTGTGAATGATGCTGAAATATGTAACTATGCAGATGATACGACTATCTATGCTTGTGACAAAAATATTGAAGGTATCATTGAAACATTAGAGAGTGCTGCCCTTAAAATTGCAGAATGGTTTCCGAACAACTGTATGAAGTTGAATGAGGGCAAATGCCATCTGATGATCTTTGGAGATAAAAGTAATGATATTTCTTTCAATATCGGAAGTGTGAGGATAAAAGAGAGCAAGGAAGAGAAGTTGCTTGGAGTGATTCTGGACAAAATATTATGCTTTAAACAGCAAGTAAGGTCCATTTGCAAAAGGCTGGGCAAAAGCTATATGCTCTCGAGAATCTCTCACTTTCTTGACACTGAACAACTAAAGAGAATAATGAGGGCATTCATCTTGTCCCAGTTCAACTACTGTCCTCTTGTTTGGATGTTCTGCAATAGAACACTTGATAACAAAGTCAATCGTATTCACGAGCGGGCATTGTGGATAACTTACAAAGATATGAGATCAGATTTGGCACAATGTTACTCAGAGACAATGCAGTCACAATCCACATAAGAAATTTACAGTTGCTGATGATTGAAATTTATAAAACAAATTGGGAACTCAATCCTACTTTCATGAAGGAGATCTTTGTTGAAAAGCACCGTACTTACGGGTTAAGAAGCTGCCATAATCTACTGCTGCCACAAGCGCGCACTGCTTGCTATGGCTTAGAGACGATCTCATTTCTAGGGAGTAGATTATGGCAGGCACTTCCCAATGACATGAAACAATCAGATACTCTCTCCACCTTTAAAAGGAGAATAAAAACCTGGAAAGGAGAGGGATGTAACTGTAGACGGTGTAGACCTTTCGTGGCTCAGGTTGGGTTCTTAAAAGGATAAATGCGTTGCATTGTAAATACTAAACATTTCTGTAAAAACATTGTAAAAATCTGTATATATGTATTGTGCTGAATTAATCCTTATGTTAGATATATATGTATTTTTCTTTTATTTTGAAACAATTTTACTTTGTAGTAGGCTTGAATTAGCTTTTATTTTATAGCTATCCATTATACGCCTACTTTGAATAAATAGATGATAATAATGATAATAATATAGAAAATAAAACTGTTCTTAAAACTGACGTTTCGATTTAAAATCTTCTTCTGAGTAAAACTTTACTGGGACAGCCGAGAATTTATACAAGTTGTTTACAGAAAAAATATACCTGACAAGTCTATTTACAAACCAAAATATGCCAAATTTACTTAAAATCCCTTTGTCCCTGATCACTTGAGAATGGATTGGAAGCGTTTTAAAGTTTAATTTACTCCTTTGAGGCTGTCCTGGCAGCTCTGCATTTATCCCCAAAAGACCCTCCGAAAGATTCGCATGATGCTTAACTCTTCTTTTAGCAACAGCTAAATCCCAGATGGTCTAATACTAATTCTGATTTCTTTGACACCCCTGAGGCTGCCCTGGCAACTCCCTTTCCCCCAAGTGACCCTCCGAAAGATTTGCTTGATGCTTAACTCTTCTTTTAGCAACAGCTGAATCCCAGATGGCCTGATGCTAATTCCTTAAACCAGAGCAACCTCTAGAGACCTTTAGATGCATTGGCAGAATCTAAGTTGTTCCCCGCACGCAAACACGTCCAGTTCCATAATAATAATAATAATAATAAATAATAAATAATTTGTTTAAAGTTGGCTTGATTCAATAGCTCTGTAAAAGCTAATTAATGCCAACTATCTATAAGTAATATCTAAATTTAAATAAATGAATATACATATGTTACAAGCTAAATAAAACCTAATCCAGAAATAAAGGTTCTACACAATCTACAGTCACATCCTATGTTGTGGGTTCTTAATTCTTTTTTGAAAGCTGTCAACGACTGGGACTCTCTAATTCTGTGAGGTAATGTTTGCCACAGTTTTTGGCCTAAATATCTCACAGTTTCTATTCCATAAGAAGTTGTCCTGGCATTTGGAATGCCAAGGGAATTCTTATTTCGCAAGTCATATTGTACATCTCTTGCCTCGAAAATCTCACTCATGAAACTAGGATTTAAGTTATTTTTGGTTTTGTATATTTCTATCATCAAGTACTGTAGATTGCGTTGGTGAATGGATACTGCATTATCTAATTTCAGCAAAGTTTCGTAGTCAGCATGACTGTCTTTATACACAATTCTGAGTGCTCTTTCTTGGATTTTATTCACTTTTGAATTCAGACCCCTGTCGTGGAACATCCAAATTAAAGGGCAGTAGCTGAACTGCGACTTTATAAAGCTGTTCATTAGGAGACGCAATTTATCAGGGTCCATGAAAGGAGATACTCTAGCAAGTGCATGCATTTTTTGGCTAGCTCTTTTGCATAAATTCGAGACGTGACTCTTAAAATTCAGATTTTTATCTATTGTCACTCCTAGCAATCTCTCCTCAGAGCTTTCTTCAACAATAGCCTCTCCAATTGTGATCTTTATATCGTCTTGCTTTGTCCCAAAAGTTAGCAGATGACATTTCCCTTCGTTCAATTTCATAAAGTTTTCTGGAAACCACCTTGATAAAACAAGAGCATCAGTTTCTAATCGTTCTAAAACTCTTTCCAATTGACTGTCAGCTGCAAAGATAGTCGTACCATCAGCAAAGTTACATACTGCAGTATCCGTCACCATGAAAAATAAATCGTTGATGTATATATTAAATATATTCCACGTCTGCAGCTCTTTCATTTAGACCCTTGGGTAAAAAAGTTTGAAGTCGATATTGCCAAAACAACTCCTTCCTACGTAGTTGGGGGAAACCCCCAACAAGTTGGGGGAATCCCCATAATTGCCATTCATCATCAAGGCGTACTAAGTCAGCTCTAATCCCCTCTAATTTGTCAAGGGTGGCCCTAGTATACCCAGATATCTCCCTGAGTTTACCCATAGATTCTAGTGCTTGAGCGCTGGGGAGGAGCTTGTTGAAAAAATCATGGATTTTGGAAGGGTTAGACCCCCTGATATGTGGTAGGGCCATTATGCTCTGTACATGGGCATTTATAACCTCACTGGGCTTCCCATACTTGGATTTCAAAATTTGTTTAGCCCTTTCATACCCCTCACTACTGTGGTTTAAGTTCTCAATTGTTGAACGCACTTTAGGCTCCAAAAACTCCTTCAAATAATTAAATTTTGTGACTGGATCAATGTTTTGCTTGTCTACTTCAGTTTCAAATTGGCTCCAAAAGCGAAACCAGTCCATGTGTGTTCCCCTGAACTTTGTAATTTCCAGCTTAGGCAGTTTCACGCTTATTTGTTTTTGTGTGGCTTCTGGCTTTCCCCTGACTTCCTCCAATTTTGCTTCTAATTCTAGCCTTTGTTTGAATTTCAATTTCTCTAACTCAATTTCCATCTCAAATTGCCTTTGTTTGGCCTGAATTAATTCTTCCTCCTTTTCATGCTGTTCTCTTTTCTTAAAATCGTGTAACGCACTGCTTAATCTTTCAATGTATGGCTGGAATTTCACAATTTCGACTTCCAAATCTGCTCGCCATTTCCGTACTTTGTCTGGGTGTTCCCCTGCCTCCAATTTCAACTCTTGAACCGCTGTTTTAATGTCTTGAATCTCGTCTAATTTGCTCTCATAAATCCTCAACTGTCTCACGATATCCTTGTGTATATTTCTCCCTAATATCTCTTCAGTTTCCTCCCGTAAGAATCCCAGAAAGTTGGTTTTTCCCTCGATTTTCCTCAAAAGTTGGGTTTCCTCGGCCATGTTTGCGTCGGCTTCAGCGCTGCTGTCTGAAGTTTCTAACTCACTGTAATCTCGCTGTAACTGTGTTATTGTCTCCCATCTGTGTGTGCCACTTTGTCGCGAATCTTCGTTAGGTCCGTGACAACGATAATAACTCGCTTGGTACGTTTTAGCGTACTTTAATCAACAAAACAAAACAGATTACACGTTTCAAAACTCTCCTCACATCTTGTTGTTTTTGCAGTCCCTCACGTTCTCTCTCTACCTGTCAATCATTTCTTTTTCACGTGGTTGCTTAGTTACGGAGTCCCTTTAGCGTCCGGGAGGGGGGAACGACATCAATTTCCCACACACTCCCCCTGTTTGAACCGAATAGGCGTCAAACCATCTTGTGGCTAACTTGCTGTCAATTGTCCTCTAGCTCTTTATCTTCGTAACGGAACGTCTCTCTGACTGTCTCTTTGGCAACTTCTGCGGCTCGTCTTTTGGGTCGAAATTCTTCGGCTTGTGGGTTCAACTCTACTTCTCCTTCTCGCTCGACTTCTTCGGTGCGGTCACATGAGAGCTCTAAGGGATATAACAGTTGCAATGCCCTCTCTATGTGTGTCTTTCTAGTTCGTATTCTCGCCGCTCTGACTATTCCATCTTTACCTTCAATTAGCTTCTCAACTATGCCTATGCTCCATTCCCCTCTATTCTTCTCGTCCCCCTTAATCACTACAACATCTCCCTCTCGAATCTTTGGTTCACTATCCTTGAACTGCAAGCTGTGTCTTTCTCTTAACGCTCTGAGGTATTCTGATCTCCATCTCTTCCACAGATTCTCTCTGCATTTCTGCAAGTATTTTGCCCTCTTGCGTAGATCTTTGTTCTCGATTCTTCCGACATCTAGTTGTAGGAGTGCATTTCTCGTGCCCAACATCATCATATTTGGCGTCAATAGAGGTAGTTGAATATCATCCTCTACATATGATAGCGGCCTGTTGTTCAATGTGATTTCTACGTCTAAAAGCACTTCTTGCAACTCTTCCCATTTCAAATTCGCTCCTCCAATGGTCTTGAACATTGCTTGTTTGGTAAGTCCTATGATTCGCTCAAATTGCCCGCCCCACCAGGGGGCCTTGCTAAGGTTAAACTGCCAGGCTATATTCTGATTGGCTAGAAACCCCTTAAATTTCTCATCTTTCATTATTCGTTTGATCCACTTGGCTGTAGCTGCAAATGTTTTTGCATTGTCAGAATAGACCTTCTGAGGTCTCCCCCGTCTGGCAACCAATCTCTTTATGCAGGGAATTAGGCTTTCTACTGTTTGATCTGGTAGTAACTCAATATAGACAGCTCGTGTCAAGCTGCAGCTGAACAGCAAAATGTAGCCTTTCCCTTCTTTATTCTTCTTTGTCTTGTACTTGACTGGACCGGCATAGTCCACTCCGATTACTTCAAAGGGTCTTGCTCCTTCTGTTCTGTCATTTGGGAGTAGCCCTGGCTTTGGCTTGCTGTATGGTACAGCCTGAAAACGCTTACATCCATGACAGCTCTTTATCACCCGCTTTGTCAACCTTCTTAATCTGGGAATCCAATAGTTTTCTCTCACTCTTGCCATCGTATAACCAACTCCCCCATGAAGGGTGTGAAGATGGGCCTCCATGACTTATCTTTCAGTAAACAATGTGGTCGTAGGTAAATAGATTGGATACTCCCCCTGGATACGTCCAATGCAAACGTAGATATCTTTATCATTCTTTTGTAGGCCTAATTGCTGCTGATCTGCTTTGAATTTCTCAGTCTTTTCGTTCCTCGATTGAACCCTCCTCACCCAGAATTCAATCTGTTCTCTGATTTCTTGTGTTGTCAGTGGTCCCTTTTTGCGGTTCGCTTTCCCTGACTTGCAGTTTTCAATAAATCTCCTCATCCATGCTGTTATTCTCATTGCCTTGTACACCTGGAATTTCTGCAAAACTGTGTCCACTTCATCATTTGTCTCAACTGCCATGCTAAGGTTAGTCTTCACTGGTAATGATTCTGCTTCTGACTCAACAGTTGGCCCAGTGACTAGTTTGGCTGGCCAGTCTTTGCTATCTTGAAGCCAGCTAGGCCCTTTGTACCATTGGTCACCTAACTTGTGGCTGTAAGCACCTCTACTTGCTACATCTGCTGGATTTAACTCTGTTGGAACATGTCTCCATTCGATAAATTCTTTCTCTTTGATCTTTGCAACTCGATTGCTCACAAATTGCTTGTATCTGCTTCCTCCCATTATCCAGTGTAGCGCTACAATGCTGTCAAGCCAGCCATACACCTTGCATACTGGATATCCTTGAAGCACTCTCTTCACGTTATCAACTACGTTGGCAGCCATATGACCAGCAACAAGTTCTAATCTAGGAATCGTAAGCCCTTTCTTGGCAATGCGTGCTTTGGCTGTAAGGAGCTCTTGGCTTGTTCCTGTTTCTTGAAAGACTGTAGCATAGACTGCAGTTGCTACACCGTTTCCACTCGCATCGGCGAACGCATGAAGATCTATTGCTCTGATTTCGCCTTCTTCACTTACACTGCAAAGCACTGTTACTTTCTCTGGTAGGCTCTTGAGCCATCTTTTCCATCTCTCTTTAAGGTCATCTGGCAAATCGCCATCCCACTTACAACCCCTATCGCAGATATCTCTATAAATTATTTTGCCCATTAGTGTCACTGGTGCAGCTAGACCTAGGGGATCGTAGACTGAGGCTAGCTTTGTAGCACTCCTCTCTTTGTGACTTCGTGATCTTTGCTTCCAAATGAGATTGACAATGTGTCATCTTGCTTGTTCCAGCCCACGCCTAAGAGCTTTGTTTCACTCTCCTTGGTTCCTAGTTGTTGCTTTGCAAAACTCTCTTCTAAATCTCTCTCGATCTTGTCATCTCTCTCAAGCACTTCTCTGTTAGAATGCCACTTGTGTAATTGGAATTTCGCTCTATCAAATAGTTCCATGGTTGCTTCCTTGAGGTGCTGTACTTCCTGAACTGAGCCCCCACCTCACAGGACATCATCAACGTACATACTCTGCTTGATCTCTGCCACCTCTTTAGGAAATTCACCTTCACATTCCTTAAGATGCTTTTCTAGGGTTGCAGATAATAAGAACGGTGATTGATTACAGCCGAACAAAACCCTAGTGAAGCGATACACTTCTAGCTTCTCTGTATCTCTGTCTCTCAACCAATGAAAACGCAAGACATCCCTGTCTTCCTCTCTAATTCTTATTTGTAAGAATGCCTGTTTCACATCTCCACTGAGCATGACTGGTTGCAGTCGGTTTCTTGTTAGAATGTCCCAAATCTTGTTTTGCAGGGGAGGGCCAGTCTCAAGACAATCATTTAGAGGTGGTGACTTATCATCAGCTCTTGCGGAGGCGTCATACACAATCCGAACCTTTGTGCTTTCAGCCAATTCTCTGACTACTTCTCGGTGTGGTAAATAGAACTCTTTCTTTGGTCGTACCCCTGATGGCCCCCCTGTCACTTTCTCTATAATCCCTTGCTCTTCTTGATCTTTGATTATCTCTTCATATTTGTCAAACAGTTCTGGCTTTCTCTCTAGTCTCTGCACAAGTTTCCTTAATCTTGCTTTACTCCCCATCTCATTGTTTGGTAACTCTTGAATTCCTGGCCTCCACATCAGACCTGTTTGGTACCACCCCTCTGGGCTGCGCTCTAGCTGCTCTGAGAACTCCTGGTGAACTATATCTTGCTCCTCTTCACTCCTTAGGCCTAATACATCAAGTGAACACAACTGCTCATAATCAGCCTTTGATGACTTTGTCAGGAACACCTTACTTAAATCTGCTTGATGTCCGGGGGAGATGAGTGCTCACCCAAGGGAGGTCAGCTCTGCAACGGGTTCACCGGGGTTCCCTATTCTTGGCTTTGAAGGGGTCTTAATTTTGGCGAAGTCACTTGCCCCTATTATCATGTGAATTGGTAACTCTGGTTTCTCATCCGTATCATCAATGACTACCCCCTTAAGGTGTGGATAACTTCTGATAATCTCTTTGTACTTTGGGTTTGGTATTGTGAGTAGTTCTCTCCTATCCACTTTGCTGACATCCATTTTGATACTGAAAGTGTCCTTCACATCTTTTATCTCGTATTTGTACATCTCAATCTTTGTTGTTGTTGTTGACATCATCATATCAATTTTCCTGTGCTCGCGTTTATATGGTTTCTGTCCAATTGTCTCAGCAAGTTTGGTTGATACGTAAGAGCTTCCTGCACCTGTATCGAGTAAAGCTCTACATTTTACCCCCTCTACCCTCACTATTACTACAGGGTAAACAACCCCCATTTCTCCAGTGGCTACGAGAACTTCATCTTTGGATTGGGATTTATCACAAATTGATGAATGATGCTTGGCTTTGCAGTTTTTGCAGCTTCCCTTACTTTGACATTCTGAAGCCCGGTGTCTCCCCCCTGTGCAATTAAACAGAACCGCTTCTGTCTTAATATGTCTCGTCTTTCAGTAGTTTTGGTAACTACAGTGCATTCCACTGACTTGTGATCATTACTTTCACAAAATACACATGATCTTCTCTGAAAATTCCCCTTGTTAGCTCCATGATTATTCCCCTGATTAGTGGTGAAAACCTTGTCCCTCCCCTCCTAATGTTGATAAATGGGGTTCCGTTCAGTCCATTTACACAGGGCCTCTACAAGTTGGGGGAATCCCCATAATTGCCATTCATCATCAAGGCGTACTAAGTCAGCTCTAATCCCCTCTAATTTGTCAAGGGTGGCCCTAGTATACCCAGATATCTCCCTGAGTTTACCCATAGATTCTAGTGCTTGAGCGCTGGGGAGGAGCTTGTTGAAAAAATCATGGATTTTGGAAGGGTTAGACCCCCTGATATGTGGTAGGGCCATTATGCTCTGTACATGGGCATTTATAACCTCACTGGGCTTCCCATACTTGGATTTCAAAATTTGTTTAGCCCTTTCATACCCCTCACTACTGTGGTTTAAGTTCTCAATTGTTGAACGCACTTTAGGCTCCAAAAACTCCTTCAAATAATTAAATTTTGTGACTGGATCAATGTTTTGCTTGTCTACTTCAGTTTCAAATTGGCTCCAAAAGCGAAACCAGTCCATGTGTGTTCCCCTGAACTTTGTAATTTCCAGCTTAGGCAGTTTCACGCTTATTTGTTTTTGTGTGGCTTCTGGCTTTCCCCTGACTTCCTCCAATTTTGCTTCTAATTCTAGCCTTTGTTTGAATTTCAATTTCTCTAACTCAATTTCCATCTCAAATTGCCTTTGTTTGGCCTGAATTAATTCTTCCTCCTTTTCATGCTGTTCTCTTTTCTTAAAATCGTGTAACGCACTGCTTAATCTTTCAATGTATGGCTGGAATTTCACAATTTCGACTTCCAAATCTGCTCGCCATTTCCGTACTTTGTCTGGGTGTTCCCCTGCCTCCAATTTCAACTCTTGAACCGCTGTTTTAATGTCTTGAATCTCGTCTAATTTGCTCTCATAAATCCTCAACTGTCTCACGATATCCTTGTGTATATTTCTCCCTAATATCTCTTCAGTTTCCTCCCGTAAGAATCCCAGAAAGTTGGTTTTTCCCTCGATTTTCCTCAAAAGTTGGGTTTCCTCGGCCATGTTTGCGTCGGCTTCAGCGCTGCTGTCTGAAGTTTCTAACTCACTGTAATCTCGCTGTAACTGTGTTATTGTCTCCCATCTGTGTGTGCCACTTTGTCGCGAATCTTCGTTAGGTCCGTGACAACGATAATAACTCGCTTGGTACGTTTTAGCGTACTTTAATCAACAAAACAAAACAGATTACACGTTTCAAAACTCTCCTCACATCTTGTTGTTTTCGCAGTCCCTCACGTTCTCTCTCTACCTGTCAATCATTTCTTTTTCACGTGGTTGCTTAGTTACGGAGTCCCTTTAGCGTCCGGGAGGGGCGAACGACATCAATTTCCCACAAACACATCATCTGCCCCGTCTATAATTTTAATCCCGACCCGGAAACTGCCATTGTGTCCGTCTTCAAAAAAATGATTGAAAAAACTTACTTGTGGAACCGGTTTCCCTTTATCGAGAGAGTTTTCGTTGTGTTTGCGTGCGTGTGTTCTAAAATAAGATTTGTAAACATTAAATCTTCGCCGAAATTTGGTCTTTGTACTTCCAACATATTTCTTGTCGCAAGACTCACACTGCAACAAGTAAACGACATGATCAGAGTTGCAGTCGTACCGCCCCGAGAAGTTTTTAAAGGATCTGGTTGAATCAAAATTATGGAAAGTATCCCCCTCCCTCATCAAAGGGCAAATCTGGCAACTTCTTCTGCCATTGCATCTGAAAGTACCCTTTTCATAATAATCATAATCATATTTTCATCATAATATGATAATGATGATGATGATGATAATAATAATAATAATAATAATAATAATAATAATAATAATAATAATAATAATAATAATAATAATAATAATAATAATAATAATAATAATAATAATAATAATAATAACAATAATAATAATAATAATAATAATAATAATAATAATAATAATAATAATAATAATAATAATAATAATGATAATAATGATAAAGAAACACAACTGCAATTTTGCTAAAAACGTTTCGATTTAAAATCTTCCTCAGTTTACTTACAATTGGGGACAAGCCAGGTTTTATACGTTGTAAACAAAATTAAAATTAACATAAAATTTCCATAAAATCAAAATTAGGATACCCTTGATACAACTCGAATTATGAACATAAAATACATTACAACGTAAACAAAATTAACAGAAACCTAGGCCTGATTCACACCGGGTCTCCCGGGCCACCAGGGCAGCGCAAAAAAACCCGAAAGACAAAGAACTGGAGTTTAAGACTCTGTCTCTCGGGTCCCCCCGCACGACCCTAACAGACCCAAAAGACCCAGCGCGAACCAGGCTTTAAGATAAAAACAAGAATAAAATACTACACCTTCCAAACCATAGAGTTACAATAATAATAATACAGCCTATCTTTTTGGTTTCTTTGCCCACTTCTTTAATAATAATGATAATAATAATTATGATAATAATGATTATAATAATAGGGCCAATCCAACAAGGAGCTGTTTTACGACTCGATCTTGGCCCTGAAGTATGTCTAATTTTTGTTTGCATTATCTGGCCATGCACATTTACAGGCTCTCAGTTTTCTTACAAAAACCATCGAAGTATTATTTATTCAGTTATAGGGGCCGGTTCATTTTAGCTTTCTGCTCGGCAACCCGACTATGGAAACAGTTTTTATGCATTACCCATTGGGGTCACGCATCAGATTGATACCTCATCGTCTATGATTTCTTTTACGTGCCTGTTTTGGAAGCTGACATTAAAACAATAGGACAATAGCATAGTTTAGTACAATAGAATAGTATAGGAACACGTGACTTTTAGAGAGAGAAGTTGAGGATGATTAGAGTTATGGAGACAAGCATAGCGAGCATGGAGTCATGCAATTTGTTTCGAGGCTTGTAATTCTTGTTGAGATATCATCGTTGAGATTCGACGAGGTCGGAAATTATTCAAACGTTATTGAGACAGACATACCAATCGTTTTGTACATATTTCGTCGTTTGTAAATAGTTTCGCTGGTAGATTTTTAGAAGCTGTTCTTTTTTGCTGATTCACGCGGATTCGTTCAAACGTTAGGACATTTTCATTCGATTTCGCGGAGCACGCAGTCTTATTCGATAGTTCCGTCGAACTTATGCTTTCGTTACATGGTGCCGTGACCCGGGAACGAACCAGGGACCCTCAGATCCAGCAACGAAAATGTCGACTACGTTGAAAAGGAAAATTAACGTCCGTAATGGTATACGCGGAAGCATTGAGCAGCTTGGCAAGAAATCCAGTGATCTATTGAAATCTTACGACGACGATGTAAAAGAGGAACTCATTACAAATTGTAAAATATTAAAAGAGCAACTTGACAAGCTGAAAGATTTAGATGTCGAATTATTGGAATATTTAGAAGACGATGACCTGGAAAAGGACATAATTGAAAGCAGTATGTTTGCTACCAAGTTCCAAGTTTTGGTTTCTCAAATCGAAGCCAAAACAAAAGTTTCGTCAGATCCGCCGCCGCAAAATCCGAGAGAAACAACCAAGAATAAAGCAGTGAGACTGCCTTATTTGCACTTACAAAGATTCGGAGGAAATCCAACAGAATGGGCTCCTTTCTGGGATGCATTTGAGTTAGCAATTGATAAGAATGAGGAGCTGGAAGAAGTGCAGAAATTTCAATACTTGAGATCATATTTGTATGGAAGTGCCGCGCGGACTCTAGATGGCCTATTGTCAACAAACGAAAATTATCGTGATGCCATTAAAAAGTTGAAGGACAGATTCGGCGACAAACAAGTAATCATATCTAGTCACATGAACAAGTTCAAGGAGATAAAGCCTGTGAAGAGTATAGCTGATATTACTGGCCTGAGAGAATTATACGATAAAGTAGAATCGAACGTGCGAAGTTTGGAAAGTGTCAACGTTCCTGCCTCATCGTACGGAACTTTTCTGGCGCCTGAAATTCTGCAGAGCTTACCAGAAGAAATGCGGATTACTTTGACAAGGAAGCTCCCGAGTATATGGGACTTGGAATCGCTTTTAAATGAATTAAAGAACGAAGTCGAAGTGAGGGAAAAATGCGCCTTTGCATTGGAAGCTAATTCACGAAAGGAAGAAGAAACTCCGCACGAAACCAAATCAGCAAGTCGATCGTACAACAAACAGAGTCACGCCACAGCCGCAGCTCTATTTACGGATACCAAGAGAAGTCAAAACAGCTCAAAATTTGTTTGTGTTTTTTGTGAAAAGGAGCACTTATCAAGAAATTGCGATGTTGTTACCGATCATGCGGCAAGGCGAGAAATCCTACGCAAGAAAGGAAAATGCTACGTTTGCTTAAAGAGCGGTCATTTGGCGAGGAAATGCAATTCAAGATTCAACTGTTTCAAGTGCAGAGGCCGTCATCACGCAACGATTTGTGACACTTATTCAAAGCCGCGCGAAGAAGGAAACCCACCACAGAGTCACGTGCAAAATAAAGAAGCCGAAGTGCAGACAACTGCTAATTATATGCACGTTTCGTCAGGAAATTCCGTGCTGCTTCAAACAGCGAGAGCAGACGTTTATTCGCCAGGAGATGACAGTAAAGTACAGAATATTCGCTTGATTTTCGACACGGGAAGCCAGAAATCCTATGTAAACGAGAGTTTGAAGGACGCTCTGAAATTGAAAGTAATTGGGAAGGAGCGCCTTTTGATCAAGACTTTTGGAAACGAGATCGCACGGGTAAAAACTTGCGACATTGTTCAACTTGCAATGAAAACCATCGATGGCATGGAAGTCAACATTTCCGCTTATGTGGTGCCCCAAATATGCTCGCCCATCACGAAGCAAGGTTTGAAAAAAGCAGTCAGACAGTATAAACATTTGCAAGGGCTGCAGCTTGCTGATTTTGAGGGTAACGAAGAGGTGAGCAGTGATAAGCAAGTTGATTTGTTGATAGGAAATGATATGTACTATCTATTGGTTGAAGGGGAAATTGTTAAGGGAGAAGAAATAAATGGCCCTGTAGCTACCAAAACGAGACTGGGATGGGTTGTTTCTGGCCCTGTAAAAGGGGTGGGAAATAATGAAAATGGTTCCCATGTTTTTCATATCGAAGCCGAGACTTTGATGAACGATGACCCCCCAGTCGAGCCTATTTTGAAAGAACTAAGCAAATTTTGGGAAGTGGAGAGTGTGCCTGATAGAGAATCGGCCTCTGTTGATAAACAATTTCAGTCAGACATAGCTTTTGTGAGTAATAACTATGGTAATAGCTATGAAGTAAAAATGCCCTTCAAAGAACAACACCCTTTGCTACCCGACAATTATGATGTAGCGAAGTCGAGATTGAATTCCTTGCTAAAGAAATTAAGAGTAGACCCAAAAATAGCAAAGGAGTACAAGAGAGTTTTTCTAGAGCAATTAGAGCGGGGAATCATTGAAAGAGTTGACCCTAATGAAAGCACTGAAGTAGGTAAAGTCTTTTATCTGCCGCACAAACACGTTATTAGAGAGGACAAAGACACCACAAAACTGAGAGCGGTCTTTGATGCTTCTGCGAAGAGGGATGGGCCAAGTTTAAATGATTGCTTGTACCCAGGCCCCTCTCTTTTGCCGCAGCTTGTGGATATCTTGATGAGATTTAGGTTGAAGAAAGTGGTATTGATGCTGATATTGAGAAGGCATTTCTTAATGTATCTATAGATCCCGAGCAGCGCAATTTCTTGAGATTTCTATGGGTGGATGACATAGAGTCCCCAGATCCACAAATCATTGTCTTCAGATATACAAAGGCAATTTTCGGCGCGGTCTGTAGCCCGTATATTTTGTCGGCTACAATAAGACATCATTTGAGCCTTTACGAGGAGTCTGAGCCCGAGTTTGTTGAAAATGTCAAAAGCTCTCTGTATTGCGACGACTATGTTTCGACATTTGACAGTGAAAGCGAGGCCATGAGCTACTACGAAAAATTAAAACAATGCTTTATGGATGCTGGTTTCAATTTAAGGAAATGGAAAACAAATTCCAAAGATTTAGAAGAAGAAATTCAAAAAGAAGAAACTTTGAATTTTGCAGATGCGAAACCAGAAAATTTGCAACACGAAAGCGAGGCTAAAAGCGTACCTGATCCGGATTCAAGTATTCCAAAATCGAAAAATGAAAAGGTTCTTGGACTTTTATGGGACAAGGACACTGATAAATTGAAGTTTGAATTCGAGGAAATTTTTAAAGAGGTAAAAGATAAGCCTGTGACAAAACGATCTATTTTGAGTGCAACGGCCAAATTGTTCGACCCCCTTGGTGTTTTATGTCCCATCATTGTGCCATTGAAAATCTTGTTTCAAAGTCTTTGCAAGGAGAAAGTCGATTGGGACAGTCCAGTTTCGGATGAAATAAAAGAGCAATGGCTCAAAATCATTAATGACATGGAGGCACTAGGCAAAATTGAAATTGAGAGGCCCTATTTGAGCAATCTTGTACCACATGAGTTAGTCGAATCAATTGAATTACACGGGTTCGCTGATGCATCAACAAAGGCCTATGGAGCTTGTGTTTACATAGTCTATCGTCTCAAAAATGGGGAAAGCAAAGTTTGTCTCGTAACAGCGAAATCACGAGTTGCCCCTCTAAAGGGAGAGACTATCCCAAGATTGGAGTTGTTAGCCTCATTGATTTTGGCTAGGCTTATTACAAATGTTTCAGAGGCAGTCAAAGATGTCATTGACATTCAAAACGTAACCTGCTGGACGGATAGCCAAATCGCATTGTTTTGGGTTCGAAACACACAAAAATCATTGAAGCCTTTTCTTCAGAGTCGAGTAGAAGAAATAAGGAAATTAGTTCCACCAAGCCAATGGAAATATTGCCCGACGAAACAAAACCCCGCTGACCTTTCTTCCAGGGGGGCTTCAGCCTCGAAGTTAGTCAACCAGCAAATATGGTGGACTGGGCCCGACTTTTTACAAAAGCGTCTAGAGGAATGGCCTGTTCACGAGAATTTCGACAATTTTCCAGAAATTTCGGAGTCAACAAACCAATCTGATTTGGAAACCAATATCATTGACGTAAAAGATCATTGTTTTCATGTTGACACGACCCTTACAAACGCGCCTGATGAGATTATCGATGTTGAAAGATTTAGTGATATCAACAAACTTTTTAGAGTGATCGCTTATGCGAAACGTTTCATTGCTAATTTGCGAGCTAAGGCCAGCAACATTGAATGCAAAATTGGAGATCTTGGATCTAGCGAAATTGCTGATGCAAAGTTAACATTAGTGAAATTAGAACAGCAAACACTGAAAGAACAGAAAAACTTCCACGATTTGACACACAATTTAGGGCTTTTTGAAGATGAAGAAGGCATTTTGCGATGTAAGGGCAGGTTAGAAAATGCACCCATTTCATACGACGCTAAGTTTCCGATGCTCCTGCCCAGGGACAGCCATGTAGCCAAGTTATTAGTATTGGAGGCCCACGAAATTGTCAAACATAACGGAGTACAAGAAACCCTTGCACAATTGAGAAGTCAGTATTGGGTAGTGCGAGGTCGTCAGCTGGTCAGAAAGCTGATTTCTAAATGCTGTACATGCAAAAGGTTCGAAGGGAGAGGGTACAAAATCCCACCTGCTCCTTCTTTGCCAAAGTTTCGAGTCGAAAATGACTTTGCATTCATGAAAATAGGAGTAGACTTTGCCGGTCCAGTTTTCGTAAAGAACGTTTACGGAGGAGCTCAGAATACATACAAGTCTTACATTTTACTAATTACGTGCGCATCTACAAGAGCCCTACACTTGGAACTTGTTCCAGATCTAAACGCTGAGTCATTTAAGAGGGGTTCAGTAGATTCCAAGCTAGGAGGGGGGTTCCTGGGCTAGTTATTAGCGACAACGGCAAAACTTTCAAAGACAAAGGGGTAAAAGAATATTTAGTTCGAAATGGAATAAACTGGAAGTTCAATATCGAGGCTGCTACACACACAGGAGGGTTCTTTGAACGTTTGGTGCGATCTACAAAGCGATGCTTGAAGAAGTCACTGAGAAATTCGAAACTCAATTATGAGGAGCTTTTAACCCTGTTAACAGAGATTGAGGGAGTAATGAATTCGAGGCCGTTGACGTATTTCAATGAGGAATCTGGAGAGCCACTCACCCCTTCCCATCTCATAATTGGAAGGAGAATTCTAGACAGACCTAGCCCTGTGTCTTACGAGCCACAAACAATTATCAGTCAAGGAGAAGCGACAAAGAGGGCTAACTATTTGAGGAAAGTTCTTGACCATTTTCAAGGAAGATTTAGCAGAGAATATCTCACGGAGTTAAGAGAACACCATCGATCGAGAAAGAGCAAAAACAGACAATTGATAGCCGTGGGTGATATCGTTACAATTTTCGAAGATAAATTGTGCCCAGACAAAGATGGAGGATTGGACGAGTGGAGAAGCTGTTGACGAGTAAGGATGGACAGACGAGATCAGCAGTAGTACGTGTATCAAAGGAGGGACAAAAGTCTGCAGTGATCAGGAGACCATTAAGGAGACTATATCCTGTGGAGCTTGCGGAGAAACAAACATTTGAAGAAGACGAGGACACTGGTGAGCCAACAATCAGGTTTGTTTCTGATGATCACGTGGACAAAATCAGAGGATAACTGTAAGTGACCACATTTACTTTTTGTAGATTCATTAGAAGTCATCGTACCTTATCTCGTATTCCGATTGGCCTGGATTAGCCAAGCTAATCATTCGGGGGGCGGGAGAGTGTTTTGGAAGCTGACATTAAAACAATAGGACAATAGCATAGTTTAGTACAATAGAATAGTATAGGAACACGTGACTTTTAGAGAGAGAAGTTGAGGATGATTAGAGTTATGGAGACAAGCATAGCGAGCATGGAGTCATGCAATTTGTTTCGAGGCTTGTAATTCTTGTTGAGATATCATCGTTGAGATTCGACGAGGTCGGAAATTATTCAAACGTTATTGAGACAGACATACCAATCGTTTTGTACATATTTCGTCGTTTGTAAATAGTTTCGCTGGTAGATTTTTAGCAGCTGTTCTTTTTTGCTGATTCACGCGGATTCGTTCAAACGTTAGGACATTTTCATTCGATTTCGCGGAGCACGCAGTCTTATTCGATAGTTCCGTCGAACTTATGCTTTCGTAACAGTGCCTTTCATGGTAACCCTAAGCTAGGTCTTGTTTACATCTTTGAGGGATAAATTTTCAACATTGCCATTTTTTGTGGCTGATTCATTTCAGCTCTTCTTCGGCGACCCGAACATGGAAAAGTTTCGCTTTATGAACGTGCTAGGGGTCACACAGAGTGGTAACCCATCGTAAAGGATTGATTTGTTAGGGGCCTTTTCATTGTAACCCATGGCCAGGTGATTTTTAGGGGCCGATTAACTTTAGTTCTTATTCGGCGACCCAAAATTAAAAACAGTTTTCATGCACATGCTAGGGGTCATATAGAGTGATAACCCATAGTTCTTGACTGCTTTAGGGGCCTTTTCATAGCAAGCCAGGGTCTGAAAAGTTTTTAGGGGCCGATTCATATTAATTCTCATTCGGTGACCCAAACACTTGTAACTTCCAAACCCTTCAAACAATTTTATGCACGTGCTAGGGGTCACATAGCCTGCGTGCAGCCTCTCCTACTGTGTCTGCGGAGGAAGACGGAGAGAAGGAGGAAAGAAGGAAAATCTCCCCCAGTAGACTGGGGGAGATTTTCCTTCTTTCCTCCTTCTCTCCGTCTTCCTCCGCAGACACAGTAGGAGAGGCTGCACGCAGGCTAGGGGTCACATAGAGTGATAACCCATCTTTTTTGACTGATTCTAGGTGCCTCTTCATGGTAACCCATAGTCAGATAATTTTTAGGGGCCGATTTAACTTAATTTCATATTCGGCGACCCGAAATTGAAAATAGTTTTATGCATATGCTAGGAGTCACGCAGAGTGATAACCAATAAGTTTTTTACTGATATTTAGGGGCCTTTTCATGGTAACCCAGGGTCTGGAAAGTTTTTACGGGCTGATTCATATTAATTTCTTATTCGGTGACCCGGAACATAAAAACTTTCTATGTACGTGCTAGGGGTCACACAGAGTGATAGCCCACCTCTTTGACTGATTCTAAGGGCCCTTTTCGTGGTACCCCTGGCCATGCTTTTAGGCATTTTAGGAGTAAGGTGTCAGTCTTGCAATGTAATTGAATTTGTTCAGTATTCTGAGGGGGCAATTCAGTTTACTTCTTACTCAAAAGTGATAAGCGATGACTACTTTAGGGGCCTTTTCATAGTTACCCTTTCGGTTAGATTTTCTAATGGTTTTCACAGAGTACTCCAATGATGATAAATCATTATCATGGCTACCTCTCTCTACCCTGTGGCATCAAGTAGCATCTATTTTTCTCTATTTAATCGATCCCTTCGCTGCATTCTCTCCAGACCAGCCAATGTCTCGGGGGTTTAGCTAAGAACATTTATAGCGCGGCTTCAAGTTGTGCTCTGAGTAGCTGAGTTGGAGGACTCCTTTCTCAGTTATCATAATCCTTGCTCTTCTCTTTCACACTGAGTCCTCCTCTTAGGATGGCTTTTTTCTGCATAAAATTAAAATATCACGACAAGCAACAGGGGCGGATCCAGAAGGAAAGTTGAGTGAGGCACTGTGGCGAGCGCGAAGCGCGAGCAACGCGGGGGTCCGGGGGCGGGAGCCCCCGGAAAAATTTTTGGGGGCCACGCCCTTCAGATCGTCGGAAAACGCCCCTTTTGGATTAAAGCTAGCAGAGTTGAGTAAATAAGTTTTAGCAACATACCCTTGAGAAAGTGTGTAGTAGCACTGTAGCACTGTCTTTTGGCTGGCAAGCAGCACGTGTCCTCCACGTCCCTTGGCCTTCGTTTTATTTAGGCTCACGAAAAGAAATCATTTTGCAATGATAATCAACTTCCTGGTACAGTTTTTAGAGCTCGAGCATCCTTCAGTTCATAGGTATTTGAATTTGCCTGTTTGTGTGTTCCAAGATCCATTGCACTATAAATTTTGTTATCTTTCTTTGCTTGCGTCTTGCAACAATGCCACCCCGCTCCACTCAATTTCGATCTGCACGTCAAAGGATCGAGTTAATTGCATTTGCAAATTCATGTTTGGCGCCATTGATGCGCACTTCCTGTTGAAATGGGGCATCAGGAGATTCTCTTCCGTTGCCCAAGTGAGTTCTTTCCGCAAGGAAGTTTAGAAAACAATCGTTAACTGAGGCAAACCAATAGATTTCACTTACAAAATTCGCAATTGTATTATCAACCAATAAGCAAGCGTCTGAAGACAATCCCGATGCTTTTTTCACCAATCAAATCAAACAAATAGAAACTATCACTTGTGTTCAATGCTCCTGTGCAATTGGCTACTCTAGGAGTACGGCCACTCTGATCTGTGACGTGAGCATGACGAGCTAACATGGCCAGGTTCAGAGCCTCAATCGCAGCTTTGATATTTCATTTTTCAAAAAGAGATAGTCTACTTGGATGACAATTAAATGTAAGATTAAATATCTGAAATTTTGACTGAGTTCTGTGCCTCAGATAACTCAGCCTGGATCCGCCCCTGAGCAATTAGAAAAAATCTTATCATGATATACCTAGATACAATCTGGGAATGGGTCCTCCGACCCGGCCACTCAAAAAAGCACTCGATTGTCTAACTGGAGTTAGGTACAAAGACTTTACGCCACTGCTAAGATTTTTTTTTCGAAATCTAAGCCCTTTACGGCCAGAGAAATTCATTGCCATCACGATTCTTGTAATATCGTTTCACATGACAGAGCACATCTGGGCTTTAAAAAAAATGATGTCCTTTTGTGACGCCTTCGATATGACAAATATAGTGAATTTAAAAATGTGCTTCACCAAAATCACAGCTCCTCCATTGATGTCATTCATACCAATCGACCGAGATCTTTTCAGAAAATGTCTGTATTTGATACCATAGTCTTTTTGTTACAGCGATAAAATCAACTGTTCCTAAGCATAGAAGCTACAAAAAATTTATCCCTGAGATGTTTTTTAAGGATTGTGAGCAGGCCCAACATGAATGCAATGATCATGACTCGGATAAATCATATGACCATCTGACAATAACCTTCCGAAATCTTGTTGAAAAATATGCACCAATCAAAGCAAAGTTTCTAAGGAGAAACAACGCACCTTTTATGAAACCAGAACTGAAAAATGGTATCTATACCCGCACAAGGCTAAAAGTAGATCGAATAAACACCCTTCAAGGGAGAGGAAATAGATTCAAAAAGTAGCGAAGCTGATGTGTTGCTCTACGTAAAAAAAGCTATTAAGAATGAGTTTTAAAGGAAAATCACGGGTTGCGGGCGGTGTATCACCATGGTAACCAGAGAGCAAAAGAACAATCGGTAGATTCATCGATGCTTGTAACTGGATACAACAACAAAGCAGCAGCAGCTCATGAGCAACAGCAACAACAACATAATGACAGTTTCATCATCATCATCATCATCATCATCATCATCATAATCATCATCATTATCATCATCATCATTAACATTATTTAAAGTTGGGTTTAACCTAGTACATAATACTAATTCATTCCAACTGTAAAGTAAACTATGATAATGTACAAAATGTACTGTATATATCTAAACAAAAACTTTATAAACATAGTCTGCAGGTGTACTTGTCACCAGTCCATGATTTTAATGGATTCTTAAAGTGCCACTGACATGAAAAAATGAAAATTTTTTTGTCAGCTAAATAGTTGCAGTAAACATCGCTGATTCCAAATCTGTGATTCATTTTTCGATTTGAGGGGCAGAAGTGTGCTTTTAATGGGGTTTTACAGGGGCTGGTCGGTTGAAAAGAGTCTGGGGTGAGTGACGTATTCTAGTGTTCTTAGAAATCGCATGCCAGATGAACAACTCATGAAAGAAGTGGAAGCATCAGTATCACACATCACATAAAGCCCATAACGGAGACAAATATGTCGAATTCGTCCTGGAAATGACAAAAAAGACATTGCACTTATTACTTACAAAGGCTCTGAAGATAACGGCAGCTTGTAAGCCGTGCTAGGACAAATTCCTATCCTTCTCTGACAAAGGTGTGGACAATGGTGTGGAAGGGGAAGACATATTGATGGAATCCTTTTCAAAACCTCAACGCATGATATGATACAGGCAACCTGTTCACGAATGGTGAGTGGTTCTAGTATTGCTTTACTTCAACCGTTGTGTCTATAACCATGCAAAACAGCAGCGGAATTCATCATCAACAGGACGCGCGCGGTAGCTTAATGTTATTGTCAGGCTTGAATTTAGGCCCAATCTACCGGCCTGACGTGAATCAGTACTGTACTTCGCTTGGCCAGTTTAAGTTCATTGTCCGTGATTTCTTGTGAACAAACAAGAACTATCAATGCTGTTGGTGTAAACTTTTATTTGAGGGTATTACTGAACATCTGAGGTATGTTACAACAATTTGCATGACCCTTCTTCTGTGGGTGAACAGATACGAGATTAAGTCTAGAGCAAATCAACCATAAAGAATAAATTCGATCTCTTACATTTCGAGTAATAGTTTGGTTGTCTCCGAACAAAGACTCCATGAAAATATAAAAGAGACAAACAACACGCACGGCTGATTCTTTTGAACAATGAATGATTGCCTTCTCCTAATAAAAGAGGGAGGTCCTAAGAGTTCAGTTCAAAAAGACTTACAAAGTGCCGTTTCGAAGGAAAACTTTAGTCTTGTTTCAATGAAATACCTTCAACAAAATATTCAGGAAAAATGCAGCATTCAAATATGTAAAATCAGCTTGGTATTGATAAGTAACATAGGAAATAGGAAACTCTCAGGTCACCAAAACAAAGAAACTCAGGTGCTGGGAAAATAACTCAGGCCATTTATTCTAAGAAGGAAAATCGCTGGCATATGTTTTATTTATCTTGTTACTTGGAGGCCACAGGCAGTATCATTTGGGAACCTTTAAGAAACTGTTAAGAAACTCTGAGTACTTAACCTGGTGATCTTTAGAAACCTTCAGTACTGGCCTAATTTTTGAAATTGCATATTCAAACTTGCATCAGTTGGACTGCATAACTTGGCTATTTGCATTCAGGCAGCAATTTCTTGTCCTGAGCCTCCGAAATTTTCTTTTTAAGTTATTTGGAAAGTCGGAGCTTGCCCAGATTGGATATGTAGCTCTCCTTGGCCCCAGTTCATAGCAAAATGACCATGTGAGTTTGATAATAACTTTGTTTTCTTTATTATTGTCTTTATTACTCTATACTGCATTACCATAGTGCAAGTCTCTTCTTTCATGTAGATTTCTTCAAGCAGCTGCATACAGATGGCTTGTCCATCAACTGTTTGGATTTTGAGGGTACAGCACTGAAAGTCTACATGTAGTAATGTGTGCATCAAGGCAACATTCGATGATGTTCAGCATGGGTACCTACAAATAATGAACATGATGAGATAGGATAGCATCAAAAGTAAGAAATGACCAGCCAACATTACCAACAATGCGTAAATAGCCCTGCCATAATTATTGTTGCCCACTGCCATTCTCATGATTCTAACAAAGACTGTTATGTTGCATTGAGACAGAGATGAAGTATCTGTATTGTAAAGTTAGATTTTGATGATAATTTGGTTCCAAGGCCTTGTGTGCAAGAAATCTGTTTGTTTGTGCCTACTGCCTTGATAGTGTACAAATTTTAGTAACTCAATTTAGCATTTTTTTTTTAGAATTTAGATGCATAATAGAATTAAAGTAGTCACACAAATTAGCTAATATCTTTTTATATACTTTAGAAAGGATGTAACATTATTTACCATTGAACTTTGGGAAGTTGATTTGTATGTACCATTTTCCATTCATTTTCATAGAATTGCAGACATAGATAATCCTGAAAAAATGTAAGCTCTTTGAAAATTTCAAAATTTGAAAATGCATCTACCAAATTTGTCCAGCAGTAGGGCTCACAGGGGTATGGGTGATATCTCATTCAATTCAATGTGACCATCCCCCTCAGGCAACTTTGTGGTCTATGAAATATCATGCAGAAGTGCCTGGGAACATGCGCATTCCCAGTAAATGTGACGTATACCTGAAAGGCCCTGGGATTATCAAAGGCCCTGGGGCCAGGGAAAGTCTACAGCCTAATTTCTAAAGGCTGGGAACATCTATTGATCTTATACCTAGGGTTTTCCAAGGTATAGTCAAAATAGGAATTTAATGAGGCATTGCATTTTGCACCCCTCCCCCCATTAGACTGTTACAAGGTCAGGAATACTGCAATATGTAGTGCAGAGTCAGGTACAGCCAGTGGCAGAGTTAAAGTTTTGCACAAAATCAATTAAAAATGCAATTAAAATGCCTGTGCATGCCTCTTTATACCTCCCTTTTCTTCCTCGGTTTGAAAACATGGAATAAGCATGCAAGGGAATGCGGAAGTAGTGAAATAAACAAGGGTCTCTTTGAAGCACTCGAGTCTCTCTCCCGCCATAAAATTATTTTCATCAATAATGATTGTTGAGTTAAAGATCGTTAGATATTCAGCCTAGTTAATCTAGTACATTACCTATAGGTAAGGATGAGAGACCCGGTATTAAAAGTCTCCATCTATCAGAGAGAGAGAGAGACCGGCGAAAATTTAGGCCCATTTGCATTTATTTAGGCGAACCCTACCTTCCTCAAACGTTGCCTTTGATCCCGTTTAGAGCACTTCCAATTGCATCAACGGAGTGAACAAACACCAGCTTTAAGTCTCTGCTGTCATGTCATATCCGAAGTTGCTCTTTCCATTCTTTAAGCAAAATCTGTTGACTTGAAATTATCGAAGACATGGCTGACGAATAAAAGACTGATGTCGCCTCACAAATCGTACCGATATCAAATCGTTGCTCTTCGTTGTCTGGAAGTTATGCGTCAACATCTGTGGAGGATGGCTGGGTATGGCTAATATTCTTACAGCAGATGCCATTCGATACACAAGCACAACCATATTTTCCCCTCTTGGTCGTTTCTTCGCGTCCACCATGCCCAAGTCATGGTGCCTGACTGTGTTGATCTCACTACGCAAGCCTATGAGTCCAACGCAATACGTCACGAATTCCTCAAATTCCTCTTTGACCGCGCATTTTTATTCGCACAAAGAATCACGAAAATTGACACCTTAGAGATTAAGAAAACATAGTTATAGACACAATATGCCGGAAACAATCACACCATTCGATTCAGCGTTGTTTACTCATTAGGATAAGAGCATAAAATCAATTTCGAAAATTTTTTTATTTTTCATGTCAGGGGCACTTTAAATGCAGCAAGGGATGGACTTTGCTTGATTTTGTCACTAATTGTGTTCCAAAGGAGACTTCCTCTGAAAGAGAGTGACTCCGCGCCATAACGTTTCTTGATCTTTGGAAGTTTACACAGGTCTTTAGTTCTTAGGTCATACGTTGTTTCTTTCCTCTCGTGAAATTCCCATAAATATGAGAGGTTTAGTTTTTTGGTTGACTTGTAGATTTCAGTCATTAATTTCTGGAGATTTTTAACATGGATAGTTTGGCTGTTATCTCGGCTCAATAGTAGCTGGAAAGAGGATTCATAGTCCTGGTAGAGTATCCGCAGACAACGTTTAGGTGCTCTATTTATTTCATCGTTTGCAGCATCACTGGAGAAAAGCCATAATAGGGGGCAGTAATTGAAATTCGATAGGATTATGGTGTGACAGATTTTAGTTGCTTGATCTGGCGATAGATATGTATTTAACCTTGCAAAAGCGCTAACTTTGTGATGAACCTTTGAACAGAGTCCGTGTATGTGTTTATTTAACTTTAGCTTGTTATCAATCTGTATGCCTAGGAGTTTCACCGTGTCTGTAGTAGGTAATTTTTTTCCTTCTATGTTAAGGCGCAGGCACCTTTCATCTTTTAGACCTAGGAACATGATCTGGAATTTTTCAGAATTTTCTATCATTCCATTTTTTGCGAACCAGTCTAACAGTAGTCCTAGGTCATTTTCCAATTTGATCACAATTTCCTGTATATTATTGCCACATGCAAATATGGTATTATCATCGGCAAAGTTGCATATCTCAGATTCTAGGCTCATGGCAAACAGATCATTTATGAAGATGTTGAAAAGTAATGGACCCTGGACAGAGCCTTGTGGGACACCAATCTTTATTTTTTGTCGTGAACTCTTACATGAACCAATCTTTACCCTCTGGTATCGGCTTTCTAGGTAACTACATACGAGCTGAAGGCTGTCATTACTAAATCCATAGGCCTCTAATTTCGCTATTAGGAGGTCATGGGGCAGACAGTCATAGGCTTGAGAGAGGTCCATGAGTATCGTTCCTACGATTCCTGACGAGTCTAAGCATCTTCTCCATAATTCCAGAACCCTGATCAGTGCATGTTGTGTACTATAACGCTCTCGGAAACCAGACAGCATCACTGATGAGAGTTTGTCTTGGAAGAAAGGTGTTATTTGGTTCTTGAGGACTCCTTCGTAGATTTTCGAGACAGATGGTAGTATACTGATTGACCTGAAATTTAGTTTCGCAGTAGCATCTTTGCTTTTAAATTTAGGGGAGACATTCGCTTCTTTTAATTGATCTGGGAACCTACAGTTATATATTGCAGAGTTTATGAAATCAGTCAGAAAGGGGCAAACAGCTTCTTTTGTTGCCTTTAATACACTTGTTGGAATTTTTCCACTGCTCGATTTATTTCTATCTAATGCCTCGACCTGCCGCATGACCTCGTTTGGGTTGCATGAGAGAATTTAAATTTTTTCAGTACCTTAATTTATAGCCTTGATTCGTTTGATACTTGGATGGTACTCGTATTTTTTACTGCTCTCACTACCATTTCATCCACGGGCATATTTTCATATACTTCTTTAAGGGATGGATCAATACCCATCCCATCTGTTATGGGCATACCGGAAAACCAGGACCCAGGACCCTATGACAGGACCCAGGACCCAGGACCTAGGACCCACGACATAGGACCCAGGACCCAGGACCTAGGACCCTGGATATTTTCATATTTTGATATTTTCACCTGTATCGCTTTCAGATCCTTTGCAGGATCTCTTAGCTTTGTGACTCATTTTTGTCATTAAAATTTTCGTTAGAGTCTCTTAAATTGTAACAAACTTGTATTTCACAATTATCAAAGTTCACTGAGGACCGTCCTTTGAGCCAAGAATAAAGTTATGAAGGAAAATTACTCCTTTTAAAGTTCATCTCAAACTTGATGTCACCTGAGATGTGCAATAACGCAAAGTTACTCTGCAAAACACTTCTGTTGTCGTTTTCTCAGGAGCATTTGCAGATGACCTCTAATTTGAGATAGACTATGCTTTTGTTTGGGATGGTGAAACGATTTCTGTTCCAAAAAGGTTTCTTAACTTTGAATTGGCTTCAAATATGCTTCTGGTACAGTCATAACTTTTCTGGAAGAGACCAAAACAGCTTCCTATTGGTGGTTTCTTATAGAATGAAAAAAATGAACGCATCTGATAAAATGCAGAAAGAAATTTCTTTAAGAGCTTATCGTGTGATCTTTACGTTGGCGTGACCAAATTCATAATCAATACCGTCATAATTTCTTTTACTTACTTGGCAAAATTTCTGATGACCCAGAAAGCGGGCTTTGCAAGAGAGGCGTGCCCCGTTTCAAATCACGGAAGAGGTGACATTTGACCTATGATTGCCTGTTTCGCTACAATTTTTTTGATAAACTGGCTTAGAGCAATCCTTGCATAATCTGCGAATACTACGATGCCAAATGGTTCAAGTCATTATGATGTGTTTGGCAAAGTTTGTTTGTTATATGCAATCAGTTCGATGGATATCTTTGGAAAATGATTAGTAAGTGTCTACACGACAGAGAATGGTATGTCTGTAGGTCGGTATGCATGGTATGTCGGTATGCGCAAGACCATAGGACCAAAGGTAGAAAAAAGAAGATTACAGCTAAACTGAATCACTCGCCAGGGTCAACGGCCGGTAAAAGTCACTATGTTTCAGAAGCCGAAACTCCGGCCTGTTCTCTCGAAGAAAAGCTGCAACGGCGTCGTATTTGACAAGAATCTCAAGCGGTTCCAGCACCAGGAACTCGAAGACAGACAAATTATTGGTAAGAGAATTTTGTGTTTATATCACTGCATTTGGATACAGGTATTTCTTATAAGAAGCTGATATTTGGGCCGGTAGTAGATGTTCCCAAAGTCATCAGATCAGTGCCCCTCCTCAGTATACATGTATTTGTCTGTGCGAGGACGTGTCGCTAAACAGGGTATCAGGATTCCGACCCCGGGACAGGGTATCATTTTTGTAAAAATCGGCTCCATGACAGGATCCATATTTGTCATGTTTGACTCCGAAAGGTCGTTTTAGGCCATTTGCACTCTGTGAATATGATTCAAATCGTCTTGATAGCAATATTTCTACATTTATCAATAGATTTCTCACAAATTTTCCTTTGCAGGGCACAATTTTGTCTGATGAAACAAAGGACCGGGTATTTTTTAAGAAAATGTCACTTCGAGACAGGGTATCATTTTCAGGAATTTGACTCCGGGACAGGGTAGCTTTTCAGATTTTCCAGCGGCACCTCCCCGTACGTTCGTAGACCAAGTACCCTTCCCCCCGGGTGCATACCTCACCTCCCTCCCTCGAGGTAGGAAAGTGGCGAGAATCTCGATTTTCACCACTAGTGAATCTATAGTTTAACCATGAGAGGTCTTTCTGTGATTGGACACAGGGAACCGATGGATTGAATTTTGAAGTAGTTCATAATGGCAGCATTTTCTTTGCAGCTTCGAGTGTTCGAGTGTTCTAGAGGTTTTCATCTACCATGTATGTTGGCTAAAGCAAAGCAAAAATATAGAAATCAGGTGCACAGCTAATGACATGAAAGCTGTCAATACGGTTTTTGTTTTTGTTTTTGGATACGAGGTGGCACGATCCCTTCGTTAGAGCTCCTTTGGCAGAAGGTTTAGGACGTTAGAGGACCGGCTGGTGTAATCTGCATAACGCAGGTTGCATAATGCAGGTTGCAGGTCATGTTTTATGGCAAAGGGCTGCATGGCTGTACCATAGGGCCACCTTCTTGGTGACACTAAGCTTTTTAGTTTCAGGGGGTTTGGTCTCAAAGCTTAATAATGCCAATATCAAAAATTTATGTTCTATGATATACTTTGTCAAAGTTTCTTGTAAAGCATGAAACAAATTTCGGTAATTAAGAGAAAAGTCACAAAGTCCATATTTTCAAGCTTGGAGTAGGAACAACAGAAAAGGGCAGACTTGGAAAACTCAAAAGGTTGCTCCGAGGAAGCAACTAACACAATGGCATTTCATTGATTCCCAGAAATCTCGTACACCTCTGGCAAGAAAATCCTTTTTGCTTTTGAGAAAATCCATCAAAAATCTTACAAATCCTTTGCTTGAAAAATTCTTACAAATGAGTAAAGTTCCCACAAAATTCTCCTGGATCAAACATAACAGATTCATGTCAATCCACAAGGTTATTGAGGATAACCTTACAATGCAATTGCATCATGTTAGGTATTATGCATATTGAATATGAATAGAATGATGTCACTCATTGATTCCCCATTGATTTGATAACAATGGTTTGTGGTCATCAGGATCTGATTCAGAGGCAATTAATCACTTGCAATCAAGTAATTTAATTGATGACATTGATTTGCTAATCCTGTGGCATGTTCTTTCCACAGGAACAGTAGTTCTACAATTTGCAATCCCCCAGACACAGAAATGTTAGCCTTCTGTGGGTGACAGCCTCTTGATACAGCCATGCAGCCCTTGGCCATAAAACATGACCTGCAAGCTGCATTATGTAACCTGCGTTATGCAGATTACACCAGCCGTTAGAGGACGCTTACAGAGGGTACCCAATAGGTTTTTTCGGGAAGCGGGAATCGCCAATTTTGGGACTCGGAAATCGGGAATCGTTAAGTTTTTGTGAGCGGGATTCGGGAATTGGCACCAGCTTTCGGGAATATATTGTCACGTTGCTGAAATTCTGCCATAGAAATGTTGCAAGCTGCTACGGTTGTCGAGGTAGATTTTTTGAGCAAGGATATCCAAGCCCTCCAAGGGATCTGGTGGTTGTCACTAAGACAAGGCGGTGGTACAAAGATCCACACACTCAACAAAGAGTGCAGTCGGCAGTACCATCAAATGTGTACTTCCATTTGAGCAAGGCTTGCATCAATGCTTTGACGCAATGTTTCAGCCTCAAATGATAACTATACCAAAAGAGGTGCAGCCATTCCTGCTCCCAGAGCATAGAAACATTTTACTGTCTTGCTCTTTGAACATATAAGACTTCTTAGTTTTTTACGGCTTGCTCGATGGTGGGTTATAGATAGCATCAACATAAATTGGGATAACAATTGCTGTGCTAGCCAACCACACGTACTCTAATAAGAAGCTACTAATAAGAGACTATACTCCCAGGTCAACAAAATTAAGAAACTTCAGTACTAGGAAAAAGAACACACGAAACTATTTACTTTGATGAAGGAAGTAACCTGGAGAGTTTTACTTTTTTCGTCTATTTCCCGTATCATATTAATCATAAGATATTTGTGTATAATCTTAACACTGGAAATGCTTAGCAAACACTTGTTCAGGAGGGTATGGGTAGTGAATATGAAGACTGTCATGGAGACTTTAAGAACCTCGTAGGAAACTCCAAGTACTAAGAATCTGACATTCTTTTGTTTAAATTACATGTCCATGCCCCTTTAAGGAGGCCTCTGGTACATTTTCAAAGCATTGCATTTCATGGTCTATATGTTTATGCCACGTTATATAACGTAAATGACATCAATTGCATCGGGATCATTATCAAGACAATTCAGCTTCAAGTGTCTTGTTTATTCTTTGTGCTCTGACAGGTTACAAAAGTAGTCTTTATGAGGTAAGAATTGGGCTGGTACTGGGAGATTCTCAAGATCATCAGGTCTACACCCCCCTGAACATTTCAAAACAAGGTTTTTTGAAACTGTTTCGTTTGGCTAATCTTCTCTTTCTACCTTTGGTCCTATGGTCCTGCGCATACCAACAAAAATCACGATATGTCCTCTGTCCTGTAGACACCAATCATTTTAAGATATCTACCAAGAAGATTGCATGTAACAGACAAACTTTGCAAAACACATCATAGTGACTTGAGCCATAGCCATTTATCATTGTAATGAATGCTTATCATATAACGATAGGTGAAATGTCTCCTCTTCCGTGATTTGAAACGGGGCACGCCTCTCTTGCAAAGCCCGCTTTCTGGGCCATCAGAAATTTTGCCAAGTAAGTAAAAGAAATTATGACGGTATTGATTATGAATTTGGTCACGCCAACGAAAAGATCACACGATAAGCTCTTAAAGAAATTTCTTTCTGCATTTTATCAGATGCGTTCATTTTTTTCATTCTATAAGAAACCACCAATAGGAAGCTGTTTTGGTCTCTTCCAGAAAAGTTATGACTGTACCAGAAGCATATTTGAAGCCAATTCAAAGTTAAGAAACCTTTTTGGAACAGAAATCGTTTCACCATCCCAAACAAAAGTATAGTCTATCTCAAATTAGAGGTCATCTGCAAATGCTCCTGAGAAAACGACAACAGAAGTGCTTTGCAAAGTAACTTTGCGCTATTGCACATCTCAGGTGACATCAAGTTTGAGATGAACTTTAAAAGGAGTAATTTTGCTTCATAACGTTATTCTTGGTTCAAAGGACAGTCCTCAGTGAACTTTGATAATTGTGAAATTCAAGTTTGTTACAATTTAAGAGACTCTAACGAAAATTTTAATGACAAAAATGAGTCACAAAGCTAAGAGACCCTGCAAAGGATCTGAAAGCGATATAGGTGAAAATATCAAAATATGAAAATATCCAGGGTCATGGATTCTGGATCCAAGGTCCCAGGTTTTGGGTCCTAGATCCTGGGTCCTAGGTCCTGGGTCCTAGGTCCTGGGACCTAGGTCCTGGGTCCTAGGTCCTGGGTCCCAGGTCCTGGGTCCTGGGTCCTAGGTCCTGGGTCTTGGGTCCTAGGTCCTAGGTCCTAGGTCCTGGGTCCTGGATCCTGGATCCTGGGTCCTAGGTCCTGTCATTGGGTCCTGGGTCCTGGTTTTCCGGTATGCCTCTGTTATGTTGATGAAATACTCGTTAAAACAGGCATGTTGTAAAAGCCGGACCCTAGGACCCTAGGACCCCTGAGATCCCTAGGACCATTAAGTACTGAAGATGAAAAGGACCCTTAACACCAGAGGGTCATCACCACACTTAAGAAATAGGTCAATGTCATCAAGCTATCAAAAAGTAGGTTGCGTATCGCAACTTCCCCTCTTCCATCCAATTAACTTTGGCTCCTGCAAATCAATGCCAGGAACCATGCAGAGAGTTCTCAAAATAGTGCGACGGGGGAGCAAAGCATATTACAGACGATACCTATTTTTGCTATCATATTTGCAAGGCAAATCCCCACAAGCTTTTCATCCTGTGTAGACTCTGGCCCGTCATTCCCCTTGAACATTGCTAAGTACCTTGCAACAATTTCATTTTTAGCATTGGGTGGCTTGCTTTGGATTTTGGTCGAAGTGGAATCATATGATGAAATAGAAAGGTTTTCAGATTATTTTTCACGTCTTTCTTCGCCAAGAAAGATGAAACAAAGAGTTGAAGGAGAGCGCTTAATTTTTTAGAGTTTTTCCGGTGTATCAAGTATATCAAGTTTTGCAGTTGAAAGGGAATTGACCGCGAACTTCGTTTGGGGTGGACACTCATTTGCCTTAAAAAAAAAACAACCCATGAGCGCTGCCTTAGCCACTACCAAAAATATTAAGAAAGTCACGATCTGAAGTTAATTCGAAGTAAAGAAACGTCAAGTTTTGGATATGAGATGCAAAGTGTTTCAAGCAAAAATGTATAATTCAAACGAATAAGACTAAAACTTATGTCATTAAAATGAATGATCTTGTCATTCTCCTTTGTTTCACGTAAAAACAGAATGTTAACCCTCGGCCTCCGGTGACTTTTTACAAAGTTTCCTTCTTTGACGACCCTCAGCACTCAATATGTTAACTATCTTGGAGAATATTTGGAGCATCCCCCGTTGTGCTATATTGCAAGCTGTCTGCTTGATTCTTGGCACTGCTTTATAGGAGCGGAAGTTCATGGGATGCAAGAGAGGAAGTTTACAATACATGACCTCTTGTTTGGCACTTGATGACATTAGTCTATTGTTTGTGTGTGGTGATGGCCCTCTGGTGTTAAGGGTCCTTTTCATCTTCAGTACTTAATGGTCCTAGGGGTCTCAGGGGTCCTAGGGTCCTAAGGTCCGGTTTTTACAACATGCCATTAAAACATTCTGCAACTTCCTCGTCATTTGATAGGATCTTACCGTTTTCAATCAGCGTTATTTTTTCACTCATTGGGTTCGTGTTTGAGAAAAGTGGTTTCACCGTTTTTCAAAACTGTTTATCATTTTCTATCGACTTGGCTTGGATGGACTTATAATATGTACGCTTTTCATTGGTATTTACTTTCACAACAAGGTTCCTCTGTTCTCGGTATCTTTCTATATCATCTTCCTCTTAGTTTCATTGGCAATATTTTTTAGCCTTGTTCTTTTCATGATCGCTTTTCGTAGCTCTTTGTTTATATGGGGCTTATGGTTGGTCCAAGGTGGTTGGCCCTAATAATCTTTATTTTCTCGAGGGCATTTGCCTCGAGAGTTTTCATAAAAATACTTTCAACTTGTGTGTATTCTGTAGGATGTGTAATGACCAAATTAATGGTTAGGTCTTGTTTGAATCTTTCTAGGGACCACGTTTTGTAATATCTGTATGTAATTTTTTTGGGGGTACCTTGTCGAATGTCGATTTTAGAATGGTGAAAATCATGTGATGATGGTCACTGAATCCTGTCTCAAATGACTTGGAGTGCATGAAAGAGTGTTTACGATTCGTTAATACTAAATCAATGCAGCGGCCCTTGGAAGACTTAAAGCAAGTAGGGCTTTCTATAAGATTGTACAAGTTGTAATCTTCGATTAAAGGGGACAGTTTCTTTTCATTAGGCTCTGCATTAAAGTCTCCAATGACCACTACATTTTCGTAACATTGGTACTGATCTAATATGTGAGATATTTGCTCAACAAAATATTTAAGATCTTGCTGTGGGGGCCTATAGATTGTAACTATTAACCACTTTTGTTTCCTTAGGTTTAACTCAAATAACACAGCTTGGATATCATGTGGCATGGCTACTTTAAGTTCCTTTGTAATTAGGCTATCTTTGACATAAACTAGGATCCCTCCGCTTCTTTCTGAAATATCTAGCCTGTATGGAGTTTTGCACCCTTCGATGTGAAATTGGCTGGATGGGAATGATGAGTCGATCTTTGTTTCTGCTATAACCAAAATATCGATGTTGTCCCTTATCATCATGGATAAATTATCAAGTTTATTTCTTGCAGAATTTATATTTATGTAGCTCAAGACAATATTTCGTGGATATTTAAGGCGCAGGGATTCCAGCTCTTGGAAACAGTTAATCTTACTTTCAGCTTCGGTTCTTCCCGTTGTTTGATTCGATGTTTTCGCCAGCTTCAGTAGAGCATCCTCTTCTAGGATTTTGTTATTATCAATACTGGGGCCTTCACTCATATCATTGTGTTCTATCGATGTTTGTATTACTGGTTTAGTGTGCTCTGCAGCTCACAAAGTTTTCATAAAATTGATAAAATTGTTTGCAAGATAAGAGTTTCCTTTGTCATTCATATGGAGCATCCTGCGGCTGAGGCAGGAGGTATCCAATCTCGAGTTATCGATTAGTTCGATTTTCTTCACTTTTGCAAATTCTTTGATTTTTTCATTCATATCTGGGACGCTTACCCTTTCTCCTTGGCTGCTTTGTCCTTTCTTGTTATCACATTTGACAGTGCAATGACCGTTTCGGGGGAGTCGTTTCTGATGTTTTCAATCATGGTGTTAAGGTCTGTCAATGTGTCAATTTGCTCGTTGCTAGTTAGGTCATTCGTTCCAGCATGTATTATTATGCAGTCTTTCTAATCACTGGTTTTAGATAGTCCACAATATCCGTGGTTGTCGCTCCCGAGTGGGGCTTTACTCTGACGTTATGAGCCTTCTGCAAACCTTCTTCATAGATACCATTTAGTATCGAATCTCCAACGATCGTAAGCTATTGATTGTGATGTATTTTGGCTTTGTCCACTGGGGATTTCATAGAGGCTTGTTGTAGAATTTTGCTTAGGCCCTTGCCCTTCGAACAATTTTTGAATCACATATCGTTTCTTTCTCATGTAGTTGTCTTTCTAATGGCAAAACGCGTTCATTTAGGGTTCTTACCAGGGCTTCACGATCTCCATCGTGTGTTTTTGGTGGTCTGTTCGCTAAATCAGCCTTTATGGACAGCATTTCACAGTGCATATATCGCTTAAAATCTTCAAAATCGATCAGAAACCGTTCAAAATCCTGTTTACTGATATACTCATTTTGTGTAGTGGGGTCTGTTTGGGTATGACAGCTTTCTTTGTCCTCTTCAATACATATCTTATCGTCATATTTCCGATATGACTGTTTGCCGTGAATTACCGAGGTGTACATTTTCTGCTGTTTAAGTGCTTCGTCCAGGGCAGCGTTGGTATATTCGTGGGGCATGCCGTGCTTTGACTGGCAGAATTCTAATATTTTTCTCGATATCGGCCTTTATTCATCTTTTTCAGTATCTCAGACGCTTCGGCAACTGTTTCCACGTCTTTTCCCATTCTTTTGGTGCATATTTCGACAGCTATTTCGGTGATGTAACAGAAATTTCGTGAGCTCGATGTGATGCGTCTTATCTTCAAGGAGGCGTGGCACTTGAAGGAGGCATTTCACATTATGATAACACTCATTTCAACAAAGAAAAGCCCAACTTGCCAAGTGGATATAGATTTCAAGTCGTCTCCCAATCTGATGATCCTTCGGTGCAGCAACAATGGCTCTCAGCAACCACCAATTCTCTTTCAGGATGAAATTAACACTCATCATTTACAATTTCAAACCATATCTCATTACACTAAAAAAACCACCTACCAAATTAAAAGCCAAGGTTAAGACGCACATCAATTAAGCCTGAATGCTCTGAAGTAGTGAAAATTGTATATTAAAACTTTATGCGCACCTGTATGAAACATGTTCGAAAACTATGAACGGGTAAATTCGATTTTCCGATGCTAGTGCCTTTTCAACCTTTCAAACAAATTAGCCAAGGCATAAAAGCAATTGTGACGGAGGAGACTGATGCTGACGATGATACAGAGACAAATGATGACCTTGATGGTTGAATTCTTGTTATGAAAAAATCGATACATATGATCATTTTCCTGTTATGGTATTTTCTTTCTCTTTTTGCTGTATCAATGAAGCTGTATCTTTGTAATCCACTGTAGAGATTAATCCGCAATTAATTAAAGATTATTCCATTGTTACTCGATTTTATTAGTTACTCGATTTACTGTCGCAGAGCGCATTCAGCAAGCAACCTTGTGGATGCTTTTGAAAAGAAATTTACGGATAGTGGACTGTGTCACCATAAATGCAAACCAGGGACAAAGGGACAATCTGTAGATAAATCGATGCTGGTGACTGGATAAAAAACAAATACTAATGTTTAACATTAAAGATGGAATTGTTTGTGTGGGGGAATACAAAAGACGACAGGGAACGCTGGACTCCTCAAGCTTTAGCTTCCAACATACCCAAAATATAGAACGGATTACAAGCAGTCGGTCCAAATTTTTCTCTAGATCAATTGAAACACCACTTATTTAAAAAACCATGTCATTGTTAGTTAAGTTCACAGTCCAATCACAGCCAAACAACGAAAGGCTACAATGAGGCAGACAAAGATGTAAACAATGAATTGCAATTCTGTGCAACTCAAAAAAGGTCTGTGATTAAAGTCTATCGCCTTTTGCACTCTGAGCTACATCTGAGCTCAAGAAATGGGAGACATTTGAATGCAACATTTCTATCAACTGCCAATATTACTTCAATGTGAGAGTGGCAAAGAATGATCGTTAACAGTCTTGAGGAAGCTCATCAGAACTACTATTGCAAGCAAGCAAAAACATGGTATGTCAAACGTCTTTCAGGAGTAAGAAAACATTGTTGAAGAAAAAGCCTCTTACAGATGAAATCTGTGCACATACATTTTCACAAAAATATGCCACTGTCACAACAATGGCTTTTGTCAATATAATCTCAGTTTTCTCAATAATTCTGCTTTGTGGTGGAAATTGATTTGACTCTATGTGAGGAAGGAAAGCTTGCCCAAAAATTGCACCATATCCCATGAACGCTGAACATGCCGGTACGAAGCAAGGGGCCGGTACAAATAATGTCCAAAGCAATTATGCTACGTCCTAAGTAAGTAAGTAAGAAAGTAAGTAAGTAAGTGAGTAAGTAAGTAAGTAAGTAAGTAAGTAAGATATGATATGATATGATATGATATGATATGATATGATATGATATGATATGATATGATATGATATGATATGATATGATATGATATGATATGATATGATATGATATGATATGATATGATATGATATGATATGATATGATATGATATGATATGATATATTATATGATATGATATGATATGATATGATATGATATGATATGATATGATATGATATGATATGATATGATATGATATGATATGATATGATATGATATGATATGATATGATATGATATGATATGATATGATATGATATGATATGATATGATATGATATGATATGATATGATATGATATGATATGATATGATATGATATGATATGATATGATATGATATGATATGATATGATATGATATGATATGATATGATATGATATGATATGATATGATATGATATGATATGATATGATATGATAATATATGGTCATCGAATAGTTGACACAAAGTTGGATTATCTGTGATGATTTTCTGATCCTTTATGAGCGTTATGTTGCTATCTGATAAGCCCCCTCTATTAGATAGATAGGGCTTAACAAGACCCCAAAATTCCTTGTTCCTTCACTTGTAGCCTTTTTGAAAAGATCTTTAACCCTATTAATACCGGGCTTTTGGACCCTTGTAGTACCGGGGTGGAGTGCCCCCCTCCGTAATGTCACCAATATTGCAGATATGAGAACGAAACTTGGTACAATGGTGTACAGTAGCAAAATCTACACAATAGGCTACTTTTTTATTTTTCATTACATCCATGGCGTCACAATGATGTCATAATTGAGGAAAATTCCAGTATTTGTGTCAAAAACGTAACCATCGTCCTCGATTCTGACTGAGTACGTTATGAAATAATAAACAAGATCAATCAAATCAATGTTCGAAAGTCCATCTTCTTTTCTTGATTTCTTTTTCTCGACAAGTCCGAATGAAATGAATGCAGGTTGTAACGACACGTCCATTTTCCAAATCAAATGTTCTGTTGAAAAAAATAAATCGACTGTCCGGTAATGAGTTTAGGGAAGTTTATCTCCATCGTCTAACTAAGGTCTTCGTTGTCTTCTTCATGGCTTGAGTTCGCGGTCTGTTTCCAGCACCAATGATGAACGAATCAATCAATAGAACAAATCCCACACCTGTCACCAGTGTAAAAAGTTGTTTCTATTTCTACGGCAAGGCACGAGCGTTGACGACAGAGAAGACACAAGTTTCGAGTTTCCCTTTCTGATCTTTATCCTTCGTAATAACTTCAACCAATGCTAGCGAGATTCTGGTTGGCTCTCACTGCTAGGAGCTCTCTAATATACAAATATCCACAGGCGCATACCAGTTTTTCTCAAGCACTGTATGCCCTTAAATATATAAACATAACCTCAGGCGCATCCCAGTCTTTCTCAAGCACTGTATGCCCTTTAAACATAATAACAATAATAAACACGAAGAACTTTCACAAGACTCTTGTGCTGGTGGTAATCCACCCTTCCTACACTAGCATCACTTATCCATGCCTGTTCTCTCTAACGTAAAGTTGAACTCTTATTTATACAAATTCATACTCTAAGATTTCTAAATACAGAATCAATCAATATTCTCTTTAGTGGTTACCGCGGAAATGTTATCGTCCACATTACAAGTACTAAGTTTGAGTCATACAATAGTCGGTCGAGGAATTACGGCTTGATTCACAAGTGTTATAATCTCTGAAAGAATATACCTTCCTTGAATTTATTGCTAAAACGCGAGAAATTTCAAATGACGTACATGCAGTTCCTTAAGATAAACCTGACAAAGATTAAGGTCTCAATGTTGCGAATGAAGGAAAAACAAGCATGAAATGAATGGGTAATACCTTACGAAAATTGGCCTAAATCAACCTGTATTACATTTGCTTGGTGTTGGCAAAATTGACAATATTTACGTTTTTATTTGACTATTCCTTTTCAATGGACTAAAATGGACTAAAATCACAAAGCATTAATAAGTAAAAATCAATAGTATAATATCTATTCAAGTTCATTATATATATTATATATTCATTATTTATATACACCAGTTTTTCATTGTTTAATTCAAACCCCTAATTGTCAATGTAGATACTCTGAAATGCCTCAAGACGATGTATAATAATTAAAACAGTTCTTTTAGGTCACAAAAATTTTTCTAATACATTTGTTATCATTTATATGACGTCATAACGTTGATGACGTCATTAAGTTTGAAATTGCTGACGTCATCGAAAATAAATAAAGCTATATATCATCTGAAAGCTCTCATCAAGATCTATTGAACTGTAGTTTTATCAATGATCTGTGATCATTCTGGAAAAAATAAGAGCCCTTCTTTTCTATTACTGCTGACCACGTATTTCATATATTTTCATATTTTTTCATATTCATTTCATATTTTCATATTTGAACCTTTTTAGGAGGGTAGCCCTTCGGCAGAAGCCATTTTTCAAGGGGCCCTCCATTAAAACTTACATACAATAAATAATCAAAATAAATCACAACTAAAATCAGAAACCATAATCTAAAAGCCTATTTACAATTATACAATATATACAATAAATAAAGAAATTAACCCCTTTTCAGTTTTCTTAAATTCATCCAGGGAGGATGCTGTCTTTGATTCAGCAGGGCGGCTATTCCATATTCTAACTCCTCGGTACGAAAAACATTTTTGCCCATTCGCTGACTTTTTCTTTGGCAACCTTAAATCAGTCGCGGTGTTTCGGAGGTTGTGGGAGGAGCATGCTGAACTTTTCGTGAAGAGATTACACAGGTATTGTGGAGCCAAATCGTTGAGCGACTTGAAGACCATTATTTTAGACTCATCATCAATGAGTTCTTCAATGGTCTGCCAGCCCAACTCTGCAATAAGTGGTCTGCTTGGGGGTATCAAAGCTGCTATTTGTGATGATTCTAGCAGCACGATTCAGGAGCTTCTGCAGCTGGTTGATGTCTGTAGATCCAGCACAACCCCAGACAGAACAACAGTATCAAAAGTGGGGCTCGACAATACCAGTGTAAAGAGTTTTTAAACTTGCCTGAGGCATAAAGGATTTAGCATGTCTTAAAAAGCCGGTTGCCTTGGAGACCTTAGTAGAAACTGCATTAATTTGTTCTTTCCAATTCAAACAGCAATCGATTTGAACTCCGAGGTACTTTGTCTTTTGAACTACTTCGAGTTCATTGTCGCGTATCTTCAGATCCAATGCTTCGTTACGACTTTTAAGAGATTTGAGTTTCTGCTTGGTGGATATGAGCATTGAATGAGTTTTTGCCACATTCAACGAAAGCTTATTGCCTTGAAGCGAATGAGTTTTTGCCACATTCAACGAAAGCTTATTGCCTTGAAGCCAGGTCTCCAATTTACTGAGATCACTATTTATAGACTCATTCAGCTGAGTCAAATCGCGAGATTGATGACAAGGACTGGTATCATCAGCATACCTAGTCACAGAGGAACCTTGGACAGCCTCAGGAAGATCATTGATGTAGATGAGGAAGAGAAGAGGGCCAAGGCATAAAGCCTGTGGTACTGTCGCTTCTATTTCCCCGACATCTGAATTAACACCGTTAACCCTACAGAATTGTTTGCGGTTACTTAGGTAAGACCTAAACCAAGAATGCTCTCTCTGCTGAACCCCATAAAGTTCGAGCTTTTTACAGAGAATATCGTGGTCGACAGTATCAAATGCCTTTTTCAGGTCAATGAATACTAGCCCAACGAGCTTACTGAGATCAAGCCCGTTGTACCAGTCGTCGCTCATTTTAAGCAAACAAGTTAGTGTGGAATGTAGGCGCAGAAAACCTGATTGATCCGAAGGATGAGGCAAGCGACGACAATCATTGTTTTTAACTTAAAATTAATAGACATTCCATGTTATTTTGACAAATCCAGTATAAGACAAATCCAGTTGTTAAGACATTTCCAGTTGAGATACAAAAATTAGTTAATTAGACATAAACATGTTTTATTAGTTATTCGAATGTTTCGAACCAACTTGGTTCATCATCAGCGAATCTGATTAACGATGAGTGGCAATTTATACCAAGAAACAAACAAACTAAAAAGGTGAAGTAAACAAGCGTGAGTTAAATTTCCTACGCACAGGGGACCCGGGGCCTATGCCTCAGGTGAATAAAGTGGGGAATAAAATCAGAGGAGAACCAGGGGAATAGACGACTGTTGGGAATTAAGTTCTGGTCGATCACGTAGAATTAAAAGGCTTTCGTGAATGAGTAAATCAAACTCATTGCTGGCTCTGTCCAAAATAGTCCAAAATAGTCTCTGTCCAGATTGATCCGATGTAAAGAGACCATTTTCTTTCATATACAGGCACAACTGGTTGAAAACAAGCTTTTCAAAGTGTTAAAAAGATGTTGTTCACGTGATCAGTGTCTACCATTTTGAAAACATTTTTAGATTTTTAATTAGTATATAAAATTTGAGGAAAATTCACCAAGTTTCAGCTATGTATCTTTTGAACTGACAGCACTGCATCAAATAATCTGCTCCGCGGGCACTTTGCCCGCCCCGGTAGTAATAGGGTTAAATGGCTTTCCTTCTTAACTTGACGAGTTCGTTGCGTTGTTGTTTAAATTTCACCCAATTCTCATTACATGGATCCTTGTTTAATCTGTCTTTGATGAAGGTGTTGTGGCGCCGTGGTGTAATCCTCTGACATTGCAGCCAGAACAGTCAGGCGGAGTGGGTTCGAGCCCCGGTAGGACCCCACAACTAGAGCGTCATGACAAGGGGTCGCGGACTCGATTAGGTCTGCTCTATGTCTGCGATCCCAGCGCTTGGCGCTGAAAAACGCAACTTCACCTTCACCTTCACCTTCATGACCTGACATAAATCACTTCCGATAAACTTTTGAAACCCTTCTTCGCCATGCATCCAGAAAAAAATACGTCAGGCACGTAACGCCACAATACAATAGGTTTTACAATGGAAGGAACGCAGAAGTTTTTCCTCCAAGTCCGCAAGAAAGAGAATAGAGTGCGGTGGTGCATATTTTGCACCAATTTCTGTTCCCCTTATTTATTGGTAGAATCTCCTATTACACTCAAACTCAATATTTTTATTATCTGCTAAGTCCATTAAAGAATCTGTAGACACAGACCGATCTGCTCTTGAATCAAGGCCTTTTCTTAACACTCCCAACCCCTTTTCTTGGAAAATTTCGACTTCAAAATCGCGCATTTTCGGCCACTCAACAAAAACATGTCTATACCAGAGATGGCGCCAGGGAAGAAATGCTGGGAGAACAAAAATTGTCAAAGTGCCGACAGAGAGGAAAGCAAGCAAAATTTTACGGACCACGCCTTTCTGATTTGCCCAATATTCGACAAAACTCTCTAAAAGCATTACAAGCAAGTTACGGAAGTGCCGACAGTGCATAAAAATCTTCAAAAATCCAAGTGCCGATGAGGGGCTTCTGCCCCCAAGCTCCCCCGGTCGCGCCATCCCTGGTCTATGCGAGGCAGTACGGTGTCCATTTCAAGCAACATAACTATCTAACGTTTTAGGAGTAACGCTTCAGGTTCTCTGCAGTTCTTCGTCAAATCCTCTATTGCTTTGGATCTTATTATCCAATCTTTTCTTGATTTCATTCCATCGAAACATCAACCACTTTATGAAAATCTTATTTGCGGTCTTTTCTGTGGTGCAACACTTATTGAATATTGATTTGAATCTTTTGCATTTAGACAAGCGACGGATACTGATTAATGTGTGTGATGGACTTGCGCCAGTAACTGCAGATTTTACTGACCATTGTCGATCAATGCGATTTACATTTCTCAGAAGCCTCATTGTCCATCTACATTCTGTATAACCATGTTTTGCAAGTTTTGTTCCGAGCTCACAGCACTTGTCTTCGCTTCTGCTTTGTTTTTGCTTGATGCTTAATCCCTGGTATCCTAAGACGAAATACAATGGCTATTTTCACAGCAAATCATTTATGCAACACATCCATGCTAAACGGATTAAGCAGCCATAGTTTCAGTAAACTGAGCCTCCAAGCGCTCTTGGGCAGGGGAACTTTTTGCTGATGTATTGCAATGGATCGTTACGGGAAAGACAAAACAGTCACCAGAAATGTTAACAAAGTTTCTGATTCAGGCAGTTGCTATCATTGACTGAAACTAATTTTGGCCCATGACCGTGCTACAATGATTGTGAAAGTGGTTGGTGGGTGTAACGTAAATATTAGGGAAAAGCAATCCCCAGAGGATCTACAGATTGTTAAAATCTACATCATTGACTTTTAATCTACAAATATTCTATTAGCACATTCTAATGGTGTCATGGAAATCTATGATCTCTTTCATTTTGAGCATTAATAAAGTAACTAGAGAAACTCCAAAATTCAATACATTGTTTGATCGTTTAGCTACCACAAGCACGTCTACCATTATTTGTTTCTGAATTTGGTTTAATTCTTCAGAATATTATGGCGGTGCTTGAAAAACCAGCATAAGAATATTTACACTGCTGCAGACAGTTGACGTTCTTTTGTGAAAAGTGCTTCCTGAATGATTTACGGAAAATTGATGGAAAGAAGGTAGTTAGCAATTCCGATGACATCTACCAATGTTAGAGCTGTACTCAAACATGTTTTAAAGTCAATCATTATTACCAGAGCTCCCCCAAACAATTTAGACTGGCCGTGTTCGAGTTCTACTTTTTTTCCAAGCAAATGCAAATTTTCTTCTTCTGAAATGCCGGGTGCCCCAAAAAAATTCCGTTATCTTGAGCCAAGAGAAAGAGCCTTGGGTTGAGGGCAGCCTCAAGTGATTATTCTTCTGTAGAGTTTCACTAAGTGCATTCACAAAGGTGAGAATTTGTGACTGTTACCATTTATCCTTTCTACAATGCAATTAAAAATCAAATCTGTCTCCATAAAATTTTGGACTACATGCTTTTTTTGATCATCTACCGGGTGAGCCAGAAAAAATTCCCCACTTTTGAACATTCATAGCATCAAGAGTACTTCACAGATTTGAATGATTCAAACGCTAGTTAAGAGCAAGGAGATCAAAGTATTTCTGTGATTTCACTTGTTGTCTCACAAGCACTAGAAGCATAGGTAAACACAAATTTACAAAAATTGCATGGTTGCGAAATGACTGAAAGGGGCCTAAAACATTAATCAAATTGAAGGACTCCTCGTGCAGATCACTACAGAAAATACAACTATTCATGGGTGAGAATTACCCACTGCACATCTATTGCCATTGGATTTAAAGTCTTTAGTATTTGATGTCTTATAACTATTGAAAGAAGTGAAGTATCTACTGCGTATTGCTCTGTGTGAGGAAGTTGATGAATGTTTAAGGCCCTTTTTCAGTCATTTTGTAACAATCACATCTTTACAAAAATCAATTTACGGATACTTCTAGTGCTGGTAAGACAGCGAGAAGAATCATGAAAATACTTCAGTCTTTCGGCTTTAAGAAGAATTTGAATCATTCAAACTTGTTAAGTATCCTTGATGCTATTATTTTTTAAAGGTGGGAGCTTTATTCTGGTGCACACGGTATCCAACTAACTGGTTATTTTGCAATTTTAAAAAAATTCAAACATTTGTAATTACACGGAAATTCTTTGAGCTCACGTGTTATGATTAGATAACCTCTTGCTAATTTTTCCTTACGAAGTAAATGCTATTTAAACACGTAATGCACCATTGGGAGAATTAAATTTTAATTTCAAGAGTCATATACACACTTTGACAGTTTTTGTTCCAATTCATGTCAAAACCAACATGCGATCTTGCCTAGCTAAACGAATGGAAGTCTTTTGGTAACCTCTGGCATTTGATATTACGGGTTAGGCTTAATGCAGAGAGACGGACTTATTTAAAGTTTTTGGCTTGGAGGGGAAGGGCCTCATAGAGAGGAGGGCCTGATGGAGGGGAAGGCTAAGGTAGAACTTTTCAGTATATCTTAAAAAGATATCAACGCGAGAAAGATCTTCAGAATTGCACTAAGACGTCAAAGACAGAAACAATCCTATTTTGACTTACCAGAAGCTGATAATGAGGAATACACTATGCATAAGAGCAAAGTTACAACGCCACAATCTGTCATTGCGCCAGCTGAAGTTTAGGGAATTCTTTGAGTCGTCGAGGTGTGATCTCTTCCGTTGTTTTGATGTTAGATGTGTTTTGTAGAGGCACTCCTTTTATCTCCTAATCAATGAAAGGCAGGTTGAATAGCGCACGCGTTTCTTCTATCTCATGACCACTGAAAGCCACAAATGATAATCATAACTGGTGTCAGATTATCAACAAGTTTTCATTAAGCAAAACGACGTAAGTGACATCACTTGCATAATTGAAAGATGCAGCATTTCTATAGAGTTTCTTTATTCATCTTTGAGAATGCTGTATTTCTATTGAGGGTCCTCTGGTAGAAACTTGAGGCAGGTACAAATTGCAAGAATACCTCTAAACTGAAGGAGGACAGTTAAGTTTATCAACATGGACTTTCACATATGAATTCTGATACGGATTTAATAAAATTAAATCATTCACTGAAATGAAATTAACACAAGAATAACTTATCCTGAACTTTCAATGAGGGTGCAACAAAAAATTAGTTTGGATAAAGTTTCCATAACGATTTCTTATTTATTCTCGAACCAAGTCGCATCCACAATGTTTAAAGAATAATTTTGTTAAAGGTGTGCAGGAGCCAATCGAGTACTGAAGATATTACATGCAGCTTGGGTATTACATTTGGAAAATATGGAATGTAAACAACCTTTATTTTCATTACAGAAACTTCGAGGAGTGGCCAACCATATGACAAGCTAGAGGGAATGCGAAAAATGATATCCAAAGTTCGAAGCTGATTGAGGATACCAAACCAAATTGCTTTCTCAAGGGAGGAAACACTTAGGCTTACCCTAGAACTACCAGTAAATCGTATTGATCTTTGGTCAACGCTGTCCTAAATAAGGCCAAGATTCCAATAATACCACCTCTTTTACAAAACGGGATTTTTATTGCGCATTTCAATGAAAAGGCACAGTTATTGGTTGGGGGGCAGTTATTCTGTTGTCATTTCGACTCCATTCATCGGTAAAAGTACTCCCTTGAGCATTCGCCTGCCCGGGAAAGCAGCAAGAGGATTTGTAGTCCGCTCAACCTATTGATAGAGCCATGGTTTATCAATTGAAGCAAAACAATACACGTCATGCGAACTGATCCCGGGAGATCTGATGCCAAATTCTTTTCAAGGAATGATTGGACTATGCCGAGAGTGTTTTGATACTCAAGGGAGTGCTTTCACCGACGAATAGTGTGTGTAAAATAAATTTTTGATATTGAGGTGAATGAAGGTGACTTCGGAGCTCGCTTGACGATAAGTGCCACATGAATTAGATTTTTAAAACGCATCTTTTGTGCCTTCTTTAGCCCTTCCCCACGTGCTTCAAATTTGCTGATTTTATTCACCGTTTTTCAAGGATTTTCTTAGGCCAAAACGTCACAGCTCTGGTTTGGAGGTGGAGGTACATTTTTCCCTTGAAGATTGATATCTTCATTCTCGACGGACCAATATCAACAAATGAGGTATCTATGTTCAAGTTAGCTATCGAGGCATGATTTAAATTAATGTTGGATTCATTCACGCTACATAATTATCTCTAGGGTCGACGGAATAATGATATGAATACAGACTGGGTGCAGTCCTGGGTACCGGAAAAAATGAAATTAAGAAAGCAAGTCAAAGGTAGCAATGACAACGAATCCCAAAAATTATACAGGAAACTAAAATAAGAGAAATCCAAAGAGAATGCCGTCTCAAAAAAGAACAATATACTACGACAAAAAGTGCAAAGAGTTAAATGATTTTCAAAGTAAACTTAGTCCTGAACCCAAGTAAAGCATTGGCATCAAAGACAAGCAAGGTATTTTGAGACATGAACATAAAGAGATATGTGATAGATGGGAGGAGTATATTGGAAAAGAGTTATATGCAGATGAGATAGGTGACCAACCTGAGATTGACAGTGGCCCATCTAAATTACATCCGAGGAAGTTAAGGAAACTATAATAAACCTAAAGAATAGTAAAGCACCAGGAGTAGATAACTTACCAGCAGAATTCTTAAAAAGTCCAGGTGAGGAAGAATTAGATCTATTCACAGATATTGTTAACAAAATAGGGTAGGTAACATAGGTGAATATTCAGGGGGTGTCTCCTAAAGATTTTTATAACTCATTGTTCATCAAGTAAATAAAGCTGATCAGTGTGAAAATTTCGTTCTAATAAGTTTGATTCACATTCCTCAAAGGTATTACTCCATACAATCAAGAGACGTATAACACCACCTGTAGAACGTAGGCTGAGCCAGACACAACTTGGCTTCTTAAAGGGAAAAGGAACAAGAGATGGTTTATCATTACTGAGACTTCTTCTTGAACGAAGAATACAGAAGCAACAAGATTATTATTATTATTATTACTATTATTATTATTATTATTATTATTATTATTATCATTATTATTTGTTATTTATTTATTTATTTATTTATTATTTATTATTATTCGATGAATTCAACGAGGTAGACGTGCCCCTCGAGGCTCCTGCTGAAGAGTGATTTGAATCAATAACCCGTCGTAGTTGCCGTCGTAAATGCAAGTCAAGTTCCCTGGAATGTGTCATTGAGTGTTCCTATAGCTGCTGGTGATTATTGATGACTTTGGTTAGAAAGTTAAAAGCCTTGTACAAAGCTGCTGTTCGCTCTGGCAAGATAGTTTACTTAGGCCCAAAGCACAAGTTTCGACAAGACGAGGATTTTTCTTTGTTCCAAAAACAATTGGCTCCTATGGAATGGAAACAATTCGAGCAGAGGGAATTGCTTTTTCGCAAACACATTGCCTCGAAAAAAGTTAACCATGGAGATTTTCATGGTAAAGGTGACATTGAACAATGGTTCAGGTTGATTAAAGTTTTAGTTGGTGTTTTTTACAAAGATGGCAAATTTCTTCGATCCAAGCCCAGTGAACAAAGGTGGAGCGGAGCCTTCCTAAAGTTTTGCACGCGGATTGCCAATATTTTTGCCCGAGACAATCTAAACTTGAACGGAGAAGAACTGAATAGAATTATTGAGTATTTTGAGCATCAACTTTTTTATATAAAAAATACAATCAGACCATTCTTTTCATTGAAACGGTCAACAAACAATCAAGATTTAAAGGTCCCAAGAGAGAAGTTGACACAACTTTGGTTGCATAGACGAAAAAAGGCGATATCTGTAATAAAAAATGATGATCATTGGCCCTCAAGGGATACTTTTCAATTGACAACTGTTCAGAATGAACAAAACTACGCTTCATTGAACAAATATGTGAAAGCTGAAGATTTTGTGGTAAACAATGATGACTATTTTGATCGATCTGGCGTAGTGGTAGCTGATGAGGAGCTTTTTCAGCATGAGGAAATAGAAACAGTGGTCAAGTCCTGTCCAAAAGGGGAGACGTGTGGGATAGATGGTGTTTCTTACGAAGACGTTAAGGCAGTCTGGGATAAACATGGGGACACTCTAGTCGATGTATTAAACATATCATTAAAAAATCTAAAATTATCAGATCACTGGAAACATTCTGCTATTCAACGCATACCAAAAAGAATTTTGATGCTAACGATTTTTCAACATTGCGGGACATTTCTCTCTTACTAGTTTCATATAAGATTTTCTCCAAGGCTTTGTGTGGTAGATTATTGCCGTATATTGCAACAGAAGTGGCTTTTTGGCAACGTGCATTTTTGTGCAAACGCGATCGCCAAGAATTAGTTTACACCTTAAAGACATCAATCGACGATTTTAGACACCAGAGCACAAGATTATATTTGGTATTCATAATAATAATAATAATAGTAATAATAATAATAATAATAATAATAATAATAATAATAATACACGAATTTTTATACAGGAATAACCTATCAGTATGAGAAACATACTGTTATCATTAGGGTCCTGTGCTAAAAGAAAAGAAATATACAATGTAAGTGGAGAAAATTAATCTAAGTACATATTTAAAAACATTTAAATAAAATCATTTACAATGTGTTCTGAATAAAACCCTAGAGTCTAACTGTCTTGCTAAAATAGGAACTTTGTTACATACATTTGCCGCAGTCACACAGAAACTTTTACGACCAAATTCTGTTTTCATCCTTGGAACCTTTACAGCTAAGTTGTTATTTCTTGTATTTTGACCGTGTTCCTTTCTTTCAAAGTAACTTTTGAATGGGTCATCGATTTTGCGGATGCATTTGGCAGTGTTAGACATGACTTTATATTTGAAACCCTGAAAGAATTTAGAGTTCCACTGATGTACTGCTGCATTATTAAAAATCTTTACAAGAATTCATCATTTGAAGTGATTTGTGGCCATAAGATGTCAAAAAGGTTTAACATCGTAAGGGGTACCAAGGCAAGTGACCCCCTGAGGGCTCTTCTATTCATCATGGTTATTGATCGTGTCTGTAAGCCTATGGTAACTGCTGCATTCTTAGAAAGTAATATAAGGGATGAGGTGTATTTGAATCTAATGCCAGTTCAAGCGCTTGCTGATGATATTGTATTAGCTGCAAATAATTTAAATGTGATAAAAAGTATGATTGGGGCGGCTGAATCAAAAATGGACGAAGCTGGTCTTCAGGTTAAGCATGAGAAATGTGCTGTATTCTATGGCCGTCGTTCAGGAAACAATTGGTACAAGGGTAAAGAAAATGCTACCCCTGAAATAGAAATTAAGTTCAACAGACTACCTTTGTATCAACGTGATAAGCCATATAAATACCTCGGTAAATCAATGTCAATTGTCGGCGAAGATGCAAAACAAATAGCAGACATAGTTGACAAGTATAAAGATCTAGTAACTAAAATCAAAGCTTCTGATTTACACCTAGTTCTAAAGGGAAGTGCTATGAACAAGCTTGCTCTTGCGAAAATATTACACCATTTCTATAATTCTAGACTGAGTGTGAAGCAGTTGGACCAGCTGGAAAATATAATAACTGACGCAGTTCGTGAACTATTTTCCCACTACAAGTCCACAACACGAATTGTTATATTCCTCCCCCGAGAAAATGGTGGTCTTGGCATTAAGCGAATTTCTGATGCCTATAGATCAACACGTTTAGTCTTTCTTATTACACTGCTAAATCATGACGTTGTGCATTTTAGGCACATTGTGAGGTCATCTCTCAAGCTAGACATGAAAACGAGAGGAGTCAGGCCAACGGATGGTGCAAATAATTTCCTTGGATATGAATTAACTGATGATGGTTTCTTGGCTTGTAACATAAATTTCGGTTGTCAGTCCGACTGGCCAGATATGGTAAGATATGCAAGAAGCTTGAACGTTGATATTAAATACGTGCATGACAAGGCGATGGTTCTTATTAAATGAACATGGTGTGAGAATCAGTGTGATCTTCAAAAGAAGCTGTATCAGCTCTGTGTTGAAAGAGATATCGAGGCTTCAAAGGAATTAACTGTGTAAGGATGTTATCTCAATCTTGAAAATGTTCATATAAAATCGTCACACTCGATCTATTATAATTGGAAAGTTGATTATGCTCTTGTGATTCTTACAATCAAAGCGAGATTTAGTATTCTTCCTACCAACTTTGCCCTTCACCTGTGGAGTGGAGATCACAACCCAGAATGCCCGTTCTGTCACAGACATACTGAGTCCGTAGCTCACATATTAAGCGGTTGCAACGAGTTTAAGAATTTCTATTTACGTCGTCATGATCGAATTGTGAATAAGATTGCAGAATTCATAATGGAAAATAAGCCACGGGCAATAATTTCATCCAACTTTTAGGCAGAAACCATATTTCCAGAATTTCAAGAAGAGATTAAGCAGATTGTTCATCGTAAACCAGATATAGTCATTCTTAATCGTATGCAGAGGCAGTGTACAATAGTGGAAATAACTGTTTGTTATGATTTATATTTGGAAAATGCCTACCAAGAGAAAGTTAGAAGATATAAGGAGTTATGTGATTATCTGGAGAGAAATGGATTCTCAGTGCAGCTGGTTGTTCTTTGTTTTGGTTCTCTTGGGTGTGTAAAAAGTGACGTATGGAAAGGATTGAGAAATTTCTCCCAAAGTAAAGAAAATATAAAGAATGTGATGAAATGGTGTTCGATATCGTGTATAATTGGAGGAAACTAAATCTGGAGGCGCAGAGTTAAAAAGTTATTGGGACAATAGTTATTGGTGGTAAACGGACTTTAGCTGATACATTCCTGGGAATACGGCAACACACCAGTTTTTTAAGCAGTTTTTTGCTTAGCATCTTGGTCAAGTAGTAGTTATTATTATTTCAAATACGACATGGCCTAATGCCAGAACCATACATGCCAAATGTCAAACTCTAACAAAGAGTCTTAGACAGCAAGCACTTTCCTCAAGATATGAGCTGTTCCGAGTAATGCTGATTTTTGAAATACTTTGATGTTATGCTTGACGTCGAGCTCCTTTAGATTCTCTTCAAGTTTCTTTGTGATCGAACCTAACGCACCAATAACAATAGGGATGACTTTAGTCTTTGTTTTCCACATTCGTTCCAGTTCCACCTTCAGTTCCGCGTAATTCATTACCTTCTCCACCTCCTTCAACGCTATGCGGTGATCACCTGGTATAGCAACATCTACGATCAGGCATGTATTTTTGGTTTTGTCAAGTATAACAATATCTGGTTTTCTATGCTCAATTCGTCTGTCTGTCTGAAACAGGAAATCCCATAGGATTTTTGCTTTATCATTTTCTAACGTTAATTCTGGTTTGTGTTCCCACCAATTCTGACTACACTCAAATCCGAATTTGATGCACAACGCCCAGTGGATATTCTGGCACACCTTATCGTGCCGTCTTTTATATTCTTTCTGTGCAAGCATTCCACAAGAACTGACTATGTGTGTGACGTTTTCCGTTTCTTTTCCACATAAACGGCATTTATCTGAAACGTCTAACTTGTAAATGGACTTTTTTATTGAGTTTGTATTCAACGCTTGGTCTTGCGCAGCGATTATAAGGCTCTCTGTTTCTCTCTTTAGGTCTCCGTTTGCTAGCCACATCCAGGATAAATCTTTCTTCTTACATTCCTTTGTATCTCTCTCAAATTGACCATGAAGCGGTTTATTCTCAATTGCAGCAAGCGTTTCCCTCTCAACCCTTATCTTGTAGCTTTCTTTTGTCTCAGTTGCAACAGCACCGAGTCCCTTCTGGTCACTGATAAACTTGAATACCTCCTCTTCACTACTTCTCAAGTACTGTTCAAGATTCAATCTCTCCAATTCTACACATTTAGCAATACTTATAAGTCCTCTTCCTCCAACCTTTCTCCTGAGATACAGACGATCTACATCCGCTTCCGGGTGTACACCACCATTCATTGTCAACGCTTTCCTTGTCTTTCTGTCCAGCATATCTATTTCTTCTTTTGTCCAGTCAAGAAAGCCGGCACTGTATCTTACCACAGCCACTGCCCATGAGTTAATGGCTGTGATTAAGTTTCGTGCATTAAGCTTTGTTTAAGCAGCAACTTCAATCTTTTCTTGTATAATGCCGTCACGTTTTCTTTCATTTCCCTGGTCAAGATCTTGTCATTTTCCAAAATTCCCAGGTACTTATATCCACCTCCTGCAGGGTCACCAAGTTTATCTCCAGATGGTAAAAGCACACCATTACTTTCTATTTTCCTGCCTCTCTTCATTGTCAACACAGCACATTTGTTTACTCCAAATTCCATTTTGATATCTTGACTGCAAATTCTGACGGTCTGGATAAGTGAATCGATCTCATTTTCTGTCTTCCCGAACAACTTGATGTCATCCATGAAAAGGATGTGGTTTATGAACGGACCTCCCTTAGCTAAGCTGTATCCCATCTTGATATCTTTCAAAGCTATTGAAATTGGGTTTAATGCCAACACAAACAACAGTGGCGAAAACGAATCACCTTGAAAAATTCCACGTGATATCTTTACTCTCCCTAAAAACGTATTATTAGCGTAGATGCATGTCTTCCAGTCTGACATACTGGCTGTTATTAGTTTAACCAGGTTGTCTGCGATGCCAAACATTTTGAGGACCTCAATGATCCACGAATGTGGAACCATATCATATGCTTTTTTGAAATCTAACCAGCCCATAGATAGATGGGTTAGCCTCCGCCTACAGTTTCTCAATATTTCTTTGTCAAGTATTAGGTGATCCTTTGTTCCTCTAGTATTCTTTTTGCACCCTTTTTGCTCATCAGTTAGTAAACTGTTATCGTCAAGGTGTTTGTACGCTTTCTCTGCAAAAATTCCTGTCAAAACTTTCCACAAAAGATTTAAACAAGCTATGGGTCTATAATTTGCAGCATCTGTTCCTCTCATCTTGTCTTTCACAAGTATCGTTGTCTTTCCTTCAACCATCCAGTTAGGTACACTACCTGCTTCCAAACAATCATTGAGATGAATGCTTATTTTCTCATGCAGAGCTGTACAATTTTTTATCCAAAACCCACTAATCCCGTCTGGCCCTGGTGCCTTCCAGTTTGATAATCTGTTAACTTGTCTTTTGGTATCTTCTAATGAGATCGTGATATTACCTTGCTGATCAGTATTCCGGACTTTTTCTCTGATATTTTCAATCCATTGTGCCTTATCGTTGTGCTTGGTTTCTTTGCTCCAGATGTCACTCCAAAATTTTATTACTTCCTCTTGGTTTGGGTTTTCCGCCATAATAGCACCCCCTTCTAAATTCCTATAGAATTGTCTCTGATTCGTGTTGAAAAGGTGATTATCATCAAATTGTGCTTTCCTTCCCTTATATCTTTTTAGTTTTGACGCCTTTGCAAGGATTCTTTGTTTGACAATTTCTATTACTGTATGTATTCCTTTCTGTTTTATTCCATACTTTCTTTCAAGATCCTGTTTTACTCTCTGTTTTGGACGAGTCCACAGCCCTTTACTCCATGCATCAAGTCTACTTAAGTCCTTTCTCAACCTACTGATATCACCTTCAATTCTCCTCATCCACCAAGGTCTTTCTCCTCTCGTTACTGTGGTATCTTTCACACCTAATCTCTCACAAATTACAACTGCAGCTGCTTTTAAAAGATCTCTTGTTTCCGTGATGTTTTTCGTCTCGATATGTTTCAAAACTCCATTTACCTTTGCAGTTTCACTTCTCAATTCAAGCTTATTGATGTTCCTTAGGCTCTTGACGGTTCGTATGTTCCCTTGCATGCGGACTTCTTTAATTCGACTTACAATTGCATTCTCCTCTTCTGTTAAGTTGCTGTTGTCTTGATCTAGGTCTTCCGTCTCAATTGTGTCATGCTGTTCATTGGCATTTCCACTATCGCTCTGTGGAGTTTCATCACCCACGTCAGTTTCGACTCCTTCCTGACTTCCATTTTCAATTAACCGCTTCATTTCCTCAATCTCGACACTTGTTAACCACTGTTTCTTCTTAATGACTCTGATTTGATTCATCAGGTTATTTTCGCTAATATCAAACATACCTCTATCTAACCACAAATCTAGCATCCGCTTTCCTACTCCTCTCCCGCCTTTTTGTGCTCTTAAAAAGCATTCCATAGCGACTTTATAATCAGCTTTGCTCCATTTTCTCTTCACTATCTTGTCGTGAACAGTCGTGGGTTGACGACCGAGGACTGCCTGTTCACCAACACAAGTCACTCTGCCGGGCGAAAAACCTTCATCAAAAATGATTCCAGTTTCATTCACGCCGTTATCTATTTCATTAATATTTGAAGACATCATACTTAGTATGAGATGCATTTTTCAGTTACTGCCAACTAGTATTTTTTTTCGAGACACCATCTCTAGGGGGGCTGTCAACCAAGACTAAAGAGTCCCCCCTACCCATGAGACAGACTAGCCCCCGCTGGACGCCAACCCAGTATTTCTAGGTCTCGGGGAGAGCTGGCAGGTACTACACCTTGCTCAAGGGTGACCTGGAGGTAGTTGCAGCAAAGGGTAACCTCATTCGCCCACGTCGAAACTCCACAACCGGATGCAGTTTATCGTCATACCCAGGACCTGTTTATTATTATTATTATTATTATTATTATTATTATTATTATTATTATTATTATTATTATTATTATTATCATTATTATTACTATTATTATTATCATTATTATTACTATAATTATTATTATTATTATTATCATTATTATCATTATTATTATTATCATCATTATCATTATTATCATTTTTATTATCATTTGCAATTTCACAGTTCGTACAATTCAACTGGGTTCATCTTACTATCAAGCCACCTCCCGCAGCTTTAGATAGTAAGTCATTTGTCTCTTTAGTCACCAAAGTCCAACATTTTTCTGATAATTCTAGCTGTTCCCAGTAGACAAGCTTTCTGCAATGGCTCCACTCCCTTGACAAAATTGATCATTTCTAAGTTCATTCCAAGCTTTTTTGTGACTGATCCTAGTGCTCCAATGATGATTGGGACTATGAAGACTTTCTGCACTTCCGCCCGCCATACTTTCAGGACTTCATATTTCAGCTCTGTATACGCTTCTATTTTTTCATGTTCTTTCTTGTCTATTCTTGTGTCAAATGGACAAGCGACATCAATTAGCCAACATACTTTCTTTCTCTTGTCAATCATTGTGATATCTGGCCTGTTATGATCCAATTTCTTGTCGGTTTGAACTGGAAAATCCCACAAAACCTTAACATCTTCATTCTCCAAAACTGTTTTCTCGCTATCAACGACGTGTTCATAACTTTTATCACCACATTCGAATCCATTTTTCTTACAAATGTCCCAATGTAGTATGGCAGCAACCTTATCATGTCTACTAAGTTTATATTCTTTCTGGGCTAACTGTTTACATTCAGATACTATATGGCTGATGGTTTCCTCTTTGTCTCCGCACATACTACACGTTTCAGTGATATCCATCTTCTCGACATCCTTCTGCACCCATCTTGTCCTGATTGCCTGATCCTGGGCCGCCATTATCATCCCTTCTGTCTCCTCTTTTAAGTATCCTTTCTTTAACCAAGTCCAACTCTCCACACTGTCCTTTATTTCTTTCGTTTTTCTTTCAAATGCTCCATGTAGATTTTTATTTTCGTATTTCATTTGTCTGTCCTTTAACATTGCTTTCTTCTTATCCTGAGGACTTCCATTGAATTCCAAAATTTGTTCTCGTGAGACCTCTCTCAGCAGTTCTTCTTCTTTGGTCTCCAAATAAAAGGCCAAACTCGCTTCTTCCAACTCAACTGTCTCCTCACACTCTGTAGTCCTCTGCCTCCTGCTACTCTTTTCATATACAGCCTATCTACGTCTCCCTGGGGGTGCATACTCCGATAAATGGTCAACAGTTTCCTGGTTTTTCTATCCATTTCTTGTATTTCGTTCTTTGTCCAATCAACTATCCCCGCCCCATTCCTGATGACTGACACTGCTCTCGAGTTTATTGCCAGAATAACGTTTCCAGAGTTCAAACTTGACTTTAGCATTTTTCTTACTCTTCTAAAATATTCGTTCCTCAGTAACCCTTTCATTTCATTGTGCTTTATCGTGTCGCACTGTAGCACACCTAGGTACCTGTAATCCTGTCCTTTCTCCAATGATCTTACCTTTTCTCCTTTTGGCAAGGATATTCCTTCGCATTCTACCATTTTTCCTCTAACAATCTTCAACATGGCGCATTTCTGTATTCCGAATTCCATACCAATATCTTGGCTGAATATTGTTACAGTTTGAATCAATGAATCCATCTCATTGACATTTCTTCCCGTAAAGTTTTAAATCATCCATAAAGAGGAGGTGGTTAAATTTTCCTCTGTCCTTTCCTAAGCTATATCCCATCTTTATTGTTCGAAGAATTTCTGATAATGGTATGAGGGCTATCACAAACAAAATTGGAGATAGGCTATCTCCCTGGAAAATCCCTCTCCTGATGTTGACTTCCCCTAGTGTTTGTCCTCCTGATGTCAGTTCAACTTTCCAACTTTTCATTGAGTTACTCAACATCTCCCTCACATTCAGTGCTACTCCAAGCATCGTAGTACACTCCATCAGCCATGAGTGGGGCACCATATCATACGCCTTCTTGTAATCTATCCAAGAAAGGCATAGATTAGTCATTCTCCTTCTGCAATTTTTCAGCACCATTTTATCTATCATGAGTTGGTCTTTAGTACCTCTACTCTCCTTCTTGCAGCCTTTCTGCTCCTCAGGAAATAGCCCTTTACTTTGTAGATGCTGGTAGGTTTCCTCTGCAATGATCCCTGTTAACAACCCTCCACATCAGTATTATTATTATCATTATTATTATTATTATTATTATATTATTATTATTATTATTATTATTATTATTATTATTATTATTATTATTATTATTATTATTATTATTATTATTATTATTATTATTATTATTATTATTATTATTATTATTATTATTATTATTATTATTATTATTATTATTATTATTATTATTATTATTATTATTATTATTATTATTATTATTATTATTATTATTATTATAACATTATTTACCAATACCCAATATCAATCAAATCTATTTGATGTGGAAGATATCGCAGAAATCGTAAAGCAATGCCCCAGAGGGAAATCATGTGGTATCGATGGAGTGTATTACGAAGATCTTCGAGAGTGCAATCGTGATGAAGAAATTGTGAATATTTTGAATGTTTGTTTGGTTAATCAACGTGTCTCTGCATTTTGGAAACATTGTGTGATAAGTAGGATACCCAAGAAGAGTTTTAACCCCGATGACCTTTCGACCCTCCTGGATATATCATTGTTGCCAGTGTCGTACAAGGTATTTTCAAAAGCTTTGTGTAGCAGGTTGCTTCCTTTTGTCTCAGACAAAGTAGCTTTTTCGCAACGTGTATTCCTCAGCAAGCGTGACAGGCAAGATTTGATTTTCACACTAAAAACAGCATTTGATGATTTTCGCCATAAGAGCTCGAAAATGGTGTCAGTATTTATTGATTTTGCAGATGCTTTCGGCAGCGTGGAGCATGGGTTCATCTTTGAAACACTTCAGTCATTCGGCATACCCTTGATTTATTGTGCATTGATTGAGGACATTTATTTTTATTCGTCCTTCTCAGTGGTTTGTGGATGTGAACTCAGTGAACTGTTTTATATAATACGTGGTAACAAAACTGGGGACCCATTTAGTGCCCTCATTTTCATTACCAAAACTGGGGACCCACTTAGTGCCCTCATTTTCATTCTGGTGATTGATGTTGCATGTCGGCCTATGTATTAGAAGAGCTTCAGATGAAATGAACATTTTAAACGATGAGATCGTTAATCCATTACCGGTTCAGGCATTTGCAGACGATATCAACACTACCCATCATGACGCTAAGCTTATTCGAAAGATGCTCGATGTCAGCGAAGAAGTTAGTATTCAGTCAGGACTCGAAGTTAAACCTGAGAAATGTGCTGTTCTCTACGCACGACGCTCTGGAAATAATTGGTACAAAGGAAAAAATGGCGTCACTCCGTCCATTACTGTTCAGGGGAATGTTCTAGAGACATATGGTCGAAGCTATTCATACAAGTATTTAGGAAAATCTCTCTCGTTGTCAGGTGAAGACAGTGCTCAAGTTGAAGAATTTATTGAAACGTATCTCGATTTGGTGAAGAAAATCTCGGATTCCAGTTTACCTTTGGCACTTAAATCAAGTACATTAAATAACATGGCCCTAGCCAAAATCCTCCATCATTTCATAATGCACGATTAACGGAAGAACAACTGGATGATATCGACAAGTCAGTTACTACGACTGTCAGAGAAATGTATGGATTATACACCACTACAACCAATCTTGTGATTTACTTACCGCGGGAGTATAGTGGCATTGGAGTGAAAAGAGTGTCCGATGTTTATCGGACTACAAGACTGGCATTTTTAGTCAAGATGCTGAATCATGATGTGCCACAGTTCAGAAATATGGCTCGTGAGTCTTTAAGGTTGGATATGGTCAAAAGGGGAGTGCCACTGTCAGAGAATAGTAATAACTTTCTTGGTTATGATTTGAATACACCAATTCAATATCCGCGGCCTCTCTTTCGCGCGGAGGCCTGGGTCGAGTTTTTGGGTGAAAAATCGCACTCACGCTTCTTGTTTACATTGTGATCGCATGGTTTTCGACGATAGATACGCTCACTCTCTACAGCTTTTGAAGTTTTAACAACTATTTCTCGCTGGCGTAGTCTGTTATCACGGGAACAGCTTTTTTGAAAGCTTCTGACAAGTACCTTGCTCTGGCAGACTACGCAGTTTCTTCATCGCAGTTTTGTTAGCCGACGAAGCAAGATGGTGAATGGGAACTGCGCGGTCGTTGACTGCAAGAACAGTCGGTATCGTTTAAAAATGTGGGGAAAGAAAATCTGCGAAGAGCACTGCGGTCAGATGAAGAAAGATTATCCGTGCCCTCCACCCTTTCGATTGCACATCTTCCTAAGCATTAAGTTGAATTCGGACAAGAGGAAAGAATGGATCAGGTTGATCAACAGAACGACAAAGAGGAAAACAGCATGGACACCAGGGCCTAGTGACATGGTTTGCTCTAATCATTTTATTGATGGCGAGCCCACCTTTGCAGAACCCACATCCAACCCTGGATCTTGGCTGTGAAAAGCCCACTAAAAAGGCACGGAGAATTTTGTTGAGAAATAGTGAACAGCCTCCTGAGCCAGAATCTGATCCTGCCAGTGAAAATGATGAAAATGGAACAGTGCCAGTGCCAAGTGATCATGACTACCATTCCTCGGATAAAGATCCTTGTTTAGCTTGCTTGGATAAGAACAGTTTTCTCCACTCTCTGGTCAATAAAGTTTCTGCATTGACCATTGAGAACAAGCAGTTGCAAGAAAAATATGAAAGTGTCAATGAAGAGTTCAAGTCACTGCAACTCAAGAAGAAATCAAGGAAGCCCTTCTCAGTTGCAGCAATTACATCTGATCGCAAGATGAGATTTTACACTGGCATCCAGACTATATTCATCTTCAATGCATTGTATCTGCTCATGAAGCCATACGTCTGCAGATTGCAATACTGGAGAGGGCACAAAAGTGTTTTAACGATAAAGGTAAAGAAAGGTTTCCTGCCACGGGAAAAAAGCCAAAAACTCAGTTACAAAGACCAACTTTTACCTGTGCTGATGAAACTAAGACTATGCTTGCTGAACCAAGACTTGGCAGATAGATTTAACATTTCAGAAGCTAGCTGCTCTAGCATATTTGCAACCTGGATCAGATTTCTAGGAAAGTTTCTTGGCGATGCTGTCATAGTCTGGTTACCAAAAGATGCAGTTTTCTCCAACCTGCCAAATATCTTTAAAGGAGCCTATAGGAACACCAGATGCATCATTGACTGCTCAGAAATTTATATTGAAAGACCTAAGTCATTAAATGTACAAGCAAGTACTTGGTCAGATTACAAAAAGCACAACACGTTCAAGTTTTTGATAGCCATTGCTCCATCAGGTTACATAACATACATCTCAGACTGTTATGGGGGAAGAGCAACTGACCAATTTATATGCCAAAATAGTGGCTTCTATAACTTGCTGGAATATGGTGATGAAGTTATGGCTGACCGTGGATTCCAGATAAAAGAAGACCTGCTTCACCACTACTGTTCCCTGAGTATACCCCCAGGGGCACGAGTCAAGTCACAGATGACTGCAGCTGAATGCAAGAAGACAAAGGAGGTTGCTAACTTGGGTATCCATGTTGAGCGGGCAATTAATAGAATGAAGACATTCAGGATTTTGAAAAATACATTCCCTTTGACAATGCTTCCACATGCAGATGACATTATCAGGACTTGTGCCGCTCTCTGCAATATTCAGCCCCCTCTTATCAGATAGCTCCAGGACAATTTGTTTTGAATGCACAGTTTATCTTACTGCAGCAATGCTTGTTTTAGTTAATTGATGTTGAAACAAACCATGTGAACAGGATTCAAGCCAAACAAATGCTACATTGTATGCATCTCTAACTGGTGGAAACTGTATGCATTACGCAAGGTCTATAGCAATGTGAAAGTAGGTTTTCACTGAAAGCTTCTAATGTATCAATACAGCTCATACAATGGGGCATGCAGAGATAACACTTTCTGCTTTTCTTGTTTGTTATTATCTGCATGCTACATGGTACAATTTGTGCTGATACATTGAAGACTGAAGGGCCCAAAGTAACGAGAAAGAAGTGAGACAATAAAGAAATTCAGAAATTTGAGGAAAAGTTTCAACATGCATTCTTCAAAAATTTCTCAACAGTTTCTCAAGGGCAGGGCCGAAGCCACTGGGGGGCTTGGGGGTAGAGTACCCCCCAGGAGACCATTTGTTGGAAAATGTTGCTCTCTTATCAGAATTTTTGTGATTTAAATGACTAGTTTTGGAGGATTTTGAAGAGAAATAATGCATTAAAACATGAACTTAGTGTTAAAACATAAATGCCAACAGAAATTATTGAATTTATGGCATCTTTTTTTAATTGATATTCACTAAATGCGTAGATTTTGAGGTTGAATTGCAAAATGTGGCTAGATTTTAGTTACTGAGGAGTTAGATCAGTCATACAATGCACCAATTTTACGAGTGTTCCTACAACTGTTCTTGTGGCTGTTTTTGTTGATGGATTTATCATTGGAATATTTTGGTTTTTTGCCCCCCCCCCAGGTAGCCATTGCTTGTATCGACCCTGCACAAGGGGCATTTCACTGTTTTAAAAATCATAGAAGACTTTTCAGATAAAAGGATTTTTGATGGATCTTTCTTGGAAACCAAAGGATGTTTCCCAGAGGTGTATGTGCTTCTTTGGGAGTGAAATGCCTTTGCAGTTGCTAAACATCAAAACAGTGTTAGGCCTGTACTGTATGAAATCCAACATGTCTTAGACTTACTACAAGTCTCTCCTCTTTTTAGTAGGAATAGCCTGGAAAATGCGAAAAAGTCTCTGGAAAATGCAAAGTATCATCTGGACTATTGGGACTAAAGAGGGAGAAACTTGTAGCAAGTCCAAACACAGGGTCTAAAAGTTAATCCACCTGATTTGCAGAATATTTGCAAATTTAAAAGCTTGCATTTGCAAAGATCAGCAAAATATAAATATATCCCATTCAAACTCTACAATAGATGGCCAAGAAAAGTCTTTACCATAGCACACTCCCTTGATGATGTTGTTACAGACAAGAAGGCTGAAGGTTGCGGTGGATACTGTTTTGCTGGATAATGTGAAATAATATTTTTGATTCAAGTGAGACAGTTGGTTTGACACCCTCCCCCCTGCACAGCACTTTTCATTATGAAATGTATTTGGCCAAATTTCAATGAATTTACAAAACAAAGGACAATTCACTTCCTAGCAAGGTGCAAGTATTTTTTCCCATCTTCTTAAACATACACGTATAAAGGTAAAAACCTACAAACAGCAAAGTTTGAGAAGAGTAAACAGAACAAAACAAGCATACACTAAACTAATAAAATACTGTAAAAGGTAACTAAATTTACAAAGGGGGTGCAACAATCAGGTTCTCTGCCCGCGTTTTGGACAGGTTGAATAAATATGAGGTGATTTCTTTCATCACAGCGGGTTCTGGGATAGAGAAAAGAAATCTAAACTTGTCGCGCATGTTCAGAAGTCTGATATTAGGGAAAAAGTCGTAACATTTTTCAAAGAAGTCATTCTAATTTTGCCATACAGTGTGCATTCCGAGATAAAGTGCATTTCATCTTCAACAGCTTGTGCACTGCATAGTTTACATACTCTATCTTCAAATTTCATTTTTGGAGTGGTTCTTCTACCGTATTCGACTGCCAGAGTGTGGTCACTTGTGCGTAATTTTGCTGTAAATACTCGTTGTTACCTAAAATTATAATCATGCAATAAGAGGTATGGTTCACATTGAAATTCTTTGTCCATATCCCGAAGGAATTTTCCCTTTTTGGAGATGAGGAGTTGTGATTTCCACAATTTTTTGTATGAAATTTTAAAAAAATTTAATAATAATAATAATAAATAATGACATTTGTGAGCTAAGTTTAACCTCACTTCAAGAATGTTTGGTGAATTGGTGAAACTCTTTATGTTGTCAATGTGGGTGTTAAAGTTGAGGTATGAAGGAAGGTTGTTATTAGCAAGTAAGGATAGATGGACCAGACTATTTGGCGGAGATTCTTCTATGTGTCGCAGAAAGGAGATGCATCTGTTATCTATCGTGTTTTTCAGAGGAAAGCGGCCTAATTCACCACGAACAAGAATATTTGTAGTTGACCTATTTATCCCAAGTAAATGCTTGCAAAATGACAGGTGTATTTTTTCAATATGTATGGAACATTGATAGCCTATGGAACCAGTACCCTACCGTAACCTTCTGAATATACAGTACAATGGTCAACATATAGACAATACCAAAGCATTTTAATGTTCCACCTCTTCTATCTCACATGCAAATAAGTATGGAACATAATGGTCCAAGTAGAAATCTTTAAACATTTGTTTTAGGATGCACCACAGCTCTCTGTTAAAGGTTACCTTTTCCATAAAATATCCATGGGAAGTCCAAACATAAAAGTAGCCTTGCTCTACTTTGGATGCTGCCATTTGGATTTGACATTGAGTGAAATACTTGTGATTTCTGTTAATTGACAGTGCTTGGTCACTAGATCTTTTTAGGTATGGGAGTTTGGCATCTGGATCCATTGGTGATGTGTGACTAATGGAAAAAGGGCACTTCACCTCCAAACAAAATTTCCCACAACAGTCACATGACACAATCTTGTCAGGGCTTCCACCCAGATATGGCATATCCTCACATAAATAAATTCCGCATTCTTCTAGCTTAACATTTTTGTGCGTTTTTTCAAACATGCTTTTAAATGAAGCCACAGCCTCATTTTCCATTGCCCTCCCATACTGCAGGGCTGGTAAATCTGGGTTAATGCCTTTTTCTCCAGACATTTTTGAAAAGATTGAGGAAAAGTCAATCCCTTTACCACCACCTTTATGTAATGTTTCCATCCTGGTTTTGACATCATGAGCTTTTGAGGCTGTTATCATGTGTTTTCTTACAGAAAACCACAAAGGATTCTCACTTTGCCCTCTTGTTTTTGCCTCAATTTCTGCAACATGAGCTGGAGAATATTCCATATGACGCAAAAACTCTTCGGCACTTTCTGAAATTTTATAGAAGTAATCCAATGTGTGAATCTCTTTATCTAGATTCTGAACTACACTCTCTTCTGTTTGCTCCTTTGGCACTGCAGAAAATATCAATGACTTTGATTTACTACATATCAGACTGAGAGCTGCAACCACTTCATCAAGAGTCAACTTAGCATCTATGCCCTTTGTGGGGTCAAAGTGTTTCTTTGGAGAGCAATTAAGCTCTGCTTTCTTCTTTCCCCTTCTTCCAAAATCCCCTCGGCTCAGTTTAAGATCTTTGATCTTCACCGGTTCCACTGCTTTGTGATTGGGAAGCCATGCACAAGAAATTGAAGTGCAAGATGGATTTGTTAAGCCCATTCTTACAGCAGCCTCAATTCTAAAGAGTGCTGCAGCCATATGGTTGCATGTCTGAGAAACTCCAGCCATACATGAACAATGTGCTTTCATTATTTTGCCATCGTTCTTTGATAGACACACCCAAAGCTTGTGTGGAATATCAGATATCCTTTGGGATGGTCTGCATGTTGTCTTTAAGAAGGAGTATTTGCTTGCATCAGATACAGCATGATATGCCAAAGGCTTCAGCCAACCATCTTCATAGTAGCTGTAGGCCTTTGTCATTTTGTAGTCACCAAGGTCTTTGCTCTTAAGCTCACTTGGATGAAATGCCAGAAAGTGGAAGATATCGGGGTAGAGTGTAGTGGGCCAATGTCTTAAGCCCTCTTCTTCGGACAGCCATCCATCAGCAAGTTTGAATGGGTCTGGCATTTTCTCTCCTTCCATAACAAGTTTGTCTTCGTAATCTCGTGCTATTTCCATCTCTACCTCTTCGGCTGTTTGCACGATGGGAACTTCGTTCTCAATTGCAACAAAGACTCGTGAAACGAGTTCTTGTTTACGGCCACTTACTTTCAGTCCCCTAAGCCGAAGGAAGTTCTTCAGCTCTTCCACTTTCATCGTTGATATCATGTCATGATCCATGTTGTGTACAGACAAGAACAGTTTCAATTTTAGGCCATCAGTCAGTAATCCTCGATTGACCCTCGGCGGTTAAACTGCGATGAAGAAACTGCGTAGTCTGCCAGAGCAAGGTACTTGTCAGAAGCTTTTAAAAAAGCTGTTCCCGTGATAACAGACTACGCCAGCGAGAAATAGTCGTTAACACTTCGAAAACTGCAGAGAATGAGCGTATTTATCGTCGAAAACCATGCGATCACAACGTAAACAAGGGATATAACTATCCGATGATTTGCGCTCTGGTCAAATTCAATTTTAGATATGAATTTGAATCAATGCACAAAAATCGCCACTTAGAAGTGAAAACTACGGTTTAGTGATTATACTATGTATAGGCTAGCGAGCTAATTTTGATGAAATAGGTTCTATGTCTTACACGCTATTTCCTTCACAAAGAAGGAAAAATAGGACAACCTCCAATGATTCGTAAAGAGACACTATATCAAGCTACAAGAGTCAATGGGACGCTTGATGCTAAATGCTAGAAAATGTACAACGTCGTGCCACGAAATTAGTGCAAACAATCAAGGACGAATCGTATGGCAATAGACTACGAGCATTAGACTTGCCGTCACTCGAATACAGAAGAAAACGCGGAGATATGATCTTAACATTTAAGCTGTTAAATGGTTTTATGGATACTGATCCATCTTTACTCTTCGAATTAAACCAGAATAAGACAAGAGGACACAAATTAAAATTGTTCAAGAAACGGTGCAACCTTGGCATTCGTAAAGCATTTTTCACGCAAAGAATCGTTAATGACTGGAACAATTTAACAACTGAAGTCGTCAACTGTTCAACAGTGCAACAATTCGAACGAGCTTACGATAAGCTAAAATACGCAGATAAATTCACGTACACATAGATGCAGACTAGTAGTAGATAGTAGCTAACAGGGCTTTATAGGTCTTCCTGACCTTCTACTCCCTTATCTCCTTATATTATTATTATTATTATTATATTGATAGTCTGGCTTACTCGCAAAGGGTTGAAAAATCTTTGTGGACTTTCGTTCCGTGTTTCCGATGTTTACGTTCATTGAATCGAAGTGCGTGACAAATCAGTATATTGGCTTTTAGGGGCACAACAACAGGAGCTATTGGCAGTCTGTAAACCACGGAACAATGAAATGACGGAACGACACGACGAAATGCCGGAATCAACCGACGAAGTTATACAAGAGTGTAAGATATCTATTTCGTAGGCCCCTACTGACTATACGTTAACGACATACGAATGCTACAAGTTGCCTTTTTTCTCAATGGAAAACCAAAACTTTGGTAACACCCTGGGTAACACCCAAGTGATCAAATTCTTCCGACTTTAATAAACTCTAGGTCTGCTCCCAAAAATCAATGAAACTTAGTACTGATTTGTAAATCGTTCAATTCTTCAGCTTATCTTCGCAAAAGGGGGGCTTTATCCCCACCCCATTCCAATCTACTGTAGATGCCCTTATTTTCAATATATCAAACTGCACTAAGTAATTTTTGATCACGAATTCACGAGTGGATAGAATCAAACTCATGCCATTGAGTGTATAAATAAGTCACTAACGCTTCGTGTACTGATATGGGGACAGGTGTTTCTTCATGCCGTGCTTAACACACAGGGAATCCCCAACTACTTTTCTTGTTTTTGTAAAGCCACGTTACGAAAGTTTTGGTTTCCACTTAGAAGAAAAGAAAATTAGGACATTCGTATCGTGTTAATACGTTTAGGAGGAGCCTACCACTAGAAATATTACACTCATGTGTCTCCGTCATATTATTCCGTCGTTTCCTCATTTCATTCCGCCGTTTCGTGATTCCGTGGTTTACAGACTGCCGGTGTTATTGGCTATGACGCAGTTACTCTCAGGTTGACGCAGACAATATTTGTTCCATTGTTCACAGGGCTCAATTTAATTGGCTATAATAGCAATCCTTATTGTCTGAAGAGCTACATCAAACCTGTACGTTATATCCAGCCTGTACAAAGCAATCTTCCAATCAACAACCTCGAATTAGACTCTGGTTCACTGATTTCGAGCCTATTTCAAAGATTTGCTGCTTGCAGCGCAAATCAACAAGAAGCGTGAGTGCGATTTTTCACCCAAAAACTCGACCCAGGCCTCCGCGCGAAAGAGAGGCCGCGGATATTGAATTGGTGTATTCTAATGGCTTTTTGAATACGACCACGCGATTCGGGTGCCAATCAGACTGGCCAGACATGCTACGATATTCTCGTAAGTTGGGTGCTAAAGTGATTTTTAGAAACGGAAAAGCAGAAGTAACTTACAAAGATTTAATTTTGGACGAAACCCCTACACAACAGAAAAGACTCTTTCGCATCACGATAGATAGTGATCTTCAAAAGAGTAAAGAACTTAGCATTTAAGGTCCTTTTCTTGGACTAACTGATATTCAGATAAAAGCGTCACATTCTATATTTTACAACTGGAACATAAGTGATGATTTGGTCCGTTTTGCTATCAAAGTGCGTTTAAGCTTACTCCCAACAAACTTCACAACCTATATTTGGAACAGGACAAATGATCCGTGTTGCCCGTTTTGCTTTGGTCACACAGAGAGTATTGCTCACTTGCTTAATGGATGCAAGGAATTTCATAATTTCTACAGTCGCCGCCACGATCGCATTGTTGGGAAACTTTTCGATGAAATAAAGTTGATATCATGTTCGGGGAAGAAAGTTTATACAAACAACTTACTAGAAACTTTGTTGCCGGAGTATCGAGAAGTGCTGACCTTGCTTCAACATCGGAAACCGGATATTGTCATAATTGATGAGACTTCGCGAGTTATCATCATAGCAGAAGTTACAATGTGTTTTGATCTCTACTTCGGATTCTCGCTACCAGGAACTACGTGACTTTCTTCGTGAAAATGGTTGGAAACCTTCTCTTCATGTTCTGTGTTTTGGTGCGCTTACCTGTATCAAAGATGACGTTTATGAACGATTGAGGAATATTGGATTTCGAAAAGCAAAAACAAAGGAATTGTTGTTAGCTTGGTGCTCGATTTCTAATATTATTGGAGCGAATTATATCTGGAGGCACAGGATGAAAAAATTGAATCACTGATTCTTTCCATTACATCTCTCGCTTTCGTTTTTGGTCTGCTGTTGATTACACCTGGTTGTTGTTTACATCAAGATTGATCCTTTTCATCCTTGATACTCAGTGATAAATTTATTCACCGTTTGTGCCATAGCGTTTATGAACTGTAACTGTAAAACCAGCAAACATTCTGTATATTAACTAAGCAGTAGGTCTCGCCATTTGCTTGGGTGCGGAATAATTTAGGATCGTATTATTATTTTTATTATTATCATCACTATTATTATTATTATTATTATTATTATTGTTATTATTATTATTATTATTATTATTATTATTATTATTATTGTTATTATTATTATTATTATTATTATTATTATTATTGTTATTATTATTATTATTATTATTATTATTATTATTATTATTATTATTATTATTATTATTATTATTATTATTATTATTATTATTATTATTATTATTATTATTATTATTATTATTATTATTATTATTATTATTATTATTATTATTATTATTATTATTATTATTATTATTATTATTATTATAAAATCATTTACAGTTGGTTGAAATATGATAGTTCTAATTTGAACTAATTAAGACCAACTATTTACACAAAAAGAAAAAACTAATTACAATCAGGAGATAATTCAATACAAATACACTTCTGGTGAAATTCTCACCGAATCTTTATCTACATATTATACATGAGCAATTGTCACCCTTTCACTCCTTTATTGATCTCTTAAAGCTAGTACTGGTTGCCAGACTTTTTATTGAGTCAGATAAAGTGTTCCAAAGGATAGCACCCCTAAAGGGTAATAAATCATTCCCATATGATAATGTATTGATGCTCGGTAACTGTAGAAGATTTTTTGTCCTTAGGTTATAGGCCACATCTTTTGTCTGGAAGATATTCCACATAAAAGATGGATTTTCCAAATTGAGGCATTTATATATTTCCAGCATTAAATTTTGCACATTTCGAATGTCAATTGTACATTCGCTACCCCTAGCTAAGAGTTCAGCAAAGGGGACTTCGATATCCTGCCACATTATTCAGTGCCCTTTTTTGTACTCTGTTTATTGATACATTGGCATCTTTGCCACAGAACATCCATATTAAAGGACAATAATTGAAATTTGACATGATAAACCTATTGTACAGAATACGTCTGTTGTCCTGATCTAAATATTCCGCTACTCGCAATAAACGTGCTAGTCTTATTGTTGGCTTTTTTACATAGAGTATTCATATGTTCGGAAAATTTTAGCTGGCAGTCAATAGTAATACCTAAAAGTTTGACGGTGCTGGTTGCAGGAATAGGTTTCTTATCAATTTCAAACGCATACTCCTGGTCTGATTTCAGTCCAAGAAATATGACTTGAAATTTGGAGGGATTTGCAACCATTCCATTGTCCCGAAACCAACACAACGCACTATGAGTATCATCCTTGAGACAGGATACAACGTGCTCTAGATTTTGACTGCATGCATATATTGTATTGTCATCCGCAAAATTACAAAACTCTGATTCAGTAATGGCATATGTGAAATCATTTATAAAAAAGTTAAACAAAAAGGACCTAGCATTGAACCTTGGGGGACGCCTGATTCTATGTTTTGCCATTCGCTAAATGAGTTGCCGTATTTGAGTTGCCAGATTCATTCATTTGTTTCATAGACTATCACAAAGCATTTGATAGAATCAATCGAGACAAACTAGTAGAAATAATGCTGGAAGTGGGGATTCCTCCACATGAGGTAAAACTGATAGTGGATCTCTACTGGAAACAATCAGCTTGTGTCAAACTTAATGAAGGATGCACCAGAAAAGTGACGATAAAGCGTGGCGTAGGACAGGGTTTCATGCTGTCACCTACCCTGTTTAATTCATACAGTGAATACTTATCGAAGAAGCACTAGACAATTTTGAAGGAATTAAAGTAAATGGTAAGAGATATGCTGATTTCCGATAGGCAGATGATACCCTCCTTGTGGAAGATAATGAAACAGCTCTTCAAAACATGATAAACGAAGTTATTAAAACATGCTGAACATATGGCATGGCATTGAATCTGAATAAACGAAAGTGATAGTGGTGACTAAAAAGGAATCCCCTGTTATAACAATTTTTGCTGAACAAATTAGATCAGAGCAGGTAAAAGAATACAATTATCTCGGAAGTTTGATTACGGCAAATGGGAACTGTTTTACTGAGATCAAAAGTTTCAGTTTCATTTCTTTTGACAATCATCCTAAATACAATACAACTACTACAAATACAATAAGTAACTGTAAATGCATGAAAATCAAAATCTACATACAAAGGAAAAAACAATGAAAATAAAGATTACATAAGAAACGCTACAATTTGTATTTAGGAAGATTGCCTAAGGAGGAGTCCTCAAAGTAGATAGACTAATGGAGAGAGGACCCCCCCCCCTCATATTAGAAAACTAAAAAGAATTTTTTTAAAGGTAAGCAGAAACCAGATGACCAAAAATAGAGTAAGTAAATTCAGAAGGCAATAATCAAAATTTTAGGAATTTCTTCAACTTTGACCTGAAGATATCACAGGGAAACCAGGATCTACCGGCAACAAACAAATGAACAAACAATGAAAACGAGAAACAATCAATCCCGCATCCACCGCCCATAGGAGACCATCCACCACGAAAGCTTCACAGCAGACAGTCCTCCACAGAGGACAAACAAAAAAGCAACCATCCCCCGCCCCCACCATCCACTCCCCCATTCACCACCAACCAACCCAAGTCTCCCTGTGGAGATATTGAAACAATCTGACCAATTTGGAAAGCAAGGAGGAGAGAAAAAAGTCACAATCAATGATTAAAGAGAATAGCCATTTATGAGGAATTCCTTCAGTTTTGATTTGAAAATATTGATAAAATGATATTGAAAAAGATTTGAAAAAATGATATTGAATGTCATTCCAGAGTTTCACACCAAGATACTTTATTGATCTAAGACCATACAAAAATGTATTCCTTGAGGGTTGGAAAATGTCACCTCTAATTGCATGACGTGTTCCGTGGTTGTGAACCATGTTACTGAGCTGAAAATAGTTGTGAAGATGAGAAGGTGAAAGAAGATTGATAGATTTGAAGACAAACTTCAAAATGTCCTGATAAATCATGCCCTTCAGTTTGAGAATTTTCAATGAAGCAAATATTGGTGTTGAAGGTGATGCGAAGGGTTGAAGGGAGATAGACCTCAATACTTTTTTCTGCATTAAAAACAGAGGTTCAAGATAGGTGTCATAGGAAGGACCCAAAGTTGTTGAGCCATAACACAGAAATGAGGAGAAAATGGAATAATAAAGACTTTTCAAATCATCAAGATGAAGAAAATGCCTGATCTTAAAGAAGATGCCACATGTTCTTGAGAGTTTCTTAGTTAGTTCAGAAATATGATATTTCCAGGATAGATTTTTATCCATCAAAAGGCCTAAAAATTTAACATATTTGGATCTTGAGACAGGCTTCTTGCCAAATTTTATACTAATTTGTTCAGGAAATTTCTTTCTAGTTGAGTGGAATATGACAAAGTTTGTTTTTTCAATGTTAAGGGCTAATTTTTTTATTTCAAGCCAAGATTTTACTTTCAGCAGCTCTCTATTAAGTTTGTAATTGAGTTTGTTAATGTTATCAGACTCATAGTAAATATTTGTATCATCTGCAAATAGGAAAAAAGACTAAATCTTAGATACATTAGGCAAATCATTGATGTAGATTTAAAAAAGTAAGGGGCCAAGTACAGAACCTTGAGGAACACCACAAGTTATTTTCCCTGGATTAGAGGAATACCCATTTACTGAGACAAATTGCCGTCTATCAGTCAGGTAAGACTCAAACCACTTCAGTGCGATACCTCTAACACCATAGTGATTCAGTTTTTATTGTAGAAATTGATGGTTCACAGTATCAAAAGCTTTCTGTAAGTCAATGAATATTTCATATCCAATTCTATTAGAGTCAAGCGTACATTTTATTCTCTCAGTCAGACTAATCAAGGCATGGTCGGTAGAGTGGCCACTACGAAAACCAAATTGCATCTCAAACAGAATCTCATGGAGATCAAAAGACGTATTGGAGTAGCGAAAAGCTTCTTTTGGAAGCATAAAGAATTAGTAAAACACACATAAGCATGGAGCTAAAGAAAGTGATCCTAACCACATGTATCTTGTTGGTTGTCAGTTATGGATGTGAATATGGGACATTTAATGCAGCTATTGTCAAACAGTTTGAAGTCAGTCGAAATGTAGTGCTACAGAAGAATATCAAAAAGAAAATGGACAGATATGGTTTCAAATAAGGATGTTCTCAGCAGAATGGGACTAGTTGGACCATGTCTTACGAAGGAATTGTTTAAAAGAAAATTGGAATTTGCAGGTCATGTATTACGAGGCTCTAGTGGAACAATGTATAATGAAATTATAGAAGGATACATCCATGGAAAAGAGACAAAGGAATGCAGCGTAGAACGTGGATCGACGATTTGAAAGATTTGACAGGAATAACAAACTTTGGTGCATTGAAACGAACAGCTGAAGACAGAGTGAATTGGAAATTCATGGTTTCCAACCTTTTTGTCGAAGATGGTACCAAATGATGATGATAGGGTCGACTGAATCTGTATACTTTTTTGGGATACCCCGTATACTTGTTCCAGAGGCTCTCAGGGCATTGTTTATTGACTATTTTGTGTGTCATGATAGATCTATAAAATTACTGTAGATGATCTGATCAATGTTCAGCCCATGATTGGTCCAAGGGTCTCCTTGTCTAGCATCTAGCATTTTCACTAATGGAGAAGGCCCTGTGCTGCCGACGCTGAAGCATTTCCAACCTCGTTTTTGGCAGGCTTCTCCAGACAACATTCTCATATCGGAGTCGACTTTCAACCAGCGCATTGTAAACCTCACATAGCTAAGAATGCGAGAGAATGTTTTTAAACTTTTTCAATTCAGACAAACCACTTAATACTTTAACTTTCATGGATTTGAAGTCTTCTTTCCAACTGAGATTCTCGTCAGCGATAATCTCAATTGACTTATAGTACTTACAGTTACACTTATAGTAACTACCTTATTATCTTCGTACAAAGTCGAATATTTGACAAATTTATACTTTTATCTGGGAAAGCTCTTTGGGCAAGTCCGAGGCTATTGCTGTGTGCATATCATCAGCATATATGCTCGCCGAAAAAACTGCAAACATCCTTCAAAGTCGTTAAGGTATATTGTGAAGAGAAGGGGGCCAAGGTAGGAACTTTGAGAAATACAACAGGCTACTCCCTTGCTTTTAGAGTGTTTCTTCTCCCTAGAGTCATTCAAATGAGGTTCTGATGTAAACTTATTGTATGCTGATTAAAGCCTTCCAAAGTACCTCAGCAGAAATATTCTCGAGTTGACTCTTCATTCAGTGGCGGCTGGTGAGGAAAATGTTTGTTGGAGCAACTCTCAGAAAAGGAGGGGGTCTGGGGGTGAAACCAATGGAAATCTGTTCGTGACCATGCCTTTTAAACGCTCAGAAAATGTTGCAAACGCTTATAAATAATTTTCATTCTGCAAGTGGCAATTCCTCACTTATAGCAGAATGCTTCGAATGATATGTTCTTACCTTGATTGAGTTTTAAGCATTTTTTCTCAAATTTCTGTAAAAAATTCACTTCCCTCTTTATATTGAAACATTTTACAACGCAACGAAATAGACAACATACAGATAAAAGAAATGACTTTTGAGAGTCATGTGGTAGCTAAGAACTTTACTTGCTTCTTTACTTTTGTGACAGATGTTGCAAGTCACTATCTGTGGACTGTGTCCAGATGTGCTAGCAGTGCCTGAACCTTCCAGACTTCCTTCAATCTGTAGCTCCTCGTAAATGCACGCAATGACGACTTCTCCGTCAGCAAATCTGGGCGATCTGGCCTGAAAAATTTACTTCAATTTCTCTTTTCAACTGGTCTGTGCGAGGCTGGCTCTTGCCCATAATTCGTTTCACTTTTATCGTGCTCTGGCTGTCAGGCCTAAGAAAATTTGCCGCAAAGGTTACGTTGCTGCTGTTGAACGGGGAGGGCAAAATGGTTTTCACCCATATTTTGGAAAAATTTACTAATCAGCTAACGTCATGGACGACCAAAACACTGTAGTGCGCTTGACAACATGAACCTGTGAGGTGCAGTTCAAAGAAATCACAGCATGATTGACAGCCTCAAAGGGAAGCCGATCCTATCATTATCAATCATGAAAACGACGCCACATAATTTTTAAAAGGGCCTAATTTCCAATACATTGCTGATGTTTTCTTCAAATTACTAAAATTACTTATGAACATCTGACCGAATTGTTTTTGCCCTTCGTAACATAAGGAAGAAATGCAAAACGAGGCTGGGAGCTAACCCTTCCCAAAGGAGAAAATATGGCGGGCCGGAATCGAGCCGCCGAGTGCCAGTCTGTGGTCTTGGCACCCGATCGGTGCTTGCGCGCCAAAATTTGCACCTGATTCACACCAATTAGCCTCGTGGGAGGTTGGCGAAGCTGCCAGAGTAGAGGATCTCCAAAGGTGGATCAAAGAAGCTTTAGAAAATGCATCAGTTGCTTCTACCAAAAAGGTGCAGTTTTGTCCAATAACAGCGATTTATTCAAAGTGAAATAACTTCAAAGCTGGTCCTGGCCCTACGATATAACTTGGTGGAATAAAACTTCAGGATACAATTCACTCCTGGCCCTACGGAGAAACTTCCTAATTTTGCAGTCAACATGTTGATTAACATGGCAGTGTACTGCGATTATCCGGGAAAATTTGCAAAATGTGTAATTTTCGTTTTTGAAAAACTACGTTTCTGGCGGTAATTTCTCTAACAAACAATGGCCTATTGGCCTAGGCATTGCTGTATTTTGAACTTAACACTTGGGCTTGTTCTGGCTTGTTTTGTACTTCGGAGAGATGAAGAGAGGCTGTCGAAGGGGAGCAACTGATGATCACATCATATGATATGAACAAGAATAATGTTTTCTGCTAATTTCAAACGATTGTTTGACATAAATCAATCATTTCAATCAAAACACTGATAAAATTGTTCCTGGTGAAGCTTTAGTGCACAGCTGCACACTTTAAGTATCATATTTGTACTTAACTTGTTTTGTCTGTAAATTAAACAACATTTATTTGAGAACCAGAGGGTACAAAGCCAGTTCTCATTCCATTTGACTTATTTACGTAAAAATATTTTATCCTGTAGGATTACCTTTATTTTTATTAATGCAAATGAACTGAGAAACGGAGAACCTACATCCTTCACTTGAGGACATCCTCCCTAAAAGTATTTTCAGTACAGGATTTGAACTAGAAATCATTCATGAAAGCACTTTTAGTACTCAGCGTTATGGGGACATGCATATTAAACTGCATATCTATGTGGTCTTCAGGGTTTTCATCGTTTTGATTGTGATGGCAAGGCAACAATGATATGCTGCATTCTGTTGACTGTGATGAGTGATTACATCAAATCTGTCTGTTAATAGTATGTTTGAGAATGACTTTAACATGTGATTATAGTCAAGCTTGATCAAGCTCTAACCATACATGCAAACTGACCAACATTGTGCCAAAATACTCATTTCAAGCTCCTTCAAGCCAAAATCATGCCCCTTTCAAGCTTGTGCAGGCAGAACTTTTTCTTATGGGGTGCTCTAGATTTCAAGAGTTAAGCAATTTTAAATTTTCTCATTTTTCTCTGGACCATGTTGGCATTTTCAATTTTTCATTGGTTTTAGTTAAGTATAAGTAGAGTCACAAGAAAGTGCATCTTTCAAAGAGGCAACTTATTATTTTCATACAGGGTGTCTCAAAAAAATTGTTCGACATTTGATAAAATATTGAAAAATAGGGACAACGTGAACAAGCTCATGGAAAGATAACCCTGTTCCTAAGATTATGAAGTAATTTTAGAGACTAAAATCGCGCAAATCGGTTGAAAATTCACTGATTTGCGAGCTCTCGAAGATAAAAAATATGAGATAGCTGAAACCAGAGACCCCCAGATTACTGGTATTGCATAAAGCTCGAAGACGGAGGTAAGAGAAGTTTATCCAATGTCATACCTCTCGTTGATATCAGAGCAAACCAAATAGGACTTCTAAAGAAAATTATTTCTTGCGATCATTCTCTAAATTTCCTTTCATTGCATAAGTCCAAAAACAGTGGTTCAGAACATAATCGGCGAGAGACTGAATCTGTTTCCTCAAAGCATCTATATGCTTGACAGCTAGGTTATCGAAAACCTGTTTAAATCCAACTTGGTTCGCCCTGAAACAATTGAGAAATAACAGAAACGACGGCCTATGGAGCTTTTACCATAAATGCCATTTCGAGGCCTCTGGTTTCAGCATTCGCACAAATTTGAACTTCAAATGCTTGTAACTCCATGAATTTTTAGCGGATTTGCAAGATTCTTGTGTCAAAAATCAAACTAAAATCTCAGAAAAAGGGTGACTTAACCAAGGGTGCATTCAGCGTATCGTTATTTTTTAGTATTTAATCAAACGTCGAACAATTTTTTTGAGACACCCTGTAGGTATTATTGAAAAGAAATCATATTTTATCACAGTATTTTCTTGAATGGGCACCCGGGCACCCTCCCTCTTCATGATTGCATTCCTCCAAGGACAATGCTCTGGTATTTTTAGGATGGGGATGCTCAAGTTATTTTTTGGGTCTAAAATTTGGGCCAAGGTTATTTTTCAGGTCAGTCATTTGGAAATTCATTCCGAGGGTCAATTTTTTGTGCTGACAACTGTTTTTTTGTTTTTGTTGATATTTTATACCCTAGCCTGCCAACCTGATCCTACTCATACCAGAGTAACCCCCTCGGCTAATCCCCTGAATGCTGAGAACTGGCCGGCCCCACAACTTCTCCACCCAGTGAGCGTGCTCGCAAATGTTTGCTTTCCTTGTCGTATCATCGTTAAAAAAAGTGCGATCGCACTGAGATGGCCTTGAAAAAGTGCTTTGCTTTGCAGTTATTTCTTCTTTGTATAGACCAACAAGTAACAAGATTCGTATGTGGCCTCCAGGATGTCCTCTCCAACTCCTTCCAACCGTCCAACATGTCATGAAAAGCATAATGTAGCCGGCTTGTTAGTAGGCCGTACTTTTCCGGTTTTAAAAGCCGAAGTGAGCTGACCAGTCAGCCAATGGCCTCGCTTTCGTTTTGCATTCCTTCCCTATGTTGCCTTTCGTTGAACTTTGCAGGTGGGGCACTACCCAGATGCTCCCTAGCACAAGCCGCCACTGTCTACATTACATCCACGCAACTTGTCGAATCGGTTGAGATCACCGTAGATCCAGTTAAACGTCACTAACCACCAAGTCCATTTTTGTAAAGTTTCTTGTCATAGAGTCGTGTCCATATTCCTTTGCAAGCCTATTTCACATTGGATGCTAGGCTTAAATTTCAGAATCCAGACCCGATAGAGGTGTCTCGAACGATGGGACTTTAGATCCCTTCAAACAATATCCACCAGAGCAAAGTTGGTGTTGATTCTATGGGCCCTATTGTACATTTTACATATTGCATTTGGATAAAATCTCATTAGGGATCAGTACTACATCGAATTTCCTCGTTCCGACAATAGGCCTATACTCAAATATTATTTGCGAACGCAGCAAATAAGACATAACTTCCAAAATTTCATGCGTTACGTGAATTATAGGAAGGAGTAAGATGAAGATGTTTCTTTGCTTCAGTTTCTCAAATCCTCTGCAGAATGCAAGTATTCCGTTTCAAATCGGCTTTTTTGCTGTAGCAAAGTAGCACAGCTATTCACCACAACATAACGCCAGTTTCCACTATTTTCCACCGAAAAATCACCATCAACTTTGGTCAAACGCAATGGATTTTCATCAGCTCTGCTCGCCACAATTTCTCTTCCAAGTTTTAAAACAGTTTGCTCATGTGGAGAAATCTTTTTTTCTATTCATGTGAGAAATTTACAACGAATTTTACATTCCACTATACCTATTTAGCTACATTGCAATACTACAGGGACGATTGCAAGGGGGAGCTACATTGCAAAGGGGAGCCAAGGACAACGACTACCCCAGAGCCTGAAAATAAAGACACACAATGATATCTTACATACAACTAACTGTGCTCCACTCACAATTAAAGGCCAAAGAATACTCTACTAGATTCTGTTTCACATTGGATGTCAGATCAGTGTTGGAAAGAAATAAAGAAAAAGTCACGAGTGCAGGCTCGTTGAGGGATTAAGTTGGATGAAGTCTGACATCCAATATGAAATAGAATTTACAAAAAAAAAGAAATAACATTTACGCAAACTTGGTGGCTTCTTTGTACATAGCCTAATCAGACCGACCGGTTTCGTTGATGAATTAAATACTAGGTGAAGAATAGTTTTGTTGACGTCATCAGAGAAGTCTTTATCACCATACAATTATATTTCAACCAGGATGTTGTTCGAAAGACTATTGATTTGGATAAATGGTCGTATTCCAGCGAGAAGATTTCGGCGTTGAATCTCAAAGACAGGGCAGAGCAACAAGAAGTGCTGCGTATTTCATTGTCGTCGTTCATTGGACACATAGGGTTTACGGTATCCCTGAAATTATGCTTGAATTTGTGAAAATTCAATTTACTAAAGCCGAACCTTAATTGAGAATTTCATTTCATTTCATTTTAAATTATTTATACACGAAATCCCTTCAGCTAATAAGTCTAATACTACAAAAAAGAAAGTTTTATTAATTAAAATTATATACAAAACGAAAAATTACGAGGGCTAATGGCATTGCTGATCTTCCAGGGAATCGTGTTTTAACTAGCTTTCAGCTCATCAGATGTGTTTTTAGTTGTTTTTTGAATTGGCATAAGGTAGGAAGCTCCCTGATGCTTATTAGGATTTCATTCCAGACATTAAGAGCTGAATAGGATAATCCTTTTTTGACATACTCCAGATTATATCTCGGAATCTGAAGATCTCTGCAGAATCGCGTGTTGTAGCTGGAGTACTCGGATCTTTGTTGGAATTTGTTCCAGAGACTTTCTGGGCAGAGTCTGTTCATGATCTTATAGGCCATAACGGCACGATCAAACATGACAAGTTGCTCAGTGCGAAGGAAATTATGTGACCATTCGTCTTTAATCCTGGACGTTTCGATTATGGAGATGGCCCTGTCCTGAAGACGTTGAAGGGATTCCTTTTTTGAATTTGAGAGGTGACCCCAGATAACATCTGCATATCGCATGTGACTTTCTACAAGAGCACGATATACATTGCTTAACTGAGATTGTGGGAGGATGTTTTTCAACTTTTTTAATGATGTAAGACCTCCATGAACTTTTCCTTTGACAGTTTTGAATTGTTCTTCCCAGTTAAGCCCTTCGTCTACAATGACTCCAAGTGATTTGGTTTTTTTCACTCGTTTTATATCTGAGCCATTCAGTCTCAATGTTTCATGTATCTCAACTTTATTAGTTCTACGAGGGTGTCCAATTATCATATACTCTGTTTTTGAGGGTGGGCGCTTAATTTATTTAACCTCATATATTCAGAGATATGGGTCAATTCCTCTTGAGCCTTATGAACAAGTTCTTCATCATTCATAGATGTTACGGTCACGTGAGTATCATCAGCATACATACCAGCCTTGGAAACTTTCAAACATTTTTCAAAGTCATTCAGGTAGATTATAAAGAGAAGGGGGCGTAGACAGGAACCCTGGAGAATACCACATGCAACTGTCCTAGACCTTGACTCATAGCCATTGGCGGCACAGTAGTGCCTTCTGTTTTCTAGGTATGGTTGAAACCAGTCTCCGGAAAGTTCTCGGATACCGTATTTTCTCAGTTTTGTCGCGGAGTCATGCGTCACTGCGAAGGACTCAAGTGAGAACTGGACAATTGAGACTGCTGATATAACCTTTAACCTTTTTATTGTTTTTGACACAAAGCGGATCGTGACAGAACGGGTGATTGTGAGGAGAAGAGTGTGGGCGTGAGCTTCCGCTGTGGGTTTTTTTGTTTTTTGCTGTATGATTTGGTTGGAAGATGAAGGTGATGGAAAATCAAATATTGTGAATTTTTGTTGTCGTGCTTCGACCCAGTTCGCGACAAAGTGGCACCTGCAGATGAGAGAAATCAACAAGTTTTAGTGGAGTATAAACCAACCAAATCGAGAGTATGGCGGATGCAGCGAATCAGGAGAAATCAAAGAAAGTCGCAGGGAAACTAAGCCTGTTGACATTTATTGAACACGAAACGCGAGGTATTTTGAACACAAGAGACTACAAGGTGATTGGGAGACAACTAAACATTTATGAATCGAGAATCGAAGAAGTTTACGAGCTGAAAACTAGGGTATAGGAGCTGAAATTGGAGAATGGTGACGATGTGGGAGAAATTCGAAACTGGAGCAATAAAATCGAGGCAGAAATCAAGAAATTCGACCCTATCATGGTGGAACTGCAAGAAGCTTTGAAGCAAATCAAATTAAGTGAGCGAAGGGAAGAAGAAAAGGAGCTTTTATCGTCCAAGCAACGACAGTTTGAGGTGGAATCGGAGCTTGAGAAAGCTAGGTATGAGCAGAAATTTCAGTATGAGCGTAGATTGCAGGAACTTAATTCAACTTCGCCTCCAAATGAGCAGGAATCAACAAAGGTTAAGTTACCAAAGCTGATTATTTCAAAATTTCAGGGTACCCATTGTCACAAACCTCGTAGTCTCAGACAGCGAAAAATGAGAGCGTATGTGGGAAATTTCTTGAAAACTTTAACTCAGGCTAATCCTTAGCCTCTAGGAAAGTACTACAAACACTCGTACTTCCAACCCCTAAGCCGTCTGCCTAGAACCATCTAAATATTCAACAAAAATGTCCATTATCTATTCTAAATCAAGTTCTAAAATTATGTATTACCAAATGTAGCAAATTAAAGTTATTACGTAAACTAAATAATGTTTCTCGAAAGGGAACATTACGTAAGGTTACTACAGCTAAAAAAAGTAACTACATCACTGTTTGGGGCAAATCCCTATCGTAAACAAAACTGTAAACAAAGGAGGGGAATTCTTCCTGCAACGTCATGCAAATCTGTGCAAGAAGGGGATTCCTATGGGATGTAAATAGACTACTACGTAATAGACGAAAATTACCAACTACAAACTTAAAGGGCCTAAGTATACCTTAGGGTGGGGAACAAGACGGGCCTAAGCATATCGTGACACCATCTAGATTGGTGTAGATTTTGGAATCAAATTGAAGCTGAAATTGATAGAGTTAAGATAGATCCAGTCACAAAATTTTCCTATTTGAAAGAGTTGCTTTTGCCAAAGGTGAGGGCTAACATAGAGGGCCTTCCCCTTACCCCAGAGGGCTATGAGAGGGCAAAGCAAATTCTAAAATCTACGTATGGTAAATCAAGTGAAATCACAAATGCTTATGTGCAGAACGTCACATCACTACCAGTCATCAAAGGGGGGAGCCCTGCAAAGATTCACGATTTTTATGAGAATCTTGTGATCAGTGTGCAGGCCCTAGAATCCATGAGGAAGTTAGGAGAAATTAATGGTTTGATCCGGGCAACATTAGATAAGCTTGAGGGGATACGTGCAGATTTAGTTCGTACAGATGACACCTGGCAGGAATGGGGATTCCCTCGATTAGTTAATGCACTCAGACGATGGACTGAACAAAATCCCATATCCCAAGAAGAAAGGGGGGCGAGTACAAATTTTTGGGAAACTAGCCAGGGCTCACAGAAACGTGAAAAGTTCTTTCAAGTAAGGCAGGAATGGAAAAGGAGGTCATGCATATTTTGTGAGGGGGATGACCACAAATCAGTTGAATGCAAGAAAGCCATAGAAATAGCACAAAGGAGGGAATGTCTAAAGAAAAAGAAACTTTGTTTTAATTGTACGGGAACCAGTCACAGAGCCGTGGAATGTAGAGTGAGGAGCCGATGTCAAGTTTGTGGTGCGAGACATCACACATCAATTTGCGATTAGAAACCTGAGCAACCAGAGCAAGTTTTATTAGCAACAGGAGAGCAAGGAGTAATATATCCCATTGTCATCTTAGGGTAGATGGGGTAAAATGCAGGGCCTTGTTAGACACAGGGGCTGGTAGCTCTTACATCTCAGACAAGTTGGTAAGCATTCTTGGAGAAAGACCAGTTTTAATGCAAAACAGGCAAATAGACATGATGCTAAGCACAGTAAACAGGCAAATTGAGATTTACAATGTGGAGGTAGAAAATTTTAGGGGGGACTTCAAGCTAGCAGTTGATGTAAGCAAAGTTGATAGAGATGTGCCGCTTTCTGTGAAGAATCCTAGGTATCAAGATGTTCTAAAGAAATACCCCCACTTACAGGGAGTAAGGATGGATGACGTCGATGAAAAACCAGAGCTTCCTGTCCATTTAATCTTGGGGGCATCAGAGTATGCAAAGATCAAAACAGATGCAAAGGCAAAAATCGGGAACCCGGAGAGCCTGTAGGGGAGCACACAATATTCGGCTGGACGCTAATTCCTTCAGGAGCAGATGCTGATGCAGGTCACATGTTTTTTTGCTAAAGGGACATTAGCAGATTATGACCGCCTTTGCAACCTAGATGTACTAGGATGAGAGAATCACCAAGGAGGGGAAGAAGATTTAGTTTACGGTGAGTTTAGAGAGCAGTTAAAGCAACAGCCATCGGGTTACTATGAAACAGGGCTTTTATGGAGGGCAAACTGCCCAACACTACAAGACAACAAAGCTGGAAGCCTTGCAAGGCTAGATAGGCTAACACAGAAGCTCATGAGAGAACCAGAGCTGTTTGCACAGTATGACCAGATCACCAAAGACCAAGAAACACAAGGAATTATTGAAAGAGCAAGCCATGAACCGGGGGAAAGTCCTTTTATTTGCCACACAAGCCAGTGGTGAGACAAGCAGCTGAAAGCACTAAGGTCAGAGTTGTTTATGATGCATCTGCAAGCCAAACAACTATGCACCATCACTTAATGATTGTTTAGAGACAGGACCACCATTGCAGAACCTCATATGGGATGTCCTAGCAAGGAATAGAGTAAGGCCAATCTCGCTTGCGGGGGATTTAAAACAGGCCTTCCTACAAGAGGATCGTGATGTGTTGCGGTTCCATTGGATAAAAGACAGACACAGAGAAAACATAGAGACATTCCGTTTCACGCGAGCCCTTTTTGGCTTAAATCAATCACAGTTTTTATTAGGGGCTACAATTGAAGAGCACATGCGCTCAAAAGAAGCAGAATTTCCTAAGGAAGTAAAAGAGATACGACACAGCATATATGTCGATGACATCTTGTTATCTGGAGAGACACTAAGTAACATGGAAGAGCTGAAAGATAAAGTCGCAAAGATTTTTTATGTAGCTGGCTTTAAGTTACACAAGTGGAATTCAAACCTGCCAGAATTAGAGCAGGATGTTACACAGCAGACAGATATAGAGATCTCAGAGCAGAGTTATGCAAAGCAGCTATTAGGGTAGGGAGAGATGAAACAAAGCTGTTGGGTTTATCTTGGAACAAAGCTGAGGATACCCTTGGGGTAGTTTTTCCAGAGAATAGAGAGAGAATGTAACAAAGAGAAGTTTGCTCAAGAACTTGGCATCATTCTATGATCCAATGGGTATTGTATCACCAGTAACTTTGGGGGGAAAGCTTATCTATCCGGAAGTTTGTGATGCAAAACTGCCATGGGATCAGGAGCTACCCACAGAGTTATCAAACAAGTGGAACAAGTGGACAAAGGCGTTACCAGATAAAGTAGATATCCCAAGGAGCATTTCAAAATTCAGAGAAAGCATAGATGCAATTGATCTGCACGCATTTGGTGATTCAAGTGGGTTTGGCACAGCAGCTTGTGTGTATGCATTGATCACACAACCATCAGGAGTTACTCAAGGGCTCCTTGCAGCAAAATCAAGGCTAGCAAAGAAGGGACTAACAATACAAAGACTTGAGCTAGTCTCAGGTCACATGGCAGCCAATCTACTGGCAACCATCAGGAGCAGCCTCGCAGGGCTACCAGTCAGATCTTGCTACGGATGGCTGGACAGCTCTATGGCTCTACATTGGATAAGGGGACAGGGGAATACAAGCAATTTGTAAGCAACCGAGTGAGACAGATTCATGAAAAGGATTTCATAGAGTTGAGACATGTGGGCACCACAGATAATCCTGCAGATGTCGGGAGCAGGGCTTGTTCAGGAAACAAGATTCCAACAAGATGGTTCAGTGGTCCAAAGTGGTTATCAGATCAAGACAAATGGCCACTTGACATAGAAGCAAAGTCAACAGAAGAGTCGGAGGTGGAGGCAGGGCCGATCAGTTAGATATTCAAAGCGTCGGCGGAAAAGAGAGATCGGTTTGACGAAATACTTGAGAAGCACACATATTGGGACACCTTGAGGCTGATGGCATGGATAAATAGATTTGCTGCCAACAGCCGAGCGAAGAAGGCGGAAAGAATCAAGGGTCCACTCACAACAGAGGAAATCCAGAATCAGATCAGATGGTGGATCAAGAGAGTTCAAGCACGTAATGAGAGCACAGAGAGATTCAAGAACGAACAACAGAGATTAAACCTCCAAAAGAACAGCCAAGGAATTTATGAATGCATGGGGAGGATACAAGGAAGTTACCCAATTTATTTACCATCAGATTCACTGTTCAGTGAAAAGCTTGTAGCTGACAACCACGTAAATGCTACGTTGTATGGAGGAGTGACTTTGACAATGGAACGGGTGAGACAAACGTACTGGATCCCCAGGCTTAGAAAGATGGTAAAGAGAATGTGAAAAGAGAACACAGTTAGCGAAGGAGATGTGGTGCTAATTCACGGAGAAGACAAGAACAGAGGCAAGTGGAGTATTGGGATTGTAGAGAGTTTGATCAAAGGACGAGACAGAGTGATCGGAGCGGCAAGAGTCAGAACAAGAAATACGGTTGTAGAAAGAGCTGTACAACTACTGTATCCATTGGAGTTAGCATGCGAAAGAGAAAGAGCATCAGGAACATGTAAGCTCAATCCGCAAGCTGAGGAATACAGACCTAAGCGAAAGGCTGCACAACTCGCAGCAGAGACAGCCAGAGAGATTATTCAAGATGAGAGTAGAGGCTTAGCCGATGATTGACATTTGCTGTCCAGGGACATCAAATGGGGGGAGTGTGTCGCGGAGTCATGCGTCACTGCGAAGGACTCAAGTGAGAACTGGACAATTGAGACTGCTGATATAACCTTTAACCTTTTTATTGTTTTTGACACAAAGCGGATCGTGACAGAACGGGTGATTGTGAGGAGAAGAGTGTGGGCGTGAGCTTCCGCTGTGGGTTTTTATGTTTTTTGCTGTATGATTTGGTTGGAAAATGAAGGTGATGGAAAATCAAATATTGTGAATTTTGTTGTCGTGCTTCGACCCAGTTCGCGACAGTTTTTCTGGCAAAATCTTATGGTCAACGGTATCGAAAGCCTTTTTGAGGTCGAGGAATATTGCTAAATTAAGTTGCTGGTGGTCAATATTCTCATACCAGTAGTCAGTACTATCAATCAATGATGTTATTGTCGAACAAAGTTTTTGAAAAGCTGATTGACTCATTGTTAGAGCCTTATTTGCCTTGAGGTATTCATAGACTTGATCATGCACAATTCTTTCGAGAATCCTTGAGAACACAGAGATCACCGAGATAGGCCTATAGTTGTTAGCTTCGCTTTTAGAACCTGATTTGAAGATAGGTGTAACCCTCGCCAGTTTCCAGACATCAGGGAAAATACCCTTCCGCAAAGAAGGGTTGAAAACCATTGTCAATGGTTTGCATATGAGATCCACGGCGTCCTTTATGAGCATTGTCGGAATCTTATCAGGCCCTGGTGCCTTGCCATTTTTTAGTTGCTTAATGGCCTTAGGTACGTAGTTGTCATCAACCGGGGTAAGCCTCATCGTATTAGGTTCATTATCAATATGTTTAAGAGGACCATCATTGGCATTTTGTTCAATTTTGCTGGCAAGCTTTGGTCCAACTGAAACCAAATGGTGATTCAATGCCTCCAATATATCTCCTTCTTTGGTTAGTTTTCTGCCCTCCATGCTCAAACTCGCAGGCATTGTCGATTTCGAAGATTTTTCTAAGACTCTGTTAATAGTTTGCCACATTTGCTTCGGGTTGTCCTTATTTTCATTAATTAACCCGTGGTAATGTGACTGTACAGCAACTCTTATTTCTTTCGTTAATTTATTTCTAAGTTGCTTATACACACTCCACTTCTCAGGAGATTTTTCAGCAGCTCTTTCTTTCGTTAATTTATTTCTAAGTTGCTTATATACACTCCACTTCTCAGGAGATTTTTCAGCAGCTCTCTTTGCCAAATCCCTCTCCCTCATTAGGTTTCCAAGGTGCAGAGTCACCTCGTACCCTTCTTTTTTTGAGAGGTGCATGCATATCTAAGTCAAGCTCATAAGCCTCCTGAAAGGCGGAGGCCATTGCATTTGGATTTTCAGAAAGTGGATCAAGGATGGTAGGCCAATCAATCTGGCGTAGATCGTTCCGAAAAAGTTCCTTATCATAATTGCTAAGGCTGCGAGTCTCAATGATTCTTGGTTTTTTCTTTCTGAGTCTCCAAGCATTAATTTTTCCCACGCCATACACCATGTAGTGGTCAACTATCCCAATCCGTAAGACATCTGCTCTTAAGATGTACCTGGGGCTCGTTGTTGAGAAATGGTCTATTAGTGTTTTTGTGGTTTTCTGTTCATTTTGCTCGTTCGTCGTAACAGCAACCCTTGTGTACTTATTCATCAATTGCGCGAATTGAAACTCGGAATAAATCATTTTGAGTTTCTTGGCATGTGCGTTTTGATTGTTTTTAAAGTCACAGCCGGTGTCACCTATCAGAATTATTTCCTTTTTCTTTTTGTCTACTGCCCTCAATATGTCTCTTAGATTTTTGAAAGATTCATGGTCCAGTCCTGCGGTTGGAGGACGGTACCAGCACATAAAGAGAAAAGGTTTGGCATGATCTGATGTGAATTCAAGTGCAACCAGCTCTAACTTGTCACTTTTGATCTTAACAGTTGGTTCCGGCAAGCTTTCTTTCACGTAAATTGCCACTCCTCCGCCATTGGCATTTCGGTAGTTTCTGTAAATACTATAACCATTAATGTTCACACAGGAGTCCCTAACCGTTTCATCCAGTCGAGTTTCACTCAGGCCAATGATGTCAATATCATTATCATTCAGCACGATTTCAAGCTCCCTTCTATGTTTCTAAGAGAGACTATATTCAAAAACGCTATTTTGAGACCATTTCTGTTACAAGAGCGCTTATTACTACTTGCCGCCGTGTTTTTATCTGAGCTGAATGACCCCTAGCAATACTTAATATACCTACTCCCTTCCGTAATACCCCCTTCCTTCCCATCCTTCCCATGTAACCCAACCTTTCATAAATTGCTACACTGAATATTACCGTTATCAATAATGTCAAAACCGTTTATAGCTAGTTCTTCTTCAAGTAACCCATTTAACTTTCTCACCTTTGTGTTTATGGATTGGTCATCCTTTCTTCTGATCACTGATGAAAATGCGATTCGTGAATTCAGGTTGTTTGTTTGGATTTGATTAAGTGTGTCGATAACATCTTTGCACAGCTGTTCAGGGGAGCTGGATTTCACATCACATCATTAGTTGCTGCATGGACTATGATGATTTCTTTATCGCTTTTTCCAACTTTTCTTACAGCTTGCTTGATTTTCATGCCTGGTTTGCAATTAATCTCAATATCACGGTGGTCATTGGCAAGTTTTGTATCATCTTTTCGTCGCAGCTGTGAATCTCCTACAATTAAGACCTTGACCTTTTTCACCTTGTTTTGTTTTTCAGCATCATTCAGCTTTCTCTCTCCAGCCTTTTTCGTTTTTCCTTGGTGAGAGCCCTGTTTGTTTCTGGCAGCATTTTTGCATCTGTTTTGCTTCTCAGTCTGCTCTTGATCTGCAACGCTAGCATCAGACAATTGGCTTTTGTTTGTTTCTTTGTGATGACGTTCTGCATCAGTGATGAGTTCTTATCGAATTTCTATTCTTTTTTCCGCCGCTGTTTGTTCTCTATTGTTTATTTCACTATTGTTTAAACATTCTGGTTGTATTCCATTGTTTCCAGAGACTATGCGTTCAATCGCTATTTCCAACTCTCTGTTTTGCAGTTTTAGTGAAAGATTTTCAGCCAATAAATCATATGATTTGGACCTTTCCTCTTGCAGCAGACGATTGAAGAGATTTATGCTGTCCACCACCTTATTAACAGAGCTAATAAAAGTTTTGCCTTAAAACAGCAACAGATGGTGCAAGCCTAATTTCAGGATCAATTCTATTCCATTCAGATAAGCAGTGAGGATAAAGGCTAGATTTAAACTTTTCTGTTCTTGACGGGGTTCGCCCAAGGACATCCTATTGCGAAGAGAATATCTCGTTTGAGGAGGTTGTGGGATTGGATCCTTCATATATGTGGGAGTGAGATGACTGATGATCTTGTAGAACAAAGTAAGACGTCTACTCCATCTCCGGTAACTTAAATGACTCCCAGCCAAGTTCTGTATATAATTTTTCTCACGATGTTCCCCTCCATGTGCCTGTCAAAGCACGAGCAGCAGAATACTGAACAGACTCTAACTTTTCCATTAAATTTTGTTAAGTCATGCCTCCGCTGAATTCACATACTTTGGCTGGAATATGGTAGATAACATCCCCATAATCCAGGTGGGGTCGCACATGAAGCTTGTATAGTTCATGCAGGGTTCTTCTGGGCAGATAATTGGAGAGACATTTCAGCAAACCAATACCCTTTCTTAGCTTGGAGATTGTAGTCCTCATATGAGCCGAAAAAGATAACTTTGGATCCAATAAAATGCCTAGATGCTTGTGTTCATTTACTTTTTCCACTAGTATGTTGTTAAAGTGGATCATTGGATGATCTAGTTCATTCTTTTCCTTGAAAATATTAGTTCCACAGCTTGCTTTTGCGGGTCAGGATTAAAAGACATCCTCCTGTCATGGGCCCATTGACTTATCAACGTCAGATCATGGTCCATGTCATATGCAGCTATATTTTATTCTCGGACAGCCGTGAACAATGACGTATTATCTGCAAAAAGGTTAACATTTCATTTCAGGTCTGCAGTAAGATCAATTATATACGCAAGGAAGAACGATGGTCCTAAAATGGAGCCCTGCGGCTTTCCTACTGAAATCAATCAGAGCACTGCCCATTCAGAACTGCTTACTGTTTTCGATCCTTGAGGAAATTTATGATGAAAGAGAGAAATCGTACGGAGACACCACATCGTTTTAATTCATAAATTAACCCATCATGCCATACCCTATCGAATGCATTAGAAATATCAAGATACACAGAACGAACGTCAATCAAGAGGAGGGTTGCAGTCTAAAGCATTGAAGATCGTATGCTTTATGCATATCAGCTGGCTAATCGTTGAGTCGCCTAGTCGAAAACCTGATTGATTTGGGTTAAGTAATTCACATGAAACAACATGTGAGTATAGAGAATCGTACATGAGTTTTTCGAGAATTTCCCAAAAATTGGTAGAAGAGAAATTGGTCGGTAGTTACTTTTTCGATTTTTTTCATTTTTCTTGTGAACTGGGACTATATTTGCGCACTTCAGATTTCAGGAAATACACCCTGCCTCAAACAGTTTGTAAATATTATCATAAGAGGAGTCACCAACGGAGCATCAGCTGATTTTGCCTTTCCGATTTTGCTCCAGCCATGCGCTTGACATTCACTATCTTTTCCTAAGAGATAGTAAAGCCATTCATTAGGGTAAAGGTGTGTAGGAGCGAGCTGGGGGAATTTCACTGCCCGCATCAATCGTTGTGCACTGAAGTATGAAATAGTCATTAATTATATGTGCCTTTTCAGTGAAATCCGTTATGAATAACCCATTCTCTGAAAGAGGTGGTATTATTGGAATTTTCATCTTATTCAAAGTATTATTAATAAAAGTCCATTAAGTTTTGCTTGAAGTCCAAGGATTTGCCAAAGTTTGTCCTGTCTTGCGCAGGTAAGTGCGTTTGGCATCTTCGATCAGTTTTGCACCTTCGGATATCATCTGTTGTATTTCGTCAAGCTTGTCGTCCGGCTGACCGTTTCTCACAAAGCTTTTATAAGCATGGTTCTTTTTCCTTAGGGAACTTTTAACGGATTGCGTTCTCTAGGGAGCTTTGCACGGCCTAATCGTTTTAACTTGGTTTGAAATGTAATTAGAAAAATGTTCAGGAGGACTTCATTAAGTAATTTGACTTGCTCGTTAGGGCATGTAAGTGTATCAAGATTTTCGTGCCAATGAAACATTTCGATACCTTTCATAATAGCGACAAAATCAGCCTTATCGTAATACCAGATTCTGCGGGTATAGGGAGGTAGTGCTGTACTAGAAACAGATAACTTTCCATAAATAATTTGACGATGACAATGCTCGTGTAGAGATGAATGGACACCAGATTCAATCACCAGATTGGGCTGATCAGTAAACCTTAAGTCGATGCAGGATTTCGAGTTACCCATCAAATGTGTCGGTTCTGAAATCAACTGATGAAGACCAAGATCGGACGTTATTGACTCAAATAGCCTTCCTTCATTATCTTCAATATCATTTTCCCACCATTGAGTGGAGCGGCAGAAGTCTCTGATGATAATAACGCAAGAAGAATTCTCAGCATGCAGTTTTGACAGTAACAGTTCAAAGTTTATTTTGAAATTATCAAATTCATTTTGATTTTGACTTGGAACTCTATAAATTACAACAGAAGAATACTTTTTCTTATCTAATTGGATCTTAAAAACAACAACACAGTCTGGGAGCGTGACCAGATCAGGACGGTTTTTGGAAGGGAGAGAATCCTTTACATAAGCCCCTCTTTACATTTTGAAGGTGGTTTGCTTTATGAAATGTATTGCCGCCAAGTGAAAGCCTATCTTCATCAACGGTGCTGTCGATATCAGTTTCTACAATACCAACTAAATCATAGTTATATACCGAGTTGTATGCTTCAATAAGAGAAATTCTTAAAAATTCATGTGCAGCAATACTATTCAGATTCCAACAACAAAAATATAGCGTTTCAGGGCCAGGATTAGTTTCAACATCACTACAGAGCAGGATGGTAGCATAAACCAACCATCGAGTACCAAGTGTGCAGACTGCAATATACACAATGTAAAAATATGTGTGTTGAAAATAGCCGCCAAATCTTTTCTTTTGTCCGAAGCTCCCTTGGGGCGCTGACTCATCCTCTGATCAGATCGTGTTTTCTCCTAAAATTGATCAATCAGATGCTGTCACTTCATCACTTCCGCGTTTCGCTGCTAGATTTAGGCCATTTGGGGTACCCCCAATAAAAAAAACATTGCACGCTCGAGTAAATCGAAGTTTTTGAAAATTTTAACGGGAAAAGGACGCAAATACATAGGACCACAAGTGTTCATGTAGTCTCCTGGCAGTGGCTTGGAATGAATGATTGGTGGCAGTTTTCGAGGCAAGCATCAGTTTCTTTAGTCATTTGCATACAATATCCAGTATGAAATCAATAGGAGGATTGTCGGTTACGACTGAAGTTGGAGCAAAGTATCGAAACAACTGCCAAGATGCTTAATTTCTGCGCTTGGGATGGAGTGTGAATGAAACTAAATTGACGGAATTACAAACATTTCACACGGAAGACGATGGCATAGCACAAGGAGCGGTAAAGATCACGATGAAGCAGGTTTTCTTTCTATCTACTTTGCAGATGTTGTCTTGCTGTGAGCACATTTCAAAATTTTAAATTCCTATCGAGGGAGATTTTGACAAAGATATACACTCATTGCTTACAAGAAGCCGCTAATAGCCAAATCTGTGCCGTATGAAGTTGTAAATTCAATTTTGTAAGAAATATTAGAAAATGGATAAAAAACTTTAACCTCGGGAAGAACTGGTGTCAAACTAAACAACTCTAAGCCAAGCCCACAGACAAGTTTGTTGTAAAAGTTAATATAGTTTTCACATCCTTTTTATAAGGAACTGAATTTTTGGGTCAGTACTGGAAATATCGAAAGTTTCTTAAGATTATCAAATTTTGAGTACATAGATACTCAAAGTTTCTTAAAATTAAATTAAAATTAACCCTTAAAATATTCTTACTTTATTATCACTTGTTCACGTATCATGTTACTCGTAGGTACTTGTCCTTGAATACTGTCGAAACAGTATCGCAAAGGTTTCAAGGACCTTGTTTTGAAATTCACGAGGACCCAGGAAGGGGAACACGAAAAATCCGATAATCTTGAGAGACCTGTAGTACTGACGCAAATTCTTAATGATAATAATAATAAATAATAATAATAATAATGGAAACTTTTCATGATAAAATCCAACTAAATTACATACAACTTAAAAACAATAACAGAATCAGACTACTCACTACGGTGTAGGCATAGTCTGCCTGCATTCGCATAGGTGCTTCAAAATAGTTAACAAAAGTAAGGTAAGGTTCAAGTTAGAAGTTCATTAGATCCAACTCCGTCCACTCCTTCGTTCTCATACAAAATATATAATAAGACGAACGTATACAAATTTCTGTTAGTTTTATAGAAATGTACGTTGCTGCTGTGTTGTCAATATTTAAATCTGTCAGCATTTTGAAGAATTCCTCTGAATGTTTTGAATAGATGCCGATAGCAGTCATCACGAGATTCACAAAACAGATTTTTCGATACGAACGTTTCGGGTCACCATCATTTAAGAGATGTTCGTATTTCTTTGCCTTTCTTGTAGCATTTGCCGCCGTGTTAGATTCGTGGTTTACTGTTAGCTCAATTATAAACAAATTGTTCATCCTGTCCACAACGAGTAGATCCGGTCGTGCAGCAGCACCCGTCACAATTTCGGGTGATAAAAACGATGGAATGTCACAGTAAAGCTTCTTGACAATTGGTTGCAAAAAGTTGGCTATTATTAATTATTAATGATGGAAACTTTTTATTCCCTACAAATACTACTCTACATGATGACACCCATCACTCTCAGTTAGGCATGATGGGGAAATTTACAAGTTCTAATTAAAAAGTTCCTTAAAATAAGTTGATAAGTATAAAGCTAATACGTCCGAAATATAATATTTGACCACATCTTGATAGAAAAGAATTTAAAACGCTAACAGTTCTGGACTTGACCACTCACTGTCTCTTTTACAAAATATGTAGTATGTACAACGTATGCAGATTGTTATTATTTTCTTTTCCAGATAAAGTTGCTCTTGCTTACTTATTGATAAATTATTCAACATATTCATAAACGCTTTGTGTCCATTAATGCCGATTGTTCCTATTGCTCCCATTGATAGATTGATGTATTCCACACGCAAGTATGAGGATGAAAGGTCTTTCAGGAGATTTTCGTAGCGCTGCTTTTTATGAGCCTCGTTATTTCCAATGTTTGTTTCGAAACCAACAGACAGTTCGAGAACATATAAGACACCGTCATTGATCACAAGGAGATCTGGACGCTTTCTGTTTCCAGTGATAACAGCTGATGATCTGAAGCCTGGAATGTCATCAGCATAGACTTTAATATTCCTTATTCCTGTTAAGAAGTTGCCAATCGTCAAGAGGACAGACTTGTGACGCCAAGTATATCTTTTCCCCTCAAGCATGGATTTGCAACCAGAGACGACGTGAAGAAGGGATTGTGGAAGTTGACAGAAGTAACACAACTCGCTTTCGACTCTGTCCCAAAAGTTCATATTTTTCTTTGTAGGCAAGCTATTATTCAGGTAACGTACAGAGAAGTTGAAGATGTTCTTCGGTAGAAGTTTCTGTGCATCACTCCCATTGCTTGTTATTTTATTTGTAGTGTGCTCAAGAATAGCCTTCAGTATAAGGCCTTGTGATGACAATTCGTGTGTGATCCTGTGGACTTTCTTCATTCTATTTTCTTTGATTACCTCTTTCCCATTAGCGTATCTGTCATATTGCACATTTTTATCACGGCTAGTTACTTTATGTAGTGATGGTATGTCTCCATTCGCGGACTTCTTTAAACAGTTCCTAAGCGAAACTTGGCACTTGGGAAAATTTCGTTGACGGGTCAATAATTCCTAGCCCGCATTTTTCTTTCGTAAGACTAATTATGTCCAATGTTCCGCTGATCGGTATCTCAAGCCATAATCCAATGTACCTGGGTGCTAGCGAGTCTAGATTTTGTTTGACCAAAGTGATGTCTAAATCGGCAATTGTTAGGTCCCAAGACACTTTGGTGTCATTGGTCTCATTCGATATAAGCGTGCTGTTATCAAACAATGTCTTTTCCAGTATGCCTACTTTTTCATTGCGTGTATGACATGCTACACACTTCATACACAATGGTTGGTTTTTGCGACCATCTTGCTCTGCGGTGATGTTGAAACTAATCCTGGTCCTGAAACACTTGACTTTTGTTGTTGGAATTTGAATAGTATTGCCGCACATAACTTCTTAAGAATTTCCCTTATCGAGGCATATAACTCGGTGTGTAACTATGATTTAATCGGTATTGTAGAAACTCACCTTGACAGCACCGTTGATGAAGATAGGCTGGCACTTGACGGTTATACATTTCATAAAGAAAATCATCCGCAAGATGTTAAAAGGGGAGGTCTTCATCAGATGATTTCAGAACCAACGCACTTAATGGGGGATTCTAAATCTTGCATTGATCTAATTCTAGCTGATCAGCCTAATCTCATTATAGAGTCAGGTGTCCATCAGTCTCTACATGAGCATTGTCATCATCAAATTGTTCATGGAAAACTATCTGTCTCAAATATAGCACTGCCATCTCATACCCGCAAAATTTGGTATTATGATAAAGCTGATTTTGTTGCGATTATGAAAAGTATCGAAATGTTTAAATGGCATGAACATCTCAACAAAATTAAATGCCCCAATGAGTAGGTCAAATTGCTCAACGAAGTGCTGTTGAACATATACTCGAACTTCATTCCCAACCAAACTAAAACTATTCGGCCTCACCAATTGCCCTGGATAACGCAAGCTGTCAAAAAATTCTTAAGGAAAAAGAATCATGCTTACAAAACCTTTGTGAAGAATGGTCGGCCAGAGGACAAGCTAGAAGAAATGCAAAACATGATATCTGAAGGTGCAAAAATGATCGAAGATGCAAAACGAAATTACCTGCGTAAGACTGGGCAAACTCTAGCAAACCCAGGGAAATCTAATAAAACCTACTTTAATAAATACTGTTCTGAATAAAGCGAAGATTCCTATAATACCGCCCCTCTTAGAGAATGGGTTATTCATAACGGATTTTACTGAAAAGGCACAGTTATTTAATGATCATTTCATACTCCAATGCACGACCATCGACACTGGTAGTGAGATTCCACAAGATACCCCAGGAATTCCTACCCAGATTGAGGACTGTGCCATCTCAGAGGAAAAGATACTGAAGATCATAAGATCACTTAATCCTAACAAAGCACATGGCTGGGACGGTATTTCTACAAGAATGATTAAACTAAGCGATGCTTCATTAGTTACACCTCTTAAGATAATTCATTAGCGATGCTTCATTAGTTACACCTCTTAAGATAATATTCACGAACTGTTTGCGATCTGGTGTATTTCCTGAAATATGGAAGCGTGCAAATGTAGTTCCGATCCATAAGAAAAACGAAAAGAATTTAAAGAGCAACTACCGTCCTATTTCTCTTCTACCAATTTTTGGGAAGATGCTTGAAAAACTTGTTTACGACTCCTTATACTCACATCTTGTTTCATGTGATTTACTCAACCCCAATCAGTCAGGTTTTCGTCCCGGTGATTCAACAGTCAACCAATTAATTTCCATAACGCATAAAACTTTTGAGGCATTTGACTGTAATCCTGCTCTTGATGCTCGTTCCGTGTATCTAGATATTTCTAAAGCTTTTGATAGAGTATGGCATGATGGTCTCATTTATAAACTGAAACGATGTGGTGTCTCGGGACAACTTCTTTCTCTGATTAAAAGCTTTCTAGGGGATCGAAAACAGCGAACTGTTCTGAACGGGCAATGTTCTAATTGGGGAGATATTTTAGCAGGAGTGCCCCAGGGTTCGATTTCAGGACCAATATTCTTTCTTGGGTATATAAATGATCTCACTGCAGATTTGAAATGTAATGTTAAATTTTTTGCTGATGATACGTCGTTGTTTACGATTGCCCGAGAAACTAACGAAGCTGCGGAACACATGAACCATGACCTACAACTGATAACCCAGTGGGCCAATGATTGGAGAATGTCTTTCAATCCCGATCCACAAAAGCAAGCAGTTGAACTACTGTTTTCAAAGAAAAGAAATGAAATAGATCATCCAGTGATCCTCTTTAACAACATACCTGTAAAGAAAGTGAATGAACATAAACATCTAGGAATTATCTTGGACTCAAAACTTTCTTTCTCAGCTCATATTAAAGCTGCTATCTCCAAAGCGAGAAAGGGCATCGGTTTGCTAAAGTATCTCTCCAAATATTTACCGAGGCATACCCTAAGTGAATTATACAAACTCTACGTGCGACCTCATCTGGACTACGGCGATGTTATCTATCATATTCCACCTAAAGTATGCGAATTCAGTCAAAACATCGCCTTATCAAATTTAATGGAAAAAGTAGAATCTGTTCAATATTCGGCTGCTCTTGCTGCATCAGGAACATGGAGGGGAACATCACGGGAAAAACTGTACGCAGAGCTTGGCTGGGAATCATTAAGTTCCCGAAGGTGGATCAGACGCCTTACTCTGTTCTCTAAGATTATAAATAACCTCACCCCATTGTACACGAAAGGACCAATCCCACCACTTCAACGGTCAAATTACTCACTACGTAACCGGGATGTTATTGGGCGAATAAAGGCAAGGACAGAGAAATTTCTATCAAGCTTCTATCCTAATTGCATTTGTGAATGGAATAAACTTGACCAAGAAATCAGGCTTGCACCTTCTGTCGCTGTGTTTAAAGCAAAGCTTTTGTCAAAAATTCGCCCCCCTGCAAAGTCTATCTTCTGCATTCATGACCCAATAGGCTTAGGCTATCTTTTTCAATAAGGGTCGGTCTCAGTAAATTAAATCTTCACAAATTCAGCCACAACTTTAGCGATACGGTGAACCCAATGTGCCCAACGAATGATGGCATTGAGGATACGGAGCACTTCTTGTTGCTTTCCCTTCATTTGACATTCAACGACGAGATCTTCTCGCTGGAGTTTCGGAATTGTTACGACCATTTGTCCAAATCAATACCCTTCCAAACAACGTTCTGGTACAATACTTATTGTATGGTAATAAAGAGCTTCCTGATGACGTAAATAAACTTTTGCTCGAACTCACTCTTAATTTCATCCACAAAACCGGTCGGCTTGGATAAGTTTAAACCTTTGCTTTACACCACACAGCCACTATTTACGTTTTTCCCTATTTCTTTTGTAAGTCTGTTTCACATTTCATGTTAAGCACAAAAAGGGTCAACGAAATTCTTTTTCCAAATCGCTATTATTTCTGACCTATGATATCGTTAACTCAACCCTGACCCAACAGCATACGTTGCCCATCACGCGTCTATGCTGGCCTGACATCCAATGTGGAACAGATTCCAATATGTTTTAGTATCTAATCTTAATTTACTAATTGTTTTTTTGCATGTCTTTATGTTAACCTCCACAGGGTAGTCATTGTCTTTTGCTCCTTGTGGTCTTGTCCCTGTAGTGTTGTATTGTTGTAGAGTAATTAGAAAGTATAGTAGAACGTAGATGTAGCATGTATTGTAATTTTTATATGGATATAAAAAACACTTTAGACATGAAATACGTCGAATAGAGAAGAATCTTGTTCTTCGGATGAAGTGGTAGCCTACTTATTGCTTCCAGCAGCTGATTGGCTGTCTCCAATAACTTTTTTCTTATGCTCTTCATTGTCCATTTTAAAGTTAAAACTTCTACCAAGGTAAGTGAATGAGTCAGTAGATAAAACAGGAGGGATTCGCTGGCTTGAGACAAACACCTTTGGGCTAGCTTGACTACAATTTGTATTGACTTTCATCATGCCGAATGCTTTACATTTGTCTGGCCTCGCTTCCATATTTACCCAAGAGCAGAAAGCTGTGAAACAGTTTAGAAGGATCTGATTTTCATATTCTTGGCCGGTTACTACGCATGCGTCGTCCGCAAATTGGAGCCAATTTCTGGGCCTGAAGAATGCATCGTGTTTATATCCTAATTGCGAGTAATCTTCTTTTCGTATAAGTTGAATGAAAATGTTAAATATCATGTTGAACGTAAGAGGGCTTAAACAATCACCCTGAAGGACACCTTTAGTCACTGGGATAAATGGTGTTGCATACCCTGTGGTAATGACTGACGTTTTGAAATATGTGTACAGATCCTTTATTAGGTTTTGGATCTCAGCTGGAACATGATGGAATCTGAGTGTTTCTTGGATGAGATTGTGATGGACCTCTCCGAAGGCATTGCGAAGATCGAGTAGTGTGATAAACAGAGATCGTTGCTTTAATCTAGCTTGGTTGATTAAGCCATTTGCGCTGTATGTTCATACGTTCCCGAAATTTTTGGTATGAATCCTTTTTGAATGTCATGTTCAAGATATCTGTTTTTGAGAAGGAAGTCAAACATCCTGTTACGAATTAGGGATGTAAACACTTTCAGGGGCACAGACTCGAATGTTATTGGTCTGAAGTTTGCAGGAACATTGGGATCACCCTTTTTGTGAATTAGCACCGTTACCGCCCTTTTCCATGTTGAGGGTACTGAGCCAGCCTTCCATGCTTCTACCAAAATACGGTTGATGTACGTTCTGAGATAGGGCATTCTCTGCAAACAGATAATGGATATTTGGTCAAGGGGCAGGGGGAACCCGAGGTTTTCATTCTTCGAATAATTCTAGTTACTTCTAGGTAAGTTGGTTCCCTTAGGTCAAATTCGATAGACGGCTGATCAAATTTTTGGGATGTGATCAGGTACCCTGAAGAGTTTTCTGGGATTAATGACATTGAAGGTCTTTTTGAAGTATTCGATGCAATCATTTTTTGAAAATGTCGGTACGATCTCTGATGGTTTTTTGATAAATTTCTTCGCGTAGCTCCAAACGTTTTTCTGTACAAGGATATTATGATCTTCTGTAGTCGAGAAAGGAACTTGATTTTCCGCATTATCCTTAATTTTCTTTCGAAGTAGTTTCGCAACGTATTTAATCTCATTAGAATTGATATTTTCTGGAGGGGAATTTTTCAAAGTTTTCAGAATCCTTTTCAGATCATTTTTGCTTTTGTCTTTGTATCTTTCTGCAAGTTCAGAGGGGCATCGGTCATTTTCCTTACCGAATTTTCCCACAAAGTAATCATAAAGGGATCGATTCATTTGTTCTATATTTTCATTCAAGCAATTCGGCGATATCTCCCTTGATGGAAGTGTTTCTCTAAAATGGTCTTCTGCAGCTTTCCATTGTTCTGCAGATTTTGGTAACTTTATCCCCACCTTCAAGATGGGCTCGTTATTTTCATCGTATATTTGCCCCTCCGTGTCCAACACAGCGACAGGGTCTGCTTCGTTCTCTGCTTCGATAATTGCATCAGTTATTTACTGACTAACACTGAAGTTCACAATGAAGCCACCCAAGATCCATCAAGAGAGTGTATGTGGAATCCATTCAAAAAAAGAGGCTTACACTTTCTTCACCTCAATATTTATAGTTTATTGCCTAAAATTGATGAATTGCGCCTCATTGCTAAGAACTCAAATGCTGCAATCATTGGAATTGCAGAATCAAAACTTGACAAAACAGTATTGGACAATGAGGTTAAGATTGATGGCTATGAATTAAAAAGATCGGACAGAAATCGGCAAGGTGGAGGTGTTGCTTGTTAAATCAGAAAGGATTTTCAGGTGCTTTCAACTCAAGAGAAGATTTTGCACCAGACCTAGAAAATATATTTTTTGATCTACTATTACCTAAATCTAAACCAATCCTAGTTGGCATCCTTTACAGACCACCCGACTCAAGTGGTTTCCTCAAAAAACTTAATGCTGCTATCTCAAAAACAAAAAATCTTGACAATCAAGAAGTTTTATCCTGGGGGACTTCAATATCGACCTGACGGGCAGTAGAGTGAAAAACTCTAATGGAATCAAGCGCTACAAAGAATTCTGCTCCCTCCACGGACTTGAACAACTAATCCAAGAACCAACACGCATAACTGAAAAATCTCAAACCCTATTAGATCACATAATTTCTAATTCGGCTCAAAAAGTCTCCCAACATGGTGTCCTCAACTTGGGCTTATCTGACCACCATATGATCTACTGTACGAGGAAAAGTACTAAAGCCAAGAGTTTTGATCTTAAGCACATCAAAATCCGCTCAATGAAAAATTACAATAAAGACCTTTTCCTGAAAAAACTCAAATTGATTAAATTCCCAAAATACTTTGACTTTATTGATATCAATGCTGCTTACTCTCATTTCATACAATTGATTGTTTCGGTTATTGATGAGATTGCTCCACTGAAGGAGATTCGCGTGAGGAACAACACTCAGGAGTGGATGGATGAAGAAGTCCTTGAAGGGATCAGGGTTCGAGAAAAGCTGCTTTCCAAATTTAAAAGGACTAAAAGCCACACTGACCATGTTAATTTCAAAAAAGCCCGAAATAATATTTTGTCTCTGATAAAAAAGAAAAAGAAAAGTTGTGTTATTTGCAAACTAAATGAAAACATTAACAAGCCAAAAGAATTATGGAAGAGCCTAAAATCACTTGGACTTCCATCCAAGCAAGATAAAGCTTCAAAGATATGCCTGAAAAATGATGGACAGCACTGTTTCGACGATAAAATTAATTCCAACATTTTCAAGAACTTCTTTTCAAATCTGGCTACAGAGCTTGTGAAGAAGCTACCTGATCCGCCCTGTAAATTTGGCATTGATAGCGTAAAAGAATATTACAAGAACCTTAATCTCAAAAAAGAAAAATTCACCCTTCACCATGTAAACCGTGATGACGTCCTCAAGCTTTTAGAAGGAATCAATCCTTCAAAAGCAGCAGGACCTGATAATCTAGGAGGAAAGTTCCTTAAAGATGGTGCATCAATTTTAGCCACGCCGGTGACGGAACTAAGCAATCTTTCAATTTCCCTGGCAACCCTTCCAGATGATTGTAAACAAGCCAAAATGAAGCCTCTTTTTAAAAAGGGAAGCAAGGACGATCCAAAAAAATATCGTCCTATCTCACTCTTGCCGCAGATCTCTAAAGTTATTGAGAAACTTGTCCATGAACAGGTGCAAGAGTACCTAGATAAAAACAAAATTCTTTACCGGTACCAGTCTGGGTTTCGTCCTTTCCACTCAACAGACACGTGTCTATCATATCTTAGTGATAAAATCATACAGGGGCTGGAAACAGGATGTCTACGGGCATGTTATTGATCGATCTTCAAAAGGCGTTTGACACAATTGACCATGAAATTTTCCTTGAAAAAAATTAAATATCTTGGCTTTGCTGACTCGGTCATATTCTGGTTCCGATCATACCTAACCAAACGAACTTTCTACGTAAACATAGGCAAAGATTCCTCATCGCCCGGAGAATTATCGTGTGGTGCTCCACAAGGCTCTATTCTAGGCCCACTCATCTTTCTCTTATATGTTAATGACATGCCTCAGTCAGTGGATTGTGACTTACTCTTGTATGCAGACGACTCCTGTCTTGTATTCGGAGACAATGATGTCAATGAAATAGAAAAACAGCTGAACAGAAACTTTAATTCTCTTTGTGATTGGTTCGTTGATAACAAATTAAGCATTCATTTTGATGAGGATAAAACAAAATTGATACTCTTTGGTAGAAAAAATAAACGAACCGGCAGTAAAAATCTAGACATCAGAAGAGGTGACGTTAAGATCAAACAACATACGTCAGTCACATACCTGGGCTGTGTCCTGGACGGGGGCTTTTCTGGTGAGTCAATGGCTACCCGGACCCTTGGTAAAATCAATGGCAGGCTCAAATTCCTTTACAGAAAGCAAACTTTTCTTGATTCTTCCCTTCGGAGATTGCTGGCCAATGCACTAATTCAACCCCACTTTGACTTTGCATGCAGTGCTTGGCTTCCAATGTTGAATAAACGATTAACCAAAAAAATTCAGACGGCTCAAAATAAATGTATCAGATTTTGCTTGAACCTTAGTAACAGAGCGCATATAGGAATAAACGAATTTAAAACTGTTAACTGGCTCCCCACTAAAGAAAGGTTTGAGCAATGCACTGCTGCAAAGGTTTTCAACTTTTTTGATAATGCAGCCCCATCATATATGTCGGAAATGTTCTTACCAGTTTGCCAGAGCCGAGTAACTCGAAGATCTAAAAACAAACTAATTCAACCTTTCCGAAAAAGCAACACAGGACAAAATGGTCTCTCATATTTAGGACCTAAAATATGGAACAGCCTATCCTCAGAACAGAAATCTGCAACAAACATCAACAGTTTCAAACACAAGATCAAAGACCAATTCTTTAAAAATCTCCAGAGTGTTAATGATAGTCCCTATATATATTATTAGAAATCCAAAAACAACCAATAACAATACTTATTCGTCATTGAAATCATCGATTCTACTTCCGGTCTAGTCAAAACTTTATTTACTATGAAAACTTTTTATTTTCTTTTCTCGAAAACGTTTTTCTTTCATTTTCCTTTCAAATAGCACTCCTGGAGGGACCATTATGGAAACAAGGTTGCATTGACCTTTTAATGCTATCCCTGCCATCGTTTACCATGGGGTGTTTTTAAATTAGATTACTAATAAGATATGTAATTTTTGCCTGCAATTATTTTAAATTGTAGATATTGTAATTAGATTTCTTTTCTTTTTAAATAGTTGTATTTTACTTTGATGGCAAAATTATACATACATACATACATACATACATACATACATACATACATACATACATACATACATACATACATACATACATACATACATACATACATACATACATACATACATACATACATACATACATACATACATACATACATACATACATACATACATACATACATACATACATACATACAATCATACATACATACCAAGTCCCAAGATCACCCGACAGCTTCGTTGGTGAATTTTCAAGCCTCGTAGGCCCTTGCAGGGTTTCCTGCAACAACACTTTGTTACTGTTTGTTGGTTTTGTGATAGAATAGAGTTATTGTCTGAGATTGAATAGCTAGCTTCACGTATGACTGATTCATAACCGTTGCCATGGTTATCGCCTTGCCTGCTATTGTTTAGCTTTCCACTGCATCTCCATCGATGTCGTCCTAAAACTTGGAAATCTTTCCCGCAATAATCACAAATAGTGAGCACCAGGACGAGTCCAAGAACTGTCAGCGATTTCATAATGTCTTTTCCAGTAACGTGTGAGTCGGCAGTAAAAATTTAATTGAATAATTTAGGTAAATAGCCTTGATTTATAAAAGTTTAAACAGAGCTTAGTAGAAGCACGTCAGTCCTTCCTCATAAGCAATAAGCAATGATGCAAAGCAAAAACTGCTAATACAATACCAGTCGACCTCCTCTCTGATGACAGACAGAGATACGACTGCTGGATACCAAGGAAAAGAAAGATGCCTAAAAGTTCAAATTACTTGTTTAAAAGTTCAAATCGTTCTCTAAAAGAAAAAGAATTGTTCACTAGCAATTAAAATTGTCTAAAGCTGGAGTAATGACTGTTCTGTCCACTGCTAATTCCTGCGGCAAAAGATATAGTAACTACACCTTAAGGCTCTATTAGCTGCCGTTTTCATTTTATATGTTGAGCTCTTTTCTCCTATACCAATGCTTGACATCATGGTTAAAAATGAATTACAAGACTTACCAAAAACTCCAATGCTACCCATTGACACATTCACAAAATTTACTTCATCATATTCATCGTTTAACCTGCGAGATAGTTCTTCATATTTGGCTTCCTTCCTTGCAGCGTTCTTTTCAATATTTGCCTCAAATCCTACTGTCAACTCCATTATTATTACCAACAACACAACGTTGCACCTTTGACAGCCAACAAATCAGGTCTTAGTTCCATACCAGTAATAACACATGGCGATTCCCAGCCATCCAAATCTACATAGAGCGATACATCCTTCACAGAGTGCAGCGTCCTAGCTATGAAACAAAGGACAGAATTGTGTCTCCAGGTGTAACGGCCTTGGTCCAAATATTCCTTACAGCCAGCAATAACATGTGAGAATGTTTCATGTTCTTTACAAAATGTACAACGAGAATCATCCGTCTGTCCCCATAATACCATATTACTCCGATTGGCCAGAGTATTGATTAGAATCTAATAGCGAAGTTAAAGATATTTTTTGGCATCGAGTGATGAACATCTGACCAAAGCCTGGTAAATTTTGGCTAATATAATAATAATGATAGTAATGATAATAATAATAATAATAATAATAATAATAATAATAATAATAATAATAATAATAATAATAAATGGAACAAATTCCCTAGGCTCTAGAGGGTTCCCGTAATGAGAACCCTACTCAAATAGGTCCTCTAGATAGCAGAATCCCGCATGAAGTAACACAGGAAAAAAGACAGAAATGGACACGGGAGGAATACAAACAAGTCATGAAAGCTTATTACCAGGCACTTGAACAGCCATCTAATGAAAATAGCACAAATCATACATACAAGATATGGAGAAAGATGAATGCTAATTATAGAACTACCATAGATGCAAATAAACTGGCAAATGTAAAGAGAGATATATCAAAGAATGAGAGACTGACAGAAGCTGAACTAGAAAGAATAAAATCAGACATCAGGAAAAACCAGCAGCTATCAGACACGGCAGAAAATGAAAGCAATGCAAGTACAGATAATATGACAAGAGATGATAATGTAACACATAATGATGAAGGAAACGATAACTACATGCTTGAATCAGAACAAAATGAAGAAGAGAGAAAAACACTAGACATGAAACAACAAATATTAGAAAAATGGGAGGAAATCAAAATCATAGAACAAGGACAAAGAGTTAAGCTACCCAACATCAACAAGGACCGCAAAGCTAAAGAATTGATTAAGATATCAAATAAAGCTCTGTCAATGATAAAAGAACAACATCATGAGCCATTAGATGTGACAGAAATTAACGAACTGTTATACGCAACTGCTGCAGTTATAACTGAAAAAAAGGCGTCAGATTTAAAAAGCAAAGAAAACGAAAGACCAAACAGCCTGCGTGGAAAGAAAGAATTGAAAAAGAAATCACTAGGATGAGAAGTGGTTTATCAATGCTCACCGAGTTAGCGAAAGATAATGGCATTAGTGATAGGAAAAAAGAAAAATCAGGCGAAGATACGCAATTAAGAAGGCAGAAGACATAGACACAGAGAAAGAAAAGTTAAAGCAAAGGATACAGGCAAAGGCTCAAAGAATAAGAAGATTCGAGAAAAGGAGAAAACAGTTTCGACAAAATAGATTGTTCAAATCTAGCCCCAAAGTATTTTACCGAGAACTAGGAAATAAACAATCAGAAACTAATGAACCGCCATCCTTAGACGAAGTTGAAACGTTTTGGAAAACAATTTTAGAAGATGATAAACACCACAATGAGGTAGCTGACTGGATAAGAAAGCAAGAAGAAATGTATGACAACTCCCCAGAACAAGAGTGGACAGACATAAATGTAGGTGAAGTTACAGCAGCACTTCGAAGGTCGAGTAACTGGAAATCCCCTGGCATAGACAATGTTCCAAATTTTTGGTTGAAGAATTGCGAATCTCTGCACGAAGATCTAGCAAGGTGTTACAGTGAAATGGTGAGAGACCCCGAAAGAAACCCAGCATGGTTAACACAAGAAATGACATACTTGTTGCCTAAAACACAAGAAACAAATAATCCAAAAAACTAAAGACCAATCACATGCTTGCCAACCACATACAAAATATCAACGTCAGTCATTGCAGATAGAACTTACAACTACTTGGAAGAAAACAATTTACTACCAACTGAACAGAAAGGATGCAGGAGAGGTTCCTACGGTTGCAAAGACCAACTCCTTGTAAACAGAATGATCCTTGAAGATTGTAAGGCTAAGAGAAAGAATTTGAGTACTGCTTGGATAGACTATAGAAAAGCTTTTGACAGTGTTCCTCATAGTTGGATTATCAAAGTAATGCAGATCTATAAAGTTTCGTCAGATCTAATCAAATACATCACACATAGCATGGGTACATGGCAAACGAAAATGATACTTAATTGCTCATCTGGTTCCATAACAACGAATCCCATAAGAATTAAAAATGGAATATTCCAAGGAGATTCATTGTCTCCTCTCCTATTCTGCCTTTCCCTTGCACCTCTCAGTAACCTACTAAATAACACAGAATTGGGATATGATGTCAACAAGGAACGAATAAATCACCTGTTTTACAGGGATGACTTGAAACTGAACTGTAGGAATGATAATCAGTTAGAAGGACTTCTGAACACTGTGAAAATATTCAATGATGACATCAAAATGTAATTTGAATTGGACAAATGTGCCAAAGCATCCTTCAAGAGGGGAAAAATTACGAAAACTTCAAGCGTAAAGCTAGATGCAACAACGATTATTCAAGAATTGGAACAAGAAGGCGCATATAAATATTTAGGCATAGAGGAAGGCAATGGCATCAAACATGCAGCAATGAAAGAAAAGGTCAGAAAGGAATACTATCGAAGAATTAAGATGATCCTTAAAAGTGAATTGAACTCAACTAATAAAATAACCGCAATCAACACCTTGGCAATCCCAGTGGCAACATATAGTTTCAACGTAATTAACTGGCAGATGAAAGAAATCAGAAAAATGGATGCCAAGACCAGAAAGATAATGACAATGCACAGAATTCATTATCCTAAAGCAGATGTTGAAAGGATATATCTAGCAAGAAAGGAAGGTGGAAGGGGTCTGATTCAATTAGAATGTACTTACAAAACATGCACTATAGGTCAAGAAACTTACCTGAAAGAAACAAAAGACAAGCTATTGAAACAAGTATACAAACATGAAAGTGACAAGAAGTTATATTCTATACAGAAAGAAGCTATTAAATTTCGAAGGGAAATAGGGCTACAAATGCAACGTACTGAAGTTGAAGAAGCCATGCCAATTTCAAAAAAGGTGAAATCTCTAAAAGAGACAGTAAAGAAACAGATCATGACAAGCATCAAAGAGATATGGAAAGAGAAGCCTCTACATGGACAATACCCAGAGAGAATTGATAGAGCAGATGTTGACAAAGAATTGACACATAAGTGGTTGCAAAGTTCAGGATTGAAAGCGGAGACTGAAGGTTTTATTATAGCTGCAAAGGATCAAAGTTTAGCTACGCGATACTATCAGCATAAGTTTATGAAAAACGGAACTGATCCGAAATGTAGACTATGCCATGAATTCGATGAAAGTCTAGAGCATATTATATCAGGCTGCCCTGTCCTAGCTAAAAAAGAATACTTAGAAAGACATGATAAGGCACTCACTTACATCCACTGAAATATTTGCAAATACTACCAGATACAAGTCACTAGCAAATGGTATGAACATGAACCAAGCAAAGTTGCTGAAGGAAAGGATGTTACCGTATTATGGGATATGCCATACATCCATACATACATACATACATACATACATACATACATACATACATACATACATACATACATACATACATACATACATACATACATACATACATACATACATACATACATACATACATACATACATACATAATTACATACATACATACATACATACATACATACATACATACATACATACATACATACATACATACATACATACATACATACATACATACATACATACATACATACATACATACATACATACATACATACATACATATATACATACATACATGCATGCATACATACATACGATATTTGTTATTGCAGGTTAAGCTAAGGTCAGCTTATGCTGATGTGGACCTGCATACTAATACAAAGGAAGTTTACCTGAAAATATACAAAAATGTTAAACTGTTCAATAATAATAATCCTTAAGCCTAGTTTTTAAAATGCACGTTTCAGATTTAAAGGAAAATTGATTTATAAAATCAATATGTAATTTGATGTTGTTCTTGAATTCTTGTGTGTCCTCTTTCTCTATTAAACTGTTGTCAATTGCATTCAACAGAAGAGATCCTCTATATCTAAGACTATTTCTGCCAATCTCTCTTTTAAATCGCTTCATGTCCAATTGAAACTTATTCCGAGTTCTACTCTCTCGTTTTTCAAAAGGCCTTGAGAGTAGAGTAGGGCAGTTTCCATAAAAAATTTTGTGCATGTAGGTTAGCAGCCTTTTCTTATATATATAACTTATTGGCTGCCAATTTACTTTGTCTATTATCTCTTCATTTGTGAGGGTTCTATCTTTGTTTTTGTGTATGAGTTTTGCCGCCCTGCTATGTAGATTTTCAATAGCATCCAAGATGACATTAGAACTTGTGCCCCAAACAGAAATACAGTATGTCATAGAACTAACCACAGTTTTGAAATATATCTCCTCTTGAATCTTGATAGGTAAATACCTCAGTCTCCTCATCTCTTTAAATTTGCTATTAACACAATCTGTCACTTTTGTAAGATGACTCTTCCAGTTTAGTTTGTTGTCTATCTTGACTCCCAATGAGGTGCTCTCTGTAACATATTTTATCATATTATTCCCAAACATAACGGGCTGTAGAGGCCCTACGAAACTGGCGTTTGATAAAATCATTGCCTCTGTTTTTCCCGTGTGTACAGTAAGATGGTTCTTTGTACACCATGCATGAAGTTCCTTTGCTGCAACGTTTAATTTCTCAATTACATCCTCGATGGTTTTGGAGACACAGTAAATTGTGGTGTCATCAGCATACATAAAGAGATGTCCCGCCGATATGGCATCTGGGAGATCATTGACAAGAATCGAGAATAGGCGCGGGCCAAGGAGAGACCCTTGTGGGACTCCAAAGTCGATTCCATCTACTGATGAGAACTTCCCATTCACTTCTGCGTATTGCTTCCTTTCATCAAGGTAATCACAGATCCAGTGAAACATGTCTCCACAGATGCCAACAGCTTGGAGCTTCTTTTTCAGGATGTCTCTATTCACACTGTCAAAAGCTTTCTTAAAGTCAACAAACAATATTCCCACATAATTCCCATCATCAAGCGCGGCTTTCCACTCTTCAGTAAGATAAAGAAGTAGCCCTTCCGTACTACAGCCATGTTTGAACCCCCATTGATTTGGATGACATATCCCCGATATTGTCAAATGGCTATCCATTTGATGACACATTTGACCCTCCATAAGTTTGCTAAGTATGCAAAGTAAAGAAATTGGTAGATAATTTTCTCTATTCCATTTTTCTCCCTTTTTGAAGATAGATTTTAGCTTAGCGAGTTTCCATGTATCAGGGAACTTCTTCTCTGCAATACTCTTTTGCACTATACACCTAATTCCTGGTTTCACAGGATCCCCTACAACTTTCAATTCCCTTGACCTTATATCATCATGCCCGGCAGCCTTTCTAGGATTTAAATCTCGTAACTGATCATCTAGTTTCTTCTCATTGTAAACAATGTCATTGCAAGTTGGAGTTACCCTGCTCATATAACTCATGTCACTTTCATCAAAGGTACAGTTAAGATTATCAGATAGTTCTTTACCTATGTTTGTAAAATAGGAATTCATGAGCTCTGCCTTTTCTGTATCATCCGTGATTATACTGCCTTCCTCATTTTTCAAAGGTACAATCTTTCTTTCCTTTTGTTTCCTTTTTAGTTTTTTCACTACTTTCCAAAAATCAGCACTTGTAGCTGCAGCGTTGAATTGTTCTTTCCAATAATTAGTTTCTGCTTCTCGCATCATTCTTGTCACATTATTTCTTAATTCCTTGTATTTTTGTTTGAGTAGAAGATCTTCCTTGCTTCGTTGCCATTTCATCAAGGCTTTGTACCTCTTACTCATAGCTTTTTTGATGTCCCTAGTCACCCAAGGTAGTCCCTTTGCTCTTACTTTCGCTGTTCTCATTTACGACATCCTTGTATAGCTTCTCAAAGATATATAATGAATCATTAACATCTTCGAAAACATTACATACCCACCACGGTACCTTCTCCATCGAATTTTTGAGGTTTTCTATATTTGCATTCTTGAAATCTCTTATGACTTTTAATACTGATTGGGCTTTATTCCTTTTATGAGCAAGTACAACATACACCAGTTTATGATCAGAAATGGCAGGTTCAAATGTTCCTGACGTTGTTGTCTTTGTCACATTACTAACGAAAATCAAATCAAGAGTAGACTCTGTGCTTTCACAAATCCTTGTCGGTGAGGTTATAACATTTTTCAGATTATAACGGTTAGTGACTTGAAGCAGCCGTCTTCCTTGCCGTGTTCGATCCTTTGACTTTCCTTTGAAGAGAACATCAGAGTTGAAATCTCCCAGTAACAAGATATTTTTACGTTTGACCCAGATACCTTCCAGTATTGATGAGAGATTTTCATAGAATTCCGGCTTGTCAGGTGGTCTTTAGATCCCTGCTATTAAGTAGCGTTGTGAGTGAAAGGTAAGGTCCATCCATGTCGATTCTTTGCCTAATCTGTCAATGTTTTGAAAGGGAGTTATATCTAGACTGTTATTGAAATAAACTAAAACACCACCACCATGTTTATTTCTGTCCCAGCGTTTCAGACCATACCCATCAATTGCTATTTGCTCATCCGGCACTGTCCTGTATAGATGTGACTCTGTTATCACTAAGATATCCATATTTGACTCTTTGATCAGCAATATAATTTCATTAAATTTGCTCAGTAGTCCCCTGACGTTCAAATGGGCGATACGAATTCCTCTCCCTTTACTACCAAGTGAATTTCTTAGCTCCTCAAACATACCTGGAGCGAGATCTATCAACGAGTCATCGATTTCTTCGAAATGCTCAACATGGTGTTCTTGAGTCTGAAATATATTAAGATCACCCTGGTGTAAACACTTTGGGGAATGCCAAATATAACTGACCTGACTTTGAAATTGCATATATTGATGTTGTGAGATGTTTCCACACTTTGGACCGATATGACACTGAAGCTTGCATCCACTACAGATTAATTTCCTGTGATTGACTGAAGCAGATTTCCCACAAACCGAGCATGGGTTTTTCACTGGTCCTGGGTTTGTTTGTACATCACCAGAAACCAAAAGATGGAGCGACATGTCTTGAATCTGGAACGTAGAGCATCCTTTGCCAACAGTGTATGGTATCTGAGATTTGAAAAACTTAGGCCTAGTCACGTTGTTTGTTAGGCCATACAACGATGATCTGTATCCACTTGTATCTGTGCAATCCGTAAGTTTATTTACACCTCTAATGTTGCATCCTGTAGCTGAAACGTCCTTCGCAACGACAGGAAGACAATTTCTCAGCAGGAACAAAATGCAGAGAGATACCATTGATTTATAATTCACAAATTTCGAGAAGCAGCACGTCTGGATGCCTATCAACACGGACAAAGAAATCAAAGCAAACAGGCCAGATATCGTAATCAAAGACAAGTCAAAGAATTTATGTACTTTAATCGACATGGCTGTACCATCAGAAAGAAATGTAGCAACTAAAGAGGTCCAGAAGATTGCAAAGTACAAAGATTTCGAAATGAAAATCAGCAAAATGTGGAACACAAAAACCATTGTAATCCCAGTTGTGATAGGAGCCCTGGGACTCGTTAGGAAAGGAATAAATCGATATGTGAAACAGATTCCTGGTAATATCAGAGTCGAGGAACTGCAGAAGACTGTGCTTCTTGGTACTGCACAATTACTAAGAAGAACTCTTTCTATGACTTAGCCCCAGGATCATAGTTTGGTCCCGGCAAATTCAAAGGACTGAAGTACACTAACGTTATAAAGCGTGATTCCATAATAATAATAATAATAATAATAATAATAATAATAATAATAATAATAATAATAATAATAATAATAATAATAATAATAATAATAATAATAATAATTGGCCTGAAAAGATACGTCAAAGAAAGCAAGGAGAAACTGGTAGTTGCAGCTAGAGGCGATACTGAGAATGAGGAACTTGAAACAGAGAATGAGTTTAAGAGAAAGAGCAGGCAGGAAAGGAAGGCCAACTGGAAAGAGAAAGTAGTGCATGGACAGTTCCTGAGACAAACAGAGGATGTGACAAATAGAGATCAATGGTTGTGGCTACAAGAGGGAAGCCTCAAGAGAGAAACCGAGACCCTCATTATGGCAGCACAAGAGCAGGCAGTGAGAACAAACTTAGTGAAAGCTAAAATTGATAAGACTCAAGAAGACAGTACATGTAGGATGTGTGGCAAAGCAGATGAGAGCATCAACCACCTTTTAAGTGAATGTAGTAAAATGGCACAAAAAGAGTATAAACGGAGGCATGATTGGATAGGAAGAAGGATACATTGGGAGGCATGCAGAAAGTATGGTCTTGACACAAAAGATACATGGTATGAACATGAGCCGCAATCTGTATGCGAAAACGAAGAGTATAAGATCTTGTGGGACTTTTCAATACAAACAGATCACGTCATCGAAGCAAGAAGGCCCGATATGATTATAGTTGAGAAGAAAAACAACAAATGCCAGATTATAGACTTTGCTGTTCCTTTCGATACTAGGGTTGATGAAAAAGAAAAGGAAAAGATATTCAAGTACCAAGACTTAGCAAGGGAACTGAAAAAACTGTGGAACAAAAAAGTTAAAGTAATCCCAGTTATAATTGGGGCGCTAGGAACAGCACCAAAAGCATTGCCAAAAAGACTGAAGGAGATTGGGATAGCTACCAGAATCGTAGAGTTGCAAAAGACTGTGTTGCTACAATCTGCCAGAATTCTCCGACAAGTGCTTGAGATTTGAGGAAACTTGTTGTTACCAAAGCTCAAGAACATCAATCCACTGACCAATATACAAAGAACAGAACTGAAGTCAGTGTGTAACAGAGACAATAATAATAATAATAGTAATAATAATAATAACAAATAACCTGCTACCGGAGGAACAGAAGGGATGCAGAAAGCGCTCAAAAGGAACTGCTGATCTATTGTATATTGACAGAATGATCCTTAGAGAAGTTCGAGCGAGGAAAAAGAACTTAGGCGTTGGTTAGATAGACTACCAAAAAGCATACGATAATGTAGCACATTCGTGGGTTTTGGAATGCCTGACAATACTCGGCATTGATGGGAAAGTAACCACCTTCTTAAAGAATGCGATGAAATCCTGGGAAGTGGAATTGAAATGTGGAAATGAATCATTGGGAAATGTGAAAATCCGCAGGGGAATATTTCAGGGAGACACGCTGTCTCCATTGCTTTTCGTGATCGCATTAATACCTTTAACTTACATTTTGCGAAAGTGCAGACCTGGATATGAGTTTGCTAAGAACGGGGAGAAAATAAATCATCTACTGTACATGGATGACCTCAAGTTGTATGCCAGAAGTGAAAAAGACCTTGATTCTCTTATTCAGTCAGTGAGGGTCTTTAGCAAAGACATTGGTATGCAGTTTGGGGTAAAAAAATGTGCAGTGTTGATTATGAAGAGGGGTCGACAGATTAAATCTGATGGAGTAAAGATACCAGGAAGTAATGTCATCAGGTCACTTCAGGAGAATGATGGGTACAAGTATTTAGGGGTGTTGCAGAATGATGAGGTGAAAGAAAAGGAGATGAAAGAGATCGTCACAAAGGAGTACAAAAGAAGGGTTAGAAAGGTGCTTGAAACTAAACTAAATGGAGGTAATATCATAAAGGCCATTAACACGTGGGCGATTCCAGTACTGAGATACTCCGCTCCTTTTTTGAAGTGGAGAAAGACCGAGCTACAAGAACTAGATCGAAGAACACGAAAACTTCTTACAATGCATAACGCACACCACCCTACGAGTAATGTTGAGAGGATCTACATACCAAGAAAGGAAGGAGGTAGAGGCTTATTGAATGTAGAAGATACCGTAAATACAGCCATTTTGGCTTTGGAAGAATATGTTGTTGACAGCAATGAACGAATATTATCTGCAGCGAGAAACATCGAGGAAGTTACTGAAACAGCGAAAGGCTTCAAGAAAAGAAAGAAAAATGAAAGAAAAAACAACTGGAAAGAGAACGAATTACATGGTCAATATCTGAGACAAACTGAAGAGGTGGCAGGCCCTGAACGCTGGGTGTGGTTTAAAGATGGAAACTTGAAAAGGGAAACTGAATCGTTAATAATATCCGCTCAGGAACAAGCTATCAGAACTAATGTCATAAAAGCAAAGATCGATAAGACCAAAATCGACAGTAAATGCAGAATGTGTGGAAAAGTGGACGAAAGTATCAGCCATGTACTTAATGAGTGTAGTAAATTAGTCCAAAAAGAGTACAAGCGCAGGCATGACTGTGTGGGTAAGAGAGTGCATTGGGATGTAAGCAAAGTCTGTGGATTTAAGGTCAAAGATAAGTGGTATGAACATGAACCTGAGGCTGTCATGGTGAATGATGACTATAGAATTTTATGGGATTTCTCCATAGAGACTGACCATGCTATCGAAGCAAGAAGACCAGATATGATCGTCGAGGATAGAAGAAACAGACAGTGCAAGATCATTGACTTTGCAGTTCCGTATGACAATAGAGTTGACAACAAAGAAGCTGAGAAGATCGACAAGTACCAAGATTTAGCCAGAGAGATAAAGAGACTATGGAACACGCAAGTGAAAATCATCCCAGTTGTAGTTGGTGCACTTGGCACCACGCCAAGGCTGCTACGGAAGAGACTAAAAGACATCGGAATAGAGACCCGTATTGTGGACTTGCAAAAAAGTGCCATCCTTTGCTCTGCAAGGATCCTAAGGAAAGTCCTTGAGGTTTGAGGAGACTTTGTGTCACCAAACCTCAAGGGAACATCTCTGCTAGATATATTAGCATGTATTAACCAATAATAATTATGATGATAATTGGGGAATGATACAACTAGAACTAAGCTTGAAAACTACAACAATCGGCTTGCAGAAATATTTTAAACATCCTGAGACTGGATACTACAATTAGTAAATATCCATGAGCAAGGAAAAAACGTGCATTCAATCAAGAAAGAAAGTAATAAGTTTGCTACAGAACTAAACATCGAAACCAAAACGAATGAAGAATTACCTTATACACTACAAGCCAAGAACCTAAAGGAGAAAGCCAAACAAGAAGGACTGAAGAAAATAAAAGAAAACTGGGAAAGTAAACCTCTTCACGGTCAATACCCAAAACGTAGTCAACAAGCGGATGTTGACAAAGACAAAACACACCAGTGGTTGCGAGGAACGGGTCTTAAAGCTGAAACAGAAGGCTTTATAATGGCTGCGCAAGACCAAAGCTTGTTCACCAGAAATTACCAATCCAAAATAGCTAAACATTGGGCTGACCCTAAATGTCGATTTTTTGATCAATATGATGAAACAATAGATCACCTAGTGGCGGGATGCTCTGTACTTGCACCAAATGAATATAGGAACAGGCATGATCGAGTGGGACAATACTTACACTGGAAAATCTGCAAGCATTACAATACACCGCACGCTGACAAATGGTATGAACATAAAACTGACCTCTAACGCCCTATTTATATCTTATTTTTTGTGTAATCTGAGGGTTTGGCTTCTTATAAAGCCAGAACTTTTTATTCTTATCAAATAAATTTTGTGTATTCATGACATATAAAACATTTTTGGAGACTGGAGACAAGATTGTTTTTGCACCATTTCTTTTTAGATTTTGGAATCAATGTACATTTCACATTCGTCAACTTATTGTGAGAGCACAGTCAAGGCTGCGTTGGTCAAATGTGGCAAGTGAAAACAGCTTCATTTTATCGCTGGGAATTTGCTCTGTTCAGGATTAAACAAGTGGAACTTTGTTCATTCAGTATTTCTTGGTCTCAGTGAATGAAAAAAGGGTAAGTTATTACTTATTTACCTCTTCAAATTGCTTTGGCTTTCGGTTTTCTGACTAAGACCAATCTGATGAGAGGATGAGGTCAACCAACCAGAGGTCAAGCAGAAATTTAAACGCCTTGCAAAGTAATTCAGTAATTTCTGGATACATTTGATTTTAGAGATACTTGCGAAAAGAGTAGAGAAAGCTCAACGTTTCACAGTTATCCCTCGTGCCTTGAGACTTATTTATTCCCTTCATTTCTTTTCTTTCGGATCTTGGTAGCAAACTGCAAAATAAAACTCAAAACGAAGAAGGATCACATAGGCAATCTCACGTATTTCAACAACGATCTGTGATTTAGAATCTAACAGGCAAGGAAACTTTGGGTCTTCCAGTACAATTGTGCTTGTGCTGTTTGAAGTAAAAGTAGTTGAAAGGTATTTTCAAGATATTAGTTTCCGTTAGTACCTGTCATCTCAAGGCTCTTTGAAAAACTCGTTGCCAACCAATTGTACCAGCACATGTATGATAATGGGCTCTTTTCATCTGAGCAGTCAGGCTTTTTGCGCCTTCATTCTACAGTAACGTGCTTGCTTAAAAACACTGATGACTGGTATAATGGGCTGGATCTCGGAAAGCTAGTGGGACTCGTATTTATTGACCTGAAAAAGGCATTTGATACAGTTGACCATGATATACTCTGTAAAAAATTAGAATATTATGGTATTCAGGAGCGGCAGTTAGCATGGTTCAAATCTTACCTTGCCTATAGGAAACAATTTTCTAGGGTGAATGGCATTGACTCATCAGTTGAGGAAATAAATGTCGGTGTACCCCAAGGCTCATGTCTTGGTCCCCTTCTTTTCCTCATTTATATTAATGATCTCCCACGATCTGTCCAGGGATCAAGAATGTCCATGTACGCTGATGACACGAGTATCTGCCATCAATCCTCTGATATTGCTCAGCTGAATGGGGCCATTAACAATGACCTTGCACTAGTTGAAAATGGCTCAAGGGTAATAAACTCTCTCTTAATGTAATGAAAACACATGCCATGCTCATTTCCACAAAACCGAAGCATAAAACTTTAATGAATCAAGGTGAATCTTTGAAGTTAAAAATTCGGAATGATGAACTTGAAGTTGTGCAAAGAACAAAATATCTTGGAGTGCAGATTGACAACAAGTTGGATTGGAAGGAACACATTAAGACAGTTTCCTCAAAGGTCTCAAGAGCAATTGGCTTTTTGAAACATGCAAAATCATTTCTGCCAGAAAAGACTCTGAGAACTACGTACACAGGTATTGTGGAGACGCATTTTCACTATTGTTGTTCTGTTTGGGGCTGTTGTGGTCTGACTGAGATTAACCATTTGCAAAAATTACAAAACCGGGCTGCACGCATTATAACTGGCAGTCGCTATGATGCACCGGGCTTGCCCTTGTAAAAAGACTTGGCTGGAAGACCATTGATGAGCTAATCAGTAGTGAGTCGAATATCATGGTCTTCAAATCCCTTCATGGTCTTGCTCCACAATACATGTCCAATCTATTCACAAAGACATCCCAGCTAACCTCAAGGAATCTTAGGAATTCAGCAACAGATCTAAGAGTACCAAAGAAAAAGTCAGCAAATGGGCAGAAATGCTTCTCTTTTAGGGGTGCTAAATCTTGGAATGGCCTCTCAGCTGAGCATAAGAATGCTTCCACAATTTACAAATTCAAACGTGTTGACAATCAGTAGGTGTATATATGTATTTGGATTTCTTTTTATTGTAAGTATTCATTTTAGATCTTAGGCTATTTTATTAGTATTTTATGAAATTGTAATTAGGTTAATTTAGTTTTTTTTTCCAATATATTTTAATTTGTATGTATTTGAGTGGAGGGCCCCTTTTAAATCATCATTTTTATAGATGAAGGGCTACCCTCCTTAAAAATTTGAAAATGAACAAAATGAAAAAATTGTGTTGAAAACTGTGCTGTAGAAACAAATTCTTATCAAGGAAACACAGCATCATCTGTCAAGGTAGGCCTAGTTAGGCAGAATGGAGGGCAGTAAAAATCGTTAAAAATCCAATAATTGCGACATTTTCGAGCTTTCAAATTTCATCATTTTAGGCTTTGGCAAAAATTTTAGGAAAAACACTATAGTCTTTCTTGTCTGATTGAAAGTTTTTGAAAATTCTCGAAAATTAATGTGCCTTCGGGCCTAAATATGGAGTATGGTTTTGCTCCAAATTCCCCACAGCTTCTGTGTTGAAACGACGCCATTAGCTACAAATCCACCGCAAAGTCACGTGTAAAGTAAGAGCCTTATGATTGGCCCCACTAAAAATGTAAACAAACGCGCAAAAATGTAAACAAACACGCAAAAAGATTTTTCCTCTATGACTGTAAACTGCATCCGGTTGTGGAGTTTTGACGTGGGATAATGAGGTTGCCCTTTGCCACAGCTACCTCCAGGTCACCCTTGAGCAAGGTGTAGCACCTGTTAGCTCTCCCCGAGGCCTTGTTTTACCGGGTTGGCGTCCGGCGGGGGCTAGTCTGTCTCATGGGTGGGGGGAACTCTTTAGGTTTTGTCGGTGATCCACCTAGTGATGGTGTCACGAAAAGAACACTGATGGTTGTGCAACCTAAAAACCACTATCCTCAATTAAGTGCAAATGAATAACCAAATTGATTTAAATCAGAGTAACGGCGTTAACGGTACTGGAGCCCTTGATGGTGAAGGTGTCGCGCCCGGCAGGCTTGGGGTAATTGATCCGGCTCCAGCAGGTCGTTATCCAGCAACGGATCAACAAACACGTCGGAGGTGGAGTAAACAAGTAAATGTTGTTATTATGGAGAGCTACTTCTTAAGTAAGCCTGTTGACGAGGATGGAGTACCTGTTAGGGGATATCGACAACGGATGCATAGACAATGGCAAGAAAGAGGTATGTTCCAACTGACGGAGCAGAGGCTGTGTGATCAAGCAAGAGCAATAAGAAAAAATCACTGGTTGACGGAAGTGGAGCTTGAACTTATCAAAAGGCGAGTTTTAGAAAACAGCGACCAAGGAGATGGAGAAATTGCAGTTAGAGTGGAGGATAGGGAAGAAGCAGGTGATGAGATGATTGAAGAAGACGCAATAACAATAATGATGATGTTTACACAGGGTAACCTCTTCAACACATGAAGTGCTGTTATCAACGAGGGCCCTGTATCTAAAACTATAATGATATATTACAATAATGCTTCATAGCAAAGAAATATAATGATTAGGTACAACTGATCAAAAATTTAAAACATAAATCTCTAGTTGTCCATGTAAAATTGTTTTAGGTTTTGTTTCAAAATAAGAAACGAGTCTGTCTGGCGAAGGCTGCTAGGAAGTTCATTATACAATTTGGGACCTTGGAACCAAAAAGCCTTTTTTCCTGATTCTGTTCTGACTCTCGGGATTCGGATGGCATTTTTATTGTTACGAGTGTTCTGATTATGGTTCAAGGGTTCAAGACACATGTTCATAACTTCTATAGATGTTCTCTTTAGGCATTTAAAGACCAATAGACAAGCCTTGTATTTCTTGCTTCTTTCGATCGACATTAACTTGCAATCTTTCTGTTGTTTTCCGCAAATTATCTTTAAAGCTCTGTTCTGAAGTGATTCAAATTTTCTACAGTCTGTTTCAGCTATCTTTAGGACAGGAGTAGAACAGTAAAGGATTCCCGGTACGATGACGGCTTTATAAACACTCTCGGCAGCTGATCTAGTCAGTAAAGGTCTCATCCTCGAGAGAAGTTTGAGCTTACTAGATGCTTTCTTATATACCTTATCAAGATGTAATCTCATGCTCAGGCTTTGATCCAGGTATGTTCCTAGGTACTTATATGAATCTGTAACATTAATTCGCTTGTCTCCAAAAATATGTCCAGGCCTTCTGTCATTGAGCGACGTTTAGCTGTTCCAAATAGCATGGCCTCAGCTTTCCTTTTCTTAAGATTTACTACAAGTCTGTTGTTATCGAGCCATTTTGAAATATTTTGCATCTCATTGGTCAATGCCCTTTCAATTTCAGTGATGCTTTGACTTGCAGTGTAAATAACTGTATCATCTGCGTACATGAGAACCTGGCACTTTTTGACAGCTTTCACCAAGTCACTGATATGCATAAGAAATAGCAATGGCCCTAAAATAGCTCCTTGTGGCACACCATATTCTACTTCTAAAGCTTCAGAGCTTTCCCCGTCATGATGAACAAACTGCCTTCTTTCTTTCAAATAGCTTTTCATCCAATTCAACTCAGCATCACGGATACCATAATATGGTAATTTCTTAAGTAAAATTGAATGCTCGACAGTGTCAAAAGCTTTTCGCAGGTCTGTAAACACTGCACCTGTCATTTTCCCCTGGTTAATGGATCTTCTGATACTATCTGTAAATACTGTAACGGCAAGCTCCGTGTTGTATCTTTTCCTAAAACCAAATTGAGTTGAAACGATCAGTTCATTTTTTTCAAGGTATTCTGCGAACTGTTCCTAAGCTATCCTTTCAAAAATCTTTGATAATATGGGCAGAATAGAAATCGGTCTGTAATTATCTAAGTTCTTTCTTGGTCCTGATTTGAATAACGGAATCACTTTTGCAACCTTGAGTCTATACGGAAAAGTTGACTGTTTAAATGAAAGATTTATCAGATAAGTCAAGGGACCTGCAAGGGCTTCAGCAGCATCTTTCATGAGTCTTGGAGGCAGATTATCAGGGCCAGCTGACTTGGATGCCTTCAAATTATTAAGATTGCGAAGAACTTTTGCTTTAGTGATTGGTCGAAAATTGAAGTTGTGGGGCGTTTGGACGACATCGCTAGCATTTTGGCACTTGAATTGGTTTGGTAATAATTCGGACAGGTTTGCAGCCTGTGATGTAAAAAACTCACAGAAGGAGTTTGCAATGTCCCTTTTATCATCTATCAGCCTCCCAGAAATTTCGAATTCCTTACAACTTGATGGGGGAGTTTCTTTCATAGGATAAACCTGTTTGACAGCCTTCAAAAAGTTTTTCGGATCTTTTGCATTTTTACTTATCAAGCTTTGATGATATTGGGCTTTAGATTTCCTGATTAGTCCATTGACTTTGTTTCTTGCGTTCTTGTAGTGGTACCAATAGTTATCAGCCCCAGACTTCATTGCCTTACGAAGATAGTAGTCCCTTGTTTTGATGGCATCATTTATTTCAGATGTTCTCCATGGACATCGGATTGCACGGACTTTCCTTTTCATCATCGGTGCAAATTTTTTGACTGAGTCAGAGACAAAAGCTTCAAAACTATTGTATGCTGCATTCACGTCTGAAATGTTATAAACATGCTCCCAGGGGACGCTTTTTAGATCTTTTACAAACAGTTCCTTGTTGTAATTCCTGTAGTTTCTGCAATAGATTTCGCGTGGCGGGAGACGAAAAGTGTGCATCTTTCTGACTGTACCAATCATGCTGTGGTCGCTCAGACAACTGTCTATCACAATGGATTTAGCAAAATGATTGCTGACATTTGTAAGAACGACGTTAATAAGTGATTTTGATCCTTTTGTTACTCTCGTTGGTTCAGTTATTTTTTGTGAAAAACCTTGAAAACTGACAACACTGACAACCCACACGAGAGTAGTGATAATGATATATCAGGGGAGACAGGGATAAATACTACGGAGGAAAGTGGAAGTATTAGAGACATGACAGCTGAGCAGAAACTGATATATGATAGAATTAAGGCAAGGCTACAGGAGGACAATAGCGAAATTATATGTAACCTAAAAAAGCAGACCAATGGAAGCTCACCCAAGAGACACAAAAGGTGAATAAGGTGCTCAAGTACATTAGAACTAGCAACATCACAGAGACGAATAATCTGATCAAAGCAGCAAGTATGGTTGTTGCAGAAAATATGGGTATGGATGTCAGGAAAATGAACGTTAATAGAAGTGATAGGAAAGAACCGTGGTGGAAACGGAGAATACAGGAGAGTATAAAAACAATTTTGAAGGACATTTCTGTACTGGATCGAAAAGCTAAAGGAGAGCTCAGAAATCAGCAGAAGTATAGAGCATTGTGTAGAAAGCATCACATTGCAAGAAAAGGCTTGAAGGTCGTAACTGAGGAGCTCAAGCAACGCCTCATAGCAAAGAAAGCAAAGCTAATGAGATATGACCAACGAATGAAGCAATAGGAGCAAAATAGATTATACAGAGTAGATCAAAAGAGATTTTACCAGAAAATTAATGGAGAGCGTACAAATGAAGCAGTAATACCAGATAGCGATGAAAGTCAAAAGTTTTGGAGTGACATTTGGAGTAACAAAATAGAGCACAAGAAAGATGCCGAGTGGCTACAAGAACTGAAGTAAACGACTACTAACCCAAAACAGTCGGAAATAGAAATTACAGTCAGAGACGTGAAGGAAATCAGGAAAAAGATGAGCAATTGGAAGTCTCCGGTACCGGATGGAGTCCAAGGGTATTGGATCAAGTGATTTAGTGAATGTCACACACAACTAGCCGAACAGCTCAACAACTTATTGAGTGACGACCAAGTGATACCGGAGTGGCTAACAAAGGGAAGGACGGTTTTATGCTTGAAAGATATCGCGAAAGGGAATGCCGTGGACAACTACAGGCCAATATCGTGCTTACCACTCATGTGGAAGCTGCTCACAGGAATAATCGCAGAGACAATGTATGGGCACCTGGAGGGGAATGATATCCTCCCAGAGGAACATAAAGATTGCAAGCGTAAGTGCAGGGGTACCAAGGACCAACTTCTGATAGACAAGGTAATATTGAGGGATTGTAAGAAGAGGAAAACTAACTTGTCTGGATCGATTATCGAAAGCCTACGATTTGATCCCACATTCCTGAATCATGGAATGCTTGAATTTGTTTGGTGTTGCATCGAATGTTGAGCGGCTACTGAAGAAAAGTATGGAGCAATGGAAAACAGAACTAACAGCATACGGAAAATGTTTAGGATCAATAGCAATCAAGAGTGGTATATTCCACGGAGATAGTTTGTCACCGCTGCTCTTTATTTTGTGCATGATTCCACTGACAATGATCTTGAGAAAGGCTAAAGCTGGATATGAATTCAAGGGTCGACAGCAAAAAGTAAACCACTTATTATACATGGATGATCTCAAGCTTTATGCTAAGGATGAATCCCAAGTGAGCTCCCTCGTTGACACTGTGTATGCGTTCAGCACTGACATCAAGATGGAATTTGGATTAAAGAAATGTGGTGTCTTAGTACTGAAGAGAGGCAAGGTTAAACAAATGAACTGATTGGTGCTACCATCTGGGGATGTTATGAAGCAAATCGACGAGGAAGGATATAAGTATTTTGGAATGGTGGAAATAGATAAAGTGATTGAGAGGAAATGAAAAGTAGAACTAGAGATGAGTACTTCCGCAGGTTAAGATTTATCTTGAAGTCGAAGTTAAATGGACGAAACAAAATTGCAGGCATCAATACATGGGCAGTTTCACTACTTAGGTACGGAGCAGGATTGATCATGTGGACAGTAGAGGAGCTTAAGAAATTGGATCGAAAGACGAGAAAGCTACTGACCATACATGGTGTGTTTCATCCAAGGAGTGACATTGACAGGTTGTATGTACCAAGAAAAAGAGGAGGCAGAGGGCTGATAGGTTGTGAAGATTGCGTTAGAGCAGAGGAAAATAGCTCCGCATGGTATATAAAAAATGCTGTGGAACCGCTTCTTTTGGAAGTGAGAAGATCAGGGATGATAAAAACCGAAGACTGTAAGGATAAAAAGCATTACAAAACAGTGAAAGTGACTGAAACCGTTAGCAGATGGATTGAAAAACCCATGCACGGACAGTTCCACAGAGATGTTGAAGAAAGGACTGATCAAGAGAAAAGGTGGTTATGGTTGGCAAAGAGTGATTTAAAACCGGAAACGGAAGCCTTGATCTGTGCTGCTCAAGAGCAAGCACTTAGAACTAACTATTTCAAGCATAGACTTATGACGATGAGTTCCTTGTATCCCTGCGATAAACCTTGCTCAGAGACTCATAATTAAACAGTGAAAAACTCGGCCCTATCTCCTGCATTCGATCATGATTCGATCGATCGAATCAGGATCGAACGACTGCCGTAGCTCTGTTCAACGGTCACCCCTCGGAACGAAAATCCAATAAAAACCACGTTAAGCAGGCGTTTAATCAAAGAAACTTGGTATAAATCTGAAGAAGGATGTTTAATTTACCTGGTAAGTCCAAAATGAGTCTTTCAACGCTACATTTTCCATGTTTTTAAGACCAAAACAAACCAGAGCAAACTTCAGCCACCTGCCGTAGCAACTTTGTTCAAAATCTAGTCAACTGCATCATTCAAATCGAGAATTCGACATCATTGTTCTCTGCCGAATTTTGCAATCTGATTGGTACGTTAGGAATTGCAAAGTTTGGGCCTAAATAGGGCCAAGTTTTTCATAGTAATACTATGAGTCTCTACTGCCTGAAGCGCCATCATCAAGTCAAAGTGCACAGGGCAACAAGAGACTCATCGTCATCAGCCTATATCAAGCATAGAGTTGATTATACAGCTGAAAGTGATAGATGTAGGGTTTGTGGCGACAAGGGAGAGACTGTATGGCATATTACCAGTCAATGCACACCTCTAGCCCAAAGAGAATATAAAAGGCGTCATGACAATGTGGCAAGGATAGTGCACTGGGCGATTTGTGGAAAGTATGATATTCAAAGAGATGACAAATGGTATGACAATAAACCTGAAGGTGTCATAGAGAATGAACGTGCAAAAATTCTGTGGGATTTTATGATTCAGTGTGACCATCAGACAGAGCATAGGAAACCTGACATCGTCTGGATAGAGAAAGAAAGCAAACTATGTTGGATCATAGACATTGCATGTCCAGCTGACAATAAGGTGTGCGATAAAGAAGGAATGAAGAAGGATAGGTATGACAGGTTAGCATTTGAGACAAAGCAGTTGTGGTCAATAAGAAAAGTGACTGTCATACCAATAATAGTTGGTGCTTTGGCAACAGTGAGTAAAGACCTTGAGAACTATATTGAACAACTAGGGATTACAATACGATTGGAACACTTGCAGAAAACAGCACTTCTTAAAACTGCTCGAATACTTCGGAAGGTGCTTGAAGAATAAAGATGTTACCTCAGTTTACTGGCAGTAAACAGCTAACACTTTAAGGTTACATCTCCAGCTGAAGAAGAAACAAGCTGAGCAAAGGGAAGCACATAATGATAATAGAAAAAAAATAGTAATAATAATAATAATAATGAAAACATCTCATCCCTTAAAGTAACTAGTTACATAAAGTAATATACAAGATAAAAGTTCGTATATGCCACTTTCCAAATTGGGCATGACAAAATACATTTTACCGCTGCTAAAGTCCAAAACCTTACATCATTGTAACCTTAAATTGAAAAGTCCTTTAAAATACCAGGAGATCTGGATCTAGCCAGTCTTTGTCCTTCTTACAAAAAAGATAGTATGTTGATCGAATACAAATATTGATTGCTGTTCTAATTACGTTTGTTGCATTTACTTTGGGAACTCCTATACTTGTTAATGCATTGAGTAGATTTTGTCCAGAATCGTTTTTACCGATTAGTCCAAGAGCGCTCATACTCAGATTTACGAAACTAGCGTTTTTGTATCTGGCATTCAAGTCTTGAAGCGTTTCATCATAGCTGGTCTGTTTCCTTTCACTGTTCTCCTTTACTTTTGTTATGAATCCACACGTTAATTCAACCACGACGACATTTTCCTTGCGGTGGACTAATATCAGGTCAGGCCTTTTTAATGATCTTGTTACTGAAGTTGGACAAGCATACCCTGGAAGATCAGCATATATTTGGACATCTTTTCAGCCTACAAGTGCTTTCGTGATGTTGGCGAGGATGGAATTATGACGCCACGTATAACGCCCTTGTTGTAGATGTACTTTACAGCCAGAGACGACATGCATTAGAGACTGGGCATTACTGTTACAAGCCAAGCAAGTGTCACTTGATGCTTTCCCCCACATGGTCATGTTTTTAAGTGTCGGCAGGGTATTGTTCAGATACCGCACTGTGAAGTTGTAGATGTTAGCTGGTAGGATATCTCTGGTCTGTGTCCAAAGACTTTTGAATATCTCTGAGCCATGTGACCACATCAGTTTCACTATGTATCCTTGGTATTCTAGTTCATCTGAAATTCTTGCTATTTGCTGAGATCTAACAGCTTTTGTTACTTCCTTTGAGTTTTCATGGGTGTCATATTGAATATTTGTTTCAGCTGTTGCTTGGGATAAAAATCTTACGTCATGATTTGGAGACATTTTTAGACAATTTCGGCGGGTATTTTGGCACTGCATAAACTTCGTAGACACCTTTATCAAGTCCAAACCGAATCTCGTTTTTGACAAGGTGACGATGTCAAGTGTTCCGTTGATGGGGATTTCGAGCCATTTTCTTATGTAGCTGCAACAGATGTTATCAAGATTTTGCTTAACCCATGTCATGCCTAAGTCCGCGACGGTGAGGTCCCAACTTATTTTGGACAGTAGATACTTGCTGTATAACTCTATTTTATGCTTTGGGTGTAAGGGTAGTTTGTCTATATCAGTGAGTATTTCGCGGCATTTTCTCACAAGGGTACTCTTGCGCTCCTCGTCATCCATCTGGAAGTTGAAATGTCTACCAAGGTACGTAAATTGCTCATTTATCTTGACAGGTGGAATGACTGAGTTATTCGTTAGCAATTTTGGAAGGAACTGGACAGCAGTCGTACCCTGTTTTTGTATTCCAAAGGTTTTACACTTGTCAACACGTATTATCATATTTGCCCATGATACCCATCTGGTAAATGCATTCAGTAGTATCTGGTTCTCATACTGCTGTCCTGTGACGATTGCAGCATCATCAGCGAGTTGGTACCAATGCCGTGGGGACAAATGCTGTGCGTATTTGTAACCAAGCTGTTCAAATTCTTGAGATCTTATTGACGTTATAAAAGTATTGAAAATCATGTTGAAAAGTAGGGGACTAAGACAGTCACCTTGCAAGACTCCCCTGTTGATAGGAATGAATGGCGTGGAATAACTTTTTGTCAAGATCGATGTTTGGAAGTCCTTGTATAAACTTTCAACTAAGCTCTGGATTTCAAATGGCACGTGATGGTATTCTAAAATACATTTGATCAGGTTATGGTGTACTTCGCCAAATGCATTTTTCAAGTCAATCAGGGTGATAACAATAGATCGCTGTTTCCTTTTTGAATGGTTTATCAGATAAGCCATATGGGACGTATGCTCCAGAGTACCTGCCACTTTTGGTGTAAACCCCTTTTGGATATTATTCTCTGCATAACCATTTTGAGTTAGGAACTCGAAGACACGACTTCTTATGAAAGATGTCATAACTTTTAAGGCAACATTTTGAAGTGTGATAGGGCGAAAATTGGCTGGTTCGTCTGTCGATCCCTTTTTATAAATGAGCACAGTTATAGCCTTTTTCCATGTACTGGGGAAAGTTTTAGTCGTCCATGCTTGTGAAATAATTGCAGTCAGATAGGTTCGCAAGTAAGGTGATCTTTTCAGTACTATGATCGAAATCTGGTCAAGGGGGCAGGGTGAACCTGATGTTTTCATTCGTCTTATGATATTGGTTATTTCTCTATAGGAAGGAGCAGTGAGATTGAACGGGATACTTGGCTGTGACAGTTTTGGTATCCAGTTCGGAATGCGAAATATTTTGTCTGGTATGAAGACCCGAAATGTCTTTACAAAATGGGAGAAGCACTTTGATCTATCAAATGAAGGCAGTATTTCCCTGGGCTTTTCGATGAATTGTTTAGCGTAGTCCCAAAAGGATCTCTTAATCATTGCACTGTGATCCGTCGTGTCTATTTTGTTATTGACATCAAGATCATTCCCATTTGCCTTTCTACGTAGCAGTTTTGAGACGAACTTTATTTCCCTTGTTATTTCTTTGGGGCTTGTTGGAGTTGCTTTACTCTTCAATTTCTTTAGAGCATTCTTGAGCATTTGTTTACTAAACTCTTTATATTTCGTTTCGAGCTCTTTATCTACGGATCGATGATCTCGCACTGTCCCATAGTGTTTTGCAAATAGTTGTAAGTCACTTCTGCCATTTTGTTAACACAATTTCATTTCATTTCATTTCATTCATTTAGGGAGGGTTGCCCTTCAACAAAGTTGTTTTTCAAGGGGCCCTCCATTAAAAACATCTACAATATAATCTAAAAATAAAAGTATTTCAAACCTAATTACAAGAAAAAAAACCATAATGTTAAAACCTATTTACAATAATTGATAATTTACACTAAAGAAAATATTTACAAAGAGAAAACAAATTACAATTTCAGGGCAAGGGTAGACCCTGCAACGCCGGCAGCAGCCACCCCCGATCGACAGGCCAGCCCAGAGCAACCGACGACAATAGATCCAGTCACCAGTCGCTCTGACCCGGCCGGCCAACCAAGAGCACCCGCTGCCCCCGCCACAAAGTCCACCCCTGCCCTCATCTCTAGATAGACTTTTTAAAGCTATTCAGAGAGGATGCCTGTTTTGACTCAGCTGATAGGCTATTCCATAATTTTGCTCCACGAAACGAAAAACATTTTTTCCCATTCGCAGAATTTTTCTTTGGTAACCTCACATCAGTGCCGGTATTACGGAGGGTACGGGTGGAGCATTGTGAGTTTTTTGTAAATAGGCCACACAGGTATTGCGGAGCAAGCTCATTGAGTGATTTGAAGACCATTGTTTTAGATTCAATACTAATAAGTTGTTCAATGGTCTTCCAACCCAGTACTTCGATAAGTGGTCTGCTTGGGGTATTAAAGCTGCTATTTGTTACGATCCTGGCTGCCCGGTTCTGAAGCTTTTGCAACTGGTTTATTTCAGTAGAACCACAGCAACCCCAAACAGAACAACAATATCGAAAGTGAGGCTCAACAATACCTGTGTAGAGAGTTTTCAGAGTTTCCCTTGGTAGAAAATTCTTGGCATGTTTTAAAAAGCCAACAGCCCTTGAGACCTTGGCAGAAACAGCCTTAATTTGTTCTTTCCAATCCAAAGAACAGTCAATTTGTACTCCAAGGTATTTCGTTTTTTGGACTACTTCCAGCTCACTTTCACGAAGATTTAGATCCAAATCCAGATTTGTATCTTTGAGAATGTTACGTTTCTGCTTGGTGGTAATAAGCATAGAGTTTGTTTTTGCAACATTCAAGGAAAGCTTATTGCCTTGTAGCCAGGTGTCTAGATGCCTTAGATCATTGTTAATAGCCTTATTCAGCTGAGTTATATCATTGGACTGGTGGCACAGACTGGTGTCATCAGCATACATGGACACAGTAGAACCTTGGACAGCCTGTGGGAGATCATTGATGTAAATGAGGAATAGAAGAGGGCCAAGACATGAGCCTTGCGGCACACCAACTTCAATGTCCTCTATGTCTGAAGCAACACCATTGACCCTGCAAAACTGTTTCCGGCACGTTAGGTAAGACCTAAACCATGATAGCTCCCGATGCTGAACACCATAAACTTGGAGCTTTTTGCAGATAATTTCATGGTCAACAGTATCAAACGCCTTTTTCGAATCAATGAATACTAGTCCCACAAGCTGACCAAGGTCCAGCCCATTGTACCATTCCTCAGTATTTTTAAGTAAACAAGTAAGTGTAGAATGAAGGCGTAAGAAGCCAGACTGGTCAGGAGAAAAGAGATGGTTTTCTTTCATGTGCTGATACAGTTGGTCAAAAACAAGTTTCTCAAAGAGCCTTGAGATGACAGGTAAGACTGAAATTGGGCGATAATTGGACTTTTCTGTCTTATCCCCCTCTTTAAAAATTGGGGTGACTCTAGCAACCTTCCATGAGTCAGGAAACTGGCTTGTTTCAATTGAAGTATTAAACAAGGCAGCCAAAGAGTTTCCAATGTAAGGGAGAGCAAGTTTCAAAAAATAGCTAGAGATATTGTCAATCCCAAAGCTCTTTGCAGTCTTAATCTTGGCAAATGCAGCCCTGATATCTTTAACCTCAATTGTCTTGAAGTTAAACTCAGCCCTATCTTTGTTAACTTCATAGTCACCTGACAGAAGGGGATTGGGAACAGGGGCAATTTTGTTCGCAAGATCCTTACCTACAGAGCAAAAGAAGTTGTTCATTACATTAGAAATTTCTTTTTTGTGAACAGTTTCAGTACCCAAGTCTTTGAGACATTCAATGTTACTAGACTTTGATCTCTTATTAAGCAGCTCATTAATTGTCTTCCAAGATTCCTTCATGTTGCCTTGACAAGACGAAATCTTGTCAGTATAATATTGTTTCTTAAGATGACTATTCATAGTATTGACCTTATTACGGACCTGCCTATATGAGTCCATTAGAAATTGGGACTTTCTTTTGGATGCAGCCTTTTTTAGCTTATCCCTAGTCTGCATTAGGGCCTTAAGGTCTTTATCAATCCAGGGGCAATATTTCTCTGAGACACGCATTTCAGTTATTGGGGCATGTTTGTCTATTATCAGAGAAAACAAGCTGGACCAATAGTTAACAAGAGCATTGATATCATCAGTTTCACTGAACATCTGCTCCCAGCATATGCCAGAAACATCAGCCAAGAATGCTTCCTTGTCAAAATTTTTCATTTTACGAGTTTTAATCATTTTATGGCCCTTTTCAACTGCACCATTAAATTTACGAATGCAGTACACCATATAATGATCACTCAAAGTAACTTTATGCACTCCAGCTTCAACAATGTTCCTGGCACATGTTGTAGCTACATGATCGATGATAGAAGAGGTAGTTAAAGTGACCCTAGTTGGTTCCTCAACAAGCTGTTTGAAGCTGAATAGCTCATACAGACCAGTCATGTGTTTGGTGTCATTATCAATGGGCTGTTCAGCTTGTTTTGTAGGTAGATCACAATTTGTGTCTCCTAAAAGGATAATTTCTTTCCCCTCCTTGTCCAAATAGGAAAGGACCTTTTCTAGCTTATCAAAAGAAGCAACAGGGTCACTAGGTGGCCTATACCAAGCAAGAACAAGAAAGGATTTGCTTTTGGGAGGTTCAACCTCTATACAGATGATTTCTAAATCATCAGCTGGGACATCAGGCCGAGGTTTGTATTTGATGGAGTTCCTAATGTAGATTGAAACTCCACCACCATTGCAAGTCCTGTCCAAGCGTTCCTGCTGGTAGCCAGCCACATTAGTCAACTCTTTTGGGTAGTCTGGGGCAAGTTTGGTCTCATTTAGAGCAAGGATATGAATACCTAGGTCTGTCATCAATATTTTAACCTCATCAAGGTGACTACGAAGACCATTGACATTCAGGGATGCAATTGCCATGCCCTTCCTGTAGCCCATATGCTGATGACACCCTGTCTTTGAGACATTATCTTGACCAGCATTTTTAAAAGTTTCAGGTTTACCTGGTGCCAATGCTCCAAAGAATATTCATTGATTTCATTCAAAGAGAGATTCTCCTTCAAAAATGTATTTGCTTCACTCCACTGGTTATTTGTTTTTGGTAATTTAACACCTTTCTTTATAAATGCAGTTTCAGATTGTTCAGATTATAATAATAATAATAATAATAATAATAATAATAATAATAATAATAATAATAATAATAATAATAATAATAATAATAAGGCTAATAATAATAATAATAATAATAATAATAATAAGGCTCCTGGACCTGATGGCGTACAGGGATATTGGCTAAAAAATTTTGTAAGTCTCCATTCAAAACTAGCTGAGCATCTAAACCTCTGCTTAGAAACAGGTGAAACTCCTGCATGGATGACAAAGGGAAGGACTGTTCTTATCCAAAAAGATCGCAGCAAAGGTACAGTCGCCAGTAATTATCGGCCTATTACATGCCTTCCACTTGTCTGGAAGCTTTTAACTGGAATAGTTGCAAATGAAGTGTATAGTTTTCTTGAAGGACACAATTTACTACCCGAGGAGCAAAAAGGATGCAGACGTAACTCTAAAGGAACTGCAGACCTACTCTTTATAGATAAAATGATACTGAAGGAAGTCAAATCCAGGAAAAAGAATCTAGCCATGGGATGGATAGATTATCGGAAAGCATACGACATGCTTCCACATAGCTGGATAATTGAATGTCTAGTGAATCTAGGAATTAACGAGAAGGTTCAAAACCTATTGAAAGAAAGCATGAAGAAGTGGAAAGTAGAGCTCACTTGCGGAAAGCAAGAACTTGGAGAAGTAAACATCAAACGAGGAATATTCCAGGGGGATGCCTTATCACCGCTACTATTTGTAATTGCTCTAATACCCCTGACCAGTGTGCTGCGGAAGGTGGGAGCGGGATACAATTTTGTCTCAAACAAGGAAAAGATCAACCACTTACTGTTTATGGATGATCTCAAAGTCTATGCAAAGAATGAAAAAGATCTAGAGTCTTTGATTCAAACAGTAAGAATATTCAGTGAAGATATTGGGATGGAATTTGGTTTAGACAAATGTGCTATGTTGATAATGAAGAGGGGGAAAACAGTCGAGGCAGAAGGAGTAAAATTACCTGATGAGAGAAAGATTAGAAGCCTAAAGGAAGATGAAAGCTACAAATATCTCGGAGTGCTTGAGGCAGATGACTTGAAAAGATCAGAAATGAAAGAAAATATAAAGAAAGAATACAAAAGAAGAGTAAGGAAGGTCTTAGAGACGAAGCTGAATGGCCATAACTTAATCAAAGCTATCAATACTTGGGCAGTAGCTGTCATCCGATATTCAGCTCCCTTCCTAGACTGGAACAAAGATGAGCTTTCAGCTTTGGATAGAAGAACAAGAAAGTTGATGACGATGCACAAAGCGTTGCACCCAAAGAGCAATGTAGATAGACTATACCTATCAAGGAAAGAAGGTGGAAGAGGTCTTATCAGTATCGAAGACACTGTGAGAACTGCGATACTTGGACTACAGAAATACATCCAGGAGAGTGAAGAAAAGCTAATCACTGCCGCAAGGAAACCAGAAGATATAGTAGAAACAGCAAAGGGATTCAAAAGTAGAAGAGCAAAGGAACGTAAGCAAGACTGGACCGACAAAGCGTTACATGGACAGTTTTTAAGACAAACAGAAGCAGTTGCTAGCAAGGATAGGTGGGAATGGCTTAGTAAGGGAGGAATTAAAAGAGAAACGGAAACGCTCATCCTAGCTGCGCAGGAACAAGCAATTAGAACAAATCAGATAAAAGCAAAGATCGATAAAACGCAGGAGGATAGTTTATGCCGAATGTGTAAGCAAGCTGATGAAACAGTAAATCATCTCTTAAGTGAATGCAGCAAGATGGCGCAAAAAGAGTTTAAACGACGTCATGATTGGGTCGGAAAAAAGATCCACTGGGAAGCTTGCCTGAAATATGGATTTGATGTAAAAAGCAAATGGTATGAACACGAACCAGAAACAACAATGGACAACGATGTCAGTACAATTCTCTGGGACTTCAACATACAAACAGATCATGTCATACAAGCAAGGCGTCCAGACTTAATCATCAAGGATAAAGTGAAGAATGAATGCCTGATAGTGGACTTCGCTATTCCATACGACAGTCGAGTTGAAACAAAAGAATTCGAAAAGTTAGAGAAATACCAAGATCTGGCCAGGGAACTTAAAAAATTGTGGAACATGAGTGTGCGGATCATACCTATAGTTATTGGTGCCCTTGGAACAACCCCTAAAGACCTCCGAAAAAGACTCAAAGAAATCGGAATCGACACCAAGATCGTTGAACTGCAGAAAACAGTCATCCTGAATTCTGCCAGAATCCTCAGGAAAGTCCTCGAGTTTTGAGGAGACTTGCTGTCACCAAGCCTCAAGGACAAATCATGAACCATTTAAAGAAAATGTGCGACAAATAGATAATAATAATACGCAAGAAAAACAAGATATTTGAATGAAAATTTTCGATCCTACGTGGATCTTCTTCAGTCATAATGAAATGTTCTATAAATAACTAAAACGTTAAGTAGCCATTGGAGAATGCTACGTTCTATCATGTATCGAATAAATAGTTCGCTTAAGTTAAGGCTCGATTAATGTGGCGTAACAGATGTAGTAAACTAAATTCAAGGATTTGGAAATAGTTTGTAATACGTTCTTCCAAATTCATTCATAGCACTGTTGAGACCATTAGGTTCCCTTGAGTCTAGTCTCGTTATCCACAGATTTTCATAGAATTCAAGGTTGTCTTCGTTACCATTTACGTTTTGCAAAATATGTACGCGTAGGTCTGTATCAAAATTACATTCTGGGCTATCATGGAAGTATTTGCCAAGCTCCGTGGCGTCTGGATCATGTTTTGCATCACTCCTATGTTTGTTAAATCTTTGCTTAAGTGTTGTGGACGTGTATCCTATGTACAACTGCTTGTGTCTTCTGCACTCAGCGGAATAAATGACATTTTTGTTAGAACAGTTTCCTCCTTCAATAAGGCACGATTTTCCCGAATTCGTGTTCGGCAGTTTGTCGACTTGTCCCATGTGGTTGCATAATTTACACGGCCGGCCCCGCTTTTTTGTGTTCTTCTTCGTACATCTGACGCTATAGCCACCTTGCCTGGATTTTTCCTCAGATTTTATTAGAATTGATTTAAGGTTGGCATTTTTGCGAAAGGAAACGATTGGAGGTTCTGGAAAGACGTTTTCAATCTCTGGATGCTTATTAATCATGTGTCTATAGTTGTCATGTAGCAATTTAGAAATCCCTTTGAATTTTCGATGCCAGTTAATTACTAGCGGTATTCTCTGATTGACATTGTTCGATGTTTTCTCTTTGGGTAGCAGTAGCTCATTTCGATCCATTCCTTCAACGTCCTTGGCTATTTGTGTAATCCTCCCTTTCGTATATCCTCTTCTGACATAAAATTGAACAAAATCCAATGCGTGTTTTCGATAGTCCTTGAGGAGAGTGCAAATTCTTTTGATTCGTATGAACTGTGAAAGTGGGCTGGAGCGTAAGGCATGAGGAGGGTGATAAGATGAATTATGTAAATAGGTGTGTGTTGCTGTGGGTTTGCTGTATAGTTCCGTTATGATACTGCCATCGTGGATCTTCACCCTTGTATCAAGAAATACAACGTTTGAGCTTGAATATTCCGATGTGAATTTGATATTCGAATTATAGTTGTTTATCGTAGCGTATGAATTACAAAAGGATAGAAAATGGTTAAGGCTTTTCAAGTCATCTTTCCATACGAAAAAGATGTCATCTATGAATCTGACCCATGAGACCGGATTCTTGCCATACATCGCTGCGTAATCTTCTAATAACTTTGACTCGAACTTTGACATGAATAGGTTTGCGAAATTTACGGCCATGGGTGTTCCCATAGCAGTGCCTTTGATTTGATGGAAATACTGTCCCTTGAAAGATAACGTGTTCGACTTGAGTATAAACAATATGAGATCAGAGATAAGCTTGGATGGAATCGTCTTGTTGCTGCGTTTTTCTAAAGCTTCAAAACATGCTGCAGTTCCTTCGTCATGGTCTATATTCGGATAAAGAGAGTTTACATCCATTGTCACTAAGAAAATATCGTTCTTATTTTTAATCTTGTTGTTCAGACTTGCAACGTGCTTCACAAATTCTGTCGTGTCTTTGATGTATGACGCTGTTTTTATTGCAGCGGGCTTTATGAAGCTGTCTACCCACTCAGAAAGTTTAGCTGTACACGAATCATAACCACTGCAGATTGGGCGCAGCGGAGGAAATTTTTCAAATGATTTGAGAACCTTTGGTAGACCATAAAAGCAAGGTGTTCTATTACCTTCCCTTAACCTGGTGTCTTCAACTTCGTCGATATAACCTTCGTTGAGCATGTCCGTGATTTTCCTGTCCAAAGTCTTTCGATATTTCAGGTTTGGGTCCGTGGACATTTTCTCATAGAATGTTTCATCTTGAAGTATTTCAAGGCAAGCTGCATCGTAATCAGTTCTGTTCATCAATACTATTCCATTGCCTTTATCTGCGGGCTTGATGATAATTGACTCATCCATATTAAGATCTTTGAGTGCTTTTCGTTGTCCCTCTGTTAGATTATTCCAATTTTTGTTGCTACTCGAATTGATGTGCTTGCTAATGTCCCTTATGTTATCATTTATGAAAGTTGATAGCCCAGTGGACCTTCCTTCTCTGACTTTCTCTGGATACCAGTGTGGATTCTTTATTTTCCAATCCAGTTTTGAACGATCAGTTTCTCTATCTTCTGTTACAGTGGCTGATTTTTTACTTTGCTCGCTATCTTGGCCTTTCTCCGCAAAATACTCTGTCAATTTCAGTCTCCGGACAAAATGGTATATGTCTTTGGCGAAGTTTTCTTTATTGAAGTTTTTTTGGGCGGGACAGAAAGAAAGGCCAAGTTCTAAGCCAGATATTTCATCTTCGTTGAGTTTTCGACTTGATAAGTTGTAAATGGTTGATTTGACAGTAATATCTTTTGATGAGGCTCCTTGGTTTGTTTGTGATTTTGAGGTTGCTTTTGCAGATGGTAAAACATGTGCTACAGACACTGGTTTTGTGTGATTTGGATCTAGAATACCATATCGATTAGTAAGTGGGAGGTTCTCCTCTCTCTGTAAGTTGTCTCGAATTTTATTGCTTTTTGATTTCCTCGGTATGGTCCATTTCATTTCAGAACTGACTTTTTTCGTGATATTGACTTCATCAGATGTAGCTAAATCAGTCCTCACGGTAGGAAACTTGGCGATATCTTGTGACTCTAGGCAAGCGAGGAAGTGAGCCCTCATCTTTGACTGGTCGAATACTAAACTGGATGGATCTCTGTTAAATGCGAGTTCAATTGCATAAGCAAGAGCAAACAAACCACAGTCATATACACCTTCTTGAACAGAATTAAGCTTCACTTGAATGATAGAAGGCATTGTTGATGAATCAGGAGAATAAAGGGCAGTTAATTGCTTGATTAGTTCGGTTGACGGAAAACGATTTAAGCTATCGTATAAGCGAATCCTGCCTCCTATGGATGTTGACGTAACGAAATGATGTTCTCCTGTGTGGTGAATATGAATAGTAGGAAATGGATCATGGTTGAGGAGGCCAGCATTAAGACAAGTTGACTGGAATTCAAAAAATGGTGCTTTCTTCTGTAGTAAACTCATCCCAGCGTCAATAAGTCGATCACATAGTTCTTTTCCTTCTGTTAAATAAGCCTTTTCAGTGAAGCTCAAATTTAGTGTTCTAGCCCCCATATTATAATAATAATAATAATAATAGTAATTATTATTATTATTATTATTATTATTATTATTATTATTATTATTATTATTATTATTATTATTATTATTATTATTATTATTATTATTATTATTATTATTATTATTATTATTATTATAATGATAATATTAATAATAATAATAATAATAATAATAATAATAATGATAATAATAATAGTAATAAATAAACTAAACCACCATTATTGATAACAGAAAAGTAAAATAAAAAACAACACTGCTAAAATCTCAACGTTTCGATAAAATCTTCATCAGGAATAACTTTTCAAGCGAGCAACCGAGTATTTATAGATATTTTACAAGATAAAAAAATCCAAGTTACAAAATTGCCCATTTGCTGCAAGTTGCAAATTTACCCGTTTCAGATGATGAGACTCTCTCAGTTAAGACCTGTTATAAGTGCAATGGCAGGAAAAGCTGTCAGATCTGCGGTTTAATCCAGGAGGGGGACAGTTTCCAAAATTCTGAAGAGAACAGATCTTTTTCCATCTATTCAAGGAACTACAATTGTAACTCAGAAAATGTTATGTATTTGTTGCAGTGCGAATGCTGCCACAAGAAATATGTGGGTAGCATTAAAACCAAATTTAGGCAGAGGTTTAACGTTTATAAATCATATTTACAGGGGGAAACCGATTCCACAGGCGAATTTTTTTAGTCATTCTTTGAATCAAACCATCGCGGAAAATTTGATGTTACTATCAGAATAATTGATGGGGCAGATAATGTATTTTCCGAAAAGAACTTTTTTGGCTATATCGATTGGGAACATTCTTACCAAGGGGACTAAATGAACGGGCTGCGGATGTTGAGCTAGACATGTTTGCGTGTGGGATGGCTTGAATCTTGCCATTGCATTTATTTCCTGGAGATTGTGGTGGGCGTGGCTATGCGGCCATCTCCTTTGATTTCGTGTAATGTTACGTGTGCTATTCTTGATTCAGCAGTGAGCGAATCGTAGAAAGGCCATCGGAGAGGTCCGCGCGGTTTCTCAATGAGTCTTGTTGTTTTTTTGCCTTCTTGGAGTTTCAAGCCTCTCCGGGGAAATTGACCAAACAGGTTTACAATAATCTAAAAAATAAAATTTTGTTCTCTCGAGGTGCAGCAAAAACATGCACTGTTATTTAAGCTTTCTGTTTTATTCTCACCAGGTATGGTAATCTTTTGTTTCCACTTAAAAAATTCAGTTTTGAGCCCTTATTTTCATGTAACTTGGATTTTTTTATCTTGTAAAATATCTGTAAAATACTCGGCTGCTCGCTTGAAAAGTTATTCCTGATGAAGATTTTATCGAAACGTTGAGCTTTTAACAGTGTTGTTTTTAATAATGATAATAATAATAGATATAATGCATAATTATAATAACAGATATAATAATAGTTGTAGTCGGAGCACTGGGAGCAATCACAAATCAGTTTGGGAAATTTATGCAGGAGATTGGGACAGACATTCGAATTGAGCATGTGCAGAAAACAGCTCTACTTGGGACAGCAACATTATCAAGATTGGTACTTGGTTCCTAAAAGTCTGGTTCAAAGACCTGTGAGTTCCTTGGCAGCTGGTTGATGCCCGCATTCACAGTGACTATTCCAAAGCAAAGACAGTCAAATGCTTTGTGATGAGAATCAACAACAATAACTATAATAATTTCTTTCTTTTTGAGATCTTGAGATCCAAACTGAATGCAGGGCATATGATACAAGCGATCGATTCAAGGGCAGTATCACTAATACGATATGGAGCTGGAATCATTGATTGGAGAAAAGATGAACTGAAGGATATCGATAGAAAGACCAGAAAGTTGTTTACGATGCACAGAAGCATGCACCCCCAATCGGATGTGGACCGTTTGTGCAGGAAAAGGGCTGAAGGAGGGCGGGGACTTAAGAGTGTTGAAGAGGTTGTAGAATTAGAGAAAGCAAGTCTTGGCTATTACCTGGAACAGACAGAAGAAGTTTTACTTAAGGAGGTGGTGAGAGATGGGTTATTTGCAGAGCCAATAGAGCCAAAAAGGAAAAAACAGGAAATCACAAAAAAACGGAAAGCAAACTTTGAAGAAAAGAAGCTCCATTCAGTGTTTTTCAAAGAAACAAAAGAGGGTAGGGACGACAAGGATAGCTGGCTGTTGTTACAGAAGGGGGTATTAAAGAAAGAGATAGAAGGATTAATACTAGCAGTACAGGAACAGGCATTACGGGTAAACTCGATCAAGAAAATGATAGATAAACAAGCCTGTTCAGCCAAATGCAGAATGTGCGATGAACGAGACGAGACTGTAGCACACATTGTATCTGAATGCTCACAGTTGGCTCAAAATGATTACAAGAAGCGAAGACATGGTAAAATTGCCGCAATAATCCATTGGAACTATTGCAAGAAATTCGGTTTTGCATGCACGGAGAAATGCTATGAGCATATTGTGGAAACAAAGATGAAAGCCCTTGAAAACGATGAAGTCAAGCTTTTTTGGGATTTACCTGTACAAACTGAAAAGAGAATAGAGCATAACAAGCCAGATATTGTGGTCCTAGATAAGAAACAGAAGGTGTGCCTCGTAATTGATGCTCCATGCCCGTTTGACACCAGAATCAAGAAAAAAGAGCAAGAAAAGATAGAATACTACAATGACTTGAAATACGAGATTTTGAAATGTTGGAACAAGGAAGTAGATAAAGTCATGATCCTACCAATCGTCATAGGGGCTTTGGGAACTGTGAAAAATAATTTAAGAAAAAACTTTGACAAGGTAGACCTGCACCTGGGGGTTGATGCTCTTCTAAAAATGTGTCTTCTTGGGACAGCGCAAATCATCCGGAAAGTCCTCGATACAAGCTAAAGAACAAAGGAGTACTTCACAGAAGGACAGGAAAAACAGAAAGAAGAAGGACAAAGATGCTTCCCATCCTAGACCACGTATAGTGGCTCGATGAGAGACATAATTCAGACAATTGGCCGGTCATTAGATTAATACCGTGTAAATGCAGCATAATGGTAATAATAATGGCTGAGACATGGCAAAGTGGCAGCTGTCATTCATTGGTACTTGTGCAAGGAGTTCGGATTCGACTGCGACGACAAGTACTACAACCATATAGTGACTAAAGAAAATAGGGTACTTGAAAATGATGAAGTATTATTACTGTAGGACTTCCCTATTCAGACTGAAACTCGCATTGATCATAACAAACCAGACATCATGATAAAGAGCAAGAAAGAAAAGACCTGCCAAATAATCGATGTGGCATGCCCATTTGACACTCAAGTGAAGCAGAAAGAGGAGGAGAAGCTAGACCACTACAACGAACTAAAGTACCAAATTTTGAAAATGTGGAAGGACGATGTAAAGAAAGTTGCAATAATACCAGTTGTTATAGGCGCACTGGAGTAGTCTCAAAACGTATCAAGAGTTACATTGCAGCATTAGACTTTGACCCAGGAGTACAACCATTACAGAAAGCATGCCTCATAGGCACGGCCAGGATTGTGAGAAAAGTACTGGACATAAGAGAATGAATAGCAGGAAGACTTATTTATGTTTTCGATAAAGACAGTAAGCACACTTTCTTAAGTTACGGGATGTAACCTGAAAGTGGACAATGCATATTTAAAAAATTGACACTTGTCTGGGACTTCATTGCAATGCAATAACAATAATAACCGTCAGCGTATTAATAACTGTAACTCAGTAAATTCTCTTTCTGAGAATGCGATAAGTACTAGGATTAACCCTGTTTCTAACGAATAGAATGAAAACGAAGACGCGTTCACAAGTTTGAAAAGCATCACACTAACTAATAAGAAGGGACTCGTTATCGGATATCTGAATATCAATTCAATTCGGAATAAATTCCTCTCACTCAAAACACTAATTTCAGACAAAATTGACATTCTTGTTATCGCTGAAACAAAACTAGATAGCACCTTTACAACGGCCCAGTTTCTAATCGACGGCTTCCAAAAGCCAATCAGATTTGATCAAAATGCTCAGGGAGGTGGCCTCATGATCTATATTAGAGACAGAGTGCCAGCTAAGGAATTATCAGAGGTAGACATTCCTAATGGTATCGAATGTGGCATTGTTGAAATAAATGTGCACAAGAAGAAATGGATCATGCTAGGGATCTACAGTCCTCCCTCCCAAAATGAAAAAGAATTTTTTGGTGAACTTGGACAATCCACGTTGTATTGATTTGATATTACAGTCAAGGCAAGAGTAGTGTGACCGATTGAAATAGATTATGCGATTATTAATCGTATAATAATCAAATCTTGATTTTCAAGAATCAAATAATAATAATATTTTCATTCAACTGACAGCCCATACACTGTGTAAGTTGGATAATAGTTCAGCGGATGTGTGTGCTTGAGGAAGACAAAACAAGGCATTCCATTTATTTAGCAGTACGAGGGCCTTACACCACATGTCATATCATTATTCGAATTATTATTCGAATAATAATCCATTAATGATTTTGAAAAATCAAATATTTTAGGATTATACTGGTCACACTACCCTTGCTTTGACTATAACAAATAACCGCAAATGATTTAAAGGCACAAGAACAATTGAGACTGAACTGTCAGATGTTCACTCCATGATTGTGACTGTAGTTAAAAGTAGTTTTGTTAAGAGACGCCCTAGGATAATTATTTATCGTGACTACAGCAAATTTGACCCCTCAAAATCTAAAGAGGATCTTCAAAAAGAATTAATGAAAAAAGCTCTTGCTGTGAGAAATTTGAAGTTTTCAACGCTATAGTTATGGGTGTGCTGGAGAATCATGCACCAATACAGAAAAAGTCAGTTAGAGCGAATGATGGCCCATTTATGACCAAAGTAAAGATAATGCTGACATAGTTGCCTCCCACCTGCTAAACCTCTTCAAAAAAAGCGTGGATGGAAACTTTTTTCCAGATGAAATGAAAGACGGTGATATTAGCGCGCTGTTCAAAAATAGTGACTCATTTCACAAAAAAAATTATAGACCAATAACAGTATTACCGTTTGTCTCTAAAGTTTTGGAGAGACTTTTGGCTAATCAAATGTTACCTTCTGTGAACCAATTTCTCTTACCTAAAATTTGTGGCTATCGACAGGGGTACAATACCCAGCATGCTTTGCTAAAGTTTGTAGAGACTTGTAAGAAGACCTTAGACAACATCAAATTATAATACGAGGAATCATAGAGATCTCCATATTCCCAAGCTAAACCTTGAATTAACCAAGAAAGGATTTCATTACTCGGGCATTAAGGCTTGGAATGATATTCCAGTTTTTATTATTATCATTATCATCATTATTATTATTATTATTATTGTTTCTTTTTTCACATCATGCATCTCTTTTACGTCATTGGTGGTTTGTTGTTCAGCTAGATATCAAGTCAATACCCTTGACCTTAGATATTTAGAACGTTTCTGATGATCTTTGCTGTTCCTAACACACAAGCTTTCTGCATCATGTCAATCTTCTCTTCTACTTCTATCTTTGCTGCCCATGAGCTAAAGTTCTTGCTCAATGTACCCAACGCCCCTATTACGATTGGAACAACGCATACATTTCTGCATTCCCAGATCCTACCAATTCCTCTCTTTAAGTCCTGATAACGTTCAACCTTCTCAAACGCTTTCGTCTTTACCCTTGTATCAAATGGGCATGCGACATCTATGATATAGCATCCCCTGCTTGTTTTATCGTGTATCAGTATATCAGGTTTATTGTGTTCAAGGTGGTGATCCGTCTGAATAGAAAAGTCCCACAGTAGCTTTACATTTTCATTTTCTAATACTCTTTCTGGGACATGTTCATACCACTGATCGATATGGGGGAATCCAAATCTTTTGCATAATGTCTAGTGTATAACCAATGCGACCCTATCATGGCGCCAGTGGCGATATTGCTTCTGTGCGAGTTTTGTGCACTCTGCAACAATATGGCTGATGGTCTCTTCTCTTTCTCCACAAAGCCTGCACATGGGTGATATATCTTGTTTGTCAATTCTACTCTTTATTGCATTTGTCCTCAAGGCTTGGTCTTGAGCTGCCATCAGTGTTCCTTCGGTCTCTTTCTTTAACGTTCCTCTTTTCAACCTATTCCAGCTCTTGTCATCTCTTATCTCTTCTGTACTTCTCACATATTGCCCATGCAGTGGCTTTTTTTTATATTGATTTCTTCGTTTCTCTGCAACATACTCCTTAGACATGCCTTCACCAAGGATCCCTTCATCTTTCACACCCTTGAGCAACTTCTCTTTACTTTCGATTATGTATTGGTGCAAACTGTTTGTTTCGATTTCAACACAGTCTTCAACACTTGTTATACCCCTTCCGCCCTCTGCTCTTTTGATGTACAACCTGTCGACATCCGCTTGAGGATGGAGCGCTCGATGCATATTCATCAGCTTTCTTGTTTTTCCGTCGATATTTCTCAATTCCTCTTTTGTCCATTTGATTATACCAGCTCCGTATCTTATTATTGCAACAGCCCGTGTGTTTATTGCATTAATAACGTTACCCCCATTCAACTTCGATTTCAGTATCTTCCTCACCCTTCTATAGTACTCCTTTATAATATTTTCCTTCATCTCCATATGCTTCACTCCATCTGCCTCTAACATCCCAAGATACTTGAACCCCTCTCCTTCCCCCAAACTTTTAATGACTTGTTTGTTGAGCATCTCTATACCTTCACATCGTACCACATTCCCTCTTTTCAAGACAAGAACTGCACATTTGTTGATGCCAAACTGCATCCCTATATCCTGACTGAAAACACGCACAGTGTTGAGAAGCGTATCTACTTGTTTCTCACTCGTTCCATAGAGTTTCAGATCATCCATAAACAACAGATGATTCACAACTCCCCTACCCCGTGCCAGATCATATCCTGCCCTCACCTTCCTTAAAACTAACGTTAAGGGAATTAAAGCCATCACAAGAAGGAGTGGTGACAAACTGTCGCCCTGGAATATTGCTCTCCTTATGTTTACCATTCCCAGTGGTCTGCCACATGATGTTAATTCTGTACTCCACTTATCCATACTCTAGTCTAAAACTCTAGTTGCATTTCCCGCTACCCCAAACATTAGCATGCACTTTCTTATCCAAGAATGAGGTACCATATCGTACGCCTTGTTATAGTCGACCCATGCCTTACCTAATCCTGTTAGCCTTCGTTTACAGTTCCTTATTATCATCTTGTCTATCAACAGCTGGTCTTTAGTCCCCCTTGATTTTCTTCTTCCTCCTTTCTGTTCATCAGGTAAGAAACCTTCTCTTATCCAAGTGGCCATACAACTCCTCTGCGATTATTCCTGTCAACTACTTCCAAACCAGAGGAAGGCACCTCAGAGCAAATTATTATCATTATTATTATTATTATCATCATTATTATTATTATTATTATTAGTATTACTGGACTCGCTAGCACATAGGTACATTAGATTATGGCTTGAGATACCGATCAGCGGAACATTGGACATAATTAGTCTTACGAAAGAAAAATGCGGGCTAGGAATTATTGACCCGTCAACGAAATTTTCCCAGTGCCAAGTTTCGCTTAGGAACTGTTTAAAGAAGTCCCCGAATGGAGACATACAATCACTACATAAAGTAACTAGCCGTGATAAAAATGTGCAATATGACAGATACGCTAATGGGAAAGAGGTAATCAAAGAAAATAGAATGAAGAAAGTCCACAGGATCACACACGAATTGTCATCACAAGGCCTTATACTGAAGGCTATTCTTGAGCACACTACAAATAAAATAACAAGCATTTGGAGTGATGCACAGAAACTTCTACCGAAGAACATCTTCAACTTCTCTGTACGTTACCTGAATAATAGCTTGCCTACAAAGAAAAATATGAAATTTTGGGGCAGAGTCGAAAACGAGTTGTGTTACTTCTGCCAACTTCCACAATCCCTTCTTCACGTCGTCTCTGGTTGCAAATCCATGCTTGAGGGGAAAAGATATACTTGGCGTCACAACTCTGTCCTCTTGACGATTGGCAACTTCTTAACAGGAATAAGGAATATTAAAGTCTATGCTGATGACATTCCAGGCTTCAGATCATCAGCTGTTATCACTGGAAACAGAAAGCGCCCAGATCTCCTTGTGATCAATGACGGTGTATTATATGTTCTCGAACTGTCTGTTGGTTTCGAAACAAACATTGGAAATAACGAGGCTCATAAAAAGCAGCGCTACGAAAATCTCCTGAAAGACCTTTCATCCTCATACTTGCGTGTGGAATACATCAATCTATCAATGGGAGCAATAGGAACAATCGGCATTAACGGACACAAAGCGTTTATGAATATGTTGAATAATTTATCAATAAGTAAGCAAGAGCAACTTTATCTGGAAAAGAAAATAATAACAATCTGCATACGTTGTACATACTACATATTTTGTAAAAGAGACAGTGAGTGGTCAAGTCCAGAACTGTTAGCATTTTAAATTCTTTTCTATCAAGATGTGGACAAATATTATATTTCGGACGTATTAGCTTTATACTTTTCAACTTATTTTAAGGAACTTTTTAATTAGAACTTGTAAATTTCCCCATCATGCCTAACTGAGAGTGATGGGTGTCATCATGTAGAGTAGTATTTGTAGGGAATAAAAAGTTTCCATTATTATTATTATTATTATTATTATTATTATTATTATTATTATTATTATTATTATTTATTATAGCAGTACCCGTTTTTTTACCCAGTTGAACCTTATCTTACTTTTGTTAACTATTTTGAAGCACCTATGCGAATGCAGGCAGACTATGCCTACACCGTAGTGAGTAGTCTGATTCTGTTACTGTTTTTATGTTGTATGTAATTAGTTGGATTTTATCATGAAAAGTTTTCATTATTATCATTACTATTATTATTATTATTATTATTATTATTATTATTATTATTATTATTATTATTATTATTATTATTATTATTATTATTATTATTATTATTATTATTATTATTATCATCATCATTATTATTATTATTATTATTATTATTATTATTATTATTATTATTATTATTATTATTATTATTATTATTATTATTATTATTATTATTATTATTATTATTATTATTATTATTATTATTATTATTATTATTATTATTATTATTATTATTATTATTATTATTATTATTATTATTATTATTATTATTATTATTATTATTATTATTATTATAATAAACGGAACCACCATCAAAAATTAACAGAAAAAATTAAAAAGAAAACACAACTGCTAAAATTCGGACGTTTCGATAAAAATCTTCTTCAGCACAAACTTTCCAAAGGACAACCGAGCATTTATAATACATGATAAACAACCTAACTTAAAAATAAAATTACAATTACATTTTGTAAAAAAGAACCCCATCCTTAGTAAACATGACTGCTATTGAAATTAAATTCAAGTGGGAGTGAAAAATCACGTTTGAGTTCAAAGTGCTTGAAGCCTGGTGCACACCAGGTCCCCCGGGCCGCCAAGGCCGCCCAGAAGGACCCAACGACAAAGGACCCAAAACTCTGAGTCCTTCTCCCCTGAGTCCCCCCGAGCAACCCAACGACCCAAGAGACCCAGCGCGATCCAGGCTCCAAGCGTAAACAAGAAAATGAAATGTTTGGCTGATTAGCAATTATTTCCCCTTTGAGACCAGATAAATCACAGACCAAACCCCCGAGGAATCCAGCCGGCAACCCCGCAGCCCTCCCATATGACCTTTCAATGATTCGCAAATTGCTGAATCTTGAATGGCTTGATAGGGGATTCCACCCTAACGCCACATGCAAAAAAACATGAAGCCAAAAAGGAAGACGGCAGAGCACTGCCAACCGAACCCCCCAGAGACACCAGATTCAATGGCAGGAATTAGGCCATGCCACACGCAAACATATCGAGTTCCACAACTGCCGCCCGTTCATTCAAACCCTTGGGTAAAAAAGTTCCCAGCCTGTATTGCCAAAATAGTTCCTTACGTCGCAACGAAAAGACATTGTCAGCCCCATCGATCATTTTAACCCTAACCTCAAATTTCCCATTGTGATTCCCCTCAAAGAAATGACTAAAAAAGTTTGCTTGTGGGATTAATTTACCCCTGTCGAGTGATTATCACTTTTGGGTGATAATCTTTAGAGTTTGGGTCCTTTGTCGTTGGGTCCTTCTGGGCGGCCTTGGCGGCCCGGGGGACCTGGTGTGCACCAGGCTTCAAGCACTTTGAACTCAAACGTGATTTTTCACTCCCACTTGAATTTAATTTCAATAGCAGTCATGTTTACTAAGGATGGGGTTCTTTTTTACAAAATGTAATTGTAATTTTATTTTTAAGTTAGGTTGTTTATCATGTATTATAAATGCTCGGTTGTCCTTTGGAAAGTTTGTGCTGAAGAAGATTTTTATCGAAACGTCCGAATTTTAGCAGTTGTGTTTTCTTCTTTATTATTATTATTATTATTATTTGTGGCGTTGCAGGATGGACGTGCTTTGAAGCGCGTCTACCTTTGCTGTCTACTTTCAATACTAATCCGTCGTAACTGCCGTCGAAAATGCTGTCCAGTATACTCATGAAACACTGAAAGTCAATGCAATTGATACAGAAGTTGAAGATATGTTTCAAAGATGCAATTAAGCGAGGGAAAATTGTTCGCGTGGCGACGAAGGACGCACCATGGACTAGGCCATTGAGTGATTTTGCTTCGCGTCTCAGCGGCGCTGAGTGGAAAGAATTTGAAGAACAGGAAGTAGCATTTAGAAAATCATTGAGTGGTCAAGGTACTGTTTATGGTCAATTTGTTTGCAAGGGGGACTTAATAAAATGGAAAAAAGTAATAAAGCTTATAAACGGAATCTTTACAAAGGGGGGAGAGTTTCAGAAGCAAAAGATCGATGGGACCCCTTGGGATCCAAATCTGTGCAGTTACTGTCTAAGGATTTTGAGTTCAATGCCACGTGAGCCATCGCAATCAAACGAGGGAGTCCCAATTATAGCACAATTAGAAAAACAACTCAACTATGTTACAAAAAAAATTCAACCATTCTTCTCAAAAGAACAAGGACACGTCTCACAGGATCCAGTTTCACGAAATAAATTAACCAATCTTTGGCTTCGTAAAAGGAAGAAAGCCATTCAAATCATAAAGAACGACAACAAATGGCCAATAAAGGTACACGTAGAAGTTAATCAAGCAGAAACAGAGGCATTCTATCAAAATGAAAAGGGCTTTATTTTGGAAAATGAGTGGGATGAAAACAACCCAATAGGACACCAACAGGAAGTGGAAAGATGCCAAGATGAAGTTCCGCCGTTTACTGCGGAGGAGATACAAAGTGTTCTAAGGAAGCTTCCCAATGGGAAATCACCAGGGCTTGATGGAGTTCGCTATGAAAATGTGAAAAAGGAATACGAGGACAAGAGGGTAGACATTATAAGCTGTTATAATACTTGCCTAATCAACAAAAAGGTGCCTAGCAGTTGGAAACACGATATAGTACAAAGGATACCGAAGAAGAATTTTCAACAACAGGATTTAACAACGCTGCGTGACATCTGCCTGTCATCAGTGGTTTATAAGATTTTTTCACGATGTATCATCCAGAGAATTTTACCACTGATCGAGCCTAGAATTGAATTCTGACAACGAGCCTTTTTGCAAGGAAGAAACAGGCAGGATCTAATTTTCAGTTTAAAAACGGCCTTAGATGACTTCAAACATATCAGTACAAAGTTGCACGTCCTGTTTATTGACTTCGCAGATGCCTATGGTAGCATCAAGCATGATAAAATGATACAGACACTGAGCGAGTATGATATTCCTGCTACGTACTGTAAGATCATTAAGAACATTTATGAAGGAGCATGTTTTCAAGTCATATGTGGGAACACTTTATCAAAAAAATTTACATCACGAGGGGCACAAAAACAGGAGACCCACTTAGTATTATCATCTTTCTGATGGTATTAAATGGAGTTCTACAGCCTGCTTTCAATTATTCCTTGATAGCTCTTAGCATTCAAAATGAAAGAAACATTAACCCTCTACCTATTCAAGCATATGCAAATGATATCGCAATGGTTTCTTATGATTCCAAAATGATCAAGACGATGTTAGAAATAAGTGAGCCGCTCTTTGGTGATGCTGGTTTAAAAGTGAAGGGACCAAAATGTGCATTATTCTATGAAAGGCGTTCAGGCAATAATTGGTATAAAGGAAAGAATGATAGACAACCAGCCATAGAGATTCAAGGTGAAAAGATTGAGACATATAAGAGAGCACAGGCATACAAATATCTTGGTAAATCTCTCAGTATCTGTGGTGAAGACCCAAATCAAGTTGAAGCCTTTATCGAAGAATTCAAAAAAAACTTTGAATAAGATCGACGCTAGCTCCCTCCCAATCCCTCTAAAACTTAGTGCTTTTAACAACATGGCTCTGGCCAAAATATTACATCACTTTGATAACAAAAGAATAGAGGAACAACAACTAGGAGAGATGGACAGTAAAGTTAGCTGTGTCGTAAGAGATATGTTTGGGTTGTACCCTAAAACAACCGATAAAGTGTTTTTCATTGGAAGGCTACAAGGGGGTCTTGGTATAAAACAGCCATCCAATGTTTACAGAGCTACACGGATCGCAAATCTAGTCAACATGCTAAACCACGAAGAAGAAAATATAAGGTATATAGCAAGAGAATCGTTAAGTTTGGATATGAGAGCGCGGGGTGTAAGAGCTACAAATGATGAAAAGAACTTTTTTTAGGCTATGAATTAGATGATAACGACAGACTGGTGAAAAACAAAACTTACGGTGGAAATTCAGATTGGCCAGATCTTCTTTTCCAAGTGAATAAATTGAAAGGGTGTGTCATATACGAGGAAAATTTGGCGAAAGTTCTTGTTAATGGAAAAAAACTTAGTCACAAAAATCTGAAGCAAGAGATCGAGCGAGAATTTGAAAAACATGATATAGCAAACTGCTCAGAACTCAGGTTTCAAGGGAAATTCATAGGAATAGATGCCATTGATCGGAAAATATCTCATCAAATATACTACGGATGGAAGCTCTCAGATAGTTTAGTAAAATTTGTGTTACGAGCAAGAATGAACCAAATACCTTGCAACCAGCTGATCAATTTTTGGAATAAAGATCATGAAAAGAGATGCTCGTTGTGTAACCATCACACAGAGTCAGTAGCCCATTTAATGAACTCTTGCAAAAGATTTAAAGATCTTTACTCAAAACGACACGATAGGACAGTAGAAGCCATTTATCAAAAGATTCGTCGGTACAGTGAAACGTCACTCAAGTTTGTTAACAGGATGGCAGAAACAGCATTTCCACATTTACGAACAGAACTGCAGCAAATCAATAACAGGAAGCCTGATTTGCTAGAGATAAAGTCTAACGAAAAAGAATGCGAGATCATAGAAGTAACTGTATGCTTTGATTTGTACATGTCAGAGTCATATGAAAGTAAAGCTAGGAAGTACCAATAACTCAGAAACATTTTGAATCAGAATGGGATAAAGACAAATATAAGAATATTGTGCTTTGGATCGCTTGGAACTGTTCATGAAGACGTAAGAATAAACTTGAAAGGATTAGGACTGTCGAGTGAGGAGGCAAAGTCTACGATGAAATGGTGCAGTGTATCTAATATGATATGTGGAAACATGATATGGCGAAACCGATGCAAAGGGATTCACGGACAGAATGAAATTTGATTTTATGAGTATGCTGGACAAACATTTGACGTTGAGACATCTTAGTTAGCTCTCGTTAGTCAAATCATATCAGAATTTATTATTGAACTGAAGAAGATTTTATCATCAAAACGTATTTTATAAACAGTTGTGTTTTTATATTATTATTATTATTATTATTATTATTATTATTATTATTATTATTATTATTATTATTATTATTATTATTATTATTATTATTATTATTATTATTATTATTATTATTATTATTATTATTATTATTATTATTATTATTATCATTATTATTATTATCATTATTATTTCACATTTACCACAGCTTTTGATGTTAAAACTGGTTATGTAAAGTTCTTCATCAGGTGCAAGCACTTAAGATCAAGACTTGTCCTTCTTTCTTCTTCAAACTTCGTAATCATAAAACTTTTCGTAAGATCCCAGCAGTTCCTAGCAGTGCTGATTTTTGCCATATCATAAAGTCATTCCTTATGCCCAGTTTCTCAGCAAATGAATGTAGTCTCTTTGGGATTGACCCAAGGGCCCCGATGACTATTGGTATAACGAACGTCTTCTTTATAACGTCTTATTGGTATAACGAACGTTCAGCATCCGTGAAAGCTCTACCTTTAACTCAGAATATTTACTTATTTTCTCAAACTCCTTTTTATCTATGTTATAATCCGCTGGTACTGCAATGTCAATAATGAAGCATTCATTAGTTTCTTTGTTGATCAAGAGAATATCAGGCCTCCTGTGCTCAATAACTCTGTCCGTTTGCATATCAAAGTCCCACAAGATCTTAACTTTCTCGCTTTCCAAAACTTTATCAATTCTGTGTTGGTACCACTTATCGCTGACATCGAAACCAAACTTTTTGCATAGATTCCAATGCACATTGCTGCAAATTTTATCATGGCGGCGTTTGTACTCATACTGAGCAAGCATCTTGCAAGAGCTGATGATGTGGCTCACATTTTCCTCTTTTTCCCCACATAGGCGGCACAGCGAAGATTCACTGCAAGCATATATGTGTTTTTTTATGGAATTTGTGTTTAAGGCTTGCTCCTGGGCTGCCATTAGCAAACTCTCTGTCTCCCTTTTTAAATCTCCATTTTTCAGCCAAGCCCACGAGTCTTCTGTTTTTAGATCTCTGGTTTCTCTCTCAAATTGACCATGCAGTGGCATTCCTATCAGTGCGTCCAGTTTCTCTTTCTGAATCCTTGAGCTATACTCATTTTTCCCCTCTATGTCATCAGGCTGTAATGGTACCTCATTTGCCACAAAGCGTAAAATTTCCTCTTTGCTGTTAGCAATGTACTCGTCTAGGTTTCGAACTTCACTGGCCACACACTCCTCTATGCTAGTAAGCCCTCTCCCTCCGTTTTTTCTCTTCATGTACAGCCTAATTACATTTGACTTTGGATGTAGCGCGCTGTGCTCAAACATCAGCTTCCTGGTTACCCTGTCAAGTTCTCTGACTTCTTCCTTTGTCCAGTCAATCAAGCCAGCGCTGTATCTAACTACTGCCACTGCCCAACTATTCATTGCCGTGATCAAATTTGGATAGTTCAGCTTACTTTTCAATATGAGCTTGAGTCTTGTCAGATAAGTCTCTTTCACCTTTGCTTTCATGTCACCACTCATTATGGAATCAAGTTCTAAGATACCTAAGTATTTATAACCTCTGCTGTCAGCATCTGCAATCTCTTCATCCCTTGGTAGTTTGATTCCTAAACTCTTCACATGTTTTCCCCTCTTCATTGTTACAAGTGCGCATTTTGATATTCCCATCTCCATACCAATGTCCGAACTACAAATCCTTACCGTATGCACTAACGAATCAATCTCATTGTCATTCTTTGCAAATAGCTTTATGTCATCCATGAACAGAAGGTGATTAATAGTGGGTCCTGTTTTTCCAAGTTTGTATCCCATCCCTGATTCTCGTAATGCCATAGACAAGGGAATTAGTGCAATAACAAAGAGCAATGGTGAAAATGCATCTCCTTGGAATATCCCCCTCTTTATCTCAACCGTTCCTAGTAGGTTTACCACCCGAAAAGATAGTAGTCCTCCAATTATTCATACTTTCAGACAACAGCTCTACAACATTATCAGCAATACCAAACATACGTAGTGATCCTATGATCCACGAGTGGGGCACCATATCATAGGCTTTTTTAAAGTCTATCCAAGCCATAGACAAATTTGTATGCCTCCTCTTGCAATTTCTAAGGATAAACTTGTCTACGATCAGGTGATCCTTAGTTCCTTGACTCTCTCTCCTGCATCCTTTTTGTTCACTTGGGAATAGATCATTGCTCAATAAATGAGCATATGTTTTCTCACTAAAAATCCCTGTCAATGTCTTCCACAATAGATTCAAGCATGCTATCGGTCTGTAATTACCCACCTCAGGACCTTTCAACCTATCTTTCATGAGCAATATTGTCCTCCCCTCTACCATCCATGCTGGGATCTTTCCTGCTATGACACAACCGTTTAAGCAGTTTGTTAATGTGACAAGTAGAGAATCGAACCTTTTAAGCCAATACCCTTGAATCCCATCTGGGCCGGGTGCTTTCCAATTTGGCATTGTCTTCAACTGAGATTTTACATCCTCCACCGTTATTTCAATTTGAGCTTGTTTGTTTATCGTTCTTGCAGTATCACTTTGAATCTTCCTCACCCATTCAGCATCAGCATTGTGTTGCCTTTGCTTCCCCCATATATCACCCCAGAACTTGATCGATTCCTCTGCATTTGGTGGTGGACTTTCAGTATCTTCTCCATTAAGGTTTCTGTAAAATTGTCGCTGATTGGTTGCAAAAAGTCGGTTATCTTGAAACTGGCTTCTCCGTTCGCTATACCTTTTCACTTTTGTAGCCTTAGCTGTTATCCTTTGTTTAATCTCTTCCATCGCGACATTGAAACCCTTTTCTCGTAACTTGTACCTTTGTCTCAAATACTCCTTAGTAGCATTGTTCCGTTTCTTCCATTTGCCTTTAAACCAAGATTCAAGACGACTTAAATCTTTCCTTAACTGTTTTATATCCCTCTCTATTCTGCGTTTCCACCAAGGTTCTTTGGTGCGCTTCTGTGTTCCTTCCTTTGCACCAACTCTTTCGCATACCAACACCGATGCAGCGACTAGTACGTCGCGAACCTGAGTGATGCCAGTACACTTAACATACTGCAGAATCTTATTAACTTTTCTCGTTTCATTTGCTACTTTCGTCTTGTCAAAGTATCTCAGATTCTGTCCTACCCTTCGTTCCCTCCCCGTACGGATTTCATTCAAACGATCAAGGACTGCTCTGTTCTCTTCATCTAGTTCTCCATACAACTGATCGTTTTCGTCTTCAGCTTCTCCACAGTTGCTTATATTTGCTCTGAATCCATTGTCATTTTGGCTTGTCATTGTCATGTCTTCATCACTAACCTGTCTACTGCTCCTACTGCTCTCCAGTCCCATATCAACATTTGTCTCACCATCGTTGCTTTCATTGCTATCACTTCCCACTTTTCTCCGGATTTCCTCGATTTCGACATTTGTTAGCCATCCCTTTTTTCTGATCATACGTATTTGGTTCATCAGATTATTCTGATTTATTTCAAACATTTCCTTCTCTTCCCAATGTCTAAGTACCCGTTCCCCTACACCTCTTCCACCGTCTGCCTCTGCCCTAATCAAGCATTCAATTGCGATCTTGTATTCTTCCTTTGTCCACCGCCTTCTACTGCCTCGATCCTTGTCTCTGTTCCTTCCTCTTTTTGAATACAATTGAACGTTAACTGGATTACGACCGGCCACTGCACGTTCAGAAACAGTATGCCTGCCGGACGAGACCGCTTCACCATTGGTTCCACGTTCATTCACGTCGTTAATATCAATATTATTTTCCATCATGTAGTTGCATGAGAATGATTTGGTTTTATCCAGGTTTTCCTTCCCTCGGGTGTTTTTTTTCGAGACACCATCTCTAGGAGGGTTGCCAACCAAGGCTAAAGAGTCCCCCCCACCCATGAGACAGACTAGCCCCCGCCGGACGCCACCCTGGTATTTCAAAGTCTCGGGGAGAGCTAACAGGTACTACACCTTGCTCAAGGGTGACCTGGAGGTAGTTGCAGCTAAGGGTAACCTCATTCTCCCACGTCGAAACTCCACAACCGGATGTAGTTTTAGGTCATACCCAGGACATATTATTATTATTATTATTATTATTATTATTATTATTATTATTATTATTATTATTATTATTATTATTATTATTATTATTATTATTATTATTATTATTATTATTATTATTATTATTATTATTATTATTATTATTATTATTATTATTATTATTATTATTATTATTATTATTATTATTATTATTATTATTATTATTATTATTATTATTATTATTATTATTATTATTATTATTATTATTATTATTATTATGAATTGGTACTTTCTTTTGATTTCGGCTGTATACAGTCTAGCTGCCGGGGATCATCCCGATACCTGGGGCAGCAAGAGGGTTTGTTACTTGCATGCTAACATTGATATGCACTTTAACGTCACAGTTATATGCTGTTCAGATCTTTATATTGACAGTGCTTTGCGAAGAAGGTGGGTAGTACTTGTAAGTACTATTTTTTGTATTTCTTGCAAGTTTGGTTCTCCAGGGATTGTATTGAGGTGATTTTGGATTCCCTTTTTCACCATCCCAAGTGCACCAACTACGACAGGTACAATAGTTGTTTTAAGGTGCCATATCCGTTCTATCTCAATTTGAAGGTCTTTGTACTTTGATAACTTGTCAAATTCTTTGACGGAAATATTTCGATCTGTAGGAATTGTCATATCAATAAGGAGGCATGTTTTGCTCTTGTGGTCTTTGATGACTATATCTGGTAGGTTGGCTTGGATTGCTCTGTCCGTGTTTATTGGAAAGTCCCATAGTATCGTTGTGTTTTCTCCTTCTACTACTGGGGGAGTTTTATGTTCATACCATTTGTCAGCGTGCGATGTATTATAATGCTTTTATAATAATTATAATTATTATTATTATTATTATCATTATTATTATTATTATTATTATTATTATTATTATTATTATTATTATTATTATTATTATTATTATTATTATTATTATTATTATTATTAATTTTTGCTCATTTTTTCGGCGAGGGACACCAGGGTACATTTTTGGTGGGTGTAAAAATCATAGATGGGGCTCACGACGTATTTTCGTTTAGACGAAAAGAGTTGTTTTGGCAATATAAATTGGGAACGTTTATACCAAATGGTTTAAATGAAAGGGCAGCGGATGTTGAGCTGGATATGTTTGCCTGTGGGATTGCCTAAGTCGTGTCGATGAATTGAATAGTTTTGTTACCCAGGACATCGGACGAGTGGGTGTGTACTCTGACATGCTTCGTATACGTGGTGGCAAGGTGGAATCCCCTGTCAAGCAATCCTGGATTTAGCAATTTACGAAAAGCAAATCTTTGGAGGGTATTCTAGTATTAGGCCTTCTAGGATTCAGCTGATGCTAAAGAAGAGTTAAGCATTGTGCGAGTCTTGCGGAGGGTCTTTAGGGGGTGACAGGATGGAACCCTTTGTCGAACCATCTTGGATTTAGCAATTTATGAAAAGCAGATCCCTGGAGGCATTTTGGAGTTGGTCTTGTTCGGTGTCCAGGTTGTGGCAACGTGGATTCTGGTCCCTTTTCGATTGGTGAAACGGTCTAAGCTTTGTGCAAACAACCTTTAACAAACATTATAATTTTTCTTTTAAATTGTCGTGCATTTTCAATTTAAAATGCACTAAAGGTTTTAGTAAATATTCTGTTTTCATGTAATACCTTGGAGATTACTAATGTTTGTGTAAATATGTTGTTAGCTATAAATACTTGGCTGATTCTGGTTGTAAAGCACTGAGGAAGATTTTAGATCGAAACGTATGGAATTTTAGCAGTCTTGTTTTTCTTTTCTTTTTTTCTGTTAAATTTTGATGAGGTTTTAGTTTATTTATTATTATTATTATTATTATTATTATTATTATTATTATTATCATTATTATTATTATTATTATTATTATTATTATTATTATTATTATTATTATTATTATTATTATTATTATTATTATTATTATTATTATTATTATTATTATTATTATTATTATTATTATTATTATTCATTATTATTATTATTATTATGTTCCTTTTATCACAGAAAAAAAAGTTCCTGGTAAGTTCGTCCCGAAAGCAAGCTAGAACAACTAGCCTCAGGTTTCGAGAACCTTTCTCAATGTTCTTGCAGTTCCTAACAATGCCGTTTTCTGTATCACTTCAGTCCTCATCTTGATTCCTATCTTCTCAATATATTGCTCTGCTTCTTTTGTGACACATCCCAATGCACCAACTACAACTGGAATGACAGTTACTTTTCGAAGGCACCATAATCTTGCAATTTCTCTTTTTAGATCTTGATACTTTTCAATTTTCTCTTGTTCCTTCTGTTTTATCCTTGTATCTCCTGGTACAGCTATGTCAATGATTAAGCACTCTTTTTCTGGTTTTAGCTCGACAACAATGTCTGGTCGCCTATGCTCAATTTCGTAATCTGTGTTTATGTTAAAGTCCCACAGTACCTTAATGCTTTCATTTTCAGTAACGCCTTCTGGCTTATGATTGTACCACTGTTCAGCCCTGGGTAGGTCATACTTCTTGCAAATCTCCCAGTGAACTATCCGTGCTACGTTGTCGTGGCGTCGCTTATATTCCTTCTGGGCTAATTTGCTAATTGACGAAATGGAAGGTACAGTTGAACGCAGGAGATAAAGTCTTAGGGGATGTCAACGTCAAACGTGGAATATTCCAAGGAGATAGCCTTTCGCCACTCCTATTTGTTATCTGTCTCATACCAATGTCACTAATTTTGAGAAAGATGAAAGCTGGATATAGTTTGGGAAAGAATCAGCCAAAATTAAATCACCTTCTATATATGGATGATTTAAAGCTATTTGGACAGAGTGAAAGAGACATAGAATCACTTGTAAATACAGTGCATAGATTTAGTTGTGACATTGGCATGCGATTCGGTATAGAAAAGTGCGGTGTAATTATCATGAAGCGTGGAAAGATGATAACTTGTAATGGAATGGAACTACCGGATGGAGAGAAGATGAAAGGCGTCAGCGAAGAAGGTTACAAGTACTTGGGTATAGTAGAACTAGATGGGATAAAGGAGAAGGAAATAAAAGAGAGATTCACGAAGGAATACAAGCGAAGGATTAAACTTATATTGAAGTCAAACTTGAACAGCAGGAATGCCATTTCAGCAATGAATATTTGGGCAGTAGCTGTGATGAGATATGGGGCTGGGATAGTGAAGTGGACGAAAGCGGAACTGGAGAAACTAGACAGACAGACACGGAAAATTATGACGATGAATGGAGCATTACATCCAAAAAGTGACGTCGATAGATTGTATGTTGCAAGACAGAGAGGTGGAAGGGGATTGCAAAGTGTATTAGAAACTGTCCAGTCAGAGGAAAATAGCCTTAGATGGTATGTTAAAAACAGCCAAGAGCAATTATTAAAAGCAGTGCATAAACAACAGGAAATGAATACTGACATCATTAAGCCATCAGAGTATAAATATCAAAGAAAAAAAGAAAGAGAAGTCAAGTGGCATGAAAAAGTACTGCATGGTCAGTTTTTCAGAGATACGGATGGGATAGTAGACAGGAAGAAATCATGGTTGTGGCTAAAAAATGGAGACTTGAAGAAAGGAACAGAAGCACTAATTATGGCAGCACAAGAACAAGCAATACGTACGAATTACGTTAAACATCATATCGACAAATCAAGAGATTCGCCGAGTTGCAGAATGTGTGGTGAGAAGGGGGAAACAGTGAGCCATATCATATGTGAATGTAGCAAATTATTATTATCATTATTATTATTATTATTATTATTATTGTTATTATTATTATTATTATTATTATTATTATTATTATTATTATTATTATTATTATTATTATCATTATTATTATTATAACGCTGTTTTATACGCTAGAAGGTCGGGTAATAATTGGTACAAGGGTAAATCGGACATAAAGCCAAAAGTGAAAGTACAGTCACATGAATTAGCTGTTTATGGGCGCAATAAGCCATATAAATACTTGGGAAAGTCGTTATCGTTATCTGGAGAGGATCCGAAGCAGGTCAATCAAATATTAGGAAACTATAAAGAGTTGCTGGACAAAATCTCAAAATGTAAGTTGCCACTTTCGCTGAAGGCAAGTGCTTTCAATAACATGGCTCTTGCTAAAATATTGCATCATTTTAACAATACAAGGTTTACCGAGGAACAGCTCGAAGAATTGGATAAGGCTCAAACACAAACAGTTCGAAATTTGTACGATTTATACAGTTCAACTACGCAGCTCATCATTTACCTACCACGCGAGGACGGAGGAATAGGAATTAAACGTGTATTTGCTGTATACCGGACGACACGAATTGCGTTTCTCCTAAAAATGTTGAATCATGAGGAAGATCATTTTATAAACAGTGCACGTCAGTCTCTAAGTCTTGACATGTTAAGGAGGGGGGGGGGGTAGCAGAATCGAGTGATGAAAAGAACTTTCTTGGTTACGAAGTCACAGTTGATGGATATTTGAATAATAAAACAAACTTTGGTTGTCAGTCTGACTGGCCTGAGTTGTTGCGCTATGCAAGGAAACTAGATATCTCCATCGTTTTCAGAGATGGGAAAACAGGTGTAATCATTGATGGAAAGTTTCACGACGACACTTCATCGCTTCAAAAGATTCTATTTCATTACACAGTTAAACGTGATTTGATTAAGGCAAAAGAATTGTCAATTCAGGGGTGCTTTTTCGGTATGGATGGCATTCATTTGAAGTCATCACATTCCATTTTCTACAACTGGAAAATAGACGACTTGTTAGTGAAATTCAGCATAAAAGCACGACTTAGCCTCCTTCCAACTAACTTTACGCTGCACATTTGGAACCGTGAACATGATCCTTTATGCCCCTTTTGCCGAAATCATACCGAAAGTATGGCGCATCTGATGAGTGGTTGTCATGATTTTCGAAATTTTTATAGTCGTCGCCACAATCGAATCGCTGATAAAGTAGAAGATGTTATTTCTCAGAGTAACCGTCGTCTACGAGTCTACTCAAACAAGCTAATGGAGACAATATTCACAGAGTATCGCGAAGAACTGCTGTTGATTGAACATCGCAAACCAGACATTATTTTAATTGATCATGTATCACAGAAGTGCACCATTGTTGAAGTAGCTGTGTGTTATGATTTGTACTTTGATTACGCGTTTCGAGAGAAGTTGGGGCGTTACGAGAGCGTTTGCTGTCTATTACGAGGTCATGGATGGAACGTTGAATTAAAGGTTATGTGTTTTGCCTCGCTTGGTTGCATAAAGAAGGATATCTGGAGAGAACTGAGATCTTTGTCAGTTGACAAATTAGTTGCAAAGCAGATGTTACAATGGTGTTCAATATCAAATGTTATTATGGCAAATTATATTTGGAGGCACAGGGTGCGGAAGTTATTCCCATAGTCTAGGCCTACATTTAGCACTTTTGAAATTCGAGGGCATTGCTCTTTTTCCGTTTGAAATAAGTCAGCTAAATGTCTGCCTGTGCTTGGATAAACTTCCCCCCCCCTTTGCTGAGGTATTTTCATGTGATACTGTGTGTAGTAGCTAACATAAACCTAGTATAGCGTATTCATACGTTAACTGAGCTGCTAGCTCAGGCACTAGGGCAGATACGAATACTATTATTATTATTATTATTATTATTATCATTATTATTATTATTATTATTATTATTATTATTATTATTATTATCATTATTATTATTATTATCATTATTATCATTATTATTATAACATTATTTACAGTTGGTTTAAAATATAATAGTTCTAATTTGAGCTAATTAAGACCAACTATTTACACAAAAAGAAAAAACTAATTACAATCAGGAGGTAATTATATACAAATACACTTCTGGTAAAATTCCCACGGACTCTTTATCTACATATTTTACATGAGCAATTGTCACCCTTCCACTCTTTAATTGATCTCTTAAAGCTAGTACTGGTTGCCAGACTTTTTATTGAGTCAGGCAAAGTGTTCCAAAGGATGGTACCCCTGAAGGATAATGAATCATTCCCATATGATAATGTATTGGTGCTCGGTAACTGTAGAAGATTTTTTGTCCTTAGGTTATAGGCCACATCTTTTGTCTGGAAGATATTCCACATAAAAGATGGATTTCCGAATTGAGGCATTTATATATTTCCAGCATTAATTTTTGCAAATTTCGAATGTGAATTGTACATTCGCTACCCCTAGCTAAGAGTTCAGTAAAGGGGGCTGCGATATCCTGCCACATTATTCTCAGTGCCCTTTTGTGTACTTTGTTTATTGATGCATTGGCATCTTTGCCACAGAACATCCATATTAAGGGACAATAATTGAAATTTGACATGATAAATGTATTGTACAGATTACATCTCTCGTCGTCCTGATCTAAATATTCCGCTACTCGCGAAAACGCGCTAGTCTTATTGTTGGCTTCTTTACATAGAGTATTTACATGTTCGGAAAATTTTAGCTGGCAGTCAATAGTAATACCGAAAAAAGTTTGACGGTGCTGGTTGCAGGAATAGGTTTCTTATCCATTTCAAATACATACTCCTGGTCTGATTTCAGCCCAAGAAACATGACTTGAAAGTTGGAGGGATTTGCAACCATTCCATTGTCCCGAAACCAACACAACGCACAATGAGTATCATCCTTGAGACAGGATACAACGTGCTCTAGGTTTTGACTGCATGCATATATTGTATTGTCATCCGCAAAATTACAAAACTCTGATTTAGTAATGGCATATGTGAAATCATTCATAAAAAAAGTTAAACAAAAGAGGACCTAGCACTGAACCTTGGGGGACGCCTGATTCTATGTTTTGCCATTCGTTAAATGAGTTGCCGTATTTGACGCGTTGCTTCCTATTTGAGAGGTAACTTGAAAATAGTTTCTGGCTTTTCAGACCGAAACCATAGGCAGCCAGCTTAGCTATTAAGAGATCATGTGGGAGGCAGTCGTAAGCTTTTGACAAATCCATCAGTACCATTCCCACATAGCCTTTTCTGTCCAGTGTACTGCGACAAGCTTCAATTAGACGGAACAATGCGTGTTGTGTACTGTAACCGTCGCGGAAGCCACACAGTAAACTAGAAAGTCTCGTATTTGCAAAAGGCGTCATTTACTTCTCCATGATTCGCTCAAGGACTTTGGATAGGGCTGGCAGGACACTTATTGGCCTGAAGTTAAATTTCAACGTAGGATCGTCCGCTTTGAAGATAGGTGATACATCAGCCAGTTTTAATTTGACCGGGAATTCGCTACATTCGAACATCTTATCAATATAGAATGTGATCTGGTCAATGCACAAACCTGAGATTAATTTTAGGATGTCCGTAGGAATCTCCCCACTAGATTTTTTCGAACCATTTAGCTGGTTGATTTCATTCCAGACATCAATAGGTGCAACAAAATTAAATTCAAATTTGTCAACAATCCCAACATTCTCCTTGATTCTAATAATACTTGGATGGTTCCTATATTTTTGAATTGAATGAAGCACGCGATCAGTTGTCGAAGTAATTTCAACGTCGGATTCAGGCAGTGCAGTGATGGGTAGTGTGTCGGTTATATTCACAAAGTAAGAATTAAAAATTTCACATATCACCTTGTCATCGTTTACTATGTTTTCGTTTTCTACAAGAACTATCTTGTTCTGCCCAGATGTTTTGTCGGTGAAGAGGGGTTTGAAAGTTTTCCAGAAATTTTTTCCTTTTCCAACTTCCTTTGGGTCTAATTGGGTGAAAAATTTTCTCTTTGCTGCTCTATTCAACCTGACAACTAAATTTCTCTGTTGCTTATATTTGCGAAAGTTCGGGTTTGATTGGATTTATTTTTCAATCTTGTTCGAACCATAATTGCTTTTTTGAGTTCTTTTGACACATTGGGCTTATTGTTTCCCCTGAAGATAGCTGTCTTAAGGGGAGCGTGCTTATCTAGCTTTGCCCTTACTATTTCCTCGAACTCGTCATATTTTTTAGGTCTGGTTGTACAGAGTCCATTGGCTAGGTCTGCTCGGAAATCCTGATCCAAGAAATGCTTGTAGCTGCGATATTGGACAACCTTTGGTGGGAAACGAAGGTAGTTTTTAGAACTGTATAGATCAAATGATGATGGTCACTGAAACCTGTTTCAAAACTCTGGCTGTTCTGAAAACTGTGCTTTCGATTTGTGAGAACGAGGTCGATACACCTGCCAGAAGAACTTTTGAAACAAGTAGGAGTTTTTATCATACTATACAGCTCTAATTAGTCAATAAGTAAACTCAGCGTAGGATCACTTGCCTCAAGGTTGAGGTCCCCAAAGACCAAAAGGTTGTGCGTGGATCTGGAATAGAAATCAACCAGTATACCTATTTGCTCAACAAAATATTTTTCATTTTGAGATGGAGGCCTGTATGAAGGTACCAATAACCATTTTGTTTTTCTGAGATTTAGCTCGATGAACTTTGCTTGGATATCATGAGGCACCGCAATTCCTGTTAGCTCATTAGACATTATTTGCTCATTCACATGCACAAGAAGCCCACCAGAATGAGCTGATACGTCTAGTCTGTAAGGCTTCTTATAACCTGGGATCATGAATTGTGATGTGGGGAAAGAGCTATCTAGTTTGGTCTCTGCTATAACTAAGACATCCACAGAGCCCTGTACAAGGGATACAAAATCATGGAATTTGTTCCTGATTGAGTTTATGTTTATGTAACTTAATAAACAGTTAATATCAAAGAACTGCCATCACTGCGCCTGTTTAAAACACGTCTAAAAAAGCATCTGATGAGCCTTGATAATTAATTCCAGCCCCCTCAAGAACGACTCCCTAGAAGATCAGTTTATTTGATTGCTATATTAAGTTCTTTTTGTAAGATTTTTAACACTTGTACTGAAGGGATATCGTTGTAGAGAATTATATTATTATTTTAGCTGCTGTCCGTTGATATGGATGTTTCACGATAGACGTGTTAACGCAAAAATTAACCACATTCATGAAAGAGGGCTGCGAATAGCGTATCAAGATCGGACTTCTAGTTTTGAAGAACTGTTAATTACAGATAATTCAGTCTCCATTCATCAACGGAATCTGCAGTTGCTTATCATCCAAATTTACCGAACAAGGATGAATCTAAACCCCCCCCCATTTATGAAAGAAATTTTCGTGGAAAGAGAAATACATTACAACTTAAGAGTTACAAGCAACATATATGCACGTAAACCTAGGACTGCAGCCTATGGATTAGGAAAATGTAAGCTTCCTAGGGCAAAATCTGTGGATATACCATTGGATATAAAGGAGTCCCCAACTGTAAAACATTTTAAACAGGACATTATGTTTTGGAATTTTATATGCAACTGTAGATTACGTAAGAGTTACATTGTAAATATAGGCTACATTTAGGGTGGCTTTGCTGTCCGCTGTAGTGGGTGGCGGGATGCCATTTTGCGGGGGCCGCCCTCCTTGGGGGTTGTTTGTTTCCCGAGTGCTGCTCGGCCTGTCGGATTGGGCGGTGGGGGCGGTGTTGTCTTGCGTGGTTTCAGGTTTCGAAGTATACGTTATGTTTCTTCCATTGTCGGGACTGTGCGGAGCGACCGCCTCTTCGCCACTTTTCGGCGGGCTGGGTGGTGTTCGGGGCTGGATGGTCTCAGGGGGATGGCTTTCAGCAGGGCTGGGCTTGTGGCTTGCGGGGGCGGGGGCATTGTTACCTTAACCCTATGATATTAATTCATTTTAGTTTTCATGCTGTTGTATTAATTATGGTTGGCATTAATTAGCCTAGTGCTATCAGCTACGCCAACCTTAAACAAAGAATTTATTTTTATTATTGTTATTATTATTATTATTATTATTATTATTATTATCATGTACATTTGTTGCTCACTAAATGTCAGTGGTAGTGTGTTCTCGGGGTTTGGCATCAACAAGATTTCTCAAATCTCGAGAACCTTTCTCAGAATCCTGGCAGAATGTAAGATCACAGTTTTCTGCAATTCAGTAACCCTTGTCTCTATTCCAATGTCCTCCAATCTCTTCTTCAGTTTCTTTGGTGTTGTTCCAAGTGTTCCTATGACTATTGGGATGACTATCACCCTCATACCCCACAGCTTTTTTATCTCTCGTGCAAGGTCTTGATATTTTTCGATCTTTTCTACCTCCTTGGAGTTTACTCTCGAATCATAGGGAATGGCAAAGTCTATGATTTTAGCAAACTTTGTTTCTTTGTCTATCACAATCATATCAGGACGCCTAGCCTCAATCACATGGTCAGTTTGGATGTTAAAGTCCCACAATATCTTGTATCTCTCATTTTCTTGTACTGCTTCTGGCTGATGTTCGTACCACTTTGGCTTTACTTCGATCCCATTTTTACGACACACCTCCCAATGGATTCGTTTTCCAACCCAGTCATGTCGACGCTTGTACTCTTTCTGAGCCAACTTGCTGCATTCGCTAATGATATGGTTCACTGTCTCGTCTACCTGTCCACACATTCTGCATTTACTTTCTTCTTGTGTTTTGTCTATCTTTGCTTTAATGACATTTGTGCGTATTGCTTGTTCTTGTGCTGCCATTATCATTGACTCCGTTCCTCTTTTAATTCCTGTATTTCTAAGCCAATTCCATCTATCATTGCCTGCTTCATTTTCTGTCTGTCTTAAAAACTGCCCATGTAAGGTCTTTTCCTTCCAAGCTTGACATCTTTCATTCTTTTTCCGCAATTTATATTCAGTTTCGCTATCTCCTTCATATTCACTTGCCGCTCTAGCTGCTGTTAGTAACCGTTCATTACTGTTACATACATATCTCTCGAGACCAATAACTGCGAGGTTTATGACATCTTCTACATTAAGCAATCCTCTTCCACCTTCTTTTCTTGGGATGTACAATCTGTCAACATTGCTTTTTGGGTGCAGTCCCCCGTGCATTGTCAATAGCCTTCTTGTTTTTCTATCTAACTGATGAATCTCTTCCTTCGTCCAGCCTAGAAATGCTGCAGAATATCTCAGCAAAGGTATTGCCCAGGTATTTATAGCATTAATAACATTTTGTCCATTCAGCTTTGTTTCTAGTAGCTTTCTAACTCTTCGTTTGTATTCATTCCCAACCTTCTCTTTCATTTTCCTTTGCTTAATCTGATCTGCCTGCAGTATACCGAGGTATTTGTATTCTTCATTCTCATTCAAAGATCTCATCTTTCTGTTATCGGGCAACTTTATTCCTTCTGACTTTACAACTTTTCCCCTTTTCAATACTAGTATGGCGCACTTCTCAATACCAAATTGCATCTTAATATCGTTGCTGAAGATACGCACCGTCTGGATCAGAGAGTCAAGCGTTTTCTCTGTTTTGCTGTACAATTTCAAGTCATCCATATATAACAAATGGTTTATCTTTTCTTTAGAACTAGCGAATTCGTATCCTGGACTTGCTTTTCTCAATATATGGGTCAGTGGTATGAGTATGATTACAAACAATAGAGGCGACAATGAATCTCCCTGGAATATCCCTCTCTCAATCTTCACTTCACCAAGAACGTCATTTCCATATGTCAGCTCAACTTTCCAGGATTTCATGCTTTCTTTAACAATTCTTCTAATCTCTTCATTTACACCTAGATTTTCCAGACACTCCAAAATCCATGAATGGGGAACTAAATCATATGCCTTTCGATAGTCAATCCATGCCATCGCCAGATTCTTATTTCTTCTCTTAACCTCCTGTAGCAGCATTCTGTCGATGTATAACAAGTCTCCAGTTCCTCGGGATCCCTTTTTGCAGCCCTTTTGCTCTTCTGGTAGTAATGATCTTTGTTCAAGAAAAGTGTATGTCTCTTCTGCAATTATTCCAGTAAGGATTTTCCATGCCAGTGGCAAGCATGTTATTGGCCTGTAATTGCTGGGATCATTTCCTTTAGCTGGATCCTTCTGTATCAACACTGTCTTCCCTTTTGTCATCCACTCTGGCACTTTTCCTGCTTTTAAGCAATCTGCAAGGTTGTCCTTCAAGCTCTTGTGCATGCTCGTAAAGTATTTGAACCAGTATCCTTGAACCATATCTGGTCCGGGTGCCTTCCAATTCGGCAACCTTTGTAAAAACTTTCTTATTTTCTCTTCAGTAATTTCAATCATTCCTTGTTGTTCTTGCCTTTCCATCTCCTTTCTAAAATCTTGCAGCCACTTTGCCTCCTTATTATGATCCACTTTCTTGCTCCAGATTGAAGACCAGAAGTCCCTAGCTTGCTCCGATTGAGGTGCTTGGCTCTCCTTTTGCTTTTCACCACAGTCAACATTCTGATAGAATCTTTTCTGGTTATTTTGAAACGTTCTATTTTGCTGGTATTGGCTTATTCGATCACTGTACCGTTTAATTTTAGCAGTCTTTGCTGCTATTCTCTGCTTGATCTCTTCCCTAGCGACACCAAATCCTTTCTGTTTTATCTTATAACGATTCTGCAAATAATGTGTATGTTTCTGTTTGATTCTTTTCCCCTGGATCATTGCATTCACTCTTCCAAGATCCCGATTCAAATCAGTAATTTGCTGTTCCAGTCTTCGTTTCCACCAGGGCTGTTTTCTTGTATAGTTTTCTTTCCGTTTTATTCCTACCATTTCATTCACAATCACGGAGCCACCATAAATAAGGTCGTTTGTTGACGTGATATCTGTTGTTACAATCTTGCCTAACACAGCATTCACGGCTTGTAAAGCATTTCTCAGTTTACTTCTTTCAATACCTCTCAATGGCGGAAGTCTCATTCTATCTCTTTTCAAAATCTCCTCTATCTTCTCAATAATTTCTACCTCTTTTGGTGAAACGATACTTCCTTCTACTAACTGCAATTTTCCATTTAACCTGACCGTTTCTTCTGTATGCATTTGTGCATCAGCATTGGTTTCGTTTAGCACCTCCATCTCCTGGTACTCACTATCACCTACTTCGTTCAATGGTTCCCCCTCATCTGTCATTCTTTTTATCTCTTCCATTTCCAAATCACTCAGCCATTTTCTCTTTCGAATCTGGTTAGCCTGATCAACGAGTCGTTGTTCAGTAACCGGAAACTTGTCCATTTGAAGCCATAGTTGCAACATCCTTTTTCGGTATCCATTCTTAGATGGAACACTTTCATAATAACATTTCATAACCATTCTGTTATCGTCTTGGGTCCACTTCCTTCGTCTTGTCACTGCAGCAGTAGCTTGATGACGACCGGGCCCATGCTGCTGTACCATGGAGCACCTGCCGGGCGAGAAACTTTCACATTCAGCTCCAGTCTCATTGACGCCGTTATTTGAACCAATTTGATTATCCATTTACACTCATTTGAGGATAGTGAATTTTAGGTTGCACCACCACCAGTGTGTTTATCGAGAACACCATCTCTAGGAGGGTTGCCAACCAAGGCAAAAGAGTCCCTCCCACCCATGAGACAGACTAGCCCCCGCCGGACGCCAACCCGGTATTTCAAGGCCTCGGGGGGAGCTAACAGGTACTACACCTTGCTCAAGGGTGACCTGGAGGTAGTTGCGGCAAAGGGTAACCTCATTCTCCCACGTCGAAACTCCACAACCGGATGCAGTTTCAAGTCATACCCAGGACCCATTATTATTATTATTATTATTATTATTATTATTATTATTATTATTATTATTATTATTATTATTATTATTATTATTATTATTATTATTATTATTATTATTATTATTATTATTATTATTATTATTATTATTATTATTATTATTATTATTATTATTATTATTACTATTATTATTATTATTATTATTATTATTATTATTATTATGCATTGCCAGTTACACTATTGATAAAGTGAAAAACAAAAATTCGTCTTTATTACTTTTATGCGGCGATTTAAATGCAAAGATAGGCAAATCCAAAATCAAAGAACCGTGTGTTGGCAAATACTCCCGAGGTTTTCGAAACGACTCAGGACAAAGTCTGATCGACTTCTGTACCACTCATCAACTATTTATAAGCAACAGCAGTTTCAAACATCCAGCACGCCATATAACAACCTGGCAGAATACTCGTGAAAGAAACGGCATTAATATAAACATTTTTAACCAAATCGACTATATCATCTGTCCTATGAGCAAAAAACATTGTTTAATCGATGCAAGGTCTTTTTCAAATACCTTGGTAGATAGCGATCACAGACTTGTAATTTGCAAACTAGAAATCGAATTCCACAAATTGTACCGACAAAAAACGTCAAACAGTAACAAAAAATATAATTGTTCAGCTCTCGTCAATAACATAGAAAAGCAAAAAGAATATCAAACACTGCTAGAAGCAAAAATAAACCAGCTTGGAAATGAAGCAATCGAATGGAAGACAATTCAGTCAAAAATCTCGGAAGCCGGCGAGTTAACAGTTGGTTTTAGCAGAACGCACAACAACAACAGACCAGAAAATGAAGAAGTTGAAAAACTATCGAAACAGCAAAAGGAACTCAGAATAAGAATTAACAACAGCAAAGATATCGAAAAAGCAAGAGCAATGAAAACTGAAAGAAATAAGATTTTACATCAAATTAAAAAGAAGCTGATAGAATTGAAGGAAGAGAGCCTGGACGAGAGGGTAAAAGAAATTGATCAAATAAAAGATTCTGCAAAAATATTCAAAGCCGTTAATATGCTATCAAGGAAAAAATATGAAAATCCTTACATACACGACGAAGATGGAAGAAGTGTAGTCAACCCAGAACAAATCTATAGAATCATAAATAGCCACTTTCAAACTCAATTTAAAGACGAAGGAGCCGAAAAATTAGAACCTTTCGAGGGAGATCCACGAAAACTCGATTCTCCAATTACTAAAGAAGAAGTGATGAAAAGTGTCACAAAGTTAAACAATAATCGATCAGCCGGATATGACAATATATCAGCAGAGTTAATAAAATACGGTCCTGATGCACTTCACAATAGCCTCCCAACCATCATGAATGAAGCTTTTGAAAAACACAATGACATCGAGACAGGAGTTGGAATTTTAGTTTCACTACCAAAGCCAGGAAAAGTAAAAGGTCCAGTCAAGAACTTGAGGCCAGTTATACTATTACCGATAATTAGAAAAATGCTGTCAAATATTGTATTAGAAAGAACGAAGCCAAAAGTGGAAAATTTCCTGTCCAGATCACAAAGCGCATATAGACAATTTCGCAGTACCTCCGACATAGTTTGGGCACATAAATGGCTCATAGCCAGAGTTCACATGTACCAGGAAAAGATCTACATAACAGGGATTGACATGAGTAGTGCTTTCGACACCATAAAAAGAGAAAAGCTTTTAGAGATTCTATCTTCATTTCTGAACAGTGATGAAAGTAGAATGATTCGACTATTATTATCAAACACTACTCTTAAAATCAAATTAAACAACGTCAATACGGAACCTTTTGAAAGCAACATTGGCTCACCCCAAGGAGATGCACTGAGTGGTACATTATTTAACATCTATTTTGAACATGCTTTAAGCAATGTAAGATCCTTTTTCAATGTTGACGAAACACTAACTTTCCCACAAGAAGCCATTTATGCCGATGACGCAGACTTTATAACAACTGATAAGCAAAAACAAGAAGATCTGAAATCACACATCAAAGACATATTGTTAGAAGATAATCTGAAAGTCAATGAATCCAAAACAGAAGAGACAACACTTGAAAGGAAAATCAAAGTTCCTTACAGATGCCAAAAGACACAAGGAATCAATCTAAAGATCATAAAACAAGATTGCGAAGAAAGATGGAGGACGGTTAAAAAGTTAGGATCGTTGTTGGGAGACGTCGAAGATGTGTCTAGAAGGAGGCAATTGGCAATCGTCGCTATGAACAAATTGAGCAATATTTGGATCAGAAAAGACAAAATAAAGCAAACTCTGAAAGTCAAGTTATACAAGTCCTTAGTCAAGCCAATTCTTCTCTACAACTCGGGCACTTGGGGATTAACAAAGAAAGAGGAAGAAAGTTTAAACTCTTTTCATAGACAACAGCTAAGGAAGGTACTTAATGTTAAATACCCTGCACACATAAGCAACGAACAAGTGTACAGGCAAACTGGCGAAGATGTCTTATCCCTGGAAATACTACGAAATAGATGGAAATTATTTGGACATGTTTTAAGATCACACCCAGAAACACCAGCCCAAAAAGCAATGAATTACTATTTTGAAAAATCAAATGCAAAGAAGTTTCGCGGAAGACCAGTAATTACATTGCCAGTTTCATTACACAACGACATAACTATGCTAAAGAAACATAACACGTTCAAAAATAGATACAGCAGCATAACCCAGCTCAAATCGATACATGATCTCAAAAGCTTAAGAACACTAGCGCAAGAGAGACAAACTTGGACAGCACTAGTTAACGACATATATGTTGCTGCTAAAGCAGAAAAGAACTAATTATAGTTTTTTTATGCTTATATAGCTATTATATATATATAGTTACACTATGATAATTACTGAAATAATAATAGTAATAATAATTAAAGGCTTTGGTGGCGGTTTATTGATGATTCACGCAACATATAAACCATGGTTTTGGTGGCAGTTTATTGATGATAGTTTTTTGATTTGGCGACATGGGGAGGAAAAGTTGAAACAGTTTATAGATTCTTTGAACCAAGTACACGAGTCAAAAAAAATTACGGCAGAATGGTCTAAGGAGAGGGTGAGTTTTCTCGATGTTCAAGTAATCAAGGAGGGCAATAGGATAATTACGGATTTGTTCACAAAGCCGACAGACACTCACCAACTGCTGCACCATACTTCTTGTCACCCTGGTCATACTAAGAAGGGAATTCCTTACAGCCAAGCTTTGAGAATTCGGAGGATCGATTTTTTGATAGGCGGGTGGGAGAACTTAAGGGGTTGCTGGCTAAAAGGGGATATAGGGAAGGAGAAATCGATCAGCAAATTGAAAGAGTTCGTTCTTGTGATCGTGCAGGCCTTTTAAACAGACAAAATAAGGACCTGAGTGACGGTAGGATACCGTTGGTGCTGCCATACCATCCGGGGCCCTTAATAAAGTTTATGATATCCTTAGGGATAGCTCAAATGTCCTACTGGTTGATCAAAAACACAAAGAGTTGTTCCAAAACAAAGTCTTTTTGTCGTTCCGTAAGGCCAAAAACCTTAAGGACCAGCTGGTGAGGGCAAAATTACCCACAGTGGATGATGGGAGTTTGTCGGTTAGGGGCTGTTAGAAATGCAATGGCAGGAAAAGTTGTCAGATTTGTGGTGTAATCCAAGAGGGGGACAGTTTTCAAAATTCCAACGAAAACAGATCTTTTAACATCTTTTCGGGGAGGTACAACTGTAACTCAGAAAATGTTGTTTTTTTGTTGCAGTGTGAATGCTGCCATAAGAAATATGTGGGCAGCACTAAAACCAAATTCAGGCAGAGGTTCAATGTGTACAAATCATATTTCAGGTCGTACGCGCGCAAACATAATGAGGGCACGCTTGAATGGGGGAAATTGATTCCACAGGCAAATTTTTTCAGTCATTTTTTTGAATCAAAATTTGATGTTACAATCAAAATAATTGATGGGGCAGAAAACGTATTTTCATTGCGCCAAAAAAAACTTTTTTGGCAATATCGATTGGGAACATTTTTACCGAGGGGACTAAATGAACGGGCTGCAGATGTAATTTTTTTTTAATTTTAAAATTTCATTATAAAATTATTTACCGAGGGTACAATTCAATCTATATACTGTTTTACAATTGGCCCTGCAAAAACTATTTACAAAATAAAGAGTTATATAATACAAAATTTACAATAAAAATAAAAAATGATGTTTATGATTATTTTGCTTGAGTTTGGACTTGAAGGCATTGATTGAGGGAGCCATCTTTGTTTTCAAATCAAGACTGTTCCAGAGACTGGCCCCTCGATACGCAAAGGATTTCTGGCCATTGCCAGTTCTTAACGTGGGTATTGCAAGGTCAGTTCTTGAGTTTCTCAACTCTCTCATTAGAGACGAGCCGTTTTCTCTGGATTTACGCGTTCTTTTAGAAAAACCCGTGAGGAAAACTTAACCATATTAGTACAGAGTTGAAAGCTACAAATTTTTTCCGAATTTACCTAATAGTCGCATGCACGACTCGCTTTTTGTAAGGGCTACTTTCGCCCGTCGATTCTTTTGTTTGCGTGACGTCATGGTCACATCTGATTGGCTAACGTGCAAATGTAAACATCCGGTTCGGCTCTATTGAAAGATTATTTGCCCTTGTTGAGCTAGACATGTTTGCGTGCGGGATTGCCTGAGTCCTGCAACTGCATCTATTACCTGAAGATTTGGTGGGCGTGGCTTTGTGGCCCTCTCCTTTGATTTCGTGTGTCGTTACACGTGGCGTTAGGGTGGAATCCCTATCATGCTGCTCCATGGAGCGAATAGTAGAACGTTTATCGGGGAGGTCCGCACGGCTTCCTACTAGATCTTGTGTTTTTTGCCTTCTCGGAGTTTCTAGCCTCTCCAGAGACATTCACCTATTATATTAGAAATTAGCCAAAAAACAAAATTATGCTCTCTCGAGGTACAGCAAAAATTGCATTTTTCTTAAGCTTGCTGTTTTACTCTCACTGGGCATGGTAATCTTTTGTTCAAACTTGTAAAATTCAATTTTAAACCTTTATTTAGTTGCAGCTTGTATGTTTTTAACTGTTACATTACCTATGAATACTCGGTTGCTTTCTTGAGAAGTTATTCCTGACGAAGATTTATATCGAAACGTAGAAGCTTTTAAACAGTTGTTTTCATTTAATGATAATAATATCAATAAATGATAATGATAATAATAATAATAATAATAATAATAATAATTTACCTTTATAATTTTAATTTTATAATTTTAAAATTCAAAATTTAATAATTTAAATAATAATAATTAATAATAATTTAACAATTAAAATTTAATGATTTAAAATTTCATAATTTTATAATTTACCAAGGGACTCTTTAGCCTTGGTTGGCATCCCCCCTAGAGATGGTGTTCTCGATAAACACACCGGTGGTTGTGTAACCTTAAACCCACTAACCTCATCAAGAATGTATAATGTCTAATGATAATTTATCAAACAACGGCGTGAATGAGGCTGGAACTGTAAGTGAAGGTCTCTCGCCCGGCAGGTGCCCCATGGTGACGCAGCGTGGGCCCGGTCGTCATCATACTACTGCAAGAATGAAATGAACAAAGGAGATCAACAAGCTTGTCATAAAATGTTTCTTTAAGAGTGACCCAAGTCAAAGGGGATATCGTAAAAGAATGATTAAAATGTGGAAAGAGATTGGTGTATTTGATACCACAGAGCAAAGACTGGCAGATCAAAGCAGAGCAATAAGAACTAATGGGTGGCTATCAGAAATTGAGATGGAAGAAATACAGCGAGAGATTGAAAGAGAACAACGTATTGATGAGTTAAGAGCACAGAGGAAGGAACGGATAAAGAAAATGATTTAGAAAATGAATGTGAAAATGACAACAGAGACGAAACGAGCGAAGAGGAGACTGATGAAGAGATCAGTATGACAATGATATAATGATATGATACAATGATAAGCAGTAATATATTTCCTAGACCATATTAGAAGGGAAGCAGACAAGGGGCGGCTAACTGGTGCATTATTCATTGATCTGTCTAAAGCCTTTGACACTATTAGTCATTCTGTCCTTCTCTCCAAGCTTCAAGCCTACGGAATAACAGATAATGAACTAAATTGGCTCACAGACTATTTATTTAATCGCAAGCAAGTTGTTCAGTACAATGAAACATTTTCCAATTCATGCCCAGTGTACACAGGTGTTCCGCAAGGATCCATCATTGGTCCTCTCCTGTTTCTTATTCACTTTAACGATGCACATAGATCATTGGAGCATACAAAAATTGTGACATAGGCAGATGACACTGTTATTTTTACGTCAAGCAGCGAAATGAACATCATCGAAAGTCATCTTAATCAAGATGTTAACAGCCTGGCCACCTGGTTTCGCAAGAACGAGCTAATCATAAATCTGAAGAAAGGGAAAACCGAAGCTATGCTTTTTGGCACAGCAAAGAGATTAAATAAATTCAAAGAGAGACAGCTTAACATCAAAGTCGGTGAGACCACTATAAATTGTACAACGCAATATAGATATCTCGGAGTAACATTAGACCCTTCATTGACGCTTGATACTCATCTTGATAAAACATGCAAAAAGGCAGCAGGAAGGGTCAACCTTCTCAGGCGCATTCGCAGTTCCATTGATACGTCAACAGCCATAGTAATCTACAATGCTATGATCATGCTCCTTTTCACGTACTGTGGATCAATTGGACTTGGATGGCCAGAATCCAAATTAAAGCGGTTGCATAGTGTTGAGAAACGAAGCATAAACATTATCAAATCAAAATGTCCCCCAAACGCAGATTTGAGACTTCCAAACATAGGCAATCAAATGAAGAAAAGTGTCTGCAAATTTGTTTTTGACTGCCTACAGAAAAATGTATGTGAACCATTTAAGGAATATTTTGAAAGAACAAAGCATGAAAAATGTACAAGGAATAATAATCATACAGTTAAACTGCCACTCATGAAAACGAAAACTGGACAGAAATGTGTCGCCTTTGCTGGTGGGAGAATTTTTAATGAATTGCCGCTTGAGGCAAGGAAGATTGAGTCAAGGATTGTTTTTACTTCGTTTTTAAACGAACATTTCTCGTGAAGAAACTATCTGTACATAATTTTAATTAAAAAACAGTAAAAAACATAATGTAGCTTTAAGTTCTTTTCCTTTAACTTTCATGACAGGACCCTTAAGATAACAGCATTGTAATTATGCTGATAGGTTATCCTGTATAAATATTCCTATTATTATTATTATTATTATTATTATTATCATTATTATTATTATTATTATTATTATTATTATTATTATTATTATTATTATTATTATTATTATTATTATTATTATTATTATTATTATTATTATTATTATTATTATTATTATTATTATTATTATTATTATTATTATTATTATTATTATTATTATTATTATTATTATTATTATTATTATTATTATTATTATTATTATTATTATTATTATTATTATTATTATGATACTTGCGAGAATGATAGAAAGTGAATCAAACGAGGAGCGGAAAAACCTGTTACAGGAGTTAGCCAAGGAAGTAACAAAAGAAGAAGCACCACTGAACCTTAGAAATGTAGACAGAGGAAGGTTAAAAGAGGCAGTGAGAAAGATCAATGATTTACTGACAGATATTCCAACAGCCAACTTGACGGAAACCAATAAATTGTTGTTGGCAGGCAGCAGCACGTTTAGCTGGGAAGAAAGTGGGTGCAAAGAAACGGGAAACAACATCAATGGCAGAACCTTGGTGGAAACGAAGATTAAATGGACAGATTGCAAAGCTAAGAAAAGATTTAAGTCGGCCAGATAAATGGAAGAGTAATCAACTAAAGAGCATAGCAGTAAAAGAACAGCTGGAAACCAGATATAAAGTTAAAAAGAGAGGAATCGATGTTGTGATTGAGGAATTAAAGCAACGAGTTGTTGCAAAAGCTGCAAAAGTGAAAAGGTATGAGGGAAGAGTAGAACAATATAGACAAAATCGGATGTACCAGTCGAACCAAAAGAGACTGTTTGAACGACTTGAAAACAAGGAAAGGTCAAATGAAGTAAGCCCTGAGGCACAAGAAAACAGAAAGTTTTGGAGCGATATCTGGGACAATCCAGCTTCTCACAATGAGCAAGCAAAGTGGCTGAAAGATATAGAAACGGATTTAATCAATGTGAAAAGACAGGATGAAATAGTCATCAACCTGTCAATGGTCAGAAAGCAATTAAAGAAGATGCCAAATTGGACGTCTCCAGGACAGGACGGACTGCAAGGATACTGGGTAAAGAATTTTACATCCTGTCATGAGAGGCTAGCCTTGCAGCTACGGAATTGTATGAGCAGTGCACAAATACCAGACTGGTTGACAACAGGAAAAACAACTGTGGTAATGAAAGACAAAGACAAGGGCGGTCAAGTAACTAACTTCAGACCAATAACATGCCTTCCTCTGGTTTGGAAGTTGTTGACAGGAATAATCGCAGAGGAGTTGTATGGCCACTTGGAAGAAGAAGGTTTGTTACCTGATGAACAGAAAAGAGGAAGAAGAAAATCAAGGGGAACTAAAGACCAGCTATTGATAGACAAAATGATAATAAGGAACTGTAAATGAAGGCTAACAGGATTAGGTAAGGCATGGGTCGACTATTAGAAAGCGTACGATATGGTACCTCATTCTTGGATAAGAAAGTGCATGCTAATGTTTGGGGTAGCGGGAATGCAACTAGAGTTTTAGACTAGAGTATGGATAAGTGGAGTACAGAATTAACATCATGTGGCAGACCACTGGGAATGGTAAACATAAGGAGAGCAATATTCCAGGGCGACAGTTTGTCACCACTCCTTCTTGTGATGGCTTTAATTCCCTTAACGTTAGTTTTAAGGAAGGTGAAGGCAGGATATGATCTCGCAGGGCGTAGGGGAGTTGTGAATCATCTGTTGTTTATGGATGATCTGAAACTCTATGGAAAGAGTGAGAAACAAGTAGATACGCTTCTCAACACTGTGCGTGTTTTCAGTCAGGATATAGGGATGCAGTTTGGCATCAACAAATGTGCAGTTCTTGTCTTGAAAAGAGGGAAAGTGGTACGATGTGAAGGTATAGAGATGCTCAACAACCAAGTCATTAAAAGTTTGGGGGAAGGAGAGGGGTACAAGTATCTTGGGATGTTAGAGGTAGATGGAGTGAAGCATATGGAGATGAAGGAAAATATTATAAAGGAGTACTATAGAAGGGTGAGGAAGATACTGAAATCGAAGTTGAATGGGGGTAACGTTATTAATACAATAAACACACGGGCTGTTGCAATAATAAGATACGGCGCTGGTATAATCAAATGGACAAAAGAGGAATTGAGAAATATCGACCGAAAATAAGAAAGCTGATGAACATGCATCGAGCGCTCCATCCTCAAGCGGATGTGGACAGGTTGTACATCAAAAGAGCAGAGGGCGGAAGGGGTATAAAAAGTGTTGAAGACTGTGTTGAAATCGAAACAAACAGTTTGCACCAATACATAATCGAAAGTAAAGAGAAGTTGCTCAAGGGTGTGAAAGATGAAGGGATCCTTGGTGAAGGCATGTCTAAGGAGGATGTTGCAGAGAAACGAAGAAATCAATATAAAAAAAAGCCACTGCATGGGCAATATGTGAGAAGTACAGAAGAGATAAGAGATGACAAGAGCTGGAATAGGTTGAAAAGAGGAACGTTAAAGAAAGAGACCGAAGGAACACTGATGGCAGCTAAAGACCAAGCCTTGAGGACAAATGCAATAAAGAGTAGAATTGACAAACAAGATATATCACCCATGTGCAGGCTTTGTGGAGAAAGAGAAGAGACCATCAGCCATATTGTTGCAGAGTGCACAAAACTCGCACAGAAGCAATATCGCCACTGGCGCCATGACAGGGTCGCATTGGTTACACACTGGAAATTATGCAAAAGACTTGGATTCCCCCATAGCGATCAGTCGTATGAACACGTCCCAGAAAGAGTATTAGAAAATGAAAATGTAAAGCTACTGTGGGACTTTTCTATTCAGACGGATCACCACCTTGAACACAATAAACCTGATATACTGATACACGAGAAAACAAGCAGGGGATGCTATATCATAGATGTCGCATGCCCATTTGATACAAGGGTAAAGACGAAAGAGCTTGAGAAGGTTGAACGTTATCAGGACTAAAAAAGAGAAATTGGTAGAATCTGAGAATGCAGTAATGTATGCGTTGTTTCAATCGTAATAGGGGCGTTGGGTACATTAAGCAAGAACTTTAGCTCATGGGCAGCAAAGATAGAAGTAGAAGAGAAGATTGACATGATACAGACAGGTTGTTTGTTAGGAACGGCAAAGATCATCAGGAACGTTCTAGATATCTAAGGTCAAGGGTATTGACTTGATATCTAGCTGAACAACAAACCACCAATGACGTAAAAAAGATGCATGGTGTGAAAGAAAACAATAATAATAACAATAATAATAATAATAATAATAATAATAATAATAATAATAATAATAATAATAATAATAGTAAAAGCCAAAGTGGTACGAACATCAGCCAGAAGCAGTACAAGAAAATGAGAGATACAAGATATTGTGGGACTTTAACATCCAAACTGACCATGTGATTGAGGCTAGGCGTCCTGATATCATTGTGATAGACAAAGAAACAAAGTTTGCCAAAATCATAGACTTTGCCATTCCCTATGATTCGAGAGTAAACTCCAAGGAGGTAGAATAGATCGAAAAATATCAAGACCTTGCACGAGAGATAAAAAAGCTGTGGGGTATGAGGGTGATAGTCATCCCAATAGTCATCCCAATAGTCATAGGAACACTTGGAACAACACCAAAGAAACTGAAGAAGAGATTGGAGGACATTGGAATAGAGACAAGGGCTACTGAGTTGCAGAAAACTGTGATCTTACATTCTGCCAGTATTCTCAGAAAGGTTCTCGAGATTTGAGAAATCTTGTTGATGCCAAACCCCGAGAACACACTACCACTGACATTTAGTGAGCAACAAATGTACATAATAATAATAATAATAATAATAATAATAATAATAATAATAATAATAATAATAATAATAATAATAATAATAATAATAATAATAATAATAATTGCTATGGCGTCAAGAAATGTGCTGAAATAGTGTTTACAAGAGGTAAGATGATAAAGGGAGAAGGACTTAATGTTATCGATGAGAAGATGAAAGCTTTAGATCCGGATCACAGAGAAATTTATCAATTCCTAGGATGCGAGCAAGCAGAAAAGATAACGAGTAATGGCAAGGATAAAGGTAGAAACAGAGAAAAGAACGAATTTTTTAGTTCAGCAAGAGCTGTACGATAAGAATCTCATCAAGGCTATAAATAGAACTGTCATCCCAGTCGCTGGATATGTGATGAACGTTTGCATCTTCACTAAGCAGAAGTTAGACGAGCTTGATAAGGAAATCAAACAAATTTTGAGAGAGAATAAAATGCATGGAAAGCAAGCTAGTGACGAGAGATTACACATGAGGAGGGAAAATGGTGGAAGGGGTCTGAAAAGTATGAAAGATCTCTATGAGGAAACAAAAGTAAGAGTTGCCTGTTATATGACTCACTCGGAAAGTGCCTGGACAAAGACAGCTTGGAGAAGGGAATTCCAGAAAGACGGCAAATCTATCAACAGTGAAGCAGAGGATGCATTGAGTGAATTCGGAGAAAATATTCAATTTTGCCTAGATCATGTTAAAGTACAAGAGAGTCTGTTATCCAGAGATTCTGTATGGTATAAGCAAAAGTGGAGTAAGGGAACTGTGCTGGAGAAAAATGGTAAGAAGGTCTGCTGGGACTTTTAGCTTACCATGATAAAAACAACTAGTGCAAGAAGACCAGATTTAATGCTTGAAGATGATGATGAAAAGAAGTTATCGATCGTGGATATGGCGTGCCCTAATGAAAAGAACATTGGTGAGAAGCACCGTGAAAAGCTCAATAAATATCAGCAATTGGCCTTCGAGATACGAGAGAAAAGACCAGAGTATAGAGTTGAAATAGTACCCATTGTGATTGGCTGTTTGGGAGGAGGAATGAAGCAAGTGGGAGAGAAAAGACCAGAGTATAGAGTTGAAATAGTACCCATTGTGACTGGCTGTTTGGGCGGAGGAATGAAGCAAGTGGAAAGTCAGGTGAAAAAGATCATAAAGGAAGACGAAGGAGTAAGATGCACATGTAATGAAATGCTGAAGACTGTCCTATTCGAAAGTGAAAGTATGCTGAGAAAGACATTGTCCGGTATAATCCAGAAAGACTGAAATTAGAACGATTAATGTAGTAGATTAGCTTTTGTGAGCTTCTGTTGTAAACTGGGCTACCAAATCTTATTAGCCTGACACCCTTGATCCTGGGCCAGGTGTAACCAAAGCCTATGGTATACTGAAACTCAGGATTTCTTTCCCGACCTATACCACATATAGCTAGGGATGAAGGGCAAAGGCCTGTTCATAGCATTGTTCATGTTGCAATTTTGTATAATAATAATAATAATAATAATAATAATAATAATAATAATAATAATAATAATAATAATAATAATAATAATAATAATAATAATTAGATAATAATTGGATAATAATTGGATAATAATAATTGAAGAATTTTACAGCCATGCATGATAGAATCACAATACAACTGAACAGATGCCTCGAGACGGGAAAGACTCCACAATGGATGACAAAAGGTAGAACTGTGTTGCTATTAAAAAACATCAAGAAAGGAAACATAGTGAGTAATTACCGGCCTATAACGTGTTTGCCACTCATGTGGAAGCTATTGACTGGCATGATAGCTGAAGATATGTATACCCACTTGGAGGGAAGAGGAATTCTCCCAGAGGAACAAAAGGGCTGTAAGAAAGATTCGAGAGGTACAAATGACTTGCTCTGTATAGATCAACAAATTCTCCGAGAAGTTAGAAGTAGAAAGAAAAACCTGGCAACAGCGTGGATAGACTATAAAAAGGCGTATGACAATGTTCCTCACTCTTGGATCAAGGAGTGTCTACGTATATTTGGAATAGCCGATAACGTAGTTAGTCTATTAGATCAAAGCATGAAAACCTGGAAAACCGAATTAACATCTGGAAATGAAGTACTAGGTGAAGTTGAAATCAAGAGGGGAATTTTCCAAGGTGACACACTGTCACCTCTACTGTTTGTGCTTGCCATGATTCCCTTAACCCTAGTTCTATGGAAAGCGAATGCTCACTACGAATTTACAAATGGACAGAAGATAAATCACCTGTTTTTTATGGACGATCTTAAGCTGTTTGCTAGAAGTGAGAAGGCATTAAACTCTTTAGTGCAGACAGTCAGGGTTGTAAGTGAAGATACTGGAATGAAATTTGGGATTGAGAAGTGTGCCATGTTAGTGCTGAAACGAGGAAACATCGTAAAGTCAGATGGGATTGTACTACCTGATGATACAGTCATCAAAGCAATGAATGAAGGAGATAGCTATAAGTACCTGGGAATAATGGAAGCAGACCAGATCTTGCGTAAGGAAATGAAGGAAAAAGTAAACAAAGAGTATTTTAGACGGACAAAGAAAGTTCTAAAATCAAAACTGAATGGTGGAAATAGCATCGCTGCAATAAATACCTGAGCAGTGTCATTACTCAGATACTCTGCTGCTTTCTTGAAATGGACAAGAGAAGAATTGAGAGCCATAGACAGACAGACAATAAAGATGATGACCATGTACAGAGCTCTACACCCGAGAGACAGTGTTGATAGGCTGTCTGTATCTTCCCAGGAAGGAAGGAGGCAGAGGGCTTATTTCGATAGAAGATTGTGTTGATATTGCAGAACTGAGTCTCAAGGAATATGTAATGAGAAGCAAAGAGAAAATTATATCAGCAGCAAGAGGAAACGTAACGAAAGAGGTAAAGAGTGCAAAAGCTTACAAGAAAAGGCGAAAGGAAGAGAGGGAAGCAAGTGTCTGGGAAAAGGAACTTCACGGACAGCATTTTAGACAAATGAAAGAAGTAGGAGCAAAGGAGTCGTGGACGTGGCTACAAAGGGGAGAACTGAAGAAAGAAACCGAAGGAATGATAATGGCTGCACAGTCACAGTCCCTTAAAACGAATGCCATAAAAGCAAGAATTGATAAAAGCAGAGAAGATGCGAAATGCAGGATGTGCAATGAAAAGGAAGAAACGATTCATCACATTGTAAGCGGATGTAGCAATCTTGCACAAAAGGAATACAAGCGCCGGCATGACTGCGTAGCCAGAGCACTTCACTGGTTCACTGGGATATTTTACGTCAGCGAGGATTTAAAATTAGTGATAAGTGGTACCAACATCAACCTGAGAGCGTTGTTGAAAATGAACAATTCAAAGTATTATGGGATTTTACAATACAGACGGATATTGAGATACATGCGAGAAGGCCAGACGTTGTGATAGTGGATAAAAATTCGAATGAAACGATCATTTTGGACATAGCCATACCAGTTGATGTGAACATACGAAACAAGGAGCAGGGAGAGATCGTAAAGTACCAAGATCTAGCTAGAGAAATCAGAAAGATTTGGAATGTATCAACCAAGGTCATCCCAATTGTGATTGGTGCCCTTGGCACGGTTACAGACAGACTTGAACAGTACTTGAAGGACATAGGTGTAACAACAAGGATCGAGTTAATCCAGAAGTCAACCCTTCTTGGCACGGCGAGAATCATCAGACAGGTTCTTGATATCTAAGGAAACTAGATGTGACCCGATATCATGGACGTTAATTCCAAATGTATTTCATTTGTGCGTGGCATTCATAATAATAATAATAATAATAATAATAATAATAATAATAATAATAATAACAAAGCATTCCTGTTACATCAAGTGAAAATCAACACACAAAAATACTATGGGATGTACCTTTGGTTTGAGAACGAAGACCAACCAATAACGCAATAAAGCCAGATATGATCCTATTTGATAAAGATGCGAGAAAGATAATACTGATAGAGGGAACTGTATGTGCTCCAGATATCATTTTGACACGTGAAGATGAGAAACAACAAAAATATGGAGAGATGAGGAAATCGCTTGAAAAGATGCACCCAGAATACAATGTTGACCAGATTAACGTCGTTTTTGACTTCCTTGCATGTTACAGCAAGCAATTTTACACAAAGATGGAAAAACTGATAGAAAACAGCAAAAAAACGACCTTGATACTAGAACAGCCGCAGAAGTGGATCAAGAGTCAAAACTGCGAGATAGTTAGACATTTTTACGCAAGAAAATGAAGAAAAAAGATCATTGAACACTTGAAGAACAAAAAACATTAAATTTAGTTGCCTAGGCTTGCCCGCAGCTAAATTTTGACCTTTTGAAGTACCATTAACAAATTTCTGTCAATAATAATAATAACAATAAATGATAACAATAATGATAATGATAATAATAATAATTATTATTATTATTATTATTATTATTATTATTATTATTATTATTATTATTATTATTATTATTGTTATTATTATTATTATTATTATTATTATTATTATTATTATTATTATTATTATTATTATTATTATTATTATTATTATTATTATTATTATTATTATTATTATTATTATTATTATTATTATTATTATTATTATTATTATTATTATTATTATTATTATTATTATTATTATTATTATTATTATTATTATTATTATTATTATTATTATTATTATTATTATTATTATTGTGAAAGGTTGATAACCAGTGCCAACCAAATGAAAAGTTGATAACAAAATGAAAGGTTAATATCCAGTGCAAGAAAAGACCTTGAAGATGAAGATTTAGGTACGGAAAATGATTTCAAGGCACGGAAAAAGGAAGATAGAAAATCGGAATTAGAGACCAAGGCATTGCATGGGCAGCACTTTCGACAAACAAGCAGCTTAGAAACAAGGTAACAAAAGAGATAAAAAGTTGCTATAGAAACACATTATCGCGGGTTAATAGAAGAAAATAAGGATAACCCAAAGAAGATGTGGAAGACCATTAACAAAGTGTTAGATAAATCTTCACAATCAATAACAACCTCATGTTTAGACGTTGAGGGCAATAGAATTACGAAAGAAGCAGACATAGCAGAGGCACTAAATCATCATTTTGTCACAGTAGGCCAAAAACTTGCAGGTAAAATCGAACAACGGACGAATGATGATCCCCTAAAATACGTAGTTAAGCAATCTAGTGTCATGAAGTTTAATCTTGTTAGCGACATCTTCATACTTAACTCCATCAAGCAGTTAAAAAATGGGAAGGCACCAGAACCCGACAAGATTCCGACTATGCTAATAAAGGATGCTGGAGAGGTTATATGTAAGCCGTTAGCGATGATTTTTAACTCCTCCTTACGGCATGGCATTTTTCCTGATATCTGGAAATTGGCGAGAGTCACTCCCATCTTCTAATCGGGCTCGAGAAGTGATGCAAATAATTATAGACCTATCTCAGTCATCTCCATTTTTTCTAGAATTCTGGAAAGAATCGTGCATGACCAGATGCATGATTACCTAAGATCACGTGGCATCTTGACGATTAGCCAATCCGCTTTTCAGAAACTCTGCTCAACGGTAACATCTTTAATTGGCAGTACGGAGTTTTGGTATGAAAATATTGATCACAGGAAGGTTAATTTGGCAATATTCCTTGATCTCAAAAAAGCGTTCGACACCGTCAACCATGAGATCTTGCTTGAAAACTTAGAAGCGTATGGAATCCGAGAATTAGCCGGTAACTGGTTCAGATCATATCTGGAAGGCAGACAACAATACTGCAAGCTTAACTGCTATGAGTCTAGGACTAAGACTGTCACATGCGGGATTCCTCAAGGATCCTGTTTGGGCCCTCTTCTGTTCATAGTGTATCTAAATGACTTTGAAAAATGTTTGAAAGCATCTAACGCTGGCATGTATGCTGATGATACTCAAGTATCGTTGGCATCTTCAAGTGTCGATGAGTTGGTTCGCAAAGCCCAAGATGAATGAAGTAATATTTCTGAGTGGATGCGACTAAATAAATTAAGTGCTAATCCACAAAAAACAGAATATATGTTTATGGGCCACCCAAATAGAACTAATAAGATAACCGAGCAGGAAAAACTAAAATTAAATGGCTCAGAAATAAAACGAGTGAAGAAAAGGAAATCATTGGGGGTAATTATCGATCAAGGACTCAATTGGGAGGACCAATTTAAAGCTATCAAAGCGAAAGTACGCGGGGGCCTTGCTTCTTTAAAAACCCTAAAAAACATTGTTTCGCAATCTCAATTAAGCAATGTCTATCGTGCGCTCGTAGAGAGTCATATAAGATACGCTGATGTCATATGGGGTAGTGTATCCAACTCCAAAATGGAATCATTACAGCGTTTTCAAGACAGGGCCATTTCGATAATTGACACTGCCAGGATAAAGGATGACTAGTCGAAGAATTTTTTACAAGTTAAACAACTCATTACGTTTGATCGATCAGTCATGACATATAAGATCATGAACAGGCTATGTCCAGAAAAAAATTTGGAATAAATTTCAACGAAGATCTCATTACTCTAACTATAATACTAGATTTTGTGAGAACCTTCAAATCCCAAAGTATAATCTGGAATATTCTAAAAAGAGATTTTCTTACGCAGCTCTAAAGGCTTGGAACGAGATTCCTATGAATATTAGGGAGCTCCCTACCTTGTAGCAATATAAAAAACAGTTAAAAAGTCATTTGATGAGCTGAAAACCAATACAAACACGGCTCCCTGGAAGATCAGCAGTAGTTTGTTTTCTGTTTTAAAAATGATTGTAATTAGATTTATGTTTTTTTAGCTAAAGTTATTTGTTGCTGAAGGGTCTCGGTGTATAAAGAATTAGAAATAGAAATAGAAATAGAATAGAATAGAAATAGGGAATTTAGTGATGCTGAATCGTAGAGATGGCTAAGGGAAGGGGAACTCAAGAAGGAGACTGAAGGTCTTATCATGGCGGCACAAACCCAGTCATTAAGAACTAATGTGGTGAAAGCAAAGATTGACAAAAGCACTTCCGATGCCACGTACAGAGTTTGCAAACAGTCAGAAGAGACGGTAGCTCATATTGTCAGCGGGTGTTCAAAGTTTGCTCAGAAAGAGTACAAAAGACGACATGACTGTGTGGCGCGTGCACTGCACTGGGACTTATGTCGAGTGTATGATATACAAACCACACAAAAATGGTATGAACACCAGCCTGAAGGAGTATTGAAGAAAGAAAATGTAAAGATATTGTGGGACTTCAACATACATGCCGATGAAGAAATTCAAGCAAGAAGACCAGACATAGTAGTCCACGACAAGAGTAATAAGAGCTGCTATGTTATTGACGTCGCAATTCCAGGTGATGCAAGAGTTGGGCAGAAAGAAGCTGAAAAGATTGAAAAGTACAGTGATTTAAGGACAGAATTACAAAAGCTATGGAAAGGTAAGGCAAAAGTTGTTCCGATCGTAGTTGGTGCTCTTGGGACGGTATCTAGAAGTTTGAATGGCTACCTGAACGAAACTGGAGTGTCAACCAAGATTCAAGTGATTCAAATGTCTGCATTGCTCGGCACCGCAAGAATCCTGAGAAAAGTTCTAGAGATCTAAGGCCATGGGTCATGACTTGATCTTTGGAAGTCACAAGAACATCCAGTGAACATATCATCATAACCACTGTGAAGAAAGCAACATAATAATAATAATAATAATAATAATAATAATAATAATAATAATAATAATAATAATAATAGTAATAATAATAATGATAATAATAATAATAATAATGATAATAATGATAATAATGAAAATATTTCATCCCTAAAAGTAACTAGCTTCATAAAATAGTATACAAGATAAAAATTTGTATATGCCACTCTCCAAAATGGGCATGGCTAAATACATTTTACTGCTGTTAAAGTCCAAAACCTTACATCATTGTAACCTTAAATCGACAAGTGCTTTTAAATATTAGGAGATCTGGATCTAGCCAGTCTTTGTCCTTCCTACAGAAAAGAAAGTATGTTGATCGAATACAATCATTGATTGCTGTTCTAATTATGTTCGTTGCATTTACTTTTGTCACTCCTATACTTGTTAATGTATCTAATAGATTTTGTCCAGAATTGTTTTTACCGATTAGTCCCAGAGCGCTCATACTTAGATTTACGAAAGTAGCGTTTTTGTATCTAGCCTTCAAGTCTTGAAGCGTTTCATTATAGCTGGTCTGTTTCCTTTCACTGTTCTCCCTTACTTTTGCTATGAATCCACATGTTAATTCAACCACGACGACATTTTCCTTGCGGTGGACTAATATCAGGTCAGGCCTTTTTAATGATCTTGTTACAGAGGTTGGAGAGGCATACCCTGGAAGATCAGCATATATCTGAACATCTTTTAATCCAACAAATGCTTTCGTGATGTTTGCGAGGATGGAATTATGGTGCCAAGTGTAACGCCCTTGTTGCAGATGTATTTGACAGCCACAGACGACATGCATTAGAGACTGGGCATTACTCTTACAAGCTAGGCAAATGTCACATGATGCTTTCCCCGACATGGTCATGTTTTTAATTTTCGGCAGGGCATCGTTCAGATATCGCACTGTAATAATACATTCGTATCTGCCCTAGTGCCTGAGCTAGCAGCTCAGTTAACGTATGAATACGCTATACTAGGTTTATGTTAGCTACTACACACAGTATCACATGAAAATACCTCAGCAAAGGGGGGAAAGTTTATCCAAGCACAGGCAGACATTTAGCTGACTTATTTCAGACGGAAAGAGAGCAATGCCCTCGAATTTCAAAAGTGCTAAATGTAGGCCTAGACTATGGGAATAACTTCCGCACCCTGTGCCTCCAAATATAATTTGCCATAATAACATTTGATATTGAACACCATTGTAACATCTGCTTTGCAACTAATTTGTCAACTGACAAAGATCTCAGTTCTCTCCAAATATCCTTCTTTATCCAACCAAGCGAGCCAAAACACATAACCTTTAATTCAATGTTCCATCCATGACCTCGTAATAGACAGCAAACGCTCTCGCAACGCCCCAACTTCTCTCGAAACGCGTAATCAAAGTACAAATCATAACACACAGCTACTTCAACAATGGTGCACTTCTGTGATACATGATCAATTAAAACAACGTCTGGTTTGCGATGTTCAATCAACAGCAGTTCTTCGCGATACTCTGTGAATATTGTCTCCATTAGCTTGTTTGAGTAGACTCGTAGACGACGGTTACTCTGAGAAATAACATCTTATACTTTATCAGCGATTCGATTGTGGAGACGACTATAAAAATTTCGAAAATCATGACAACCACTCATCAGATGCGCCATACTTTCGGTATGATTTCGGCAAAAGGGGCATAAAGGATCATGTTCACGGTTCCAAATGTGCAGCGTAAAGTTAGTTGGAAGGAGGCTAAGTCGTGCTTTTATGCTGAATTTCACTAACAAGTCGTCTATTTTCCAGTTGTAGAAAATGGAATGTGATGACTTCAAATGAATGCCATCCATACCGAAAAAGCACCCCTGAATTGACAATTCTTTTGCCTTAATCAAATCACGTTTAACTGTGTAATGAAATAGAATCTTTTGTAGCGATGAAGTGTCGTCGTGAAACTTTCCATCAATGATTACACCTGTTTTCCCATCTCTGAAAACGATGGAGATATCTAGTTTCCTTGCATAGCGCAACAACTCAGGCCAGTCAGACTGACAACCAAAGTTTGTTTTATTATTCAAATATCCATCAACTGTGACTTCGTAACCAAGAAAGTTCTTTTCATCACTCGATTCTGCTACCCCCCCCCCTCCTTAACATGTCAAGACTTAGAGACTGACGTGCACTGTTTCTAAAATGATCTTCCTCATGATTCAACATTTTTAGGAGAAACGCAATTCGTGTCGTCCGGTATACAGCAGATTCACGTTTAATTCCTATTCCTCCGTCCTCGCGTGGTAGGTAAATGATGAGCTGCGTAGTTGAACTGTATAAATCGTACAAATTTCGAACTGTTTGTGTTTGAGCCTTATCCAATTCTTCGAGCTGTTCCTCGGTAAACCTTGTATTGTTAAAATGATGCAATATTTTAGCAAGAGCCATGTTATTGAAAGCACTTGCCTTCAGCGAAAGTGGCAACTTACATTTTGAGATTTTGTCCAGCAACTCGTTATAATTTTCTAATATTTGATTGACCTGCTTTGGATCCTCTCCAGATAACGATAACGACTTTCCCAAGTATTTATATGGCTTATTGCGCCCATAAACAGCTAATTCATGTGACTGTACTTTCACTTTTGGCTTTATGTCCGATTTACCCTTGTACCAATTATTACCCGACCTTCTAGCGGATAAAACAGCGCATTTCTCGGGTTTTACTTCCAAGCCAGCCTGGGCCATCATTTCTTCCCCTGCATCAAAGATCAGTTGAGAAATTTCTGAGCTATACTGTACGACAACAATATCATCAGCAAACGCTTGCAGGGGTATGGGATTGACCATTCTTTCATTCTGAATGGCCATACAACTTATAGCAGTAGCAACCATTGGTTTACAAACTTTGTCTATGACCATGATTAATAATAAAGCACTTAATGGATCCCCTGTTTTGGTTCCTCTAATGATGTTGAAGGACTTGCTTAGTTGGACACCACATATCACTGAGAAAGATGAATGCCTGTAAATATCTTCAATCAGGCAACAATATTTCAAAGGGATGCTGAAGTTTTCCAGGGTTTCGAAAATGAATTTGTGATTGACACTACCAAAGGCGTCAGCAAAATAGATGAAAACAACAGTAAGCGTACTGCTCAGATGTCGAAAATCATCAATGGCTGCTTTCAATGTGAAAATCAGTTCTTGTCTATCTCTCTGGCACAAAAAGGCTCTTTGCCAAAACGCAATTTCGTTCATTATGTAGATAGTGATCCTGCCACACAAAGCTTTTGACAATATTTTATAACACGTTAGCAGAAGAGAAATATCCCTAAGTGTTGACAAATCAGTTTCCACGAAAGATTTTTTCGGGATACGTTGGATTATACAGCATTTCCATAAAGAAGATACCCGTTGATTTAGGAGCATGACATTCAAGACATAAACAAATGTGTGCCCATAATCCAAGAAAATTTGCTTCAAGTCTTCATAGAACACCCCATCAGATCCACAACTCTTCCGTTTGGGACAAGAATTAACGATCGACTCAATTTCATCAATGTCAAAGTAATCTCCCTGGGTTACAGTACCTGCGGCCATTGATCGGTCGAAGAAACTTGGCTCATCTTCCTCAAAACCATGACTTACAGTACATTTACTTGATTCCTGATAATATGTTTCAGTTCTCTCCACTGAAATGTTAGCTTGGACACTGACCGGCCACAATCCATCGTTTTTTATGATGGAAATAGCTTTCTTACCAAAGATTAGTTAGCTTTTCTTTAGATACCTCATTTGTTGGACCGTTGTTGTTTGTTCTCAAGGAAAAGAAAGGCCTTATTGTTTCTTTAATATATTTCAGTTGTTTTTCAATATACGATATATCATTAACCACGCTTCGTACGCCATAGTTATCATCTCTTGGGAACCGTCTCAATATACGGTAAACATATTTTAGAAATTTCTCAGTCCAATGCTCACCAGACATCTTTGTCGAGAAAGGTATTATTTTGGTAAAAGATTCCATTCAAGATTTTACTAACTTTAAACCAAGCTTCGACATCTCCTTTGCAAACAAAATCTCCATGATTTATTCTCTTGGACGCTATCTGCGCCCTAAATTGCTTCTCCTTCACCTCGAATGCTTCCCACACTTCTGAATCCAAGACTCTGACCTCACTGCAGAAATCGTAATCAAACTGACAGTCCAGCTTGGTGCCAACAAAATGGATCTTTCCAGTGTTGATAGCTGCTTTAAATGCTCTCTTTAACTTCCTGATCATTCGAAAGGTACTGGTGTAGTAGTTTAACAGCTTTTACGACGGCAGTTACGACGGATTATGTATCAATAGTAACTTCGGGCAGACCACGCCATTAGGCCTGTCTGTCCTCCATCTTGCCAACAATAATAATAATAATAATAATAATAATAATAATAATAATAATAATAATAATAATAATAATGGTAATAATAATGATAATAGTAATAATAGTAATAATAATAATGATAACAATAATGATAATGATAATAATAATAATGGATGTAAAAAGAAAACCAGAGGCACAAAAGACCATCTAATGCTAGATAAAGCTATACTCAAAAATTGCAAAAGAAGGAAAACCAATCTTGCCATGGCATGGGTTGATTTCAAGAAAGCATATGACATGGTTTCGCATTCGTGGATACTGGAGACTTTATCAATGTTTGGCATTGCTGATAACATCAAGCAACTGATCCAAAATAGTATGCCTTTGTGGAAGACACAACTCTACCATGACCAAGAAAATCTTGGAACTGTCAACATTAAAAGAGGAATATTTCAAGGCGATTCATTCTCACCACTTCTGTTTGTAATAGCACTGATACCAATTTCACGTGTATTAAAGAATGTCAAGATGGGCTATAAAGTTGATAAGCAGAGCTTGACTATTAACCACATGCTTTTTATGGATGACCTTAAATTGTTTGGGAAATCAATGAATGAAATTGATTCATTAGTTAAGACAGTTGAGACGTGTTGCTCTGATATTGGGATGGAGTTTGGCATTGCTAAGTGTGCAGTTTTGAATTTAAAGCGAGGTAAATTGGTAACATATGATGGAATAGAGCTTCAGTCTGGTGATAAAATTGAGTGTGTTGATGAAGGTGGATATAAGTACCTAGGTGTACTGGAAATAGATCAAGTGTTGCATGGAGAAATGAAAGAGAGAATACGTCCTTCATATTATGATAGATTGAAGAAGTCGCTGAATTCCAAGTTGAATGCAGGAAATTTGGTCAAGGCAATTAACTGTTGGGCAGTAGCATCTGTACGTTACAGTGCTGCAATTGTTGACTGGACAAAGGAGGAGCTGCGACAGTTTGATCGTAAAACAAGAAAATTACTAACAATGCATGGTGGATTTCACCCGAAGAGCGATGTCGATAGACTTTATCTGCCAAGGAAGCTAGGAGGTCGAGGAATATGTTCGATAGAAGACTGTGTTGAAGAAGAAAGGCGAAGCATTGCCATGTACTTGTCGCAGAACCAGGAAGAATTGTTCAAGTTTGCAAGGAAAGAGCTGAAGCTGCCAACGGAGAACGAATCAAAATTAGAATTTAAGAAGAGAAAGGAGACGGAAAAGCTTTCATCTTGGAAAGAAAAGAAACTGCATGGGCAGTTTGCAAAAGATACTGATGATATCAAAACAAATGAGTCATTCAATTGGCTGTGCAAAGGGGAATTAAAACGTGAAACAGAATCTCTAATACTGGCAGCTCAGGAACAAGCGCTGAATACAAACTCTGTAAAGGCAAGAATTTACCACCTACAGGAAAATGATACATGTAGATTGTGTGGCGGTGCGGCCGAGAATGTCACGCACATTGTTAGTGGCTGCAAAAAACTTGCCCAAAAGGAGTATAAGCGTAGACATGACAAAGCTGCGTGCTTCATCCATTGGCTTTTATGCAAGAAATATGACCTGGAGCATACAGACAAATTTTGTTTGTTTGTCACCTTATTTTAAATCGATTATTTTATTCTAGCTTTCTACATATATACAATATATACATAGGAAACTAATCTAAATCGATAAATAGATAAATAAAATATATGTATATAAAGGAAAGATTAAGTTTCTGTCACATGCTGACAAGCATTGCATTTGCAGTTTGGGCCATCCCACATTTTCATCATGTGTTTAAAACTATTCAAATTTTCGGCGGATTTTATTTCATTGGGCAGTCCATTCCATATTTGAGGTCCCAGAGATCGCAGGCTATTTGAGCCAAAGGTGACTTGATTTGGTCTGTAATGCTGTAAATCATTTGGATTTCGTGATGAGTAAATGGAAGATTTTGTTTTGAAAATTTCATGCATGAAAGATGGGTTTATATTTGTCAGTGTCTTAAAAACCTCTATACAAAGAACTCTCATACGAGAAACATGCATAGTGCACCTTTCTGACTTCAAAAGTAAGTCGCCATAAGAGGAAAGGTGATCATTGTATAAAAATCTAAGGGCACGTTCTTGAATCTTTTCAATTTTTTGTAAAGCCTTAGCTGATGAGAAGTACCACACAAGAGGGCAATAGTCAAAATTTGAAAAAACAAAACTCTGGACAAGGATTTTCCTTTCTTTAAAACCAATAAAGTGTTTGAGTCTTTTTAAGACATTGAGTTGAGAGGCAGCTTTTCTGCAAAGTTCAGAGATATGCTGTTCAAAATTTAGCCTATAATGTAGCTGAATACTCAGCAATTTAACAGTTTCTTCTGATTTGATCATTTTGCCTTGGATGTTAAAATTCTCCCCACTAGTATTTGTTTGATCCTTTCTAATGAGGAGTGCATGAAATTTTTCTGGATTGGCTATCATTTGATTTTGTTTTTGCCAGGTTAAAGCAACTCCAGCTTCTTCTTCCAGTACTTCGATCAAATTTGATAGGGTTTCGGAAAAATAAGCTAGAGTGTTATCGTCAGCGTAATTATGTAATGTTGCTCGGTTAATGAATAAAAACAGATCGTTTATGTAAATATTGAAAAGAACGGGACCCAAAACAGAGCCTTGAGGTACCCCTGATAAAATTTTTTGGAAAGAGCTATATGTATTATTGATTCTAACAGACTGTTTCCGCCGTTTCAAGTAGGAGTAGATAAGGACCAGGGCATTTTCATCAAAACCATAGGCATGCAGTTTGGCTATAAGTAAATCGTGTGGAATACAATCGAAAGCTTTCGATAAATCCATAAGGATAGCTCCCACGATATTATCATTATCGAGTTTAACCTTCCATTCTTCTATCATTCTTATTAAGACATCTTGTGTGCCATATGCTTTTCTATAGGCAGCTATGAAAAGTGAAAGGGTTTCATCTAAGTACGGGACCAGTTGGTTTTTCAAAATCTTTTCATAGATTTTGGAGAATATATTTAGAATACTGACAGGTCGAAAGTTTTGCTCAACCGTACGATTGGCCTCCCCTTTATCTAAGGGACATACCGCAGCTCGTTTTCCATTGTCTGGGAACCTATAGTTTCGTATGCTGCTGTTAATGGCATCTGTTAAAGGAGCTGCAAGCTCGTTTGCAGCCAACAGCACAAGTTTTGGTGGTATTTGATCTTCCCCCGTTGATTTCCTACCGTCCAAGGACCTTAGTTATTCCCTAACTTGACAAACTTGTACCTCATGAAAGGAAAATGAATTGAAATTGTTTTCAGGATTTTGAATGATAGCTAGAATACTTGGATGGTTTTTGTATTTTTCAAGAATCAGCCTAATGATTTGCCGATAATCATCGGTTGCAACCGTATCTGCAATGTTGCAAGGTTTTACACCGCTAGACTTTTCTACTATGTTGATGTAATGATCGCTAAATATTTCGGTTAGTTGCTGGTCGTCAGTTACAATTTCATTATATTTAACTAAGGAAATATCACTACCAGCTAAGCCTCCTTTGTTGGAGAGAAAAGGTTTGACAAGGTTCCAGAAAGCTCGAGTCGATACAAGTCCATTTTCTGTTGCTTGCTTGAAATACTGTTTAATTGCCTTTTTTCTCATTGAAACACATTTATTTCTTTGTCGTTTAAATTTTAATTCATTTTCTTTCGTAGGATTTTTCTTGTATCTCTTTTGTAGCCTCGTTCTGGTATAAATTCCCTTCTTTAATTCCCTGGTCATGAAAGGAGCAGTGTTTCCTCGTAGCACTTTTGTTTTTAGGGGGGCATGTTTGTCAACCAATTTTCGAAAAGTACAGACAAGATCATTATAAGCTTGATCCGGATCGTCAGGAGCACCAAAATTCGCCAGCTTTAGATCTGACAAAAAATTTTCGGTGTCAAACTTTTTGTAGCTGCGATACTTGATTACCTTAGGCTTAAGCCTAGGGAGATGAGATTTCATAACCGTTATGACAAGACTATGGTAGTCACTTAAGCCAGTTTCAAACACAGAAGTTTTTTGGAATGATCTCGGACGATTTGTAAGGATAACATCAATGGAAGAACTGCTGTTCTTGGTGAAACATGTTTTAGCAGTCACTAAATTTGATAGCCCAAAGTCATCACAAAAGGACACTAGTTTAGAGTGCCCAGTGTCCTGCCGGTTTAGGGTATCAATGTTGATATCCCCCATTACAATTACGTTGTCGTATTTGTCTAAAGCAGAGTTTAAGGTAGTTGAGAGATCGTTAAAGAATGAGTCAATGTTGTTTGATTCAGGGGGCCGGTAAATACTGTAGACAATCTATTTCTTTTTGCTTACTATTAGTTCGGAATGAAGGAGTTCAAGAGAAGGAGTCTCTAATACTGGGACACGGTTACACGCTACACCTTTCCTGACATACAGCATAATACCCCCACCGAATTCGTTCCTATCACGACGCATCGGTTTTTGATAATTATTCACAAGAAAAGTCTCAGTTTTGAAATCGGAATTTATTTTGGTTTCCTCTATAACCAAAACATCAGGTAGGCATCTTTCCATAAGCATCCTCAAGTCAATAATCTTATTTCTAAGATTAATATTCAAGAAACCTATGAGTGGGTGGTTATGATATTCTTTCCTGAGACCAAAGAGTTTGTCAATGTCACAAGAATCATCAGATTCTGAGAAAATATCTGTTGAAGTAGGAGGTGGGGCCGCTGATTCAAAGAGGGGTGGGTTATGCTCTACCGAGGGCAAAGAGCTAACTGGGGTGTTCATGATGTGAGGTGAAGGTGAGTATCGAAACATTTCTTGTGATGAGTTTTCAATGTAAGAAACAGGGATCGATGTAATATTTTTACAGCTCTTTTCTAAGGAGTCTGGTGAAATTTCAGGGCCTGCCAGGCATGTTAACGTGTCACTAGGTGTGCCTGCATTACTAGCTTGGTTATGTGCATAGCTAATGTTAAATCTATCCTGTCCTAAATCTATCAGTCATACACCGTTAAGAAAATTAATCAAGTTTCCGGTTAAAACATTATTTCCTTGGAAGTTCAGATGAAGTCCCCATTTATCTAGGTGTCTGCTTTCAATGATATCATGCTCAATGAAACTTATGTTACTTCTTGAGGGGCCCACTTTAACTAAGTCATTTACCTTTCTTCGTTTCATCTCGAGTTCATGCGAATCTGTCCTTTTTATGATACTTGAAACAGCGACGTCTCTCACCTTTTTCTTCGTTTCAGTGGCCAGATCAATCAGGTTGTTTGCTGTTTCTTCAGGGCTCTCTGATCTCAAGTTGTTTGTTCCACATAAGATTATTATTCCATCTGGCTTGTCGTCTATCGCTGGCTTGATGTAAGATTTCATTTGGTCGATTGTAGCGCCAGGGAAAGTTTTGATTGATGTTTTGGCATGCGAGACCTCAGCATTGATGTCTTGTCTCCTGATCTTTTTAGCCATGGAATCACCCAGAATTGAGAAAACAGGTTTTCTTGGTCTCCTTACGTCTTCAGAAGTTGTTTTGCTATTTGCTGCCCAGCAATTTTTCCAATCTTCATCGCGTTTGTCCAGTGCAGTCGCCTTATTTTGTCTCATGCTCCTACTACTCGTTGTCTGCGGAAACCCCTGAGATTTTACAGCAGCTGAGTACTCTCTGTCACTTGGGACTTGCGTAGACTCTCTTTCTGTTGTTAGATTTTCTAAGCAGCTAAATCTGTTTGTGGTATCTAGAGGTTTGGAAAAAGGAAACTCCATTCCTTTCACATTTGTTCCCCAGGAGCCCTTTCTCTGAACTTTGGACTTTGGACTTTGGACTCTCCATTCACCATCTGCTACATTATTTGTATGCCTCGACTGCGTTTCGTTTGAATTGACCTGAGGCCGTTGGACTGTTGAACTTTGTTTTGAAACATTATGGTGTGGAACTTTGTCTTGGAGATTTGACATTGGGTCACGTGGTCTACAAGCGACCTCTCCCATGCTGTGTGACTCTTTCAACTTTTTGTTTTCAAATTTTAGGCCTATATTCTCATCACGCAGTGATTTGTTGTCCTGTTCTAGTTGACTTATTCTTGCAAAAAAATATGTTAAAATTAGCTGGGCTTATTTCTTCGCTTCTTTGGGGAATTTCTTTACTTTTTTTGGTAATTTCATCCACGCGCCCCTCAATTTTTGTTTATCGGTCTAGAATGCATGCAAGAGTTTCTTGACTTGTTGAGTTTTCTTTGTTTTGATAATTTTTTTGAGGATCCATCTTTATATTATTAAAACACCTCCCAGGCAAACTCTCCATATTCCAAATACCACCAAAATGAGCTTCGGCTTCATCTGAAATAGAAGAAACACTATCTTGTTCATCACGCGATAAATTCCCTTCATTTCCTTCATGCATGGAGGCAATTTCCAAGATTTCATCTCGATATTTCTTGACCTTTTCTTCGTCTGCTGATATCCTAATTTTTGAAACTTCGAGTTCATCGTTAGATTCAGACTGTATTCTTAGTGATTCCCTTCCAGCATAAGGTACATCTTTTATTTTCCCACATTTTAACATATAATCCAAAGACATCTGAACCACGTCTTGGCTTAGGCCATGCATCTTTTCGAGAGCTTTGCAAATTTTACTGCAATTAGCCCGTTGATTCCTCTCGCGTATCTTTGTTATTTCTGTTTTAATCAGATTCACCAAATCATCCCCTCCTAATATGATTCCACTTCCTGTTTCATATTCGTCAATTTCTGTTGCTGTGGCCATTTCAAAATCTCCCTCACACATACGTCCTCACTCCAACGACTGCAACCTCCTTGATGGTATCAACATCAGCCAAGTCCTGTTGTAGAAAACAAGAGATACAAACTCTTGTGGGATTTCTCCATCCAAACTGATCGAGTCATAGAGCACAGAAGACCGGACATTGTCATCGTCGATTGGGAAGAAAAAGAATGCATTGTCATTGACGTAGCCATTCCTGCTGACCAAAATATTGCAGACAAAGAATGGGAGAAGCAGGAGCGGATCCAGGCTTTTTGTTGAGGGGTGCTGACACCAAATGAGGAGCCCCCAGAAATATTTTTGGGTGCCACGCCCTCTACTTTGCCGGAAACGATGACCACTCCCTTTTGACTTTAAAAAAATTCCAGTTATTAACCATGTAATTTGATACTTAAGATAACCAACATAAAGTAAACTATAAAATTATGAAAACATTCACAAGAATTTCCTTGTCCACAGATTTTCTTTTTCTGTGCCTTGCCTGTATTGATCTTCCTCCCAAATAACAACTAGCTCGATTTTGAGCAGAGAAAGTACTGTCTTTCGTGGCGCTTTGTCCTCCTGAGTGAAATAAGTTTTAAAAGAACTTGATGCATGGAGAAAATTACACGTTTTTTTATAAGAAACTTGGATCAGGCCAAAGTACTAAAGTTTCTTAATTTCACATGAAATTTTGTCCATTCTGGTACTAAAAGTTTCTTAATTGGTTTCTTATTTTTTGAATGCAGAATTATTAGATTTATTTAACACAGATTTATTATTACAAATTATTTAAGACAAAGTTTTTAGATAATATTGCTCAAGAATAAGGTTCCACGATCTATTTGCTACAATATCCATGCTTTTAACTTAGAAAATTTTCTTAGTACTTCTTTGACATAATGCTAGAGTCTCTTAAAATTTTGGCTATCTTAGTATAGTTTCTTATAAACCAGTTTCTTACATAAAAGAACTAGTATTCCATCTTTGACCTGTGGCCACTTTTTTATGGATAAATGGAAATTGAATAAATCTTGTCGCCATTCAGGATGTTTCTTTGTTCAATTTGAATCGAAGCTATAAATCACATATGAACATTGTTTTATGATCACAACTGACAATACAGCAATACATATTACACAAAGCAACAGACAACAGAACAGATTAAGAAGGCCCTTTGAGTCGCCTTTGACCTTTGATCCCGGCAAACACTTCGTCTGTCGTTTGCAGCTCAAACAAATGTCAAAATCCATGAAAAATCCCGATTCAACTCGATCAGAAATGTGGTTTTTCGCTGCAAATATGAAATATATGAAATATTTAGAATCTCAGCCAGAAAGATTCTGTGCAGTGCATACCTGAGAGGAAGAAATTCTCCTGCTCTTGTCCCCTTCTTGGCCGGGAACTGCGAACTGACTGACGAGGAACTTTGCAAACGGTCAGGCCCAAATCTTCAAACTTGGTGAAAGTTTCCTTTTCCTTATTTCTACTTTCAGACAAACTCCGTATTCTTTCCAAACATACATCTTGGACCGCGATGGCCTTACGTTTCTTCTCATCGCAAGATATGCCACTACTTGCAAATAGAGTTCTTAGCGCGGCAAGAACATAGTCGTCCAGCGCCAAACGTTGAATCTATTGGTCCATCGAGCATCCCTGAGGCAGTTTCTGGATCAAAGCTAGAACTCTTTGATCAAGCCGAGCACCCCTCAACAGCAGTTTTGATTGGCTTAGCCTTGAAAATTTGAATCTCGGACGCTCCCGCTAAAACTGAGCATCCATCAATCTATGATCTTATTGCTCAAGCATCTGATCATGTGAGCTGAGGGACGCTCAGCGCGACAGGGAAACTGTGGTGAAAGAAACTGCGGACCACCTTGCAGTAAGGTACAGACTTGTCGAATGCGTAACTGATCCTCTGCGATGTTGAGACTTTAAGACCGCCTTGTGTTTTGACGTCAACAAAATCCTGTTTTGAGCCGATGCTGAGTTTACAGTTGAGGGGTTGTGGTGATGTTGCGGGGGAGAAGGGGTGCGGGGATCGCTTTATCACTTTATGTATTCATGTAGTTATAATTTTCAGTGCTTCATCCAAATCAGCTAATATGCAGGAAAACCATAAATTTGGAATTTTGACGGGTGCTTGAACACCCGTAGTGCCCCCTTGGATCCGCCCCTGAGAAGATCAGCAAATACAGTGAACTAAAGCTGGAAATAATGAGATTATGGAATGTTAAAGCAAAAGTGATTCCAATAGTGGTTGGGGCCCTTGGCTCCACTCCCAAAAAGTTAAAAGAACATTTGAAGAGTTTAGGATTACCAGGTCATATTCACTGCATCCAGAAGTCAGCCCTCCTTGGAACAGCTAGGATACCAAGAAAAGTATTGAGTGTCTGAGGCTGCTTGTTGCAGCTTGACATTTGATGAACCATTCCTCCAGACTATGAACTTTAGGAGTGAACTCGCAGATAATAATAATAATAAACGTCTTATTTACAGTTGGTATTAAATTGATAATAGCTCATACTCTTAAGAAAAGCGAGCTAATAAAAACCAACTATTTAACTAAAGATATCAAAACCATATTTACAGTGGGCAGCATAATTTACAATTGCATCCTTTCCCAGCCCATGTTTTGATATCTTTGCAAAAGGAAGCGACCGTTTCGCTGCTCGTTATCACATCTGGTATGCTGTTCCAGAATATGCTACCCCTAAAACATATGGATTTCATGCCAAAGGCCGCATTGGGTGTGTTTGGAAGTAAAACGGTGTCCTTTATTCTGAGATTATATCTTATCTCTCTTCTCTGGAATAGTTCAGACAAAAATAGAGGATTCTCATGATTTAATGTCTGGCAAATCTCTACCATCAGTCTTTGTAAATTCTGAAAATGGACAGTTTTTTCATTGCTTCTAACAAGAAGATCAGCAAATGGTGCATCATAGTCATCAAGCAGCACACGTAATGCTCGTTTTTGAATCTTATTGATCTTATTATTGGCACCTTTTCCACTGAACATCTAAATTAAGGGGCAGTATTTAAAGTTTGACATAACAAACGAATTATACAGTAACCTTTTTTGAGATTGTTGAAGATAACTTGCAACCCTAGAAGAAGCACCCTAGAAAAAACTCCTGTTTGCTTTGACACACAAAGGCTCTACGTGAGTATCAAACTTCAGTTTCGCATCACTCGTTATCCCTAAAAGTTTAACTTGATTAGTAGATGGGATTATTTTCTCATCAATTCTAAGCAAAGTTTGTTGTCTTGACTTAAACCCATAAATATTAGTTGGAATTTCGATGGGTTTGCAACCATCATGTTAGATTCGAACCATTCTAAGGTACTGTGTATATAGATTTCCAGACTAGATATCACTCGTTCAATTTTTTGGTCACAGGCGAAAAAGGTGCTATCATCGGCAAAGTTACATATTTCTGATTCTTCAATGAAGTAAATCAAGTCATTTATGTAAATGTTGAAGAATAGAGGACCAAGTACTGAACCTTGTGGTACACCAGATGTGATATCGAGTCACGAGCTATAACTAGAGTCAATGCTCACTCGCGGTTTTCGGGAAGTAAGGTAGCTGTGGAGCATTCTCAGGCTACCCAAGCTAAAACCATAGGCCTCTAGTTTTGCTATAAGGAGATCATGAGGCAGGCAATCATACGCTTTGGAAAAGTCCATAAGCACTATTCCAACTATACCCGACATCGTTCAATAAACCTTATCAGGGCATCTTGTGTACTGTATTTCTCGCGAAAGCCACACAGCAATCTGATAGATATTGGCTAATGTGAGGTAATATTTGTTTTGAGAGAAATCTTTCATAAATTTTCGAAGCAGAAGGAAGAACACTGATTGGTCTGTAATTGACGTCGGTCGTGGATTCGCCATTTTTGAAAATAGGTGAGACGTCTGCAAGCCTTAAATGTCTCGAAAGGTATTCGTATATATTGCGTTGTTTATGTGATATGCTATCTCCTTATAGCAAATATTTTAGGCTAATTTTGATTTATCGGTAGGTATAGTTCCACTAGTCGGCATTCATCTTTTGAATTTCACTAAAAGCCGTTGAAGGGTCTACGTGTGAAAGTACAATCTTTTCTTGTGCGTTATTAACCATACCCTTGATCCTTAATATACTAGGATGGTTCGAGTATGCTTGTATACAGTCTTGGACAAGGTCTCCCGTAGTTTGCACAGACTCTTTAGTTATCTTTGCAATTTTTGACGTTTCGGTTATATTTGCAATGTAATTATTGAAATGCTCACTAATGGCCTGATCGTCACGAATTACTTTGTCGTTCTCAATCAACACAATTTTTTCACTAAATACGCTACTATCTGAAAAAATAGGTTTAAGGGACTTCGATAACCGCTTTCTTTTTGTCACATCCTTCAGGTCAAGGTTTTTGAAATATTACTTTTAAGATACTAGGCTTGCTGCGCAAGCCTTAGATACTAGGCTAGTAACTAGACAAGCCGTAGATACTAAGCTTGCTGCACTGGCCCGCCGTCGTACCAGGCAATTGCTTAGGGTGAAATTTTCTGCGCATATTGGCATTTGTATCTGTTAATCACTTTTTGTGGGCAAACTATTGACGTAATGGTTTTGTCAAGGTTAGCTCTACAAAGTGGCAATTCATATATATGGTTGACAATCTTTCAACTTCTACCCTTGAGGTTCTTCACTGCTCTTTTCACCACTCCATACTCTTTAGTTGTATCCTTACTCTTTCTCATGTACACCCTCTCTTTAACCCAATCTCACTTGGGAGTTTTGAGGCGGTCATTACCTGAGGGGAGTGGATTCCACTCTCCTCCGTTTCTTTGCTGAAAAAGAAGCTATGATCATCAAACTTGGTAATGAGATGCATTTTGATGCAAACAATCAAATCACGTGATTAAATCAAATTAACTTGATTGTTTCTGTTGCTATGACAATAAGAAGAAGTAAGTTATGATTATCATGATTACCAGTCTCATGATTAAAAGAATGAAATGAGGCATTTCCTTGAATTTTTTTGTTTTAAATCGAAATGGATACCATTAGATACATGTTTATGTTCATGATATTTTTTGGCATCAAATATTGTTCAGCTGATATTTCTGGGTTTCTTAAAAAGCAATTCTGACCTTAATCTGCATTGTTTTATGATCTATCATGTTCATACACAGGTTTCTAAGTTTTAAATGCCATAAAATGAGCTGATATTCTTAGGTTTCGATCAAGCTGAACAAAAATATTAGGGCTTCTTTCAAATTTCCGCCCCCGTATGCCTGCGTGTTCAGTACCCCTGGGTATTTGATCGACTTTCTTCTTTTTTCAGTCTGTTTTAGTTGCTCCATTGCTCCCCTCGTAAAAAGCAGCATGCTCCTTGCTCCCCTCAAAATTAGCCTTATGCTCCCAATATTTCCTATGATGCTTCTATCCTTTGTTTAGATTCAAATATTCAAAGTTAAGTGGTCGATTGGTATCTAAGATGGCTGCTTACTTTAGCTTGAGGTTTTTTATGATCTATCAAGTCTGGCAGCTCTGTCACTGGACACTGTTTCCTCGAAACCTTGGGTAATACATGAATTTGGTGATTTCTTGTACATTTTTTTGACCAGCCTCAGAGTGCATCCTTGGGGTGTTGAACAGACCCGTAAGAGCATTTGAGTGAAAGAGGGCTCTAATTTGTGTCTTTGCTGCAGCAAATATTGGGGTCTGGAAAGATGCCCTCAGAGGTTTTTCAAGAGCACGTCCTGTTTTGGCGAGGAACGGTACTTTTGCCGTAAGATTCCCATTTTCGTGGGCACTTCAAAAAGTTTCCAAAACTTAGCCACTTTCTCATTACGGCTCATAGTCCTCCTTCCCTTTAAAAAGAACTTATTAATTGCATTTGGCAGTTCTAAATAGACAACCTGTAGGCCCTTTAGGGTGTAGGGGACTTTTAATGAAAAGTATAACACTTCTGAAGCAAAGGCAGTTACTGGACTACACTCACAGTAAGTTTTGCTCAATTCAATACCGCATTTGCATTATTTTCATTCAACAACAGAAGCCAAGAATTTGTTATTTCCTCATCAAAGGCGGGAAATTTTCTTGGTAAATTCGGGCTCTGAACACCTCAGTTGTGTTCCTTACATTCGCCGAATTTTGAGCTGCTATTGAGGTTATCTACAAATCACCCCTTTGTAATTAGGGAGGACTTTCCCTAGTTGTGATAAATATGTGTTTGAGATTCTGAACAACATTGCATAACACACTTCTAGTCATGCTCTACTTACGTCATATAGCTTGGTTAAAGAAGATCCAAGCTTTATGCTTGCAGTTTAACGTTATTTATAAGGGCAAAATAGGATTTTTGGTTGTGGCCTTGAGCCAATCAGCCCGCTTGCTGCTGAAATCATATGATCAACGTCAACACTTGTGACACTTTGCAAAGTAAGCATTTGGAAATTACGACGCTGTGTTCCTAGGGTCAAAGGTCTGACTTTTACTGTATGCCACTTTAGCCGAAGCAGAGAAACCCAGGCTATGAGAGTGAGTTTTAAAACGCATCAAAAATCATTTCCAAGAGTAATCACTTTGTAACTTTAGGTAAATCTTCACTTTGAATTGAGCAAAGAATCTACATGCTGCAATCGGTAAATTTATAAGGAGAAGACTTACAAATCCACAAGACTCTGAATTTGTAACACTGTGACAAAACCAAAAGGAGAGCTTCTGCAAAATAGGGCTCAGCTTCGCTATATCCAATCTGTGAGGATCGAAATATTTTGCTATAATCCAGATAGATAATGCAGCTAGCATAATACCGATTATTTGAAAGCTCTTACTTCCTCGGTGTTTAGAAAAAGCCACTGCAAAACTTGTTTACAGCGAGAATTTAACGTTGCCATCATATTTCTAAGGTTACCATCAGCATCCACAAAGAAACGGTCGAGGGTTAAGGCCTATTGTTGAACTGGATTGCCAAAATTTGGGTACAAAACCCCTCTTCACGTTACCCAAAGAGAGTGTACGAAGAAAGGTATTGGACCACAAGAAAGCCTTTATCGTCAGCTATTTTTCGTCGTTTTTCTGAAATTTTTGGAGGCAAGCAGTAGGCGTGAGGAGCTGCATGCGGTAAAGTGTCACAAACAGGAATTTGCGTAACAAAACTCTTCATCGCTTATGTATATAAATTCTTAGCTTCTTAAGGTACGTGTAGTGGAGTTTCTTAATATTTGGCGATCTGATGGCTGAATTTGTTAAAAGCAAGTTCTTACGAAAATAATTTGTGTAATCCAACTGGTGGTAATTATTGTCTGTGAAATTTATTTTTTTTTGCAACTCCAGCAAACCATTTGACGCGCAGGCAAACCTTTGAGGTTAGTTGGCAAATTTCTTGTATAATATTATCAGACAGTCAATGCAAATTTGTTCGTAGCGTCTTTTCCTTCGATATGAATGCTTTGCAGCCGTTGGAGAAGATGTTGCCAAGTCCAGGACCGTCTTTGAGAGATTTAATAAAGCTGTTGTCGAGTTATGAGTTCTACCATTCAGCAAATGTTGCATTTGAATGAGATTTTGTTTTCCTTTCCCCACTTTTGAAGTAACATTTAAGACGGTAAATTATCTTACGGACAGAAATGTGACGACACTATTGCCTTTTAATAATTTCTTTTCCCTCCATTTCTTGCTGGGCTTAGATCAGAGAGGGGCACAAGTTGCCATATGGGGATGAAGCACGGACTCTGACAGGGGTAAGGGTCAGAAATTCGCATGGCAAGGCAAAATAAAGCCCAGGTTTCGAAAATTTGTGCAGAACCATTTACAGAAATATGCATATTGTTGATAACTTTGCTAAAACCTCCTTTTTTGTAGGAGGGGGAGGACGGCGAGCAAGATGCCGTTATTTGTTTGAAAAAACATAGAATTTCAACATTCAGATCGCCGTAATTTTTTAATCTTAAAGGATGGCATTGAGACTACATGAACACTTGTGGTCCTATATATTTGCATCCTTTTCCCGTTGAAAGTTTCAAAAAATCCGATTTACTCAAGCGTGCAATGTTTTTTTATTGGGGGTACCCCAAATGGCCTAAATCTAGCAGCAAAACTTGGAAGTAATGAAATGACAGCATCTGATTAGTCAATTTTAGGAGAAAACGTTATCTGATCAGAGGGTGAGTAGCACCCCAGGGGAACGTCGGAAAAAAGAAAAGATTTGGCGGCTATGTTCAGGTTTCCTTGTCTAGGCATTTTCGTACCAGTTTGCAAACCCTAATCTTGTTAGCATTGACGATCGACGTAAGCTTCTGGTTTGGTCTTACATCTCCAAAGACTATTTTCAGCGCTTGTGAGTGAAGTGATGAGAGCCTGCTCAAAGGAGTATTAGTGTACAGTATATCAACTGTATTATGCCACAGTATATGAATGTTGGCAGTATCATTGAATGATAAATTGTTGCAGCTGTTGCTTGATCAAGATACGATCTTATTTTTGCTAAAAGTCGCAGCCTGCGAGAAGCTTTTTTGTAACATGTATTGAAGTTCGAATTCAGGTTTAGCGAGCTGTCTACGCGGACACCGAGATGCATCCCGTCGTGTTGTTGATGACAGTTTGATCCGACAATTTGATTTCGAGTGGTTCAGTTTGCTTGGCAATTCTTTGTGAGGTGCCGAAGAGAAGGGATTCTGCTTTACCTTTCTTTAACTTTAAAACCAGTTAGTTGCACTTTAGCCAGTCTACTAAACAATCCATGTCCTTTGACGATTTGGTTTTGATAGACTGGATGTCCTTGTCTGCAACATACAGGACTGTGTCGTCAGCATACTTCAAGATGCTCGAATGCTCGATTACGTCCAAAGCAGCATTGAACAATATTAAGAACAATAAAGGATCCAATATTGATCCTTGTGGTACTCCTGTCAGCAATGCGTTCTCCTTTGAGAAACAACTGTCATAGGCTGCTTTTGCTTTCCGGAAGAAAAGGTAAGCCTTGAACCACTCTAGTTCCCTTGCCTTCAACTCCATAAAGAGGGAGTTTATCTAGCAACATTGCGTGACTTACAGTGTCAAAAGGTTTGCTTAGGTCGACAAATATCGCTCCAACCAATTTGCCTGTATCGACGTTGTTCCTGATGCTATCCAGTAAGATAGTTGCTGCTTACTCTGTGGATAGATTTGGCCTGAAGCCAAACTGGAACTTCATAGGCAAGTGGTTCTTGTCAAGAAAAGTTATGAGTTGACGATGTATAATTTTTTCAATGATCTTAGAAATCACAGGAAGCACTGATATTGCCCTATAATTATCTGGGTTAGAGTATGCACTAGACTTATGGATTGGAATAACTTTTACCATCTTCCAGTCAGTTGGAAAGGTGCTGGTTTTCAGTGACAAATTTATTAAGTGTGCTAATGGTGCAGATATTAATTCAGCTGCATCTTTGATTAGACCTGGTGGTAGATCGTCTAATCCCGTTGCTTTATTTCTTTCAACTGACTTCAGCTGTTTCTCAACCTCCTGACTCGATACCATCTTGCATATGAACATTTGATCAGTTTTCGTTGAAATTTTTGTTGGTTTTTGCAACTGAAGTTACATAATGGAAAGGCCTTCTCCTTTTAAGATGTTACAAAGCTAGTAAAAAAGGAACAAAAAGCATCGTCTATTAGGTGTGAATCTCTTATTTGAACACCATCTACATCCAAAGTTTTCATAGACTGCTTATCATTTGTTTTGGTGGAGTATATTGATTTCAATGTCTTCCAGAATTTGTTTGGATCCTTGGAACTTTCTTACAATGATTTCTTGTAGTAGTCAGACTTCGCTCTCTTCACTGCAATATTGACTTCTTTTCTCTTCCGCTTGTATGCCAAGATGTCTGATTCTTTCCTTGTACGCTTCGATCACCTGAGCAGTTTATCTCTATCATTCATAAGAGCCCTTTCCTCATTGTTCAGCCATGGTGCTGGTTTACCCCTAACCTTCTTTGATATCTTAGGGGCATGACGCCCGAATAAATCAGAAAGAATACTTTTCATTTTTGTCCATGCCTCGTTTACATTTCTCTGGCTATAGAATGGTGTCCAGTCAACTTTCTTCAAATCAGATTTCATATTTTCTGCATTATAACTCTTGTAGTCTCGGCAAGTAATCTGCCTCGGGGTCACCTATGATTGTTGCTGTGACATCAGTGCCAGCAATATTTGCAGTTGTATAGCAAGTCTGCGAAATGTTTTTGCCACTGACCGATAGCACTATGTGCCACCGCATTTAGTTGGAATTTGTAAATCTGGGAAACACCCAGGAAAAGCGAACAATAGAGTTTAGAGGATTCCTGTCCCTAGGGAATCAGCTTATTGTAATCGACACATGGCTATTTGCACATGTTGGAAACAGAAGATCTCAAGGACGAAAGCTCAAGATTATAAAACATCAAGAAAAGCATCAAAACATTGTAATAAATTTCACAGTGATGGCCAGAAAATCGAGGAAATTGAACAATTTAAGGTTTGGCGAATATCTCCAAATCTAGCCGCAGCCTTTTCATCTTAATCGCTGAAAATTTTCTCCAGGATCTAAGTAACATTCTGAACTAGGTGAGGTATTTGGGAAAATAGGGGATGGCTTCTACATTTTTTATCGAAGGAGCATTGGTCTTCACAAGGTTACCGTCCTAAATATTTTGGTCTGCCGAAGTCAGTCCTCCTAGTGCTCCAAATCCTTGATATAAACAAGCACTCAAATAATTTTTGAATAGGAGGATTCTTTGTTGTTTATTTCGTTGAATTGGAAGCCTATCTGACCATTCTGAGCCTCACTAGCGAGGAAATTGTAAGTTTATCAGATTCTTGTGCAAAATTTGTGAAGAAAAATTGATCGAATTTCTATGTAATTTGCTAAAAATCTAGCCGCAGCCTTTTCAGGAGACTTTTTGTATCGATCAATATTTTATTTTGCTATCAGAAAATCGTATCGGTACTGCCGGAAAAATAGGGGATGATATGGTAAAAATTAGATATCTACTTGTTGGTTTTATGTCGATTGCAGAGCCCACCATTTTTGTTTGTTTACAATCTGGCTGCCGCAAACAATAGAGAGCAACGACAACAGCTCAAAGCGAGGTCAAAATTATACCCCCGTGATTTTTTCATATTAGCATAGAGTCCTTCATGTTCCTTTAAGTTCCAGGGGGTCAGTATGGCCACCTATGTAATTTGATCTTCCAAGGGGTCGGGTTGTAATGGGGGCGAGGTTCTCTTTGGCTTGGCTGCATGGAATTGTCGTATTTTTATGATGTCAATTTCGAATCTGAGGTTTTCTTAAGAATTTTCCTTTTTCGATCTTACTTACGGAAATATTCTGTCACCCTCTGAGAAAATAAAATTATTTCTGTTTCTTACGTTTGTTTACCCATGGGTATACTATTTATGGGAAGTTGGTCATTAAGAGAAACTCATTTTGAAAATCAATCCAATAACTTCAGGGTAAGCATGACTGCATCCAAAAAATACTACTTGCCCTCGTCAGATTCAGCTACTGCCGACCCCTCGGCTCGCTGTCGTCGTTCCTCGCAGACAATACGCAAGGCGGGAAGCTTAGGCCATCCTCGAGTTGGTTGAAAACAGAAACTCCAGGCTTTGCACTATTAAAACTGCGCAGAATGAGTTTGAATTCCTCACAAGGTTGGTTAGCGATTAATAAACTGAGACAAACTAAGACGGTCCAAGTGAAGCTGTATTGTCTTCGTTTTGGTTTGTTCGGTAAAGTTCCATTTGATTTATGTACATGAGCCCTTTACCTCTGCTCATTGTTGTTGCTGTGAAGGTTTTGGGAGTCGTCACTCGTCCAGCTGAGACATGAAGCGTTTGTAATGATTCAAATTTCACTATTGTCTCGGTTTCCATCGATGTCTGCGCACGCATAAAAATCATTTTGCAGACTTGCTCAGTTGTATTTGTTAGGACAACATCAATTAATGTTCTTGTTGTCTCCGTTATTCTCGTGGGCTTTTCGATTATTTGTTTAAAACCAAATAGTTCGGAGACTGATTTTAAATCTTTGTTGTCTCCTGGAGCAAGGAACTTTACATTCAGATCACCAAGGACTATCATTTCTTTGGACTCCCCGGATGCTGTTAAAAGTGGATGAACCATTTGAACTTTGACAAATTTAACTCATGTTCCATTTACAGCCCCTGCGGGAGTGCATCAATAAACGGTCAGTAACTGCGGAAGATCAAATCAAGACTCTTTCTGAATAACGAAATTTTTTTTTATAAATATATACATCTAAAATTTTACAATACAAGTTACGTCTACATCCTACGATACTTTCTAATTACTTTACAAACTAAATACTACAGGGACAGGACCACAAGGAGCAAAAGACAATGACTACCCTGTGGCCATTAACATAAAGACATGCGAATAATAAAAACTAAATGAATAATTACAAATACAAAACATACGATTTAGCACTATACACATTAATACTCGAATCCGTTTCACATTGGATGTCAGGCCAGCATAGGAGAAAGATGCTGAGCAACAGGAACACAGGACGAGAGAACAGCAACGACAGCAATTGCTACCATCACTGATCCTCCACGAGAGTCCCTATCCCTCAACACACTGCGCATATGCTGTCAGGCTAGGGTTTCTGGTATTCATTCGATAATTTGAACTACTTTGGATTAGTATCAAGAAGTTTCCATTGGCAATTCATTGCCTAACATTAAATGTGAAACAGACTCACAACAACAACAACAAAATGAGGAAAAATCTACATAGCGGTTGTGTGGCGTAAAGGAAAGTTTGCGGTTATCCAAGCCGACCTGTTGTATGGATGAAGTTTAAAGTATGTTCCAGTATGGTTCTGTTAACGTCATTAGGAAGTTCTTCATTACCATATAATAAGTATTGAACAAGAACGTTGTTTGGAAGGGTCTCGATTTGAACAAATGGTCGTAACAATTCTGAAACTCCTGCGAGAAGATCTTGTCGTTGATTGTCCAATGAAGGGCAAAGCAACAAAAAAGTGCTTCGTATCCTCAATGCCATCATTCGTTGGGCACATTGGGTTCACTGAATCCCTAAAATTGTGCTTGAATTTATCAAAATTCAATTTACTGAGACCGACCCTTATTTGTAAAAGATAACTTAAGCCGATTGGATCATGAATACCAAAGACAGACTTTGCACTGGGGCGAATTTTTGACAGAAGCTTTGTTTTAAAAACACCAACAGAAGGTGCGAGTCTGATTTCTGGATCAAGTCGATTCCATTCAGAAATGCAGTTAGGATAGAAGCTTGACAAGAATTTCTCCGTTCTTCCCCTTATCTGCCCAATAACATCCTGATTGCGAAGAGAGTAATTTGGCTGTTGCAGTGATGGAATTGGCTCCTTTGTATACCATGGGGTGAGATCATTTATAATCTTATAGAACAAAGTAAGGCGTCTACTCCATCTACGAGAATTAAGTGATTCCCAGCCAAGCTCTGCATACAGTTTTTCTCGTGATGTTCCCCTCCATGTTCCTGTTACAGCAAGGGCAGCAGAATATTGAACAGATTCTAATTTTTCCATTAAATTTGGTAAAATTATGTTTTGACTGAAATCATCCTCTTTAGCTGGAATATGGAAGATTATATCCCCGTAGTCCAGGTGGGGCCGTACATAAAGTTTGTAGGATTCGTTTAGGGTATGTTTGGGTAAATATTTGGAGAGATACTTTAGCAAACCAATGCCCTTTCTCGTTTTAGAGATAGCTGCTTTGATATGAGGTGAGAAAGAAAATTTCGAGGCCAAGATAATACCTAGGTGTTTATGTTCATTTACCTTTTTTAAGTGGTATATTGTTAAAAAGGATCACAGGATGGTCTATTTCATTTCTTTTCCTTGAAAATAATAATTCAACAGCTTGCTTTTGCGGATCGGGATTGAAAGACATCCTCCAATCATGGGCCCATTGACTCACCAGCTGTAGGTCATGGTTCATATGTTCTGCAGCCTCATTAGCTTCTCGGGCAACCGTAAACAAGGACGTGTCATCGGCAAAAACTTTGACATTACATTTCAAGTCTGCAGTGAGATCATTTATATACACAAGAAAGAATAATGGTCCTAAGATAGAGCCCTGGGGCATTCCTGCTAAAATATCTCCCTAATTAGAACAATGTCCGTTCAGAACGGTTCTCTGTTTTCGATCCTTCAGAAAGCTTTTGATAAGAGAAAGACATTGTCCCGAAACACCACATCGTTTCAGCCTATGAATGAGACCGTCGTGCCATACCTTATCAAATGCTTTTGAAATGTCAACATACACCGATCGAACATCAAGGGGAGGACTACAGTCAAATGCTTGGAAAATCGTATGGGTTATGGCGATCAACTGGTTGATCGCTGAGTCACCGAGACGAAAACCGGACCGATTGGGGCTGAGCAAACCAAACGAAACGAGATGCGAGCATAAGGAGTCATACACAAGTTTTTCGAGCATCTTCCCAAAAATTGATAAGAGAGAGATAGGACGGTAGTTGCTCTTTAAATTCTTTTCATTTTTCTTATGAACTGGGACTACGTTTGCACACTTCCATATATCAGGAAATATACCATGTCTCAAGCAGTTTGTGAAAATTATTTTAAGAGGAGTAACTAGTGAAGCATCACTTAGTTTGATCATTCTTATAGAAATACCATCCCAGCCATGTGCTTTGTTAGGGTTAAGTGATCTTGTGATTTTCAATATCTTTTCCTCTGAAATGCAAAAATCCTCAATCAAAGTAGAACTTTCCGGGGTATCTTGTAAAATCTCACTGCCAGTGTCGGTGGTTGTGCATTGGAGTATGAAATAATCATTAAATAGCTGTGCATTTCAGTAAAATCCGTAATGAATAACCCGTTTCCTAATAGGGGTGGTATTATCGGAATTTTCGCTTTATTTAGAACGGCATTGATTAAAGTCCAATAGGATTTTCTAGACGTCCCTGGATTTGCTAGAGTGTGCCCAATCCCTTGGAGGTAACCTTGCTTTGCATCCTCAACCATCCTTGCACCTTCAGCTACCATTCCTTGCATTCCTTCGAGCTCGTCGCCTGGCTTACCGTTCCTCACAAAGGCCCTGTAAGGATGATTCTCCTTCCCTAAAAATCCCTCGACAGCTTGCGTTACCTAGGCCGATTTTCGAGGCTGAATAGCCTTAACTTGATTTGGAATGAAATCCGAGTAAATGTTTAACAGCACTTCGTTAAGCAACTTGACTAGCCCATTGGGGCATCGACTCCGCCGAGATGCTCGCACCAATTAAACATTTCAATACTTTTCATGATGGCTACAAAATCAGCTTTATCAGAATGCCAAATCCTGCGGGTATAAGGAGGTCGTGCTATGTTCGAGACAGATAATTTTCCATAAACAATTTGATGATGACAATGCTCGTGAAGAGACGGATGTACACCCGATTCTATAACGAGGTTAGGCTGATCAAATCAATGCAGGATTTAGAATCTCCCATTAAGTGCGTTGGTTCTGAAATCAACTGATGAAGACCAAGGTCAGATGTTACTGGTTCGAATAGCTTTCCCTCATTATTTTCTATATCATTTTCCCACCATTGAGTCGAGCGACAATTGAAATCACCGGTGATGATGACACAAAGGGGATTTTCAGCATGCAGTTTTGATAGAAGCAATTCAAAGTTCATTGTGAAATTATCAAATTCACTCTGATTTTGACTTGGACTTCTATGAATCACAACAAAGAAATTTTGAAATGTAAACCAACAATCAAATGTCTATAAAACGACAATAATAGAATTAGAATATTTCAAATCTCTCTTTAGTCCAATAATCAATCAGTCTACATCTTCCTTTTAATCACTTAGCGCAGCCAGCGGCTAAACAATGGCGCTGTCAGTCCTCTTCTATTATGTATAGTTCCTTGCGATTATTCTTCAAATTATAAACTTCGATGATATTAGGTAGCGCAGCCAGCGGCTAAGCAAAGGCGCTTTCAGTCCTGTTCGATTTTCAACTTATATCTTGTGCATTGGCACTAAAATCCCTCTGTGCTCGGTGTGCATCTGCACTAAATTCATCTTTGTTTGCTGTGCTTCGGCACGAAAATCCTTTTTTTTACTTTGTCGGCACGACGATCCTTGGTAAAGACTTAATGTCTTTTCTTGGGCTTCAGCCCTGTAAAACAGTCTTTTCGACTGCTTTCTGCAAAACTGTGTTCTTGCCCATTCTTGCGAACCAGAACAAGGGAAGGAATGCAAAACGAAAGCGAGGCCATAATGGCTGACCGGTCAGCTCACTTCGGCTTTTAAAACCGGAAAAGTACGGCCTACTAAGAAGCCGGCTACATTATGCTTTTCATGAGATGTTGGACGGTTGGAAGGAGTTGGAGAGGACGTCCTGAAGGCCACATTCGAATCTTGTTGCTTGTTAGTCTATACAAAGAAGAAATAACTGCAAAGCAAAGCACTTTTTCAAGGCCAAATCATTGCAATCGCACGTTTTTGAACGATGATACGACGGGGATACGACACGGCAAGGAACGCGAACATTTGCGAGCACGTCCGCTGAGTGGAGCAGTTGTTGGACCGGCCAGTTCTCAGCATTTAGGGGATTAGCTGAGAAGGTTACTCTGGTATGAGTAGGATCGGGTTGGCAGGCTAGTGTATAGAAAATCAACAAAAAAACAGTTGTCAGCACAAAAATTGACTTTCGGAATTAATTGTCAAAATGACTGACCTGAAAAATAACCCTGGACCAAATTTTAGACCCAAAAAATAACTTGAGCATTCCCATCCTAAAATACCAGAGCATTGCCCTTTGAGGAATGCAGTCGTGCAGAGGGACAAAAATGCTTCTCTTTCCGGGGAGCTAAACTATTGAATAGCCTTCCCACTGAGTCTAAGACGGAATCCTCTCTGGGTAGTTTCAAAAATTCAAGACAGGGTTGATTATTTCCTTTTTTTATTGTAAATATCATTTGGTTGTAAATAGGTTTTTGATATTATGGGCTCTTATTTTCTGGCATTTTTATTGTATATTGTAATTAGTTTTTATTGGATGGCCCTTTGAAAAACAACTTCGGTTGAGGCGCAACCTTCCCTAAACAAGTGAAATATAAATATAGAAATATGCAGTGTATGGCAACTTGATGGTGATTTCTCGGACAGACTTCAAGAGTTCCTTTCCGAAACGTTATAAACTGTAAAAGATTGAAGAGATATTGACGATTGTACTCTTTATTAATTACCTTATGGTCAGTAATCCCAAATTGGGGCGGTTTTACCTGCTCCCTGCGTCCCTGGGACCCCGGTTATTTCAAGTTGTGGATTCTTTATGGAGAGAACTTCGAAATTTTTTTAACTCCATTTACAGCCACTTGATAGAAATCTCCTCAAAATCTTAGAAGCAGGGAGATCAAATGAAATTAATAGACCATTTGTCAATTTGAAAAAGGGATTGAGGCGAGCGCGGCCAATTCCGACAGCCCTAGTAGCGGTCGGAAATCTGGGGAATCCTCTCCACTGCAGTATGCATGGCAAGCTGTACTATTCGGTCTAGTCGCTGTGCAAACTCGAATTTTGTACTATCTATTTACCACTTCCAAGAATTATTTGGTTCTTATCTAGTAAGGTAAGTGTTTCCTTCGATTTTCAAGCCATTTTCTCATCCTTTGATTTTTTTTTCAATTTAATCCATATTTAAAGTTGGTATTTACAATAGTAATTATAGAAATACTAATTCAAACCAACTATTTACAGCAGAAAAAAATATACATTAAACAAAAATTAGCGGCATATTTTACAGGTGCATTTATCACTAGCCCAGTCTTTGATCCTCTTTTTTAAAGCCAAAAGTGTTGGCTCATTTTTGACGCTATCATCTAAGGTTTTGAAGAGTATACTCCCTCTAAATGATAGTGATTCTTGCCCATAGCCCTGTGTCTTTATTTGTGGCAGTCTGCAGAGATATTGTATCCTCAGATTATAACTTACATCCTTCTTTTCATGAAATTCCCATATAAGCGATGGGTTAAGATGATTCATGGACTTGTAGATTTCTGTCATTAATTTCTGCAAGTTTCTAACATGTATACAAAAACTGCCACTTCGAGCGAGCAATGTTTCAAAGGGACATTCGTAATCTTTGTAGAGGATCCGAAGAGCACGTTTGTGTGTGCGACCAATCTCTTTGTATGCACCTTTGTTACAGAATAGCCAGATCAAAGGGCAATAATTGAAGTTCGATAAGATAACCGCGTTGCAAATTACTAATGCCTCTTCTCTAGAAATATACATATTAAGCCTAGCAGAGGCATTGATTTTTTATTGACTTTTGAGCATAACGTTTTGACGTGATTACTAAACTTTAATTTGTTGTCAAATTCGATCCCTAGCAATTTAACATGATCTGTCGCCGATAATTTGTTCTCACTGATGTTTAGTCGAAGTCGTCTCTGCCCATTCAAGCCAAGGAACATGAGTTGGAATTTTTTTGGGTTTGCAACCATTCCATTTGTTTGTAAACCATTTTAGCAATCTCCTGAGATCACTTTCCAAATTGGTAACAATCTCGTGTAGGTCTAGCCCACACGAGTATATTCTGTTATCATCTGCGAAATTACAGATCTCAGAGTCTAATCTCATAAGAAATAGATCATTGATGAATATGTTAAAGAGCAAAGGACCTAGGGCAGATCCTTGTGGTACTCCAATCTTTATTCTTTTTGCGGTACTTCTATGTGAACCAATCTTTACCGTTTGGTGGCGGGCGGCCATCCAGATAGCTATACATTAGGCAAAGGCTATTTAAATCAAATCCATAAGCCTGTAGTTTTGCAATAAGGAGGTCATGAGGCAGACAGTCGTAGGCCTTAGATAAATCCATTAGAATTGTTCCTACTATACCTGATGCGTCAAGACATTTCCTCCATTTTTCTATCAACCTTATCGAAACATGTTTCGCACTATCCTTACATTCATTTTTGAGTGTGTTTCAAGGCATTTTAATTTCGACATATTTCCCAACGATCGGAAGGTGCTCAGCGTTTAGGCCATGTCAGCCGGAACTTCTACCTCTTCAGCAGCCTTCAACGGGTACCATTCCGACTGTTCCTTCTTGTAAAATGGGCTCAGATGGTAAGAGGCTTTATTATGGACCCCTTAAAGAATTTTAAACATCGTTCTTCGTTCACTTAAAATGGCAGATTATCTGCTCAAATCTTCCGGTTAGCTCAACTTCAAGGTAGATTTAACAACAATCAGCAAGTCCAAGGATTTTTAACTTTTGAAGGAATATTCGAAAGACAATCTATGAATTTGGATAAATCAGCGAGGAAACCTAATTGTGCTTCGAGCAATCGAGCAAGTAAGTGACGATCTTTTCGTCTGCCAAGTCCAATCGATCACTTTTGATATTTTCACCTGAAATTAATCGTCTAAATCTCCGGAAAATGAAGAAAGTCAACATTCATTATTGGCACAGTTGAGTTTTAGACGAAAAGGCAACAAAATCTTCAGAAGAATATTATGAGGCAAAAAGTTCAAGTGAAAAGTGAAACCTGATTGAAGCACATTTAGGTTTTCTGGTTTATCTATGAATTTCGTAGATTTTTCTTGGAATCTTCTTTCCAAAGTTAAACACAAAATTGAATAAAAATACGCTGAATTATAGAGCCTCGAAGTACACTCTAAAATAATTGAAATAGAGAGAAAACGGCTCGAAAATCTAGGGCAAACACTTAACATAGTAGAAAGGTAACAAACAACTCCTGGAAGGGGAAATTAAAAGCAAAATATTCAAGTTTGCTCAGCGACTACACCGCTCAGCGTTGCTTACTTGTTTCACTGAAGTGGAGAGGATTCCCTTGGTTTCTGACTGGTACTAGAGCTGTCGGAATTGGCCGCGCTCGTCTCAGTCCCTTTTTCCTAATTGGCAAATGGTCTATCAAATCATAGTCTTTATTATCATTATTACAACCATAATCATAATCATCCTTTAGATTTGGTGTGAGATAGCTGTAAGGAACTAACTAATACTAACTATTTACAGTGTAACTTACAAGGATGTCTAAGAAATGATATTACAAGATACATAACATAATTGTTTTCTATTCTCACAGGGACAGTCTCTCTCTATACCAAAGCTACTAAGGCAGGACTAGTGCGAAGGAGACTTCACATTATGGCAAAGAGAGGGCTTGCCCCTTTGAGCTGCCACTGAGGGAGGAGTTTCGACCTTGGTCGGTAAGTAGTTCCATTTAAGACGTCAAACTAGCCCGTAGCAAATCTTCAAACTAGTCTCGTGCAGGTCTACTTTGTCGAATTAACTTGTGTACCTTAATATCCTTGTCATTTCGAGAAAACTCTCCAGTGAGAATAGCGTGTGTATCACGAGCAACCCGAAAGATAAACTTCCAAGCCGTACATATTGTACTCTTAGCTTTGAAGGGCGTCGGAGGTACGCGGACAGCGGGGGTAGCTGCCCCGTTGTTCTGGTGGTAAGGGGGCAGCACGAGGGCAGCTAGTGCTCTTATCAAAAAAAGCTTTTGCTCGTATTTCCTATACATCTGAAACTTTTGTCTTGTAGACCTTTTCGCAATTTGGATGAAGAGATTGAGGAGAGCTGGGCTCATTCTGACAGCCTTGGCAACGGTAGGAAAATTAGGGGAATCTCCTCCGCTTCAGTGATATGCGTATGGCTTGCGCCTCGGTTGCATTTCCCTGCAAACTCGAGTTATTTTCGATATATTTTCACCTCTCAAGAGGTGCATGGTACTCGTTTGGTATGATAAGTGCTTTCTTTCGATTTGTTTGGCGTCTTGCCATCCTTCCGCCCATTTGTGAGTGTATTCTTAGCTACTTTAGTGCATCTATTCACTCAAGTTTTAATTTAGGCTTGTTAATCGTTTGGGCCTAAACTCGTCCACTTCAAAGCCGAGGTCCAATATTTGCAATAAAGTGGCTTAAAATACACTTACCAGTTGGCGAAAGGATGATCAGATGGCTATATAATCTAGGAAAAACACTTACCAGACTAAACAGGTACTGTGTGAATCTTGAAAGGCGCAAATCAGGCATCGATTTAAAGAATTTTCGTCACTGCACGAAACAACGTAAACTGCAGTTTTTGGGCCAAAAATGTGTGGCAATAGGTTGGGTAAGATCTCTTGTAGACGGAGACTGTATGGAACGTAAAGTTTTTCATGCACATGAAAGCATAATTATATTCATTAACTGCTTAAACACCATTACTGGGTTGTGCAGAAGTTGTGCAATTTGAGATTGGAGGTTGTGCTGGAAATTATTTGAAAATATGACCTCTAGAATGGCTAGAATACAGATATTTTTCCTTTTGCAAGGCATTTTGACACGTCAATGATTTCCCAAAATCGGGTCGTACAACAGTAGTCTCCCGCATATAAGAAACACTAATTTAAGAAACAGCAGACCTTGAGTCTTAAAACAATAGCCCCTCTTATAAGAAACTGGTGCAGGTCTGAAAAGGGCTTGTTTCTTATTCAAAAACTATGAAAGTATTAGAAATTTGAAAAACATAACAGATTCAGCTTTGCAGTTGAATCAGGCTGTACAGATTCAAATGAAAACAAGAGTTTTACATGCATATGAAGCAAAAAGCACTTTTCCTGGAATAATTGTAACCTTGTCTTGGTAGTAAAAATTTACAAATGCGAATCAAATATTGTAGTTTATATGACAATGGAGCTTGTGTCTCAGCAGGTCATTGATAGTACATGATTTTTTTTATAAGAAACTTAAGAAACTTTACCCTGATTTGAACTTTATATCTCCTTTTGCAAGAAACAAATCAGACCTCAACTTGAAAACATTGTTTCCTATATGCGGGACACTACTGTATTCGACTCCAATTTCTGACTACGTAACTGTTTCAAATCCAATTCTCGTCTAAGCTGGTTGTTAGAAAATAGTGTCAGTTTTCTACTGAAAAACGTCTTAATTGTATATTTTTCCAACATTCTGCCTGAAGAATTTATGAAGAGTTGAATTAATTTCAATAAAACGGGAGAAAAATTTGTAAGCAGTGCTAAGCTGAGTTTCATTAGAAAGAAGTATTTATTCTGAAAACATCAAAAACAATAGTGTATCAAGTATTTCAAACTGAAATGTGAAAAATTCATCATTGCACAATATTCATTTCATCGCTGCACAGTTTTGATTCATTACTGCACAAAATGATCATCACTGCACCTTAAATGAACCCTCGGTGCAAACAGATCGATATGGAACTGAGTTGCAAAAAGAGGATTCTCCAGATTTCCTATTGTTGCTAAAGGTCAGAATGGGCCGCGCTCTCCTCAGTCCCTTGATCCGAATTGCGAAAAGGTCTATTGCTTCTCCAAATGCCCTCAAATTTTGTCAAATGATGGTTTTTGAGATTCTTTCAAAGACGATAAACACAGTTGTTGAGTAACGGTATAGTAGGATAAGAATTTTTACGAGAAGTGCCAGAAAGTGACTGAGAAAGTCATTTTGAGACAAAGTAGAGACTGTCATTTTCAAAACTTTTCGTGGACATTTCGTTATCAAGGCATTCCACGCTGGAAGGAAACAACACTGAGCTGTGAGAAGCAGTCTAAAAGACAGTGTCTGCTTAAAGAGAAAGCTATGATTGATAGATAACCATTGCAGAAGCATAACAGTATCTAACTTTGGATTCGATGAAAATGGGATGGATAGGCAAAGAAAACGGTTTTCACGCAGAACTTTTCCTGGTACGCTAATTTATAAAAATGGCGATACCGATGGTCAAAAAACTCTATTTTGGTGCAGGTAAGCATTGAGTCGAGATCAGAGTTTTAAGACAAAGCAGAGGGTGTGTCCTTAAATAAGTTTTCCTGAGGGGCTCCCGCTAAGGCATTATCCTTTTAACACTCCAACAGTCCATTGCCATGACCACTACTAATAATAATAATAATAATAATAATAATAATAATAATAATAATAATAATAATAATAATAATAATAATAATAATAATAATAATAATAATAATAATGGAAACTTTTCATGATAAAATCCAACTAATTACATACAACTTAAAAGCAGTAACAGAATCAGACTACTCACTACGGTGTAGGCATAGTCTGCCTGCATTCGCATAGGTGCTTCAAAATAGTTAACAAAAGTAAGATAAGGTTCAACTTAGAAGTTCATTAGATCCACTTCCGTCCACTCCTTCGTTCTCATACAAAAGATATAATAAGACGAACGTATACAAATTTCTGTTAGCTTTGTAGAAATGTACGTTGCTGCTGTGTTGTCAATGTTTAAATCTTTCAGCAATTTGAAGAAATCCTCTGAATGTTTTGAATAGATGCCGATAGTAGTCATCACGAGATTCACAAAACAGATTTTTCGATACGAACGTTTTAGGTCACCATCATTTAAGAGATGTTCGTATTTCTTTGCCTTTCTTGTAGCATTCGCCGCCGTGTTAGATTCGTGGCCTACTGTTAGCTCAATTATAAACAGAGTGTTCATCCTGTCCACAACGAGTAGATCCGGTCGTGCAGCAGTACCAGTCACAATTTCGGGTGATAAAAACGATGGAATGTCACAGTAAAGCTTTTTGACCATTGGTTGCAAAAATGTAGCTAAATTTAACAGCACCGAGTTATGTCGCCATGTGTAGCGATTTGAACATGATGCACAGCCAGCTACAATATGCTTTGTGGTCTGAACCTCCCTACAGAGTGAACAGCTTGCACTGACGTTTATGCCCCATCTTGCTAAATTAGAAAAACAAGCAAGAGAGTTGTTCATATATCTTATGGTAAAATCAAAGATGTTTTAAAGATTAAGATTAAAGATGAAGATAAGATTAAGATTAAGATTAAGATTAAGATTAAAGATTAAAGATGAAGATAATAATAATAATAATAATAATAATAATACTAATAATAATAATAATAATAATAATAATAATGATAATAATAGGAATGTTTATACAGGATAACCTATCAGCATAATTACAATGCTGTTATCTTAAGGGTCCTGTCATGAAAGTTAAAGGAAAAGAACTTAAAGCTACATGATGTGTTTACTGTTTTTTAATTAAAATTATGTACAGATAGTTTCTTCAGAGAAATGTTCGTTTAAAAACGAAGTAAAAACAATCCTTGACTCAATCTTCCTTGCCTCAAGCGGCAATTCATTAAAAATTCTCCCACCAGCAAAGGCGACACATTTCTGTCCAGTTTTCGTTTTCATGAGTGGCAGTTTAACTGTATGATTATTATTCCTTGTACATTTTTCATGCTTTGCTCTTTCAAAATATTCCTTAAATGGTTCACATACATTTTTCTGTAGGCAGTCAAAAACAAATTTGCAGACACTTTTCTTCATTTGATTGCCTATGTTTGGAACTCTCAAATCTGCGTTTGGGGGACATTTTGATTTGATAATGTTTATGCTTCGTTTCTCAACACTATGCAACCGCTTTAATTTGGATTCTGGCCATCCAAGTCCAATTGATCCACAGTACGTGAAAAGGGGCATGATCATAGCATTGTAGATTACTATGGCTGTTGACGTATCAATGGAACTGCGAATGCGCCTGAGAAGGTTGACCCTTCCTGCTGCCTTTTTGCAGGTTTTATCAAGATGAGTATCAAGCGTCAATGAAGGGTCTAATGTTACTCCGAGATATTTATATTGCATTGTACAATTGATATAGGTCTCACCGACTTTGATGTTAAACTGTCTCTCTTTGAATTCATTTAATCTCTTTGCTGTGCCAAAAAGCATAGCTTCGGTTTTCCCTTTCTTCAGATTTATGATTAGCTCGTTCTTGCGAAACCAGGTGGCCAGGCTGTTAACATCTTGATTCAGATGACTTGCGATGATGTTCATTTCACTGCTTGACGTAAAAATAACAGTGTCATCTGCATATGTCACAATATTTGTATGCTCCAATGATCTAAATTTCTTAGTCAACTTATATTCTTGTACATCAAAACCCTAAATTCACCAAGGTACTCACTAATCTCCACTCTTTCACTGCTTCTTGTAACCTGTGACAAGTAACATTTCTAAAAAGATTGAGTTCTTTGCCAGCTCCTTTGCAGTGCCCTTGTTGGTGGGCTGCCCCCACTTCTGGCACCCCTGCTTTTATCAGTGGTTATCTTATGGTTTTTTATTAGCATCGTTATCATGTGAAAGCCTAACATTCGCCCACTTCGTTCATCAAACTTTCAATCCCTATTGGGATATATGGCGGCACAAGGGAAGAATGCAGGTAACCAGGGACGAGTGGATCAAGGCAACGACGACAGCAGCAAGTCATTTTGCCCGATACATATTTGATTCAATCCTTCTCACCTCAGGTTAATTCACTAAATCGATAACCTTTCAAGCCAAAGTTCTGTTCACCCACACAGCGGCGTTGTCTCTCATGAATAAAAGGATTTCCGCTCGCTTGGAAAGTAAAGAAAATACACGAATTGTGAACGAATTTTTCTGGCTTATGAAGGGAGCTCCCTTTCACCGCGATGATGCGGGAAGTCGCACACATCTCTCTGGTTTTACTTTGAGCATGAACATGAAATATTAGAGCTCATGTGTCAATTTTTACGTACCAATTTCTTCCTAAAATACGGCAAACTGTAAGTTGAAACATCTAGCATTTAACTAGAATAAGTAAAAATTGCCAGGTTAAAGTGTTACCTCTCTGCCCTCGATCAAACGTTGGAACCTTTTTAGGGACATTTGGCAGCTGATTTTATAAGTGCCCTGTTATCGTACAATATTTTGCGGCGCAAACAATCTATTGGTGCAAGTAAGTTGCATCCTGTTGAAATGATGTCAACATAACAGTACGATGAAGATCCTTAAAAATTACAGTACCTTTGATATAATTGACAGCTTTAAGATTAACTACTTGTTCAAACGAATATGTTTTAACTGCCTTCTTGAAAGTAGCGATGGTCTTGGGTCACATAGTCGCTTTGTTCCTGAAAGCGTCCTTATTGATGCGAAAAACAGATGACAAGCATGTCATTTTTGCCGCTGTAAACAGAACATGATAGTGTCAATATGAAAAGGTAATAACGTAAACGGCAATCAGACAAATAGCCATCGATAGATATTAGCAGGTGCAGAAATTCAGTATTGAACTCTATCGTGGAAAGAAAGTCATTCAGCACTTCTAAACAAATCAACTGATGGCACGTGCTAGCTCGCCATAGATCGTTTACTATCTATCCCCAAAGCCAATGTTGAATTATGGCTGAATATTTGATGTATGACGTTACTCACAACATTGAATTAGCTCATATCATAACATGGAAATTAACATTGGGCTTATAAGGTTACTGGTTTTACTTAATAACAATTCCATTCATAATGAGTATTGACGTTTACTGAGAACAAAGACCAACCGAATCCTTATCGTCTCTTTTCTTTCCTTTGATGTGTTCATTTTTCAATGCTTACAGCATGATGTCATTTTGTTGTCATCTTTACCCATTCATGTTGCGGTTATTTGATATGAATTTAACAAATATGGTCTTGACTAAAGAAGCAAAACATTTGTGAATGCTCCTTTAGATGCCCAGACACAAAGAGAAGAAGAGGCTATGGCTGAATATGAACATATTCTGCTCATCATGATATGCATCTTAAACCTCATAGAAATTTTAGTATACCAGGGACTGCGTCATAAGGTTAATCCATTTGGATGACAATGTGAGCCGCACTTGTAGTCTCTTTTCCATTGCCTGAAGCACTATTAGGAAATTCTTTCCCTGTGCAACTCATATTCCACACACTGAAAAGCATTCCTCGCCGAGGAAGGAAAGCTACACCTCCATCGATCCCTTTTGAAGCCTTTTTCATGAAGAGTGCTAATTTGCCGACAACTTACCCTCTCGTTAGATTTTATTTCTCTTTCATCATTGCCTTCTAAAGAATTGTGGAAGAAGGAAGTTTTTCTATATAATTCAGTATGGTTCCACGGGGTGACTCAATCAAAATGCCTGAAGTTTGGAAAATGCTGCACCCTGAATATCAAAACAATGACATTTAAAACTGTCTTACTTCACTTCTGAAATCGCTAGTCAGTTTCAGTAATTTACTCGCCTTTAACTTTAACTGGCCCTTCCTTCTACTTGAAGCGGGAAATTTTCTGCAGAAAACCCCTTAATAGTACTTCTCAGTACTTTGTGGTACTTCCCATTGCGTTCTAGTACTACTGAGTACTTTACGATACCTTCCCAGTACTTTATACATATTTACCTTCATGCACTTAATGGAATTTCTCATTATTTGTGGTAATTGCGCTTCCTGTCAAATTGTGCTTCCTGTCATTGGTGAATCACTTTGCAACATTCTTAATTTTTCCATAGCAAATGGTGTATTCCCTTCCCAGACAGTTGAAAAATTATTAGAGTTGCCCTATCTTTAAAAGTGGTCAATCTGATGATAGATCCAGTGATAGGCCGACTTCAGTGCTCCCTTACTTGTCTAGGGTATTTGAAAAATTGGTTTTTAACCAGCTCTATGAATATCTACAATCAGTTACAAAATTGTTGAGCCACCTCCAGATTTTCAGTTTTTTGCCCCTGCTTTTCCCCCTCCCCCTAGTCAATGTTGCAGTACCACAAAAAATTGCCGAGTCACTAGTGTCATCTCGATCAGGTACTTTTTTGAAAAAAACATTGACATGGGGGAAAGGGGGGACGAAAATGTCATTTTTTCAAGGGTGGCACAACAATTTGCAATTGATTATAGATAAAAGCAAGCTCATATATTATAAACAGTCTGGGTTTAGGTCCTTACACCCCCCTGTCAGTTGTCTGCTGAAGTCTACAAATGACTTGTATGTTAATTTGGACAAAGGTAGATTCACTGCTACAGTATTTATTGACTTGAAAAAGGCATTCGATACTGTAGATCACGATACTCTAACAGAGCGGAATAATCTTCTGATTGGCTGAAATCTCTCGAAATGCCGCCCTGTTGATCTTATGCAAATTAGCCTCGCGCCATTACAAGTCAATGGAGAAGCTGCGGCCGAGGGGTGCCGTGCTAATTCCCATCGGGGCATTCATGTGGTACATTCTGCAACCGAACTTGAAGTTGAAATCTTCGAAGTGAAAGCCAATCGGCAAATCTGTCACTTGGATTTTTGATTCATCTCCCCGATTTCAAGAAATTCAATATTTGTTGAAGGTATCGATTTTGGCCTAGTCAACATATGGGGGTATATGTATGACAAAATTCATAACATGCAAATTGATTGATCCATCACTCCAAAACACTATTCCATAATTTCAAGTCACATGGTTGTTGCTTGAAATCTTTGACTCGTCGTCCTGTAATACATCGATTCGTGATGTTGAATTCATGACACTTGAAGTCGTTTCATATCATTCATCAATTCATCATCATCGACTCGTCATCATCTTTCGTACATGCATGGTGTATGAATCGTGTATGCAACGTGTATACACCGTTAACTCATCATCTAGTAATACATCGAATCGTCACTCTTCAAGTCGTTTCATGTCATCCATCAATTCATCATGTTGCCATCCTTCGCATCCATACATCAAATCATCACCATCGACTCGTCATCATCCATCGTGTATGCATCGTGTATGAATCGTGTATGCATCGTGTATGTATCGTGTATGAATCGTGCATGCATCATGTTTGAATCGTGTATGCATCAACTAAGTCATTGTTCTGTTTTAGTAATAGTGCCCTTGAGTCGGAATCCCTTCCCAATTTTTTTCAGGGGGTGACTTCAAAAATTTACAAACCAAAGAGATCAAGTGCAGCAGACAGGCACATCTCTTGCACCTCATTAGTTCTTTAATAAAGCCCGTTCAGAGATCAGAAATTTCCTCCTTTGAGCTTGAAATACAATGTGCATTCAGACAGGCTCCCTTTGGTGTAAACAGTTCCGATTGCCTTGCGAAAAATTGAACCTACCGTTTCTTATAAGCTGTTTCTTATTAATGAGTGTAGATAGAAAAAGGAACTTTTGTGGATTGAAAACAGAGCAAAGTTGATCGAAAACTTTTCATCTCTGGGCCAAGAAAAAGATGACAGGGATGTGCAAGTATATTTATAACTACGAGGCCGGGGCCGGGGCCGGGCCAGGACTGAAAGTTGCGTAACCAGTTCGCAACGTCATAGGATTTTTGGTACTGGTACAAGTTTCTTTGCAGTATGAATTCACGCAGTTCATGTGCTGCAAAGAATGAATGCCTGGGAACAAGCTCAATGAATGCTATTATGTTCGCATACACGTATGTCTTTATAAGAAACTGCTTATAGGAAACTCAACTCTCCCATCGCCAAAAAATTAAGGAACTCCACTGCTGGGAAAATATATCTTAAGAAACAATTATTTTTGATAAAGGAAACCGTCAACATATTTTTACTTTATTAACACTTGCTTCCTGTATCATATTGCTTGGGGGGTACTTGAGTAGTGATTAAAAATCAGAAAGGCTTCAAAGGCCCTTGTTTTGAAATGTTCACGAGGGCACAGGAATGAATATTGCTATTAAAGCTTTAAGAAACGCGTAACTCCGAGTTTAGATACGTTTTATTAAGTAGACGACGCTCCTGATATTACTGTAGCAAGTCTAATAAATTGAAATTGAAAATCTGACATTTTTGAGTAGCTTTCAGAACTGGCCCAAATTCTTAGTTTCTTGTAAAAAAACATACGTGTAGAGGCAATTTCGAAGAGAAACTAAAAATTTGAGCCAGAAACCACTAAAGTACCTGAAGAATATCAGATCTGTAGTTCCTTAGGACGTTCATAACAATCTCCGACTCGAAGGGCATTTCACTACTTCAAAATGAGTGCGAGATTCTTTCAGAACAAAGCATTTTAAAGGATTTTAGATGGATGGTTACTTGGGTATATCCAGCATCACGGCCCTTGTTGCACAATTTTACAGGAAAATTTCTCGAGGAGATTGATCGGGAACTTGTCTTTGGTAAACCATTTCATCTGCAGCACATCAGAGCTATGTCTGCCACACTTAAAACGAACCAGGTCATAAACTGAAAGTTTTTTGCAGTTTCTGATCTCTAAACGGGCTTTATTAAAGAACCAATGAGGTGCAAAAGATGTGTCTGTCTACTGCAATTGATCTCTTTGTTTTGTAAATTTTTGAAGTCACCCCCTGAAAAAAATTTGGAAGGGATTCCGGCTCAGGGCAGTATCACCAAAACAGAACAATGACTTAGTCGATGCATACACAATTCAAACACGATGCATACACGATTCATACACGATACATACACGATTCATACACGATGCATACACGATGGATGATGACGAGTCGATGGTGATGATTTGATGTATGGATGCGAAGGATGGCAACATGATGAATTGATGGATGACATGAAACGACTTGAAGAGTAACGAATCGATGTATTACTAGATGATGAGTTAACGGTGAATACACGATGCATACACGATTCATACACCATGCATGTACGAAAGATGATGACGAGTCGATGATGATGAATTGATGAATGATATGAAACGACTTCAAGTGTCATGAATTCAACATCACTAATCGATGTATTACTGGACGACGAGTCAAAGATTTCAAGCAACAACCATGTGACTTGAAATTATGGAATAGTGTTTTGGAGTGATGGATCAATCAATTTGCATGTTATGAATTTTGTCATACATATACCCCCATATCAACAGCTGCATTTTAGGAGAACCAGGATCGCTGGAATGTCACTATTTACTGCAAATAATGGCAGATTTCTCGGGTTGGAGCTGAACAAGCAACATGGTGGCCTAAACTCACAAGCCAGAACATTTGCGAGTTAAACAAGTGTTTAAAAAAAGGTAGCTTGAACAGTCTGGCTGGATGAGCCTAGATGCCATCAAGATCAAGGACATATTGTGCAAACTATTTTTTTTTTAGATCTTGTGGCAATCAAATCACATGCAAATATTTTCTGGATTGGACCACATGAAACTTTTTACAGTTACAAAATCAGTGAACAAGCCGACGCCAGACTGCCCTGTTCCATTTGATCAAGTGCAAAACAAATAAGATTTCGACTGCAGCAAATTCATGGTGCATTCCATACCGCAAGTAAACCTTTTGGAAGCAGAACTGGGATAACAGAAAATTGTAACTTCACAATGGAATACTTGATGCCAAATATTATGGAAAGGCAACCTAGCAGCACAACAGTTCTGAAATGTTTTTGGGATTTCCTGAGTCTGCACAAGGATTTTTTCCAAATGAGAGTGTCTGTGGAGTGTACTTCTCAGTGTCAAGTGTCCAGGAACTGAAATTTTGTGTTTTGGTCATTGAGATACCAAGGCTTTGCTGAAAAGCAATCAAGTAGCTGTATGAAAGCCTTAGAGAAATGTTTCCACTGTCAAAAGCTTTTCTTTTTTACCAAACGTACATGGTCAGCAAAAAATGCAATTTGCTCAAGTAAACTAGGTTTTTCAGGAGGTTTATGTGGAAGACTATGTTCCTCAAGAAACACCAAAGATTACGTAGTAAACAATTGTAACAATGAATATAGTTATCTACCTCATATGTTGTAAATTCTAAAAGAAAAGAAAATGAAAAGAATATGTATATGAAAAGAATCAACATCATTCAACATCATGTCAGTTGAGCTTGGTGCAAGAAATATACCCTCAAAAGGAGAATGCACATATTTTGTTAAAAGAAGCTAAGAGTTTGGCCAGTACTGAGAGTTTCTTCAAGTTATCAGATTTTCAGTACTCAGAGTTTCTTATGAGTTTCTTAAATGTTCCACAAAAATCTTCATGAAACATTTGGTGAACATTTCAAAACAATATTTTTAATAGCCTTTCCAGTGTTTAGACATTACTGAAGTGCCTTCTGAGTAATATGATACAGGAAACAAGTGAAAATAAAGATATGTGAAAGATTTCCATTGTGAATGTAAATAGTTTTTAGGTTATATTTTCCCAATACTGCAGTTTCTTAATTTTTTGGTAATCTGAGAGTTGAGTTTCTTAAAAGCAGTTTCTTAAAAAACTTGCACTGATGCACGTTTCAAGATCAGGATTTGACAATTTGAATTTCTTGGCAAATATAAATCATATTCAAAATCTGTTGTCTGATGTGGAATGAAATGCCAGCCTACAGTTTCCTACAACCTGGTTTCTTGATTACAGTATGGCTGGTTACAGTACTGCACTTGGCAATAAACCTTTTAGCTATTCTAAAACAAGAACTTGAATTGAGAGATATTCTTATACATTTTAAAGAATTTTCAGATGTGCACAATACAGTAGTGTCCCGCATATAAGAAACATGGATTTAAGAAACACAAGACCTTGATTTTTAAGAGAACACTCCCTCTTATAAGAAACTGGTGCAGGTCTGAAAAAAGGCTTGTTTCTTATTCAAAAACTACCGTATGAATGTATTAGAAATTTGAAAAGCATAAAAATTCAGCATTGCAGTTGAGTGAGACAGTACATATTTAAAAGAAAACAAGAATTTTGCATGCAAATGAACAAAAAGCACTTTCCTCAGGAGGGCAGGTTCTAAAAATAAATGTATGTGGTTTAGAAAACAAAGGAGAGTACATTGAACAAGTGAAACTCTGGAGAAACAATGGGAACTACACACTTGACTGCTTTTGTCATGTAGCAGCTTGGTTGTAATGTCCTGCAGACACTTTGAAGGCTGCTTCAGAAGCACATTAGCATGACACACTCAGATTTGTCCAGAAATTGTAAACAAAATGCACTGCTTACGTAATTAGCGTAAGAATCAAATAATGATCCAATTACCAAGCAAGGCAACTTCATCTTACACAATACAAAATGCCTTGAATATTTATTGTGTTGACTTTGTAAATACTAATTTGTTGCCAAAGATTGTAAATAAAATTGTTTGTTCTGGTACAATTCTTTTGCAGGAAACGCATTGAAAACTTCAAAACCTTTGTTCTGTTTTTCAAAATATTGAATGTCACCATTGCCACATTCAAATTTCATGTAACATCCTTAAATGTCTCTTTCAGTGGAACATAATTTGGCATCAGTTTGTAACTTGCTTAGACAAAAGAAGTCTAATTTGTAGAAGAATCTGCAAACAATAAATGGTCTTGGGCTGCTGAGCCCTCTCGTCATCAATCAAAATCCTCTATCGCCAATGTCAGTCTGTAACTGGTTTCATCTCAAACTGAATGTAGGTAAAGGGAAGCCAGCCACAATGTAACGTTCTTTCAGCAACTCTTGAGGGTTAGCAAGCTGAACTGGAGCCTCTTCGGTACTCTTTTTCGGTGCCGCAATCTTACTTGGGGTATTAGGGGTGATCGTTATAGGTAGCACCTTTGTTGAACCTGCCTGGCGCACACCCAAATCAATTTGGGTGTGGGTGGGAACACTGGTCCTAAACAATCATCCCAACCTTCACATATGGCTCCAAGAAGACAGTTGTGCACGCTGTCGGCCATACCCCGGAATCTCCACTCGCCAGTGGTGCTAAACTATGTGAAGGGCACTGGCTATGGCTGGTGTGTGCTTGGGACGCCAACCCTTAGTGCATGAAGACAGGATCGGCGGAGGAGGCAGATGAATCATACATGATCAATGGCTCGGAAGGCGTAACCTGCAAGGCGTGTGACTCGTCATGGCACATAGAGGCGCATAAGGACTATGTGGCTTGTCACCTCAGAAAGGATCGGGGCCCTACTGAGTACTAATCCCCCATAGTTAGTTATGAATCCCAGTAGATATAGAATAGATGACATAGTGGATGCAACCGGGACCCCTGCGGCTGAATTCACTTTATGCGACAGGGAAGAGAAGTCACCAAGTCGTTCTGATGATGCGGATTTTGTTTCGAATGATGAAGAAGTCAATCTAGCCCCTCACGGGAGGTTGAATTCTGATATAATCAATATGAATGGCAAAGGTAAGCTTCTGAAAATTGGCACCTGGAATGTGAGAACACTTTATAGAGCAGGAAAGCTTGATAACTGTATACAAGAAATGACAAGATTTGACATTGACATCTTAGGCATAGCAGAGACCAGATGGATAGACTCAGGTGTAATCGATAAACATCAACATGTAATGTATTTCTCAGGAGGACAAAAACATGCAAACGGTGTAGGCATCATTATAAAGAAGAAATGGTCAAAATCAGTTCAAGGCTTTATTCCAATATCAGATAGGGTGATGATGTTAAAAATTGAAGGAAAACCTTTTAATGTTGTAATAGTACAGTGTTATGCACCAACACAAGATCACAGCGATGAATAAATTGAAGAATATTACAATGAGGTACAAGAATGTTTGAAACTCGTTAAAAGTACTGATGTACTTGTTGTGATGGGAGACTGGAATGCAAAAGTAGGGAAAGAGGAAACTGGTCATATAACTGGCAAATTTGGCCTTGGAGATAGAAATTTAAGAGGAGAGAGATTAATCCAGTTCTGTCAAGAAGAGAATTTGATTGTCACCAACACATTTTACCAGCACCACAAACGTAGGCTATACACATGGATGAGCCCTGGTGATCAACATCGTAATCAGATTGACTTTATTTTAGTAAAAAATCGTTTCAAAAATCACGTCAAAGATGTTCGTACATATCCAGGAGCAGATGTAATGTCCGACCATAATCTTCTTGTCACAAAGCTAAAACTGAAGCTGAAATTACCAGAGAAGTCTCAGCGTCAGGATAGTTATGAAGTAAATTTGTTAAAACAAGTTGAATATAGAGAGCAGTTTGCAATTGAAGTTCGAAATAGATTTGATGCTTTGATGATAGAAGAATTAGAACAATATGAAAAAGAAGAAGATAAAATAAATCAACAATGGGATAGTTTCAAAGCTAGCATCATTGCAGCGCAAGATAAGGTACTTCCTAAGAAGAAAAGAAAGGAAGATAAGATGTGGATGACAGAGGATATATTAGAAATGATGAAAGAGAGAAGGGAAAAGAAAGGAACTTCAGAGTATAAGCAAATAGACAAGACGATAAAAAAGAGATGTAAAGAACGCAAAGAGGAGTGGTACAATTCATTATGTAAAGAAGTAGAAGATCTTGAAAAGTCCCATAAAATGAGGGAAATGCATAAAAAAGTGAAAGAAATCACGGACAGGAAGAGAGGAATCAAAACGTCGAGTGGATGTATCAAGGACCGGAACGGTCGTGTTCTATTTGACAAAAAAGAAGTTGCAAAGCGATGGGTAGAATATATCAAAGAACTGTATGAAGACGAAAATAGATCAGATTCTTTAAATAGTCAAGTAGGCGAAGGGCTAGAATTACTTAAGGAGGAGATTACATTGGCGATAAAAGACATAAAGACAGGAAAAGCAGCGGGGACAGATAGTGTGATGATAGAGCATTTAAAGGCGTTAGACGATACAACGATTAACATTGTAATAAAAATTTGTCAAGAAGTTTACAAACCGGGATTTATGCCCCATGATCTCACCCATGCTATTTTCATTAAACTACCAAAGAAGAAAAACACAATGGAATGCTCAGAACATAGAACAATTAGTTTGATAAGCCATGTCACCAAAGTTATACTTAAAGTGATACTGAGAAGAAATGAGAAAGCAATAGATCAGGAGATTGAAGAGACACAATCGGGATTTAGCTCAGGTGTAGGAACGAGAGAAGGAATACTAAATCTAAGGCTGATTTTCGATAAATATTTAGAAGTAAAGCAGAATGTATTTGTCTGCTACATTGACTACGAAAAAGCTTTTGACAGGGTCTACCATGACCAACTAATGAGTAAGTTAAAATCATGTGACATACACGCAATGGATCTGAGAATGATACAAAACCTTTACTGGAATCAAACAGCCAGCATAAATTTAGAAGAAGGTGAATCAGACAGTTTTGCTATCAAAAGAGGAGTGAGGCAGGGATGCATTCTGTCACCAAAGTTATTTAATCTATATACAGAGGATATATTCAAGCAAGCCGACAAGTTACCTGGTGTGAACATAGGAGGGAAAAATATAACAAATCTTAGGTATGCAGATGACACTGCCCTAATTGCGGAGTCGGCACAGGGTCTGCAACTAATTGTAGATGTAGTCAAATCAGAAAGTTTAAAGAGAGGTTTAAAAATGAATATAAAGAAGACAAAAACAATGGTAATCAGTCGAGATCCAGAGAATCCTAAAGTCGATATAAATGTGGATGGAAATACTCTAGAGCAAGTGGAAACTTTTAAGTACTTAGGACAAACGATCACATCTGATGGTAGATCAGATACTGCAATAAGACAACGTATAGAAATAGCAAGACAGACTTTCCTTAATATGAGTGATGTTTTAACAGCAAGAAACATTGAGATCGAGACAAGAAAACGCTTAGCCAGATGTTATGTCTTATCAACGCTTTTATATGCAAGCGAAACCTGGACGCTTAACGCTGATACATGTAAGAAAATAAACAGCTTTGAAATGTGGATGTATCGAAAAATGCTTAAGATCTCATACACAAGTCACACTACAAATGAGGAGGTGTTAAAACGTATACATGAAAAAGGTCTGTCACTAGAAAAGAACATAAAAATGAGAAAGACACAATATTTTGGACATTTAATAAGAAAAGACAAGATGCAAAAATCATTGTTGGAAGGAAGAGTATGTGCGAAAAGACCAAGGGGACGTCCCCGTAAATCGTGGATGAAAAACATCATGGAATGGACAAAGTTAAACTTTGAGCAGTGCATAAGAGGAGCTGAAGGTCGTGACTACTGGAGAGGAGTAACGACGAATCTTCTGAACTGAAGCAGTCACTGAATGATGATGATGAATCTTACAAGAAGTTCGCCATCTTGTTTCTCCCTGAAAAGGAAGTGAAATGAAATATAAATCTCTAAGCGGGTTCTATTTTCATGTCTTTCTTGATGCGAAATATTGCATGTAGACAAAATTATTTTCAAATGTCATTCAGTAAGCAATACTCGGCGAGAACGACGAAAAACAATTTGAAGACAAAATTTAAACGACATGGCCTACCTGATAATAATAATAATAATAATAATATTAATAATAATAATGATAATAATAATAATAATAATAATAATAATAATAATAATAATAATAATAATATGTAAACTAAACCACCATAAAAAATAAACAGAACAAAGAATATAAAAACACAACTGTTTATTAAAAGACGTTTCGATATTAAAATCTTCTTCAGTTAAACTAAACCAGAGGACAGCCGAGTATTTATACATGTTGAAAACCTATTTACAAAACAATGTCTTTACAAAACCTAAGCTAAAATTATTCCAAAATGATATTGCCAACAATGAAATTGCATTAAAACTGGTTCACACCGGGCCCTCCAGGCCGCCAAGACCGCGCAGAAAGAACCACAAGACAAAGAGTAAAAGTCTCAGTGCTTTGTCTCTCAGGTCTTTCCGCACGAACTCAACGACCCGAAAGACCCAGCGCGAACCAAGTTTCAAAGTATTTTAAACTTTTATGACTCCCATCCCAGTAAACAACCATATTGAAATCCATGCGTGGCATCGTTTATTAATGCACTTGGGACTGGAAACTCTTCTGTAGTTGGAGGAAAGACCTTTAAGGAAAAACACCCGCCCAGTAGCCCTCTAAGGATTTGCAAACAGCTAAGAACTACTTTAGCTAATGCTAAATCCCAGATGGCAAGGAAGGGGATTCCACCCTTCCACCATGTGCAGAAAATACAAAGCCAAAGGTTGAAGTGCCCCACCCATGCAGATCCTAACTCCTAAATGTAACGATAGAATTTATGCCGACCCACAAGCAAACATATCGAGTTCAATGTCTGCTGCTCTTTCGTTTAGGCCAGCAATAATAATAATAATAATAATAATAATAATAATAATAATAATAATAATAATAATAATAATGAAAACATCTCATCCCTAAAAGTAACTAGTTACATAAAGTAATATACAAGATAAAAGTTCGTATATGCCACTCTCCAAATTGGGCATGACAAAATACATTTTACCGCTGCTAAAGTCCAAAACCTTACATCATTGTAACCTTAAATTGAAAAGTCCTTTAAAATACCAGGAGATCTGGATCTAGCCAGTCTTTGTCCTTCTTACAAAAAAGATAGTATGTTGATTGAATACAAATATTGATTGCTGTTCTAATTACGTTTGTTGCATTTACTTTTGGAACTCCTATACTTGTTAATGCATTGAGTAGATTTTGTCCAGAATCGTTTTTACCGATTAGTCCAAGAGCGCTCATACTCAGATTTACGAAACTAGCGTTTTTGTATCTGGCATTCAAGTCTTGAAGCGTTTCATCATAGCTGGTCTGTTTCCTTTCACTGTTCTCCTTTACTTTTGTTATGAATCCACACGTTAATTCAACCACGACGACATTTTCCTTGCGGTGGACTAATATCAGGTCAGGCCTTTTTAATGATAATAATAATAATAATAAGGAATCGGTCGAGGAATATGTTCGATAGAAGACTGTGTTGAAGAAGAAAGGCGAAGCATTGCCATGTACTTGTCGCAGAACCAGGAAGAATTGTTCAAGTTTGCAAGGAAAGAGCTGAAGCTGCCAACGGAGAACGAATCAAAATTAGAATTTAAGAAGAGAAAGGAGACGGAAAAGCTTTCATCTTGGAAAGAAAAGAAACTGCATGGGCAGTTTGCAAAAGATACTGATGATATCAAAACAAATGAGTCATTCAATTGGCTGTGCAAAGGGGAATTAAAACGTGAAACAGAATCTCTAATACTGGCAGCTCAGGAACAAGCGCTGAATACAAACTCTGTAAAGGCAAGAATTTACCACTTACAGGAAAATGATACATGTAGATTGTGTGGCGGTGCGGCCGAGAATGTCACGCACATTGTTAGTGGCTGCAAAAAACTTGCCCAAAAGGAGTATAAGTGTAGACATGACAAAGTTGCGTGCTTCATCCATTGGCTCTTATGCAAGAAATATGACCTGGAGCATACAGACAAATGGTATCAACATCAGCCAAGTCCTGTTGTAGAAAACAAGAGATACAAACTCTTGTGGGATTTCTCCATCCAAACTGATCGAGTCATAGAGCACAGAAGACCGGACATTGTCATCGTCGATTGGGAAGAAAATGAATGCATTGTCATTGATGTAGCCATTCCTGCTGACCAAAATATTGCAGAGAAAGAATGGGAGAAGATCAGCAAATACAGTGAACTAAAGCTGGAAATAATGAGATTATGGAATGTTAAAGCAAAAGTGATTCCAATAGTGGTTGGGGCCCTTGGCTCCATTCCCAAAAAGTTAAGTGAACATTTGTTGAGTTTAGGATTACCAGGTGATATTCACTGCATCCAGAAGTCAGCCCTCCTTGGAACAGCTGGGATACTAAGAAAAGTATTGAGTGTCTGAGGCTGCTTGTTGCAGCTTGACATTTGATGAACCATTCCTCCAGACTATGAACTTTAGGAGTGAACTCGCAGATAATAATAATAATAAAACCACACTGTTAAAATTGTCGTACGTTTCGATTAAAAATCTTCATCAGCCTAACTTTGCAAATAAGCAACCGAGCATTTATAACCTAAGATAAACAACCTAAATTAAGATACAATAAAGAAGAGCCAAACAATTAAATCTATACCAAGCCTGACAAGAATGCCAATTTCCATAGAAATGAAAGCCCAAACGGGAATTTCGAAGTAAAAGTTTTGAATGTAAATAATCCCAATGGGTATGCGCATTGAGGTATATCTAAGCAAGCTTGAAGAAGAAATCATGAATATATCTGCAAATGGCAGTAACTTTGGCAATATCAGTAGGGAAGAGCGAGCGGCATTAAATAATCTGAAGTCGGACCGTTCGATTGTCATCAAGGAAGCAGATAAGGGATCCGGAGTGGTTGTTTGGGACAGGAAAGACTACATAAAAGAGGCAAACAGCCAATTAGGGGATCTCACTGTGTATGGAAACTTGATGGCGATCCTTCGGAAAGAATTCAGAGCATTATTTCTGACGCTCTAGAAACTATTAAGGATAGGGTAGATATCGACGACTCAACTCTTGATTATCTTTTGATTAATAATCCTGGGCTGGGTCGTTTTTATCTCCTACCGAAAATTCATAAAAGGTTAAATGGCGTTCCTGGGAGACCAGTTATCTCTAATTGTGGTTATTTTACAGAGAATATTTCTGAATTTTTGGATTACCATTTACAACCCCTGGCTAAAACAGTAACATCGTACATAAAGGATACGAACCATTTTCTTAAGAAACTTTCTGAACTAGGTGAAATTCCCAAGGACGCCATTTTATGTACAGTTGATGTAGGTGGGTTGTACCCAAACATTCCGCACGGGGAGGGGTTGGAGGCACTGAGGGGGGCATTCGAACATCGAGAAGACAAAACAGTCTCCATGGAGTCGTTGACTGAGTTGGCGCGCATTGTTCTCAAAACAACTGTTTCGAGTTTAATGGTGAATTTTACCAAAAGCGACAAGATACAGCTATAGGCACGAAATTTGCTCCTTCGTATGCGATTCTTTTTATGGCAGCGCTTGAACAAAAGTTATTATCTGATGCGCAATACAAACCTTGGCGGTACATCAACGACATACTTTTAATTTGGTGGCTCGGCGAAGATAGTCTTAGGGAGTTTATTGATGTTTTAAATCAAGCTCACCATTCGATTAGATTCACAGCAGAATGGTGTAGGAAGACGGTAAGTTTTCTCGATGTTCGGGTGGTCAAAGAGGGCAAGAAAATCATTACAGATTTGTTTACAAAGCCGACAGACACCCATCAACTGTTACACCACTCCTCCTGTCACCCTGGTCATACAAAAAGGGGTATTCCTTATAGCCAGGCTTTAAGAATTAGGAGAATCTGCTCGGAAGATCAATTTTTTGATAAGCGGGTGGGAGAACTTAGGGGGTGGCTATTTAATAGGGGATATAAGGAGAGGTTGATCAGCAAATTGATAAAGTTCGTTCTTTGGATCATTTGGAGCTTCTTGATAGACAAATTAAAGACCAGAGTGACGGTAGGATACCATTAGTGCATTCGTACCATCCAGCCCTTAATAGGGTGTATGATATCTCGAACATTCTTTTGGTGGGTACGGAACATAAGAAGTTGTTCCAAAACAAAATATTTTTGTCATTTCGTAGAGCGAAGAACCTAATTGACAAATTGGTGAGGGCGAAATTACCTAATTCGGATGATGGAGGTTTGTCGGTTAAGGGCTGTTACAAATGCAATGGCAGGAAAAGTTGTCAGATTTGTGGTTTGATCAAAGAGGGAGACAGTTTTGAAAATTCTGATGAAAACAGATCTTTTACTATTTTTTCGGGAAGGTACAACTGCAATTCAGAAAATGTTGTTTACTTGTTGCAGTGTTAATGCTGCCGCAGAAAGTATGTGGGTAGCACCAAAACAAAGTCTCGCCAGAGATTTAATGTTTACAAATCGTATTTTAGGTCATACGCACGCAAACGTGACCAGGGTCGTGTTAAAACTTAATGTGCAAAAAGTGCCTCTTATAAAAATTAACTGTAACTTTGCTCTAAACTCGTAATTCGTTAAATTAAGTGGCTTTACACCAAACATTGCAATTAATTACAAGGGGACTTATGCCTTTAACAGCATACTTTTCTTATTATCAAAGTTTTTGTAACCGTGTTCTTTTATCGTTATTCGTTGAAGTAAGTGCTATAACACGCAACACTGCATTTGGGTACCAGGGCATTAACATTGTTAATTGTATGGAGTGCTTGTTATGAAAATTAACTGTTACTTTGCTCTCAACTCGTAATTCTTTGAATAAGTGGATCTTCACAAAAAATTGCAATCAATTACAATAGGATTAATGCCTATAACAGCACACTTTGCATAGTATTGAAGCCTACTTTAACTTTGTCACATCTTTATTTGCAAAAAGTGCCTCTTATAAAAATTAACTGTAACTTTGCTCTAAACTCGTAATTCGTTAAACTAAGTGGTTTTACACCAAACATTGCAATTAATTACAATAGGATTAATGCCTATAACAGCACACTATGCATAGTTTTAAAGTTTACTGCAACTTTGTTACATCTTAATTTGCAAAAAGTACCTCATATAAAATATAACTGTACCTTTGCTCTAAACTCGTAATTCGTTAAATTATGTGGTTTTACACCAAACATTGCAAGTAATTACAAGAGGATTAATGCCTTTAACAGCACACTTTGCATAGTATTAATGTTTACTGTAACTTTAATACATTTTCATTTGCAAAGAGTGCCTCTTATAAAAGTTAACTGCAACTTTGCTCTAAGCTCGCTAAATTCGTTAAATTAAGTGGTTATACACCAAACATTGCAATTGAATACATAAAAATTAATGCCTTGAACAGCTCACTTTAAATATTATCAAAATTCTCTTTAACTTTATATAACTTTATATATATTATCAAAATTCTCTTTAACTTTATTCTGTTAGCGTAACTCGTTCAAGTAAGTGGTATTATACCCCACACAGCGTTTGTTTACAAGGCTGGTAACAACTTTATTTGCATCGAGTGCCTGTTATAAACAACTAACTGTAATTAATTACTGTAATTAATTAAGTATCAATTACCATAGGATTAATGTCTTTAAAAGCACCCTTTGCTCATCATTAAAGTTTACTATAACTTTGTTCTATTAACGTAACTCGTTGAAGTAAATGGCTTCATGCCCAGCAAAGCGCTTGTTTACATGGGCAGTAACATCTTTATTTGGTTTGAGTACTTGTTACAAAAATTAACTCTAACTTTGTTCTAAAATCGTAATTCGTTAAATAAGTGGTTTTAGACCAAACATTCTAAGTAATCACAAGAGGATTAATGCCTTTAAGAGCACACTTTGCATATTATTAAAGTTTACTATAACTTTGTTACATCTTTCTTTGCAAACTGTGCTTGTTATAAAAATTAACTGTAACTTTGCTCTAAACTCGTAATTCGTTAAATTAAGTGGTTTTACACAAGGCATTGTAATTAATTAAAGTAGGATTAATGCTTTTAACAGCATACTTTTTTTATTATCAAAGTTTTTGTAACCGTGTTCTTTTATCGTTATTCGTTGAAGTAAGTGATATTATACCCGACACTGCATTTGGGTACAAGGACATTGACATTGTTAATTGCATGGAGTGCTTGTTATGAAAATTAACTGTAACTTTGCTCTAAACTCGTAATTCGTTAAACTAAGTTCTTTAACAGCACACCTTGCATAGTATCAAAGTTTACTGTTACTTTGTTAGATCTCTATTTGGAAAAATGCGTCTTTTAAAAATTAACTGTAACTTTGCTCTACACTCGTAATTTCCTTAAATTAAGTGGTTTTACACTTAATCACATTGCAATTAATTACAATAGGATTAATGCCTAGAACAGTACACTTTGCATATTATTAACGTTTACTATAACTTTGCTACATCTTTATTTGCAACCATTGCTTGTTATAGCAATTAACTGTAATTTTGGTCTAAAATCGTAATTCGCAAAATTAACTGGTTTCACACCCAACATTGCAATTAATTACAAGGGGACTCAGGCCTTTAACAGCATACATTTCTTATTATCAAAGTTTTTGTAGCCGTGTTCTTTTATCGTTATTCGTTGAAGTAAGTGCTATTATACCCAACACTGCATTTGGGTACAAGGGCATTAACATTGTTAATTGCATGGAGTGCTTGTTATGAAAATTAATTGTTACTTTGCTCTAATCTCGAAATTCTTTAAATAAGTGATTTTACACCAAACATTGCAATAAATTACAAGAATATGAATGTCTTTAACAGCACACTTTGCATAGTATTAAAGTTTACTGTAACTTTGTTACATCTTTATTTGTAAAAAGTGCGTCTGATAAAAATTAACTGTAACTTTGCTCTAAACTCGTAATTCGTTAAACTAAGTGGTTTTACACCAAACATTGCAATTAATTACAATAGGATTAATCCCTATAAAAGAACACATTGCATATTATTAAAATTTACTGTAACTTTGTTACATCTTTATTTGCAAAAAGTGCCTCTTATAAATATTAACGTTAACTTTTCCCTAAACCCGTAATTTGTTAAATGCTGTGGTTTTACATCAAACATTGAAATTAATTACAGTAGGATTAATGCTTTTAACAGCACACTTTGCATATTATTAAAGTTGACAACAACTTTGTTCTTTTAACGTAACTCGTTGAAGTAAGTACTATTATACCCAACACTGCATTTGTGTACAAGGGTATTAACCTTGTTAATTGGTTCGATTGCTTGTTATAAAAATAAACTGTGACGTTGCTCTAAGCTCGTAATTCGTTAAATTAAGTGGTTTTATACTGTACATTGCAATTAATTACAAGGGGACGTAGGCCTTTAACAGCATACTTTTCTTATTGTCAAAATTTTTGTAACCATGTTTTATCATCGTTATATGTTGAAGTAAGTACTTTTTTACCAAACACAACATTTGTTTACATAGGCATTAACATCTTTAATTGCATGGAGTTTTGTTATAAAAATTGACTGTAACTTTTCTCTAAACTTGCAATTCTTAAAATAAGTAGATTTACACCAAACATTGCAAGTAATTACAAGGGGACCAATGCCTTTAACAGTACACCTTGCATAACAATAAAGTTTACTTTAATTTTGTTACATCTTGATTAGAAAAAGGTACCTCTCATAGAAAGTAACTGCAACTTTGCTCTAACTCGTAAGTCGTTAAATGAAGTGGTTTTACACCAGACATTGCAATTAATTACAGTAGGATTAATGCCTATAACAGCACACTTTGCATATTATTAAAAATACTATAACTTTGTTGCATCTTTATTTGCGAACAGTGCTTGTTATAAACAACTAACTGTAACTTCGCTCTAAAATCGTAATTCGTTAAATTAAGTGGTTTTACACCCAACATTGCAATTAATTACAAGGCCTTTAACAGAATACTTTTGTTATCATCAAGGTTTTTGTAACCTCGTTCTATTATTCTTATTCCTTGAAGTAAGTATTTTTATACAAAACACAGCATTTGCTTACAGGGACATTAACATCTTTAATTCCATGGAGTATTTGTTATAAAAATTAACTGTAACTTTGCTCTAAACTAATAATTCTTTACATCAGTGGTTTTACACGAAACATTCCAAGTAATTACAAAAGGATTAATGCCTACAACAGCACACTTTGCATAGCATTAAAGTTTACTGTGATTGTGTTACATTTTTATTAGAAAAACTACCTCTTATAGAAATTAACAGTAACTTTGCTCTAAAATCGTAATTCATTAAATTAAGTGGTTTTCACCCAACATTGCAATTAATTACAATAGGATTAATGCCTTCAACAGGAAACTTTGCATATTATTAAAGATTACTGTAACTTTGTTACATCTTTATTTGCAAAAAGTGCCTCTTATAAAAATTAACTGTAACTTTGCTCTAAACCCCTAATTCGTTAAATGAAGTGGTCTTACACCAAACATTGCAATTAATTACAATAGGATTAATGCCTTTAACCGCACACTTTGCATATTATTAAAGTTTACAACAACTTTGCTCTATTAACGTAACTCTTTGATGTAAGTGGTTTTATACCCAGCAAAGCGTTTGTTTACATGGGCATTAACATCTTTACTTAATTTGAGCACTTGTTACAGAAATTAACTGTAACTTTGCTCTTAAATCGTGATTCGTTACATTGAGTGGTTTCGCACCCAACATTGGAATTGATTACAAAGGGACTTAGGCCTTTAACAGCATAATTTTCTTATTATCAAAGTTTTTGTAACCCTATTCTATCATTGTTATTTGTTGAGGTAAGTACTTTTATACCAAACACAGTATTTGTTTACATGGCATTAACATACAGTTTTTGTGATGCCATGCATGCAGTTTTTGTTGTAAAAATTGACTGTAACTTTAATCGTATCATTAAGAACTTTTTGGATCGCCAATTTGAATCCGGTTCTTCAACTAAACCGGATAATAAAGTCCCTTTTCTGTTTTGTATACCTAACCTGAGGCAGTATAGCTTACAAATCAAAACTAGGCTAAATAGAATTATCAAACAATGCTATCCTAATATCCAATTGAACGTTATTTTTCGGTCCCCCAAACGCATTGGATCACTTTTTCCGTTTAAAGACCGCTTTCCTGCTCTTATGCGCTCATCTGTCATTTACAAGTTTCAGTGTCCTGGCTGCCATGCCTCGTACTATGGAAAAACATCACGTAATTTGATTACTCGTTGCAGAGAGCACTTGGGAGTTAATAAAGCTGGTCTTAAAGTAAAAGGTGGTCCATCTGCCATTCGGGACCATATCAACCAATCAGGGCACGCCGCGTCGCCTAAAGATTTCTCCATTCTGGACAGAGCCAACAATGAGTTTGATTTACTCATTCATGAAAGCCTTTTAATTCTACGGGATCGACCAGTTCTCAATTCCCAACAGTCGTCTATTCCCCTGGTTCTCCTCTAGTTTGTTTGCCACTTTATCCACCTGAGGCTCAGGCCTCGGGTCCCCTGTGCGTAGAAAATGTAACTCACGCTTGTTTACCTCGTCTTTTAGTTTGTTTGTCTCTTGGTTTAAATTGCCACTCATTATCAGTTTGATTCGCTGAAGATGAACCTAGTTGGTTCGAAACGTTCGAATTACAAATAAAACATGTTTACGTCTAATTGATTAACTAATTTTTATCTTAACTCGAAATGTAACCTCGAATTTGTCTCACTGGATTTGTACTGCTAACATGGAATGTCTCTAATTATGAAGTTGAACACAATGATTGTCGTCGCTTGCCTCATCCTTATAGTGATGTTATTTTTCTAGTAAATTAGTGCTGTTATGGGTTTATAGCTCCTTTTATAAACGAATTATGTTAATGCAACGAAGTTATGTTAAACCATTAAAACACTCACTATGTGTATTTAATGATGTTAATTTCCTAGTAGACCAGTGCAGATATGGGTATAAAACTGCTTAAAACAACGAATTATATCAATACAACAAAGTTAAGCTAATCCATTAAAACAAGCAAATTGTGTAGTTAATGATGTTAATTTCCTAGTAAACTAGTGCTCTTATGGGTACATGGCTGCTTTTATAAACGAATTATATTGTAACAACAAAGTTAGGTTAAACCATTACAAGAAGCAAATTGTTTAGTTAACAATGTTAATATCATAGTTAACTAGTGCTGTCATTGGTATATAGCTGCTTAAATCAATGAATTATGTTAATACAACAAAGTTAAAGTAAACCATTACGACAAGCAATAGGTGTAGTTAATGATGTTAATTTTTTAGCAAAGCAGTGTAATCATGGGTATAAATCTGCTTAAATCAACGAAATATGTTTATACAACAAAAAAAAGATAAGCATAAAAATGAGCAAATTGTTTAGTTAATTATGTTAATTTCCAAGTAGAACTGTGCACATACTAGTGCTGTTATGGGTATAAAACTTCTTTTATAAACGAATTGTGTTAATACAACAAAGCTAACTTGAACCATTAAAACAAGCTAATTGTGTAGTTAAGATTATGATTAACCATTAAAATAAGCAAATTGAGTAGTTAATCTTCTTAATTTCCTAGTAGACCAGTGCAGTTATGGATACAAAGCTGCTTAAATCAACTAAATATGTTTATACAACAAAGTTAAGCTAAACAATTATAAGAAGCAAATTGTTTAGTTAATAGTCAATTTCATGATGTTAATATTTTAGCAAACCAGTGCCGTTTTGAGTATAAAGCTCGTTATATCAACGGAATATGTTAATACCACAAAGTTAAAGCATTACAACAAACAATAAGTGTTGTTAATGATGATAAATTTTTAGCAAAGCGGTGCAATTATGGGTATAAAGGTACTCAATTCAACGAATTATGTTAATACAATAAAAGTCTTGTTAAACCATTACAACAAGAAAATTGTATAGTTACTGATGTTAATTTTGAAACAAACCAGTGCCGTTATGGGTATATGGCTGGTTATATCTACGAATTCTGTTAATACAACAAAGTAAAGTTAAACCATTACAACAAGCAATATGTGTAGTTAATGAAGTTAATTTTTTAGCAATGCAGTGCCGTTATAGGTATATAGCTGCTTTTATAAACGAATTATGTTAATAAACTGAAGTAAGATAAACCATTACAACGAGCACATTGTGTAGTTAGCAATTTTAACTTCCTATTAAACCAGTGCAGTTATGGGTATAAAGCTTCTTAAATCAACCAATTATATTAATAAAACTAAGTTAAGATAAACTATTCAAACAAGGAAATTGTGTAGTTAATAATGTTAATACCCTTGAAAACTAGTGCTGTTATGGGTATATAGCTGCTTTAATATACGAATTATGTTAATACCGGAAAGTTGAGTTAAACCATTACAACAAGAAGTATGTGTAGTTGATGATGTTAATTTTTTGCAAAGCAGTGCCATTATGGTTATAAATCTGCTTAAATCAACGAATTGTGTTAATACAACAAAAGTAAGGTAAACTATCACAACAAGTGAATTGTGTAGTTCATCATGTCACCTTGCTAGTAGACCAGTGCAGTTACTGGTATAAAACTGCTTAAATCAACGAATTATGTTAATACAACAAAATTAGGATAAACCATTCAAACAAGAAAATTGTGTAGTTAATGATGTTAACTTCCAAGTTAACCAGTGCAGTTATGGGTATAAAGCTGGTATCTCTGGGTATCTCCTATCTATAAAGAGGGGCCTACTGAAAACAGGTCAAACTACAGACCCATATCCGTGCTCCCGGTTGTTTCACGTCTTTTTGAGAAGACAATCTTCGACCAACTTTACGCCTTCTTCGACGGTAATAAGTTGTTCTACTCATATCAATCCGGTTTCAGGGCCCTGCATTCAGTTTTGACGTGCTTATTGAAAAGTAGTGATTACTGGTACCATGATTTTGACAAAGGATTCCTTTCATCTGTAGTATTTATTGACTTGAGAAAAGCCTTTGATACTGTAGATCATGCTATTCTCATTCAAAAGCTTTGTCATTATGGAGTGCGGGGAAAGGAACTGGATTGGTTTAAATCGTACTTACAGGATCGTAAGCAATGCTGTAAAGTAAATGGACATACATCAAAAATAGCAAACGTGAACTGCGGCGTACCGCAAGGATCGTGCCTCGGTCCACTTCTATTTTTGATATACATAAATGATTTGCCCTGTGCGTTGCAAAGCACAAAAGTGACCATGTATGCCGACGACACAAGCATTTCTTACTCATCAAAATCCGTAGCCGAGATAAATGAAGCAATCAATTCAGACCTTAAGAGGCTTCAGATTTGGTTGGGAGGCAATAAACTCTCCCTTAATGTAGCTAAAACACAAAGCATGATCCTTGGTTCCTCAAGTAATTTGAAAAAACATCATATGGACAATGGAGATCCTAAGATCAGTCTCAATATAAACGAGGATAACATAGACATGATTGGATCTAATAAGTATCTTGGCGTTCAGATTGATTCAGAACTTAAGTGGAGAGAACATATAACTTTTGCTATGGGTAAGATATCCAGAGCAATGGGCATGCTTAAATATGCTAAAAAATATCTCCCACTAGAAATAGTAAAAAACATGTATACAAGTATTGTTGAACCGCATTTCAGAAACTGCTGCTCGGTGTGGGGCTGTTGTGGAGAAACCCTGCTTGATAAGCTGCAAAAGCTGCAAAACCGTGCTGCACGAATCGTTACCAACAGCTCTTACGATGCATCATCTCTTCCTTTGATTGGAAGCCTAGGGTGGTTAACTATAAAAGAAATGATCGAATTTGAAACTGCAACGACAGTTTACAAGTCTCTCCATGGGTTAGCTCCTGAATATATGCAGCGAATGTTTACAAAATTGTCGGAAAACACTTCACGGTCTCTCCGTAATACCGGCACAGATCTTAGAATACCTCGCTTTGCAACCTCTTATGGGCAACGTAGTTTCTCATACCGAGGTGTGACCGTGTGGAATAAACTAAGCATTGAAATAAAGAATGCCCCTTCACTGGCTACTTTCAAAAATTTGCTGAAACAATCTTTGAAAAATCAAAGGGTGTGAAAGTTCCTATACAGCATAAAACTTTTTCTTTTCTAACCAGAATATATTGTGTATTAATTTTTCGTTTATTTTGTTTTAAATTCCATGTTAATTAGCGTAGGTAATTTAGACAGGGCACATTGTAAATCAGTTTTTTTCAAAAATTACTGAATGTATTTTACCCTGTATAAATAAATAAAAATCAAAAAATCAATCAAAAATCAAAAGCTGCTTAAATCAACGAAATATGTTAGTAGAACAAAATAAGGATAAAGCATAAAAACGAGCAAATTGTGTAGTTAATGATGTTAATTTTCTGGTATGCCAGTGCAGTTATGGGTATAAAGCTGCTTAAGTCAACGAATTATGTTGATACAGCAAGGTTAAGATAAACAATTAAGACAAGCAACTTATGTAGTTAATGATATTACTTTTTTAGTAAACTAATGCTGTTATTGGTATATAGCTTCTTTTATAAACGAATCATCTTGATACATAAAAGTTAAGATAAACCATTAACGCAAGACAATTGTGTAGTTAATGATGTTAATTTACTAGTAGGCTAGTGCAGTTATGGTTCTAAAACTGCTTCATTTAACGCATTAAGTTGTAACAAGAAAGTTAAGTTAAACCATTAAAATAAGCAAATTTTGCACTTAATGATGTTCATTTTCTAGTAAACCAGTGTTGCTTTGGGAATATAGCTTCTTTTATAAACGAATTATGTTGATACATAAAAGTTAAGATAAACGATTAACACAAGACAATTGTGTAGTTACTGATGTTAATTTACTAGTAGGCTAGTGCAGTTATGGTTCTAAAACTGCTTCATTTAAAGTACTAAGTTGTTACAAGAAAGTTAATTTAAACCAAGTAAACCAAGCAAATTGTGCACTTAATGATGTTCATTTTCTAGTAAACTTGTGCTGTTTTTGTTTTGGCTGCTTTTATAAATGAATTATGTTAATACAACAAAGATAAGATAAACCATTAAAACAAGCAAATTATGTAGTTAATGACGTTAATTTTCTAGTAGACCAGTGCAGTTATGGGTATAAAGCTGCTTAAATCAATGAATTATGATAAAACAATAAAGTTAAGATAAACAATTAGAACAAAGCTTTTGTGTAGATGGTGGTGTTATATTCCTAGAAAATTAGTGCTTTTATGGTATATAGCCGCTTTCATAAACGAATTATGTTAATCCAAAATATTAAGTTAAACCATTAAAACAAGCAATATATGTAGTGAATGATGCTAATTTCCAAGTAAACTACTGCTGTTATGGTTCTAAAACTGCTTCATTTGACGCAATAAATTGTTACAACAAATTTAAGTTAAAAGATTAAAAGAAGCAATATTTGTAGCTAATAGTGTTAATTTTCTAGTAAACTAGTGCTGTTATGCTTCTAAACCTGTTTCATTTAACGCATTAAGTTGTTGCCACAAAGTTAAGTTAAACCATTAAAACAAGCAATATGTTTAGTAAATGATGCTAACTTCATAGTAAAATAGTGCTGTTATGGGTATATAGCTGCTTTTATAAAAGAATTAAATTGATACAACAAAGTTAAAATAGACCATTAAAACAAGCAAATTGTGTAGTTAATGATGTTAATTTTCTAGTAAACAAGTGCAGTTATTGCTATAAAGCTGCTCAAATCATTTAATTATGTTAATACAACAAAGTTAAGTTAAGCCATAAACACAAGCAAATTTTGCAGTTAATGATGTTAATTTTCTAGGAGAGCAGTGCAGATATGGATATACAGCTGCTTTGATAAACGAATTATCCTAATGCAACAAAGTTAAGTTAAACCATTACAACAAGCAATATGGTAGTTAATAATGCTAATTTCCTAGTAAAAGAGTGCTGTTATTGGTATATGGCTGCTTAAATATACGAATTATGTTGATACAACAAAGTTAAGCTAATCCATTAAAGTAAGCAAATTGTGTAGTTAATGATGTTAGTTGCCTAGTAAACTAGTGCTGTTATGGGTATATAGCTGCTTTTATAAACGATAATGTAATTAAAACAAAATTAAGTTAAACCATTACAACAAGCAAATTGTCTAGTTAATGATGTTAATTTTCTAGTAGACCAGTGCAGTTATTGCTATAAAGCTGCCCAAATCATTGAATAATGTTAATACAAGAAAGTTAAGAAAAGGCATTAACAGAAGCAAATTTTGCAGTTAATGATGTTAATTTTCTAGTAAACCAGCGCAGTTACTGCTATAAGGCTGCTTAAATTATAGAATTATGTTAATACAACAAAGTTAAGATAAGCCTTTAACAAAAGCGAATTCTGTAGTTTATGATGTTACTTTTTTAGTAAACCAGAACACTTATGGGTATAAAGCTGCTTAAATCATCGAATTATGTTAATACAACAAGGTAAAGATAAACCATTCAAACAAGCAAATTGTGTAGTTAATAATGTTAACTTTCTAGTAAACCAGTGCAGTTATGGGTATAAATCTGCTTAAATCAACGAATTATGTTAATAGAACAAAAGTAAAATAAACCATTCAAACAAGCAAATTGTGAAGTGAATGATGCTAATTTCCATCTTAACCAGTGCAGTTAAGCTGCTTGATTCAACGAAGTATGTTAGTATAACAAAATAAAGATAAAGCATACAAACGAGCAAATTGTATAGTTATTGATGTTAATTTCCTTATAAACTAGTGCTGTTATGGGTATATAGCTGCTTAAATCAACCAATTATGTTAATACCTCAAAGTTGAGATAAACCATTACGACAAGCAATATGTTTAGTTGATTATGTAAATTTTTAGCAAAGCACTGCCGCTATGGGTATAAAGCTGCTTAAATCAACGAATTATGTTTATACAACAAAGTTAGGATTAACTACTAAAACAAGCAAATTGTGAAGTTGATGATGTTAACATCCAAGTTAACTAGTGCAGTTATGGGTATAAAAATGCTTAAATCAACGAAATATGTTAGTACAACAAAATAAAGATAAAGCATAAAAACGAGAAAATTGTGTAGTTAATCTTGTTTATTTCCAAGTTAGCGAGTGCAGTTATGGTTATAAAGCTGCTTAGATCAACAAATTATGTTAATAAAACAAAGTAAAGATAAACTATTCAAACCAGCAAATTGTGTAGTTAATAATGTTAATATCCTTGTAAACTAGTGCTTTTATCGGCATATAGCTGCTTTAATGAACGACTTATGTTTATACCACCAAGATGAGTTAAACTATTACAACAAGCAGTATGTGTAGTTGATGATGGTAATTTTTTTGCAAAGCAGTGCCGTTATGGGTATAAAGTTGCTTAAGTCAACGAATTATGTTAATACAACTAAGTTAAGATAAAACATTCAAACAAGCAATTTTTTTATGCTAATTTCAAGGTTATCCAGTGCAGCTATGGGCATAAAGCTGCTTAATTCAACGAAATATGTTAATACAACAAAATAAAGATAAAGCATAGAAATGACCTAATTGTGTAGTTAATGATGTAAATTTCCTAGTAGACAAGTGCAGTTATGGGAATAAAACTGCTTAAATCAACGAATTGTGTCAATACAACAAAAGTAAGATAAACTATCACAACAAGCAAATTGTGTAGCTAATGATGTTATCTTCCTATTTGACCAGTGCAGTTATGGGTATAAAGCTGCTTAAATCAACGAATTATGTTAATGAAAAAAAATTGAGTTAAACCATTACAACAAGCAGTATCTGTAGTTAATGATGTTAATTGTTTGCAAAGCAGTGCCGTTATGGGTATAAATCTGCTTAAATCAACCAATTATGTTAATAAAATAACGTTAAGAGAAACAATTCAAACCAGGAAATTGTGTAGATAATAACGTTAATATCCTTGTAAACTAGTGCTGTTATGGGCATATAGCTGCTTTAATGAACGAAGTATGTTAATACAACAAGTTGAGTTAAACCATTACAACAAGCAGTATGTGTAGTTGATGATGGTAATTTTTTGCAATGCAGTGCCGTTATGGGTATAAATCTGCTTACGTCAACCAATTATGTTAATACCACAAAGTTGAGTTAAACCATTGCAACAAGCAATATGTTTAAATAATTATGTAAATTTTTAGAAAAGCAGTGCCGTTATGGGTATAAATCTGCTTAAATCAAAAAATTGTGTTAATACAAAAAAATAAAGATAAAGCATAGAAACGAGCTATATGTGTTGTTAATGATGTTAAGTTTCTAGAAGACCAGTGTAGTTATAGGTATAAAGCTGCTTAAATCAACGAATTTTGTGTATACAACAAAGTTAGGACTTACTACTCAAACAAGCGAATTGTGTAGTTAATGATGTTATCATCCTTGTAGACCAGTGCATTTATGGGTATAAACCTGCTTAAATCAACGAATTATGTTATAGAAACCATAAACATAAGTTAAGATTTAACCATTAAAACAAGGAAACTGTGTAGTTAATAATGTTAATATCCTTGTAAACAAGAGCTGTTATGGGTATATAGCTGCTTTAATAAACGAATTATGTTAATAAAATAATGTTAAGATAAACCATTCAAACGAGCAAATTGCGTAGTTAATGATGTTATCTTCCTAGTAGAGCAGTGCAGTTATGGGTATAAAGCTGCTTAAATCAACCAATTATATTAATAAAACAAAGTTAAGATAAACTATTCTAAAAAGCAAATTGTTTGGTTAATAATGTTAATATCCTTGTGAAATAGTGATGTTATGGGAATATAGGTGCTTTAATAAGCGAATTATGTTAATACTACAAAGTTGAGTTAAACCATTACAACAAGCAATATGTTTACTTAATGATGTTATTTTTTTAGCCAACCAGTGCAGTACTCGGTATAAAGCTGCTTAAATCAACGAAATATGTTAGTATAACAAAATAAAGATAAAGCTTAAAAATGAGAAAATCGTGTAGTTAATGAGTTACTTTTCTAGTAGACCAGTGCATTTATGGGTATAAATCTGCTTAAATCAAGGAATTATTCTATTACTACTAAGTTAAGAGAAACCATTCGAACAAGCAAATTGTGTAGTTAATGATGTAAACTTCCTATTAAATCAGTGCTGCTATGGGTATAGAGTTTCTTAAATCAACGAATTAAGTTAATCAACTAAGTTAGGATAAGCCACTAAAACAAGCAAATTGTGTAGTTAATGAGGTTAATTTCAAAGTTAACCCGTGCAGTTGTGGGTATAAATCTGCTTCAATCAACGAAATTTGTTAATACGCCAAAATAAAGGTAAAGCATATAAATGAGCAGATTGTGTAGTTAATGATGTTAATTTTCTAGTAGACCAGTGCAGTTATTGGTATAAAGCTGCTTAAATCAACGAATTATGTTAATACAACGAAGTTAAGATTAACCACTAAAACAAGCTAGTTGTGCAGTTAAAGATGTTAATTTTCTAGTACACCAGTGCAGTTATGGGTATAAATCTACTTAAATCAACGAATTATCATAATACAACTAACTTAAGATAAACCCTTAAAACGAGCAAATTGATTAGTTAATGATGTTAATTTTCTAATAAACCAGTGCAGTTATTGGTATAAAGCTGCTTAAATCAACAATTTATGTTAATACAACGAAGTTATGATAAACCACTAAAACAAGCAAATTGTGTAGTTAATGATGTTATCGTCCTAGTAGACAAGTGCAGTTATGGGAATAAAGCTGCTTAAATCAAGAATTTATGTTAATACAACGAAGTTATGATAAACCACTAAAACAAGCAAATTGTGTAGTTAATGATGTTATCGTCCTAGTAGACCAGTGCAGTTATGGGTATAAAGCTGCTTAAATCAAGAATTTATGTTAATACAACGAAGTTATGATAAACCACTAAAACAAGCAAATTGTGTAGTTAATGATGTTATCGTCCTAGTAGACAAGTGCAGTTATGGGTATGAAGCTGCTTAAATGCAACGAAATATGTTAATGCAACAAAATAAAGATAAAGCTTAAAAATGAGAAAATTGTGTAGTTAATGAGTTAATTTTCTAGTAGACCAGTGCATTTATGAGTATAAATCTGCTTAAATCAAGGAATTATTCTATTACTACTAAGTTAAGAGAAACCATTCGAACAAGCAAATTGTGTAGTTAATGATGTTAACTTCCTATTAAATCAGTGCTGTTATGGGTATAAAGTTTCTTAAATCAACGAATTATGTTAATCAACTAAGTTAGGATAAGCCACTAAAACAAGCAAATTGTGTAGTTAATGAGGTTAATTTCAAAATTAACCCATGCAGTTGTGGGTATAAATCTGCTTCAATCAACGAAATTTGTTAATACGCCAAAATAAAGGTAAAGCATATAAATGAGCAGATTGTGTAGTTAATGATGTTAATTTTAAGCTTTATGTCCATCATCATCATCATCTCAAGCCATGTTGTAAATATGTAAATAGTGATATTGTAAAGTTGTAATTAGTGCCAAATGGCCAGATATTAGAGACTCATGCTCAGAAATCATGTTCATATAAAGTCCAGAGACAATGAAATGATTATAGAATTGAAATACCCCCGGGGGTGCACTTGACCAGATTTTGGTCGGGGATCTGCCATTGAGGCTTCAAAAACATACCCATCCCTTATAGCAATTTTTTGAAAAAGTATACCCGAACTGATGCAAACTTTTCGAGAAAGTATATCTGACCTCATGTTTCATAGCAAAATCTTGCAAGTCGTTACCGTTCCTTACACCAAATTGTGAAAATTGATACCGTTCTTTATACCAATATCTTGAAAATAGATACCCTTCCCAATAGCACATCCCCGTACCCAAAATATGTGCAGTGCAACCCCCCCCCCCAGGGAAATACCCTTCATGCTTTATGATAGCCGTGTCTATGTGGTATATACTGTAATGGGACATGAAACAGAAAATAACACAACAGGGACTTTCAAATCATTCCATTCACATAGCTACCTTGAGCACAGCAGATAATGATAAGATATTTTCTATTAGTAATTTCACTGATCAGCAGCAAATTAGGTGTCTTGTGTAGTTAGATGTAATATATTTGCAAAGTCCCTAGAACTTATTCTCACCAACTTTAAAAGTTACAAAGAAAAATGTTGGGAAATAAAAATATCTGTTAGAGGCTCCAGCTGTTGTCAGTTTGTTTGTTTGTATTGCACATACTGTGGGAATGAAAAAGAAACTGTTTTCCAGCAGTTAAAGTTTGGTTCATCAGACATGTAAATTTTCAGTTTTAAATATCCCAAGGGCTGTCAAGGGTACCAGGAAAATGCCACCCATAACAGTATTCACTACTTACAGTATGTTTTGAAAAAATATGGTTGTAAATTTTTGGGACACATTTACTGTATACCAACAAGTTCTCAATAACACTTTCTTAAAGGCTGCCAAAGTAAAAATTCTTGGTCCATATTTAAAGGGAATCAACATCTACGTAAAGCTCACTCAGATCAAGTGGTGAAAATAGCCTAATTTGATATTCTTGGCACATGTCATTTCAATATTTAGAAAAAGAAAACAGGTGTGTACGCATTTTCTTTGGCATGTCTATAACATCCACTCATTTCCGCCTTAAAGGTTTGGTTGAAATGAAAGTACTTCAAAAATGTGGATTTTGAAAGTTGTCATCAAATTCTTTTAATAATTTGGCATGAAAAGTAGACCTTTTTTAGTTTTGCTACAGCAGAATCCTGATTGAGCAATTTTGTTTCACATATTTTGCAAGAAATTCAACCAATTATTGAAAATGTAGAACAGTGATGAAGGTGATGATGCCACTCAAATCAAACCTTTGAATAAAACTGTGAAAAGGTGTCCCTTGATCCAGACTTTTTGTGGAATACATGTTTTTTATAAGAAACTGGTTTATAAGAAACAAGTACTAAGAAGGCCAAAATTTTAAGAAACTCTAGTACTATGTCTGAGAAGTACTAAGAAACTTTTCAAAGTTAAAAGCATGGATTTTATAGCGAATAGATCATTGAACCTTCATTCTTGAGCAATATTATCTAACCATTTGTGTTTTCAACATAACAGAACACTGTTTATTCCTTTATGATGTTTTAAATATCAAGAAACATATCTGCCGCAGTGTTAGCGACCACATTGCTAATTCTGCATTCAGAAAAATAAGAAACCAATTAAGAAACTTTTAGTACTAAAATCGACAAAATTTCACGTGAAATTAAGAAAATTTTAGTTCTATGGCCTGATCCTAGTTTCTTATAAAAAAAACGTGCAGCTAAAAGACCTACTTGGGCAGCACCTCTCTAACATTACATAAGATAAGATCAAATGGCATCAATCAGATAGGCTCAATTATTCAACATGTTTCTACTGTGGTTATGTCAGCTGTCTTTCTGGAAGATTTCAGAGTGGACAGTTTCTCAGATATTTCAGAACAATGTATTCAATTGTATTTCTGCTGCTGTCCATATTGTGCTCCTTTCCATAATAACAAATGTCCTTTTTATATGCAAGCCTAAATGTCTCCCTTGTACATAATCACAAGTCTTCTCTCAATTCCAACTTGGTTGATGTGATTTGTGGCCAATAAGTCAGGACAAACTGAAAAGAGGATTGTAAACTATACTTTTGTACAAATGCAAATTTTGATGTCTGAATACCTTGCTTACAAGTGACAGAAATTTTCAAATGCAAGATCAACACTTGACAATAACTTTTGATACTTTGTATTGCCTGTATTGTCCATGTGATGAAATACCAACTGTAATTTATTATGAAATGAGAATAACGAGCAAAGATATGCTGGGCACAATTAGGCGGTTATGAAATATGCTTAGAAGCTTTCCATTTTCCTTCATCTTTTTTTTCTAACTTTCTGTGCGTAAGGATGAAATATGTTTGCTGCATTTTGTAACTGTGCCTTCAAAACATATGGTATGAATGCATGCAAGAAGATGGGTTACATATCATGTTACATTTTTTGTCATGCAGAAAAAATCCACAATAACTTATCTCTAACCATTAACCCATACATTCGGCCCCATATATCTAAATTAGTCTTACCACAGAATATATTCTGTGGTCTTACCTTTTCAGTGCTGCCACACCATTGCCTGGTAACTTCCTCTCAGTGACTTCGTTCCTGGTCTTGTCCAGCCTGCCCTAATCGCATGTCTCAGTTTAATCACCATCCGATATTGTCGGGATAGGGTTGCGTCTCTTTCTAACGTAGCTATTTCGCTTTAAGCATCCCCATGAGATTCAATAACAGACTGGCTTTGAACTAGTCACCATCAAAATGCCTTTCCTTGTTGTGCAATTCACTAACTGGCATGTTTGGCAATTAAACGAATCGGCTCAAGTCTTCCCAAAACCGAATCCATTTTGGAATGGTAACAGCGACTTTCTCGTCGAAACCTTTGATTGAGAAGTGCCCTGTTAATTGGTAACACACTGTCTGCTGTCTTTCAAACCATAAAATTTCAAGCTTCCTTCACCAAGCCTGCACTGGCCTAACCAACAGATGTTGTTGTGTGACCGCCGACCGAAAACCACTGATCACATATAACGTCACAGAGCCGAATTTAATTCTCGGAAACGAAAAAAAACGAGAATTGTCCCGCAGAGAAATGTGCAATGGAAACTGCTATTATTCAAAACCAAACAAGATATACAAAAAATTACTTCACGATCGTGTTTCCCATGACGATTAGCATATCATATCAAAAAGATTTTTTTGATGCCATTCTCCTTTAAATAAACAAATTATGTTTATACAACAAAGTTAAGATAAACTATTCAAGCAAGCAAGTTGTGCAGTTAATGATGTTAAATTTCTAGAAGACCAGTGCAGTTATTGGTATAAAGCTGCATAAATCAAAGAATTATATCAATTCAACAAAGTTGAGTTAAACCATTACAACGAGCAAATTGTACAGTTAATAATGTTAATTTTCTAGTAGACCAGTGCAGTTATGGTTATAAATCTGCTTCAATCAACGAATTTTGTTAATACCACAAAGTATTATACCATTAAATACCAATACATTACATACCATTAAAACAAGCAGTATGTGTAGATAATGATGTTAATCTCATAGTTGACAAGTGCAGTTATGTGCATAAAGCTCCCTAAATCAACAAATTATGTTAATACAACAAAGTTAGGATAAACCACTAAAACAACCAAATTGTGTTAACTTCCAAGTTAACCAGTGCAGTTATGGGTAAAACGCTGCTTAAATCAACGAAATATGATATTACAACAAAATAAAGATAAAGCATAAAAACGAGCAAATTGTGTAGTTAATAATGTTAATTTTTTAATAGACCAGTCCAGTTATGTGTATAAATCGGCTTAAATCACCAAATTTTGTTAATACCACAAAGTTGAGTTAAACCATTACAACATGCAGTATGTGTAGATAATGATGTTAATTTCATAGTTGACAAGTGCACTTATGGGTCTAAATCTGCTTAAGTAAACGAATTATGTTAATACAACAAAGTTACGATAAACTATTCAAACAAGCAAGTTATGCAGTTAATGATGTTAATTTTCTAGCAGACCAGTGCAGCTATGGGTATAAATCTGCTTAAATCAACCAATTATGAAAATAAAACAAAGTTAAGATAATTTACTCAAACAAGCAAATTGTGCAGATAATGATGTTAATTTTCTAATAGACCATTGCCGTTTAGGGTATAAATCTGCTTCAATCAACGAATTTTTGTTAATACCACAAAGTTGAGTTAAACCATTACAACAAGCAGTATGTGTAGATAATGATGTTAATCTCATAGTTGACAAGTGCAGTTATGGGTATAAAGCTGCTTAAATCAACGAATTATGTTAATACAATTAAGTTAAAATAAGCCACTAAAACGAGCAAAGTGAGCAGTTAATGATGTAAATTTTCTAGTAGACCAGTCCAGTTATGGGTATAATGCTGCTTAAATCAACAAATTATGTTAGTACAACAAAGTGAGGATAAACCATAAAAACAAGGAAATTGTGTTGTTAATGATGTTAATCTTTTAGACAACCAGTGCCATTATGGGTGCCGTTATGGGTCTGCTTATATCAACGGATTATGTTAATACAACAAAGTTAAGATAAAGCATTAAAACGAGCTTTTTGAGTAGTTAATGATGTTTACTTCCTAGAAGACCAGTGCCGTTATGGGTATAAATCTGCTTAAATCAGCGAATTATGTTAAAACAACTAAGTTAAAATAAATGAATCCAACAAGATATTTGTGTAGTTAATGATGTTAATTTTCTACTAGGCCAGTATTGTTATGGGTATAAAGCTGCTTTAATCAACGAATTATATCAATTCAACAAAGTTGAGTTAAAACATTACAACAAGCAATATGTGTAGTTAATAATGTAAATATCATAGTAAACTAGTGCTGTTATTGTTATATAGCTGCTTTAATAAAAGAATTATGTTAATACCACAAAGTTGGGTTGAACAATTACAACAAGCAACATGTGTAGTTAATTATGTTAATTTCTTAGCAAAGCAGTGCAGTTATGGGTATAAAGCTGATTAAATCAATGAAATATGTTAGTACAACGAAATAAAGATAAAGCATAGAAAGGAGCAAATTGTGTAGTTAATGATGTTAAATTTCTACTAGACAAGTGCAGTTATGGTTATAAATTGCCTTCAATCAACGAATTATGTTAATACCAAAAAGTTAAGTTAAACCATTACAACAAGCAGTATGTGTAGATAATGATGTTAATCTCATAGTTGACAAGTGCTGTTATGGGTATAAAGCTGCTTAAATCAACAAATTATGTTAATACAACAAAGCTAGGATAAACCATTCAAACAAGCAAATTGTGTAGTTAATTAGGTTATCTTCCAAGTACTCCAGTGCAGTTATAGGTATCAAGCTGCTTAAGTCAACAAATTAAGTTAATACAACAAAGTTAGAAAAAACCACTAAAACAACCAAATTGTGTTAAGTTCCAAGTTAAATAGTTCAGTTATGGGTATAACGCTGCTTCAAACAACGAAATATGTTAGTAAAACAAAATAAAGATAAGGCATAAAAACGAGTAAATTTTGCAGTTAATAATGTCAATTTTCTAGTAGACCAGTGCAGTTATGGGTATAAATCGGCTTCAATCAATGAATTTTGTTAATACCACAAAGTTGAGTTGAACCATTAAAACAAGCAGTATGTGTAGATAATGGTGTTAATTTCATAGTTGACAAGTGAAGTTATGGGTATAAAGCTGCTCAAATCAACGAATTATGTTAATACAACAAAGTTAGGATAAACCATTCTAACAAGCAATATTTGTAGTTAATTATATTATCTTCTAAGTTAACCAGTGTAGTTATGGGTATAACGCTGCTTAAATCAACGAAATATGTTAGTACCAGAAAGTTGAGTAATACTATTCAAACAAGCAAGTAATACAGTTAATGATGTTAATTTTCTAGTAGACCAGTGCAGCTTTGGCTATAAATCTGCTTAAATCAACCAATTATGTTAATAAAACAAAGTTAAGATAATTTATTCGAACAAGCAAATTGTGCAGTTAATGATGTTAATTTTCTAATAGACCATTGCCGTTATTGGTATAAAGCTACTAAAATCAAGGAATTATGTTAATACAACTAAGTTCAGATAAACCATTAAAACGAGCAAATTGAGCAGTTAATGATGAAAATTTTCTAGTAGACCAGTCCAGTTATGGGTTTGAAGCGGCTTAAATTAACGAATTAAGTTAGTACAACAAAATTAGGATAAACCACAAAAACAAGCAAATTGTGTAGTTAATGATGTTAATCTTTTAGCAAACCAGTGCCATTATGGGTATAAAGCTGCTTATATCAGCGGTTTATGTTAATACAACGAAGTTAAGATAAAGCATTAAAAGGAGCAAATTAAGTAGTTAATGATGTTAAATTCCTAGTAGACCAGTGCAGTTATGGGTATAAAGCTGCTTAAATCAACCAATTATGCTAATAGAACAAAGTTAAGTTAAAGAATTAACACGAGCAAATTGAGTAGTTAGTGATGTTAAATTCCTAGTAGACCAGTGCAGTTTTGGGTATAAAGCTGCTTAAAGCAACCAATTATGTTAATAAAACAAAGTTAAGATAATTTATTCGAACAAGCAAATTGTGCAGTTAATGATGTTAATTTTCTAATAGACCAGTGCCGTTATTGGTATAAAGCTACTAAAATCAAGGAATTATGTTAATACAACTAAGTTCAGATAAACCATTAAAACGAGCAAATTGAGCAGTTAATGATGAAAATTTTCTAGTAGACCAGTCCAGTTATGGGTTTGAAGCGGCTTAAATTAACGAATTAAGTTAGTACAACAAAATTAGGATAAACCACAAAAACAAGCAAATTGTGTAGTTAATGATGTTAATCTTTTAGCAAACCAGTGCCATTATGGGTTTAAAGCTGCTTATATCAGCGGTTTATGTTAATACAACGAAGTTAAGATAAAGCATTAAAAGGAGCAAATTAAGTAGTTAATGATGTTAAATTCCTAGTAGACCAGTGCAGTTATGGGTATAAAGCTGCTTAAATCAACCAATTATGCTAATAGAACAAAGTTAAGTTAAAGAATTAACACGAGCAAATTGAGTAGTTAGTGATGTTAAATTCCTAGTAGACCAGTGCAGTTTTGGGTATAAAGCTGCTTAAAGCAACCAATTATGTTAATAAAACAAAGTTAACATAAACCATTCAAACAAGCAGATTGTGTAGTTAATGATGTTAATCTTTTATCAAACCAATGTCGTTATGGGTATAAGGCTGCTTATATCAACGGTTTATGTTAATACAACTATTTTAAAATAAATCAATCAAACAAGCAATTTGTGTAGTTAATGATGGTAATTTTCTAGTAGACCAGTGCAGTTATGGGTATAAAGCTGCTTAAATCAACGAATTATATAAATTCAACAAAGTTGAGTTAAACCATTACAACAAGCAATATGTGTAGTATATAATGTTAATATCCTAGTAAACTAGAGCTGTTATGGGTATATAGCTGCTTTAATAAACGAATTATGATAATACCACAATGTTGACTTAAACCATTACAACAAGCAATATGTGTTGTTATTTATGTTAATGTTTTAGCAAGGCAGTTCCGTTTTGGGTATAAACCTGCTTAAATCAGCAAATTATATTAAAGCAACTAAGTTAGAATAAATCAATCAAACAAGCAAGTTGACTAGTTAATGATTTTAAATCCCTAGTAGACAAGTGCTGTTATGGGTATAAAGCTGCTTTAATCAGCGAATTATGTTAAAATAACAAAGTTAGGATAAACCTTTCAAACAAGCAAATTGTGTAGTTAATAATTTTAATATTTTAGCAAACCAGTGTCTTTATGGGTATGAAGCTGCTTAAATCAACCAATTATGTTGATAAAACAAAGTTAAGGTAAACTATTCAAACAACAAATTGTGCAGTAAATGATGTTAGTCTTCTAATAGACCAGTGCTGTTATTGGTATAAAGCTGCTTAAATCAAAGAATTATGTTAATACAACAAAGTTAGGATAAACCGAAAAAACAAGCAAATTGAGTAGTCAATGTTGTTAAATTCCTAGTAGACTAGTGCCGTTATGGGTATAAATCTGCTTACATCAGCTAATTATGTTAAAACAATTAAGTTGAAATATATCAAACAAGCAAATTTTCTAGATAATGATGTTGATTTTCTAGTACACCAGTGCAGTTATGGGTACAAAGCTGCTTAAATTAACGAATTATGTTAATACAAGAAAATTGAGTTAAACCATTACAAGAAGCAATATGTGTAGTTAATAATGTTAATATCCTAATAAACTAGTGCCGTTATGGGTATAAAGCTGCTTTAATCACCAAATTATGTTAAACAACAAAGTTAAGATAAACTATTCAAAGAAGCAAAGTGTGCAGTTAATGATGTAAATTTTCTAATAAACCAGTGCTGTTATGTGTATAAAGGTGCTTAAATCAACGAAATATGATAATACAACAAAGTTAGGATAAACCACAAAAACAAGCTCATTGTGTAGTTAATGATGTTATTCTTTTAGCAAACCAGTGCCATTATGGGTATAAAGCTTCTTAAATCAGCAAATTATGTTAATACAACAAAGTTAGGATAAACAACAAAAATAAGCAAATTCCTTAGTTAATGATGTTAATCTTTTAGCAAGCCAGTGCCATTATGGGTATAAAGGTGCTTAAATCAACGAAATTTATCAATTCAACAAAGTTGATTTAAAACATTGCAACAAGCAACATGTGTAGTTAATGATGTTAATATTTTAGCAAACCAGTGCCGTTATGGGTATAAATCTGCTTATAGCAACGGATTATGTTAGTAAAACAAAGTAAAGATAAACCACAAAAACAAGCAAATTGTGTAGTTAATGTTTGTAATTTTTTGCAAGCCAGTGTCGTTATGAGTATAAAGCTGCTTATATAAATGGATTCTGTTAATACAAGGAAGCAATCAAAAGTCAAGTAATCAAACTACACAGCTGTATAAGATAAAGCATTAAAACGAGTAAATTGAGTAGTTACTGATTTTATTTTCTATCAGTAACTACTCAAACCATTGTAACTACTCAAATCGTTGTAATAAATTATTACAACAAGCAGTATGTGTAGATAATGATGTTAATTTCATAGTTGACAAGTACAATTATGGGTATAAAGCTGCTTATATCAACAAATTATGTTAAAAAAACAAAGTTAAGATAAACCACAAAAATAAGCAATTGTGTAGTTAATGATGTTAAATTTTTAGCAAACCAGTGTCGTTATGGGTATAAAGCTGCTTTAATCAGCGAATTATGTTAAAACAACAAACTTGGGATAGACCTTTCAAACAAACAAATTGTGTAGTTAATGATGTTATCTTCCTAGTAGACCAATGCAGTTATAGGTATAAAGCTGCTTAAGTCAACGAATTATGTTAATAGAACAAAGTAAAGATAAAACACAAAAACAAGCAATATATGTAGTTAATGATGTTAATTTTCTAGTAGACCAATGCACTTATGGGTATAAATCGGCTTAAATCAACCAATTATGTTAAAACAACAATGTTAAGATATACTATTCAAGCAAGCAAATTGTTTAGTTAATGATGTTAATCTTTTAGCAAACCAGTGCCATTATGGGTATTGAGGTGCATAAATCAACGAAATGTATTAATTCAACAAAGTTGATTTAAAACATTACAACAAGCAATATGTGTAGTTAATAATGTTAATATTTAAGCAAACCAGTGCCGTTATGGGTATAAAGCTGCTTAAATCAACCAATTATGTTAATAAAACAAAGTTAAGTTAAAGAATTAAAAGGAGCAAATTGAGTAGTTAGTGATGTTAAATTCCTAGTAGACCAAAGCAGTTTTGGGTATAAAGCTGCTTAAAGCAACCAATTATGTTAATAAAACAAAGTTAACATAAACCATTCAAACAAGCAGACTGTGTAGTTAATGATGTTAATCTTTTATCAAACCAATGTTGTTATGGGTATTAAGGTGCTTAAATCAACGAAATATATTAATTCAACAAAGTTGATTTGAAACATTACAACAAGCAATATGTGTAGTTAATAATGTTAATATTTTAGCAAACCAGTGCCGTTATGGGTATAAAGCTGCTTAAATTAACCAATTATGTTAATACAACTATTTTAAAATAAATCAATCAAACAAGCAATTTGTGTAGTTAATGATGTTAATTTTCTAGTAGACCTGTTCGGTTTTGGGTATAAAGCTGCTTAAATCAGCAAATTATTTTAAAACAACTAAGTTAAACTAAATCAATCAAACAAGCAAGTTGACTAGTTAATGATTTTAAATCCCTAGTAGACCAGTGCCGTTATGGGTATAAAACTGCTTTAATCCGCGAATTATGTTAAAATAACAAAGTTAGGATAAACCTTTCAAACAAGAAAATTGTGTTGTTAATAATTTTAAGATTTTAGCAAACCAGTGTCTTTATGGGTATAAAGCTGCTTAAATCAACCAATTATGTTGATAAAAAAAAGTTAAGGTAAACTATTCAAAACAAATTGTGCAGTTGATAATGTTAGTCTTCTAATAGACCAGTGCTATTATGGGTATAAAGCTGCTTAAATCAACGAATTATGCTAATACAACAAAGTTAGGATAAACAACAAAAACAAGCAAATTCCTAGTTAATGATGTTAATCTTTTAGCAAACCAGTGCCATTATGGGTATAAAGGTGCTTAAATCAACGAAATATATCCATTCAACAAAGTTGATTTAAAACATTGCAACAAGCAATATGTGTAGTTAATGTTTGTAATTTTTTGCAAGCCAGTGTCGTTATGAGTATAAAGCTGCTTATATCAACGGATTCTGTTAATACAAGGAAGCAATCAAATGTCAAGTAATCAAACTACACTGCTGTATAAGATAAAGCATTAAAACGAGCAAATTGAGAAGTTACTGATTTTAACTTCTATCAGTAACTACTCAAACCATTGTAACTACTCAAATCGTTGTAATAAATTATTACAACAAGCAGTATGTGTAGATAATGATGTTAATTTCATAGTTGACAAGTACAATTATGGGTATAAAGCTGCTTATATCAACAAATTATGTTAATAAAACAAAGTTAAGATAAACCACAAAAATAAGCAATTGTGTAGTTAATGATGTTAATTTTTTAGCAAACCAGTAATGTTATGGGTATAAAGCTGCTTTAAGCAGCGAATTATGTTAAAACAACAAAGTTGGGATAGACCTTTCAAACAAACAAATTGTCTAGTTAATGATGTTATCTTCCTAGTAGACCAATGCAGTTATAGGTAAGAAGCTGCTAAAGTCACCAAATTATGTAAATACAACTAAGTTAAAGTAAGCCATTAAAACGAGCAAATTGTGTAGTTAATGATGTTAATTATTAGCAAACAAGTGTCGTTATTGGTATAAAGCTGCTTATATCAATGGATTATGTTAATACAATGAAGTTAAGATAAAGCATTAAAACGAGCAAATTGAGGAGTTACTGATTTTAATTTCCAAGTAGACAAGTGCCGTTACCCATAACTGCTTTAATCAGCAAATTATGTTAAACAACAAAGTTAGGATAAACCTTTTAAACAAGCAAATTCTCTAGTTAATGATGTTATCTTCCTAGTAGACCAGTGCAGATATAGGTATAAAGCTGCTTAAGTCAACGAATTATGTTAATACAGCAAAGTTAAGTTAAAGAATTAAAAGGAGCAAATTGAGTAGTTAGTGATGTTAAATTCCTGGTAGACCAGTGCAGTTATGGGTATAAAGCTGCTTAAAGCAACCAATTATGTTAATAAAACAAAGTTAAGATATACCATTCAAACAAGCAGATTGTGTAGTTAATGATGTAAATTTTCTAATAAACCAGTGCTGTTATGTGTATAAAGGTGCTTAAATCAATGAAATATGATAATACAGCAAAGTTAGGATAAACCACAAAAACAAGCAAATTCCTTAGTTAATGATGTTAATCTTTTAGCAAACCAGTGTCGTTATGGGTATAAAGCTGCCTATATCAATGGATTATGGTAATACAACGAAGTTAAGATAAAGCATTAAAACCAGCCAATGGAGTAGTTAATAATGTTAATATCCTAGTAAACTAGTGGAGTTTTGGGTATAAAGCTGCTTTAATCAGCAAATTATGTTAAACAACAAAGTTAAGATAAACTATTCAAAGAAGCAAATTGTGCAGTTAATGATGTAAATTTTCTAATAAACCAGTGCTGCTATGTGTATAAAGGTGCTTAAATCAAAGAAATATTATAATACAACAAAGTTAGGATAAACCACAAAAACAAGCTCATTGTGTAGTTAATGATGTTATTCTTTTAGCCAACCAGTGCCATTATGGGTATAAAGCTTCTTAAATCAGCAAATTATGTTAAAACAACTAGGCTAAAATAAATCAATCAAACAAGCAATATGTGTAGTTAAAAATGTTAATATTTTAGCAAACCAGTGCCGTTATGGGTATAAAGCTGCTTATATCAACGGATTATGTTAATACAACGAAGTTAAGATAAAGCATTAAGGAGCAAATTGAGTAGTTAATGATGTTACATTCCTAGTAGACCAGTGCAATTATGGGTATAAAGCTGCTTAAGTCATCACATTATTTTAATACAGCTAAGTTAAAATAAACCATTAAAACGAGCAAATTGAGTAGTCAATGATGTTAATTTCATAGTTGACAAGTGCAGTTATGGGTATAAAGCTGCTTAAATGAACGAATTATGTTAATACAACAAAGTTAGGATACACCAAAAAAACAAGCAAATTGTGTAGTTAATGATGTTAATTCTTTAGCAAACCAGTGTCGTTATGGGTATAAAGCTGCCTATAGCAATGGATTATGGTAATACAACGAAGTTAAGATAAAACATTAAAACCAGCAAATTGTGTCGTTAATTATTTTAATATTTTAGCAAACCAGAGTCTTTATGGGTATAAAGCTGCTTTAATCAGCAAATTATGTTAAACAACAAAGTTAAGATAAACTATTCAAACAAGCAGAAGGGGAAGTTAATGATGTTAATCTTTTAGCAAACCAGTGCCATTATGGGCATAAAGGTGCTTAAATCAACGAAATATATAAATTCAACAAAGTTGATTTAAAACATTACAACAAGCAATATGTGTAGTTAATGATGTTAAATTCTTAGTAGCCCAGTGCAGTTATGGGTATAAAGCTGCTTACGTCATCACATTATTTTATTACAGCTAAGTTAAAATAAGCCATTAAAACGAGCAAATTGAGTAGTCAATGATGTTAATTTCATAGTTGACAAGTGCAGTTATGGGTATAAAGCTGCTTAAATGAACGAATTATGTTAATACAACAAAGTTAGGATACACCAAAAAAACAAGCAAATTGTGTAGTTAATGATGTTAATTCTTTAGCAAAGCAATGTCGTTATGGGTATAAAGCTGCCTATATCAATGGATTATGGTAATACAACGAAGTTAAGATAAAGCATTAAAACCAGCAAATTGAGTAGTTAACGATTTTAAATTCATAGTAGACCAGTTCAGTTATGGGTATAAAGCTGCTTTAATCAGCAAATTATGTTAAACAACAAAGTTAAGATAAACTATTCAAACAAGCAAAAGGGGAAGTTAATGATGTTAATCTTTTAGCAAACCAGTGCCATTATGGGTATAAAGGTGCTTAAATCAACGAAATATATAAATTCAACAAAGTTGATTTAAAACCTTACAACAAGCAATATGTGTAGTTAATGATGTTAAATTCCTAGTAGACCAGTGCAGTTATGGGTATAAAGCTGCTTAAAGCAACCAATTATGTTAATAAGACAAAGTAAAGATATACCATTCAAACAAGCAGATTGTGTAGTTAATGATATTAATCCTTTAGCAAACCAGTGCCGTTATCTTTTAGCAAACCAGTGCCAGTAACCAGTGCCGTTGCTTATATCAACGGTTTATGTTAGTAAAACGAACTTAAAATAAAGCATTAAAAGGAGCAAATTGAGTAGTTAATGATGTTAAATTCCTAGTAGGCCAATGCAGTTATGGGTATAAAGCTGCTTAAATCAATTAATTATGTTAATAAAACAAAGTTAAGATAATGCATTAAAACGAGCTTCTTGAGTAGTAAATGATGTTTAATTCCTAATAGAAAAGTGTCGTTGTGGGTATAAATCTTCTTAAATCAGCTAATCATGTTAAAAGATTTAAGTTGAAATAAATCAATCAAACCAGCAAATTTTCTAGTTAATGATTCTGATTTTCTAGTAGACCAGTGCAGTTATGGGTATAAATCGGCTTAAATCAACCAATTATGTTAAAACAACAAAGTTAAGATATACTTTTCAAGCAAGCAAATTGTGTAGTTAATGATGTTATTCTTTTAGCAAACCAGTGCCATTAAGGGTATAAAGGTGCTTAAATCAACGAAATATTTCAATTGAACAAAGTTGATTTAAAACATTACAACAAGCAATATGTGTAGTTAATGATGTTAATATTTTAGCAAACCAGTGCCGTTATGGGTATAAAGCTGCTTATATCAACAGATTATGTTAATACAACGAAATTAAGACAGAGCATTAAAAGGAGCAAATTGAGTAGTTAATGATGTTAAATTTCTAGTAGACCAGTGTAGTTATGGGTATAAAGCTGCTTAAAGCAACCAATTATGTCAATAAAACAAAGTTCAGATATACCATTCAAACAAGCAGATTGTGTAGTTAATGATATTAATCTTTTAGCAAACCAGTGCTGTTATGGGTATAAAGCTGCTTATATCAATGGATTATGTTAATACAACGAAGTTAAGATAAAGCATTAAGACGAGCTTTTTGTGTAGTAAATGATGTTTAATTCCTAATAGAAAAGTGCAGTTATGGGTATAAATCGGCTTACAATCAACCAATTATGTTAAAACAACAAAGTTAAGATATACTATTCAAGCAAGCAAATTGTTTAGTTAATGATGGTAACTCTTTAGCAAACCAGTGTTGTTATGGGTATAAAGCTGCCAATTTGAATGGATTATGTTAATACAACAAAATTAGGATAAACCACAAAAACAAGCTCATTTTGTAGTTAATGATGTTATTCTTTTAGCAAACCAGTGCCATTATCGGTATAGAGCTGCTTTAATCAGCAAATTATGTTAAACAACGAAGTTAAGATAAACTATTCAAACAAGCAAATTGTGCAGTTAATGATAAAAAGTTTCTAATAAACCAGTGCTGTAATGTGTATAAAGGTGCTTAAATAAACGAAACATGATAATACAACTAAGTTAGGATAAACCGCAAAAACAAGCTCATTGTGTAGTTAATGATGTTATTCTTTTAGCAAACCAGTGCCATTATGGGATGTTAAAACAACTAAGCTGAAATAAATCAATCAAACAAGCAAATTGTGTAGTTAATGATGTAAATTCTTAAAAGACAAGTGCAATTATGGGTATAAAGGTGCTTAAATCAACAAAATATATCAATTCAACAAAGTTGATTTAAAACATTACAACAAGCAATATGTGTAGTTAATGATGTTAAATTCTTAGTAGCCCAGTGCAGTTATGGGTATAAAGCTGCTTACGTCATCACATTATTTTATTACAGCTAAGTTAAAATAAGCCATTAAAACGAGAAAATTGAGTAGTCAATGATGTTAATTTCATAGTTGACAAGTGCAGTTATGGGTATAAAGCTGCTTAAATGAACGAATTATGTTAATACAACAAAGTTAGGATACACCAAAAAAACAAGCAAATTCCTTAGTTAATGATGTTAATCTTTTAGCAAACCAGTGTCGTTATGGGTATAAAGCTGCCTATATCAATGGATTATGGTAATACAACGAAGTTAAGATAAAGCATCAAAACCAGCCAATTGAGTAGTTAATAATGTTAATATCCTAGTAAACTAGTGGAGTTTTGGGTATAAAGCTGCTTTAATCAGCAAATTATGTTAAACAACAAAGATAAGATAAACTATTCAAAGAAGCAAATTGTGCAGTTAATGATGTAAATTTTCTAATAAACCAGTGCTTCTATGTGTATAAAGGTGCTTAAATCAAAGAAATATTATAATACAACAAAGTTAGGATAAACCACAAAAACAAGCTCATTGTTTAGTTAATGATGTTATTCTTTTAGCAAACCAGTGCCATTATGGGTATAAAGCTTCTTAAATCAGCAAATTATGTTAAAACAACTAGGCTAAAATAAATCAATCAAACAAGCAATATGTGTAGTTAAAAATGTTAATATTTTAGCAAACCAGTGCCGTTATGGGTATAAAGCTGCTTATATCAACGGATTATGTTAATACAACGAAGTTAAGATAAAGCATTAAAAGGAGCAAATTGAGTAGTTAATGATGTTACATTCCTAGTAGACCAGTGCAATTATGGGTATAAAGCTGCTTAAGTCATCACATTATTTTAATACAGCTAAGTTAAAATAAACCATTAAAACGAGCAAATTGAGTAGTCAATGATGTTGATTTCATAGTTGGCAAGTGCAGTTATGGGTATAAAGCTGCTTAAATGAACGAATTATGTCAATACAACAAAGTTAGGATACACCACTAAAACAAGCAAATTGTGTAGTTAATGATGTTAATTCTTTAGCAAACCAGTGTCGTTATGGGTATAAAGATGCCTATAGCAATGGATTATGGTAATACAACGAAGTTAAGATAAAACATTAAAACCAGCAAATTGTGTCGTTAATTATTTTAATATTTTAGCAAACCAGAGTCTTTATGGGTATAAAGCTGCTTTAATCAGCAAATTATGTTAAACAACAAAGTTAAGATGAACTATTCAAAGAAGAAAATTGTGCAGTTAATGATGTAAATTTTCTAATAAACTATGGCTGTTATGTGTATAAAGGTGCTTAAATCAACGAAATATGATAATACAACAAAGTTAGGATAAACCACAAAAACAAGCTCATTGTGTAGTTAATGATGTTTTTCTTTTAGCAAGCCAGTGCCATTATGGGTATAAAGCTGCTTAAGTCAACGAAATATATCAATTCAAAAAAGTCTAGCTAAACCATTACAACAAGCAATATGTGTAGTTAATAATGTTAATAACCTAGTAAACTAGAAATGTTATGGTATGTAGCTGCTTTAATAAACGAATTATGTTAATTCCACAAAATTGAGTTAAACCATTACAACAAAAAAATTGTGTAGTTAATGATGTTATCTTTCTAGTAGCCCAGTGCAGTTATGGGTATAAAGCTGCTTACGTCATCACATTATTTTAATACAGCTAAGTTAAAATAAACCATTAAAACGAGCAAATTGAGTAGTCAATGATGTTAATTTCATAGTTGGCAAGTGCAGTTATGGGTATAAAGCTGCTTAAATGAACGAATTATGTCAATACAACAAAGTTAGGATACACCACTAAAACAAGCAAATTGTGTAGTTAATGATGTTAATTCTTTAGCAAACCAGTGTCGTTATGGGTATAAAGCTGCCTATAGCAATGGATTATGGTAATACAACGAAGTTAAGATAAAACATTAAAACCAGCAAATTGTGTCGTTAATTATTTTAATATTTTAGCAAACCAGAGTCTTTATGGGTATAAAGCTGCTTTAATCAGCAAATTATGTTAAACAACAAAGTTAAGATGAACTATTCAAAGAAGAAAATTGTGCAGTTAATGATGTAAATTTTCTAATAAACTATGGCTGTTATGTGTATAAAGGTGCTTAAATCAACGAAATATGATAATACAACAAAGTTAGGATAAACCACAAAAACAAGCTCATTGTGTAGTTAATGATGTTATTCTTTTAGCAAGCCAGTGCCATTATGGGTATAAAGCTTCTTAAATCAGCAAATTATGTTAAAACAACTAGGCTAAAATAAATCAATCAAACAAGCAATATGTGTAGTTAAAAATGTTAATATTTTAGCAAACCAGTGCCGTTATGGGTATAAAGCTGCTTATATCAACGGATTATGTTAATACAACGAAGTTAAGATAAAGCATTAAAAGGAGCAAATTGAGTAGTTAATGATGTTACATTCCTAGTAGACCAGTGCAATTATGGGTATAAAGCTGCTTAAGTCATCACATTATTTTAATACAGCTAAGTTAAAATAAACCATTAAAACGAGCAAATTGAGTAGTCAATGATGTTAATTTCATAGTTGGCAAGTGCAGTTATGGGTATAAAGCTGCTTAAATGAACGAATTATGTCAATACAACAAAGTTAGGATACACCACTAAAACAAGCAAATTGTGTAGTTAATGATGTTAATTCTTTAGCAAACCAGTGTCGTTATGGGTATAAAGCTGCCCATAGCAATGGATTATGGTAATACAACGAAGTTAAGATAAAACATTAAAACCAGCAAATTGTGTCGTTAATTATTTTAATATTTTAGCAAACCAGAGTCTTTATGGGTATAAAGCTGCTTTAATCAGCAAATTATATTAAACAACAAAGTTAAGATGAACTATTCAAAGAAGAAAATTGTGCAGTTAATGATGTAAATTTTCTAATAAACTATGGCTGTTATGTGTATAAAGGTGCTTAAATCAACGAAATATGATAATACAACAAAGTTAGGATAAACCACAAAAACAAGCTCATTGTGTAGTTAATGATGTTATTCTTTTAGCAAACCAGTGCCATTATGGGTATAAAGCTTCTTAAATCAGCAAATTATGTTAAAACAACTAGGCTAAAATAAATCAATCAAACAAGCAATATGTGTAGTTAAAAATGTTAATATTTTAGCAAACCAGTGTCGTTATGGGTATAAAGCTGCCAATATGAATGGATTATGTTAATACAACATAGTTAGGATAAATCACAAAAACAAGCTCATTGTGTAGTTAATGATGTTATTCTTTTAGCAAACCAGTGCCATTATGGGTATAAAGCTTCTTAAATCAGCAAATTATGTTAAAACAACTAGGCTAAAATAAATCAATCAAACAAGCAATATGTGTAGTTAAAAATGTTAATATTTTAGCAAACCAGTGCCGTTATGGGTATAAAGCTGCTTATATCAACGGATTATTTTAATACAACGAAGTTAAGATAAAGCATTAAAAGGAGCAAATTGAGTAGTTAATGATGTTAAATTCCTAGTAGACCAGTACAATTATGGGTATAAAGCTGCTTAAGTCAACGAAATATATCAATTCAAAAAAGTCTAGCTAAACCATTACAACAAGCAATATGTGTAGTTAATAATGTTAATAACCTAGTAAACTAGTAATGTTATGGTATGTAGCTGCTTTAATAAACGAATTATGTTAATTTCACAAAGTTGAGTCAAACCATTACAACAAAAAAATTGTGTAGTTAATGATGTTATCTTTCTAGTAGCCCAGTGCAGTTATGGGTATAAAGCTGCTTACGTCATCACATTATTTTATTACAGCTAAGTTAAAATAAGCCATTAAAACGAGCAAATTGAGTAGTCAATGATGTTAATTTCATAGTTGACAAGTGCAGTTATAGGTATAAAGCTGCTTAAATGAACGAATTATGTTAATACAACAAAGTTAGGATACACCAAAAAAACAAGCAAATTGTGTAGTTAATGATGTTAATTCTTTAGCAAAGCAATGTCGTTATGGGTATAAAGCTGCCTATATCAATGGATTATGGTAATACAACGAAGTTAAGATAAAGCATTAAAACCAGCAAATTGAGTAGTTAACGATTTTAAATTCATAGTAGACCAGTTCAGTTATGGGTATAAAGCTGCTTTAATCAGCAAATTATGTTAAACAACAAAGTTAAGATAAACTATTCAAACAAGCAAAAGGGGAAGTTAATGATGTTAATCTTTTAGCAAACCAGTGCCATTATGGGTATAAAGCTGCTTATATCAACGGATTATGTTAATGCAACGAAGTTAAGATAAAGCATTAAAAGGAGCAAATTGAGTAGTTAATGATGTTACATTCCTAGTAGACCAGTGCAATTATGGGTATAAAGCTGCTTAAGTCATCACATTATTTTAATACAGCTAAGTTAAAATAAACCATTAAAACGAGCAAATTGAGTAGTCAATGATGTTAATTTCATAGTTGACAAGTGCAGTTATGGGTATAAAGCTGCTTAAATGAACGAATTATGTCAATACAACAAAGTTAGGATACACCACTAAAACAAGCAAATTGTGTAGTTAATGATGTTAATTCTTTAGCAAACCAGTGTCGTTATGGGTATAAAGCTGCCTATAGCAATGGATTATGGTAATACAACGAAGTTAAGATAAAACATTAAAACCAGCAAATTGTGTCGTTAATTATTTTAATATTTTAGCAAACCAGAGTCTTTATGGGTATAAAGCTGCTTTAATCAGCAAATTATGTTAAACAACAAAGTTAAGATGAACTATTCAAAGAAGAAAATTGTGCAGTTAATGATTTAAATTTTCTAATAAACTATGGCTGTTATGTGTATAAAGGTGCTTAAATCAACGAAATATGATAATACAACAAAGTTAGGATAAACCACAAAAACAAGCTCATTGTGTAGTTAATGATGTTATTCTTTTAGCAAGCCAGTGCCATTATGGGTATAAAGCTTCTTAAATCAGCAAATTATGTTAAAACAACTAGGCTAAAATAAATCAATCAAACAAGCAATATGTGTAGTTAAAAATGTTAATATTTTAGCAAACCAGTGCCGTTATGGGTATAAAGCTGCTTATATCAACGGATTATTTTAATACAACGAAGTTAAGATAAAGCATTAAAAGGAGCAAATTGAGTAGTTAATGATGTTAAATTCCTAGTAGACCAGTACAATTATGGGTATAAAGCTGCTTAAGTCAACGAAATATATCAATTCAAAAAAGTCTAGCTAAACCATTACAACAAGCAATATGTGTAGTTAATAATGTTAATAACCTAGTAAACTAGTAATGTTATGGTATGTAGCTGCTTTAATAAACGAATTATGTTAATTCCACAAAGTTGAGTTAAACCATTACAACAACAAAATTGTGTAGTTAATGATGTTATCTTTCTAGTAGCCCAGTGCAGTTATGGGTATAAAGCTGCATACGTCATCACATTATTTTATTACAGCTAAGTTAAAATAAACCATTAAAACGAGCAAATTGAGTAGTCAATGATGTTAATTTCATAGTTGACAAGTGCAGTTATGGGTATAAAGCTGCTTAAATAAACGAATTATGTTAATACAACAAAGTTAGGATACACCAAAAAAACAAGCAAATTGTGTAGTTAATGATGTTAATTCTTTAGCAAAGCGGTGTCGTTATGGGTATAAAGCTGCCTATATCAATGGATTATGGTAATACAACGAAGTTAAGATAAAGCATTAAAACCAGCAAATTGAATAGTTAACGATTTTAAATTCATAGTAGACCAGTTCAGTTATGGGTATAAAGCTGCTTTAATCAGCAAATTATGTTAAAACAACTAGGCTAAAATAAATCAATCAAACAAGCAATATGTGTAGTTAAAAATGTTAATATTTTAGCAAACCAGTGCCGTTAGGGGTATAAAGCTGCTTATATCAACGGATTATTTTAATACAACGAAGTTAGAATAAAGCATTAAAAGGAGCAAATTGAGTAGTTAATGATGTTAAATTCCTAGTAGACCAGTACAATTATGGGTATAAAGCTGCTTAAGTCAACGAAATATATCAATTCAAAAAAGTCTAGCTAAACCATTACAACAAGCAATATGTGTAGTTAATAATGTTAATAACCTAGTAAACTAGTAATGTTATGGTATGTAGCTGCTTTAATAAACGAATTATGTTAATTCCCCCTAGTTGAGTTAAACCATTACAACAAAAAAATTGTGTAGTTAATGATGTTATCTTTCTAGTAGCCCAGTGCAGTTATGGGTATAAAGCTGCTTACGTCATCACATTATTTTATTACAGCTAAGTTAAAATAAACCATTAAAACGAGCAAATTGAGTAGTCAATGATGTTAATTTCATAGTTGACAAGTGCAGTTATGGGTATAAAGCTGCTTAAATGAACGAATTATGTTAATACAACAAAGTTAGGATACACCAAAAAAACAAGCAAATTGTGTAGTTAATGATGTTAATTCTTTAGCAAAGCAGTGTCGTTATGGGTATAAAGCTCCCTATATCAATGGATTATGGTAATACAACGAAGTTAAGATAAAGCATTAAAACCAGCAAATTGAGTAGTTAATGATTTTAAATTCATAGTAAACCAGTTCAGTTATGGGTATAAAGCTGCTTTAATCAGCAAATTATAGTAAACAACAAAGTAAAGATAAACTATTCAAACAAGCAAATTGTGTAGTTAATGATGTTAATCTTTTAGCAAACCAGTGCCATTATTGGTATAAAGGTGCTTAAATCAACGAAATATATAAATTCAACAAAGTTGATTTAAAACATTACAACAAGCAATATGTGTAGTTAATGATGTTAAATTCTTAGTAGCCCAGTGCAGTTATGGGTATAAAGCTGCTTACGTCATCACATTATTTTATTACAGCTAAGTTAAAATAAGCCATTAAAACGAGCAAATTGAGTAGTCAATGATGTTAATTTCATAGTTGACAAGTGCAGTTATGGGTATAAAGCTGCTTAAATGAACGAATTATGTTAATATAACAAAGTTAGGATACACCAAAAAAACAAGCAAATTGTGTAGTTAGTGATGTTAATTCTTTAGCAAAGCAATGTCGTTATGGGTATAAAGCTGCCTATATCAATGGATTATGGTATAACAACGAAGTTAAGATAAAGCATTAAAACCAGAAAATTGAGTAGTTAACGATTTTAAATTCATAGTAGACCAGTTCAGTTATGGGTATAAAGCTGCTTTAATCAGCAAATTATGTTAAACAACAAAGTTAAGATAAACTATTCAAACAAGCAAAAGGGGAAGTTAATGATGTTAATCTTTTAGCAAACCAGTGCCATTATGGGTATAAAGGTGCTTAAATCAACGAAATATATAAATTCAACAAAGTTGATTTAAAACATTACAACAAGCAATATGTGTAGTTAATGATGTTAAATTCTTAGTAGCCTAGTGCAGTTATGGGTATAAAGCTGCTTACGTCATCACATTATTTTATTACAGCTATGTTAAAATAAGCCATTAAAACGAGCAAATTGAGTAGTCAATGATGTTAATTTCATAGTTGACAAGTGCACTTATGGGTATAAAGCTGCTTAAATGAACGAATTATGTTAATACAACAAAGTTAGGATACACCAAAAAAACAAGCAAATTGTGTAGTTAATGATGTTAATTCTTTAGCAAAGCAATGTCGTTATGGGTATAAAGCTGCCTATATCAATGGATTATAGTAATACAACGAAGTTAAGATAAAGCATTAAAACCAGCAAATTGAGAAGTTAACGATTTTAAATTCATAGTAGACCAGTTCAGTTATGGGTATAAAGCTGCTTTAATCAGCAAATTATGTTAAACAACAAAGTTAAGATAAACTATTCAAACAAGCAAAAGGGGAAGTTAATGATGTTAATCTTTTAGCAAACCAGTGCCATTATGGGTATAAAGCTGCTTATATCAACGGATTATGTTAATACAACGAAGTTAAGATAAAGCATTAAAAGGAGCAAATTGAGTAGTTAATGATGTTACATTCCTAGTAGACCAGTGCAATTTTGGGTATAAAGCTGCTTAAGTCATCACATTATTTTAATACAGCTAAGTTAAAATAAACCATTAAAACGAGCAAATTGAGTAGTCAATGATGTTAATTTCATAGTTGGCAAGTGCAGTTATGGGTATAAAGCTGCTTAAATGAACGAATTATGTCAATACAACAAAGTTAGGATACACCACTAAAACAAGCAAATTGTGTAGTTAATGATGTTAATTCTTTAGCAAACCAGTGTCGTTATGGGTATAAAGCTGCCCATAGCAATGGATTATGGTAATACAACGAAGTTAAGATAAAACATTAAAACCAGCAAATTGTGTCGTTAATTATTTTAATATTTTAGCAAACCATAGTCTTTATGGGTATAAAGCTGCTTTAATCAGCAAATTATATTAAACAACAAAGTTAAGATGAACTATTCAAAGAAGAAAATTGTGCAGTTAATGATGTAAATTTTCTAATAAACTATGGCTGTTATGTGTATAAAGGTGCTTAAATCAACGAAATATGATAATACAACAAAGTTAGGATAAACCAAAAAAACAAGCTCATTGTGTAGTTAATGATGTTTTTCTTTTAGCAAACCAGTGCCATTATGGGTATAAAGCTTCTTAAATCAGCAAATTATGTTAAAACAACTAGGCTAAAATAAATCAATCAAACAAGCAATATGTGTAGTTAAAAATGTTAATATTTTAGCAAACCAGTGTCGTTATGGGTATAAAGCTGCCAATATGAATGGATTATGTTAATACAACATAGTTAGGATAAATCACAAAAACAAGCTCATTGTGTAGTTAATGATGTTATTCTTTTAGCAAACCAGTGCCATTATGGGTATAAAGCTTCTTAAATCAGCAAATTATGTTAAAACAACTAGGCTAAAATAAATCAATCAAACAAGCAATATGTGTAGTTAAAAATGTTAATATTTTAGCAAACCAGTGCCGTTATGGGTATAAAGCTGCTTATATCAACGGATTATTTTAATACAACGAAGTTAAGATAAAGCATTAAAAGGAGCAAATTGAGTAGTTAATGATGTTAAATTCCTAGTAGACCAGTACAATTATGGGTATAAAGCTGCTTAAGTCAACGAAATATATCAATTCAAAAAAGTCTAGCTAAACCATTACAACAAGCAATATGTGTAGTTAATAATGTTAATAACCTAGTAAACTAGTAATGTTATGGTATGTAGCTGCTTTAATAAACGAATTATGTTAATTCCACAAAGTTGAGTTAAACCATTAAAACAAAAAAATTGTGTAGTTAATGATGTTATCTTTCTAGTAGCCCAGTGCAGTTATGGGTATAAAGCTGCTTACGTCATCACATTATTTTATTACAGCTAAGTTAAAACAAGCCATTAAAACGAGCAAATTGAGTAGTCAATGATGTTAATTTCATAGTTGACAAGTGCAGTTATAGGTATAAAGCTGCTTAAATGAACGAATTATGTTAATACAACAAAGTTAGGATACACCAAAAAAACAAGCAAATTGTGTAGTTAATGATGTTAATTCTTTAGCAAAGCAATGTCGTTATGGGTATAAAGCTGCCTATATCAATGGATTATGGTAATACAACGAAGTTAAGATAAAGCATTAAAACCAGCAAATTGAGTAGTTAACGATTTTAAATTCATAGTAGACCAGTTCAGTTATGGGTATAAAGCTGCTTTAATCAGCAAATTATGTTAAACAACAAAGTTAAGATAAACTATTCAAACAAGCAAAAGGGGAAGTTAATGATGTTAATCTTTTAGCAAACCAGTGCCATTATGGGTATAAAGCTGCTTATATCAACGGATTATGTTAATGCAACGAAGTTAAGATAAAGCATTAAAAGGAGCAAATTGAGTAGTTAATGATGTTACATTCCTAGTAGACCAGTGCAATTATGGGTATAAAGCTGCTTAAGTCATCACATTATTTTAATACAGCTAAGTTAAAATAAACCATTAAAACGAGCAAATTGAGTAGTCAATGATGTTAATTTCATAGTTGACAAGTGCAGTTATGGGTATAAAGCTGCTTAAATGAACGAATTATGTCAATACAACAAAGTTAGGATACACCACTAAAACAAGCAAATTGTGTAGTTAATGATGTTAATTCTTTAGCAAACCAGTGTCGTTATGGGTATAAAGCTGCCTATAGCAATGGATTATGGTAATACAACGAAGTTAAGATAAAACATTAAAACCAGCAAATTGTGTCGTTAATTATTTTAATATTTTAGCAAACCAGAGTCTTTATGGGTATAAAGCTGCTTTAATCAGCAAATTATGTTAAACAACAAAGTTAAGATGAACTATTCAAAGAAGAAAATTGTGCAGTTAATGATTTAAATTTTCTAATAAACTATGGCTGTTATGTGTATAAAGGTGCTTAAATCAACGAAATATGATAATACAACAAAGTTAGGATAAACCACAAAAACAAGCTCATTGTGTAGTTAATGATGTTATTCTTTTAGCAAGCCAGTGCCATTATGGGTATAAAGCTTCTTAAATCAGCAAATTATGTTAAAACAACTAGGCTAAAATAAATCAATCAAACAAGCAATATGTGTAGTTAAAAATGTTAATATTTTAGCAAACCAGTGCCGTTATGGGTATAAAGCTGCTTATATCAACGGATTATTTTAATACAACGAAGTTAAGATAAAGCATTAAAAGGAGCAAATTGAGTAGTTAATGATGTTAAATTCCTAGTAGACCAGTACAATTATGGGTATAAAGCTGCTTAAGTCAACGAAATATATCAATTCAAAAAAGTCTAGCTAAACCATTACAACAAGCAATATGTGTAGTTAATAATGTTAATAACCTAGTAAACTAGTAATGTTATGGTATGTAGCTGCTTTAATAAACGAATTATGTTAATTCCACAAAGTTGAGTTAAACCATTACAACAACAAAATTGTGTAGTTAATGATGTTATCTTTCTAGTAGCCCAGTGCAGTTATGGGTATAAAGCTGCATACGTCATCACATTATTTTATTACAGCTAAGTTAAAATAAACCATTAAAACGAGCAAATTGAGTAGTCAATGATGTTAATTTCATAGTTGACAAGTGCAGTTATGGGTATAAAGCTGCTTAAATAAACGAATTATGTTAATACAACAAAGTTAGGATACACCAAAAAAACAAGCAAATTGTGTAGTTAATGATGTTAATTCTTTAGCAAAGCGGTGTCGTTATGGGTATAAAGCTGCCTATATCAATGGATTATGGTAATACAACGAAGTTAAGATAAAGCATTAAAACCAGCAAATTGAGAAGTTAACGATTTTAAATTCATAGTAGACCAGTTCAGTTATGGGTATAAAGCTGCTTTAATCAGCAAATTATGTTAAAACAACTAGGCTAAAATAAATCAATCAAACAAGCAATATGTGTAGTTAAAAATGTTAATATTATAGCAAACCAGTGCCGTTAGGGGTATAAAGCTGCTTATATCAACGGATTATTTTAATACAACGAAGTTAGAATAAAGCATTAAAAGGAGCAAATTGAGTAGTTAATGATGTTAAATTCCTAGTAGACCAGTACAATTATGGGTATAAAGCTGCTTAAGTCAACGAAATATATCAATTCAAAAAAGTCTAGCTAAACCATTACAACAAGCAATATGTGTAGTTAATAATGTTAATAACCTAGTAAACTAGTAATGTTATGGTATGTAGCTGCTTTAATAAACGAATTATGTTAATTCCCCCTAGTTGAGTTAAACCATTACAACAAAAAAATTGTGTAGTTAATGATGTTATCTTTCTAGTAGCCCAGTGCAGTTATGGGTATAAAGCTGCTTACGTCATCACATTATTTTATTACAGCTAAGTTAAAATAAACCATTAAAACGAGCAAATTGAGTAGTCAATGATGTTAATTTCATAGTTGACAAGTGCAGTTATGGGTATAAAGCTGCTTAAATGAACGAATTATGTTAATACAACAAAGTTAGAATACACCAAAAAAACAAGCAAATTGTGTAGTTAATGATGTTAATTCTTTAGCAAAGCAGTGTCGTTATGGGTATAAAGCTGCCTATATCAATGGATTATGGTAATACAACGAAGTTAAGATAAAGCATTAAAACCAGCAAATTGAGTAGTTAATGATTTTAAATTCATAGTAAACCAGTTCAGTTATGGGTATAAAGCTGCTTTAATCAGCAAATTATAGTAAACAACAAAGTAAAGATAAACTATTCAAACAAGCAAATTGTGTAGTTAATGATGTTAATCTTTTAGCAAACCAGTGCCATTATTGGTATAAAGGTGCTTAAATCAACGAAATATATAAATTCAACAAAGTTGATTTAAAACATTACAACAAGCAATATGTGTAGTTAATGATGTTAAATTCTTAGTAGCCCAGTGCAGTTATGGGTATAAAGCTGCTTACGTCATCACATTATTTTATTACAGCTAAGTTAAAATAAGCCATTAAAACGAGCAAATTGAGTAGTCAATGATGTTAATTTCATAGTTGACAAGTGCAGTTATGGGTATAAAGCTGCTTAAATGAACGAATTATGTTAATATAACAAAGTTAGGATACACCAAAAAAACAAGCAAATTGTGTAGTTAATGATGTTAATTCTTTAGCAAAGCAATGTCGTTATGGGTATAAAGCTGCCTATATCAATGGATTATGGTATAACAACGAAGTTAAGATAAAGCATTAAAACCAGAAAATTGAGTAGTTAACGATTTTAAATTCATAGTAGACCAGTTCAGTTATGGGTATAAAGCTGCTTTAATCAGCAAATTATGTTAAACAACAAAGTTAAGATAAACTATTCAAACAAGCAAAAGGGGAAGTTAATGATGTTAATCTTTTAGCAAACCAGTGCCATTATGGGTATAAAGGTGCTTAAATCAACGAAATATATAAATTCAACAAAGTTGATTTAAAACATTACAACAAGCAATATGTGTAGTTAATGATGTTAAATTCTTAGTAGCCTAGTGCAGTTATGGGTATAAAGCTGCTTACGTCATCACATTATTTTATTACAGCTATGTTAAAATAAGCCATTAAAACGAGCAAATTGAGTAGTCAATGATGTTAATTTCATAGTTGACAAGTGCACTTATGGGTATAAAGCTGCTTAAATGAACGAATTATGTTAATACAACAAAGTTAGGATACACCAAAAAAACAAGCAAATTGTGTAGTTAATGATGTTAATTCTTTAGCAAAGCAATGTCGTTATGGGTATAAAGCTGCCTATATCAATGGATTATAGTAATACAACGAAGTTAAGATAAAGCATTAAAACCAGCAAATTGAGAAGTTAACGATTTTAAATTCATAGTAGACCAGTTCAGTTATGGGTATAAAGCTGCTTTAATCAGCAAATTATGTTAAACAACAAAGTTAAGATAAACTATTCAAACAAGCAAAAGGGGAAGTTAATGATGTTAATCTTTTAGCAAACCAGTGCCATTATGGGTATAAAGCTGCTTATATCAACGGATTATGTTAATACAACGAAGTTAAGATAAAGCATTAAAAGGAGCAAATTGAGTAGTTAATGATGTTACATTCCTAGTAGACCAGTGCAATTTTGGGTATAAAGCTGCTTAAGTCATCACATTATTTTAATACAGCTAAGTTAAAATAAACCATTAAAACGAGCAAATTGAGTAGTCAATGATGTTAATTTCATAGTTGGCAAGTGCAGTTATGGGTATAAAGCTGCTTAAATGAACGAATTATGTCAATACAACAAAGTTAGGATACACCACTAAAACAAGCAAATTGTGTAGTTAATGATGTTAATTCTTTAGCACACCTGTGTCGTTATGGGTATAAAGCTGCCCATAGCAATGGATTATGGTAATACAACGAAGTTAAGATAAAACATTAAAACCAGCAAATTGTGTCGTTAATTATTTTAATATTTTAGCAAACCAGAGTCTTTATGGGTATAAAGCTGCTTTAATCAGCAAATTATATTAAACAACAAAGTTAAGATGAACTATTCAAAGAAGAAAATTGTGCAGTTAATGATGTAAATTTTCTAATAAACTATGGCTGTTATGTGTATAAAGGTGCTTAAATCAACGAAATATGATAATACAACAAAGTTAGGATAAACCACAAAAACAAGCTCATTGTGTAGTTAATGATGTTATTCTTTTAGCAAACCAGTGCCATTATGGGTATAAAGCTTCTTAAATCAGCAAATTATGTTAAAACAACTAGGCTAAAATAAATCAATCAAACAAGCAATATGTGTAGTTAAAAATGTTAATATTTTAGCAAACCAGTGTCGTTATGGGTATAAAGCTGCCAATATGAATGGATTATGTTAATACAACATAGTTAGGATAAATCACAAAAACAAGCTCATTGTGTAGTTAATGATGTTATTCTTTTAGCAAACCAGTGCCATTATGGGTATAAAGCTTCTTAAATCAGCAAATTATGTTAAAACAACTAGACTAAAATAAATCAATCAAACAAGCAATATGTGTAGTTAAAAATGTTAATATTTTAGCAAACCAGTGCCGTTATGGGTATAAAGCTGCTTATATCAACGGATTATTTTAATACAACGAAGTTAAGATAAAGCATTAAAAGGAGCAAATTGAGTAGTTAATGATGTTAAATTCCTAGTAGACCAGTACAATTATGGGTATAAAGCTGCTTAAGTCAACGAAATATATCAATTCAAAAAAGTCTAGCTAAACCATTACAACAAGCAATATGTGTAGTTAATAATGTTAATAACCTAGTAAACTAGTAATGTTATGGTATGTAGCTGCTTTAATAAACGAATTATGTTAATTCCACAAAATTGAGTTAAACCATTACAACAAAAAAATTGTGTAGTTAATGATGTTATCTTTCTAGTAGCCCAGTGCAGTTATGGGTATAAAGCTGCTTACGTCATCACATTATTTTAATACAGCTAAGTTAAAATAAACCATTAAAACGAGCAAATTGAGTAGTCAATGATGTTAATTTCATAGTTGGCAAGTGCAGTTATGGGTATAAAGCTGCTTAAATGAACGAATTATGTCAATACAACAAAGTTAGGATACACCACTAAAACAAGCAAATTGTGTAGTTAATGATGTTAATTCTTTAGCAAACCAGTGTCGTTATGGGTATAAAGCTGCCTATAGCAATGGATTATGGTAATACAACGAAGTTAAGATAAAACATTAAAACCAGCAAATTGTGTCGTTAATTATTTTAATATTTTAGCAAACCAGAGTCTTTATGGGTATAAAGCTGCTTTAATCAGCAAATTATGTTAAACAACAAAGTTAAGATGAACTATTCAAAGAAGAAAATTGTGCAGTTAATGATGTAAATTTTCTAATAAACTATGGCTGTTATGTGTATAAAGGTGCTTAAATCAACGAAATATGATAATACAACAAAGTTAGGATAAACCACAAAAACAAGCTCATTGTGTAGTTAATGATGTTATTCTTTTAGCAAGCCAGTGCCATTATGGGTATAAAGCTTCTTAAATCAGCAAATTATGTTAAAACAACTAGGCTAAAATAAATCAATCAAACAAGCAATATGTGTAGTTAAAAATGTTAATATTTTAGCAAACCAGTGCCGTTATGGGTATAAAGCTGCTTATATCAACGGATTATGTTAATACAACGAAGTTAAGATAAAGCATTAAAAGGAGCAAATTGAGTAGTTAATGATGTTACATTCCTAGTAGACCAGTGCAATTATGGGTATAAAGCTGCTTAAGTCATCACATTATTTTAATACAGCTAAGTTAAAATAAACCATTAAAACGAGCAAATTGAGTAGTCAATGATGTTAATTTCATAGTTGGCAAGTGCAGTTATGGGTATAAAGCTGCTTAAATGAACGAATTATGTCAATACAACAAAGTTAGGATACACCACTAAAACAAGCAAATTGTGTAGTTAATGATGTTAATTCTTTAGCAAACCAGTGTCGTTATGGGTATAAAGCTGCCCATAGCAATGGATTATGGTAATACAACGAAGTTAAGATAAAACATTAAAACCAGCAAATTGTGTCGTTAATTATTTTAATATTTTAGCAAACCAGAGTCTTTATGGGTATAAAGCTGCTTTAATCAGCAAATTATATTAAACAACAAAGTTAAGATGAACTATTCAAAGAAGAAAATTGTGCAGTTAATGATGTAAATTTTCTAATAAACTATGGCTGTTATGTGTATAAAGGTGCTTAAATCAACGAAATATGATAATACAACAAAGTTAGGATAAACCACAAAAACAAGCTCATTGTGTAGTTAATGATGTTATTCTTTTAGCAAACCAGTGCCATTATGGGTATAAAGCTTCTTAAATCAGCAAATTATGTTAAAACAACTAGGCTAAAATAAATCAATCAAACAAGCAATATGTGTAGTTAAAAATGTTAATATTTTAGCAAACCAGTGCCGTTATGGGTATAAAGCTGCTTATATCAACGGATTATGTTAATACAACGAAGTTAAGATAAAGCATTAAAAGGAGCAAATTGAGTAGTTAATGATGTTACATTCCTAGTAGACCAGTGCAATTATGGGTATAAAGCTGCTTAAGTCATCACATTATTTTAATACAGCTAAGTTAAAATAAACCATTAAAACGAGCAAATTGAGTAGTCAATGATGTTAATTTCATAGTTGGCAAGTGCAGTTATGGGTATAAAGCTGCTTAAATGAACGAATTATGTCAATACAACAAAGTTAGGATACACCACTAAAACAAGCAAATTGTGTAGTTAATGATGTTAATTCTTTAGCAAACCAGTGTCGTTATGGGTATAAAGCTGCCCATAGCAATGGATTATGGTAATACAACGAAGTTAAGATAAAACATTAAAACCAGCAAATTGTGTCGTTAATTATTTTAATATTTTAGCAAACCAGAGTCTTTATGGGTATAAAGCTGCTTTAATCAGCAAATTATATTAAACAACAAAGTTAAGATGAACTATTCAAAGAAGAAAATTGTGCAGTTAATGATGTAAATTTTCTAATAAACTATGGCTGTTATGTGTATAAAGGTGCTTAAATCAACGAAATATGATAATACAACAAAGTTAGGATAAACCACAAAAACAAGCTCATTGTGTAGTTAATGATGTTATTCTTTTAGCAAACCAGTGCCATTATGGGTATAAAGCTTCTTAAATCAGCAAATTATGTTAAAACAACTAGGCTAAAATAAATCAATCAAACAAGCAATATGTGTAGTTAAAAATGTTAATATTTTAGCAAACCAGTGTCGTTATGGGTATAAAGCTGCCAATATGAATGGATTATGTTAATACAACATAGTTAGGATAAATCACAAAAACAAGCTCATTGTGTAGTTAATGATGTTATTCTTTTAGCAAACCAGTGCCATTATGGGTATAAAGCTTCTTAAATCAGCAAATTATGTTAAAACAACTAGGCTAAAATAAATCAATCAAACAAGCAATATGTGTAGTTAAAAATGTTAATATTTTAGCAAACCAGTGCCGTTATGGGTATAAAGCTGCTTATATCAACGGATTATTTTAATACAACGAAGTTAAGATAAAGCATTAAAAGGAGCAAATTGAGTAGTTAATGATATTAAATTCCTAGTAGACCAGTACAATTATGGGTATAAAGCTGCTTAAGTCAACGAAATATATCAATTCAAAAAAGTCTAGCTAAACCATTACAACAAGCAATATGTGTAGTTAATAATGTTAATAACCTAGTAAACTAGTAATGTTATGGTATGTAGCTGCTTTAATAAACGAATTATGTTAATTCCACAAAGTTGAGTTAAACCATTACAACAAAAAAATTGTGTAGTTAATGATGTTATCTTTCTAGTAGCCCAGTGCAGTTATGGGTATAAAGCTGCTTACGTCATCACATTATTTTATTACAGCTAAGTTAAAATAAGCCATTAAAACGAGCAAATTGAGTAGTCAATGATGTTAATTTCATAGTTGACAAGTGCAGTTATAGGTATAAAGCTGCTTAAATGAACGAATTATGTTAATACAACAAAGTTAGGATACACCAAAAAAACAAGCAAATTGTGTAGTTAATGATGTTAATTCTTTAGCAAAGCAATGTCGTTATGGGTATAAAGCTGCCTATATCAATGGATTATGGTAATACAACGAAGTTAAGATAAAGCATTAAAACCAGCAAATTGAGTAGTTAACGATTTTAAATTCATAGTAGACCAGTTCAGTTATGGGTATAAAGCTGCTTTAATCAGCAAATTATGTTAAAACAACTAGGCTAAAATAAATCAATCAAACAAGCAATATGTGTAGTTAAAAATGTTAATATTTTAGCAAACCAGTGCCGTTATGGGTATAAAGCTGCTTATATCAACGGATTATTTTAATACAACGAAGTTAGAATAAAGCATTAAAAGGAGCAACTTGAGTAGTTAATGATGTTAAATTCCTAGTAGACCAGTACAATTATGGGTATAAAGCTGCTTAAGTCAACGAAATATATCAATTCAAAAAAGTCTAGCTAAACCATTACAACAAGCAATATGTGTAGTTAATAATGTTAATAACCTAGTAAACTAGTAATGTTATGGTATGTAGCTGCTTTAATAAACGAATTATGTTAATTCCCCCTAGTTGAGTTAAACCATTACAACAAAAAAATTGTGTAGTTAATGATGTTATCTTTGTAGTAGCCCAGTGCAGTTATGGGTATAAAGCTGCTTACGTCATCACATTATTTTATTACAGCTAAGTTAAAATAAACCATTAAAACGAGCAAATTGAGTAGTCAATGATGTTAATTTCATAGTTGACAAGTGCAGTTATGGGTATAAAGCTGCTTAAATGAACGAATTATGTTAATATAACAAAGTTAGGATACACCAAAAAAACAAGCAAATTGTGTAGTTAATGATGTTAATTCTTTAGCAAAGCAATGTCGTTATGGGTATAAAGCTCCCTATATCAATGGATTATGGTAATACAACGAAGTTAAGATAAAGCATTAAAACCAGCAAATTGAGTAGTTAATGATTTTAAATTCATAGTAAACCAGTTCAGTTATGGGTATAAAGCTGCTTTAATCAGCAAATTATAGTAAACAACAAAGTTAAGATAAACTATTCAAACAAGCAAATTGTGTAGTTAATGATGTTAATCTTTTAGCAAACCAGTGCCATTATTGGTATAAAGGTGCTTAAATCAACGAAATATATAAATTCAACAAAGTTGATTTAAAACATTACAACAAGCAATATGTGTAGTTAATGATGTTAAATTCTTAGTAGCCCAGTGCAGTTATGGGTATAAAGCTGCTTACGTCATCACATTATTTTATTACAGCTAAGTTAAAATAAGCCATTAAAACGAGCAAATTGAGTAGTCAATGATGTTAATTTCATAGTTGACAAGTGCAGTTATGGGTATAAAGCTGCTTAAATGAACGAATTATGTTAATATAACAAAGTTAGGATACACCAAAAAAACAAGCAAATTGTGTAGTTAATGATGTTAATTCTTTAGCAAAGCAATGTCGTTATGGGTATAAAGCTGCCTATATCAATGGATTATGGTAATACAACGAAGTTAAGATAAAGCATTAAAACCAGAAAATTGAGTAGTTAACGATTTTAAATTCATAGTAGACCAGTTCAGTTATGGGTATAAAGCTGCTTTAATCAGCAAATTATGTTAAACAACAAAGTTAAGATAAACTATTCAAACAAGCAAAAGGGGAAGTTAATGATGTTAATCTTTTAGCAAACCAGTGCCATTATGGGTATAAAGGTGCTTAAATCAACGAAATATATAAATTCAACAAAGTTGATTTAAAACATTACAACAAGCAATATGTGTAGTTAATGATGTTAAATTCTTAGTAGCCTAGTGCAGTTATGGGTATAAAGCTGCTTACGTCATCACATTATTTTATTACAGCTATGTTAAAGTAAGCCATTAAAACGAGCAAATTGAGTAGTCAATGATGTTAATTTCATAGTTGACAAGTGCACTTATGGGTATAAAGCTGCTTAAATGAACGAATTATGTTAATACAACAAAGTTAGGATACACCAAAAAAACAAGCAAATTGTGTAGTTAATGATGTTAATTCTTTAGCAAAGCAATGTCGTTATGGGTATAAAGCTGCCTATATCAATGGATTATAGTAATACAACGAAGTTAAGATAAAGCATTAAAACCAGCAAATTGAGAAGTTAACGATTTTAAATTCATAGTAGACCAGTTCAGTTATGGGTATAAAGCTGCTTTAATCAGCAAATTATGTTAAACAACAAAGTTAAGATAAACTATTCAAACAAGCAAAAGGGGAAGTTAATGATGTTAATCTTTTAGCAAACCAGTGCCATTATGGGTATAAAGCTGCTTATATCAACGGATTATGTTAATACAACGAAGTTAAGATAAAGCATTAAAAGGAGCAAATTGAGTAGTTAATGATGTTACATTCCTAGTAGACCAGTGCAATTTTGGGTATAAAGCTGCTTAAGTCATCACATTATTTTAATACAGCTAAGTTAAAATAAACCATTAAAACGAGCAAATTGAGTAGTCAATGATGTTAATTTCATAGTTGGCAAGTGCAGTTATGGGTATAAAGCTGCTTAAATGAACGAATTATGTCAATACAACAAAGTTAGGATACACCACTAAAACAAGCAAATTGTGTAGTTAATGATGTTAATTCTTTAGCAAACCAGTGTCGTTATGGGTATAAAGCTGCCCATAGCAATGGATTATGGTAATACAACGAAGTTAAGATAAAACATTAAAACCAGCAAATTGTGTCGTTAATTATTTTAATATTTTAGCAAACCAGAGTCTTTATGGGTATAAAGCTGCTTTAATCAGCAAATTATATTAAACAACAAAGTTAAGATGAACTATTCAAAGAAGAAAATTGTGCAGTTAATGATGTAAATTTTCTAATAAACTATGGCTGTTATGTGTATAAAGGTGCTTAAATCAACGAAATATGATAATACAACAAAGTTAGGATAAACCACAAAAACAAGCTCATTGTGTAGTTAATGATGTTATTCTTTTAGCAAACCAGTGCCATTATGGGTATAAAGCTTCTTAAATCAGCAAATTATGTTAAAACAACTAGGCTAAAATAAATCAATCAAACAAGCAATATGTGTAGTTAAAAATGTTAATATTTTAGCAAACCAGTGTCGTTATGGGTATAAAGCTGCCAATATGAATGGATTATGTTAATACAACATAGTTAGGATAAATCACAAAAACAAGCTCATTGTGTAGTTAATGATGTTATTCTTTTAGCAAACCAGTGCCATTATGGGTATAAAGCTTCTTAAATCAGCAAATTATGTTAAAACAACTAGGCTAAAATAAATCAATCAAACAAGCAATATGTGTAGTTAAAAATGTTAATATTTTAGCAAACCAGTGCCGTTATGGGTATAAAGCTGCTTATATCAACGGATTATTTTAATACAACGAAGTTAAGATAAAGCATTAAAAGGAGCAAATTGAGTAGTTAATGATGTTAAATTCCTAGTAGACCAGTACAATTATGGGTATAAAGCTGCTTAAGTCAACGAAATATATCAATTCAAAAAAGTCTAGCTAAACCATTACAACAAGCAATATGTGTAGTTAATAATGTTAATAACCTAGTAAACTAGTAATGTTATGGTATGTAGCTGCTTTAATAAACGAATTATGTTAATTCCACAAAGTTGAGTTAAACCATTAAAACAAAAAAATTGTGTAGTTAATGATGTTATCTTTCTAGTAGCCCAGTGCAGTTATGGGTATAAAGCTGCTTACGTCATCACATTATTTTATTACAGCTAAGTTAAAACAAGCCATTAAAACGAGCAAATTGAGTAGTCAATGATGTTAATTTCATAGTTGACAAGTGCAGTTATAGGTATAAAGCTGCTTAAATGAACGAATTATGTTAATACAACAAAGTTAGGATACACCAAAAAAACAAGCAAATTGTGTAGTTAATGATGTTAATTCTTTAGCAAAGCAATGTCGTTATGGGTATAAAGCTGCCTATATCAATGGATTATGGTAATACAACGAAGTTAAGATAAAGCATTAAAACCAGCAAATTGAGTAGTTAACGATTTTAAATTCATAGTAGACCAGTTCAGTTATGGGTATAAAGCTGCTTTAATCAGCAAATTATGTTAAACAACAAAGTTAAGATAAACTATTCAAACAAGCAAAAGGGGAAGTTAATGATGTTAATCTTTTAGCAAACCAGTGCCATTATGGGTATAAAGGTGCTTAAATCAACGAAATATATAAATTCAACAAAGTTGATTTAAAACCTTACAACAAGCAATATGTGTAGTTAATGATGTTAAATTCCTAGTAGACCAGTGCAGTTATGGGTATAAAGCTGCTTAAAGCAACCAATTATGTTAATAAGACAAAGTAAAGATATACCATTCAAACAAGCAGATTGTGTAGTTAATGATATTAATCCTTTAGCAAACCAGTGCCGTTATCTTTTAGCAAACCAGTGCCAGTAACCAGTGCCGTTGCTTATATCAACGGTTTATGTTAGTAAAACGAACTTAAAATAAAGCATTAAAAGGAGCAAATTGAGTAGTTAATGATGTTAAATTCCTAGTAGGCCAATGCAGTTATGGGTATAAAGCTGCTTAAATCAATTAATTATGTTAATAAAACAAAGTTAAGATAATGCATTAAAACGAGCTTCTTGAGTAGTAAATGATGTTTAATTCCTAATAGAAAAGTGTCGTTGTGGGTATAAATCTTCTTAAATCAGCTAATCATGTTAAAAGATTTAAGTTGAAATAAATCAATCAAACCAGCAAATTTTCTAGTTAATGATTCTGATTTTCTAGTAGACCAGTGCAGTTATGGGTATAAATCGGCTTAAATCAACCAATTATGTTAAAACAACAAAGTTAAGATATACTTTTCAAGCAAGCAAATTGTGTAGTTAATGATGTTATTCTTTTAGCAAACCAGTGCCATTAAGGGTATAAAGGTGCTTAAATCAACGAAATATTTCAATTGAACAAAGTTGATTTAAAACATTACAACAAGCAATATGTGTAGTTAATGATGTTAATATTTTAGCAAACCAGTGCCGTTATGGGTATAAAGCTGCTTATATCAACAGATTATGTTAATACAACGAAATTAAGACAGAGCATTAAAAGGAGCAAATTGAGTAGTTAATGATGTTAAATTTCTAGTAGACCAGTGTAGTTATGGGTATAAAGCTGCTTAAAGCAACCAATTATGTCAATAAAACAAAGTTCAGATATACCATTCAAACAAGCAGATTGTGTAGTTAATGATATTAATCTTTTAGCAAACCAGTGCTGTTATGGGTATAAAGCTGCTTATATCAACGGATTATTTTAATACAACGAAGTTAAGATAAAGCATTAAAAGGAGCAAATTGAGTAGTTAATGATGTTAAATTCCTAGTAGACCAGTACAATTATGGGTATAAAGCTGCTTAAGTCAACGAAATATATCAATTCAAAAAAGTCTAGCTAAACCATTACAACAAGCAATATGTGTAGTTAATAATGTTAATAACCTAGTAAACTAGTAATGTTATGGTATGTAGCTGCTTTAATAAACGAATTATGTTAATTCCACAAAGTTGAGTTAAACCATTAAAACAAAAAAATTGTGTAGTTAATGATGTTATCTTTCTAGTAGCCCAGTGCAGTTATGGGTATAAAGCTGCTTACGTCATCACATTATTTTATTACAGCTAAGTTAAAATAAGCCATTAAAACGAGCAAATTGAGTAGTCAATGATGTTAATTTCATAGTTGACAAGTGCAGTTATAGGTATAAAGCTGCTTAAATGAACGAATTATGTTAATACAACAAAGTTAGGATACACCAAAAAAACAAGCAAATTGTGTAGTTAATGATGTTAATTCTTTAGCAAAGCAATGTCGTTATGGGTATAAAGCTGCCTATATCAATGGATTATGGTAATACAACGAAGTTAAGATAAAGCATTAAAACCAGCAAATTGAGTAGTTAACGATTTTAAATTCATAGTAGACCAGTTCAGTTATGGGTATAAAGCTGCTTTAATCAGCAAATTATGTTAAACAACAAAGTTAAGATAAACTATTCAAACAAGCAAAAGGGGAAGTTAATGATGTTAATCTTTTAGCAAACCAGTGCCATTATGGGTATAAAGCTGCTTATATCAACGGATTATGTTAATGCAACGAAGTTAAGATAAAGCATTAAAAGGAGCAAATTGAGTAGTTAATGATGTTACATTCCTAGTAGACCAGTGCAATTATGGGTATAAAGCTGCTTAAGTCATCACATTATTTTAATACAGCTAAGTTAAAATAAACCATTAAAACGAGCAAATTGAGTAGTCAATGATGTTAATTTCATAGTTGACAAGTGCAGTTATGGGTATAAAGCCGCTTAAATGAACGAATTATGTCAATACAACAAAGTTAGGATACACCACTAAAACAAGCAAATTGTGTAGTTAATGATGTTAATTCTTTAGCAAACCAGTGTCGTTATGGGTATAAAGCTGCCTATAGCAATGGATTATGGTAATACAACGAAGTTAAGATAAAACATTAAAACCAGCAAATTGTGTCGTTAATTATTTTAATATTTTAGCAAACCAGAGTCTTTATGGGTATAAAGCTGCTTTAATCAGCAAATTATGTTAAACAACAAAGTTAAGATGAACTATTCAAAGAAGAAAATTGTGCAGTTAATGATTTAAATTTTCTAATAAACTATGGCTGTTATGTGTATAAAGGTGCTTAAATCAACGAAATATGATAATACAACAAAGTTAGGATAAACCACAAAAACAAGCTCATTGTGTAGTTAATGATGTTATTCTTTTAGCAAGCCAGTGCCATTATGGGTATAAAGCTTCTTAAATCAGCAAATTATGTTAAAACAACTAGGCTAAAATAAATCAATCAAACAAGCAATATGTGTAGTTAAAAATGTTAATATTTTAGCAAACCAGTGCCGTTATGGGTATAAAGCTGCTTATATCAACGGATTATTTTAATACAACGAAGTTAAGATAAAGCATTAAAAGGAGCAAATTGAGTAGTTAATGATGTTAAATTCCTAGTAGACCAGTACAATTATGGGTATAAAGCTGCTTAAGTCAACGAAATATATCAATTCAAAAAAGTCTAGCTAAACCATTACAACAAGCAATATGTGTAGTTAATAATGTTAATAACCTAGTAAACTAGTAATGTTATGGTATGTAGCTGCTTTAATAAACGAATTATGTTAATTCCACAAAGTTGAGTTAAACCATTACAACAACAAAATTGTGTAGTTAATGATGTTATCTTTCTAGTAGCCCAGTGCAGTTATGGGTATAAAGCTGCATACGTCATCACATTATTTTATTACAGCTAAGTTAAAATAAACCATTAAAACGAGCAAATTGAGTAGTCAATGATGTTAATTTCATAGTTGACAAGTGCAGTTATGGGTATAAAGCTGCTTAAATGAACGAATTATGTTAATACAACAAAGTTAGGATACACCAAAAAAACAAGCAAATTGTGTAGTTAATGATGTTAATTCTTTAGCAAAGCGGTGTCGTTATGGGTATAAAGCTGCCTATATCAATGGATTATGGTAATACAACGAAGTTAAGATAAAGCATTAAAACCAGCAAATTGAGTAGTTAACGATTTTAAATTCATAGTAGACCAGTTCAGTTATGGGTATAAAGCTGCTTTAATCAGCAAATTATGTTAAAACAACTAGGCTAAAATAAATCAATCAAACAAGCAATATGTGTAGTTAAAAATGTTAATATTTTAGCAAACCAGTGCCGTTATGGGTATAAAGCTGCTTATATCAACGGATTATTTTAATACAACGAAGTTAGAATAAAGCATTAAAAGGAGCAAATTGAGTAGTTAATGATGTTAAATTCCTAGTAGACCAGTACAATTATGGGTATAAAGCTGCTTAAGTCAACGAAATTATATCAATTCAAAAAAGTCTAGCTAAACCATTACAACAAGCAATATGTGTAGTTAATAATGTTAATAACCTAGTAAACTAGTAATGTTATGGTATGTAGCTGCTTTAATAAACGAATTATGTTAATTCCCCCTAGTTGAGTTAAACCATTACAACAAAAAAATTGTGTAGTTAATGATGTTATCTTTCTAGTAGCCCAGTGCAGTTATGGGTATAAAGCTGCTTACGTCATCACATTATTTTATTACAGCTAAGTTAAAATAAACCATTAAAACGAGCAAATTGAGTAGTCAATGATGTTAATTTCATAGTTGACAAGTGCAGTTATGGGTATAAAGCTGCTTAAATGAACGAATTATGTTAATACAACAAAGTTAGGATACACCAAAAAAACAAGCAAATTGTGTAGTTAATGATGTTAATTCTTTAGCAAAGCAGTGTCGTTATGGGTATAAAGCTGCCTATATCAATGGATTATGGTAATACAACGAAGTTAAGATAAAGCATTAAAACCAGCAAATTGAGTAGTTAATGATTTTAAATTCATAGTAAACCAGTTCAGTTATGGGTATAAAGCTGCTTTAATCAGCAAATTATAATAAACAACAAAGTTAAGATAAACTATTCAAACAAGCAAATTGTGTAGTTAATGATGTTAATCTTTTAGCAAACCAGTGCCATTTTTGGTATAAAGGTGCTTAAATCAACGAAATATATAAATTCAACAAAAATGATTTAAAACATTACAACAAGCAATATGTGTAGTTAATGATGTTAAATTCTTAGTAGCCCAGTGCAGTTATGGGTATAAAGCTGCTTACGTCATCACATTATTTTATTACAGCTAAGTTAAAATAAGCCATTAAAACGAGCAAATTGAGTAGTCAATGATGTTAATTTCATAGTTGACAAGTGCAGTTATGGGTATAAAGCTGCTTAAATGAACGAATTATGTTAATATAACAAAGTTAGGATACACCAAAAAAACAAGCAAATTGTGTAGTTAATGATGTTAATTCTTTAGCAAAGCAATGTCGTTATGGGTATAAAGCTGCCTATATCAATGGATTATGGTAATACAACGATGTTAAGATAAAGCATTAAAACCAGCAAATTGAGTAGTTAACGATTTTAAATTCATAGTAGACCAGTTCAGTTATGGGTATAAAGCTGCTTTAATCAGCAAATTATGTTAAACAACAAAGTTAAGATAAACTATTCAAACAAGCAAAAGGGGAAGTTAATGATGTTAATCTTTTAGCAAACCAGTGCCATTATGGGTATAAAGGTGCTTAAATCAACGAAATATATAAATTCAACAAAGTTGATTTAAAACATTACAACAAGCAATATGTGTAGTTAATGATGTTAAATTCTTAGTAGCCTAGTGCAGTTATGGGTATAAAGCTGCTTACGTCATCACATTATTTTATTACAGCTAAGTTAAAATAAGCCATTAAAACGAGCAAATTGAGTAGTCAATGATGTTAATTTCATAGTTGACAAGTGCACTTATGGGTATAAAGCTGCTTAAATGAACGAATTATGTTAATACAACAAAGTTAGGATACACCAAAAAAACAAGCAAATTGTGTAGTTAATGATGTTAATTCTTTAGCAAAGCAATGTCGTTATGGGTATAAAGCTGCCTATATCAATGGATTATAGTAATACAACGAAGTTAAGATAAAGCATTAAAACCAGCAAATTGAGTAGTTAACGATTTTAAATTCATAGTAGACCAGTTCAGTTATGGGTATAAAGCTGCTTTAATCAGCAAATTATGTTAAACAACAAAGTTAAGATAAACTATTCAAACAAGCAAAAGGGGAAGTTAATGATGTTAATCTTTTAGCAAACCAGTGCCATTATGGGTATAAAGGTGCTTAAATCAACGAAATATATAAATTCAACAAAGTTGATTTAAAACATTACAACAAGCAATATGTGTAGTTAATGATGTTAAATTCTTAGTAGCCTAGTGCAGTTATGGGTATAAAGCTGCTTACGTCATCACATTATTTTATTACAGCTAAGTTAAAATAAGCCATTAAAACGAGCAAATTGAGTAGTCAATGATGTTAATTTCATAGTTGACAAGTGCACTTATGGGTATAAAGCTGCTTAAATGAACGAATTATGTTAATACAACAAAGTTAGGATACACCAAAAAAACAAGCAAATTGTGTAGTTAATGATGTTAATTCTTTAGCAAAGCAATGTCGTTATGGGTATAAAGCTGCCTATATCAATGGATTATAGTAATACAACGAAGTTAAGATAAAGCATTAAAACCAGCAAATTGAGTAGTTAACGATTTTAAATTCATAGTAGACCAGTTCAGTTATGGGTATAAAGCTGCTTTAATCAGCAAATTATGTTAAACAACAAAGTTAAGATAAACTATTCAAACAAGCAAAAGGGGAAGTTAATGATGTTAATCTTTTAGCAAACCAGTGCCATTATGGGTATAAAGCTGCTTATATCAATGGATTATGTTAATACAACGAAGTTAAGATAAAGCATTAAGACGAGCTTTTTGAGTAGTAAATGATGTTTAATTCCTAATAGACAAGTGCAGTTATGGGTATAATCGGCTTACAATCAACCAATTATGTTAAACAACGAAGTTAAGATAAACTATTAAAACAAGCAAATTGTGCAGTTAATGATAAAAAGTTTCTAATAAACCAGTGCTGTAGTGTGTATAAAGGTGCTTAAATAAACGAAACATGTTAATACAACTAAGTTAGGATAAACCGCAAAAACAAGCTCATTGTGTAGTTAATGATGTTATTCTTTTAGCAAACCAGTGCCATTATGGGATCTTAAAACAACTAAGCTGAAAAAAATCAATCAAACAAGCAAATTGTGTAGTTAATGATGTAAATTCTCAGTAGACAAGTGCAATTATGGGTATAAAGGTGCTTAAATCAACAAAATATATCAATTCAACAAAGTTGATTTAAAACATTACAACAAGCAATATGTGTAGTTAATGATGTTAATATTTTAGCAAACCAGTGCCGTTATGGGTATAAAGCCTCTTATATCAACAGATTATGTTAATACAACGAAATTAAGACAGAGCTTTAAAAGGAGCAAATTGAGTAGTTAATGATGTTAAATTCCTAGTAGACCAGTGTAGTTATGGGTATAAAGCTGCTTAAAGCAACCAATTATGTCAATAAAACAAAGTTAAGATATACCATTCAAACAAGCAGATTGTGTAGTTAATGATATTAATCTTTTAGCAAACCAGTGCTGTTATGGGTATAAAGCTGCTTATATCAATTGATTATGTTAATACAACGAAGTTAAGATAAAGCATTAAGACGAGCTCTTTGAGTAGTAAATGATGTTTAATTCCTAATAAACAAGTGCAGTTATGGGTATAAATCGGCTTACAATCAACCAATTATGTTAAAACAACAAAGTTAAGATATACTATTCAAGCAAGAAAATTGTTTAGTTAATGATGGTAACTCTTTAGCAAACCAGTGTTGTTACGGGTATAAAGCTGCCAATATGAATGGATTATGTTAATACAACAAAATTAGGATAAACCACAAAAACAAGCTCATTTTGTAGTTAATAATGTTATTCTTTTAGCAAACCAGTGCCATTATGGGTATAAAGCTGCTTTAATCAGCAAATTATGTTAAGCAACGAAGTTAAGATAAACTATTCAAACAAGCAAATTGTGCAGTTAATGATAAAAAGTTTCTAATAAACCAGTGCTGTAATGTGTATAAAGGTGCTTAAATAAACGAAACATGATAATACAACTAAGTTAGGATAAACCGCAAAAACAAGCTCATTGTGTAGTTAATGATGTTATTCTTTTAGCAAACCAGTGCCATTATGGGTATAAAGCTTCTTAAATCAGCAAATTATGTTAAAACAACTAGGCTAAAATAAATCAATCAAACAAGCAATATGTGTAGTTAAAAATGTTAATATTTTAGCAAACCAGTGCCGTTATGGGTATAAAGCTGCTTATATCAACGGATTATGTTAATACAACGAAGTTAAGATAAAGCATTAAAAGGAGCAAATTGAGTAGTTAATGATGTTACATTCCTAGTAGACCAGTGCAATTATGGGTATAAAGCTGCTTAAGTCATCACATTATTTTAATACAGCTAAGTTAAAATAAACCATTAAAACGAGCAAATTGAGTAGTCAATGATGTTAATTTCATAGTTGACAAGTGCAGTTATGGGTATAAAGCTGCTTAAATGAACGAATTATGTCAATACAACAAAGTTAGGATACACCACTAAAACAAGCAAATTGTGTAGTTAATGATGTTAATTCTTTAGCAAACCAGTGTTGTTACGGGTATAAAGCTGCCAATATGAATGGATTATGTTAATACAACAAAATTAGGATAAACCACAAAAACAAGCTCATTTTGTAGTTAATAATGTTATTTTTTTAGCAAACCAGTGCCATTATGGGTATAAAGCTGCTTTAATCAGCAAATTATGTTAAGCAACGAAGTTAAGATAAACTATTCAAACAAGCAAATTGTGCAGTTAATGATAAAAAGTTTCTAATAAACCAGTGCTGTAATGTGTATAAAGGTGCTTAAATAAACGAAACATGATAATACAACTAAGTTAGGATAAACCGCAAAAACAAGCTCATTGTGTAGTTAATGATGTTATTCTTTTAGCAAACCAGTGCCATTATGGGTATAAAGCTTCCTAAATCAGCAAATTATGTTAAAACAACTAGGCTAAAATAAATCAATCAAACAAGCAATATGTGTAGTTAAAAATGTTAATATTTTAGCAAACCAGTGCCGTTATGGGTATAAAGCTGCTTATATCAACGGATTATGTTAATACAACGAAGTTAAGATAAAGCATTAAAAGGAGCAAATTGAGTAGTTAATGATGTTACATTCCTAGTAGACCAGTGCAATTATGGGTATAAAGCTGCTTAAGTCATCACATTATTTTAATACAGCTAAGTTAAAATAAACCATTAAAACGAGCAAATTGAGTAGTCAATGATGTTAATTTCATAGTTGACAAGTGCAGTTATGGGTATAAAGCTGCTTAAATGAACGAATTATGTCAATACAACAAAGTTAGGATACACCACTAAAACAAGCAAATTGTGTAGTTAATGATGTTAATTCTTTAGCAAACCAGTGTCGTTATGGGTATAAAGCTGCCTATAGCAATGGATTATGGTAATACAACGAAGTTAAGATAAAACATTAAAACCAGCAAATTGTGTCGTTAATTATTTTAATATTTTAGCAAACCAGAGTCTTTATGGGTATAAAGCTGCTTTAATCAGCAAATTATGTTAAACAACAAAGTTAAGATGAACTATTCAAAGAAGAAAATTGTGCAGTTAATGATGTAAATTTTCTAATAAACTATGGCTGTTATGTGTATAAAGGTGCTTAAATCAACGAAATATGATAATACAACAAAGTTAGGATAAACCACAAAAACAAGCTCATTGTGTAGTTAATGATGTTATTCTTTTAGCCAACCAGTGCCATTATGGGTATAAAGCTTCTTAAATCAGCAAATTATGTTAAAACAACTAGGCTAAAATAAATCAATCAAACAAGCAATATGTGTAGTTAAAAATGTTAATATTTTAGCAAACCAGTGCCGTTATGGGTATAAAGCTGCTCATAAGCTTTCAAACGAGCAAATTGAGTAGTTAGTGATGTTAAATTCCTAGTAGACCAGTGTAATTATGGGTATAAAGGTGCTTAAGTCAACGAAATACATCAATTAAAAAATTCTAGTTAAACTATTACAACAAGCAATATGTGTAGTTAATAATGTTAATAACCTAGTAAACTAGTGCTGTTATGTTTATATAGCAACTCTGATAAACGAATTATGATAATACCACAATGTTGACTTAAACCATTACAACAAGGAATATGTGTAGTTATTTATGTAAATGTTCTAGCAAAGCAGTGCCTTTATAGGTATAAAAATGCTTAAATCAGCGAATTATGTTAAAACAACTAAGTTAAAATAAATCAATCAAACAAGCAAGTTGACTAGTTAAAGATTTTAAATCCCTAGTAGACCAGTGCTGTTATGGGTATAAAGCTGCTCAAATCAACGAATTATGTTAAAACAACAAAGTAAGGATAAACCTTTGAAACGAGCAAATTGAGTAGTTAGTGATGTTAAATTCCTAGTAGACCAGTGCCGTTATTGGTATAAATCTTCTTAAATCAGCTAATTATGTTAAAACATTTAAGTTGAAATAAATAAATCAAACAAGCAAATTTTCTAGTTAATGATGTTTATTTTCTAGTAGCCCAGTGCAGTTATGGGTATAAAGCTGCTTAAGTCATCACATTATTTTAATACAGCTAAGTTAAATTAAGCCATTAAACGAGCAAATTGAGTAGTCAATGTTGTTAATTTCATAGTTGACAAGTGCAGTTATGGGTATAAGGTGCTTAAATCAACAAAATATATCAATTCAACAAATATGATTTAAAACATTACAACAAGCAATATGTGTAGTTAATGATGTTAATATTTTAGCAAACCAGTGCCGTTATGGGTATAAAGCTGCTTGTATCAACGGATTATGTTAATACAACGAAGTTAAGATAAGGCATTAAAAGGAGCAAATTGAGTAGTTAATGATGTTAATTTCATAGTTGACAAGTGCCGTTATAGCTATAAATCTTCTTCAATCAGCTAATTATGATAAAACATTTAAGTTGAAATAAATCAGTCAAACAAGCAAATTTTCTAGTTAATGATGTTGATTTTCTAGTAGACCAGTGCAGTTATGGGTACAAAGCTGCTTATATCAACAAATTATGTTAATAAAAAAAAGTTAAGTTAAAGAAATAAAACGAGCAAATTGAGTAGTTAATGATCTTAATCTTTTAGCAAACCAGTGCTGTTATGGGTATAAGGCTTCTTATATCAACGGTTTATGTAAATACAACTATTTTAAAATAAATCAATCAAACAAGCAATTTGTGTAGTTAATGATGTTAATGTTCTAGTAGACCAGTGCAGTTATGGGTATAAAGCTGCTTAAATCCACGAATTATGTTAATACAACGAGGTTAAGACAAAGCATTAAAACGAGCAAATTTTGTAGTTAATGATGAAAATGTTCTGCTAGACCAGTGTAGTTATTGGTATAAAGCTTCTTAAGTCATCGAATTATGTTTATACAAGAAAGTTAGGATAAACCACTATAACAAGCAAATTGTGTAGTTAATGATGTTGATATTTTAGCAAACTAGTGCAATTATGGGTATAAAACTGGTTAAATCAATGAAATATATCAATTCAACAAAGTTGATTTAAAACATTACAACAAGCAATATGTGTAGTTAATGATGTTAATATTTTAGCAAACCAGTGCCGTTATGGGTATAAAGTTGCTTATATCAACGAATTATGTTGATACAACAAAGTTAGGATACACCAAAAAAACAAGCAAATTGTGTAGTTAATGATGTTAATCTTTAAGCAAACCAGTGCAATTATGGGTATAAGGGTGCTTAAATCAACGAAATATATCAATTCAACAAAGTTGATTTAAAACATTACAACAAGCAATATGTGTAGTTAATAATGCTAATATTTTAACAAACCAGTGCCGTTATTGGTATAAAGCTGCTTATATCAACGAATTATGTTAATACAACGAAGTTAAGATAAAGCATTAAAAGGAGCAAATTGAGTAGTTAATGATGTTAAATTTCTAGTAGACCATTGCAGTTATGAATATAAAACTGCTTAAATCAACCAATTCTGCTAATAAATCAAAGTCAAGATAAACTATTCAAACAAGCAAATTGTGCAGTTAATGATGTAAATTTTCTAATAAACCAGTGCTGTTATGTGTATAAAGGTGCTTAAATCAACGAAATATATCAATTCAACAAAGTTGATTTAAAACATTACAACAAGCAAAATGTGCAGTTAATGATGTTGATATTTTAGCAAACCAGTGCCGTTATGGATATAAAGCTGCTTATATTAGCGGATTATGTTAATACAACGAAGTTAAGATAACGCATTAAAAGGAGCAAATTGAGTAGTTAATGATGTTAAATTCCTATTAGACCAGTGCAGTTATGGGTATAAAGCTGCTTAAATGAACGAATTATGTTGATACAACAAAGTTAGGATACACCAAAAAAACAAGCAAATTGTGTAGTTAATGATGTTAATCTTTAAGCAAACCAGTGCAATTATGGGTATAAGGGTGCTTAAATCAACGAAATATATCAATTCAACAAAGTTGATTTAAAACATTACAACAAGCAATATGTGTAGTTAATGATGCTAATATTTTAACAAACCAGTGCCGTTATGGGTATAAAGCTGCTTATATCAACGAATTTTGTTAATACAACGAAGTTAAGATAAAGCATTAAAAGGAGCAAATTGAGTAGTTAATGATGTTAAATTCCTAGTAGACCATTGCAGTTATGAATATAAAACTGCTTAAATCAACCAATTCTGTTAATAAATCAAAGTCAAGATAAACTATTCAAACAAGCAAATTGTGCAGTTAATGATGTAAATTTTCTAATAAACCAGTGCTGTTATGTGTATAAAGGTGCTTAAATCAACGAAATATATCAATTCAACAAAGTTGATTTAAAACATTACAACAAGCAAAATGTGCAGTTAATGATATTGATATTTTAGCAAACCAGTGCCGTTATGGGTATAAAGCTGCTTATATTAGCGGATTATGTTAATACAACGAAGTTAAGATAAAGCATTAAAAGGAGCAAATTGAGTAGTTAATGATGTTAAATTCCTAGTAGACCATTGCAGTTATGAATATAAAACTGCTTAAATCAACCAATTCTGTTAATAAATCAAAGTCAAGATAAACTATTCAAACAAGCAAATTGTGCAGTTAATGATGTAAATTTTCTAATAAACCAGTGCTGTTATGTGTATAAAGGTGCTTAAATCAACGAAATATATCAATTCAACAAAGTTGATTTAAAACATTACAACAAGCACAATGTGCAGTTAATGATGTTGATATTTTAGCAAACCAGTGCCGTTATGGGTATAAAGCTGCTTATATTAGCGGATTATGTTAATACAACGAAGTTAAGATAAAGCATTAAAAGGAGCAAATTGAGTAGTTAATGATGTTAAATTCCTAGTAGACCATTGCAGTTATGAATATAAAACTGCTTAAATCAACCAATTCTGTTAATAAATCAAAGTCAAGATAAACTATTCAAACAAGCAAATTGTGCAGTTAATGATGTAAATTTTCTAATAAACCAGTGCTGTTATGTGTATAAAGGTGCTTAAATCAACGAAATATATCAATTCAACAAAGTTGATTTAAAACATTACAACAAGCAAAATGTGCAGTTAATGATGTTGATATTTTAGCAAACCAGTGCCGTTATGGGTATAAAGCTGCTTATATTAGCGGATTATGTTATTACAACGAAGTTAAGACAAAGCATTAAAAGGAGCAAATTGAGTAGTTAATTATGTTAAATTTCTAGTGGACCAGTGCAGTTATGGGTATAAAGCTGCTTGAAGCAACCAATTATGTTAATAAAACAAAGTTAAGATATACCATTCAAACAAGCAGATTGTGTAGTTAATGATATTAATCTTTTAGCAAACCAGTGCCGTTAGTGGTATAAAGCTGCTTATATCAACGGTTTATGTTAGTAAAACGAAGTTAAAATGAAGCATTAAAAGGAGCAAATTGAGTAGTTTATGATGTTAAATTCCTAGTAGGCCAATGCAGTTATGGGTATAAAGCTGCTTAAATCAATCAATTATGTTAATAAAACAAAGTTACGATAAAGCATTGAAACGAGCTTTTTGAGTAGTAAATGATGTTTAATTCCTAATAGACAAGTGCCGTTATGGGTATAAATGTTCTTAAATCAGCTAATCATGTTAAAACATTTAAGTTGAAATAAATCAATGAAACAAGCAAATTTTCTAGTTAATGATGTTGATTTCCTAGTAGACCAGTGCAGTTATAGGTACAAAGCTGCTTAGATCAACAAATTATTTTAATAAAACAAAGTTAAGTTAAAGAATTAAAACGAGCAAATTGAGTAGTTAATGATGCTATTCTTTTAGCAAACCAGTGCCAATATGGGTATAAAGGTGCTTAAATCAACGAAATATATCAAATCAACAAAGTTGATTTAAAACATTACAACAAGCAATAAGTCCAGTTAAAGATGATAATATTTTAGCAAACCAGTGCCGTTATTGGTATAAAGCTGCTTATATCAACGGATTATGTTAATACAACGAAGTTAAGATAAAGCATTAAAACGAGCAAATGGTGTTGTTAATGTATAAATTTTCTTCTAGACCAGTGTAGTTATGGGTATAAAGCTGCTTAAGTCATCGAATTATGTTAATACAACATAGTTTGGATAAACCACTAAAACAAGCAAGTTGTGTAGTTAATGATGTTAATCTTTAAGCAAACCAGTGCAATTATGGGTATAAGGGTGCTTAAATCAACGAAATATATCAATTCAACAAAGTTGATTTAAAACATTACAACAAGCAATATGTGTAGTTAATGATGCTAATATTTTAACAAACCAGTGCCGTTATGGGTATAAAGCTGCTTATATCAACGAATTATGTTAATACAACGAAGTTAAGATAAAGCATTAAAAGGAGCAAATTGAGTAGTTAATGATGTTAAATTCCTAGTAGACCATTGCAGTTATGAATATAAAACTGCTTAAATCAACCAATTCTGTTAATAAATCAAAGTCAAGATAAACTATTCAAACAAGCAAATTGTGCAGTTAATGATGTAAATTTTCTAATAAACCAGTGCTGTTATGTGTATAAAGGTGCTTAAATCAACGAAATATATCAATTCAACAAAGTTGATTTAAAACATTACAACAAACAAAATGTGCAGTTAATGATATTGATATTTTAGCAAACCAGTGCCGTTATGGGTATAAAGCTGCTTATATTAGCGGATTATGTTAATACAACGAAGTTAAGATAAAGCATTAAAAGGAGCAAATTGAGTAGTTAATGATGTTAAATTCCTAGTAGACCATTGCAGTTATGAATATAAAACTGCTTAAATCAACCAATTCTGTTAATAAATCAAAGTCAAGATAAACTATTCAAACAAGCAAATTGTGCAGTTAATGATGTAAATTTTCTAATAAACCAGTGCTGTTATGTGTATAAAGGTGCTTAAATCAACGAAATATATCAAATCAACAAAGTTGATTTAAAACATTACAACAAGCAATAAGTCCAGTTAAAGATGATAATATTTTAGCAAACCAGTGCCGTTATTGGTATAAAGCTGCTTATATCAACGGATTATGTTAATACAACGAAGTTAAGATAAAGCATTAAAAGGAGCAAATTGAGTAGTTAATGATGTTAAATTCCTAGTAGACCAGTGCAGTTATGGGTATAAAGCTGCTCAAAGCAACCAATTATGTTAATAAAACAAAGTTATACCATTCAAACAAGCAGATTGTGTAGTTAATGATATTAATCATTTAGCAAACCAGTGCCGTTATGGGTATAAAGCTGCTTATATCAACGGTTTATGTTAGTAAAACGAAGTTAAAATGAAGCATTAAAAGGAGCAAATTGAGTAGTTAATGATGTTAAATTCCTAGTAGGCCAATGCAGTTATGGGTATAAAGCTGCTTAAATCAATTAATTATGTTAATAAAACAAAGTTACGATAAAGCATTAAAACGAGCATTTGAGTAGTTAATGATGTTAAATTCCTAGTAGACCAGTGCAGTTATGGGTATAAAGCTGCTCAAAGCAACCAATTATGTTAATAAAACAAAGTTATACCATTCAAACAAGCAGATTGTGTAGTTAATGATATTAATCTTTTAGCAAACCAGTGCCGTTATGGGTATAAAGCTGCTTATATCAACGGTTTATGTTAGTAAAACGAAGTTAAAATAAAGCATTAAAAGGAGCAAATTGAGTAGTTAATGATGTTAAATTCCTAGTAGGCCAATGCAGTTATGGGTATAAAGCTGCTTAAATCAATTAATTATGTTAATAAAACAAAGTTAAGATAAAGCATTAAAACGAGCTTTTTGAGTAGTAAATGATGATTAATTCCTAATAGACAAGTGCCATTATTTGTATAAATCTTCTTAAACCTGCTAATCATGTTGAAACATTTAAGTTGAAATAAATCAATCAAACAAGCAAATTCTCTAGTTAATGATGTTGATTTTCTAGTAGACCAGTGCAGTTATGGGTACAAAGCTGCTTATATCAATGAATTATGTTAATACAACAAAGTAAAGATAGAACACAAAAACAAGCAATATATGTAGTTAATGTTGTTAATTTTCTAGTAGACCAGTGCAGTTATGGGTATAAATCAGCTTAAATCAAACAATTATGTTAAAACAACAAAGTTAAGATATACTATTCAAGCAAGCAAATTGTGTAGTTAATGATGTTATTCTTTTACCAAACCAGTGCCGTTATGGGTATAAAGCTGCTTATATCAACAGATTATGTTAATAAAACGAAATTAAGATAAAGCATTAAAAGGAGCAAATTGAGTAGTTAATGATGTTAAATTCCTAGTAGACCAGTGCAGTTATGGGTATAAAGCTGCTTAAAGCAACTAATTATGTTAAAACAACAAAGTTAAGATATACTATTCAAGCAAGCAAATTGTGTAGTTAATGATATTAATCTTTTAGCAAACCAGTGCCGTTATGGGTATAAAGCTGCTTATATCAATGGATTATGTTAATACAACGAAGTTAATATAAAGCATTAAGATGAGCTTTTTGAGTAGTAAATGATGTTTAATTCCTAATAGACAAGTGCCGCTATGGGTATAAATCTTCTTAAATCAGCTAATCATGTTAAAACATTTAAGTTGAAATAAATCAATCAAACAAGCAAATTTTCTAGTTAATGATGTTGATTTTCTAGTAGACCAGTGCAGTTATGGGTATAAATCGGCTTAAATCAACCAATTATGTTAAAACAACAAAGTTAAGATATACTATTCAAGCAAGTAAATTGTTTAGTTAATGATGTTAACTCTTTAGCAAACCAGTGTCGTTATGGGTATAAAGCTGCCAATATGAATGGATTATGTTAATACAACATAGTTAGGATAAATCACAAAAACAAGCTCATTGTGTAGTTAATGATGTTATTCTTTAGCAAACCAGTGTTGTTACGGGTATAAAGCTGCCAATATGAATGGATTATGTTAATACAACAAAATTAGGATAAACCACAAAAACAAGCTCATTTTGTAGTTAATAATGTTATTCTTTTAGCAAACCAGTGCCATTATGGGTATAAAGCTGCTTTAATCAGCAAATTATGTTAAGCAACGAAGTTAAGATAAACTATTCAAACAAGCAAATTGTGCAGTTAATGATAAAAAGTTTCTAATAAACCAGTGCTGTAATGTGTATAAAGGTGCTTAAATAAACGAAACATGATAATACAACTAAGTTAGGATAAACCGCAAAAACAAGCTCATTGTGTAGTTAATGATGTTATTCTTTTAGCAAACCAGTGCCATTATGGGTATAAAGCTTCCTAAATCAGCAAATTATGTTAAAACAACTAGGCTAAAATAAATCAATCAAACAAGCAATATGTGTAGTTAAAAATGTTAATATTTTAGCAAACCAGTGCCGTTATGGGTATAAAGCTGCTTATATCAACGGATTATGTTAATACAACGAAGTTAAGATAAAGCATTAAAAGGAGCAAATTGAGTAGTTAATGATGTTACATTCCTAGTAGACCAGTGCAATTATGGGTATAAAGCTGCTTAAGTCATCACATTATTTTAATACAGCTAAGTTAAAATAAACCATTAAAACGAGCAAATTGAGTAGTCAATGATGTTAATTTCATAGTTGACAAGTGCAGTTATGGGTATAAAGCTGCTTAAATGAACGAATTATGTCAATACAACAAAGTTAGGATACACCACTAAAACAAGCAAATTGTGTAGTTAATGATGTTAATTCTTTAGCAAACCAGTGTCGTTATGGGTATAAAGCTGCCTATAGCAATGGATTATGGTAATACAACGAAGTTAAGATAAAACATTAAAACCAGCAAATTGTGTCGTTAATTATTTTAATATTTTAGCAAACCAGAGTCTTTATGGGTATAAAGCTGCTTTAATCAGCAAATTATGTTAAACAACAAAGTTAAGATGAACTATTCAAAGAAGAAAATTGTGCAGTTAATGATGTAAATTTTCTAATAAACTATGGCTGTTATGTGTATAAAGGTGCTTAAATCAACGAAATATGATAATACAACAAAGTTAGGATAAACCACAAAAACAAGCTCATTGTGTAGTTAATGATGTTATTCTTTTAGCCAACCAGTGCCATTATGGGTATAAAGCTTCTTAAATCAGCAAATTATGTTAAAACAACTAGGCTAAAATAAATCAATCAAACAAGCAATATGTGTAGTTAAAAATGTTAATATTTTAGCAAACCAGTGCCGTTATGGGTATAAAGCTGCTCATAAGCTTTCAAACGAGCAAATTGAGTAGTTAGTGATGTTAAATTCCTAGTAGACCAGTGTAATTATGGGTATAAAGGTGCTTAAGTCAACGAAATACATCAATTAAAAAATTCTAGTTAAACTATTACAACAAGCAATATGTGTAGTTAATAATGTTAATAACCTAGTAAACTAGTGCTGTTATGTTTATATAGCAACTCTGATAAACGAATTATGATAATACCACAATGTTGACTTAAACCATTACAACAAGGAATATGTGTAGTTATTTATGTAAATGTTCTAGCAAAGCAGTGCCTTTATAGGTATAAAAATGCTTAAATCAGCGAATTATGTTAAAACAACTAAGTTAAAATAAATCAATCAAACAAGCAAGTTGACTAGTTAAAGATTTTAAATCCCTAGTAGACCAGTGCTGTTATGGGTATAAAGCTGCTCAAATCAACGAATTATGTTAAAACAACAAAGTAAGGATAAACCTTTGAAACGAGCAAATTGAGTAGTTAGTGATGTTAAATTCCTAGTAGACCAGTGCCGTTATTGGTATAAATCTTCTTAAATCAGCTAATTATGTTAAAACATTTAAGTTGAAATAAATAAATCAAACAAGCAAATTTTCTAGTTAATGATGTTTATTTTCTAGTAGCCCAGTGCAGTTATGGGTATAAAGCTGCTTAAGTCATCACATTATTTTAATACAGCTAAGTTAAATTAAGCCATTAAACGAGCAAATTGAGTAGTCAATGTTGTTAATTTCATAGTTGACAAGTGCAGTTATGGGTATAAGGTGCTTAAATCAACAAAATATATCAATTCAACAAATATGATTTAAAACATTACAACAAGCAATATGTGTAGTTAATGATGTTAATATTTTAGCAAACCAGTGCCGTTATGGGTATAAAGCTGCTTGTATCAACGGATTATGTTAATACAACGAAGTTAAGATAAGGCATTAAAAGGAGCAAATTGAGTAGTTAATGATGTTAATTTCATAGTTGACAAGTGCCGTTATAGCTATAAATCTTCTTCAATCAGCTAATTATGATAAAACATTTAAGTTGAAATAAATCAGTCAAACAAGCAAATTTTCTAGTTAATGATGTTGATTTTCTAGTAGACCAGTGCAGTTATGGGTACAAAGCTGCTTATATCAACAAATTATGTTAATAAAAAAAAGTTAAGTTAAAGAAATAAAACGAGCAAATTGAGTAGTTAATGATCTTAATCTTTTAGCAAACCAGTGCTGTTATGGGTATAAGGCTTCTTATATCAACGGTTTATGTAAATACAACTATTTTAAAATAAATCAATCAAACAAGCAATTTGTGTAGTTAATGATGTTAATGTTCTAGTAGACCAGTGCAGTTATGGGTATAAAGCTGCTTAAATCCACGAATTATGTTAATACAACGAGGTTAAGACAAAGCATTAAAACGAGCAAATTTTGTAGTTAATGATGAAAATGTTCTGCTAGACCAGTGTAGTTATTGGTATAAAGCTTCTTAAGTCATCGAATTATGTTTATACAAGAAAGTTAGGATAAACCACTATAACAAGCAAATTGTGTAGTTAATGATGTTGATATTTTAGCAAACTAGTGCAATTATGGGTATAAAGCTGCTTAAATCAATGAAATATATCAATTCAACAAAGTTGATTTAAAACATTACAACAAGCAATATGTGTAGTTAATGATGTTAATATTTTAGCAAACCAGTGCCGTTATGGGTATAAAGTTGCTTATATCAACGAATTATGTTGATACAACAAAGTTAGGATACACCAAAAAAACAAGCAAATTGTGTAGTTAATGATGTTAATCTTTAAGCAAACCAGTGCAATTATGGGTATAAGGGTGCTTAAATCAACGAAATATATCAATTCAACAAAGTTGATTTAAAACATTACAACAAGCAATATGTGTAGTTAATAATGCTAATATTTTAACAAACCAGTGCCGTTATTGGTATAAAGCTGCTTATATCAACGAATTATGTTAATACAACGAAGTTAAGATAAAGCATTAAAAGGAGCAAATTGAGTAGTTAATGATGTTAAATTTCTAGTAGACCATTGCAGTTATGAATATAGAACTGCTTAAATCAACCAATTCTGCTAATAAATCAAAGTCAAGATAAACTATTCAAACAAGCAAATTGTGCAGTTAATGATGTAAATTTTCTAATAAACCAGTGCTGTTATGTGTATAAAGGTGCTTAAATCAACGAAATATATCAATTCAACAAAGTTGATTTAAAACATTACAACAAGCAAAATGTGCAGTTAATGATGTTGATATTTTAGCAAACCAGTGCCGTTATGGATATAAAGCTGCTTATATTAGCGGATTATGTTAATACAACGAAGTTAAGATAACGCATTAAAAGGAGCAAATTGAGTAGTTAATGATGTTAAATTCCTATTAGACCAGTGCAGTTATGGGTATAAAGCTGCTTAAATGAACGAATTATGTTGATACAACAAAGTTAGGATACACCAAAAAAACAAGCAAGTTGTGTAGTTAATGATGTTAATCTTTAAGCAAACCAGTGCAATTATGGGTATAAGGGTGCTTAAATCAACGAAATATATCAATTCAACAAAGTTGATTTAAAACATTACAACAAGCAATATGTGTAGTTAATGATGCTAATATTTTAACAAACCAGTGCCGTTATGGGTATAAAGCTGCTTATATCAACGAATTATGTTAATACAACGAAGTTAAGATAAAGCATTAAAAGGAGCAAATTGAGTAGTTAATGATGTTAAATTCCTAGTAGACCATTGCAGTTATGAATATAAAACTGCTTAAATCAACCAATTCTGTTAATAAATCAAAGTCAAGATAAACTATTCAAACAAGCAAATTGTGCAGTTAATGATGTAAATTTTCTAATAAACCAGTGCTGTTATGTGTATAAAGGTGCTTAAATCAACGAAATATATCAATTCAACAAAGTTGATTTAAAACATTACAACAAACAAAATGTGCAGTTAATGATATTGATATTTTAGCAAACCAGTGCCGTTATGGGTATAAAGCTGCTTATATTAGCGGATTATGTTAATACAACGAAGTTAAGATAAAGCATTAAAAGGAGCAAATTGAGTAGTTAATGATGTTAAATTCCTAGTAGACCATTGCAGTTATGAATATAAAACTGCTTAAATCAACCAATTCTGTTAATAAATCAAAGTCAAGATAAACTATTCAAACAAGCAAATTGTGCAGTTAATGATGTAAATTTTCTAATAAACCAGTGCTGTTATGTGCTTAAATCAACGAAATATATCAATTCAACAAAGTTGATTTAAAACATTACAACAAGCAAAATGTGCAGTTAATGATGTTGATATTTTAGCAAACCAGTGCCGTTATGGGTATAAAGCTGCTTATATTAGCGGATTATGTTATTACAACGAAGTTAAGACAAAGCATTAAAAGGAGCAAATTGAGTAGTTAATTATGTTAAATTTCTAGTGGACCAGTGCAGTTATGGGTATAAAGCTGCTTGAAGCAACCAATTATGTTAATAAAACAAAGTTAAGATATACCATTCAAACAAGCAGATTGTGTAGTTAATGATATTAATCTTTTAGCAAACCAGTGCCGTTAGTGGTATAAAGCTGCTTATATCAACGGTTTATGTTAGTAAAACGAAGTTAAAATGAAGCATTAAAAGGAGCAAATTGAGTAGTTTATGATGTTAAATTCCTAGTAGGCCAATGCAGTTATGGGTATAAAGCTGCTTAAATCAATCAATTATGTTAATAAAACAAAGTTACGATAAAGCATTGAAACGAGCTTTTTGAGTAGTAAATGATGTTTAATTCCTAATAGACAAGTGCCGTTATGGGTATAAATGTTCTTAAATCAGCTAATCATGTTAAAACATTTAAGTTGAAATAAATCAATGAAACAAGCAAATTTTCTAGTTAATGATGTTGATTTTCTAGTAGACCAGTGCAGTTATAGGTACAAAGCTGCTTAGATCAACAAATTATTTTAATAAAACAAAGTTAAGTTAAAGAATTAAAACGAGCAAATTGAGTAGTTAATGATGCTATTCTTTTAGCAAACCAGTGCCAATATGGGTATAAAGGTGCTTAAATCAACGAAATATATCAAATCAACAAAGTTGATTTAAAACATTACAACAAGCAATAAGTCCAGTTAAAGATGATAATATTTTAGCAAACCAGTGCCGTTATTGGTATAAAGCTGCTTATATCAACGGATTATGTTAATACAACGAAGTTAAGATAAAGCATTAAAACGAGCAAATGGTGTTGTTAATGTATAAATTTTCTTCTAGACCAGTGTAGTTATGGGTATAAAGCTGCTTAAGTCATCGAATTATGTTAATACAACATAGTTTGGATAAACCACTAAAACAAGCAAGTTGTGTAGTTAATGATGTTAATCTTTAAGCAAACCAGTGCAATTATGGGTATAAGGGTGCTTAAATCAACGAAATATATCAATTCAACAAAGTTGATTTAAAACATTACAACAAGCAATATGTGTAGTTAATGATGCTAATATTTTAACAAACCAGTGCCGTTATGGGTATAAAGCTGCTTATATCAACGAATTATGTTAATACAACGAAGTTAAGATAAAGCATTAAAAGGAGCAAATTGAGTAGTTAATGATGTTAAATTCCTAGTAGACCATTGCAGTTATGAATATAAAACTGCTTAAATCAACCAATTCTGTTAATAAATCAAAGTCAAGATAAACTATTCAAACAAGCAAATTGTGCAGTTAATGATGTAAATTTTCTAATAAACCAGTGCTGTTATGTGTATAAAGGTGCTTAAATCAACGAAATATATCAATTCAACAAAGTTGATTTAAAACATTACAACAAACAAAATGTGCAGTTAATGATATTGATATTTTAGCAAACCAGTGCCGTTATGGGTATAAAGCTGCTTATATTAGCGGATTATGTTAATACAACGAAGTTAAGATAAAGCATTAAAAGGAGCAAATTGAGTAGTTAATGATGTTAAATTCCTAGTAGACCATTGCAGTTATGAATATAAAACTGCTTAAATCAACCAATTCTGTTAATAAATCAAAGTCAAGATAAACTATTCAAACAAGCAAATTGTGCAGTTAATGATGTAAATTTTCTAATAAACCAGTGCTGTTATGTGTATAAAGGTGCTTAAATCAACGAAATATATCAATTCAACAAAGTTGATTTAAAACATTACAACAAGCAAAATGTGCAGTTAATGATGTTGATATTTTAGCAAACCAGTGCCGTTATGGGTATAAAGCTGCTTATATTAGCGGATTATGTTATTACAACGAAGTTAAGACAAAGCATTAAAAGGAGCAAATTGAGTAGTTAATTATGTTAAATTTCTAGTGGACCAGTGCAGTTATGGGTATAAAGCTGCTTGAAGCAACCAATTATGTTAATAAAACAAAGTTAAGATATACCATTCAAACAAGCAGATTGTGTAGTTAATGATATTAATCTTTTAGCAAACCAGTGCCGTTAGTGGTATAAAGCTGCTTATATCAACGGTTTATGTTAGTAAAACGAAGTTAAAATGAAGCATTAAAAGGAGCAAATTGAGTAGTTTATGATGTTAAATTCCTAGTAGGCCAATGCAGTTATGGGTATAAAGCTGCTTAAATCAATCAATTATGTTAATAAAACAAAGTTACGATAAAGCATTGAAACGAGCTTTTTGAGTAGTAAATGATGTTTAATTCCTAATAGACATGTGCCGTTATGGGTATAAATCTTCTTAAATCAGCAAATCATGTTAAAACATTTAAGTTGAAATAAATCAATGAAACAAGCAAATTTTCTAGTTAATGATGTTGATTTTCTAGTAGACCAGTGCAGTTATAGGTACAAAGCTGCTTAGATCAACAAATTATTTTAATAAAACAAAGTTAAGTTAAAGAATTAAAACGAGCAAATTGAGTAGTTAATGATGCTATTCTTTTAGCAAACCAGTGCCAATATGGGTATAAAGGTGCTTAAATCAACGAAATATATCAAATCAACAAAGTTGATTTAAAACATTACAACAAGCAATAAGTCCAGTTAAAGATGATAATATTTTAGCAAACCAGTGCCGTTATTGGTATAAAGCTGCTTATATCAACGGATTATGTTAATACAACGAAGTTAAGATAAAGCATTAAAAGGAGCAAATTGAGTAGTTAATGATGTTAAATTCCTAGTAGACCAGTGCAGTTATGGGTATAAAGCTGCTCAAAGCAACCAATTATGTTAATAAAACAAAGTTATACCATTCAAACAAGCAGATTGTGTAGTTAATGATATTAATCATTTAGCAAACCAGTGCCGTTATGGGTATAAAGCTGCTTATATCAACGGTTTATGTTAGTAAAACGAAGTTAAAATGAAGCATTAAAAGGAGCAAATTGAGTAGTTAATGATGTTAAATTCCTAGTAGGCCAATGCAGTTATGGGTATAAAGCTGCTTAAATCAATTAATTATGTTAATAAAACAAAGTTACGATAAAGCATTAAAACGAGCATTTGAGTAGTTAATGATGTTAAATTTCTAGTAGACCAGTGCAGTTATGGGTATAAAGCTGCTCAAAGCAACCAATTATGTTAATAAAACAAAGTTACGATAAAGCATTGAAACGAGCTTTTTGAGTAGTAAATGATGTTTAATTCCTAATAGACAAGTGCCGTTATGGGTATAAATGTTCTTAAATCAGCTAATCATGTTAAAACATTTAAGTTGAAATAAATCAATGAAACAAGCAAATTTTCTAGTTAATGATGTTGATTTTCTAGTAGACCAGTGCAGTTATAGGTACAAAGCTGCTTAGATCAACAAATTATTTTAATAAAACAAAGTTAAGTTAAAGAATTAAAACGAGCAAATTGAGTAGTTAATGATGCTATTCTTTTAGCAAACCAGTGCCAATATGGGTATAAAGGTGCTTAAATCAACGAAATATATCAAATCAACAAAGTTGATTTAAAACATTACAACAAGCAATAAGTCCAGTTAAAGATGATAATATTTTAGCAAACCAGTGCCGTTATTGGTATAAAGCTGCTTATATCAACGGATTATGTTAATACAACGAAGTTAAGATAAAGCATTAAAACGAGCAAATGGTGTTGTTAATGTATAAATTTTCTTCTAGACCAGTGTAGTTATGGGTATAAAGCTGCTTAAGTCATCGAATTATGTTAATACAACATAGTTTGGATAAACCACTAAAACAAGCAAGTTGTGTAGTTAATGATGTTAATCTTTAAGCAAACCAGTGCAATTATGGGTATAAGGGTGCTTAAATCAACGAAATATATCAATTCAACAAAGTTGATTTAAAACATTACAACAAGCAATATGTGTAGTTAATGATGCTAATATTTTAACAAACCAGTGCCGTTATGGGTATAAAGCTGCTTATATCAACGAATTATGTTAATACAACGAAGTTAAGATAAAGCATTAAAAGGAGCAAATTGAGTAGTTAATGATGTTAAATTCCTAGTAGACCATTGCAGTTATGAATATAAAACTGCTTAAATCAACCAATTCTGTTAATAAATCAAAGTCAAGATAAACTATTCAAACAAGCAAATTGTGCAGTTAATGATGTAAATTTTCTAATAAACCAGTGCTGTTATGTGTATAAAGGTGCTTAAATCAACGAAATATATCAATTCAACAAAGTTGATTTAAAACATTACAACAAACAAAATGTGCAGTTAATGATATTGATATTTTAGCAAACCAGTGCCGTTATGGGTATAAAGCTGCTTATATTAGCGGATTATGTTAATACAACGAAGTTAAGATAAAGCATTAAAAGGAGCAAATTGAGTAGTTAATGATGTTAAATTCCTAGTAGACCATTGCAGTTATGAATATAAAACTGCTTAAATCAACCAATTCTGTTAATAAATCAAAGTCAAGATAAACTATTCAAACAAGCAAATTGTGCAGTTAATGATGTAAATTTTCTAATAAACCAGTGCTGTTATGTGTATAAAGGTGCTTAAATCAACGAAATATATCAATTCAACAAAGTTGATTTAAAACATTACAACAAGCAAAATGTGCAGTTAATGATGTTGATATTTTAGCAAACCAGTGCCGTTATGGGTATAAAGCTGCTTATATTAGCGGATTATGTTATTACAACGAAGTTAAGACAAAGCATTAAAAGGAGCAAATTGAGTAGTTAATTATGTTAAATTTCTAGTGGACCAGTGCAGTTATGGGTATAAAGCTGCTTGAAGCAACCAATTATGTTAATAAAACAAAGTTAAGATATACCATTCAAACAAGCAGATTGTGTAGTTAATGATATTAATCTTTTAGCAAACCAGTGCCGTTAGTGGTATAAAGCTGCTTATATCAACGGTTTATGTTAGTAAAACGAAGTTAAAATGAAGCATTAAAAGGAGCAAATTGAGTAGTTTATGATGTTAAATTCCTAGTAGGCCAATGCAGTTATGGGTATAAAGCTGCTTAAATCAATCAATTATGTTAATAAAACAAAGTTACGATAAAGCATTGAAACGAGCTTTTTGAGTAGTAAATGATGTTTAATTCCTAATAGACATGTGCCGTTATGGGTATAAATCTTCTTAAATCAGCTAATCATGTTAAAACATTTAAGTTGAAATAAATCAATGAAACAAGCAAATTTTCTAGTTAATGATGTTGATTTTCTAGTAGACCAGTGCAGTTATAGGTACAAAGCTGCTTAGATCAACAAATTATTTTAATAAAACAAAGTTAAGTTAAAGAATTAAAACGAGCAAATTGAGTAGTTAATGATGCTATTCTTTTAGCAAACCAGTGCCAATATGGGTATAAAGGTGCTTAAATCAACGAAATATATCAAATCAACAAAGTTGATTTAAAACATTACAACAAGCAATAAGTCCAGTTAAAGATGATAATATTTTAGCAAACCAGTGCCGTTATTGGTATAAAGCTGCTTATATCAACGGATTATGTTAATACAACGAAGTTAAGATAAAGCATTAAAAGGAGCAAATTGAGTAGTTAATGATGTTAAATTCCTAGTAGACCAGTGCAGTTATGGGTATAAAGCTGCTCAAAGCAACCAATTATGTTAATAAAACAAAGTTATACCATTCAAACAAGCAGATTGTGTAGTTAATGATATTAATCATTTAGCAAACCAGTGCCGTTATGGGTATAAAGCTGCTTATATCAACGGTTTATGTTAGTAAAACGAAGTTAAAATGAAGCATTAAAAGGAGCAAATTGAGTAGTTAATGATGTTAAATTCCTAGTAGGCCAATGCAGTTATGGGTATAAAGCTGCTTAAATCAATTAATTATGTTAATAAAACAAAGTTACGATAAAGCATTAAAACGAGCATTTGAGTAGTTAATGATGTTAAATTTCTAGTAGACCAGTGCAGTTATGGGTATAAAGCTGCTCAAAGCAACCAATTATGTTAATAAAACAAAGTTATACCATTCAAACAAGCAGATTGTGTAGTTAATGATATTAATCTTTTAGCAAACCAGTGCCGTTATGGGTATAAAGCTGCTTATATCAACGGTTTATGTTAGTAAAACGAAGTTAAAATAAAGCATTAAAAGGAGCAAATTGAGTAGTTAATGATGTTAAATTCCTAGTAGGCCAATGCAGTTATGGGTATAAAGCTGCTTAAATCAATTAATTATGTTAATAAAACAAAGTTAAGATAAAGCATTAAAACGAGCTTTTTGAGTAGTAAATGATGATTAATTCCTAATAGACAAGTGCCATTATTTGTATAAATCTTCTTAAACCTGCTAATCATGTTAAAACATTTAAGTTGAAATAAATCAATCAAACAAGCAAATTCTCTAGTTAATGATGTTGATTTTCTAGTAGACCAGTGCAGTTATGGGTACAAAGCTGCTTATATCAATGAATTATGTTAATACAACAAAGTAAAGATAGAACACAAAAACAAGCAATATATGTAGTTAATGTTGTTAATTTTCTAGTAGACCAGTGCAGTTATGGGTATAAATCAGCTTAAATCAAACAATTATGTTAAAACAACAAAGTTAAGATATACTATTCAAGCAAGCAAATTGTGTAGTTAATGATGTTATTCTTTTACCAAACCAGTGCCGTTATGGGTATAAAGCTGCTTATATCAACAGATTATGTTAATAAAACGAAATTAAGATAAAGCATTAAAAGGAGCAAATTGAGTAGTTAATGATGTTAAATTCCTAGTAGACCAGTGCAGTTATGGGTATAAAGCTGCTTAAAGCAACTAATTATGTTAAAACAACAAAGTTAAGATATACTATTCAAGCAAGCAAATTGTGTAGTTAATGATATTAATCTTTTAGCAAACCAGTGCCGTTATGGGTATAAAGCTGCTTATATCAATGGATTATGTTAATACAACGAAGTTAATATAAAGCATTAAGATGAGCTTTTTGAGTAGTAAATGATGTTTAATTCCTAATAGACAAGTGCCGTTATGGGTATAAATCTTCTTAAATCAGCTAATCATGTTAAAACATTTAAGTTGAAATAAATCAATCAAACAAGCAAATTTTCTAGTTAATGATGTTGATTTTCTAGTAGACCAGTGCAGTTATGGGTATAAATCGGCTTAAATCAACCAATTATGTTAAAACAACAAAGTTAAGATATACTATTCAAGCAAGTAAATTGTTTAGTTAATGATGTTAACTCTTTAGCAAACCAGTGTCGTTATGGGTATAAAGCTGCCAATATGAATGGATTATGTTAATACAACATAGTTAGGATAAATCACAAAAACAAGCTCATTGTGTAGTTAATGATGTTATTCTTTTAGCAAACCAGTGCCATTATGGGTATAAAGCTTCTTAAATCAGCAAATTATGTTAAAACAACTAAGCTAAAATAAATCAATCAAACAAGCAAATTGTGTAGTTAATGATTTTAAATTCCTAGTAGACCAGTTCTGTTATGGGTATAAAGCTTCTTAAATCAGCAAATTATGTTAAAGCAACTAAGCTGAAATAAATCAATCAAACAAGCAAATTGTGTAGTTAATGATGTAAATTCTTAGTAGACAAGTGCAATTATGGGTATAAAGGTGCTTAAATCAACAAAATATATCAATTCAACAAAGTTGATTTAAAACATTACAACAAGCAATATGTGTAGTTAATAATGTTAATATTTTAGCAAACCAGTGCCGTTATGGGTATAAAGCTGCTCATATCAATGGATTATGTTAAAACAACAAAGTAAGGATAAACCTTTCAAATGAGCAAATTGAGTAGTTAGTGATGTTAAATTCCTAGTAGACCAGTGTAGTTATGGGTATAAGGGTGCTTAGGTCAACGAAATACATCAATTAAAAAAATTCTAGTTAAACCAATACAACAAGCAATTTGTGTAGTTAATAATGTTAATAACCTAGTAAACTAGTGCTGTTATGGGTATATAGCTGCTTTAATAAACGAATTATGATAATACCACAATGTTGACTTAAACCATTACAACAAGGAATATGTGTAGTTATTTATGCAAATGTTTTAGCAAAGTAGTGCCTTTATAGGCATAAAAATGCTTAAATCAGCGAATTATGTTAAAACAACTAAGTTAAAATAAATCAATCAAACAAGCAAGTTGACTAGTTAATGATTTTAAATCCCTAGTAGACCAGTGCCATTATGGGTATAAAGCTGCTTTAATCAGCAAATTATGTTAATACAACTAAGTTAAGATAAATCAACCAAACAAGCAAATTGTGTAGTTAATGATGTAAATTTCTAGCAGACAAGTGCAGTTGTAGGTATAAAGCTGCTTATATCAACGGATTATGTTAATACAACGAAGTTAAGATAAAACATCACAACAAGCTTTTTGAGTAGTTAGTGATGTTAAATTCCAAGTACACCAGTGCCGTTATGGGTATAAAGCTGCTTAAATCAGCGAATTATGTTAAAACAACTAAGTTAAGATAAATCAATCAAACAAGCAAATTGTGTAGTTAATGATGTAAATTTCTAGTAGACAAGTGCAGTTATAGGTATAAAGCTGCTTAAATCAATGAATTATATCAATTCAACAAAATTTGGTTAAATCATTACAACAAGCAATATGTGTAATTAATAATGTTAATATCCTAGTAAACTAGTGCTGTTATGGGTATATAGCTGCTTTAATAAACGAATTATGTTATTACCACAAAGTTGAGTTAAACCATAACAACAAGCAATACGTGTAAATAATTATGTTAATTATTTAGCAAGGCAGTGCCGTTATGGGCATAAAGCTGCTTAAATCAACGAAGATTGTTAATACAACAAAGTAAGGATAAACCACAAAAACAAGCAAATTGTGTAGTTATCATGTTAGCTTTTAGAAAACCAGTATCGTTATTGGGATAAAGCTGCTTACATCAATGGATTAAGTTAATACAACGAAGTTAAGATAAAGCATTAAAACGAGTAAATGGTGTTGTTAATGTACAAATTCTTTAGTAGACCTGTGCAGGTATGGGTATAAAGCTGCTTAAGTCATCGAATTATGTTAATACAACAAAGTTAGGATAAAGCACTAAAACAAGCAAGTTCTGTAGTTCATGATGTTAATCTTTTAGCAAACCAGTGCCGTTATGGGTATAAGGCCGCTTATGTCAACGGATTATGTTAATTTAGCGAAGTTAACATAAAGCATTAAAACGAGCAAATGGTGTAGTTAAAGATGAAAATTTTCTACTAGACCAGTGTAGTTATGGGTATAAAGCTGCTTAAGTCATAGAATTATGTTAATACAAAAAAGTTAGGATAAACCACTAAAACAAGCAAATAATGTTGTTAATGATGTTAATCTTTTAGCAAACCAGTGCCGTTATGGGTATAAGGCTGCTTATATCAACGAATTATGTTAATACAGTGAAGTTAAGATAAAGCATTAAAACGAGCAAATGGTGTAGTTAATGATGTAAATTTTCTTATAGAACAGTGCAGTTATGGGTATAAAGCTACTTAAGTCATCGAATTATGTTGATACAATAGAGTTAGGATAAGCCACTAAAACAAGCAAATTGTGTATTTAATGATGTAAATTTCTAGTAGACAAGTGCAGTTATAGGTATAAAGCTGTTTAAATTAATGAAATATATCAATTCAACAAAGTTGAGTTAAATCATTCCAACATGCAATATGTGTAATTAATAATGTTTATATCCTAGTAAACTAGTAATGTTATGGGTATATAGCTGCTTCTATAAACGAATTATGTTAATACTACAAAGTTGAGTTAAACCATAGCAACAAGCAATATGTGTAATTCATAATGTTAATGTCCTAGTAAACTAGTGCTGTTATGGGTATATAGCTGCTTATATCAATGGATTATGTTAATACAATGAAGTTAAGACGAGCAAATGGTGTAGTTAATGATGAAAATTTCCTACTAGACCAGTGTAGTTATAGGTATAAAGCTGCTTAAGTCAACGAATTATGTTAATGCAACAAAGTTAGGAAAAACCACTAAAACAAGCAATTCGCGTAGTTAATGATGTTAATCTCTTACCAAACCAGTGCCATAATGGGTATAAGGCTGCTTATATCAACGGATTATGTTAATACAACGAAGTTAAGATAAAACATTACAACAAGCTTTTTGAGTAGTTAGTGATGTTAAATTCCTAGTACACCAGTGCCGTTATGTATATAAAGCTGCTTAAATCAGCGAATTATGTTAAAACAACTAAGTTAAGATAAAACAATCAAACAAACAAATTGTGTAGTTAATGATGTAAAATTCTAGTAGACAAGTGCAGTTATAGGTATAAAGCTGCTTAACTCAATGAATTATATCAATTCAACAAAGTTGAGTTAAATCATTACAACAAGCAATATGTGTAATTAATTATGTTAATTATTTAGTAAGGCAGTGCCGTTATGGGCATAAAGCTGCTTAAATCAACGAAGATTGTTAATACAACAAAGTAAGGATAAACCACAAAAACAAGCAAATTGTGTAGTTTTCATGTTAGGTTTTAGAAAACCTGTATCGTTATGGGGATATAGCTGCTTACATCAATGGATTATGTTAATACAACAAAGTTAAGATGAAGCATTAAAACTAGCAAATGGTGTAGTTAATGATGAAAATTTTCTACTAGACCAGTGTAGTTATGGGTATAAAGCTGCTTAAGTCATCGAATTATGTTAATACAACAAAGTTAGGATAAGGCACTAAAACAAGAAGGTTGTGTAGTTCATGATGTTAATCTTTTACCAAACCAGTGCCATTATGGGTATAAGGCTGCTTATATCAACGGATTATGTTAATACAACGAAGTTAAGATAAAACATTACAACAAGCTTTTTGAGTAGTTAGTGATGTTAAATTCCTAGTACACCAATGCCGTTATGTATATAAAGCTGCTTAAATCAGCGAATTATGTTAAAACAACTAAGTTAAGATAAAACAATCAAACAAACAAATTCTGTAGTTAATGATGTAAAATTCCAGTAGACAAGTGCAGTTATAGGTATAAAGCTGCTTAAATCAATGAATTATATCAATTCAACGAAGTTGAGTTAAATCATTACAACAAGCAATATGTGTAATTAATTATGTTAATTATTTAGTAAGGCAGTGCCGTTATGGGCATAAAGCTGCTTAAATCAACGAAGATTGTTAATACAACAAAGTAAGGATAAACCACAAAAACAAGCAAATTGTGTAGTTATCATGTTAGGTTTATCATCAACGGATTATGTTAATACAACGAAGTTAAGATAAAACATTACAACAAGCTTTTTGAGTAGTTAGTGATGTTAAATTCCTAGTACACCAATGCCGTTATGTATATAAAGCTGCTTAAATCAGCGAATTATGTTAAAACAACTAAGTTAAGATAAATCAATCAAACAAGCAAATTGTGTAGTTAATGATATAAATTTCTAGTAGACAAGTGCAGTTATAGGTATAATGCTGCTTAAATCAATAAAATATATAAATTCAACAAAATTGAGTTAAATCATTACAACAAGCAATATGTGTAATTAATAATGTTAATATCCTAGTAAACTAGTGCTGTTATGGGTATATAGCTGCTTTAATAAACGAATTATGTTATTACCACAAAGTTGAGTTAAACCATAACAACAAGCAATACGTGTAAATAATTATGTTAATTATTAAGCAAGGCAGTGCCGTTATGGGCATAAAGCTGCTTAAATCAACGAAGATTGTTAATACAACAAAGTAAGGATAAACCACAAAAACAAGCAAATTGTGTAGTTATCATGTTAGCTTTTAGAAAACCAGTATCGTTATGGGGATAAAGCTGCTTACATCAATGGATTATGTTAATACAACGAAGTTAAGATAAAGCATTAAAACGAGTAAATGGTGTTGTTAATGTACAAATTTTATAGTAGACCTGTGCAGTTATGGGTAAAAAGCTGCTTAAGTCATCGAATTATGTTAATACAACAAAGTTAAGACAAAGCACTAAAACAAGTAAGTTGTGTAGTTCATGATGTTAATCTTTTAGCAAACCAGAGCCGTTATGGGTATAAGGCTGCTTATGTCAACGGATTATGTTAACACAGCTAAGTTACCATAAAGCATTAAAACGAGCAAATGGTGTAGTTAAAGATGAAAAATTTCTACTAGACCAGTGCAGTTATGGGTATAAAGCTGCTTAAGTCATCGAATTTGTTAATACAACAAAGTAGAGATAAACCAAAAAAACAAGCAAATTGTGTAGTTATCATGTTAGGTTTTAGAAAACCAGTATCATTATGGGGATAAAGCTGCTTACATCAATGGATTATATTAATACAACACAGTTAAGATGAAGCATTAAAACGAGCAAATGGTGTAGTTAATGATGAAACTTTTCTACTAGACCAGTGTAGTTATTGGTATAAAGCTGCTTAAGTCATCGAATTATGTTAATACAACAATGTTAGGATAAAGCACTAAAACCAGCAAGTTGTGTAGTTCATGATGTTAATCTTTTAGCAAACCAGTGCCGTTATGGGTATCAGGCTGCTTATGTCAACGGATTATGTTAATACAACAAAGTTAGGATAAACCACTAAAGCAAGCAAGTTGTGCAGTTCATGATGTTAATCTTTTAGCAAACCAGTGCAGTTATGGGTATAAAGCTGTTTAAATCAACGAATTATATCAAGTTAACAAAGTTGAGTTGAACCATTAGAACAAGCAATATGTGTAATTCATAATGTTAACATCCTAGCAAACTAGTGCTGTTATGGGTATATAGCTGCTTATATCAATGGATTATGTTAATACAACGAGGTAAAGATAAAGCATTAAAAAGAGCAAATGGTGTAGTTAATGATAGACATTTTCTACTAGACCAGTGTAGTTATGGGTATAAAGCTGCTTAACTCATCGAATTATGTTAATACAACAAAGTTAGGATAAACCAACATAGCAAGCAAGTTGTGTATTTCATGATGTTAATCTTTTAGCAAACCAGTGCAGTTATGGGTATAAAGCTGCTTAAATCAACGAATTATATCAATTTAACAAAATTGACTTGAACCATTACAACAAGCAATATGTGTAATTCATAATATTAATATCCTAGCAAACTAGTGCTGTTATGGGTATATAGCTGCTTATATCAATGGATTATGTTAATACAATGAAGTTAAGATAAAGCATTAAAACGAGCAAATCGTGTAGTTAATGATGAAAATTTCCTACTAGACCAGTGTAGATATAGGTATAAAGCTGCTTAAGTCAACGAATTATGTTAATGCAACAAAGATAGGAAAAACCACTAAAACAAGCAAATCGCGTAGTTAATGATGTTAATCTCTTAGCAAACCAGTGCCATTATGGTATAAGTATGCTTATATCAACGGATTATGTTAATACAACGAAGTTAAGACAAAACATTACAACAAGCTTTTTGAGTAGTTAGTGATGTTAAATTTCTAGTACACCAGTGCCGTTATGGGTATAAAGCTGCTTAAATCAGCGAATTATGTTAAAACAACTAAGTTAAGATAAATCAATCAAACAAGCAAATTGTGTAGTTAATTATGTAAATTTTTAGTAGACAAGTGCAGTTATAGGTATAAAGCTGTTTAATTCAATGAAATATATCAATTCAACAAAGTTGAGTTAAATCATTACAACAAGCAATATGTGTAATTAATAATGTTAATATTCTAGTAAACTAGTGCTGTTATGGGTATATAGCTGCTTTAATAAACTAATAAACCAATTATGTTATTACCACAAAGTTTAGTTAAACCATAACAACAAGCAATAAGTGTAAATAATTATGTTAATTATTTGGCAATGCAGTGCCGTTATGGGCATAAAGCTGCTTAAATCAACGAAGATTGTTAATACAACAAAGTTAGGATAAAGCACTAAAACAAGCAAGTTGTGTAGTTCATGATGTTAATCTTTTAGCAAACCAGTGCCGTTATGGGTAAACGCTTATGTAAACGGATTATGTTAATACAAAAAAGTTAAGATAAACCACTAAAACGAGCAAATGGTGTTGTTAATGATGTTAATCTTTTAGAAAACCAGTGCCGTTATTGGTATAAGGCTGCTTATATCAACGAATTATGTTAATACAGTGAAGTTAAGACAAAGCATTAAAACGAGCAAATGGTGTAGTTAATGATGTAAATTTTCTTATAGAACAGTGCACTTATGGGTATAAAGCTGCTTAAGTCATCGAATTATGTTAGTATAAGAAGGTTAGGATAAACCACTATAACAAGCAAATTGTGTAGTTAATGATGTTAATATTTTAGCAAACAAGTGTCGTTATGGGTATAAAGCTGCCTTATATCAATGGATTATGTTAACACAACGAAGTTAAGACAAAGCATGAAAACGAGCGAATGGTGTTGTTAATGATGTAAATTTTTTAGTAGACCTGTGCAGTTATGGGAATGAAGCTGCTTAAGTCATCAAATTATGTCGATACAACAGAGTTAGAATAAGCCACTAAAACAAGCAAATTGTGTAGTTTATGATGTTAATCTTTTAGCAAACCAGTGCAGTTATGGGTATAAAGCTGCTTAAATCAGCGAATTATGTTAATACAACTAAGTTAAGATAAATCAACCAAACAAGCAAATTGTGTAGTTAATGATGTAAATTTCTAGCAGACAAGTGCAGTTATAGGTATAAAGCTGCTTATATCAACGGATTATGTTAATACAACGAAGTTAAGATAAAACATCACAACAAGCTTTTTGAGTAGTTAGTGATGTTAAATTCCAAGTACACCAGTGCCGTTATGGGTATAAAGCTGCTTAAATCAGCGAATTATGTTAAAACAACTAAGTTAAGATAAATCAATCAAACAAGCAAATTGTGTAGTTAATGATGTAAATTTCTAGTAGACAAGTGCAGTTATAGGTATAAAGCTGCTTAAATCAATGAATTATATCAATTCAACAAAATTTGGTTAAATCATTACAACAAGCAATATGTGTAATTAATAATGTTAATATCCTAGTAAACTAGTGCTGTTATGGGTATATAGCTGCTTTAATAAACGAATTATGTTATTACCACAAAGTTGAGTTAAACCATAACAACAAGCAATACGTGTAAATAATTATGTTAATTATTTAGCAAGGCAGTGCCGTTATGGGCATAAAGCTGCTTAAATCAACGAAGATTGTTAATACAACAAAGTAAGGATAAACCACAAAAACAAGCAAATTGTGTAGTTATCATGTTAGCTTTTAGAAAACCAGTATCGTTATTGGGATAAAGCTGCTTACATCAATGGATTAAGTTAATACAACGAAGTTAAGATAAAGCATTAAAACGAGTAAATGGTGTTGTTAATGTACAAATTCTTTAGTAGACCTGTGCAGGTATGGGCATAAAGCTGCTTAAATCAACGAAGATTGTTAATACAACAAAGTAAGGATAAACCACAAAAACAAGCAAATTGTGTAGTTATCATGTTAGCTTTTAGAAAACCAGTATCGTTATTGGGATAAAGCTGCTTACATCAATGGATTAAGTTAATACAACGAAGTTAAGATAAAGCATTAAAACGAGTAAATGGTGTTGTTAATGTACAAATTCTTTAGTAGACCTGTGCAGGTATGGGTATAAAGCTGCTTAAGTCATCGAATTATGTTAATACAACAAAGTTAGGATAAAGCACTAAAACAAGCAAGTTCTGTAGTTCATGATGTTAATCTTTTAGCAAACCAGTGCCGTTATGGGTATAAGGCCGCTTATGTCAACGGATTATGTTAATTTAGCGAAGTTAACATAAAGCATTAAAACGAGCAAATGGTGTAGTTAAAGATGAAAATTTTCTACTAGACCAGTGTAGTTATGGGTATAAAGCTGCTTAAGTCATAGAATTATGTTAATACAAAAAAGTTAGGATAAACCACTAAAACAAGCAAATAATGTTGTTAATGATGTTAATCTTTTAGCAAACCAGTGCCGTTATGGGTATAAGGCTGCTTATATCAACGAATTATGTTAATACAGTGAAGTTAAGATAAAGCATTAAAACGAGCAAATGGTGTAGTTAATGATGTAAATTTTCTTATAGAACAGTGCAGTTATGGGTATAAAGCTACTTAAGTCATCGAATTATGTTGATACAATAGAGTTAGGATAAGCCACTAAAACAAGCAAATTGTGTATTTAATGATGTAAATTTCTAGTAGACAAGTGCAGTTATAGGTATAAAGCCGCTTAAATCAATGAATTATATCAATTCAACAAAATTGAGTTAAATCATTACAACAAGCAATATGTGTAATTAATAATGTTTAATATACTAGTAAACTAGTGCTGTTATGGGTATATAGCTGCTTTAATAAACGAATTATGTTATTACCACAAAGTTGAGTTAAACCATAACAACAAGCAATACGTGTAAATAATTATGTTAATTATTTAGCAAGGCAGTGCCGTTATGGGCATAAAGCTGCTTAAATCAACGAAGATTGTTAATACGACAAAGTAAGGATAAACCACAAAAACAAGCAAATTGTGTAGTTATCATGTTAGCTTTTAGAAAACCAGTATCGTTATTGGGATAAAGCTGCTTACATCAATGGATTAAGTTAATACAACGAAGTTAAGATAAAGCATTAAAACGAGTAAATGGTGTTGTTAATGTACAAATTCTTTAGTAGACCTGTGCAGGTATGGGTATAAAGCTGCTTAAGTCATCGAATTATGTTAATACAATAAAGTTAGGATAAAGCACTAAAACAAGCGAGTTCTGTAATTCATGATGTTAATCTTTTAGCAAACCAGTGCCGTTATGGGTATAAGGCCGCTTATGTCAACGGATTATGTTAATGCAGCGAAGTTAACATAAAGCATTAAAACGAGCAAATGGTGTAGTTAAAGATGAAAATTTTCTACTAGACCAGTGTAGTTATGGGTATAAAGCTGCTTAAGTCATAGAATTATGTTAATACAAAAAAGTTAGGATAAACCACTAAAACAAGCAAATAATCTTGTTAATGATGTTAATCTTTTAGCAAACCAGTGCCGTTATGGGTATAAGGCCGCTTATGTCAACGGATTATGTTAATGCAGCGAAGTTAACATAAAGCATTAAAACGAGCAAATGGTGTAGTTAAAGATGAAAATTTTCTTATAGAACAGTGAAGTTATGGGTATAAAGCTGCTTAAGTCATCGAATTATGTTAATACAAAAAAGTTAGGATAAACCACTACAACGAGCAAATTGTGTTGTTAATGATGTTAATCTTTTAGCAAACCAGTGCCGTTATGGGTATAAGGCTGCTTATATCAACGAATTATGTTAATACAGTGAAGTTAAGATAAAGCATTAAAACGAGCAACTAGTGTAGTTAATGATGTAAATTTTCTTATACAACAGTGCAGTTATGGGTATAAAGCTGCTTAAGTCATCGAATGATGTTAATATAAGAAGGTTAGGATAAACCACTATAACAAGCAAATTGTGTAGTTAATGATGTTAATATTTTAGCAAACAAGTGTTGTTATGGGTATAAAGCTGCTTATATCAATGGATTATGTTAATACAACGAAGTTAAGACAAAGCATGAAAACGAGAAAATGGTGTTGTTAATGATGAAAATTTTTTAGTAGACCTGTACAGTTATGGGTAGGAAGCTCTTTAAGTCATCGAATTATGTTAATACAACAAAGTTAGGATAAACCACTAAAACAAACAAATTGTGTAGTTAATGATGTTAATCTTTAGCAAACCAGTGCCGTTATAGGTATAAAGCTGCTTGAATCAGCGAATTATATCAATTCAACAAAGTTGAGTTAAATCATTACAACAAGCAATATGTGTAATTAATAATGTTAATATCCTAGTAAACTAGTGCTGTTATGGGTATATAGCTGCTTTAAAAAACGAATTATGTTAATAGCACAAAGTTGAGTTAAACCATAGCAACAAGCAATATGTGTAAATAATTATGTTAATTATATAGCAAGGCAGTGCCGTTATGGGCATAAAGCTGCTTAAATCAACGAAGATTGTTAATACAACAAAGTAAGGATAAATCACAAAAACAATCAAATTGTGTAGTTATCATGTTAGCTTTTAGAAAACCAGTATCGTTATGGGGATAAAGCTGCTTACATCAATGGAATATGTTAATACAAAAAAATTAAGATAAAGCATTAACACGAGCACATTGTTTAGTTAATGATGAAAATTTTCTACTAGACCAGTGTAGTTATGGGTATAAAACTGCTTAAGTCATCGAATTATCTTAATACAACAAGTTAGGATAAACCACTAAAACAAGCAAGTTGTGTAGTTCATGATGTTAATCTTTTAGCAATCAGTGCCGTTATGGGTATAAGATTGCTTATATCAATGGATTATGTTAATACAACGAAGTTAAGATAAAGCATTAAAACGAGCAAATGGTGTAGTTAATGATGAAAATTTTCTACTAGACCAGTGTAGTTTTGGGTATAAAGCTGCTTAAGTCATCGAATTATGTTAATAGCACAAAGTTAGGATAAACCACTAAAATAAGCAAGTTGTGTAGTTCATGATGTTACCCATTTAGCAAACCAGTGCTATTATGGGTATAAGGCTGCTTATATCAATGGATTATGTTAATACAACGAAGTTAAGATAAAGCATTAAAACGAGCAAATGGTGTTGTTAATGTATAAATTTTTTTAGTAGACCTGTGCAGTTATGGGTATAAAGCTGCTTAAGTCATCGAATTATGTTAATACAACAAAGTTAGGATAAACCACTAAAACAAGCAAATTGTGTAGTTAATGATGTTAATTTTCTAGTAGACCAGTGCAGTTATGGGTGAAAAGCTTCTTAAATCAACGAATTATATCAATTCAACAAAGTTGAGTTAAACCATTACAACAAGCAATTTCTGTAATTCATAATGTTAATAGATAGCAAACTTGTGCTGTTATGGGTATATAGCTGGGTATATAGCTGCTTATATCAATGGATTATGTTAATACAACGAAGTTAAGATAAAGCATTAAAACGAGCAAATTGTGTAGGTAATGATGAAAATTATCTACTAGACCAGTGTAGTTATGGGTAAAAAGCTATTTAAATGAACGAATTATATCAATTCAACTAAGTTGAGTTAAATCATTACAACAAGCAGAATGTGTAATTCATAATGTTAATATCCTAGTAAACTAGTGCTGTTATGGGTATATAGCTGCTTCAATCAATGGATTATGTTAATACAACGAAGTTAAGATAAAGCATTAAAACGAGCAAATGGTGCAGTTAATGATGTAAATTTTCTTGTAGACCTGTGCAGTTATTGGTATAAAGCTGCTTATGTCATTGAATTATGTTAATACCATAAAGTTAGGATAAACCACTAAAACCAGCAAGTTGTGTAGTTCATGATGTTATTCTTTTAGCAAACCAGTGCCGTTATGGGTATCAGGCTGCTTATGTCAACGGATTATGTTAATACAACAAAGTTAGGATAAACCACTAATACAAGCAACTTGTGTAGTTCATGATGTAAATATTTTAGCAAACCAGTGTAGTTATGGGTATAAAGCTGCTTAAGTCATCGAACTATGCTAACGCAACAAAGTTAGGATAAACCACTAAAGCAAGCAAGTTGTGCAGTTCATGATGTCAATCTTTTATTTCAATTTAAGTTGAAATAAATCAATGAAACAAGCAAATTTTCTAGTTAATGATGTTGATTTTCTAGTAGACCAGTGCAGTTATAGGTACAAAGCTGCTTAGATCAACAAATTATTTTAATAAAACAAAGTTAAGTTAAAGAATTAAAACGAGCAAATTGAGTAGTTAATGATGCTATTCTTTTAGCAAACCAGTGCCAATATGGGTATAAAGGTGCTTAAATCAACGAAATATATCAAATCAACAAAGTTGATTTAAAACATTACAACAAGCAATAAGTCCAGTTAAAGATGATAATATTTTAGCAAACCAGTGCCGTTATTGGTATAAAGCTGCTTATATCAACGGATTATGTTAATACAACGAAGTTAAGATAAAGCATTAAAAGGAGCAAATTGAGTAGTTAATGATGTTAAATTCCTAGTAGACCAGTGCAGTTATGGGTATAAAGCTGCTCAAAGCAACCAATTATGTTAATAAAACAAAGTTATACCATTCAAACAAGCAGATTGTGTAGTTAATGATATTAATCATTTAGCAAACCAGTGCCGTTATGGGTATAAAGCTGCTTATATCAACGGTTTATGTTAGTAAAACGAAGTTAAAATGAAGCATTAAAAGGAGCAAATTGAGTAGTTAATGATGTTAAATTCCTAGTAGGCCAATGCAGTTATGGGTATAAAGCTGCTTAAATCAATTAATTATGTTAATAAAACAAAGTTACGATAAAGCATTAAAACGAGCATTTGAGTAGTTAATGATGTTAAATTTCTAGTAGACCAGTGCAGTTATGGGTATAAAGCTGCTCAAAGCAACCAATTATGTTAATAAAACAAAGTTACGATAAAGCATTGAAACGAGCTTTTTGAGTAGTAAATGATGTTTAATTCCTAATAGACAAGTGCCGTTATGGGTATAAATGTTCTTAAATCAGCTAATCATGTTAAAACATTTAAGTTGAAATAAATCAATGAAACAAGCAAATTTTCTAGTTAATGATGTTGATTTTCTAGTAGACCAGTGCAGTTATAGGTACAAAGCTGCTTAGATCAACAAATTATTTTAATAAAACAAAGTTAAGTTAAAGAATTAAAACGAGCAAATTGAGTAGTTAATGATGCTATTCTTTTAGCAAACCAGTGCCAATATGGGTATAAAGGTGCTTAAATCAACGAAATATATCAAATCAACAAAGTTGATTTAAAACATTACAACAAGCAATAAGTCCAGTTAAAGATGATAATATTTTAGCAAACCAGTGCCGTTATTGGTATAAAGCTGCTTATATCAACGGATTATGTTAATACAACGAAGTTAAGATAAAGCATTAAAACGAGCAAATGGTGTTGTTAATGTATAAATTTTCTTCTAGACCAGTGTAGTTATGGGTATAAAGCTGCTTAAGTCATCGAATTATGTTAATACAACATAGTTTGGATAAACCACTAAAACAAGCAAGTTGTGTAGTTAATGATGTTAATCTTTAAGCAAACCAGTGCAATTATGGGTATAAGGGTGCTTAAATCAACGAAATATATCAATTCAACAAAGTTGATTTAAAACATTACAACAAGCAATATGTGTAGTTAATGATGCTAATATTTTAACAAACCAGTGCCGTTATGGGTATAAAGCTGCTTATATCAACGAATTATGTTAATACAACGAAGTTAAGATAAAGCATTAAAAGGAGCAAATTGAGTAGTTAATGATGTTAAATTCCTAGTAGACCATTGCAGTTATGAATATAAAACTGCTTAAATCAACCAATTCTGTTAATAAATCAAAGTCAAGATAAACTATTCAAACAAGCAAATTGTGCAGTTAATGATGTAAATTTTCTAATAAACCAGTGCTGTTATGTGTATAAAGGTGCTTAAATCAACGAAATATATCAATTCAACAAAGTTGATTTAAAACATTACAACAAACAAAATGTGCAGTTAATGATATTGATATTTTAGCAAACCAGTGCCGTTATGGGTATAAAGCTGCTTATATTAGCGGATTATGTTAATACAACGAAGTTAAGATAAAGCATTAAAAGGAGCAAATTGAGTAGTTAATGATGTTAAATTCCTAGTAGACCATTGCAGTTATGAATATAAAACTGCTTAAATCAACCAATTCTGTTAATAAATCAAAGTCAAGATAAACTATTCAAACAAGCAAATTGTGCAGTTAATGATGTAAATTTTCTAATAAACCAGTGCTGTTATGTGTATAAAGGTGCTTAAATCAACGAAATATATCAATTCAACAAAGTTGATTTAAAACATTACAACAAGCAAAATGTGCAGTTAATGATGTTGATATTTTAGCAAACCAGTGCCGTTATGGGTATAAAGCTGCTTATATTAGCGGATTATGTTATTACAACGAAGTTAAGACAAAGCATTAAAAGGAGCAAATTGAGTAGTTAATTATGTTAAATTTCTAGTGGACCAGTGCAGTTATGGGTATAAAGCTGCTTGAAGCAACCAATTATGTTAATAAAACAAAGTTAAGATATACCATTCAAACAAGCAGATTGTGTAGTTAATGATATTAATCTTTTAGCAAACCAGTGCCGTTAGTGGTATAAAGCTGCTTATATCAACGGTTTATGTTAGTAAAACGAAGTTAAAATGAAGCATTAAAAGGAGCAAATTGAGTAGTTTATGATGTTAAATTCCTAGTAGGCCAATGCAGTTATGGGTATAAAGCTGCTTAAATCAATCAATTATGTTAATAAAACAAAGTTACGATAAAGCATTGAAACGAGCTTTTTGAGTAGTAAATGATGTTTAATTCCTAATAGACATGTGCCGTTATGGGTATAAATCTTCTTAAATCAGCTAATCATGTTAAAACATTTAAGTTGAAATAAATCAATGAAACAAGCAAATTTTCTAGTTAATGATGTTGATTTTCTAGTAGACCAGTGCAGTTATAGGTACAAAGCTGCTTAGATCAACAAATTATTTTAATAAAACAAAGTTAAGTTAAAGAATTAAAACGAGCAAATTGAGTAGTTAATGATGCTATTCTTTTAGCAAACCAGTGCCAATATGGGTATAAAGGTGCTTAAATCAACGAAATATATCAAATCAACAAAGTTGATTTAAAACATTACAACAAGCAATAAGTCCAGTTAAAGATGATAATATTTTAGCAAACCAGTGCCGTTATTGGTATAAAGCTGCTTATATCAACGGATTATGTTAATACAACGAAGTTAAGATAAAGCATTAAAAGGAGCAAATTGAGTAGTTAATGATGTTAAATTCCTAGTAGACCAGTGCAGTTATGGGTATAAAGCTGCTCAAAGCAACCAATTATGTTAATAAAACAAAGTTATACCATTCAAACAAGCAGATTGTGTAGTTAATGATATTAATCATTTAGCAAACCAGTGCCGTTATGGGTATAAAGCTGCTTATATCAACGGTTTATGTTAGTAAAACGAAGTTAAAATGAAGCATTAAAAGGAGCAAATTGAGTAGTTAATGATGTTAAATTCCTAGTAGGCCAATGCAGTTATGGGTATAAAGCTGCTTAAATCAATTAATTATGTTAATAAAACAAAGTTACGATAAAGCATTAAAACGAGCATTTGAGTAGTTAATGATGTTAAATTTCTAGTAGACCAGTGCAGTTATGGGTATAAAGCTGCTCAAAGCAACCAATTATGTTAATAAAACAAAGTTATACCATTCAAACAAGCAGATTGTGTAGTTAATGATATTAATCTTTTAGCAAACCAGTGCCGTTATGGGTATAAAGCTGCTTATATCAACGGTTTATGTTAGTAAAACGAAGTTAAAATAAAGCATTAAAAGGAGCAAATTGAGTAGTTAATGATGTTAAATTCCTAGTAGGCCAATGCAGTTATGGGTATAAAGCTGCTTAAATCAATTAATTATGTTAATAAAACAAAGTTAAGATAAAGCATTAAAACGAGCTTTTTGAGTAGTAAATGATGATTAATTCCTAATAGACAAGTGCCATTATTTGTATAAATCTTCTTAAACCTGCTAATCATGTTAAAACATTTAAGTTGAAATAAATCAATCAAACAAGCAAATTCTCTAGTTAATGATGTTGATTTTCTAGTAGACCAGTGCAGTTATGGGTACAAAGCTGCTTATATCAATGAATTATGTTAATACAACAAAGTAAAGATAGAACACAAAAACAAGCAATATATGTAGTTAATGTTGTTAATTTTCTAGTAGACCAGTGCAGTTATGGGTATAAATCAGCTTAAATCAAACAATTATGTTAAAACAACAAAGTTAAGATATACTATTCAAGCAAGCAAATTGTGTAGTTAATGATGTTATTCTTTTACCAAACCAGTGCCGTTATGGGTATAAAGCTGCTTATATCAACAGATTATGTTAATAAAACGAAATTAAGATAAAGCATTAAAAGGAGCAAATTGAGTAGTTAATGATGTTAAATTCCTAGTAGACCAGTGCAGTTATGGGTATAAAGCTGCTTAAAGCAACTAATTATGTTAAAACAACAAAGTTAAGATATACTATTCAAGCAAGCAAATTGTGTAGTTAATGATATTAATCTTTTAGCAAACCAGTGCCGTTATGGGTATAAAGCTGCTTATATCAATGGATTATGTTAATACAACGAAGTTAATATAAAGCATTAAGATGAGCTTTTTGAGTAGTAAATGATGTTTAATTCCTAATAGACAAGTGCCGTTATGGGTATAAATCTTCTTAAATCAGCTAATCATGTTAAAACATTTAAGTTGAAATAAATCAATCAAACAAGCAAATTTTCTAGTTAATGATGTTGATTTTCTAGTAGACCAGTGCAGTTATGGGTATAAATCGGCTTAAATCAACCAATTATGTTAAAACAACAAAGTTAAGATATACTATTCAAGCAAGTAAATTGTTTAGTTAATGATGTTAACTCTTTAGCAAACCAGTGTCGTTATGGGTATAAAGCTGCCAATATGAATGGATTATGTTAATACAACATAGTTAGGATAAATCACAAAAACAAGCTCATTGTGTAGTTAATGATGTTATTCTTTTAGCAAACCAGTGCCATTATGGGTATAAAGCTTCTTAAATCAGCAAATTATGTTAAAACAACTAAGCTAAAATAAATCAATCAAACAAGCAAATTGTGTAGTTAATGATTTTAAATTCCTAGTAGACCAGTTCTGTTATGGGTATAAAGCTTCTTAAATCAGCAAATTATGTTAAAGCAACTAAGCTGAAATAAATCAATCAAACAAGCAAATTGTGTAGTTAATGATGTAAATTCTTAGTAGACAAGTGCAATTATGGGTATAAAGGTGCTTAAATCAACAAAATATATCAATTCAACAAAGTTGATTTAAAACATTACAACAAGCAATATGTGTAGTTAATAATGTTAATATTTTAGCAAACCAGTGCCGTTATGGGTATAAAGCTGCTCATATCAATGGATTATGTTAAAACAACAAAGTAAGGATAAACCTTTCAAATGAGCAAATTGAGTAGTTAGTGATGTTAAATTCCTAGTAGACCAGTGTAGTTATGGGTATAAGGGTGCTTAGGTCAACGAAATACATCAATTAAAAAAATTCTAGTTAAACCAATACAACAAGCAATTTGTGTAGTTAATAATGTTAATAACCTAGTAAACTAGTGCTGTTATGGGTATATAGCTGCTTTAATAAACGAATTATGATAATACCACAATGTTGACTTAAACCATTACAACAAGGAATATGTGTAGTTATTTATGCAAATGTTTTAGCAAAGTAGTGCCTTTATAGGCATAAAAATGCTTAAATCAGCGAATTATGTTAAAACAACTAAGTTAAAATAAATCAATCAAACAAGCAAGTTGACTAGTTAATGATTTTAAATCCCTAGTAGACCAGTGCCATTATGGGTATAAAGCTGCTTTAATCAGCAAATTATGTTAATACAACTAAGTTAAGATAAATCAACCAAACAAGCAAATTGTGTAGTTAATGATGTAAATTTCTAGCAGACAAGTGCAGTTGTAGGTATAAAGCTGCTTATATCAACGGATTATGTTAATACAACGAAGTTAAGATAAAACATCACAACAAGCTTTTTGAGTAGTTAGTGATGTTAAATTCCAAGTACACCAGTGCCGTTATGGGTATAAAGCTGCTTAAATCAGCGAATTATGTTAAAACAACTAAGTTAAGATAAATCAATCAAACAAGCAAATTGTGTAGTTAATGATGTAAATTTCTAGTAGACAAGTGCAGTTATAGGTATAAAGCTGCTTAAATCAATGAATTATATCAATTCAACAAAATTTGGTTAAATCATTACAACAAGCAATATGTGTAATTAATAATGTTAATATCCTAGTAAACTAGTGCTGTTATGGGTATATAGCTGCTTTAATAAACGAATTATGTTATTACCACAAAGTTGAGTTAAACCATAACAACAAGCAATACGTGTAAATAATTATGTTAATTATTTAGCAAGGCAGTGCCGTTATGGGCATAAAGCTGCTTAAATCAACGAAGATTGTTAATACAACAAAGTAAGGATAAACCACAAAAACAAGCAAATTGTGTAGTTATCATGTTAGCTTTTAGAAAACCAGTATCGTTATTGGGATAAAGCTGCTTACATCAATGGATTAAGTTAATACAACGAAGTTAAGATAAAGCATTAAAACGAGTAAATGGTGTTGTTAATGTACAAATTCTTTAGTAGACCTGTGCAGGTATGGGTATAAAGCTGCTTAAGTCATCGAATTATGTTAATACAACAAAGTTAGGATAAAGCACTAAAACAAGCAAGTTCTGTAGTTCATGATGTTAATCTTTTAGCAAACCAGTGCCGTTATGGGTATAAGGCCGCTTATGTCAACGGATTATGTTAATTTAGCGAAGTTAACATAAAGCATTAAAACGAGCAAATGGTGTAGTTAAAGATGAAAATTTTCTACTAGACCAGTGTAGTTATGGGTATAAAGCTGCTTAAGTCATAGAATTATGTTAATACAAAAAAGTTAGGATAAACCACTAAAACAAGCAAATAATGTTGTTAATGATGTTAATCTTTTAGCAAACCAGTGCCGTTATGGGTATAAGGCTGCTTATATCAACGAATTATGTTAATACAGTGAAGTTAAGATAAAGCATTAAAACGAGCAAATGGTGTAGTTAATGATGTAAATTTTCTTATAGAACAGTGCAGTTATGGGTATAAAGCTACTTAAGTCATCGAATTATGTTGATACAATAGAGTTAGGATAAGCCACTAAAACAAGCAAATTGTGTATTTAATGATGTAAATTTCTAGTAGACAAGTGCAGTTATAGGTATAAAGCTGTTTAAATTAATGAAATATATCAATTCAACAAAGTTGAGTTAAATCATTCCAACATGCAATATGTGTAATTAATAATGTTTATATCCTAGTAAACTAGTAATGTTATGGGTATATAGCTGCTTCTATAAACGAATTATGTTAATACTACAAAGTTGAGTTAAACCATAGCAACAAGCAATATGTGTAATTCATAATGTTAATGTCCTAGTAAACTAGTGCTGTTATGGGTATATAGCTGCTTATATCAATGGATTATGTTAATACAATGAAGTTAAGACGAGCAAATGGTGTAGTTAATGATGAAAATTTCCTACTAGACCAGTGTAGTTATAGGTATAAAGCTGCTTAAGTCAACGAATTATGTTAATGCAACAAAGTTAGGAAAAACCACTAAAACAAGCAATTCGCGTAGTTAATGATGTTAATCTCTTACCAAACCAGTGCCATAATGGGTATAAGGCTGCTTATATCAACGGATTATGTTAATACAACGAAGTTAAGATAAAACATTACAACAAGCTTTTTGAGTAGTTAGTGATGTTAAATTCCTAGTACACCAGTGCCGTTATGTATATAAAGCTGCTTAAATCAGCGAATTATGTTAAAACAACTAAGTTAAGATAAAACAATCAAACAAACAAATTGTGTAGTTAATGATGTAAAATTCTAGTAGACAAGTGCAGTTATAGGTATAAAGCTGCTTAACTCAATGAATTATATCAATTCAACAAAGTTGAGTTAAATCATTACAACAAGCAATATGTGTAATTAATTATGTTAATTATTTAGTAAGGCAGTGCCGTTATGGGCATAAAGCTGCTTAAATCAACGAAGATTGTTAATACAACAAAGTAAGGATAAACCACAAAAACAAGCAAATTGTGTAGTTTTCATGTTAGGTTTTAGAAAACCTGTATCGTTATGGGGATATAGCTGCTTACATCAATGGATTATGTTAATACAACAAAGTTAAGATGAAGCATTAAAACTAGCAAATGGTGTAGTTAATGATGAAAATTTTCTACTAGACCAGTGTAGTTATGGGTATAAAGCTGCTTAAGTCATCGAATTATGTTAATACAACAAAGTTAGGATAAGGCACTAAAACAAGAAGGTTGTGTAGTTCATGATGTTAATCTTTTACCAAACCAGTGCCATTATGGGTATAAGGCTGCTTATATCAACGGATTATGTTAATACAACGAAGTTAAGATAAAACATTACAACAAGCTTTTTGAGTAGTTAGTGATGTTAAATTCCTAGTACACCAATGCCGTTATGTATATAAAGCTGCTTAAATCAGCGAATTATGTTAAAACAACTAAGTTAAGATAAAACAATCAAACAAACAAATTCTGTAGTTAATGATGTAAAATTCCAGTAGACAAGTGCAGTTATAGGTATAAAGCTGCTTAAATCAATGAATTATATCAATTCAACGAAGTTGAGTTAAATCATTACAACAAGCAATATGTGTAATTAATTATGTTAATTATTTAGTAAGGCAGTGCCGTTATGGGCATAAAGCTGCTTAAATCAACGAAGATTGTTAATACAACAAAGTAAGGATAAACCACAAAAACAAGCAAATTGTGTAGTTATCATGTTAGGTTTATCATCAACGGATTATGTTAATACAACGAAGTTAAGATAAAACATTACAACAAGCTTTTTGAGTAGTTAGTGATGTTAAATTCCTAGTACACCAATGCCGTTATGTATATAAAGCTGCTTAAATCAGCGAATTATGTTAAAACAACTAAGTTAAGATAAATCAATCAAACAAGCAAATTGTGTAGTTAATGATATAAATTTCTAGTAGACAAGTGCAGTTATAGGTATAATGCTGCTTAAATCAATAAAATATATAAATTCAACAAAATTGAGTTAAATCATTACAACAAGCAATATGTGTAATTAATAATGTTAATATCCTAGTAAACTAGTGCTGTTATGGGTATATAGCTGCTTTAATAAACGAATTATGTTATTACCACAAAGTTGAGTTAAACCATAACAACAAGCAATACGTGTAAATAATTATGTTAATTATTAAGCAAGGCAGTGCCGTTATGGGCATAAAGCTGCTTAAATCAACGAAGATTGTTAATACAACAAAGTAAGGATAAACCACAAAAACAAGCAAATTGTGTAGTTATCATGTTAGCTTTTAGAAAACCAGTATCGTTATGGGGATAAAGCTGCTTACATCAATGGATTATGTTAATACAACGAAGTTAAGATAAAGCATTAAAACGAGTAAATGGTGTTGTTAATGTACAAATTTTATAGTAGACCTGTGCAGTTATGGGTAAAAAGCTGCTTAAGTCATCGAATTATGTTAATACAACAAAGTTAAGACAAAGCACTAAAACAAGTAAGTTGTGTAGTTCATGATGTTAATCTTTTAGCAAACCAGAGCCGTTATGGGTATAAGGCTGCTTATGTCAACGGATTATGTTAACACAGCTAAGTTACCATAAAGCATTAAAACGAGCAAATGGTGTAGTTAAAGATGAAAAATTTCTACTAGACCAGTGCAGTTATGGGTATAAAGCTGCTTAAGTCATCGAATTTGTTAATACAACAAAGTAGAGATAAACCAAAAAAACAAGCAAATTGTGTAGTTATCATGTTAGGTTTTAGAAAACCAGTATCATTATGGGGATAAAGCTGCTTACATCAATGGATTATATTAATACAACACAGTTAAGATGAAGCATTAAAACGAGCAAATGGTGTAGTTAATGATGAAACTTTTCTACTAGACCAGTGTAGTTATTGGTATAAAGCTGCTTAAGTCATCGAATTATGTTAATACAACAATGTTAGGATAAAGCACTAAAACCAGCAAGTTGTGTAGTTCATGATGTTAATCTTTTAGCAAACCAGTGCCGTTATGGGTATCAGGCTGCTTATGTCAACGGATTATGTTAATACAACAAAGTTAGGATAAACCACTAAAGCAAGCAAGTTGTGCAGTTCATGATGTTAATCTTTTAGCAAACCAGTGCAGTTATGGGTATAAAGCTGTTTAAATCAACGAATTATATCAAGTTAACAAAGTTGAGTTGAACCATTAGAACAAGCAATATGTGTAATTCATAATGTTAACATCCTAGCAAACTAGTGCTGTTATGGGTATATAGCTGCTTATATCAATGGATTATGTTAATACAACGAGGTAAAGATAAAGCATTAAAAAGAGCAAATGGTGTAGTTAATGATAGACATTTTCTACTAGACCAGTGTAGTTATGGGTATAAAGCTGCTTAACTCATCGAATTATGTTAATACAACAAAGTTAGGATAAACCAACATAGCAAGCAAGTTGTGTATTTCATGATGTTAATCTTTTAGCAAACCAGTGCAGTTATGGGTATAAAGCTGCTTAAATCAACGAATTATATCAATTTAACAAAATTGACTTGAACCATTACAACAAGCAATATGTGTAATTCATAATATTAATATCCTAGCAAACTAGTGCTGTTATGGGTATATAGCTGCTTATATCAATGGATTATGTTAATACAATGAAGTTAAGATAAAGCATTAAAACGAGCAAATCGTGTAGTTAATGATGAAAATTTCCTACTAGACCAGTGTAGATATAGGTATAAAGCTGCTTAAGTCAACGAATTATGTTAATGCAACAAAGATAGGAAAAACCACTAAAACAAGCAAATCGCGTAGTTAATGATGTTAATCTCTTAGCAAACCAGTGCCATTATGGTATAAGTATGCTTATATCAACGGATTATGTTAATACAACGAAGTTAAGACAAAACATTACAACAAGCTTTTTGAGTAGTTAGTGATGTTAAATTTCTAGTACACCAGTGCCGTTATGGGTATAAAGCTGCTTAAATCAGCGAATTATGTTAAAACAACTAAGTTAAGATAAATCAATCAAACAAGCAAATTGTGTAGTTAATTATGTAAATTTTTAGTAGACAAGTGCAGTTATAGGTATAAAGCTGTTTAATTCAATGAAATATATCAATTCAACAAAGTTGAGTTAAATCATTACAACAAGCAATATGTGTAATTAATAATGTTAATATTCTAGTAAACTAGTGCTGTTATGGGTATATAGCTGCTTTAATAAACTAATAAACCAATTATGTTATTACCACAAAGTTTAGTTAAACCATAACAACAAGCAATAAGTGTAAATAATTATGTTAATTATTTGGCAATGCAGTGCCGTTATGGGCATAAAGCTGCTTAAATCAACGAAGATTGTTAATACAACAAAGTTAGGATAAAGCACTAAAACAAGCAAGTTGTGTAGTTCATGATGTTAATCTTTTAGCAAACCAGTGCCGTTATGGGTAAACGCTTATGTAAACGGATTATGTTAATACAAAAAAGTTAAGATAAACCACTAAAACGAGCAAATGGTGTTGTTAATGATGTTAATCTTTTAGAAAACCAGTGCCGTTATTGGTATAAGGCTGCTTATATCAACGAATTATGTTAATACAGTGAAGTTAAGACAAAGCATTAAAACGAGCAAATGGTGTAGTTAATGATGTAAATTTTCTTATAGAACAGTGCACTTATGGGTATAAAGCTGCTTAAGTCATCGAATTATGTTAGTATAAGAAGGTTAGGATAAACCACTATAACAAGCAAATTGTGTAGTTAATGATGTTAATATTTTAGCAAACAAGTGTCGTTATGGGTATAAAGCTGCCTTATATCAATGGATTATGTTAACACAACGAAGTTAAGACAAAGCATGAAAACGAGCGAATGGTGTTGTTAATGATGTAAATTTTTTAGTAGACCTGTGCAGTTATGGGAATGAAGCTGCTTAAGTCATCAAATTATGTCGATACAACAGAGTTAGAATAAGCCACTAAAACAAGCAAATTGTGTAGTTTATGATGTTAATCTTTTAGCAAACCAGTGCAGTTATGGGTATAAAGCTGCTTAAATCAGCGAATTATGTTAATACAACTAAGTTAAGATAAATCAACCAAACAAGCAAATTGTGTAGTTAATGATGTAAATTTCTAGCAGACAAGTGCAGTTATAGGTATAAAGCTGCTTATATCAACGGATTATGTTAATACAACGAAGTTAAGATAAAACATCACAACAAGCTTTTTGAGTAGTTAGTGATGTTAAATTCCAAGTACACCAGTGCCGTTATGGGTATAAAGCTGCTTAAATCAGCGAATTATGTTAAAACAACTAAGTTAAGATAAATCAATCAAACAAGCAAATTGTGTAGTTAATGATGTAAATTTCTAGTAGACAAGTGCAGTTATAGGTATAAAGCTGCTTAAATCAATGAATTATATCAATTCAACAAAATTTGGTTAAATCATTACAACAAGCAATATGTGTAATTAATAATGTTAATATCCTAGTAAACTAGTGCTGTTATGGGTATATAGCTGCTTTAATAAACGAATTATGTTATTACCACAAAGTTGAGTTAAACCATAACAACAAGCAATACGTGTAAATAATTATGTTAATTATTTAGCAAGGCAGTGCCGTTATGGGCATAAAGCTGCTTAAATCAACGAAGATTGTTAATACAACAAAGTAAGGATAAACCACAAAAACAAGCAAATTGTGTAGTTATCATGTTAGCTTTTAGAAAACCAGTATCGTTATTGGGATAAAGCTGCTTACATCAATGGATTAAGTTAATACAACGAAGTTAAGATAAAGCATTAAAACGAGTAAATGGTGTTGTTAATGTACAAATTCTTTAGTAGACCTGTGCAGGTATGGGCATAAAGCTGCTTAAATCAACGAAGATTGTTAATACAACAAAGTAAGGATAAACCACAAAAACAAGCAAATTGTGTAGTTATCATGTTAGCTTTTAGAAAACCAGTATCGTTATTGGGATAAAGCTGCTTACATCAATGGATTAAGTTAATACAACGAAGTTAAGATAAAGCATTAAAACGAGTAAATGGTGTTGTTAATGTACAAATTCTTTAGTAGACCTGTGCAGGTATGGGTATAAAGCTGCTTAAGTCATCGAATTATGTTAATACAACAAAGTTAGGATAAAGCACTAAAACAAGCAAGTTCTGTAGTTCATGATGTTAATCTTTTAGCAAACCAGTGCCGTTATGGGTATAAGGCCGCTTATGTCAACGGATTATGTTAATTTAGCGAAGTTAACATAAAGCATTAAAACGAGCAAATGGTGTAGTTAAAGATGAAAATTTTCTACTAGACCAGTGTAGTTATGGGTATAAAGCTGCTTAAGTCATAGAATTATGTTAATACAAAAAAGTTAGGATAAACCACTAAAACAAGCAAATAATGTTGTTAATGATGTTAATCTTTTAGCAAACCAGTGCCGTTATGGGTATAAGGCTGCTTATATCAACGAATTATGTTAATACAGTGAAGTTAAGATAAAGCATTAAAACGAGCAAATGGTGTAGTTAATGATGTAAATTTTCTTATAGAACAGTGCAGTTATGGGTATAAAGCTACTTAAGTCATCGAATTATGTTGATACAATAGAGTTAGGATAAGCCACTAAAACAAGCAAATTGTGTATTTAATGATGTAAATTTCTAGTAGACAAGTGCAGTTATAGGTATAAAGCCGCTTAAATCAATGAATTATATCAATTCAACAAAATTGAGTTAAATCATTACAACAAGCAATATGTGTAATTAATAATGTTTAATATACTAGTAAACTAGTGCTGTTATGGGTATATAGCTGCTTTAATAAACGAATTATGTTATTACCACAAAGTTGAGTTAAACCATAACAACAAGCAATACGTGTAAATAATTATGTTAATTATTTAGCAAGGCAGTGCCGTTATGGGCATAAAGCTGCTTAAATCAACGAAGATTGTTAATACGACAAAGTAAGGATAAACCACAAAAACAAGCAAATTGTGTAGTTATCATGTTAGCTTTTAGAAAACCAGTATCGTTATTGGGATAAAGCTGCTTACATCAATGGATTAAGTTAATACAACGAAGTTAAGATAAAGCATTAAAACGAGTAAATGGTGTTGTTAATGTACAAATTCTTTAGTAGACCTGTGCAGGTATGGGTATAAAGCTGCTTAAGTCATCGAATTATGTTAATACAATAAAGTTAGGATAAAGCACTAAAACAAGCGAGTTCTGTAATTCATGATGTTAATCTTTTAGCAAACCAGTGCCGTTATGGGTATAAGGCCGCTTATGTCAACGGATTATGTTAATGCAGCGAAGTTAACATAAAGCATTAAAACGAGCAAATGGTGTAGTTAAAGATGAAAATTTTCTACTAGACCAGTGTAGTTATGGGTATAAAGCTGCTTAAGTCATAGAATTATGTTAATACAAAAAAGTTAGGATAAACCACTAAAACAAGCAAATAATCTTGTTAATGATGTTAATCTTTTAGCAAACCAGTGCCGTTATGGGTATAAGGCCGCTTATGTCAACGGATTATGTTAATGCAGCGAAGTTAACATAAAGCATTAAAACGAGCAAATGGTGTAGTTAAAGATGAAAATTTTCTTATAGAACAGTGAAGTTATGGGTATAAAGCTGCTTAAGTCATCGAATTATGTTAATACAAAAAAGTTAGGATAAACCACTACAACGAGCAAATTGTGTTGTTAATGATGTTAATCTTTTAGCAAACCAGTGCCGTTATGGGTATAAGGCTGCTTATATCAACGAATTATGTTAATACAGTGAAGTTAAGATAAAGCATTAAAACGAGCAACTAGTGTAGTTAATGATGTAAATTTTCTTATACAACAGTGCAGTTATGGGTATAAAGCTGCTTAAGTCATCGAATGATGTTAATATAAGAAGGTTAGGATAAACCACTATAACAAGCAAATTGTGTAGTTAATGATGTTAATATTTTAGCAAACAAGTGTTGTTATGGGTATAAAGCTGCTTATATCAATGGATTATGTTAATACAACGAAGTTAAGACAAAGCATGAAAACGAGAAAATGGTGTTGTTAATGATGAAAATTTTTTAGTAGACCTGTACAGTTATGGGTAGGAAGCTCTTTAAGTCATCGAATTATGTTAATACAACAAAGTTAGGATAAACCACTAAAACAAACAAATTGTGTAGTTAATGATGTTAATCTTTAGCAAACCAGTGCCGTTATAGGTATAAAGCTGCTTGAATCAGCGAATTATATCAATTCAACAAAGTTGAGTTAAATCATTACAACAAGCAATATGTGTAATTAATAATGTTAATATCCTAGTAAACTAGTGCTGTTATGGGTATATAGCTGCTTTAAAAAACGAATTATGTTAATAGCACAAAGTTGAGTTAAACCATAGCAACAAGCAATATGTGTAAATAATTATGTTAATTATATAGCAAGGCAGTGCCGTTATGGGCATAAAGCTGCTTAAATCAACGAAGATTGTTAATACAACAAAGTAAGGATAAATCACAAAAACAATCAAATTGTGTAGTTATCATGTTAGCTTTTAGAAAACCAGTATCGTTATGGGGATAAAGCTGCTTACATCAATGGAATATGTTAATACAAAAAAATTAAGATAAAGCATTAACACGAGCACATTGTTTAGTTAATGATGAAAATTTTCTACTAGACCAGTGTAGTTATGGGTATAAAACTGCTTAAGTCATCGAATTATCTTAATACAACAAGTTAGGATAAACCACTAAAACAAGCAAGTTGTGTAGTTCATGATGTTAATCTTTTAGCAATCAGTGCCGTTATGGGTATAAGATTGCTTATATCAATGGATTATGTTAATACAACGAAGTTAAGATAAAGCATTAAAACGAGCAAATGGTGTAGTTAATGATGAAAATTTTCTACTAGACCAGTGTAGTTTTGGGTATAAAGCTGCTTAAGTCATCGAATTATGTTAATAGCACAAAGTTAGGATAAACCACTAAAATAAGCAAGTTGTGTAGTTCATGATGTTACCCATTTAGCAAACCAGTGCTATTATGGGTATAAGGCTGCTTATATCAATGGATTATGTTAATACAACGAAGTTAAGATAAAGCATTAAAACGAGCAAATGGTGTTGTTAATGTATAAATTTTTTTAGTAGACCTGTGCAGTTATGGGTATAAAGCTGCTTAAGTCATCGAATTATGTTAATACAACAAAGTTAGGATAAACCACTAAAACAAGCAAATTGTGTAGTTAATGATGTTAATTTTCTAGTAGACCAGTGCAGTTATGGGTGAAAAGCTTCTTAAATCAACGAATTATATCAATTCAACAAAGTTGAGTTAAACCATTACAACAAGCAATTTCTGTAATTCATAATGTTAATAGATAGCAAACTTGTGCTGTTATGGGTATATAGCTGGGTATATAGCTGCTTATATCAATGGATTATGTTAATACAACGAAGTTAAGATAAAGCATTAAAACGAGCAAATTGTGTAGGTAATGATGAAAATTATCTACTAGACCAGTGTAGTTATGGGTAAAAAGCTATTTAAATGAACGAATTATATCAATTCAACTAAGTTGAGTTAAATCATTACAACAAGCAGAATGTGTAATTCATAATGTTAATATCCTAGTAAACTAGTGCTGTTATGGGTATATAGCTGCTTCAATCAATGGATTATGTTAATACAACGAAGTTAAGATAAAGCATTAAAACGAGCAAATGGTGCAGTTAATGATGTAAATTTTCTTGTAGACCTGTGCAGTTATTGGTATAAAGCTGCTTATGTCATTGAATTATGTTAATACCATAAAGTTAGGATAAACCACTAAAACCAGCAAGTTGTGTAGTTCATGATGTTATTCTTTTAGCAAACCAGTGCCGTTATGGGTATCAGGCTGCTTATGTCAACGGATTATGTTAATACAACAAAGTTAGGATAAACCACTAATACAAGCAACTTGTGTAGTTCATGATGTAAATATTTTAGCAAACCAGTGTAGTTATGGGTATAAAGCTGCTTAAGTCATCGAACTATGCTAACGCAACAAAGTTAGGATAAACCACTAAAGCAAGCAAGTTGTGCAGTTCATGATGTCAATCTTTTAGCAAACCAGTGCAGTTATGGGTATAAAGCTGTTTAAATCAACGAATTATATCAATTTAACAAAGTTGAGTTGAACCATTACAACAAGCATTATGTGTAATTCATAATGTTAACATCCTAGCAAACTAGTGCTGTTATGGGTATATAGCTGCTTATATCAATGGATTATGTTAATACAATGAAGTTAAGATAAAGCATTAAAACGAGCAAATGGTGTAGTTAATGATGAAAATTTCCTACTAGACCAGTGTAGTTATAGGTATAAAGCTGCTTAAGTCAAGGAATTATGTTAATGCAACAAAGATAGGAAAAACCACTAATACAAGCAAATCGCGTAGTTAATGATGTTAATCTCTTAGCAAACCACTGCCATTATGGTATAAGTATGCTTATATCAACGGATTATGTTAATACAACGAAGTTAAGATAAAACATTACAAAAAGCTTTTTGAGTAGTTAGTGATGTTAAATTTCTAGTACATCAGTGCCGTTATGGGTATAAAGCTGCTTAAATCAGTGAATTATGTTAAAACAACTAAGTTAAGATAAATCAATCAAACAAGCAAATTGTGTAGTTAATGATGTAAACTTCTAGTAGACAAGTGCAGTTATAGGTATAAAGCTGTTTAAATCAATGAAATATATCAATTCAACAAGGTTGAGTTAAATCATTACAACAAGCAATATGTGTAATTAATAATGTTAATTTTCTAGTAAACTAGTGCTGTTATGGGTATGTAGCTGCTTTAAAAAACTAATAAACCAATTATGTTATTACCACGAAGTTGAGTTAAACCATAACAACAAGCAATACGTGTAAATAATTATGTTAATTATTTAGCAATGCAGTGCCGTTATGGGCATAAAGCTGCTTAAATCAGCGAAGATTCTTAATATAACAAAGTAAGGATAAACCACAAAAACAAGCAAATTGTGTAGTTATCATGCTAGCTTTTAGAAAACCAGTATCGTTATTGGGATAAAGCTGCTTACATCAATGGATTAAGTTAATACAACGAAGTTACGATATAGCATTAAAACGAGTAAATGGTGTTGTTAATGTACAAATTCTTTAGTAGACCTGTGCAGGTATGGCTATAAAGCTGCTTAAGTCATCGAATTATGTTAATACAACAAAGCTTGGATAAACCACTAAAACAAGCAAGTTGTGTAGTTAATGATGTAAATTTTCTAGTAGACAAGTGTAGTTATTGGTAAAAAGCTGCTTAAATGAACGAATTATATCAATTCAACTAAGTTGAGTTAAATCATTACAACAAGCAATATGTGTAGTTCATAATGTTAATATCCTAGTAAACTAGTGCTGTTATGGGTATATAGCTGCTTATATCAATGGATTATGTTAATACAACGAAGTTAAGATAAAGCATTAAAACGAGCAAATGGTGTAGTTAATGATGTAAATTTTTTAGTAGACCTGTGCAGTTATGGGTATAAAGCTTCTTAAGTCATCGAATTATGTTAATAGAACAAAGTTAGGATAAACCACTAAAACAAGCAAATTGTGTAGTTAATGATGTAAATTTTCTAGTAGACAAATACAACGAAGTTGAGATAAAGCATTAAAACGAGCAAATTGTGTTGGTGATGATGAAAATTATCTACTAGACCAGTGTAGTTATGGGTAAAAAGCTATTGAAATGAACGAATTATATCAATTCAACTAAGTTGAGTTAAATCATTACAACAAGCAATATGTGTAATTCATAATGTTAATATCTTAGTAAACTAGTACTGTTATGGGTATATAGCTGCTTATATCAATGGATTATGTAAATACAACGAAGTTAAGATAAAGCATTAAAACGAGCAAATGGTGTAGTTAATGATGTAAATTTTTTAGTAGACCTGTGCAGTTATGGGTATAAAGCTTCTTAAGTCATCGAATTATGTTAATAGAACAAAGTTAGGATAAACCACTAAAACAAGCAAATTGTGTAGTTAATGATGTAAATTTTCTAGTAGACAAATGTAGTTATGGGTAAAAAGCTGCTTAAATGAACGAATTATATCAATTCAACTAAGTTGAGTTAAATCATTACAACAAGCAATATGTGTAATTCATAATGTTAATATCCTAGTAAACAAGTGCTGTTATGGGTATATAGCTGCTTATATCAATGGATTATGTTAATACAACGAAGTTAAGATAAAGCATTAAAACGAGCAAATGGTGTAGTAATTGATGAAAATTTTCTACTAGACCAGTATAGTTATGGGTATAAAAATGCTTAAGTCTTCGAATTCTATTAATACAACAAAGTTTGGATAACCCACTATAACAAGCTAGTTGTGTGGTTCATGATGTTAATCATTTAGCAAACCAGCGCCGTTATGGGTATAAGGCTTCTTACATCAAGGGATTATGTTAATACAACGAGGTTAAAATAAAGCATTAAAACGAGCAAATTGTGTAGGTAATGATGAAAATTTTCTACTAGACCAGTGTAGTTATGGGTAAAAAGCTGCTTAAATGAACGAATTATATCAATTCAACTAAGTTGAGTTAAATCATTACAACAAGCAATATGTGTAATTCATAATGTTAATATCCTAGTAAACTAGTGCTGTTACGGGTATATAGCTGCTTATATCAATGGATTATGCTAATACAGTGAAGTTAAGATAAAGCATTAAAACGAGCAAATGATGTAGTTAATGTATATATTTTTTAGTAGACCTGTGCAGTTATCGGTATAAAGCTTCTTAAGTCATCGAATTATGAAACACAACAAAGCTAGGACAAACCACTAAAACAAGCAAGTTGTGTAGTTAATGATGTTAATTTTCTTCTAGACCAGTGCAGTTATGGGTATAAAGCTGCTTAAATCAACGAATTATATCAACTCAACAAAGTTGAGTTAAACCATTACAACAAGCAATATGTGTAATTCATAATGTTAATATCCTAGTAAACAAGTGCTGTTATTGGTATATAGCGGCTTATATCCATGGATTATGTTAATACAACGAAGCTAAGAAAAAAAAAATTAAACGAGCAAATGGAGTAGTTAATGATGAAAATTTTCTACTAGACCATTGTAGCTAAGGATATAAAGCTGCTTAAGTCATCAAATTATGTTAATACAACAATGTTTGGATAAACCACTAAAACAAGCGAGTTGTGTTGTTCTTGATGTTAATCTTTTAGCAAACCAGCGCCGTTATGGGTATAAAGCTGCTTATATCAAGGCATTATGTTAACACAACGAATTAAGATAAAGCATTAAAACGCGCAAATGATGTTGTTAATGATGTAAATTTTTTAAGAGACCTGTTCAGTTATGGGTATAAAGCTTCTTAAGTCATGGAATTATGTTAGTAGAACAAAGTTAGGATAAACAACTATAACAAGCAAATTGTGTAGTTAATGATGTTAATTTTCTAGCAGACCATTGCAGCTGCTTAAATCAACGAATTATATCAATTCAACAAAGTTGAGTTAAACCATTACAACAAGCAATATGTGTAATTCATAATGTTAATATCCTAGTTAAGTAGTGCTAGTATGGGTATATAGCTGCTTCTATCAATGGATTATGTTAATACGACGAAGTTAGGATAAACCACTAAAACAAGCAAATTGTGTAGTTAATGATGTTAATCTTCTTGTAGACCAGTGCAGTTATTGGTGAAAAGCTGCTTAAATCAACGAATTATATCAATTCAACAAAGTTGATTTAAACCATTACAAGAAGCAACTTGTGTAATTCATAATGTTAATATCCTAGTAAACTAGTGCTGTTATGGGTATATAGCTGCTTATATTAATGGATAATGTTAATACAACGAAGTTAAGATAAAGCATTTAAACGAGCAAATGGTGTAGTAAATGATGAAAATTTTTTTGTAGAACAGTGCAGTCATGGGTATAAAGCTGCTTAAGTCATCGAATTATGTTAATACAAAAACGTTAGGATAATCCACTAAAACAAGCAAATTGTGTAGTTAATGATGTTAAACTTTAAGCAAACCAGTGCCGTTTTGGGTATATGGCTGCTTATTTCAACGGATTATGTTAATACAGTGAAGTTAAGATAAAGCAATAAAACGAGCAAATGATGTAGTTAATGATGAAAATTTTCTACTAGACCAGTGCAGCTGCTTAAATAAGCGAATTATATCAATTCAACAAAGTTGAGTTAAACCATTACAACAAGCAATATGTGTAATTCATAATGTTAATATCCTAGTAAAGTAATGCTGTTATGGGTATATAGCGGCTTATATCAATGGATTATGTTAATACAACGAAGTTAAAATAAAGCATTAAAACGAACAAATGATGTAGTTAATGCATATATTTTTTAGTAGACCTGTGCAGTTATGGGTATAAAGCTTCTTAAGTCATCGAATTATGTTAACACAACAAAGTTAGGACAAACCACTAAAACAAGCAAGTTGTGTAGTTAATGATGTTAATTTTCTACTAGACCAGTGCAGTTATGGGTATAAAGCTGCTTACGTTATCGAATTATGTTAATACAACAAAGTTTGGATAAACCACTAAAACAAGCAAGTTGTGTAGTTCATAATGTTAATATCCTAGTAAACTAGTACTGTTACGGGTATATAGCTGCTTATATCAATGGATTATACTAATACAGTGAAGTTAAGATAAAGCATTAAAACGAACAAATGATGTAGTTAATGTATATATTTTTTAGTAGACCTGTGCAGTAATGGGTATAAAGCTTCTTAAGTCATCGAATTATGTTAACACAACAAAGTTAGGACAAACCACTAAAACAAGCAAGTTGTGTAGTTAATGATGTTAATTTTCTAGAAGACCATTGCAGTTATGGGTATAAAGCTGCTTAAATCAACGAATTATATCAACTCAACAAAAATGAGTTAAACCATTACAACAAGCAATATGTGTAATTCATAATGTTAATATCCTAGTAAACAAGTGCTGTTATTGGTATATAGCGGCTTATATCAATGGATTATGTTAATACAACGAAGTTAAGAAAAAAAAATTAAAACGAGCAAATGGTGTAGTTAATGATGAAAATTTTCTACTAGACCAGTGTAGCTATGGATATAAAGCTGCTTAAGTCATCGAATTATGTTAATACAACAAAGTTTGGATAAACCTCTAAAACAAGCGAGTTGTGTTGTTCTTGATGTTAATCTTTTAGCAAACCAGCGCCGTTATGGGTATAAAGCTGCTTATATCAAGGCATTATGTTAATACAACGAATTAAGATAAAGCATTTAAACGCGCAAATGATGTTGTTAATGATGTAAATTTTTTTAAAGACCTGTGCAGTTATGGGTATAAAGCTTCTAAAGTCATCGAATTATGTTAATAGAACAAAGTTAGGATAAACAACTATAACAAGCAAATTGTGTAGTTAATTATGTTAATTTTCTAGCAGACCATTGCAGCTGCTTAAATCAACGAATTATATCAATTCAACAAAGTTGAGTTAAACCATTACAACAAGCAATATGTGTAATTCATAATGTTAATACCCTAGTAAACTAGTGCTGTTATGGGTATATAGCTGCTTATATCAATGGATTATGTTAAAACAATGAAGTTAAGATAAAGCATTAAAACGAGCAAATGGTGTAGTAATTGATGAAAATTTTCTACTAGACCAGTGTAGTTATCGGTATAAAAATTCTTAAGTCTTCGAGTTATGTTAATACAACAAAGTTTGATAACCCACTAAAACAAGCTAGTTGTGTGGTTCATGATGTTAATCTTTTAGCAAACCAGCACCATTATGGGTATAAAGCTGCTTATATCAATGGATTATGTTAATACAACGAAGTTAAGATAAAGCATTAAAACGAGCAAATGGTGTTGTTAATGTATAAATTTTTTAGTAGACCTGTGCAGTTATGGGTATAAAGCTGCTTAAGTCAACGAATTATGTTAATACAACAAAGTTTGGATAAACCACTAAAACAAGCAAGTTATGTAGTTAATGATGTTAATTTTCTAGTAGACAAGTGCAGTTATGGGTGCAAAGCTGCTTAAATCAACGAATTATGTCAATTCAACAAAGTTGAGTTAAAACATTACAACAAGCAATTTGTGTAATTTATAATGTTAATATCCTAGTAAACTAGTGCTGTTTTGGGTATATAGCTGCTTATATCAATGGAATATGTTAATACAACGAAGTTAAGATAAAGAATTAAAACGAGCAAATCTTGTAGTAAATGATGAAAATTTTCTTGTAGAACAGTGCAGTCATGGGTATAAAGCTGCTTAAGTCATCGAATTATGTTAATACAAAAACGTTAGGATAAACCACTAAAACAAGCAAATTGTGTAGTTAATGATGTTAAACCTTTAGCAAACCAGTGCCGTTATGGGTATATGGCTGCTTATTTCAACGGATTATGTAAATACAGTGAAGATAAGATAAAGCAATAAAACGAGCAAATGATGTAGTTAATGATTTAAATTTTCTTGTAGAACATTGTCGTTATGGGAATAAGACTGCTTATATCAAAGGATTATGTTAATACAACGAAGTTAAGATAAAACATTAAAACGAGCATTATGTGTAATTCATAATGTTAATATCCTAGTAAACTAGTGCTGTTACGGGTATATAGCTGCTTATATCAATGGATTATGCTAATACAATGGAGTTAAGATAAAGCATTAAAACGAGCAAATGATGTAGTTAATGTATATATTTTTTAGTAGACCTGTGCAGTTATGGGTAGACCATAATGTTAATATCCTAGTAAACTAGTGCTGTTACGGGTATATAGCTGCTTATATCAATGGATTATGCTAATACAATGGAGTTAAGATAAAGCATTAAAACGAGCAAATGATGTAGTTAATGTATATATTTTTTTGTAGACCTGTGCAGTAAAGCTGCTTAAGTCATCGACTTATGTTAACACAACAAAGTTAGGACAAACACCTAAAACAGGCAAGTTATGTAGTTAATGATGTTAATTTTCTAGTAGAACTGTGCAGCTGCTTAAATCAACGAATTATATCAATTTAACAAAGTTGAGTTTAACCATTACAACAAGCAATATGTGTAATTCATAATGTTAATATCCTAGTAAAGTAGTGCTGTTATGGGTATATAGCTGCTTATATCAATGGATTATGTTAATACAACGAAGTTAAGATCTAGCATTAAAACGAGCAAATGGTAATGATTAAAATTTTCTACTAGACCAGTGCAGTTATGGGTATAAAGCTGCTTAAATCAAGGAATTATATCAACTCAACAAAGTTGAGTTAAACCATTACAACAAGCAATATGTGTAATTCATAATGTTAATATCCTAGTAAAGTAGTGCTGTTATGGGTATAAAGCTGCTTATATCAATGGATCAGTAATACAACGAAGTTAAAATAAAGCATTAAAACGAGCAATTTGTGTAGTTAATGATGTTAATTTTCTAAGATACCAGTGCAGTTATGGGTATAAAGCTGCTTAAGTCATCGAATTATGTTAATACAACATAGTTTGGATAAACAACTAAAACAAGCAAGTTGTGTAGTTAATGATGTTAATTTTCTAGGAGACCATTGCAGTTATGGGTGAAAAGCTTCTTAAATCAACGAATTATATCAATTCAACAAAGTTGAGTTAAACCATTACAACAAGAAATTTGTGTAATTCATAATGTTAATAGATAGCAAACTATTGCTGTTATGGGTATATAGCTTGGTATATAGCTGCTTATATCAATGGATTATGTTAAACAACGAAGTTAAGATAAAGCATTAAAACGAGCAAATTGTGTAGGTAACGATAAAAATTTTCTACTAGACCAGTGTAGTTATGGGTAAAAAGCTGCTTAAATGAACGAATTATATCAATTCAACTAAGTTGAGTTAAGTCATTACAACAAGCAATATGTGTAATTCATAATGTTAATATCCTAGTAAACTAGTGCTGTTATGGGTATATAGCTGCTTATATCAATGGATTATGTTAATACAACGAAGTTAAGATAAAGCATCAAAACGAGCAAATGGTGCAGTAAATGATGTAAATTTTTTAGTAGACCTGTGCAGTTATGGGTATAAAGCTTCTTAAGTCATCGAATTTTGTTAATAGAACAAAGTTAGGATAAACCACTAAAACAAGCAAATTGTGTAGTTAATGATGTTAATTTTCTAATAGACCAGTGCGGCTGCTTAAATCAACGAATTATATCAATTCAACAAAGTTGAGTTAAACCATTACAACAAGCAATATGTGTAATTCATAATGTTAATATCCTAGTAAAGTAGTGCTGTTATGGGTATATAGCTGCTTATATCAATGGATCAGTTAATACAACGAAGTTAAAATAAAGCATTAAAACGAGCAATTTGTGTAGTTAATGATGTTAATTTTCTAGGATACCAGTGCAGTTATGGGTATAAAGCTGCTTAAGTCATCGAATTATGTTAATACAACATAGTTTGGATAAACCACTAAAACAAGCAAACTGTGTAGTTAATGATGTTAATTTTCTAGTAGACCAGTGCAGTTATGGGTATAAAGCTGCTTAAGTCAATGAATTATGTTAATACAACAAAGTTAGGATAAACCACTAAAACAAGCAAATTGTGTAGTTAATGATGTTAATTTTCTAGTAGACCAGTGCAGTTATGGGTATAAAGCTGCTTAAGTCATCGAATTATGTCAATACAACAAAGTTAGGATAAACCACTAAAACAAGCAAACTGTGTAGTTAATGATGTTAATTTTCTAGTAGACCAGTGCAGTTATGGGTATAAAGCTGCTTAAGTCAATGAATTATGTTAATACAACAAAGTTAGGATAAACCACTAAAACAAGCAAATTGTGTAGTTAATGATGTTAATTTTCTAGTAGACCAGTGCAGTTATGGGTATAAAGCTGCTTCAGTCATCGAATTATGTTAATATAACAAAGTTTGGATAAACCGCTAAAACAAGCAAGTTGTGTAGTTCATAATGTTGATCTTTTAGCAAACTAGCGCTGTTATGGGTATATAGCTGCTTATATCAATGGATTATGTTAATACAACGAAGTTAAGATAAAGCATTAAAACGAGCAAATGGTGTAGTTAATGATGAAAATTTACTACTAGACCAGTGTAGTTATAGGTATAAAGCTGCTCAAGTCATCGAATTATGATAATACAACAAAGATTTGATAAACCACTAAAACAAACAAGTTGTGTAGTTCATGATGTTAATCTTTTAGCAAACCAGTGCCGTTATGGGTATAAGGCTGCTTATATCAAGGGATTTTGTTAATACAACGAAGTTCAGATAAAGCATTAAAACAAGCAAATGGTGTAGGTAAAGATGAAAATTTTCTACTGGACCAGTGTAGTTATGGGTATAAAGCTTCTTAAGTCATCAAATTATGTTGATACCACAAAGTTAAGATAAACCACTAAAATAAGCAAGTTGTGTAGTTCATGATGTTAATCTTTTAGCAAACCAGTGCCGTTATGGGTATAAGGATGCTTATATCAACGGATTATGATAATACAACGAAGTTAAGATAAAGCATTGAAACGAGCAAATGGTGTTGTTAATGTATAAATATTCTTGTAGACCTGTGCACTTATGGGTATTACACATATTGCTTGTTGTAATGGTTTAACTCAACTTTGTTGAATTGATATAATTCCTTGATTCAAGCAGCTTTTTACCCATAACTGCACTGGTCTACTAGAAAATGAACATCAATAACCACACAATTTGCTTGTTTTAGTGGTTTATCCTAACTTTGTTGTATTATCATAATTCGATGACATAAGCAGCTTTATACCCATAACTACATTGGTCTAGTAGAAAATTTTCATCATTAACTACACCATTTGCTCGTTTCAATGCATTATCTTAACTTATCTGTATTAACATAATCCATTGATATAAGAAGCCTTATACCCATAACGGCACTTGTTTGCTGAAAGATTAACATCATGAACTACACAACTATCTTGTTATAGTGGTTTATCCTAACTTTGTGGTATTATCATAATTCTATGACTTAAGCAGCTTTATACCCATAACTACACTGTTCTAGTAGAAAATTTTCATCATTACCTACACCATTTGCTCGTTTTAATGCTTTATAATAACTTCTTTGTATTAACATAATCCATTGATATAAGCAGCTATATACCCATAACAGCACTACTTTGCTAGGATATTAACAGTGCAGTTAATGATGTTAATTTTCTAGTAGACCAGTGCAGTTATGGGTATAAAGCTGCTTACGTCATCGAATTATGTTAATACAACAAAGTTTGGATAAACCACTAAAACAAGCAAGTTGTGTAGTTCATGATCTTAATATCCTAGTAAACCAGTGCTGTGGTGGGTATATAGCTGCTTATATCAATGGATTATGTTAATACAACGAAGTTAAGGTAAAGCATTAAAACGAGCAAATGGTGTAGTAATTGATGAAAATTTTCTACTAGACCAGTGTAGTTATTTGTATAAAAATGCTTAAGTCTTCGAATTATGTTAATACAACAAAGTTTGGATAAACCACTAAAACAAGGTAGTTGTTTGATTCATGATGTTAATCTTTTAGCAAACCAGCCCCATTATGGGTATAAGGCTGCTTATATCAAGGGATTATGATAATACAACGAAGTTAAGATAAAGCATTAAAACGAGCAAATGGTGTAGTTAATGATGAAAATTTTCTTGTGGACCTGTGCAGTTATGGGTATAAAGCTGCTTAAGTCATCGAATTATGTTAATACAACAAAGTTTGGATAAACCACTAAAACAAGCAAGTTGTGTAGTTAATGATGTTAATTTTCTAAGAGACCAGTGCAGTTATGGGTGAAAAGCTTCTTAAATCAACGAATTATATCAATTAAACAAAGTTGAGTTAAACCATTTTGACAAGCAATTTGTGTAATTCATAATGTTAATAGATAGCAAACTAGTGCTGTTATTGGTATATAGCTGGGTATATAGCTGCTTATATCAATGGATTATGTTAAACAACGAAGTTAAGATAAAGCATTAAAACGAGCAAATTGTGTAGGTAACGATGAAAATTTTCTACTAGACCAGTGTAGTTATGGGTGAAAAGCTGCTTAAAGGAACGAATTATATCAATTCAACTAAGTTGAGTTAAATCATTACAACAAGCAATATGTGTAATTCATAATGTCAATATCCTAGTAAACTAGTGCTGTTATGGGTATATAGCTGCTTATATCAATGGATTATGTTAATACAACGAAGTTAAGATAAAGAATTAAAACGAGCAAATGTTGTAGTAAATGATGTAAATTTTCTAGTAGACCTGTGCAGTTATGGGTATAAAGCTTCTTAAGTCATTGAATTATGTTAATAGAACAAAGTTAGGATAAACCACTAAAACAAGCAAAGTGTGTAGTTAATGATGTTAATTTTCTAGTAGACCAGTGCAGCTGCTTAAATCAACGAATTATATCAATTCAAGAAAGTTGAGTTAAACCATTTCAACAAGCAATATGTGTAATTCATAATGTTAATATCCTAGCAAAGTAGTGCTGTTATGGGTATATAGCTGCTTATATCAATGGATTATGTTAATACAAAGAAGTTATTATAAAGCATTAAAACGAGCAAATAGTGTAGGTAATGATAAAAATTTTCCACTAGACCAGTGTAGTTATGGGTATAAAGCTGCTTAAGTCATCGAATTATGTTAATACCACAAAATTAGGATAAACCACTATAACAAGCAAATTGTGTAGTTAATGATGTTAATTTTCTAGTAGACCAGTGCAGGTATGGGTGAAAAGCTGCTTAAATCAACAAATTATATCAATTCAACAAAGTTGAGTTAAATCATTACAACAAGCAATATGTGTAATTCATATATTAATATCCTAGTAAACTAGTGCTGTTATGGGTATATAACTGCTTATGTCAATGGATTAAGTTAATACAACGAAGTTAAGATAAAGCATTAAAACGAGCAAATGGTGTAGGTAATGATGAAAATTTTCTAATTGACCAGTGTAATTATGGGCATAAAGCTGCTTAAGTCATCAAATTATGTTAATACCACAAAGTTAGGACAAAGAACTAAAACTAGTAAGTTGTTTAGCTCATGATGTTAATCTTTTAGCAAACCAGTGCCGTTATTGGTATAAGGCTGCTTATATCAACGGATTATGTTAATACAACAAAGTTAGGATAAACCACTAAAACAAGCAAGTTGTGTAGTTCATGATGTTAATCTTTTAGCAAACCAGCGCCGTTATGGGTGTAAGGATGCTTATATCAACAGATTATGTTAATACAACGAAAATAAGATAAAGCAATAAAACCAGCAAATGATGTAGTTAATGATGAAAATTTTCTACTAGACCAGTGTAGTTATGAGTATAAAGCTGCTTAAGTCATCGAATTATGTTAATACAACAAAGTTAGGATAAACCACTAAAGCAAGCAAGTTGTGTAGTTCATGATGTTAATCTTTTAGCAAACCAGTGCAGTTATGGGTATAAAGCTGCTTTAATCAACGAATTATATAAATTCAACAAAGTTGAGTTAAACCATAACAACAAGCAATATGTGTAGTTAATTATGTTAATTTTTTAGCTATGCAGTACCGTTATGGGTATAAAGCTTCTTAAGTCATCGAATTATGTTCATACAAGAAGGTGAGCATAAACCACTATAACAAGCAAATTGTGTAGTTAATGATGTTAATATTTTAGCAAACAAGTATCGTCATGGGTATAAAAATGCTTATATCAGTGGATTATGTTAATACAACAAAGTTAAGATAAAGTATTAAAACGAGCAAATGGTGTTGTTAATAAATAAATTTTCTTCTAGACCAGTGTAGTTATGGGTATAAAGCTGCTTAAGTCATCGAATTATGTTAATACAACAAAGTTTGGATAAACCACTAAAACAAGCAAGTTGTGTAGTTCATGATGTTAATCTTTTAGCAAACCAGTGCCGTTATGGTTATAAGGATGCTTATATCAACAGTTTATGTTAATACAACGAAGTTAAGATAAAGCATTAAAACGAGCAAATGGTGTTGTTAATGTATAAATTTTCTTCTAGACCAGTGTAGTTATGGGTATAAAGCTGCTTAAGTCATCGAATTATGTTAATACAACATAGTTTGGATAAACCACTAAAACAAGCAAGTTGTGTAGTTCATGATGTTAATCTTTTGGCAAACCAGTGCCGTTATGGGTATAAGAATGCTTATATCAACGGATTATGTTAATACAACGAAGTTAAGATAAAGCATTAAAACGAGAAAATGGTGTAGTTAATGATGAAAATTTTCTACTAGACCGATGTAGTTATGGGTATAAAGCTGCTAAAGTCATCGAATTATATCAACTCAACAAAGTTGAGTTAAACCATTACAACAAGCAATAAGTGTAATTCATAATGTTAATATCCTAGTAAACCATTGCTGTTATTGGTATATAGCTGCTTATATCAATGGATTATGTTAACACAACGAAGTTAACCTAAAGCATTAAAACGAGCAAATGGTGTAGTTGGTGAAAATTTTCTTGTAGAACAGTGCAGTTATGGGTATAAAGCTGCTTAAGTCATCGCATTATGTTAATACAAAAAAGTTAGGATGAACCACTAAAACAAGCAAATTCTGTAGTTAATGATGTTGAACTTTTAGCAAACCGGTGCCGTTATGGGAATATGGCTCCGTATTTAAACGGATTATGTTAATAAAGTTAAGTTAAGATAAATCATTAAAACGAGCAAATGATGTAGTTAATGTATAAATTTTTTAGTAGACCAGTGCAGTTATGGGTATAAAGCTGCTTAAATCAACGAATTATATCAACTCAACAAAGTTGAGTTAAACCATTACTACAAGCAATATGTGTAATTCATAATGTTAATATCCTAGTAACCCAGTGCTGTTATAGGTATATAGCTGCTGATATCAATGGATTATGTTAATAATGTTAAGTTAAGATAAAGCATTAAAACGAGCAATTGATGTAGCTAATGATGTAAATTTTCTTGTTGAACAGTACAGTTATGGGTATAAGGCTTCTGATATCAAGGCATTATGTTAATACAACTAATTAAGATAAAGCATTAAAACGCGCAAATGATGTTGTTAATGATGTATATTTTTTAGCAGACCTGTGCAGTTATGGGTACAAAGCTTCTTAAGTCATCGAATTATGTTAATAGAACAAAGTTAGGATAAACAACTAAAACAAGCAAATTGTGTAGTTAATGATGTTAATTTTCTAGTAGACCATTGCAGCTGCTTAAATCAACGAATTATATCAATTCAACAAAGTTGAGTTAAACCATTACAACAAGCAATATGTGTAATTTATAATGTTAATATCCTAGTAAAGTAGTGCTGTTATGGGTATATAGCTGCTTATATCAATGGATTATGTTAATACAACTAATTAAGATAAAGCATTAAAACGCGCAAATGATGTTGTTAATGATGTATATTTTTTAGCAGACCTGTGCAGTTATGGGTACAAAGCTTCTTAAGTCATCGAATTATGTTAATAGAACAAAGTTAGGATAAACAACTAAAACTAGCAAATTGTGTAGCTAATGATGTTAATTTTCTAGTAGACCATTGCAGCTGCTTAAATAAACGAATTATATCAATTCAACAAAGTTGAGTTAAACCATTACAACAAGCAATATGTGTAATTTATAATGTTAATATCCTAGAAAAGTAGTGCTGTTATGGGTATATAGCTGCTTATATCAATGGATTATGCTAATACAGTGAAGTTACGATAAAGAATTAAAACGCGCAAATCATGTAGTTAATGTTGTAAATTTTCTTGTAGAACAGTGCAGTTATAGGTATAAGGCTGCTTATATCCATGGATTATGTTAATACAACCAAGTTAAGATAAAGCATTAAAACGCGCAAATGATGTTGTTAATGATGTATATTTTTTAGCAGACCTGTGCAGTTATGGGTACAAAGCTGCTTAAGTCATCGAATTATGTTAACACAACAAAGTTAGGATAAACCACTAAAACAAGCAAGTTGTGTAGTTAATGATGTTAATTTTCTAGTAGACCAGTGCAGTTATGGGTATAAAGCTGCTTAAATCAACGAACTATGTCAATTCAACAAAGTTGAGTTAAACCATCACAACAAGCAATATGTGTAATTCATAATGTTAATATCCTAGTAAACCAGTGCTGTTATGGGTATATAGCTGCTTATATCAATGGATTATGTTAATACAACGAAGTTAAGATAAAGCATTAAAACGAGCAAATGGAGTAGTTAATGATGAAAACTTTCTACTAGACCAGTGTAGTTATGGGTATAAAGCTGCTTAAGTCATCGAATTATGTTAATACAACAAAACTTGGAAAAACCACGAAAACAAGCAAGTTGTGTTGCTCTTGATGTTAATCTTTTAGCAAACCAGTGTCGTTATGGGTATAAGGCTGCTTATATCAAAAAAATATGTTAATACAACGAAGTAAACATAAACAATTAAAACGAGCAATATGTGTAATTCATAATGTTAATATCCTAGTAAGCTAGTGCTTTTACGGGTATATAGCTGCTTATATCAATGGATTATGCTAATACAGTGAAGTTAAGATAAAGCATTAAAACGAGCAAATGATGTAGTTAATGTTGTAAATTTTCTTGTAGAACAGTGCAGTTATAGGTATAAGGCTGCTTATATACATGGATTATGTTAATACCACCAAGTTAAGATAAAGCATTAAAGCGAGCAAATGGCGTTGTTAATGTATATATTTTTTAGTAGAGCTGTGCAGTTATGGGTATAAAGCTGCTTAAGTCATCGAATTATGTTAACACAACAAAGTTAGGATAAACCACTAAAACAAGCAAGTTGTGTAGTTAATTGTGTTAATTTTCTAGTAGACCAGTGCAGTTATGGGTATAAAGCTCCTTAAATCAACGAATTATATCAACTCAACAAAGTTGAGTTAAACCATTCCAACAAGCAATATGTGTAATTCATAATGTTAATATCCTAGTAAACTAGTACTGTTATGGGTATATAGCTTGATGGATTATGTTGATACAACGAAGTTAAGATAAAGCATTAAAACAAGCAAATGGTGTAGTTAATGATGAAAATTTCCTACTAGACGAATGTAGTTATAAGTATAAAGCTCCTTAAATCAACGAATTATGTCAACTCAACAAAGTTGAGTTAAACCATTACAACAAGCAATATGTGTAATTCATAATGTTAATATCCTAGTAAACCAATGCTGTTATGGGTATATAGCTGCTTATATCAATGGATTATGTTAATAAAACGAAGTTAAGATAAAGCATTAAAACGAGCGAATGGTGCAGTTAATTATAAAAATTTTCTACTAGACCAGTGTAGTTATGAGTATAAGGCTGCTTATATCAATGGATTATTTTAATACAACGAAGTTAAGATAAAGCATTAAAACGAGCAAATGGTGTTGTTAATGTATAAATTTCTTAGTAGACCAGTGCAGTTATGGGTATAAAGCTGCTTAAATCAACGAATTATATCAATTAAACAAAGTTGAGTTAAACCATTCCAACAAGCAATATGTTTAATTCATAATGTTAATATCCTAGTAAACTAGTACTGTTATGGGTATATAGCTTGATGGATTATGTTGATACAACGAAGCTAAGATAAAGCATTAAAAGAAGCAAATGGTGTAGTTAATGATGAAAATTTCCTACTAGACGAATGTAGTTATAAGTATAAAGCTGCTTAAGTCAACGAATTATGTTAATGCAACAAAGTTAGGAAAAACCACTAAAACAAGCAAATCGCGTAGTTAATGATGTTAATCTCTTAGCATACCAGTGCCATTATGGGTATAAGGCTGCTTATATCAACGGATTATGTTAATACAAGGAAGTTAAGATAAAGCATTAAAACGAGCAAATGATGTAGTTAATGTTGTAAATTTTCTTGTAGAACAGTGCAGTTATAGGTATAAGGCTGCTTATATCCATGGATTATGTTAATACAACCAAGTTAAGATAAAGCATTAAAACGAGCAAATGGCGTTGTTAATGTATATATTTTTTAGTAGACCTGTGCAGTTATGGGTATAAAGCTGCTTAAGTCATCGAATTATGTTAACACAACAAAGTTAGGATAAACCACTAAAACAAGCAAGTTGTGTAGTTAATGATGTTAATTTTCTAGTAGACCAGTGCAGTTATGGGTATAAAGCTCCTTAAATCAACGAATTATATCAACTCAACAAAGTTGAGTTAAACCATTCCAACAAGCAATATGTGTAATTCATAATGTTAATATCCTAGTAAACTAGTACTGTTATGGGTATATAGCTTGATGGATTATGTTGATACAACGAAGTTAAGATAAAGCATTAAAACAAGCAAATGGTGTAGTTAATGATGAAAATTTCCTACTAGACGAATGTAGTTATAAGTATAAAGCTCCTTAAATCAACGAATTATGTCAACTCAACAAAGTTGAGTTAAACCATTACAACAAGCAATATGTGTAATTCATAATGTTAATATCCTAGTAAACCAATGCTGTTATGGGTATATAGCTGCTTATATCAATGGATTATGTTAATAAAACGAAGTTAAGATAAAGCATTAAAACGAGCGAATGGTGCAGTTAATGATAAAAATTTTCTACTAGACCAGTGTAGTTATGAGTATAAGGCTGCTTATATCAATGGATTATTTTAATACAACGAAGTTAAGATAAAGCATTAAAACGAGCAAATGGTGTTGTTAATGTATAAATTTCTTAGTAGACCAGTGCAGTTATGGGTATAAAGCTGCTTAAATCAACGAATTATATCAATTAAACAAAGTTGAGTTAAACCATTCCAACAAGCAATATGTTTAATTCATAATGTTAATATCCTAGTAAACTAGTACTGTTATGGGTATATAGCTTGATGGATTATGTTGATACAACGAAGCTAAGATAAAGCATTAAAAGAAGCAAATGGTGTAGTTAATGATGAAAATTTCCTACTAGACGAATGTAGTTATAAGTATAAAGCTGCTTAAGTCAACGAATTATGTTAATGCAACAAAGTTAGGAAAAACCACTAAAACAAGCAAATCGCGTAGTTAATGATGTTAATCTCTTAGCATACCAGTGCCATTATGGGTATAAGGCTGCTTATATCAACGGATTATGTTAATACAAGGAAGTTAAGATAAAGCATTAAAACGAGCAAATGATGTAGTTAATGATGAAAATTTCCTACTAGACGAATGTAGTTATAAGTATAAAGCTGCTTAAGTCATCGAATTATGTTAATACCACAAATTTAGGACAAACCAGTACAACTATTAAGTTGTTTAGCTCATGATGTTAATCTTTTAGCAAACCAGTGCCGTTATGGGTATAAGGCTGCTTATATCAACAGATTATGTTAATACAACAAAGTTAGGATAAACAACTAAAACAAGCAAATTGTGTAGTTAATGATGTTAATTTTATAGTAAACCAGTGCAGTTATTGGTATATAGCTGCTTATATCAATGGATTATGCTAATACAACGAAGTTAAGATAAAGCATTAAAACGAGCAAATGGTGTAGTAATTGATGAAAATTTTCTAGTAGACCAGTGTAGGTATGGGTATAAAAATGCTTATGTCTTCGAATTATGTTAATACAACAAAGTTTGGAAAAACCACTGAAACAAGCAAGTTGTGTAGTTAATGATGTTAATTTTCTAGTAGACCAGTGGAGTTATGGATGAAAAGCTGCTTAAATCAACGAATTATATCAATTCAACAAAATTGAGTTAAACCTTTACAACAAGCAATTTGTGTAATTCATAATGTTAATAGATAGCAAACTAGTGCTGTTATGGGTATATAGCTGGGTATATAGCTGCTTATATCAATGGATTATGTTAATACAACAAAGCTTGAAAAAACCACTAAAACAAGCAAGTTGTGTAGTTAATGATGTTAATTTTCTAGTAGACCGGTGCAGTTATGGATGAAAAGCTGCTTAAATCAACGAATTATATCAATTAAACAAAGTTGAGTTAAACCATTACAACAAGCAATTTGTGTAATTCATAATGTTAATAGATAGCAAACTAGTGCTGTTATGGGTATATAGCTGGGTATATAGCTGCTGATATCAATGGATTATGTTAAACCAACGAAGTTAAGATAAAGCATTAAAACGAGCAAATTGTGTAGGTAATGATGAAAATTTTCTACTAAACCAGTGTAGTTATGGGTATAAAGCTGCTTAAGTCATCGAATTATGTTAATACAACAAAGTTTGGAAAAGCCACGAAAACAAGCAAGTTGTGTTGCTCTTGATGTTAATCTTTTAGCAAACCAGTGTCGTTATGGGTATAAGGCTGCTTATATCAAAAAAATATGTTAATACAACGAAGTAAACATAAACAATTAAAACGAGCAATATGTGTAATTCATAATGTTAATATCCTAGTAAGCTAGTGCTTTTACGGGTATATAGCTGCTTATATCAATGGATTATGCTAATACAGTGGAGTTAAGATAAAGCATTAAAACGAGCAAATGATGTAGTTAATGTTGTAAATTTTCTTGTAGAACAGTGCAGTTATAGGTATAAGGCTGCTTATATCCATGGATTATGTTAATACAACCAAGTTAAGATAAAGCATTAAAACGAGCAAATGGCGTTGTTAATGTATATATTTTTTAGTAGACCTGTGCAGTTATGGGTATAAAGCTGCTTAAGTCATCGAATTATGTTAACACAACAAAGTTAGGATAAACCACTAAAACAAGCAAGTTGTGTAGTTAATTGTGTTAATTTTCTAGTAGACCAGTGCAGTTATGGGTATAAAGCTCCTTAAATCAACGAATTATATCAACTCAACAAAGTTGAGTTAAACCATTCCAACAAGCAATATGTGTAATTCATAATGTTAATATCCTAGTAAACTAGTACTGTTATGGGTATATAGCTTGATGGATTATGTTGATACAACGAAGTTAAGATAAAGCATTAAAACAAGCAAATAGTGTAGTTAATGATGAAAATTTCCTACTAGACGAATGTAGTTATAAGTATAAAGCTCCTTAAATCAACGAATTATATCAACTCAACAAAGTTGAGTTAAACCATTACAACAAGCAATATGTGTAATTCATAATGTTAATATCCTAGTAAACCAATGCTGTTATGGGTATATAGCTGCTTATATCAATGGATTATGTTAATAAAACGAAGTTAAGATAAAGCATTAAAACGAGCGAATGGTGTAGTTAATGATAAAAATTTTCTACTAGACCAGTGTAGTTATGGGTATAAAGCTGCTTAAATCAACGAATTATATCAATTAAACAAAGTTGAGTTAAACCATTCCAACAAGCAATATGTGTAATTCATAATGTTAATATCCTAGTAAACTAGTACTGTTATGGGTATATAGCTTGATGGATTATGTTGATACAACGAAGTTAAGATAAAGCATTAAAACAAGCAAATGGTGTAGTTAATGATGAAAATTTCCTACTAGACAAATGTAGTTATAAGTATAAAGCTGCTTAAGTCAACGAATTATGTTAATGCAACAAAGTTAGGAAAAACCACTAAAACAAGCAAATCGCGTAGTTAATGATGTTAATCTCTTAGCAAACCAGTGCCATTATGGGTATAAGGCTGCTTATATCAACGGATTATGTTAATACAAGGAAGTTGAGATAAAGCATTAAAACGAGCAAATGATGTAGTTAATGTTGTAAATTTTCTTGTAGAACAGTGCAGTTATAGGTATAAGGCTGCTTATATCCATGGATTATGTTAATACAACCAAGTTAAGATAAAGCATTAAAACGAGCAAATGGCGTTGTTAATGTATATATTTTTTAGTAGACCTGTGCAGTTATGGGTATAAAGCTGCTTAAGTCATCGAATTATGTTAACACAACAAAGTTAGGATATACCACTAAAACAAGCAAGTTGTGTAGTTAATGATGTTAATTTTCTAGTAGACCAGTGCAGTTATGGGTATAAAGCTCCTTAAATCAACGAATTATATCAACTCAACAAAGTTGAGTTAAACCATTACAACAAGCAATATGTGTAATTCATAATGTTAATATCCTAGTAAACCAATGCTGTTATAGGTATATAGCTGCTTATATCAATGCATTATGTTAATAAAACGAAGTTAAGATAAAGCATTAAAACGAGCGAATGGTGTAGTTAATGATAAAAATTTTCTACTAGACCAGTGTAGTTATGAGTATAAGGCTGCTTATATCAATGGATTATGTTAATACAACGAAGTTCAGATAAAGCATTAAAACGAGCAAATGGTGTTGTTAATGTATAAATTTCTTAGTAGACCAGTGCAGTTATGGGTATAAAGCTGCTTAAATCAACGAATTATATCAATTAAACAAAGTTGAGTTTAACCATTCCAACAAGCAATATGTGTAATTCATAATGTTAATATCCTAGTAAACTAGTACTGTTATGGGTATATAGCTGGATGGATTATGTTGATACAACGAAGTTAAGATAAAGCATTCAAACAAGCAAATGGTGTAGTTAATGATGAAAATTTCCTACTAGACGAATGTAGTTATAAGTATAAAGCTGCTTAAGTCAACGAATTATGTTAATGCAACAAAGTTAGGAAAAACCACTAAAACAAGCAAATCGCGTTGTTAATGATGTTAATCTCTTAGCAAACCAGTGCCATTATGGGTATAAGGCTGCTTATATCAACGGATTATGTTAATACAAGGAAGTTAAGATAAAACATTACAACAAGCTTTTTGAGTAGTTAGTGATGTTAAATTCCTTGTACACCAGTGCCGTTATGGGTATAAAGCTGCTTAAATCAGCGAATTTTGTTAAAACAACTAAGTTAAGATAAATCAATCAAACAAGCAAATTGTGTAGTTAATGATGTAAATTTCTAGTAGACAAGTAAAGTTATAGGTATAAAGCTGCTTAAATCAATGAATTATATCAATTGAACAAAATTGAGTTAAATCATTACAACAAGCAAAATGTGTAATTAATAATGTTAATATCCTAGTAAACTAGTGCTGTTATGGGTATATAGCTGCTTTAATAAACGAAATATATTATTACCACAAAGTTGAGTTAAACCATAATAACAAGTAATACGTGTAAATAATTATGTTAATTATTTAGCAAGGCAGTGCCGTTATGGGCATAAAGCTGCTTAAATCAAGGAAGATTGTTAATACAACAAAGTAAGGATAAACCACAAAAACAAGCAAATTGTGTAGTTATCATGTTAGCTTTTAGAAAACCAGTATCGTTATGGGCATAAAGCTGCTTACATCAACGAATTATGTTAATACAACGAGGTTAAGATAAAGCATTAAAACGAGCAAATTTTGTAGCTAATGATGAAAATGTTTTACTAGACCAGTGTAGTTATGGGTATAAAGCTGCTTAAGTCATCGAATTATGTTAATACCACAAATTTAGGACAAACCAGTACAACTATTAAGTTGTTTAGCTCATGATGTTAATCTTTTAGCAAACCAGTGCCGTTATGGGTATAAGGCTGCTTATATCAACAGATTATGTTAATACAACAAAATTAGGATAAACAACTAAAACAAGCAAATTGTGTAGTTAATGATGTTAATTTTATAGTAAGCCAGTGCAGTTATTGGTATATAGCTGCTTATATCAATGGATTATGCTAATACAACGAAGTTAAGATAAAGCATTAAAACGAGCAAATGATGTAGTTAATGTTGTAAATTTTCTTGTAGAACAGTGCAGTTATAGGTATAAGGCTGCTTATATCCATGGATTATGTTAATACAACCAAGTTAAGATAAAGCATTAAAACGAGCAAATGGCGTTGTTAATGTATATATTTTTTAGTAGACCTGTGCAGTTATGGGTATAAAGCTGCTTAAGTCATCGAATTATGTTAACACAACAAAGTTAGGATAAACCACTAAAACAAGCAAGTTGTGTAGTTAATTGTGTTAATTTTCTAGTAGACCAGTGCAGTTATGGGTATAAAGCTCCTTAAATCAACGAATTATATCAACTCAACAAAGTTGAGTTAAACCATTCCAACAAGCAATATGTGTAATTCATAATGTTAATATCCTAGTAAACTAGTACTGTTATGGGTATATAGCTTGATGGATTATGTTGATACAACGAAGTTAAGATAAAGCATTAAAACAAGCAAATAGTGTAGTTAATGATGAAAATTTCCTACTAGACGAATGTAGTTATAAGTATAAAGCTCCTTAAATCAACGAATTATATCAACTCAACAAAGTTGAGTTAAACCATTACAACAAGCAATATGTGTAATTCATAATGTTAATATCCTAGTAAACCAATGCTGTTATGGGTATATAGCTGCTTATATCAATGGATTATGTTAATAAAACGAAGTTAAGATAAAGCATTAAAACGAGCGAATGGTGTAGTTAATGATAAAAATTTTCTACTAGACCAGTGTAGTTATGGGTATAAAGCTGCTTAAATCAACGAATTATATCAATTAAACAAAGTTGAGTTAAACCATTCCAACAAGCAATATGTGTAATTCATAATGTTAATATCCTAGTAAACTAGTACTGTTATGGGTATATAGCTTGATGGATTATGTTGATACAACGAAGTTAAGATAAAGCATTAAAACAAGCAAATGGTGTAGTTAATGATGAAAATTTCCTACTAGACAAATGTAGTTATAAGTATAAAGCTGCTTAAGTCAACGAATTATGTTAATGCAACAAAGTTAGGAAAAACCACTAAAACAAGCAAATCGCGTAGTTAATGATGTTAATCTCTTAGCAAACCAGTGCCATTATGGGTATAAGGCTGCTTATATCAACGGATTATGTTAATACAAGGAAGTTGAGATAAAGCATTAAAACGAGCAAATGATGTAGTTAATGTTGTAAATTTTCTTGTAGAACAGTGCAGTTATAGGTATAAGGCTGCTTATATCCATGGATTATGTTAATACAACCAAGTTAAGATAAAGCATTAAAACGAGCAAATGGCGTTGTTAATGTATATATTTTTTAGTAGACCTGTGCAGTTATGGGTATAAAGCTGCTTAAGTCATCGAATTATGTTAACACAACAAAGTTAGGATATACCACTAAAACAAGCAAGTTGTGTAGTTAATGGTGTTAATTTTCTAGTAGACCAGTGCAGTTATGGGTATAAAGCTCCTTAAATCAACGAATTATATCAACTCAACAAAGTTGAGTTAAACCATTACAACAAGCAATATGTGTAATTCATAATGTTAATATCCTAGTAAACCAATGCTGTTATAGGTATATAGCTGCTTATATCAATGCATTATGTTAATAAAACGAAGTTAAGATAAAGCATTAAAACGAGCGAATGGTGTAGTTAATGATAAAAATTTTCTACTAGACCAGTGTAGTTATGAGTATAAGGCTGCTTATATCAATGGATTATGTTAATACAACGAAGTTCAGATAAAGCATTAAAACGAGCAAATGGTGTTGTTAATGTATAAATTTCTTAGTAGACCAGTGCAGTTATGGGTATAAAGCTGCTTAAATCAACGAATTATATCAATTAAACAAAGTTGAGTTAAACCATTCCAACAAGCAATATGTGTAATTCATAATGTTAATATCCTAGTAAACTTGTACTGTTATGGGTATATAGCTGGATGGATTATGTTGATACAACGAAGTTAAGATAAAGCATTAAAACAAGCAAATGGTGTAGTTAATGATGAAAATTTCCTACTAGACGAATGTAGTTATAAGTATAAAGCTGCTTAAGTCAACGAATTATGTTAATGCAACAAAGTTAGGAAAAACCACTAAAACAAGCAAATCGCGTTGTTAATGATGTTAATCTCTTAGCAAACCAGTGCCATTATGGGTATAAGGCTGCTTATATCAACGGATTATGTTAATACAAGGAAGTTAAGATAAAACATTACAACAAGCTTTTTGAGTAGTTAGTGATGTTAAATTCCTTGTACACCAGTGCCGTTATGGGTATAAAGCTGCTTAAATCAGCGAATTTTGTTAAAACAACTAAGTTAAGATAAATCAATCAAACAAGCAAATTGTGTAGTTAATGATGTAAATTTCTAGTAGACAAGTAAAGTTATAGGTATAAAGCTGCTTAAATCAATGAATTATATCAATTCAACAAAATTGAGTTAAATCATTACAACAAGCAAAATGTGTAATTAATAATGTTAATATCCTAGTAAACTAGTGCTGTTATGGGTATATAGCTGCTTTAATAAACGAAATATATTATTACCACAAAGTTGAGTTAAACCATAATAACAAGTAATACGTGTAAATAATTATGTTAATTATTTAGCAAGGCAGTGCCGTTATGGGCATAAAGCTGCTTAAATCAACGAAGATTGTTAATACAACAAAGTAAGGATAAACCACAAAAACAAGCAAATTGTGTAGTTATCATGTTAGCTTTTAGAAAACCAGTATCGTTATGGGCATAAAGCTGCTTACATCAACGAATTATGTTAATACAACGAGGTTAAGATAAAGCATTAAAACGAGCAAATTTTGTAGCTAATGATGAAAATGTTTTACTAGACCAGTGTAGTTATGGGTATAAAGCTGCTTAAGTCATCGAATTATGTTAATACCACAAATTTAGGACAAACCAGTACAACTATTAAGTTGTTTAGCTCATGATGTTAATCTTTTAGCAAACCAGTGCCGTTATGGGTATAAGGCTGCTTATATCAACAGATTATGTTAATACAACAAAGTTAGGATAAACAACTAAAACAAGCAAATTGTGTTGTTAATGTATAAATTTTCTTCTAGACCAGTGTAGTTATGGGTATAAAGCTGCTTAAGTCATCGAATTATGTTAATACAACAAAGTTTGGATAAACCACTAAAACAAGCAAGTTGTGTAGTTCATGATGTTAATCTTTTAGCAAACCAGTGCCGTTATGGGTATAAGGATGCTTATATCAACGGATTATGTTAATACAACGAAGTTAAGATAAAGCATTAAAACGAGAAAATGGTGTAGTTAATGATGAAAATTTTCTACTAGACCAGTGCAGTTATGGGTATAAAAATGCTCAAATCAACGAATTATATCAACTCAACAAAGTTGAGTTAAACCATTATAACAAGCAATATGTGTAATTCATAATGTTAATATCCTAGTAAAATAGTGCTGTTATGGCTATATAGCTGCTTATATTAATGGATTATGTTAACACAACGAAGTTAAGATAAAGCATTAAAACTAGCAAATGGTGTTGTTAATGTATACATTTTTTAGTAGACCTGTGCAGTTAAGGGGATAAAGCTGCTTAAGTCATCGAATTATGTTAATACAACAAAGTTAGGATAAACCACTAAAACAAGCAAATTGTGTAGTTAATGATGTTTATTTTCTAGTAGACCAGTGCAGTTATGGGTATAAAGCTGCTTAAATCAACGAATTATGTCAATTCAGCAAAGTTGAGTTAAACCATTACAACAAGCAATATGTGTAATTCATAATGTTAATATCCTAGTAAACCAGTGCTATTATGGTTATAAAGCTCCTGATATCAATGGATTATGTTAATAAAGATAAGTTAAGATAAAGCATTAAAACGAGCAAATGATGTAGTTAATGATGTAAATTTTCTTGTAGAACAGTACAGTTATGGGTATAAGGCTGCTTATATCAAGGCATTATGTTAATACAACTAATTAAGATAAAGCATTAAAACGTGCAAATGATGTTGTTAATGATGTATATTTTTTAGCAGACCTGTGCAGTTATGGGTACAAAGCTTCTTAAGTCATCGAATTATGTTAATAGAACAAAGTTGGGATAAACAACTAAAACAAGCAAATTGTGTAGTTAATGATGTTAATTTTCTAGTAGACTATTGCAGCTGCTTAAATCAACGAATTATATCAATTCAACAAAGTTGAGTTAAACCATTACGAGAAGCAATATGTGTAATTCATAATGTTAATATCCTAGTAAAGTAGTGCTGTTATGGGTATATAGCTGCTTATATCAATGGATTATGTTAATACAAAGAAGTTAAGATAAAGCATTAAAACGAGCAAATGGTGTAGGTATTGATTAAAATTTTCTACTAGACCAGTGCAGTTATGGGTATAAAGCTGCTCAAATCAACGACTTATATCAACTCAACAAAGTTGAGTTAAACCATTACAAGAAGCAATATGTGTAATTCATAATGTTAATATCCTAGTAAAGTAGTGCTGTTATGGGTATATAGCTGCTTATATTAATGGATTATGTTAATACAATGAAGTTAAGATAAAGCATTAAAACTAGCAAATGGTGTTGTTAATGTATAAATTTTTTAGTAGACCTGTGCAGCTATGGGGATAAAGCTGCTTAAGTCATCGAGTTATGTTAATACAACAAAGTTAGGATAAACCACTAAAACAAGCAATTTGTGTAGTTAATGATGTTAATTTTCTAGTAGACCAGTGCAATTATGGGTATAAAGCTGCTTAAATCACCGAATTATGTCAATTCAACAAAGTTGAGTTAAACCATTACAACAAGCAATATTTGTAATTAATAATGTTAATATCCTAGTAAACCAGTGCTGTTATGGGTATATAGCTGCTTATATTAATGGATTATGTTAATACAATGAAGTTAAGATAAAGCATTAAAACTAGCAAATGGTGTTGTTAATGTATAAATTTTTTAGTAGACCTGTGCAGCTATGGGGATAAAGCTGCTTAAGTCATCGAATTATGTTAATACAACAAAGTTTGGAAAAACCACGAAAACAAGCAAGTTGTGTTGCTCTTGATGTTAATCTTTTAGCAAACCAGTGTCGTTATGGGAATAAAGCTGCTTATATCAAAGGAATATGTTAATACAACGAAGTTAAGATAAAGAATTAAAACGAGCAAATGAAGTAGTTAATGATGAAAACTTTCTACTAAACCAGTGTAGTTATGGGTATAAAGCTGCTTAAGTCATCGAATTATGTTAATACAACAAAGTTTTGAAAAACCACGAAAACAAGCAAGTTGTGTTGCTCTTGATGTTAATCTTTTAGCAAACCAGTGTCGTTATTGGTATAAGGCTGCTTAAATCAAAGGATTATGATAATACAACGAAGTTAAGATAAAGAATTTAAGCGAGCAATATGTGTAATTCATAATGTTAATATCCTAGCAAGCTAGTGCTGTTACGGGTATATAGCTGCTTATATCAATGGATTATGCTAATACAGTGAAGTTAAGATAAAGCATTAAAACGAGCAAATGATGTAGTTAATGTTGTAAATTTTCTTGTAGAACAGTGCAGTTATAGGTATAAGGCTGCTTATATCAATGGATTATGTTAATACAACCAAGTTAAGATAAAGCATTAAAACGAGCAAATGGCGTTGTTAATGTATATATTTTTTAGTAGACCTGTGCAGTTATGGGTATAAAGCTGCTTAAGTCATCGAATTATGTTAACACAACAAAGTTAGGATAAACCACTAAAACAAGCAAGTTGTGTAGTTAATGATGTTAATTTTCTAGTAGACCAGTTCAGTTATGGGTATAAAGCTGGTTAAATCAACGAATTATATCAACTCAACAAAGTTGAGTTAAACCATTAAAACAAGCAATATGTGTAATTCATAATGTTAATATCCTAGTAAACCAATGCTGTTATGGGTATATAGCTGCTTATATCAATGAATTATGTTAATAAAACGAAGTTAAGAGAAAGCATTAAAACGAGCAAATGGTGTAGTTAATGATGAAAATTTTCTTGTAGAACAGTGCAGTCATGGGCATAAAGCTGCTTAAGTCATCGAATTATGTTAATACAAAGAAGTTAAGATAAAGCATTAAAACGCGCAAATGATGTTGTTAATGATGTATATTTTTTAGCAGACCTGTGCAGTTATGGGTACAAAGCTTCTGAAGTCATCGAATTATGTTAATAGAACAAAGTTAGGATAAACAACTAAAACAAGCAAATTGTGTAGTTAATGATGTTAATTTTCTAGTAGACCATTGCAGCTGCTTAAATCAGCTAATTATATCAATTCAACAAAGTTGAGTTAAACCATTACAACAAGCAATATGTGTAATTCATAATGTTAATATCCTAGTAAAGTAGTGCTGTTATGCGCATATAGCTGCTTATATCAATTGATTATGTTAATACAACGAAGTTAAGATAAAGCATTAAAACTAGCAAATGGTGTTGTTAATGTATAAATTTTTTAGTAGACCTGTGCAGTTATGGGGATAAAGCTGCTTAAGTCATCGAATTATGTTAATACAACAAAGTTAGGATAAACCACTAAAACAAGCAAATTGTGTAGTTAATGATGTTAATTTTCTAGTAGACCATTGCAGTTATGGGTATAAAGCTGCTTAAATCAACGAATTATGTCAATTCAACAAAATTGAGTTAAACCATTACAACAAGCAATATGTGTAATTCATAATGTTAATATCCTAGTAAACCAGTGCTGTTATGGGTATATAGCTGCTTATATCAAGGGATTATGTTAATACAATGAAGTTAAGATAAAGCATTAAAACGAGCAAATGGAGTAGTTAATGATGAAAACTTTCTACTAAACCAGTGTAGTTATTGGTATAAAGCTGCTTAAGTCATCGAATTATGTTAATACAACAAAGTTTTGAAAAACCACGAAAACAAGCAAGTTGTGTTGCTTTTGATGTTAATCTTTTAGCAAACCAGTGTCGTTATGGGTATAAGGCTGCTTATATCAAAGGATTATGTTAATACAACGAAGTTAAGATAAAGAATTAAAACGAGCAATATGTGTAATTCATAATGTTAATATCCTACTAAGCTAATGCTGTTACGGGTATATAGCTGCTTATATCAATGGATTATGCTAATACAGTGAAGTTAAGATAAAGCATTAAAACGAGCAAATGATGTAGTTAATGTTGTAAATTTTCTTGTAGAACAGTGCAGTTATAGGTATAAGGCTGCTTATATCAATGGATTATGTTAATACAACCAAGTTAAGATAAAGCATTAAAACGAGCAAATGGCGTTGTTAATGTATATATTTTTTTGTAGACCAGTGCAGTTATGGGTATAACGCTGCTTAAATCAACGAATTATATCAACTCAACAAAGTTGAGTTAAACCATTACAACAAGCAATATGTGTAATTCATAATGTTAATATCCTAGTAAACCAATGCTGTTATGGGTATATAGCTGCTTATATAAATGGAGTATGTTAATAAAACGAAGTTAAGATAAAGCATTAAAACGAGCAAATGGTGTAGTTAATGATGAAAATTTTCTTGTAGAACAGTGCAGTAATGGGTATAAAGCTGCTTAAGTCATCGAATTATGTTAATACAAAGAAGTTAGGATAAACCACTAAAACAAGCATATTGTGTAGTTAATGATGTTAAACTTTTAGCAAACCAGTACCGTAATGGGTATATGGCTGCTTATTTCAACGGATTATGTTAATACAACGAAGTTAAGATAAAGCATTAAAACGAGCAAATGTTAATGTTAATGTATAAAGTTTCTTGTAGAACAGTGCAGTTATGGGAATAAGGCTGCTTATATCAATAGATTATGTTAATACATCGAAGTTAAGATAAAGCATTAAAACTAGCAAATGATGTAGTTAATGATGTAAATTTTCTTCTAGAACAGTGCAGTTATGGGTATAAGGCTGCTTATATCAATGGATTATGTTAATACAACCAAGTTAAGATAAAGCATTAAAATGAGCAAATGGTGTAGTTAATGATGAAAATTTTCTACTAGAGCAGTGCAGTTATGGATATAAAGCTTCTTAAGTCATCGAATTATGTTATTACAACAAAGTTTGGATAAACCACTATAAGAAGCAGGTTGTGTAGTTCATGATGTCAATCTTTTAGCAAACCACCACCGCTATGGGTATAAGGCTGCTTATATCAAGGGAATATGTTAATACAACGAAGTTAGGATAAAGCATTAAAACGAGCAAATGATGTTGTTAATGATGTAAATTTTTTAGTAAACCTATGCAGTTATGGGTATAAAGCTTCTTAAGTCATCGAATTATGTTAATAGAACAAAGTTAGGATAAACCACTAAAACAAGCAAATTATGTAGTTAATGATGTTAATTTTCTAGTAGACCAGTGCAGCTGCTTAAATCAATGAAATATATCAATTCAAAAAAGTTGAGTTAAACCATTACAACAAGCAATATGTGTAATTCATAATGTTAATATCCTAGTAAAGTAGTGCCGTTATGGGTATAAAGCTGCTTGTATCAACGGATTATGTTAATACAACGAAGTTAAGATAAAGCATTAAAACGAGCAAATTGAGTAATTAATAATTTCAAATTCCTAGTAGACCACTGCAGTTATAGGTATAAAGCTGCTTAAGTCGACAAATTATGTTAAGACAACAAAGTTATTGATAAACCTTTCAAACAAGCAAATTGTGTAGTTAATGATGTTATCTTCTTAGTAGACCAGTGCAGTTATAGGTATAAAGCTGCTTAAGTCAACGAATTATGTTAATACAACAAAGTTAGGATAATCCACTAAAACAATCAAATTGCGTAACTAATGATGTTAATCTCTTAGCAAACCAGTGACGTTATGGGTATAACGCTGCTTGTATCAACGGATTATGTTAATACATGAAGTTAAGATAAAACATTAAAACGAGCAAATTGAGTAGTTAATAATTTTAAATTCCTAGTAGACCACTGCAGTTATAGGTATAAAGCTTCTTAAGTCAACAAATTTTGTTAATACAAAAAGGTTAGGATAAACCCCTAAAACAAGCAAATCGCGTAGTTAATGATCTTAATCTTTTTGCAAACCAGTGCCGTTATGGGTATAACGCTCCTTATATCAACGGATTATGTTAATACAACGAAGTTAAGATAAAACATTAAAACGAGCAAATGGTGTAGTTAATAATGTTAATCTTTTTGCAAACCAGTGCCATTTTCGGTATAACGCCGCTTATATCAACGGATTATGTTAATACAACGAAGTTAAGATAAAGCATTAAAACAAGCTTTTTGAGTAGTTAATGTTGTTAAATTCCTAGTAGACCAGTGCCGTTATGGGTATGAATCTGCTTATATCAGCTAATTATGTTAAAACAATTTAGTTAAGATAAATCAATCAAACTAGCAAATCGTGTAGTTAATGATGGTAATTTTCTAAAAGACCAGTGCAGTTATGGGTATAAAGCTACTTAAATCAACGAAGTATGATGATACAACGAAGTTAGGATGAATCACGAAGGCAAGCTCATTGTGTAGTTAAATGATGTTATGTTTTTAGCAAACCAGTGCCATTATGGGTATAAAGCTTCTTAAATCAGCAAATTATGCTAAAACAACTAAGCTAAAATAAATCAATCAAACAAGCAAATTGTGTAGTTAATGATGTTATTTTTCTAGTATACGAGTGCAATTATGGGTATAAAGGTGCTTAAATCAACAAAATATGTCAATTCAACAAAGTTGATTTAAAACATTACAACAAGCAATATGTGTAGTTAAAAATGTTAATATTTTAGCAAACCAGTGCCGTTATTGGTATGTAGCTGCTTTAATAAACGAACTATGTTAATACCACAAAGTTGAGTTAAACCATTACAACAAACAAATTGTGTAGTTAATGATGTTATCTTTCTAGTAGCCCAGTGCAGTTATGGGTATAAAACTGCTTAAGTCATCGCATTATTCTAATACAGCTAACTTAAAATAAACAATTAAAATGAGCAAATTGAGTAGTCAATGATGTTAATTTCATAGTTAGCAAGTGCAGTTATGGGTATAATGCTGCTTAAATGAACGAATTATGTTAATACAACAAAGTTAAGATAAAGCATTAAAACGAGCAAATTGAGTAGTTAATGATGTTAAATTCCTAGTAGACCAGTGCAGTTATGCGTATAAAGCAGCTTAAATCAATCAATTATGTTAAGGAAACAAAGTTAAGATAAAGTATTAAAACAAGCAAATTGTGCAGTTAATGATGTTAACTTCCAAGTTAACCAGTGAAGTTATGGGTATAATGCTGCTTAAATAAACGAAATATGTTAGTACAACAAAATAATGATAAAGCATAAAAACGAGCAAATTGTGTAGTTAATGATGTTAATTTTCTGGTAGACCAGTGCAGTTATTGGTATGAGTCTGCCTAAATAAACGAATTATGTTAATACAACAAAGTAAGGATAAACAACAAAAACAAGAAAAAATTGTGTAGTTAATGATGTTATTTTTGAAGTTAACCAGTGCAGTTATGGGTATAAATCGGCTTAAATCATAGAATTATATTAATAAAACAAAGTTGAGTTAAGCCATTACAACAAGCAGTAGGTGTAGTTAATGATGTTAATCTTTTTCATAGCAGTGCCGTTATGGGTATAAATCTTCTTAAATCAACCAATTATTTTAATAAAACAAAGTAAAGATAAACCACAAAAACAAGCAAATTGTGTAGTTAATCTTTGTAATTTTTTGCAAACCAGTGTCGTTATGAGTAGAAAGCTGCTTATATCAATGGATTCTGTTAATACAACGAAGTTAAGATACAGCATTAAAACGAGCAAATTGAGTAGTTAAAGATTTTGATTTCTATCAGTAACTACTCAAACCTATGTAACTACTCAAACCGTTGTAATGACCCATTAAAACAAGCAGTATGTGTAGATAATGTTGTTAATTTCATTGTTGACAAGTGCAATTATGGGTATAAAGCTGCTTATATCAACAAATTATGTTATTACAACAAAGTTAGAATAAACCACTACAACAAGCTGTATGTGTAGTGAATGATGTTAATTTTTTGCATAGCAGTGCCCTTTTGGGTATACATCTGCTTACATCATCCAATTATGTTAATAAAACAAAGTTAAGATAAACAACAAAATAAGCAATTGTGTAGTTAATGATGATAATTTTTTAGCAAACCAGTGTCGTTATGGGTATAAAGCTGCTTTAATCAGCGAATTATGTTAAAACAACAAAGTTAGGATAAACCTTTCAAACAAGTAAACTCTGTAGTTAATGATGTTATTTTCCTAGTAGACTAGTGCAGTTATAAGTTAAAGCTGCTAAAGTCAACGAATTCTGTTAATACAACAAAGTTAAGATAAAGCAGTACAACGAGCAAATTGAGTAGTTAATGATGTTAAATTCCTAGTAGACCAGTGCAGTTATGGGTATAAAACTACTTAAATCAACGAATTATGTAAATACAACTAAGTTAAAGTAAACCATTAAAACGAGCAAATTGAGCAGTTAATAATGTAAATTTTCTAGAAGACCAGTCCAGTTATGGGTATGAAGCCGCTTAAATCAACGAATTGTGTTAGTACAACAAAGTTAGGATAAACCACAAAAACAACCAAATTGTGTTAACTTCCAAGTTAACCAGTTCAGTTATGGGTATAACGCTGCTTAAATCAACGAAATATATTTGTACAACAAAATAAAGATAAAGGATAAAAACCGGCAAATTGTGTGGTAAGTGATGTTAATTTTTTTAGTAGACCAGTCGAATTATGGGAATAAATCTGCTCAAATCAACGAATTATGTTAGTGCAACAAAAATTGGATAAACCACAAAAACAAGCAATTTGTGTAGTTAATGATGTTAATCTTTTAGCAAACCAGTGCCAGCTGCTTATATCAACGGTTTATTTTAATACAACGAAGTTGAGATAAAGCATTAAAACAACCTTTTTGAGTAGTTAATGTTGTTAAATTCCTAGTAGACCAGCGCCGTTATGGGTATAAATCTGGTTATATCAGCTAATTATGTTAAAACAATTAAGTTAAAATAAATCAATCAAACAAGCAAATCGTGTAGTTAATGATGTTAATTTTCTAAAAGACCAGCGTTATTATGGGTATAAAGCTGCTTGAATGAACGAATTATATCAATTCAAGAAAATTGAGTTAAACCATTACAAGAAGCAATATGTGTAGTTAATAATGTTAAATTCCTAGTACACCAGTGCAGTTATCGGTATAAAGGTGCTTAAATCAACGAATTATATCAATTCAACAAAGTTGAAATAAACCATTACAACAAGCTATATGTGTAGTTAATAATGTTAATATTCTAATAAACTATTTCTGTTATGGCTATTAAGCTGGTTAAATCAACTAATTATGTTAATACTACAAAGTAAGGATAAACCACAAAAATAAGCAAATTGTGTAGCAAATGATGTTAGTTTTTTTGGAAACCAGTGTCGTTATGGGTATAAAGCTGCCTATAACAATGGATTATGTTAATACAACGAAGTTAAGATAAAACATTGCTTTGAGTAGTTAATGATGTTAAATTCCTAGTACACCAGTGACGTTATGAGTATAAAGCTTCTTTAATCAGCGAATTATGTCAAATTAACAAGGTTAGGATAAACCTTTCAAACAAGCAAATTGTGTAGTTCATGCTGTGATTTTCCTAGTAGACAAGTCCAGTTATGGGTATAAGGCTGCTTATATCAGCGGATTATGTTAATACAACGAAGTTACGGTAAAGCATTACAACGAGCTTTTTGAGTAGTTAATGATGTTAAATTTCTAGTACACCAATGCCGTTATGGGTATAAAGCTGCTTAAATCAGAGAATTATCTTAAAACATCAAAGTTATTATAAACCTTTCAAACAAGCAAATTGTGTAGTTAATGATTTTAAATTCATAGTAGACCAGTTCCTTTATGGGTATAAAGCTGTTGTAATCAGCAAATTATGTTAAACAACAAAGTTAAAATAATCTATTCAAACAAGCAAATTGTGTAGTTAATGATGTTAATTTTCTAGTATACGAGTGCAATTATGGGTATAAAGGTGCTTAAATCAACAAAATATATCAATTCAACAAAGTTGTTTTAAAACATTACAACAAGCAATATGTGTAGTTAAAATGTTAATATTTCAGCAAACCAGTGCCGTTATGGGTATAAAGCTGCTTATATCAACGGATTTTGTTCATACAACGAAGTTAATATAAAGCATTAAAAGGAGCAAATTGAGTAGTTAATGATGTTAAATTTCTAGTAGACCAGTGCAATTTTGGGTATCAAGCTGCTTAAGTCAATTAATTATGTTAATAAAACAAAGTTAGGTTAAAGAATTCAAACGAGCAAATTGAGTAGTTAGTGATGGTAAATTCATAGTAGACCAGTGCAATTATGGGTATAAAGGTGCTTAAATCAACGAAATATATGAATCCAGAAAAGTTTAGTTAAACCATTACAACAAGCAATATGTGTAGTTAATAATGTTAATAACCTAGTAAACTAGTGCTGTTATGGGTATGTAGCTGCTTTAATAAACGAATTATGTTAATACCACAAAGTTGAGTTAAACCCTTACAACAAACAAATTGTGTAGTTAATGAAGTTATCTTTCTAGTAGCCCAGTGCAGTTATGGGTATAAAGCTGCTTAAGTCATCGCATTATTTTAATACAGCTAACTTAAAATAAACAATTAAAATGAGCAAATTGAGTAGTCAATGATGTTAATTTCAGAGTTGGCAAGTGCAGTTATGGGTATAATGCTGCTTAAATGATCGAATTATGTTGATACAACAAAGTTAGGATAAAGCATCAAAACGAGCAAATTGAGTAGTTAATGATGTTAAATTCCTAGTAGAACAGTGCAGTTATGCGTATAAAGCTGCTTAAATCAATTAATTATGTTAATGAAACAAAGTTAAGATAAAGTATTAAAACAAGCAAATTCTGCAGTTAATGATGTTAATTTTCTGGTAGACCAGTGCAGTTATTGGTATGAATCTGCCAAAATAAACGAATTATGTTAATACAACAAAGTAAGGATAAACAACAAAAACAAGCAAATTGTGTAGTTAATGATGTTATTTTTGAAGTTAACCAGTGCAGTTATGGGTATAAAGCGGCTTAAATCATAGAATTATGTTAATAACACAAAGTTGAGTTAAGCCATTACAACAAACAGTATGTGTAGTTAATGATGTTAATTTTTTTCATAGCAGTGCCGTTATTGGGTATAAATCTTCTTAAATCAACCAATTATGTTAATAAAACAAAGTTAAGATAAACCACAAAAATAAGCAATTGTGTAGTTAATGATGTTAATTTTTTAGCAAACCAGTGTCGTTATGGGTATAAAGCTGCTTTAATGAGCGAATTATGTTAAAACAACAAAGTAAGGATAAACCACAAAAACAAGCAGATTGTGTAGCTAATGATGTTAGTTTTTTTGGAAGCCAGTGTCGTTATGGGCATAAAGCTGCCTATATCAATGGATTATGCTAATACAACGAAGTTAAGATAAAGCATTAAAACGAGCAAATTGAGTAGTTAATAATTTCAAATTCCTAGTAGACCACTGCAGTTATAGGTATAAAGCTGCTTAAGTCGACAAATTATGTTAAGACAAGAAAGTTAGGATAAACCACTAAAACAATCAAATCGCGTAGTTAATGATGTTATTTTTTAGCAAACCAGTGCCGTTATGGGTATAAGGCTGCTTGTATCAACGGATTATGTTAATACAATGAAGTTTAGATAAAGCATTAAAACGAGCAAATTGAGTAGTTAATAATTTCAAATTCCTAGTAGACCACTGCAGTTATAGGTATAAAGCTGCTTAAGTCGACAAAAATTATGTTAAGACAACAAAGTTAGGATAAACCTTTCAAACAAGGAAATTGTGTAGTTAATGATGCTATCTTCCTAGTAGACCAGTGCAGTTATAGGTATAAAGCAGCTTAAGTCAACGAATTATGTTAATACAACGAAGTTAAGATAAAGCATTAAAACGAGCAAATGGTGTAATTAATAATGTAAATTTTTTAGTCGACCAATGGAGTTATGGGTATAAAGCTGCTTAAGTCAGCGAACTATGTTAAAAAATACTAAGTTAAAATAAATCAATCAAACAAGCAAATTGTGTGGTTAACGATGTAAATTTCTAGCAGACCAGTGCAATTATGGATATAAAGCTGCTTAAATCAAAGAATTATATCAATTCAACAAAGTTGAGTTAAACCATTGCAACAAGCAATATGCGTTGTTAATAATGTTAATATCCTAGTAAACTAGTGCTGTTATGGGTATAAAGCTGCTTAAATCAACGAATTATCTTAATACAACAAAGTAAAGATAAACCATTAAAACAAGCAAATTGTGTAGTTAATAATGTTAATATCCTAGTAAACTAGTGCTGTTATGTGTATATAGCTGCTTTAATAAACGAATTATATTAATAGCACAAAGTTGAGTTAAACAATAACAACAAGCAATATGTGTAGTTAATGATGTTAAAATTTTAGCAAACCAGTGTGGTTTCCGGTATAAAGCTGCTTATATCAATGGATTATGTTAATACAACGAAATTAAGATAAACCTTTCAAACAAGCAAATTGTGTAGTTAATGATGTTATCTTCTTAGTAGACCAGTGCAGTTATAGGTATAAAGCTGCTTAAGTCAACGAATTATGTTAATACAACAAAGTTAGGATAAACCACTAAAACAATCAAATCGCGTAACTAATGATGTTAATCTCTTAGCAAACCAGTGACCTTATGGGTATAACGCTGCTTGTATCAACGGATTATGTTAATACATGAAGTTAAGATAAAGCATTAAAACGAGCAAATTGAGTAGTTAATAATTTTAAATTCCTAGTAGACCACTGCAGTTATAGGTATAAAGCTGCTTAATTCAACAAATTATGTTAATACAAAAAGGTTAGGATAAACCACTAAAACAAGCAAATCACGTAGTTAATGATCTTAATCTTTTTGCAAACCAGTGCCGTTATGGGTATAACGCTCCTTATATCAACGGATTATGTTAATACAACGAAGTTAAGATAAAACATTAAAACGAGCAAATGGTGTAGTTAATGATGTTAATCTTTTTGCAAACCAGTGCCGTTTTCGGTATAAGGCCGCTTATATCAACGGATTATGTTAATACAACGAAGTTAAGATAAAGCATTAAAATGAGCAAATTGAATAGTTAATAATTTTAAATTCCTAGTAGACCACTGCAGTTATAGGTATAAAGCTGCTTAAGTCAACAAATTATGTTAATACAACAAGGTTAAGATAAACCACTAAAACAAGCAAATCGCGTAGTTAATGATGTTAATATTTTAGCAAACCAGTGTCGTTATGGGTATAAATTCGCTTATATCAATGGATAATGTTAACACAACGAAGTTAAGATAAAGCAATAAAACGAGCAAATGGGGTAGTTAGTTATGTTAATTTTTTAGCAAACCAGTGCAGTTATGGGTATAAAGCTGCTTAAGTCATCGAATTATGTTAAAACAACAAAGTTGGGATAAACCTTTCAAACAAGCAAATTGTGTAGTTAATGATGTTATCTTTCTAATAGGCCAGTGCAGTTATGGGTATAAAGTTGCTTAAGTCATCGAATTATGTTAATACAACAAGTTAGGATAAGCAAATATTGTAGTTAATGATGTTAATATTTTAGCAAACCAGTGTCGTTATGGGTATAATGCTGCTTATATCAATGCATTATGTTAATAAAACGAAGTTATCATAAAGCATTAAACCAACAAATGTGTAGATAATGGTGTAAATTTTTAGTAGACCATTGCAGTGATGGGTTAAAAGCTGCTTAAGTCATCGAATTATGTTAATACAACAAAGTTTTAATAAACCACTAAAACAAGCAAATTTTGTAGTTAATGATGTTAATCTTTTAGCAAACCAGTGCCTTTAAGGGTAAAAGGCTGCTTATATCAACGTATTTTGTTAATTCAACGAAGTTAAGATAAAGCATTAAAAGGAGCTTTTTGAGTAGTTAATGTTAAATTCCTAGTACACCAGTTCCGTTATTGGTATACAGCTGCTTAAATCAGCGAATTATGTTAAAACAACTAAGTTAAAATAAATCAATCAAACAAGCAAATTGTGTAGTTAATGATGTAAATTTCTAGTAGACAAGTGCAGTGATAAGTCTAAAGCTGCTTAAATCAACGAATTATATCAATTCAACAAAGTTGAGTTAAGCCATTACAACAAGCAATGTGTGTAATCAGAGTCTTTTGAAAACAAATGGTCTAGAAACTTTGCGGCCGTCAAAGGATGCCGCGCTTTATGTTGAGCCCGACAATAAGCAGAGTAATCGAAGCGTGACGGTGCACACACGGAAAACAAGATGGCAGCCGCATACAGCGAAAGTCCAGACATTGTGGAAGGAGACGATCTGGATGCCATATTAAACTTGCTCGAGAGTGATTTATTGGAACAAGAACTGGAAGATGACCTCTTAGAGGCAATCACAGATGTGTGTATAACCATAGAACCTTCCGTGTATATCTTTTTCAGTTTGGATGCCATCTGCTAGTAGTTTTCTTTCAGCAATTTAGCTAGAGACCACAAATGAGAATTCCAGTCCAGTTGCCGATCAGAAAGTATTTGTTTGAAGCACCTTACTTTGGCTTGATTTGATATTGATTATCATCGCGATAGTTTAATAATGATTTAATTCAGAAAAGCATGTATTTTGGTTATTTTGGACTCTGTTTTTAGGACATCAGTGTCGTAGAACGTTCTAGTCGACTTCTACAGGAGTTGGTGAAAGTATCCCCCGGGCCCCGGGGTAGGAAGGCCTAGTAACTTTTAACGGGCACGTACAGCCAATACGGATGGGTTTGAAGCTCCAAAATCTCTGGGTGTGGGTCTCAAAATGTAACTTTCCCGCTACAAATTGGTAGCTGTTTGAATTGCAGCAAACAATCTCCCAGATTTATATTCTTATCGTTGGATTTTCTTTGTTTCATTTCTGAAAATTGGCTTGTGGTAACTTCATCTTAAGTAAAACTTGATTTCTGGGAAGTTCAACAGGCCTTTGCCCCTGAGGACCTAAAAAATACGAATAAGGATCTTTGGAAGTCCTTAAATATGATGGGTCTTCCCCTAAAATGCATCTTCCTTTGGGCTAGGAAGTTTTTCTCTTAGTGCAGTATATGTCAGCAATGCCAGCAGATACATCAGCTAAACCCATTTATGAACAATATTTACTGTACCAATGCTGCAGTATCCCTTCTGAGCATTTGGAAACAAAACAGTAACCTACAATGAATTATAATGACGACAAATGTGTTTTGCAGGTTGAAGGTGGTGATTTCAAATGCACATTGTGCCCCAAAGTTTGCAGGTCACAAAGAGGTTTGACCAGGCACAAAAACTCAAAGCACAAGCAAGACAGAGAATGTGATGCTAGCCTCGTTACAGGGGATGTAAACACAAATGATGAAATAGATCCTGCCTTTTTCTTTGAACTTGTCAATGAAAGCATCAAAGCGCTTTCAGAGGACAAATGCTTTCCCGTTGGTTTTCGTAAACAGTTTGAAATTTACCAATATTCCAACACAACTGATGGTAGCACAAAACAGGACATTGTTGACCATATATGGAAAATCTGGAATGCTTTGAAGAAGGGAGGAAATGTAGAGAAATTCTATGCAACATTTTATGCAACTGTAGTCCCAAAAGCAGGTGTGCTGTTTTCTACCCTTAATGCCCATGGTGCAACACTTCTATGCACAAAACTTGCAGATAAAATTGCCGCAAGCACAAAATCAAGGGAACATAAAACTATGCCAACTGCAAACTTTCTGTCAGATAAGGAAAAGGCTTCCCTGCAGTACCTTGGTGGGTATATTTTTTACAAGCTGAACAGAAAAATTTTTAATTCAAGGCACCACAAATCAGAAATTGGTCAGCAGCATCTATCGATATTGCAGGCCGGACGAGCTGATAATGATTCAGGATGCCCTCAGAAACTTGTTGATGGCCTTAATCGAGGAGGACTTTGGAAGATAAACGAGACATGCCAGAAAATTCTCACCATAGCTGAACTGAAGTTTCTCACCCACACAAATGCAGGAGTCACAAAGAATATCGATTCCAAAAATCTTGTTGGCGAATTATGTGTTAACCAAGATATATTAGCTTTGTATCAAAATTTAGTGAGTTCTGCTGCTTTACCAGTAGATAAGGATATTGCAAAAGATGTTCTTGAAAGAATACTAATTTTGTACATAAAAGTCCGTTCATTTTCTTATGCAAAAGACATTGTGAACCAATTCAAAATCAGTCAAAGGAAAACCAAATCTAAGGCACTGAGAAAAGAGATTCAAAGAGCAACTGAGAAGTCATCTACAAAAGAATAACCATATGAAACTTGCGATGAACTTGCCATGAACATGCAACTTTACAGAATATTTGAAACTTCTAAAAAACATCATTATTTTAGTTATTACAGTAAGCAGTGTTGTCAGAACCACCTCTCTGTGGAAAAAAAATAATTGCCCATATTCAAGTTGTACATGTTATTATAAAAAACCTGGATCGGGACATACAGCTACAAGTTTCGTAATTCAAAATGAAATTTTGGTACTCAAAGTTTCTTAATTTAATTCTTATCTTTTAAATACATGAACAATCTGCCTCTTGATCTTAAAAACATCATATATACAGTGTAGGAATGTTCCTTTGAACAGTGTTCTATAATGTCCAAAACATTTCCAGTTAAATACAGTATAACAGTACAGTGGCGGATCTAGGGGGTGCAGTTGGGGGCAACTGCCCCCCCTTCATGATGAAAACTCAGCTTGATGCCCCATTTTCGGCAAGAAGGGCGCCCCTTTTCCTGACCCAAATGCACTCTTTTCTTTGTGTTTCATTCTGACTTTAAGAAACATATAAATTAAGGCGTTATTCAAACATTGGTTGGAAAGCGCAGCTTTATTATAAATCGTAACATTAGGACCACGACGAACATCATTTTGAGAGTCATTTCAGAAAAGACAAACGTAGTTAAATCGACATTTCCAGTTGGTTAAGACGACATTTCCATTAGCAAAAAATTAATTAATTAAGACATGTTCAGGACGTTTCGAGACGAGCTTGTCTCATCTTCAGCTAAATCAAAGTTACACGTGTGAGGTTTTTATAGTGATAACTATTCTAGAGAAAATGCATAATAAATTATCAATCATACGATATCTAAATAAGGAAAGTCCATTGAAGTTAAACCAAATAAGAAAGTCCAGTGAGATTAAAAAAGATACAACGGTATAGAGGAGTTCTGTTGATTGAGTGTCGGGCGGTCCCTCAAGATTAGAAGGCTCTCGTGTATCAACAAATCAAAATTGTTGTTGGCTTTGTCCAAAATACAAAAATCATCAAAAGACGCGGCATGCCCAGTTTCATTAATATGGTCCCTAATGGATGAAGAAGCACTTTTTATACTTATTCCTTTCTTGTTTATTCCTAAATGTTCCCTACAACGAACAACAAAGTGGCGTGATGTTTTGCCATAATAAGCAGCCTGGCAGCTACTACACGTAAACTTGTAAACAACAGAAGAACAAATGTTCGTAGGGATGTGATCTTTGAAAGGGAAAAGGTTTTCAATGCGTTTAGCTGATTGAAAAACAACTCGAAAATCGACATGGGGGTACGCGTTACCTAAAAATTTACATAGTTTCTTTTTCACCCTGAGACTGTATTGGCCTAAATAAGGTAAACAAAAAGTTACCGGGAGTTTCGATACGGTGGCCGGTCTTATTTTAGGTATGTATTGCCCATCCAAAAATTTTTTAATGAGTTTGTCGATAAGATGTTTGGGGAAGCAGTTTTGCTGTAGAAATCGTTTGATGTTACACAGGTGGTCGTGAAAATGCGCATAAGAGGAACAAATATGAAAAGCGCGATAAACCAGGACTGTGACAAGGTTAACCTTATATTTACTCGGTGACAGGCTTTCAAAGTTAGTATATAGGCCTGTAAATGTTTTCTTACGATACACATTAGTTGCAAAACCATTACCATCATGAATTACTAAAACATCTAAAAAAGCCAGTGAATTGTTCTCTTCTACTTCATGTGTAAATTTAATGTTCGGATGCTGGCTATTTAAATACTCAAGAAAGCTCTCGACTTGATTAATATTTTCAAAAATGCAATAGGTATTGTCTACATATCTACGATAAAGTATTGGTTGAAACTCAGACGGGCAATTAGTAAGGCGTTATTCAATTGGAAAAACCAGATAATTTTTCCTGAATAAAGGCTGAAAAATTTCTGCGCGTCTTCGGCACACTTACTTTTCACAATTATTTTTGGTGCCCACTCTGCAAATTGCCCCCCTTCAACTTTGGGCTGGATCCACCCCTGTAACAGTACTCAAGAATAGAGGTTCCAAAATTTTTATTTGTTTTTATTTGCCAAAATTATTTTTGCACTTATAGAAATTACTTCTTAAACATACTGTAATTAATACTGTTTCTTAGCATTTTGACCTTGTTAGTACCAGTTTGTCAATCAGTTTCTTATGAAAAACATGTAATTATATAATTTAGTGATGCTGCTTTTGTGACTATTGCAACACACATAGTTACATAATAAATTATCACTCTTGCAAAGCCCCTTCATTTCATACCAGAAAGTTTCTAACCTCTAAGTTTGGGACTATATAAATTTGTTTCTTGACTATTATTTCAAAAACAGCTGTCCGCAAAGTTCATCACTATTTTCAGGGGATTTGATATTTCAAACAAAACTGGCATCAAGCCATTATGCAGTCATCCCAATTTGATACAAATCTTGCATTTTTGATACAACACAAATTGCTCTTTGATGGAACCAACAGCATTTTAATGAAGATTTTGGAGCAAGCTGTTAAAATATTCTCCTAGTCTTGATGTGCAAATGTTTTATCCATTCCTTTAATTATAACAAACACTGTTAACAACTAAATGCTACCAAAAAAGCATCAAGGTGCTTGTTGTTATGTACAGCACAAAAGTCATTAAGATCGACTCTTTTTTCTTGTTTTTATTGCCTCATGTTCCACATCATACCACCTGTTTTCATTCTTGTTTCTTTTCCTTCCATTTGTGTTTCCCCTGACTGGCAGGATAGATCGCTGGATCCTTAGCTTGTTTGCATTGTAACCAAAGTCCCGAATGCTTGGGTTATCGCATCTTCTGCCAAGCCCCCTCTGCCTCCCGAAGTATTCTTCAACAGGATCTTGGCAAAACCTGTTTGTTAAGATGTACCTGGCACCACTTCTCAGCAAAAACTTTGTGACATCAATGAGGGAATATGTGCTAAGTTTGAGACCCTCATATGTTTGCCAGGCAATGAACATTTTTGATCTTGCACTTCCATCATATTCACCTTCCCTTGCATCTATGCTGTCTCTCCAAGACTGCAAATATCCAAGGAACTCCTCCTCTAGCCACTGGAATCTTTGGTCATCGACATCTGTGTATGGTTTCAGAAACTCCTTTCTTTGATACTCTCCTTCTTTCAAACTTCTGACATTGAAGCAATCAAAAAAGCTGTCAATCATCTCACAAAACTGGGCAGTTGCCAGGGCATTGGTTGAGGAAAATTCTCGCAAAACTGTTGCCATGATTTTACTTAAAACCTGTGCAGCAAGATCTACCCTCATGACTGAATATGAGTTCAGCAGTATGTGGTCAGCAGTCAACTTGGGTAAAAGGTGAAGACCATTCTCCTGATCTTTGTAATAAATACTAGAAATGTGGCTCCACAGCATATCCTGGCCATTGTTCCACATGTATCTTGTTTGGTGACCAGATCCAGAATGGAACAAACAGTTTCTGCTTGTCTTAACCAGATGTGGTGCATCACTGAAAAAGAAGATGTTTCTATTCTCAGCATAGATGTTAGGGGCCTTGTAAACCAGATCTCTCTCATTCTCTGCATCCATTTCACCATGGATTTTGATAAATCTACGATTAGGTGAAGCACCATCTGCAGTGGCAACAACAACAGCAAGCTCACAGTTGATTTCACAGATTGCGACCGCTCTCCAAAATAATGAGAAATGCTGAATGGAAGTTATGGCTTCAGTTGCAAAGTAACCAATCACAAATTGGAGTTTGGAGCAAATACCTTGCACCATGAAGACCAGCGCATGTGTGGCTATGTGATCTTCTGCATCAAGAGTGGCATAATTTATGTCAGGGTCACCCAGATCAACTTACCCAATTAGCTCTCCAGAATTTTTGTCCCAGACAAGTCCACTTTGTACCTTCATTTCGTCAAAGAGGACAGAAACATACCGTTCAAATGATTTGTATGGCTTTACCATGTTTGCCAGTGTGTCTACGATTTCAGGGTTGAATCCTGTCCTTGGCTTTATAGCATTACTATAATTCCTCAACTGCCTTCGGCTGAGGAGCTCAATAATTCCACTACCATTAAAAGTTCCTCTGAGTTCATCATATGCAGATGAAGATTTGCATGCTATTGACAGACACCATCTAATAATCATTGGATGATATCTTCTTCCATTTACGGATCTTGGGGAGTTCTTTTGTTGTTGCTGCCAGAATAGTTTCATGAAGGGGCTCATTTTTTCACTATTTTCAGTTATCACAGTCAAAAGATCATGGCTAAGGTCTGACGTGATTTCAAGGCTATTTTTACAAATTTCCTTCTCCATTTCATTAATTTTTGCCTCTAACTGCTTACACTTCAATCTGTGAGCCTGAATAGTAATTTTCAGGCGCTTTGCAGAAGTTAGGCTTATTGGTGCTCTGATCTTGGCAGGAACTGAATGCCTGGCCCTCGTTTTCTTGTCTTGCTTATCCTTTTCAATTTCACGCTCATTGCATGGCTGACACTGCTTGCCCTCGATAAGGACCATGCAGTTTCTTGAACGGGAAGTCTCTTCAGCTGAAAATGGTTGATCATTCTCACTGTCAAGGTCAACTTTCAGTGGAACTGCATGTTTGATAGACCTTCCAGAAAAGCATGTGCTTTTGTGACCTTGGCAAATTGATAGACTCTCCAAATTATTCTTGATATCAGAAATTGTGACACATCTGACACTTCTATTAAAATCCTTGTATAGATTGTGGTCATCAGGGAGGAACCAGCCAAACACAGATATTGTGTAGGCAAGGCTCTCATCAATAATTATTTCAAATCTTGGCAAAATGTATGGTACTTCATACTTTATCACATGTACTTTGTCGGGATGAGTTATTACAGACCAGTCCTTCAAGACAAGTTTCTTAACCCTTGCTGTGACATCTTTGAGATCCTTGTAAAAGAATGACTGCTTTCTGCTGAGATCAAGATCCTGCACATTACTTCTTGCAGGCCTTTCTGTCTTCTCCAATGGACTTTCATTTATCAATGACTTTTTTGGTAGCTCTTCAGTTGGAAGTGCCCCAAATTTGACAAACTTCTTGGTTAACTTTAGACCATGATCTGTAAATGAAACAATTTGATTAATCAATTCATTAATTAAGATGTCAAGATATGAGGTTGACTACAATGTTTCTTATATTTATGGCACTTATTGATTTCTTAGGCTCAAAGTTTATCAAGTTTCCTATTTCTTTTCTGAAAAGACATGGAAACTGCTTTCCAACAGAATGAGGTTGTTCATGGATATATTTAGCTAGCTACATGTTGTGTTTGTCTTTGAAATCTTTGAATATCAGCCCCATCTGTCAGAAAAATATGAAAAAATTGGAAAAATATGATACATCTAAGATATTTTGGTATCCGTTTCTAATGAACTCTGTGTGAATTACAATGCCTCCAAACCATCAGACCATGAGCAAGTACCAATTAAAATGCAAGAAACTTTGTACTGTTTCTTATGAGTACCAGGGGTTAATTTATTCTAGTGGCCTAAGAATTTCTTTTCTAATTTTTCCATTAATCATCTCAAAATCTTCTCCAGGAAAGAAAGAGTCTTTTGCAATTATACTACCCAAATTGAGAGAAACTGAGAGTGAAACTCAAGTCTTCCTGTCCCTTATCCTATGTTGCCTACCAACCCACCCCCATCCAGCTGATAGTTATGTATAAATAATATCATGCAATTACGTATAGTGATATCCTCTGGTTTGTAATGTTTCTCGCAAATGTGGAGCGTATCATTATCCAACTGGCGTTTAAAATTCTCGTCTTTAACACTGTACTTCGTAACGATGTTTAAAACGTCTCGTCTCCATTGCTTTGATTTTTCATCGAGGCCGGTTGGCAACTTAAACAAACTCAAACTTTCTGTCTAGCTTTTCCCTCGCCGACGGCTAACACCACAAAAATTAAAGCAGCGATTCGCACCTGGCATGTTCCACCATATCGTCTTCCATTACATCATCAGTTTAGATTTCAAAATGCAATAAAACACAGCGAGGAAGTCGAAGAATATTGCGGGTACTATCATATGAAACCAGTGTTTACATGAACATTCTCGTAGCGCTGTGCACTGTCACGCTTCGTTGATCGCACGTTTCTTCCACAAAAGGATAAGACAAAGAGTACAAAAGCGCCGCCCGTGAAGTATCCAGACCATGTATTTTCAAAAGACCATGGTGTAATTAATAATGTTAATATCCTAGTAAACTAGTGCTGTTATGGGTATAAAGCTGCTTAAATCAACGAATTATCTTAATACAACAAAGTAAAGATAAACCATTAAAACAAGCAAATTGTGTAGTTAATAATGTTAATATCCTAGTAAACTAGTGCTGTTATGTGTATATAGCTGCTTTAATAAACGAATTATATTAATACCACAAAGTTGAGTTAAACAATAATAACAAGCAATATGTGTAGTTAATGATGTTAAAATTTTAGCAAACCAGTGTGCTTATCGGTATAAAGCTGCTTATATCAATGGATTATGTTAATACAACGAAATTAAGATAAACCTTTCAAACAAGCAAATTGTGTAGTTAATGATGTTATCTTCCTAGTAGACCTGTGCAGTTATAGGTATAAAGCTGCTTAAGTCAACGAATTATGTTAATACAACAAAGTTAGGATAAACCACTAAAACAATCAAATCGTGTAGTTAATGATGTTATTTTTAAGCAAACCAGTGCCGTTATGGGTATAAGGCTGCTTGTATCAACGGATTATGTTAATACAACGAAGTTAAGATAAAGCATTAAAACGAGCAAATTGAGTAGTTAATAATTTTAAATTCCTAGTAGACCACTGCAGTTATAGGTATAAAGCTGCTTAAGTCAACAAATTATGTTAAGACAAAAAAGTTAGGATAAACCTTTCAAACAAGGAAATTGTGTAGTTAATAATGCTATCTTCCTAGTAGACCAGTGCAGTTATGGGTATAAAGCTGCTTATATCAATGGATTATGTTAATACAACGAAGTTAAGATAAAGCATTAAAACGAGCAAATGGTGTAGTTAATGATGTTAATTTTTTAGTCGACCAGTGCAGTTATGGGTATAAAGCTGCTTAAGTCAGCGAACTATGTTAAAAAATACTAAGTTAAAATAAATCAATCAAACAAGCAAATTGTATGGTTAATGATGTAAATTTCTAGCAGACCAGTGCAATTATGGATATAAAGCTGCTTAAATCAAAGAATTATATCAATTCAACAAAGTTGAGCTAAAGCATTGCAACAAGCAATATGCGTTGTTAATAATGTTAATATCCTAGTAAACTAGTGCTGTTATAGGTATATAGCTGCTTTAATAAACGAATTATTTTAATACCACAAAGTTGAGAAAAGCCATAACAACAATCAATATGTATAGTTAATTATGTTAATCTTTTAGCAAAACAGTGCCGTTATGGGTATAAAGCTGCCTAAATCAGCGAATTATGTTAAAACAACAAAGTAAGGATAAACCACAAAAACAAGCAAATTGTGTAGTCAATGATGTTAATTTTTTAGCAAACTAGTCTCGTTATGGGTATAAAGCTGCTTTTGTCAATGGATTATGCTAATACATCGAAGTTAGGATAAACCACTAAAACAAGCAAATTGAGTAGTTAATGATGTTAATCTTTTAGCAAACCAGTGCCGTTATGGGTATAAGGCTGATTATGTCAACGGATTATGTTAATTCAACAAAGTTAAGATTAAAACCAGCAATTTGAGTAGTTAATGATGTTAAATTCCTAGTACACTAGTGCCGTTATGGGTATAAAGTTGCTTATAGCAATGGATTTTGATAATACAACGAAGTTAGGATGAACCACTAAAGCAAGCAAATTGTGTAGTTAATGATGTTAATCTTTTAGCAAACCAGTCCCTTTATGGGTATAAGGCTGCTTATATCAACGGTTTATGTTAATACAACGAAGTTGAGATAAAGCATTAAAACGAGCTTTTTGAGTAGTTAATGATGTTAAATTCCTAATACACCAGTGCCGTTATGGGTATCCAAGCTGCTTAAATCACAGAATTATGTTAATACAACAAAGTTAGGACAAACCATAAAAACAAGCAAATTGTGTAGTTACTGATGCTAATCTTTTAGCAAACCAGTGCAGTTATTGGTATAAAGCTGCTTAAATCAACAAATTATAATCAATTCAACAAAATTGAGTTAAACCATTACAACAAGCAATTTTTGAGTTAATAATGTTAATATCCTAGTAAGCTAGTGCTGTTAGTGGTATATAGCTGCTTTAATAAACGAATTATGTTAATACCACAAAGTTAAGTTGAACCATTACAACAAGCAATATGTGTAGTTAATTATGTTAATCTTATAGCAAACCAGTGCCGTTATGGGTATAAAGCTGCTTATATCAACGGATTATGTTAATACAACGAAGTTACGATAAAGCATTAAAACGAGCAAATTGAGTACTTAATGATGTTAATTTTGTAGTAGACCAGTGCAGTTTTGGGTATTAAGCTGCTTAAATCAACGAAATATATCAATTCAACAAAGTTGAGTTAAACCATTACAACAAGCAATTTGTGTAATTCATAATGTTAATAGATAGCAAACTAGTGCTGTTATGGGTATATAGCTGGGTATATAGCTGCTTATATCAATGGATTATGTTAAACCAACGAAGTTAAGATAAAGCATTAAAACGAGCAAATTGAGTACTTAATGATGTTAATTTTCTAGTAGACCAGTGCAGTTTTGAGTATTAAGCTGCTTAAATCAACGAAATATATCAATTCAACAAAGTTGAGTTAAACCATTACAACAAGCATTATGTGTAGTTAATTTTGTTAATATCCTAGTAAACTAGTGCCGTTATGGGTATTAAGCTGCTTAAATAAACGAATCATGTTAATATCACAAAGTTGAGTTAAACCATTACAACAAGCAATATGCGTAGTTAATTATGTTACTATTATAGCAAAGCAGTTCCGTTATGGGTATAAAGCTGCTTATATCAACGGATTATGTTAATACAACGAAGTTAAGATAAAGCATTAAAACGAGCAAATTGAGTAGTTAATGTTGTTAAATTCCTAGTACACCAGTGCCGTTATGGGTATAAAGCTGCCTATATCAATGGATTATGTTAATACAACGAAGTTAAGGTAAAGCATTAAAACGAGAAATTGGTGTGGTTATTGATGTAAATTTTAGTTAATTTTGTTAATATCCTAGTAAAATAGTGCTGTTATGGGTATATAGCTGCTTTAATAAACGAATTATGTTTATACCACAAAGTTAGGATAAACCAGAAAAACAAGCAAATTGTGTAGTTAATGATGTTAATTTTTTAGCAAACCAGTGTCGTTATGGGTATAAAGCTGCTTATATCAATGGATTATGTTAATACAACGAAGTTAAGATAAAGCATTAAAAACGAGCAAATTCAGTAGTTAATGATTTTAAATTCTTAGTAGACCAGTGCCGTTATGGGTACAAACCTGCTTAAGTCAGCGAATTATGTTAAAACAACTAAGTTAAAATAAATAAATCAAACAAACAAATTTTTTAGTTAATGATGTTAATTTTCTAGTAGACCTGTGCAGTTATGTGTATAAAGCTGCTCAAAGCAACGAAATATATCAACTCAACAAAGTTTAGTTAAGCCATTACATCAAGCAATATGTGTAGTTAATTATGTTAATTTTTTGGCAAAGCCGTGCCGTTATGGCTATAAAGCTGCTTAAATCAACGAATTATTTTAATACAACAATGTTAGGATAAACCACAAAAACAAGCAAATTGTTTAGTTAATGATGTTAATTTTTTAGCAAACCAGTGTCGTTATGGGTATAAAGCTGCTATTATCAATGGATTATGTTAATACAACGAAGTTAAGATAAAGCATTAAAACGAGCAAATTGAGTAGGTAATGATTTTAAATTCCTAGTAGACCAGTGCCGTTTTGGGTATAAAGCTGCTTCAATCAGCGAATTATGTTATAACAACTAAGGTTATAACAACCATGCAAACAAGCAAATTATGTAGTTAATGATATTATCTTCCCTTTAGACCAGTGCAGTTATTGGTTTAAAGGTGCTTAAGTCAAGGAATTATGTTAATACAACAAAGTTAGGATAAAGTACTAAAGCAAGGAAATTGTGTAGTGAATGATGTTAATTTCCATGCTAACCATTGCAGTTATGGGCTTAAAACTGCTTAAATCAACGAAATATGTTAATACATAAAAATAAAGATAAAGCATAAAAATAAGCAAGTTGTGTAATTAATGAGGTAAATTTTCTAGTAGGCCAGTGCAGTTATGGGTATAAAGCTGCTTAAGTCAGCGAACTATGTTAAAAAATACTAAGTTAAAATAAATCAATCAAACAAGCAAATTGTGTGGTTAATGATGTAAATTTCTAGCAGACCAGTGCAATTATGGATATAAAGCTGCTTAAATCAAAGAATTATATCAATTCAACAAAGTTGAGCTAAAGCATTGCAACAAGCAATATGCGTTGTTAATAATGTTAATATCCTAGTAAACTAGTGCTGTTATAGGTATATAGCTGCTTTAATAAACGAATTATTTTAATACCACAAAGTTGAGAAAAGCCATAACAACAATCAATATGTATAGTTAATTATGTTAATCTTTTAGCAAAACAGTGCCGTTATGGGTATAAAGCTGCCTAAATCAGCGAATTATATTAAAACAACAAAGTAAGGATAAACCACAAAAACAAGCAAATTGTGTAGTCAATGATGTTAATTTTTTAGCAAACTAGTCTCGTTATGGGTATAAAGCTGCTTTTGTCAATGGATTATGCTAATACATCGAAGTTAGGATAAACCACTAAAACAAGCAAATTGAGTAGTTAATGATGTTAATCTTTTAGCAAACCAGTGCCGTTATGGGTATAAGGCTGCTTATGTCAACGGATTATGTTAATTCAACAAAGTTAAGATTAAAACCAGCAATTTGAGTAGTTAATGATGTTAAATTCCTAGTACACTAGTGCCGTTATGGGTATAAAGTTGCTTATAGCAATGGATTTTGATAATACAACGAAGTTAGGATGAACCACTAAAGCAAGCAAATTGTGTAGTTAATGATGTTAATCTTTTAGCAAACCAGTCCCTTTATGGGTATAAGGCTGCTTATATCAACGGTTTATGTTAATACAACGAAGTTGAGATAAAGCATTAAAACGAGCTTTTTGAGTAGTTAATGATGTTAAATTCCTAATACACCAGTGCCGTTATGGGTATCCAAGCTGCTTAAATCACAGAATTATGTTAATACAACAAAGTTAGGACAAACCATAAAAACAAGCAAATTGTGTAGTTACTGATGCTAATCTTTTAGCAAACCAGTGCAGTTATTGGTATAAAGCTGCTTAAATCAACAAATTATAATCAATTCAACAAAATTGAGTTAAACCATTACAACAAGCAATTTTTGAGTTAATAATGTTAATATCCTAGTAAACTAGTGCTGTTAGTGGTATATAGCTGCTTTAATAAACGAATTATGTTAATACCACAAAGTTAAGTTGAACCATTACAACAAGCAATATGTGTAGTTAATTATGTTAATCTTCTAGCAAACCAGTGCCGTTATGGGTATAAAGCTGCTTATATCATCGGGTTATGTTAATACAACGAAGTTACGATAAAGCATTAAAACGAGCAAATTGAGTACTTAATGATGTTAATTTTGTAGTAGACAAGTGCAGTTTTGGGTATTAAGCTGCTTAAATCAACGAAATATATCAATTCAACAAAGTTGAGTTAAACCATTACAACAAGCAATATGTGTAGTTAATTTTGTTAATATCCTAGCAAACTAGTGCCGTTATGGGTATAAAGCTGCTGAAATAAACGAATCATGTTAATATCACAAAGTTGAGTTAAACCATTACAACAAGCAATATGCGTAGTTAATTATGTTACTATTATAGCAAAGCAGTTCCGTTATGGGTATAAAGCTGCCTATATCAATGGATTATGTTAATACAACGAAGTTAAGGTAAAGCATTAAAACGAGAAATTGGTGTAGTTATTGATGTAAATTTTCTAGAAGACCAGTGCAATTATGGGTATAAAGCTGCTTAAGTCATCGAATGATTTGTTATGAATGATTTGTGAAATCGAAGTTAATCGAATGTATGATTTGTTAATACAACAAAGTAAAGGTAAACTCTTCAAACAAGCAAATTAATCAGTTAATGATGCTAATTTTCTAATAGACCAGTGATGTTATGGGTATAAAGCTGCTTAAATCAATGAATTATGTTAGTACAACAAAGTTAGGATAAAGCATTAAAACGAGCTTTTTGAGTAGTTAATGATGTTAATTTTCTAGTAGCCCAGTGCAATTATGTATATAAAGCTGCTTAAGTCATCGAATTATGTGAATACAACAAAGTTAGGATAAACCACAAAAACAAGCAAATTGTGTAGTTAATTATGTTAATCCTTTAGCAAACCAGTGCCGTTATGGGTATGACGCTGCTTATATCAACAAATTATAATCAATTCAACAAAATTGAGTTAAACCATTACAACAAGCAATTTTTGAGTTAATAATGTTAATATCCTAGTAAACTAGTGCTGTTAGTGGTATATAGCTGCTTTAATAAACGAATTATGTTAATACCACAAAATTAAGTTGAACCATTACAACAAGCAATATGTGTAGTTAATTATGTTAATCTTATAGCAAACCAGTGCCGTTATGGGTATAAAGCTGCTTATATCAACGGATTATGTTAATACAACGAAGTTAAGATAAAGCATTAAAACGAGCAAATTGAGTAGTTAATGTTGTTAAATTCCTAGTACACCAGTGCCGTTATGGGTATAAAGCTGCCTATATCAATGGATTATGTTAATACAACGAAGTTAAGGTAAAGCATTAAAACGAGAAATTGGTGTAGTTATTGATGTAAATTTTCTAGTAGACCAGTGCAATTATGGGTATAAAGCTGCCTAAGTCATCGAATGATTTGTTATGAATGATTTGTGAAATCGAAGGCAATCGAATGAATGATTTGTTAATACAACAAAGTAAAGGTAAACACTTCAAACAAGCAAATTGTTCAGTTAATGATGTTAATTTTCTAATAGACCAGTGATGTTATGGGTATAAAGCTGCTTAAATCAATGAATTATGTTAGTACAACAAAGTTAGGATAAAGCATTAAAACGAGCTTTTTGAGTAGTTAATGATGTTAATTTTCTAGTAGCCCAGTGCAATTATGTATATAAAGCTGCTTAAGTCATCGAATTATGTGAATACAACAAAGTTAGGATAAACCACAAAAACAAGCAAATTGTGTAATTAATTATGTTATAGCAAACCAGTGCCATTATGGGTATGACGCTGCTTATATCAACTGATTATGTTCATACAACGAAGTTGAGATAAAGCATTAAAACGAGCTTTTTGAGTAGTTAATGATGTTAAATTCCTAGTATACCAGTGCCGTTATGGGTATCCAAGCTGCTTAAATCAACGAGTTATGTTAATACAACAAAGTTAGGACAAACCATAAAAGCAAGCAAATTGTGTAGTTACTGATGCTAATCTTTTAGCAAACCAGTGCAGTTATTGGTATAAAGCTGCTTAAATCAACAAATTATGATCAATTCAACAAAATTAAGTTAAACCATTACAACAAGCAATTTTTGAGTTGATAATGTTAATATCCTAGTAAACTAGTGCTGTTAGTGGTATATAACTGCTTTAATAAACGAATTATGTTAATACCACAAAGTTAAGTTGAACCATTACAACAAGCAATATGTGTAGTTAATTATGTTAATCTTAAAGCAAACCAGTGCCGTTATGGGTATAAAGCTGCTTATATCAACGGATTATGTTAATACAACGAAGTTAAGATAAAGCATTAAAACGAGCAAATTGAGTACTTAATGATGTTAATTTTGTAGTAGACCAGTGCAGTTTTGGGTATAAAGCTGCTTAAATCAACGAAATATATCAATTCAACAAAATTGAGTTAAACCATTACAACAAGCAATATGTGTAGTTAATTTTGTTAATATCCTAGTAAACTAGTGCCGTTATGGGTATAAAGCTGCTTAAATAAACGAATCATGTTAATATCACAAAGTTGAGTTAAACCATTACAACAAGCAATATGCGTAGTTAATTATGTTACTATTATAGCAAAGCAGTTCCTTTATGGGTATAAAGCTGCTTATATCAACGGATTATGTTAATACAACGAAGTTAAGATAAAGCATTAAAACGAGCAAATTAAGTAGTTAATGTTGTTAAATTCCTAGTACACCAGTGCCGTTATGGGTATAAAGCTGCCTATATCAATGGATTATGTTAATACAACGAAGTTAAGGTAAAGCATTAAAACGAGAAATTGGTGTAGTTATTGATGTAAATTTTCTAGAAAACCAGTGCAATTATGGGTATAAAGCTACTTAAGTCATCGAATGATTTGTTATGAATGATTTGTGAAATCGAAGTCAATCGAATGAATGATTTGTTAATACAACAAAGTAAAGGTAAACTCTTCAAACAAGCAAATTGTTCAGTTAATGATGTTAATTTTCTAATAGACCAGTGATGTTATGGGTATAAAGCTGCTTAAATCAATGAATTATGTTAGTACAACAAAGTTAGGATAAAGCATTAAAACGAGCTTTTTGAGTAGTTAATGATGTTAATTTTCTAGTAGGCCAGTGCAATTATGTATATAAAGCTGCTTAAGTCATCGAATTATGTGAATACAACAAAGTTAGGATAAACCACAAAAACAAGCAAATTGTGTAGTTAATTATGTTAATCCTTTACCAAACCAGTGCCGTTATGGATATGACGCTGCTTATATCAACGGATTATGTTCATAAAACGAAGTAGAGATAAAGCATTAAAACGAGCTTTTTGAGTAGTTAATGATGTTAAATTCCTAGTACACCAGTGCCGTTATGGGTATCCAAGCTGCTTAAATCAACGAATTATGTTAATACAACAAAATTAGGACAAACCATAAAAACAAGCAAATTGTGTAGTTACTGATGCTAATCTTTTAGCAAACCAGTGCAGTTATTGGGATAAAGCTGCTTAAATCAACAAATTATAATCAATTCAACAAAATTGAGTTAAACCATTACAACAAGCAATTTTTGAGTTAATAATGTTAATATCCTAGTAAGCTAGTGCTGTTAGTGGTATATAGCTGCTTTAATAAACGAATTATGTTAATGCCACAAAGTTAAGTTGAACCATTACAACAAGCAATATGTGTAGTTAATTATGTTAATCTTATAGCAAACCAGTGCCGTTATGGGTATAAAGCTGCTTATATCAACGGATTATGTTAATACAACGAAGTTAAGATAAAGCATTAAAACGAGCAAATTGAGTACTTAATGATGTTAATTTTCTAGTAGACCAGTGCAGTTTTGGGTATTAAGCTGCTTAAATCAACGAAATATATCAATTCAACAAAGTTGAGTTAAACCATTACAACAAGCATTATGTGTAGTTAATTTTGTTAATATCCTAGTAAACTAGTGCCGTTATGGGTATTAAGCTGCTTAAATAAACGAATCATGTTAATATCACAAAGTTGAGTTAAACCATTACAACAAGCAATATGCGTAGTTAATTATGTTACTATTATAGCAAAGCAGTTCCTTTATGGGTATAAAGCTGCTTATATCAACGGATTATGTTAATACAACGAAGTTAAGATAAAGCATTAAAACGAGCAAATTGAGTAGTTAATGTTGTTAAATTCCTAGTACACCAGTGCCGTTATGGGTATAAAGCTGCCTATATCAATGGATTATGTTAATACAACGAAGTTAAGGTAAAGCATTAAAACGAGAAATTGGTGTGGTTATTGATGTAAATTTTAGTTAATTTTGTTAATATCCTAGTAAACTAGTGCTGTTATGGGTATATAGCTGCTTTAATAAACGAATTATGTTTATACCACAAAGTTAGGATAAACCAGAAAAACAAGCAAATTGTGTAGTTAATGATGTTAATTTTTTAGCAAACCAGTGTCGTTATGGGTATAAAGCTGCTTATATCAATGGATTATGTTAATACAACGAAGTTAAGATAAAGCATTAAAAACGAGCAAATTCAGTAGTTAATGATTTTAAATTCTTAGTAGACCAGTGCCGTTATGGGTACAAACCTGCTTAAGTCAGTGAATTATGTTAAAACAACTAAGTTAAAATAAATCAATCAAACAAACAAATTTTTTAGTTAATGATGTTAATTTTCTAGTAGACCTGTGCAGTTATGTGTATAAAGCTGCTTAAAGCAATGAAATATATCAACTCAACAAAGTTTAGTTAAGCCATTACATCAAGCAATATGTGTAGTTAATTATGTTAATCTTTTAGCAAACCAGTGCCGTTATGGGTATCCAAGCAGCTTAAATCAACGAATTATGTTAATACAACAAAGTTAGGATAAACCATAAAAACAAGCAAATTGTGTAGTTACTGATGCTAATTTTCTAGTAGATCAGTGCAGTTTTGGGTATAAAGCTGCTTAAATCAACGAAATATATCAATTCAACAAAGTTGAGTTAAACCATTACAACAAGCAATATGTGTAGTTAATTTTGTCAATATCCTAGTAAACTAGTGCTGTTATGGGTATATAGCTGCTTTAATAAACGAATTATGTTTACACCACAAAGTTGAGTTTTACCATTACAACAAGCAGTATGTTTAGTTAATTATGTTAATTTTTTAGCAAAGCAGTGCCGTTATGTGTATAAAGCTGCTTAAATCAACGAATTATTTTAATACAACAAAGTTAGAATAAACCAGAAAAACAAGCAAATTGTGTAGTTAATGATGTTAATTTTTTAGCAAACCAGTGTCGTTATGGGTATAAAGCTGCTTATATCAATGGACTATGTTAATACAACGAAGTTACGATAAAGCATTAAAACGAGCAAATTCAGTAGTTAATGATTTTAAATTCTTAGTAGACCAGTGCCGCTATGGGTATAAACCTGCTTAAGTCAGCGAATTATGTTAAAACAACTAAGTTAAAATAAATCAATCAAAGAAACAAATTTTTTAGTTAATGATGTTAATTTTCTAGTAGACAAGTGCAGTTATGTGTATAAAGCTGCTTAAATCAACGAAATATATCAATTCAACAAAGTTTAGTTAAACCATTACAACAAGCAATATGTGTAGTTTATTTTGTTAATATCCTAGTAAACTAGTGCTGTTATGGATATGTAGCTGCTTTAATAAATGAATTATGTTAATACTACAAAGTTGAGTTAAACCATTGCAACAAGCAAATTGTGTAGTTAATGATGTTATCTTCCTAGTAGACCAGTGCAGCTATGGGTTTAAAGCTGCTTAAATCAACGAAATATGTCAATACAACAAAGTAAAGATAAAGCATAAAAATGAGCAAATGGTGTAGTTAATGATGTAAATTTTCTACTAGGCCGGTGCAGTTATGGGTATAAAGCTGCTAAGGTCATCGAAATATGTTAATACAACAAAGTTAGGATAAGACACAAAAACAAGCAAATTGTGTAGTTAATGATGTTAATTTTATAGTAGACCAGTGCAGTTATGGGTATAAAGCTGCTTAAATCAACGAAATATATCAATTCAACAAAATTGAGTTAAACCATTACAACAAGCAATATGTGTAGTTTATTTTGTTAATATCCTAGTAAACTAGTGCTATTATAGGTATATAGCTTGTTTAATAAACGAATTATGTTAATACCACAAAGTTGAGTTTTACCATTACAACAAGCAATATGTGTAGTTAATTATGTTAATTTTTTGGCAAAGCCGTGCCGTTATGGCTATAAAGCTGCTTAAATCAACGAATTATTTTAATACAACAATGTTAGGATAAACCACAAAAACAAGCAAATTGTTTAGTTAATGATGTTAATTTTTTAGCAAACCAGTGTCGTTATGGGTATAAAGCTGCTATTATCAATGGATTATGTTAATACAACGAAGTTAAGATAAAGCATTAAAACGAGCAAATTGAGTAGGTAATGATTTTAAATTCCTAGTACATCAGTGCCGTTATGGGTATAAAGCTGCTTAAATAAACGAATCATGTTAATATCACAAAGTTGAGTTAAACCATTACAACAAGCAATATGCGTAGTTAATTATGTTACTATTATAGCAAAGCAGTTCCGTTATGGGTATAAAGCTGCTTATATCAACGGATTATGTTAATACAACGAAGTTAAGATAAAGCATTAAAACGAGCAAATTGAGTAGTTAATGTTGTTAAATTCCTAGTACACCAGTGCCGTTATGGGTATAAAGCTGCCTATATCAATGGATTATGTTAATACAACGAAGTTAAGGTAAAGCATTAAAACGAGAAATTGGTGTAGTTATTGATGTAAATTTTCTAGTAGACCAGTGCAATTATTGGTATAAAGCTGCTTACGTCATCGAATGATTTGTTATGAATGATTTGTGAAATCGAAGTCAATCGAATGAATGATTTGTTAATACAACAAAGTAAAGGTAAACTCTTCAAACAAGCAAATTGTTCAGTTAATGATGTTAATTTTCTAATAGACCAGTGATGTTATGGGTATAAAGCTGCTTAAATCAATGAATTATGTTAGTACAACAAAGTTAGGATAAAGCATTAAAACGACCTTTTTGAGTAGGTAATGATGTTAATTTTCTAGTAGCCCAGTGCAATTATGGATGTAAAGCTGCTTAAGTCATCGAATTATGTGAATACAACAAATTTAGGATAAACCACAAAAACAAGCAAATTGTGTAGTTAATTATGTTAATCTTTTAGCAAACCAGTGCCGTTATGGGTATCCAAGCTGCTTTATTCAGCGAATTATGTTATAACAACTAAGGTTATAACAACCATGCAAACAAGCAAATTATGTAGTTAATGATATTATCTTCCTAGTAGACCGGTGCAGTTATTGAATTAAAGGTGCTTAAATCAAGGAATTATGTTAATACAACAAAGTTAGGATAAAGTACTAAAGCAAGGAAATTGTGCAGTGAATGATGTTAATTTCCATGCTAACCATTGCAGTTATGGGTTTAAAACTGCTTAAATCAACGAAATATGTTAATAAAACAAAATAAAGATAAAGCATAAAAATAAGCAAGTTGTGTAATTAATGAGGTAAATTTTCTAGTAGGCCAGTGCAGTTATGGGTATAAAGCTGCTTAAATCAACGAATTGTGTTAATACAACAAAATAAAGATAAAGCATAAAAATGAGCAAATTGTGTAGTTAATGATGTAAATTTTCTAGTAGACCAGTGCAGTTATGGGTATAAAGCTGCTTAAATCAACGAATTTTGTTAATACAACTAAGTTAAAGGGGAACTAAACAAAAAAGTTTTATTTCATTTACTTGTAGCCGTTATCATTTCAAGGTCAACAGTGAAAAAATTTCTTAAATCGGAAATGGGGTTATGATCTTATGGCTTCTCAAAGTTGGGAATTTGCGTGTTTTGTGTGATACAGGTTTGCATTCGTAGGAGGCCTGGTGCTAATGTGGATGTGATGTCATGCTGGGAAGGGAAGTTGCACGCGACCTCAAAAGACAGAGCATGCAAGCGTTTGTTGTGAGTATTTCTGCGAAAATCCTGATACTTTTCTACCAAAATTATGCGTAGAAACTGCTTGTTGGCTCATTATAGCAACGTATTAGATCATGGAAGATGCATAGCGCTTTATCAGATACTAGAAGTCAATTATGAAATATCTGATCGAAAATAAACAAGGAAGAAATGACAGTGAATTGGAACAGAAAAGTGGATTCACAGTTGTACGAGAATTTGAAATGGGAGGAATGGAAATGGGGTATGCATTTGACTTGCATTTGGTTCTCAAGAAGACGGCAGTTTTACTTTTGAGAGCTGTTCAGTAAGAGAGTCTATCCCAGCCCAAAGAAACTATCGAAATGATGTGTGTGCAGTGTCATGCCAAGCGGAGGGCTTCTGCCCGTCTTAGGCCAATCATCATGTCAAGGCTCAAAGGTCAGTAGTGACACCATTTTACCTTAAAAAGTTCCGTCCAAAGAACATTTGGTTTGCATCTCACTCATTTGTTAACCAGCATAACCTTTCTATTGCCGTAAAATAGCGTGAAAAGCAAGGAGACAGGAGCCAGAATAGACAGGAAACTCACTTTAGTCCCAAACAGTACTTCCTTTTGGTAGGCAAATGCAATAGAGTCTTGAAATCTGCAGTGCTGTGCCTATATATAAAACTGAATAGGGTCTTCTGGATCAAAATGGGCGAGTTTGGGGCTAACATGTAAAGGTGAAAAATCTGGATAAATTTTGCTAAAATCTCTGTTTAAACAGGTTTTTACTTCAAGCTTCAATTTTTCGAAGTGCCCTCCTTGGCAAAGTAATGTTGATTTATCAGTTTTGGTGTACTTTTTTCAAGCAATCAACACTACCCACTTTAGCCCAGGCTTACCCATTTTACCCCAGCCTTATTTACCCATTTTACACCAGTGGACCCCACTTTTTACAGTACACGGGTTTAAGAATTTTCCTAAATCGTTTTAATCTTTTTGCAACGCTCATAAATTTCCTCTCCTTTTCAGTGAAACATTTGCAAGCCATGGCACAAAAACTGGAGGAAAGAAATTTTGTTCCACAGGGGGAAGTTTGTTCTCTGGCTAAAGGTTGGGCCAGATGCCATGGTCCAAGAGCATGCTTTCAAACTTCTGTTCTTGGATGGGATGTTAATAGCAATTTTGACTTTCATAAGGGAGCTCATCTTGGTAGTTGTGGTCTAGCGAAGGCACTTTTGGTAGTTTGTGTCTCAAAACTCGAAATTTTTGTGATTTTGCTCTAGAGATTGCCAAAAAATGTGGTGAAATTTGTCCAGAGGTACCAAATTTTGGAACTGTTGGTCTAAAAGTTAATATATATGCTGTAGCCAAGGATTTCATTTTCACAAAACTGGTCTGGCCACTAAAAACTATCATGAGAACTTGTTGGCACACCCTTACCCAAAGTTTGAAAGTACTGTTGCCTTGCCAGAAAGAGCCAATTTCAAAGTTTGGCAGAGAACCTCCCCCAGTGGTTTGTCCAAAGTGATAACAAAGGAAAAGAATGAACTTTAAAAGAACTGCTAAAACATGTAAACTGGTATGACCCTTCAGCATGGAGGAGAGGGGGGGTACTTAATATATTTTTCCAACAGGGATGTGCTGTTTTCAGGGTATCATTTTCACCTATTCTTTCAAGAACGGGGTATTAAAAGAAAGCAATTTTTCTGGAGCAAGTTGTCAAAGGACATGTCAAAGAGGGATACAACGAGGGATACAAACATACAACGAGCTTTTTGAGTAGCTAATGATGTTAAATTCCTAGTACACCAGTGCAGTTATGGGTATAAAGCTGCTTGAATCAACGAATTATATCAATTCAACAAAGTTGAGTTAAACCATTACAACAAGCAATATGTGTAGTTAATAATGTTAATATCCTAGTAAACTATTGCTGTTATGGCTATAAAGCTGCTTCAATCATTGAATTATGTTAATACAAGAAAGTAAGGATAAACCACAAAAACAAGCAAATTGTGTAGCTAATGATGTTAGTTGTTTTGGAAACCAGTGTCGTTAAGGGTTATAACAATGGATTATGTTAATACAACGAAGTTAAGATAAAGCATTAAAACGAGCAAATTGAGTAGTTAATGATTTTAAATCCCTAGTAGACCAGTGCCGTTATGGGTATAAAGCTGCTTTAATCAGCGAATTATGTTAAATTAACAAAGTTAGGTAAACCTTTCAAACAAGCAAATTCTGTAGTTAATGATATTATCTTCCTAGTAGAGGAGTCAAGTTATAGGTGTAAAGCTGCTTAAGTCAACGAATTATGTTAATACAACAAAGTTAGGATAAACCACTAAAACAAGCAAATTGTGTAGTTAATGATGTTAATCTTTTAGCAAACCAGTGCCGTTATGGGTATAAGGCTGCTAATATCAGCGGATTATATTAATACAACGAAGTTAAGGTAAAGCATTACAAAGAGCTTTTTGAGTAGTTAATGATGTTAAATTCCTAGGACACGGATGCCGTTATGGGTATAAAGCTGCTTAAATCAGAGAATTATGTTAAAACATCAAAGTTATTATAAACCTTTCAAACAAGAAAATTGTGCAGTGAATGATGTTATCTTCCTAGTAGACCAGTGCAGTTATAGGTATAAAGCTGCTTAAGTCAACGTATTATGTTAATACAACTAAGGTAAGATGAAGCATTAAAACGAGGACATTGAGTAGTTAATGATTTTAAATTACTAATAGACCAGTGCTGTTATGGGAATAAAGCTGCTTTAATCAGCAAATTATGTTAAGACAACAAAGTTAGGATAAACCTTTCAAACAAGGAAATTGTGTAGTTAATGATGTTATCTTCCTAGTAGACCAGTGCAGTTATAGGTATAAAGCTGCTTATATCAATGGATTATGTTAATACAACGAAGTTAAGATAAAGCATTAAAACGAGCAAATTGTGTAGTTAATGATGTAAATTTTTTAGTCGACCAGTGCAGTTATGGGTATAAAGCTGCTTAAGTCAGCGAACTATGTTAAGAAATACTAAGTTAAAATAAATCAATCAAACAAATAAATTGTGTGGTTAATGATGTAAATTTCTAGCAGACCAGTGCAATTATGGATATAAAGCTGCTTAAATCAAAGAATTATATCAATTCAACAAAGTTGAGTTAAACCATTGCAACAAGCAATATGCGTATTTAATAATGTTAATATCCTAGTAAACTAGTGCTGTTATAGGTATATAGCTGCTTTAATTAATTAATTAAAGGCTTTAATTAATAGGTATATAGCTGCTTTAATGCTTTAATAAACAAAATATTTTAATACCACGAAGTTGAGAAAAACCATAACAACAATCAATATGTATAGTTAATTATGTTAATCTTTTAGCAAAACAGTGCCGCTATGGGTATAAAGCTGCTTATATCAACGAATTATGTTAATACAACAAAGTAAGGATAAACCACAAAAACAAGCAAATTGTGTAGTTACTTATGTTTATTTTTTAGCAAACTAGTGTCGTTATGGGTATAAAGCTGCTTTTGTCAATGGATTATGCTAATACATCGAAGTTAGGATAAACCACTAAAACAAGCAAATTGTGTAGTTAATGATGTTAATCTTTTAGCAAACCAGTACCGTTATGGGTATAAGGCTGCTTATGTCAACGGATTATGTTAATTCAACGAAGTTAAGATTAAAACCAGCAATTTGAGTAGTTAATGATGTTAAATTCCTAGTACACTTGTGCCGTTATGGGTATAAAGCTGCTTATAGCAATGGATTTTGATAATACAACGAAGTTAGGATGAACCACTAAAACAAGCAAATTGTGTAGTTAATGATGTTAAACTTTTAGCAAACCAGTGCCTTTATGGGTATAAGGCTGCTTATATCAACGGATTATGTTAATTCAACGAAGTTAAGATAAGGCATTAAAACGAGCAAATGGTGTACTTATTGATGAAAATTTTCTAGTAGCCCTGTGCAATTATGGGTATAAAGCTGCTTAACTCATCGAATTATGTGAATACAACGAAGTTAAGATAAAGCATTAAAACGAGCAAATTGAGTACTTAATGATGTTAATTTTCTAGTAGACCAGTGCAGTTATGGGCATAAAGCTGCTTAAATCAACGAATTATATCAATTCAACAAAATTGAGTTAAACCATCACAACAAGCAATAAGTGTAGTTAATTATGGTAATTTTTTAGCAAAGCAGTGCCGTTATGGGTATAAAGCTGCTTAAATAAACGAATCATGTTAATATCACAAAGTTGAGTTAAACCATTAAATTAAGCAATATGCGTAGTTAATTATGTTACTATTATAGCAAAGCAGTTCCGTTATGGGTATAAAGCTGCTTATATCAACGGATTATGTTAATACAACGAAGTTAAGATAAAGCATTAAAACGAGCAAATTGAGTAGTTAATGTTGTTAAATTCCTAGTACACCAGTGCCGTTATGGGTATAAAGCTGCCTATATCAATGGATTATGTTAATACAACGAAGTTAAGGTAAAGCATTAAAACGAGAAATTGGTGTAGTTATTGATGTAAATTTTCTAGTAGACCAGTGCAATTATTGGTATAAAGCTGCTTACGTCATCGAATGATTTGTTATGAATGATTTGTGAAATCGAAGTCAATCGAATGAATGATTTGTTAATACAACAAAGTAAAGGTAAACTCTTCAAACAAGCAAATTGTTCAGTTAATGATGTTAATTTTCTAATAGACCAGTGATGTTATGGGTATAAAGCTGCTTAAATCAATGAATTATGTTAGTACAACAAAGTTAGGATAAAGCATTAAAACGACCTTTTTGAGTAGGTAATGATGTTAATTTTCTAGTAGCCCAGTGCAATTATGGATGTAAAGCTGCTTAAGTCATCGAATTATGTGAATACAACAAATTTAGGATAAACCACAAAAACAAGCAAATTGTGTAGTTAATTATGTTAATCTTTTAGCAAACCAGTGCCGTTATGGGTATCCAAGCTGCTTTATTCAGCGAATTATGTTATAACAACTAAGGTTATAACAACCATGCAAACAAGCAAATTATGTAGTTAATGATATTATCTTCCTAGTAGACCGGTGCAGTTATTGAATTAAAGGTGCTTAAATCAAGGAATTATGTTAATACAACAAAGTTAGGATAAAGTACTAAAGCAAGGAAATTGTGCAGTGAATGATGTTAATTTCCATGCTAACCATTGCAGTTATGGGTTTAAAACTGCTTAAATCAACGAAATATGTTAATAAAACAAAATAAAGATAAAGCATAAAAATAAGCAAATTGTGTAGTTAATGAGGTAAATTTTCTAGTAGGCCAGTGCAGTTATGGGTATAAAGCTGCTTAAATCAACGAATTATGTTAATACAACAAAATAAAGATAAAGCATAAAAATGAGCAAATTGTGTAGTTAATGATGTAAATTTTCTAGTAGACCAGTGCAGTTATGGGTATAAAGCTGCTTAAATCAACGAATTTTGTTAATACAACTAAGTTAAAGGGGAACTAAACAAAAAAGTTTTATTTCATTTACTTGTAGCCGTTATCATTTCAAGGTCAACAGTGAAAAAATTTCTTAAATCGGAAATGGGGTTATGATCTTATGGCTTCTCAAAGTTGGGAATTTGCGTGTTTTGTGTGATACAGGTTTGCATTCGTAGGAGGCCTGGTGCTAATGTGGATGTGATGTCATGCTGGGAAGGGAAGTTGCACGCGACCTCAAAAGACAGTGCATGCAAGCGTTTGTTGTGAGTATTTCTGCGAAAATCCTGATACTTTTCTACCAAATTTATGCGTAGAAACTGCTTGTTGGCTCATTATAGCAACGTATTAGATCATGGAAGATGCATAGCGCTTTATCAGATACTAGAAGTCAATTATGACATAACTGATCGAAAATAAACAAGGCAGAAATGACAATGAATTGGAACAGCAAAGTGGATTCACAGTTGTACGAGAATTTGAAATGGGAGGAATGGAAATTGGGTATGCATTTGACTTGCATTTTGTTCTCAAGAAGACGGCAGTTTTACTTTTGAGAGCTGTTCAGTAAGAGAGTCTATCCCAGCCCAAAGAAACTATCGAAATGATGTGTGTGCAGTGTCATGCCAAGCGGAGGGCTTCTGCCCGTCTTAGGCCAATCATCATGTCAAGGCTCAAAGGTCAGTAGTGACACCATTTTACCTTAAAAAGTTCCGTCCAAAGAACATTTGGTTTGCATCTCACTCATTTGTTAACCAGCATAACCTTTCTATTGCCGTAAAATAGCGTGAAAAGCAAGGAGACAGGAGCCAGAATAGACAGGAAACTCACTTTAGTCCCAAACAGTACTTCCTTTTGGTAGGCAAATGCAATAGAGTCTTGAAATCTGCAGTGCTGTGCCTATATATAAAACTGAATAGGGTCTTCTGGATTAAAATGGGCGAGTTTGGGGCTAACATGTAAAGGTGAAAAATCTGGATAAATTTTGCTAAAATCTCTGTTTAAACAGTTTTTTACTTCAAGCTTCAATTTTTCGAAGTGCCCTCCTTGGCAAAGTAATGTTGATTTATCAGTTTTGGGTGTACTTTTTTCAAGCAATCAACACTACCCACTTTAGCCCAGGCTTACCCATTTTACCCCAGCCTTATTTACCCATTTTACACCAGTGGACCCCACTTTTTACAGTACACGGGTTTAACAATTTTCCTAAATCGTTTTAATCTTTTTGCAACGCTCATAAATTTCCTCTCCTTTTCAGTGAAACATTTGCAAGCCATGGCACAAAAACTGGAGGGAAGAAATTTTGTTCCACAGGAGGAAGTTTGTTCTCTGGCCAAAGGTTGGGCCAGATGCTATGGTCCAAGAGCATGTTTTCAAACTTCTGTTCTTGGATGGGATGTTTATAGCAATTTTGACTTTCATAAGGGAGCTCATCTTGGTAGTTGTGGTCTAGCGAAGGCACTTTTGGTAGTTTGTGTCTCAAAACTCGAAATTTTTGTGATTTTGCTCTAAAGATTGCCAAAAAATGTGGTGAAATTTGTCCAGAGGTACCAAATTTTGGAACTGTTGGTCTAAAAGTTAGTATATATGCTGTAGCCAAGGATTTCATTTTCACAAAACTGGTCTGGCCACTAAAAGCTATCATGAGAACTTGTTGGCACACCCTTACCCAAAGTTTGAAAGTACTGTTGCCTTGCCAGAAAGAGTCAATTTCAAAGTTTGGCAGAGAACCTCCCCCAGTGGTTTGTCCAAAGTGATAACAAAGGAAAAGAATGAACTTTAAAAGAACCGCTAAAACATGGAAACTGGTATGACCCTTCAGCATGGAGGGAGGGGGGTACTTAGTATATTTTTCCAACAGGGATGTACTGTTTTCAGGGTATCATTTTCACCTATTTTTTCAAGAACGGGGTATTAAAAGAAAGTAATTTTTCTGGAGCAAGTTGTCAAAGGACATGTCAAAGAGGGAAATTTTGTGAGATCGGGTTATTATTTAGCCCAATATTTGTGTTTCGGAGTATACTTTCATGGATTTTTTCTTGAATCAGGTATCATTTGAAGGCAAAAAGTCTGGAGCCATGTAAAACATTTTTTTTTGTGGGCACACCACTGTGAAAATTTAAGTCAAGTACCCCCTGGGCCCTTAAGGTCCAGGCCTCATATAGATTACATTGCAGAAATTCTGAAAAATTCAAGCACTTCAAAATCTGTTTGAACTATGATGAGAATTCTTGAATGGTGGGCAGGAAAGTGTCAAATGTTTACACAAAAACAAAGTATTCAAAAGGCAATGGCTAAAATTTTTAATTCATCCAAGGTCTGCACACTTGTATGATGCTGCAATCAAAGACTGCCAAATTTAATCAATAAAAAAGTGTACACATGCTTTTTATAAGACAGTGCATATAAGAAGCTCAGCTCTCAGACTGCTGAAAAATTGAGAAACTCCAGTACTGGGGAAATATAGCTTAAGAAACTATGGGTTTTGATAAAAGAAATCCTTTACATATTTTTATTCTATCTACACTTGCTTCCTGTATGATGTACTCAGAAAGGTACTTGATTGATGTCTAGACATTGGTATGGCTTTAATAAACATTGTTTTGAATGCCCAGGACCGCATAGTTAGTGAACATGAAGATTGTTCTGAAGCTTTTTTGAAACTCTCAAGAAACTCTGAGTACTACTCAAAATCTGATAATTTTAAGAAACTTTCAGCACTGGCCCACACTGACAAATTCTTAGTTTCGTATAAAAAACATGTTGTGTATTCTCTTTAAGATATTGATGTAACTGTTTTTTCATTGTTCGCTCTTCGTTACATGAAAGAGCCTAAGACAAGAGATGAAGTATAAGTGATGATGATAAATATGACATTTCTTCTTGGTTTTCTTCCTGTGCAATAACTTTGGCATCATACCCTATTCTGGGCAAAATTTGGTCATCATGAGGTGGTATGCACAACCTCATTTGACATCCTTCTGTTACTGTACTGAGGTAGCAGTGCATCAACCATGTAAATTTGCATAAAATAATGGTGCAATATATGCATCTACAATAGAAAGAGAAAATGTGAGACAGAAACAAATAACCAATCAGAGAGCACTTACCATATATGCAACAAAAATCTACATGCAATAATGACTATTAGAAGGCCTAATCAACTCAGAGAAAATTTGTCTTGGAAATATAAACATAAACATTTTCCAATTCCAAATTAAATCATCAAGAATATTGGAGAAATGCTCCTCCTTTAACGATTTTATTTGTCCAAGATTTTATCTTGATTTGTCTGATTTTTTATGACCAGATGCAACTCCAAAGTCCAAACGATGCATATCATAGAAGAAATATCAATATTTGTTTTACGCCGTACTGGTATACATACCATGTCGAAAGTGGTTCTACTTCTCCCATCCTCTCCTCCTCGACAACTAGAGTCTTCGTCTCTCTCGTAATTCTGTTTACCCGGATACTGTAACATCACTTGCGGCCGGATCGAGACGATCTAGGCCCGTCGTCAGCCCACCATACAGATTCTGCTCTTGCCAGAAGCTTAATCCACTGCTTCCTCGAGTTCCATATCGTAAAATCCGAGAAACGATAAAGACAAAGTTCTTCTGCCTATTGATGAACATAAATCTGAAGATTGCGTCGCAAAAAACCAAAGGTGAAGGAGGAACTTCCCGTAAAAACTACCGACTTGACTGCTGGAAATGAATATGCGTGCGAGCTTTTTCCTTGTGCGCCTTCCGCGTGGTTCACAGAATAACGTCAACGTCGCTAGGACCCAGCCTACCAGAAACGCGGTCGTGAAAAACGGCGGGGCGCTATAAAGCCCCCAATAACGCTGAAAGGGTAAATGGTAAAAAGAAAATTTTCACACAATTCGACATTTCAGACCATTCTCTTTCAAATCAGTCAATAAAATTTTTTTGTTTACTTGCCCTTTAAGATAAACCATTCAAACAACCAAATAGCGTAGTTAATGATGTTATCTTCCTAGTAGACCAGTGCAATTATGGGTATAAAGCTGCTTAAATCAACGAATTATGTTAATACAACAAAGTTAGAATAAACCACAAAAACAAGCAAATTGTGTAGTTAATGACGTTAATTTCCTAATAGACCAGTGCTGTCATGGGTATAAAGCTGCTTAAATAGACGAATTATGTTAATACAACAAAGTTAAGATGAACTATTCAAACAAGCAAATTGTGCACTAATGAAGTCAATTTTGTAGTAGACCAGTGCTGTTATGGGTATAAAGCTGCTTAAATCAACGAATTATGTTAATACAACTAAGTAAAGATAAACCACTTAAACAAGCAAATTGTGTAGTTAATGATGTTATCTTCCTAGTAGACCAGTGTAGTTATTGGTATAGAGCTGCTTAAATCAACGAATTATGTTACTACAACAAAGTTAGGATAAACCACTATAACAAGTAAATTGTGTAGTTAATGATGTTAATTTCCTAATAGACCAGTACTGTTTTGGGTATAAAGCTGCTTAAATCAACGAATTATATCAATTCAACAAAGTTGAAGTAACCATTACAACAAGCAATATGTGTAGTTAATTATGTTAATTTTTTAGCAATGCAGTGCCGTTATTGGTATAAATCTGCTTAAATCAACGAATTATGTTAATACAACAAAGTTAGGATAAACCACAAAAACAACCAAATTGCGTAGTTAAAGGCTCTTACTCAACCAGCATACCTTGCACTTGTCGCATCTTGAGTGGCCTTTGTTTTTGCCATTTTCATGGACCATGAAATGGCAACAACAAAGGCTAACCAAGAGATGGCGCCAACAAAGCATGCTGGTTGAATGAAAGCCTTAAATGATGTTAATTTTTTAGCAAACAAGTTCCGTTATGGGTATAAAGCTGCTTATATCATCGGAATATGTTGATACCACGAAGTTAAGATCAAGCATCAAAACGAGCTTTTTGAGTAGTTAATGATGTTATCTTCCTAGTAGACCAGTGCAGTTATGGGTTTAAAGCTGCTCAAATCAACGAAATAGGTTAATACAACAAAATAAAGATAAAGCATAAGAATGAGCAAATTGTGTAGTTAATGATGTTATCTTCCTAGTAGACCAGAGCAGTTATGGGTTTAAAGCTGTTTAAAGCAACGAAATATGTTAATACAACAAGTTAAGATAAACTATTCAAACAAGCAAATTGTGTAGTTAATGACGTTACACTCCTAATAGACCAGTGCTCTTATGGGTATAAAGCTGCTTGAATCAACGAAATATGTTAATACGCCAAAATAAAGATAAAGCATAAAAATGAGCAAATTGTGTAGTCAATGATGCTAATTTTCTATAAGACCAGTGCAGTTTTGGGTGTAAAGCTGGTTAAAACAACGAGTTATATCAATTCAACAGAGTTGAGTTGAACCATTACAACAAGCAATATGTGTAGTTAATGATGTTAATTTTTTAGCAAGGCAGTGCCGTTATGGGCATAAAGCTCCTTAAATCAACGAATTATATTAATAGAACAAAGTTAAGATAAACCATTAACAAGCAAATTGTGTAGTTAGTAATGTTAATATGCTAGTAAACTAGTGCTGTTATGAGTATTTAGCTGCTTTAATAAACAAATTATGATAATACCACAAAGTTGAGCTAAATCATTACAACAAGCAATATGTGTAGTTAATTACGTCAATTTTTTAGTAAACTAGTGCTGTTATGGGTATAAAGCTGCTTTTAGAAACGAATTATGTTAAAACCACAATGTTGAGTTAAACCATTACAACAAGCAATACTTGTAGTTAATTACGTCAATTTTTTAGCATAGCAGTGCCGTTATGGGTATACAGCTGGTTAAGTTAACGAACTATGATAATGCAACAAAGTTAGAATAAACCACAAAAACAAGCAAATTGTGTATTTAATGATGTTAATTTTTTAGCAAACCAGTGTCGTTATGGGTATGACGCTTCTTATATCAATGGATTATGTTAATACAACAAAGTTGAGATAGACCGTTAAAACGAGCAAATTGAGTAGTTAATGATGTTAATTTCCTAACAGACCAGTGCAGTTATGGGTGTAAAGCTGCTTAAATCAATGAATTATGTTAATAGAACAAAGTTACGATAAACCACTAAAACAAGCAAATTGTGTAGTTAATGATGTTAATTTTCAAGTTAACCAGTGCAGATATGGGTATATAGCTGCTTATATCAAGGGATTATTTTAATACAACGAAATTAACATAAAGCATTAAAACGACCAAATTGAGTAGTTAATGATGTTAAATTCCTAGTAGACCAGTGCTGTTATGGGTAAATAGCTGCTTTAATAAACGAGTTATGTTAAAACCAAAAATTTGAGTTAAATCGTTAGAAGAAGCAATATTTGCAGTTAATTATGTTACTTTTCTTGCAAAGCAGTGCCGTTATGGGTATAAATCTGCTTAAATCAACGATTTATATCAATACAACAAAGTTAAGTTTAACAACTACAACAAGCAAATTGTGTAGTTAATAATGTTAATATCGTAGTAAACTTGTGCTGTTATGGGTATAACTCTGCTTAAATCAACGAATTATATCAATACAACAAAGTTAGGATAAACCACAAAAACAAGCAAATTTCGTAGTTAATGATGTTAATTTCCTAATAGACCAGTGCTGTTATGGGTACAAAGCTGCTTAAATCAAAGAATTATGCTAATACAACAAAGCTAAGATAAACCACTGAAACAAGCAAATTTTTTAGTTAATGATGTTGATTTTCAAGTTAACAAGTGCAGTTATGGGTATATAGCTGCTTATATCAACGGATTATGTTAATACAACGAGGTTAACATAAAGCATTAAAACGAGCAAATTGAGTAGTTAATGATGTTAAATTCCTAGTAGACCAGTGCAGCTATGGGTATAAATCTGCTTAAATCCATTAAATATGTTAATAGAAAAAAGTTACGATAAACAATTAAAAGAAACAAATTGTGTAGTTAATAATGTTAATATGCTAGTAAACTAGTGCTGTTATGAGTATTTAGCTGCTTTAATAAACGAATTATGTTAAAACCACAAATTTGAGTTAAACCGTTACAAGAAGCAATATGTGTAGTTAATTATGTTACTTTTTTTGCAAAACAGTGCCGTAATGGGTATAAATCTGCTTAAATCAACGAATTATGTTAATGCAACAAAGTTAAGATAAACCATTCAAACGATTAGATTGAGTAGTTAATGATGTTAATTTCCTAGTAGATCAGTGCAGTTATTGGTATAAGGCTGCTTAAATCCATTACTTACGTTAATACAACAAAGTTAGGATAAACCACAAAAACAAGCGAATTGTGTAGTTAATGATGTTAATTTTGAAGTTAACAAGTGCAGTTATGGGATATAGCTGCCTATATCAACGGATTATGTTAATACAACGAAGTTAACATAAAGCATTAAGACGAGCAAATTGAGTAGATAATGATGTTAAATTCCTAGTAGACCAGTACCGCTGTGGGTAAATAGCTGCTTTAATAAACGAATTATGTTAAAACCACAAATTTGAGTTAAACCATTACAACAAGCAATATGTGTAGTTAATTTTGTTACTTTTTTTGCAAAGCAGTGTCGTTATGGGTAAAATTTACTTAAGTCAACGAATTAATATAATACAACTAAGTTGAGATAAATGATTCAAACGAGCAAATTGAGTAGTTCATGATGTTAATTTCATAGTAAACAAGTGTGTTATGGGTATATAGCTGCTTTAATAAACGAATTATATTAAAACCACAAACTTGAGTTAAACCATTACAACAAGAAATATGTGTAGTTAATTATTTTTATTTTTTAGCAAAGCAGTGCCGTTATGGGTATAAAGCTGCCTTAATAAACGAATTATGTTAATACAACGAAGTTACGATAAACCATTCAATCGATTAAATTGAGTAGTTAATGATGTTAATTTCCTAGTAGACCAGTGCAGTTATGGGTATAAATCTGCTTAAATCAACGAATTATATCAATACACCAAAGTTAAGTTTAACAATTACAACAAGCAAATTGTGTAGTTAAGAATGTTAATATCCTAGTAGACTAGTGCTGTTATGGGTAAATAGCTGCTTTAATAAACGAATTATGTTAAAGCCTCAAAGTTGAGTTAAACTATTACAACAAGCAATATGTGTAGTTAATTTTGTTAATTTTTTAAGCAAAGCAGTGCTGTTATGGGTAGAAAGCTGCTTAAATCAACGAATTATGCTAATACAACGAAGTAAACATAAAGCATTCAAACAAGCAAATTGAGTAGTTAATGATATTAATTTCCTAGTAGACCAGTGCAGCTATGGGTATAAATCTGCTTAAATCCATTACTTACGTTAATACAACAAAGTTAGGATAAACCACAAAAACAAGCAAATTGTGTAGTTAATGATTTTTATTTCCTAATAGACCAGTGCTGTTATGGGTACAAAGCTGCTTAAATCAAAGAATTATGTTAATAGAACAAAGTTACGATAAACCACTAAAACAAGCAAATTGTGTAGTTAATGATGTTAATTTTCAAGTTAACAAGTGCAGTTTTGGGTATATAGCTGCTTATATCAACGGATTATGTTAATACAACGAAGTTAACATAAAGCATTAAAACGAGCAAATTGAGTAGTTAATGATGTTAAATTCCTAGTAGACCAGTGCCGCTGTGGGTAAATAGCTGCTTTAATAAACGAATTATGTTAAAACTACAAATTTGAGTTAAACCATTACAACAAGCAAAATGTGTAGTTAATTTTGTTACTTTTTTTGCAAAGCAGTGCCGTTATGGGTATAAATCTACTTAGGTCAACGAATTTTGTTAATACAACTAAGTTGAGATAAATGATTCAAACGAGCAAATTGAGTAGTTCATGATGTTAATTTCATAGTAAACTAGTGTTGTTATGGGTATATAGCTGCTTTAATAAACGAGTTATGTTAAAACCACAAACTTGAGTTAAACCATTACAACAAGAAATATGTATAGTTAATTATGTTTTGGACCTTAACGACTGAACCGAGTTTGAACCGAACCAAGCCGTAAAAGCTTGGGAAGGTGATTGTTAAAAACAGCTGGTACAAGTCATACAGATATTCATTCATTTGATTTAGGTATTTGCATGAACATGTCTATCTTTTTAAGTTTTAATGAATCTAAAGATCAATCTAAATGGAATGGCAATCAAGAACAACTTGAGTCTTTCTGCGAGTCTAGCTTAGTTCTAGGCCTAAATCACGATGATGGTTCATGTTCCACCCCCACATATCAGTGGACACAAAAGCAAAAGGCAATTTCGTGCAAATTCAGCACACCATTCAAAGGCAGTTTGACATGGTTTCCATCTACTGGAACTTTGATGGTTCTAGGGAGAGACGCTGACGCTATTAAAGATCAGCTACATAGTGTGCTGTCAGACATCTTGGATGCCACTGGGTTCCATCTTGACTTGACCCATGACATTGACAGTGGTGATGACAACTTAGTCATTGATCCTACAGTTGGCCCTGAACAGAGCACTTGTAGCTCATGTTGTTCCCTTAACCTTTTGGCTGACATTGCAGCAAATCAAAGCCATATGTCTCCATCATCAGATGAGCCTATTGCCACCACTGAAGGCTATCAAAGTACTGTGCAAGGTGACATGCTAAGAGCGGAACTAGATCTCATCTGGTCAAACTTGAGGTCACTAGAACTGAATATCTGCAACTTTAACCATCCTGATTCAGAATCTGATAAAATTAGGGAACTTCAAAACTCAAATTTTCTGTTGAAGAGTGAAAATGAAAGGCTCAAACAGGAAAAAATGACAATTAAAGATGAACTCAACTGCCTCCGTGAAGCAGTCAAAATAGTAAATGAGCAACCTTTCAGAAAACTTGAAGACAACTGGTCTGAGCCAAAACATCCTCCAAATGTATCTAAACCTGAACATATCTTTGTCTCCAACTCACATCTTTCTGACAGATCTGAGGAGCTAGGTAAAGATCCTGAAGAGGTATTTGAAGACAGTCATTTCACGGATGATTTCAATTTACAGTTTCAAAATGCAAAGCTCTCAAGAGAAATTCACTATTTGAAATCAAAACTGGAATCTAGAGTAAATGTCTCATCATCCTCTGACAAGAAGAAGCCGTCAGTTCAAGAGCAAAATGACTCTGTTGTCGAAAATATTGATCCTGAGCCTATTGGCAATTCCTGGCAAAAAAGTTGAAAGCAGGAAAGGAAAACAGGCTCGCAAAAAACAAGCAGGAAATAAGAATACCCATGACAAAAAGTTCCCATCAAAACAACATGGAAAAACAGATTCATCATCTACAAATGAGAAACAAGTTAACACCAATAAGAGCAAAAGTACTGGAAAAAAATGTCTGCTATTGGGTGATTCTCATGTTAGAAGACTAGACAAGGCCAAATTAAAAAACACAACATGTGCAGGAATTGGAGGTTTGATGAGCCAAAACTTTATCCAGAGACACTCTAACACTCACTATAAACAAAGAAATTGCTACATCCAATGAAATTATAATTCATGTGGGCTCAAATGATATTGCAAGAAATGTTGCTGTGGAAAGCATTGTAGATAACATTGACACTGCAGGTATGAAACTCTTAGAAAAGAACCCATCTGTTAGCATTACAATATCATCTATTCTTCTAGAAAAATATAATCCATCATTGAATGTAAAGATTGTTGAAGCAAATGAAGCACTCAGGCGCTACTGTCTTGGAAAGGGATGGGATTACATCACTCATGGGAATATTGCTTTCAAGCATCTCTTGAGGGATGGCATGCACCTTAACCAGGACGGGTATCGCCTCTTTGCTCAAAACTTGACAGGCCATATTACATCTGAGTAACTTTCCAAACAGAGAGGATGCCAGCAGTAATGCAGCACTAGCAAAATCAACTTCATTGAAGAAAGCTGGTCACGGTAATAATAACCCAGTGACTGGGTGTCGTCAGCATATAGGCTACAAAAAAGGCATGGCAGTTGCATCCCTGAATGTTAACGGTCTACGTATTCACCTAGATGAGGTTCAGTTACTGATAAATAATTTAGGGATACATATTCTTGCCTTGAATGAGACTAAGCTTGATCCTAATTACCCAAAAGAGTTGACTAGCATTGCAGGCTACCAGCAAGAACGCCTGGAAAGGACTTGCAATGGTGGTGGAGTTTCTATCTATATTAGAGACTCTATCAAATACAAACCTCGTTCTGATGTTCCAGTTGATGACTTAGAAATCATATGCATTGAAGTGGAACCTCTTAAAAGTAAGTCCTTTCTCGTTCTTGCCTGGTACAGATCACCAAGTGACCCTATTGCCTCTTTTGATAAGCTGGAAAAGGTTCTTTCTTTTTTGGACAAAGAGGGTAAAGAAATAATCCTCCTAGGAGACAAAAACTGTGATCTCACTCCAAAACAAGCTGAACAGCCTATAGACAACAACTCAAAGCACATGCTTGATCTCTATGAGTTGTTCAGCTTCAAACAGCTTGTTGAGGAGCCAACTAGGGTCACTCTAACAACTTCCTCTATTATTGATCATATTGCTACAACATGTGCCAGAAACATTATAAAATCAGGGGTACATGAAGTTGCCATGAGTGATCATTATATGGTTTACTGCATTCGTAAATTCAATGGTGCAGTAGAAAAAGACCATAAAATGATTCAAACCCGCAAAATGAAAAATTTCAATGAGGATGCATTTTTGGCAGATGTCTCTGGCATATGCTGGGAGCAAATGCTTACTGAAACAGATGACATCAATACTCTTGTCAATAATTGGTCGAACCTATTTTCTTTGATCATAGAAAAACATGCTCCAATAACTGAAATGCGTGTTTCAGAGAAATACTGCCCATGGATAGATAAAGACCTTAGGGACCTAATGCAGACTAGGGATAAGTTAAGAAAGGCTGCTTCCAAAAGAAAATCCCAATTTCTTATGGATTCATATAGGCAGGTCCGCAACAAGGTCAACTCTAGGAATATTCAGTTGAAGAAGCAATATTTCACTGATAAGACCTCTACATGCCAAGGTAACATGAAAGAATCTTGGAAGGCAGTTAATGAACTTCTCAATAAGAGATCAAAGTCCAGTAACATCAGGTGTCTCAAAGTGGCTGGCAATGAAACTGTTCATAAAAAAGGCATTTCAGATGCTACGAACAATTTCTTTTGCTCTATAGGCAAGGAACTAGCAGACAAAATTGATCCTGTCCCCAACCCTCTTCTTACAGGTGAATATGAAGTCAATGCAAATAAGGCTAAGTTTGACTTCAAGACCATTGAAGTTAAAGAGATCAGGGCTGCATTTGCCAAGATTAAAACTGCAAAGAGCTTTGGGATTGACAATATCTCTAGCTACTTTCTGAAGCTTGCCTTACCCTTCATTGAAAACTCTCTTGCTTTCTTGTTTAACACTTCCATTGAAACTAGCCAGTTCCCGTATTCATGGAAAATAGCTAGAGTTACTCCGATTTTCAAAGATGGTGACAAGACTGAAAAATCAAACTACCGTCCGATATCAGTCTTACCCGTTATCTCAAGGCTCTTTGAAAAACTTGTTTTTGACCAGCTGTATCAGTATATGAAAGAAAATGGTCTCTTCTCCCCTGATCAGTCTGGGTTTCTGAGCCTTCATTCTACGCTTACGTGTTTGCTCAAAAATACTGACGACTTGTACAGTTGCTTGGACCTTGGACGGCTTGTGGGACTAGTATTCATTGATATGAAAAAGGCTTTTGATACTGTTGATCATGACATCCTCTGTGAAAAACTTCAAATTTATGGTGTTCAGCAGCGAGAGCTGTCTTGGTTTAGGTCTTACCTATCCAACCGTAAACAATTCTGCAGGGTTAATGGTGTTGCATCAGACATAGGGGATGTAGAAGTCGGTGTACCACAAGGCTCATGTCTCGGCCCTCTTCTCTTCCTCATCTATATCAATGACCTTCCACTGGCCGTCCAGGGTTCAAATGTGTCCATGTATGCTGACGACACCAGTTTGTGTCACCAGGCATTGAATATGACTCAGCTGAATGGTGCTATTAACAATGATCTTAGGCAATAAACTTTCTTTTAATGTTGCAAAAACACACGCCATTCTTATTACTACCAGGCAAAAACGTAACGTTCTCAAAAGTACAAGTGAGAATTTGGATTTGAACATACGTGACAATGAGCTTGACGTTGTTCAAAAAACAAAATACCTTGGTGTCCAAATTGATTTCTCTTTAGATTGGAAAGAGCAAATAAAGGCTGTCTCTGCCAAGGTCTCAAGGGCCATCGGCTTTTTAAAGCACGCCAAGAAGTTTCTACCAGGGGTAACTCTTGAGAATCTTTACACAGGTATTGTTGAGCCACACTTTCGGTACTGTTGTTCTGTTTGGGGTTGTTGTGGCTCTAGTGAAATCAAGCAGCTACAGAAGCTTCAAAACCGAGCTGCCAGGATTGTTACGAATAGCAGCTTTGACTCCCCAAGCAGGCCACTTATCGAAAGGCTGGGCTGGAAGACCATTGAACAACTCATCAGTAATGAGTCAAAAACAATGGTCTTCAAGTCACTCAATGACCTGGCTCCGCAATACTTGAGTAGCCTTCTCAAAAGAAATTCACAATGCTCCACCCGTTGCCTTCGAAATACCGAGACTGACCTGAGGTTACCAAAGAAAACATCTGCAAATGGGCAGAAATGTTTCTCTTTTAGGGGTGCAAAATTGTGGAATAGCCTTTCAGCTGAGTCAAAGCAGGCATCCTCTCTGATTAGCTTCAAAACATCTATTTAGATAACTACAGGGGTGGGGTCTGCGGCGGTGGCGCTGGTTGTCCTTGGGTGGCGGGCCGGCTTGGGGCGAATAGCGGTCATGGTTTCGATCTCTGTTCGCTCCGGGTTATCGTGTCGCCGGGGGGCTGCCGGTACTGGCGCGGCGGGTTCTGCCCCTGTCAGAGACTTAGGATTTGTTTTTCTTTCTTGTTTTTATTTCTAATATGTATATATATATGATCAATTCTTGTAAAAAGGTTTTTAATATTATGGTTTTTATTGTAATTAGGGTTAAGGTAATATATTTTGGTATTTTTGTATAGTAACAGTTTTTATCGGAGGGCCCCTTGAAAAACGGTTTTTACCGAAGGGCAACACTCCTAAAATAAATCAAATCAAATCAAATCATGTTAATTTTTTAGCAAAGCAGTGCCGTTATGGGTATAAAGCTGCCTTAATAAACGAATTATGTTAATACAACGAAGTTACGATAAACCATTAAAACGAGCAAATTGAGTAGTTAATGATGTTAATTTCATAGTTGACAATGGTCTTCAAGTCCCTGAATGAGCTGGCTCCACAATATTTGTGTGACCTGTTCACCCGAAAATCGCTCTACTCATCATATAGTCTTCGTAATACGGGAACCGACTTGAGGTTACCGATGAAAAGGTCAACAAACGGCCAGAAATGTTTCTCTTATAGAGGTGCTAAGCTATGGAATAGCCTTTCAGCCGAGTCAAAGCAGGCAACCTCTCTGTATAGTTTCAAAAAAACTATTTAGAAACATATGCTTCCTTTCACTCTTATTGTAAATTTTGAACATTATTGTATATAAGTTTTAGATATTGTAAATAAGGTTTTATAGTTTAATTTAATTAATAGCTTTTTTCCTTTTATGTTATATATTGTAATTAATGTTTTTATCGGAGGGCCCCTTGAAAATCAACTAGTTGAAGGGCAACCCTCCTTAAAAGAATTAAATATGAAATATGAAATATGAAATATGCAGTTATGGGTATAAAGCTGCTTATATAAACGAATTATGTTAAAATCACAAAGTTGAGCTAAACCATTACAACAAGCAATATCTGTAGTTAATTACGTCAATTTTTTAGCAAAGCAGTGCCGTTATGGGTATACAGCTGCTTAAATCAACGAACTATGTTAATGCAACAAAGTTAGGATAAACCACAAAAACAAGCAAAGTGTGTATTTAATGATGCTAATCTCTTAGCAAACCAGTGTCGTTATGGGTATAAAGCTGCTTAAATCAACGAATTATGCTAATACAACTAAGTAAAGATAAACCATTCAAACGATTAAATCGAGTAGTTAATGATGTTAATTTCCTAGTAGACCAGTGCAGTTATGGGTATAAAGCTGCTTAAATCAACGAATTATGTTAATACAACAAAGTTAAGATAATCCATTAAAGCAAGCATATAGTGTAGTTAATAATGTTAATATGCTAGTAAACTAGTGCCGTTATGGGTATATCGCTGCTTTAATAAACGAATTATGTTAATACCTCAAAGTTGGGATAAAGAATTACAACAAGCAATGTGTGTAGTTAATTATGTTATTTTTTTAGCAAAGCAGTGCCGTTATGGGTATATAAGCTGCTGATTGTATTATGTTAATACAACGAAGTTAAGATAAAGCATTAAAACGAGCAAATTGACAAGTTAGTGATGTTAATTCATTAGTAGACCAGTGCAGTTATTTGTATATAGCTGCTTAAATCAACGATTTATGTTAATCCAACAAACTTAAGATCAACCATTAAAAAAAGTAAATTGTGTAGTTAATGATGTAAAATTCCTAACAGACCAGTGCTGTTATGGGTATATTGCTGCTTAAATCAATGAAATATGTTGATACAACAAAATTAAGTAGTACAACAATATTACAACAAGAGATTGTGTAGTTATTTTGTTAATTTCCTAGTAAACTAGTGCTTTCATTGGTATATAGCTGCTTTTATAAAAGAATTGTGTTAATACAACAAAAGTAAGATAAACCATCAGAAGAAGCAAGTTGTGTAGTTAATGACGTTAATTTTTCAGCAAACCAGTGCCATTATGGGTATAAGGATACTTATATCGACGGATTATGTTAATACAACGAAGTTAAGATAAAGCATTGAAACTAGCAAATTGAATAGTTAATGATGTTAATTTCATAGTAAACCAGTGCAGTTATGGGTATAAAGCGGCTTAAATCAACGAATTAATTTAATACAACAAAGTAAAGATAAACCATTAAAACAAGGATACTGTGCAGTTAATGATGTTAATTTCATAGTTGACCAGTGCAGTTATTGGTATAAAGCTGCTTAAATCAACGAATTATGTTAATACAACTAAGTTAAGATAAGCCATTCAAACAAGCAAATTGTGTAGTCAATGATTTTATTTTCCCAGTTGACCAGTGCAGTTATGGGTATAAAGCTGCTTAAATAAAGGAATTATGTTAATAGAACAAAGTTAAGTTAAACACTCACAACAAGGAAATTGTGTAGTGAATGATGTTAATTTCTACGTTAACCAGTGCAGTTATGGGTATAAAGCTGGTTAAATCAACGAAATATGTAAATACAACAAACGTAAGATAAACCATCACAAGAAGCAAGTTGCGTAGTTAATGATGTTAATTTTTTAGCAAACCAGTGCCATTATGGGTATAAAGATACTTATATCAACGGATTATGTTAATACAACGAAGTTAAGATAAAGCATTGAAACTAGCAAATTGAGTAGTTAATGATGTTAATTTCATAGTAAACCAGTGCAGTTATGGGTATAAAGCGGCTTAAATCAACGAATTAATTTAATACAACAAAGTAAAGATAAACCATTAAAACAAGGATACTGTGCAGTTAATGATGTTAATTTCATAGTTGACCAGTGCAGTTATTGGTATAAAGCTGCTTAAATCAACGAATTATGTTAATACAACTAAGTTAAGATAAGCCATTCAAACAAGCAAATTGTGTAGTCAATGATTTTATTTTCCCAGTTGACCAGTGCAGTTATGGGTATAAAGCTGCTTAAATAAACGAATTATGTTAATAGAACAAAGTTAAGTTAAACACTCACAACAAGGAAATTGTGTAGTGAATGATGTTAATTTCTACGTTAACCAGTGCAGTTATGGGTATAAAGCTGGTTAAATCAACGAAATATGTAAATACAACAAAAGTAAGATAAACCATCACAAGAAGCAAGTTGCGTAGTTAATGATGTTAATTTTTTAGCAAACCAGTGCCATTATGGGTATAAAGATACTTATATCAACGGATTATGTTAATACAACGAAGTTAGGATAAAGCATTAAAACGAGCAAATTGAGTAGTTAGTGATGTTAATTTATTAGTAGACCAGTGCAGTTATTTGTATAAAGCTGCTTAGATAAATAATTTATGTTAATCCAACAAACTTAAGATAAACCATTAAAATAATTAAATTGTGTAGTTAATAATGCTAACTTCCTAGTAAACCAATGCAGATATGGGTATAAAGCTGCTTAAATCAACGAATTATATTAATACAACAAAGTTAGGATAAAGCTCTAAAACAAGCAAATAGTGTAGTTAACAATATTAGTATCGTTGTAAACTAGTGCTGTTATGGGTATATAGTTACTTTAATAATCGAATTATGTTAAATCCACAAAGTTGAGTTAAACCATTACAACAAGCAACATGTGTAGTTAATTATGTTAATTTTTTAAGCAAAGCAGTGCCGTTATGGGTATAAAGCTGCCTAAATCAATGACATATGTTAATACAACAAAGTTAAGTAATACCATTACAACAAGAAATTGTGTAGTTGCTTTGTTAATTTCCTAGTAAACTATCGCTTTTATTGGTATATCGCTGCTATTATAAACCAATTGCGTTAATACAACAAAAGTAAGATAAACCATTACAACAAGCAATGTGTGTAGTTAATGATGTTAAGTTTTTAGCAAAGTAGTGCCGTTATGGGTATAAAGCTTCTTAAATCAACGAATTATGTTAATACTGCTATGTTAAGAAAAACAATCCAAACGAGCAAATTGAGTAGTTAATGATGTTGATTTTTTAGTAGACAAATGAAGTTATGCGTATAAAGCTGCTTAAATCAAGGAATTATGTTGATACACAAAGTTAAGATAAACGAATCAAACAAGCAAATTGTTTAGTTAATAATGTTAATATCCTAGTAAAGTAGTGCTGTTCTGGGTATATAGCTCCTTTAATAAACGAACTATGTTAATACCCCAAAGTTGAGTTAAACCATTACAAGAAGCAATATCTGTTGTTAATTATGATAATTTTTTAGCAGAGCAGTGCAATTATTAGATGCTTAGATAAACGAGTTATGTTAATACAACAGAGTTAAGATAAACCACTAAAACAGGCAATATGTGTAGTTAATGATGTTTATTTTTTGCAAAACTGTGCCGTTATGGGTATAAAGCTGCTTAAATCAACGAATTATGTTAATACAACAAAGTAAAGATAAACTATTAAAACAAGCAAATTGTGTAGTTAATAATGTTAATATCCTAGTAAACTAGTCCTATTATGGGTAAATAGCTGCTTTAATAAATGAATTATATTAATACCACAAAGTTGAGTTAAACCATTACAACATGCTATATGTGTAGTTAATAATGTTAATTTCCTAGTAGACCAGTGCAGTTGTGGGTATGAAGCTGCTTAAATCAACAAAATATATTAATACAACAAAGTAAAGATAAACCATTAAAGCAAGCAAATCGTGTAGTTAATAATGTTAATATCCTAGTAAACTAGTGCTGTTAAGGGTATATGGATGGTTTAGTAAACGAATTATGTTAATACGACAAATTTGAGTCAAATCATTTAACAAGCTATATGTGTAGTTTATGATGTTAATTTTCTAGCAAAGCAGGACCGTTATGGGTATAAATTAGCTTAAATCAACGAATTAAGTTAAAACAACAAAGTTAAGATAGACTATTCAAACAAGCAAATTGTCTAGTTAATGATGTTAACTTTTAAACAAGCCAGTGCAATTATGGGTATGAGGCTGCTTAAATCAACGAAATATGTTAATACACCGAAGTTAAGTAATAACATTACAACAAGATATTGTGTAGTTAATGATGTTAATTTCTTAATAGACCAGTGCTATTATAGGTATAAAGCTGCTTAAATCAACGAATTATGGTTATACGCCAAAATAGAGACAAAGCATAAAAATGAGCTAATTGTGTAGTTAATGATATTAATTTTCTACTAGACCAATGCAGTTATGGGTATAAAGCTGCTTAAATCAACGAATTATGTTAATACGCCAAAATAGAGATAAAGCATAAAAATGAGCAAATTGTGTAGTTAATGATATTAATTTCCTAGTAGACCAGTGCAGTTATGGGTATAAAGCTGCTTAAATCAACAAAATATCTTTAAACAACAAATTTAAGTAATACCATTACAACAAGAGATTGTGTAGTTATTTTGTTATTTTCCTAGTAAACTAGTGCTTTTATTGGTATATAGCTGCTTTTGTAAAGGAATTGTGTTAATACATCAAAAGGAAGATAACTATCACAACCAGCAAATTGTGTAGTGAATGATGCTAATTTCCATGTTAACCAGTGCAGTTATGGGTATAAAGCTGCTTAAATCAACAAAATTTGATAATACAACAAAGTTAAGTAATACCATTACAACATGAAATTTTGTAGTTATTTTGTTAATTTCCTAGTTAACCAGTCCTTTCATTGGTATATAGTTGTTTTATAAACGAATTGTGCTAATACAACAAAATTAAGATAAACCATCACAACAAGCAAATTGTGTAGTGAATGATGTTAATTTCCAAGTTAACCAGTGCAGTTACGGGTATAAAGCTGCTTATATCAACGGATTATGTTAATACAACGAAGTTAAGATAAAGTATTATAGCAAGCATATTGAGTAGTTAATGATGTTAATTTCCTAGTAGACCAGTGCAGTTGTGGGTATAAAGCTGCTTAAATCAACGATTTATGTTAATACAACAACGTAAAGATAAACCATTAAAACAAGCAAATTTTGTAGTTAACAATGTTAATATCCTAGTAAACTAGTGCTGTTATGGGTATATAGCTGCTTTAATAAACGAATTATGTTAATACCACAAAGTTGAGTTAAATCATTACAACAAGCACTATGTGTAGTTAATGATGTTAATTTTCTACCAAAGCAGTACCGTTATGGGTATAAATCTGCTTAAATCAACGAAATGTGTTAATACAACAAACTAAGGATAAGGCATAAATTTGATCAAATTGTGTAGTTAAGAATGTTAATATCCAAGTAGACTAGTGCAGTTATGGATATAAAGCTGCTTAAAGCAACGAAATATGTTAATACAACAAAGTTGAGTAATACAACAATATTACAACAAGAAATTGTGTAGTTATTTTCTTAATTTCCTAGTAAGCTAGTGCTTCTATTGGTATATAGCTGCTTTTATAAAGGAATTGTGTTAATACAACAAAAGTAAGATAAACCATCACAACAAGCAAGTTGTGTAGTTAACGATGTTAATTTTTTTGCAAACTAGTGCCATTATGGGTATAAAGATGCTTATATCAGCGGATTATGTTAATACAACGAAGTTAATATAAAGCATTAAAACGAGCAAATTGAGTAATTAATGATGTTAATTTCTTAGTAGACCAGTGCAGTTATGGGTATAAAGCTGCTTAAATCAACGAATTATCTTAATACAAGATAAACCATTAAAACAAGCAAATTGTGTAGTTAATAATGTTGATATCCTAGTAGACTAGTGCTGTTATGGGTATATAGCTGCTTTAATAAACTAATTAAGTTAATAGAACGAAGTTAAGACAAACTATTCAAAAAAGCAATTGTCCAGTTAATGATGTTAAATTTGTAGCAAACCAGTGCAATTATGGGTATAAGGCTGCTTAAATCAACGAAATATGTTAATACAACAAAGGTAAGTAATACCATTACAACAAGAAATTGTGCAGTTATTTTGTTATTTTCCTAGTAAAGTAGTGCTTTTCTTGGTATATCTCTCTCTCTCTCTATGTGTCATATTCTCCACGAACGTTGACGACCATAGTCCTCCACAACTCTCTGTCCTTTGCTGTTCTCAGGATCTTCAGCCTTGCTACTTGCAATTTTTCTGTTTCATCCACCTGTTCTGTCATCCATTTGCTTAGGCTTTCAAGATACGTCAATCGCTGTCTTCCTCTACTTCTCTTCCCATTTACACGTCCAGTCAGCATCAGTTCCTCTATCCCTTCTTTCCTCATAACATGTCCTAAGAACTCAATCTGTCTCTTCCTTATGGTTTTCATAATCTTCCGCTCCGTTCCCGCTCTTCGTAAGACCTCCTCGTTGGTTACGTGATCTACCCATGATATTTTCATCATTCTTCTGTAAAACCACAATTCCGTTGCCTGTAATTTGCCCTCCATTTTTGCCGAAATTGTCCAGCATTCACTACCGTATAACAAGACTGGCTCAACATAACAATTTAGGACTCTCTTCTTTATATGCATTGAAATTTTGCCATTTCTAAGTATTTTTCCAAGTTTCATAAATGTGTTCCTTGCTATGCCTATACGCCTCCTGATTTCCATATCGCATTTCCCATCCTCTGTTAGAAAACTGCCTAAATAGTTGAATTTAGTTACTTGCTCAATATCGATGTCACCGACTTTCACTTCGCAATGTAGATTCTCTCTTTTGCTTACCACCATGCATTTTGTTTTCTTGCAGTTGATTGACAATCCTCGTTTCTTACTCACCTCTACAACAATGTTCAAAAGCGTTTGGAGTTTCTCTTGAGATTCAGCAGTCAGTACTGTATCGTCCGCATACCGTAAATTCTTAATGTTATTTCCACCAACTACAAAACCACTGAAATCTTTCAATTCACGTAATATCATTTCACTGTAAAGGTTGAAGAGGTCCGGGGAAAACACACATCCTTGTCGTACCCCTTTTTGGATCTTTATATATTCACTCTTATCATTTCCTACCCTCATGGTATATAGCTGCTTTTTAAAGGAATTGTGTTAATACAACAAAAGTAAGATAAACCATCACAAGAAGCAAGTTGTGTAGTTAACGATGTTAATTTCTTTGCAAACCAGTGCCATTATGGGTATAAAGATGGTTATATCAACGGATTATGTTAATACAACGAAGTTAATATAAAGCATTAAAACGAGCAAATTGAGTAATTAATGATGTTAATTTCCTAGTAGACCAGTGCAGTTATGGGTATAAAGCTGCTTAAATGAACGAATTATCTTAATACAAAAAAGTAAAGATAAACCATTAAAACAAGCAAATTGTGTAGTTAATAATGTTGATATCCTAGTAAACTAGTGCTGTTATGGGGATATAGCTGCTTTAATAAACGAATTAAGTTAATAGAACGAAGTTAAGACAAACTATTCAAACAAGCAATTGTCCAGTTAATGATGTTAACTTTGTAGCAAACCAGTGCAATTATGGGTATAAGGCTGCTTAAATCAACAAAATATGTTAATACAACAAAGGTAAGTAATACCATTACAACAAGAAATTGTGCAGTTATTTTGTTATTTTCCTAGTAAAGTAGTGCTTTTCTTGGTAATAGCTGCTTTTTAAAGGAATTGTGTTAATACAACAAAAGTAAGATAACCATTAAAACGAGCAAATTGAGTAGTTATTGATGTTAATTTCATAGTTGACCAGTGCAGTTATGGGTATAAAGCTGCCTAAATCAACGAAATATGTTAATACAACAAAGTTAAGTAATACAACAATATTACAACAAGAAATTGTGTAGTTATTTTCTTAATTTCCAAGTAAAATAGTGCTTCTATTGGTATATAGCTGCTTTCATAAACGAATTGTGTTAATACAACAAAAGTAAGATAAACCATCACAGGAAGCAAGTTGTGTAGTTAATGATGTTAATTTTTTAGCAAACCAGTGCCGTTATGGCTATAAAGATGCTTATATCAATGGATTATGTTAATGGAACAAAGTTACGATAAAGCATTAAAACGAGCAAATTGAGTAGTTGATAATGTTAAATTCCTAGTAGACCAGTGCAGTTATGGGTATAAAGCTGCTTAAATCAACGAATTATGTTAATACAACAAAGTAAAGATAAACCATTAAAACAAGCAAATTGTGTAGTTAATAATGTTAATATCCTAGTATTATAGTGCTGTTATGGGTATATTGCTGCTTTAATAAACGAATTATGTTAATACCACAAATTTGAGTTAAACCATTAGAACAAGCCATATGTGTAGTTAATGATGTTAATTTTCTAGCAAAGCAGTACCCTTATGGGTATAAAGATGCTTTTATCAACGGATTATGTCAATACAACTAAGTTAAGATAAAGCATTAAAACAAGCAAATTGAGTAGTTAATGATGTTAATTTCCTAATAGACCAGTGCAGTTATGGGTATAAAGCTGCTTAAATGAACGAATGATGTCAATACATCAAAGTTAAGATAAACCACTAAAATAAGCAAATTGTGTAGTTAATAATATTAATATCCTAGTAAACAAGTGCTGTTATGGGTGTTTAGCTGATTTGATAAACGAATTATGTTAATACCACAAAGCTGAGTTAAATCATACAACAAGCAATATGTGTATTTAATGATGTTAAGTTTTTAGCAAAGAAGTGCCGTTATGGGTATAAATCTTCTTAACCCAACGAACTATGTTAATACAACAAAATTAAGATAAACCATTAAAACAAGCAGTTTGTGTAGTTAATAATATTAATATCCTAGTAAACTAGTGCTGTTCTGGGTATATAGCTGCTTTAATAAACGAATTATGTTGATACCACAAAGTTGAGTTAAACAATTACAAGAAGCACTATGTGTAGTTAATGATGTTAGTTTTCTAGTAGACCAGTGCAATTATAGGTATAAAGCTGCTTAAATCAACGAATTACATCAATACAACAAAGTTAAGTTAAACACTGACAACAATCAAATTGTGTAGTTAATAATATCAATTTCCTAGTAGACCATTGCAGTTATGGGTATAAAGCTACTTAAATCAACGAAATATGTTAATACAGCGATGTTAAGATAAAGCATTAAAACCAGCAAATTGTGTAGTTAATGATGTTATTTTTCTAATAGACCAGTGCTGTTATGGGTACAAAGCTGCTTAAATCAACGAATTATGTTAATATGCCAAAATAAAAATAAAGCTTAGAAATGAGCAAATTGTGTAGTTAATGATGTTAATTTTCTAGTAGACCAATGCAGATATGGGTATAAAGCTGCTTAAATCAACGAATTATATCAATACAACAAAGTTAAGTTAAACAATAACAACAAGCAAATTGTGTAATTAATAATGTTAATTTCCTAGTAGAATAGAGTGCAGTTATGGGTATAAAGCTGCTTAAATCAACGAATTATGTTAATACAACAAAGTTAAGTAATACCATTACAACAAGAAATTGTGTACTTATTTTGTTGATTTCCTAGTAAACTAGTGCTTTTATTGGTATATAGCTGCTTTTATAAACAAATTGTGTTAATACAACAAAAGTAAGATAAACAATCACAACAAGCAAATTTTGTAGTTAATGATGTTAATTTCTAGTAGACCAGTGCTGTTATGGGTATAACGCTGCTTAAATCAACGAATTATATCAATACAACAATGTTAAGTTAAACAATTACAACAAGCAAATTGTGTAGTTAATAATGTTAATTTCCTAGTAAACTAGTGCTTTTATTGGTATATAGCTACTTTATAAACGACTTGTGTTAATACAACAAAAGTAAGATAAGCCATCAAGCAAATTGTGTAGTTAATGATGTTAATTTTCTAGTAGATCAGTGCAGTTATGGGTATAAAGCTGCTTAAATCAACGAATTATGTTAATACAACAAAGTGAAGTAATACCATTACAACAAGAAATTGTGTAGTTGTTTTGTTAATTTCCTAGTAAACTAGCGCTTTTATTGGTATATAGCTGCTTTTATAAACAAATTGTGTTAATACAACAAAAGTAAGATAGACCATCACAGGAAGCAAGTTGTGTAGTTAATGATGTTAATTTTTTAGCAAACCAGTGCCGTTATGGCTATAAAGATGCTTATAACAATGGATTATGTTAATGGAACAAAGTTACGATAAAGCATTAAAACGAGCAAATTGAGTAGTTGATAATGTTAAATTCTTAGTAGACCAGTGCAGTTATGGGTATAAAGCTGCTTAAATCAACGAATTATGTTAATACAACAAAGTAAAGATAAACCATTAAAACAAGCAAATTGTGTAGTTAATAATGTTAATATCCTAGTATTATAGTGCTGTTATGGGTATATTGCTGCTTTAATAAACGAATTATGTTAATACCACAAAGTTGAGTTAAACCATTAGAACAAGCCATATGTGTAGTTAATGATGTTAATTTTCTAGCAAAGCAGTACCCTTATGGGTATAAAGATGCTTTTATCAACGGATTATGTCAATACAACTAAGTTAAGATAAAGCATTAAAATGAGCAAATTGAGTAGTTAATGATGTTAATTTCCTAATAGACCAGTGCAGTTATGGGTATAAAGCTGCTTAAATGAACGAATGATGTCAATACATCAAAGTTAAGATAAACCACTAAAATAAGCAAATTGTGTAGTTAATAATATTAATATCCTAGTAAACAAGTGCTGTTATGGGTGTATAGCTGATTTAATAAACGAATTATGTTGATACCACAAAGCTGAGTTAAATCATACAACAAGCAATATGTGTATTTAATGATGTTAATTTTTTAGCAAAGAAGTGCCGTTATGGGTATAAATCTTCTTAACTCAACGAACTATGTTAATACAACAAAATTAAAATAAACCATTAAAACAAGCAGTTTTTGTAGTTAATAATATTAATATCCTAGTAAACTAGTGCTGTTCTGGGTATATAGCTGCTTTAATAAACGAATTATGTTGATACCACAAAGTTGAGTTAAACCATTACAAGAAGCACTATGTGTAGTTAATGATGTTAGTTTTCTAGTAGACCAGTGCAATTGTAGGTATAAAGCTGCTGAAATCAACGAATTACATCAATACAGCAAAGTTAAGTTAAACACTGACAACAATCAAATTGTGTAGTTAATGATATCAATTTCCTAGTAGACCATTGCAGTTATGGGTATAAAGCTACTTAAATCAACGAAATATGTTAATACAGCGATGTTAAGGTAAAGCATTAAAACCAGCAAATTGTGTAGTTAATGATGTTAATTTTCTAATAGACCAGTGCTGTTATGGGTACAAAGCTGCTTATATCAACGAATTATGTTAATACGCCAACATAAAAATAAAGCTTAGAAATGAGCAAATTGTGTAGTTAATGATGTTAATTTTCTAGTAGACCAATGCAGATATGGGTATAAAGCTGCTTAAATCAACGAATTATATCAATACAACAAAGTTAAGTTAAACAATAACAACAAGCAAATTGTGTAATTAATAATGTTAATTTCCTAGTAGAATAGAGTGCAGGTATGGGTATAATGCTGCTTAAATCAACGAATTATGTTAATACAACAAAGTTAAGTAATACCATTACAACAAGAAATTGTGTACTTATTTTGTTGATTTCCTAGTAAACTAGTGCTTTTATTGGTATATAGCTGCTTTTATAAACAAATTGTGTTAATACAACAAAAGTAAGATAAACAATCACAACAAGCAAATTTTGTAGTTAATGATGTTAATTTCTAGTAGACCAGTGCTGTTATGGGTATAACGCTGCTTAAATCAACGAATTATGTAATACGCCAAAATAAAGACAAAGCATAAAGATGAGCAAATTGTGTAGTTAATGATGTTAATTTCCTTCTAGACCAGTTCAGTTATGGGTATAAAGCTGCTTAAATCAACGAATTATGTGAATACAACAAAGTGAAGTAATACCATTACAACAAGATTTTGTGTAGTTATTTTGTTAATTTCCTAGTAAACTAGCGCTTTTATTGGTATATAGCTGCTTTTATAAACAAATTGTGTTAATACAACAAAAGTAAGATAAACTATCACAACAAGCAAATTTTGTAGTTAATGATGTTAATTTTTTAGCAAACCAGTGCCGTTCTGGGTATAAAGCTGCTTATATCGACGGATTAACCCAGTGCGGCACAATAGAGAATACACCTGAGAGAAGACGAGGCATGTGGCAGTACGTGGGGTCTTATCTTTCATGAAAACACTCTTGAAAACTAACAGAAAACAAATGAAACTTTTCATATCGAAAGACGAGTAGGAGGTGAATACATATGCAACCTTATCCGGTGGCCCCAATGTTGCAACAATTCTTGGTTGCAGGGTGAAGGGGGTCGGTAATGGGCAGACTAACTTCATTCGTTTCTTTCTTTTTTACTTCCTTTGCATTCAATTTCATATCAATCATATCATATCAATGATACATAACATTTCATTTTTCTTCAATAACCACAACTCATTTCATTTCAATGCTTCAATCACTTTCATATCAATGTAGTATTTTGCACTGCCAATTGGTGGCCCTGACGTTGCAATCTTTTCCCGTGCAGACTGAAAGGGGTCTGCTGGCATGCCTGAAGCGAATTTTCTCACACAGAACGCAAGTAAGACCTAATTGTGGTTGAACATATCAATGGTCAAAGTAAGGAGGTTGAGAACATCCCAATCATCCTGACCAGGGACTACTGAATAGAGTTTGGGACTGAGTAAATAATGTAAGTGCCACCTGAAAGGTGGCCATGACCCCGTCTAGTGACCCATAATTCATAGGGAATGTACATAGATACGACCCTAGTAGGAAAAAACAATAGATAATAAGGGTTGGGAGGGAGAGAAATACGATTTGAAGCAGGAAAATTTAGGCTAGGATGTAAACTGAGCTCAAGGATTAACCAGGGAGGAAGTAATGCATGATCGATTTTATACAAAACAATGCGCCCTCTGCGTTAACCACAGTTACTGACGTAACTGTCTGATTAACCCAGTGCGGCACAATAGAGAATACACCTGAGAAAAGACGAGGCATGTGGCTGTACCTGGGGTCGTATCTTTCATGAAAACACTCTTGAAAACTGACAGGAAACAAATGAAACTTTTCATATCGAAAGACGAGTAGGAGGTGAATACATATGCAACCTTATCCGTTGGCCCCAACGTTGCAACAATTCATGGTTGCAGGGTGAAGGGGGTCGGTAATGGGCAGACTAACTTCATTCGTTTCTTTCTTTTTACTTCCTTTGCATTCAATTTCATATCAATCATATCATATCAATAATACATAACATTTCATTTTTCTTCAATAACAACAACTCATTTCATTTCAATACTTCAATCACTTTCATATCAATGTAGTATTTTGCACTGCCAACTGGTGGCCCTGACGTTGCAATCTTTTCCCGTGCAGAGTGAAAGGGGTCTGCTTGCATGCCTGAAGCGAATTTTCTCACACAGAACGCAAGTAAGACCTAATTGTGGCTGAACATATCAATGGTCAAAGTAAGGAGGTTGAGAACATCCCAATCATCCTGACCAGGGACTACTGAATAGAGTTTGGGACTGAGTAAATAATGTAAGTGCCACCTGAAAGGTGGCCATGACCGCCAAAGTTTCGCCCAAGTCTACCACATGCAACAACTATTACTTAGTGCTGCCCACCAATGGGATAGACATGGACTGCAACAGTTGCACCAAGGTAATTCTTATCTAAAGCTGCAAGTACGCCCCTGAGGCAGCCTCCCCAAACAATACAGTCTGGCAGAACTGCCATTGCTGCTGTGCTATGGCATCAAACCCAAGGAAACCTGCAATGATCTTATGGTAGGTTTGCAGCAGTGTACCTGAAAAAGCCTGATAGCAGATTTCCATCAGTATTTCTGGATGGAGAAACTCTAAACTAGCCTTTAGAAATTTGCCTTATTATGACCAGTGACCATTCATATCCTCTCCTTACTAAATTGGTTGATAGTGTTGTATTTCCCTTTGTTTATTGCTCCATCAACAGTAATCTCTTTATCTGGCGAAGGTTAGTTAAAAGTGGCAAGTAAATTAACATGATATGTTGCCAATCTTTGTTAGCAGTTAGGGAATGCTCTGCCTTTCTAAATTGTTTGGTTGGGAACAGCTTAAGCTCTCTTTTTCCTTGTTTGGAACTTGCTTCAAATCATTTTCTTACCCATCACTTTTTTAACATATGACTGCCTGACACATCCCCATTACAAATAAAATTAACCCCTGGACTTGTTTCTTGAACCTGAACACTGATGAGTAAACTGTATGTCCATGCAAAGTCCCTTTTATGCTGCATCTTCTAAGGATCAGACTGAAAGTGGAAGGAGTTGTGGATCATCTTCTGGGCTATTGGTGCATCTTCTAACACTGGCAACCTGTTGAAAGAAGAACAAAGGGGAGCATGTGTTGTTCTAAGGGAACTATTGCTTTAATCAGGGGGCATTAGCTGCAAAACAGAAGGACATTAGAGGGAAGGGCAACAAAGGTGTGACCCTTAAGGCTAATATATCGATGCATTCAATTTGAGAACAATTACGTACAGTACTGTCGTATTTCTGTTGCCTTTTTTTGGAACAGTTGCTCATTCAAGGAGTAAATAAACTCTTGGTTGCCTGGATATGTAAGAGTTACGAGATCAAGGGCAATGAGGCGTTCCTTGTAAGACAAGTTTTTCCACAACGATACCAAATATGTAGCTCTTCTTTCCACGCTTCAAGTGAATGAATGACTCAACAAGGCTTGGGCACCATATGGCTGCGGTGAGATTCTAATAAGGGTCCAGCTAAAACTTTGAACAACACATTGAATGTTTCTAGATGAATACACTCGACAGTTCTTTTTTTTGACCAAAGCTGGGACACTGTCCGCTTTATCATACGATTCACAATTTGTTTTGAAATTTTTGTTTTAACCTGCAAAGGAAAGGGGATGCACAGATACAACAATAATAGGAGTAACTGGGGGGAATTTAGTAAACAATTTTTCATCCTTTACCACTAAAACATCATAGTTCTTTAATTGGAAGGAATTCAGACATTGTTGATGGAAGAACAATGTTGAGGATGAAGTTGTAGTTAACCTGCAAGAAAGAAAAGGAAGAAGGGGTAGGGGTCACTGAATGGTGAAAGTTTGGGTAGGAATTCTCTACTGGCATTGTACATGATGAATCCTTTATGTGACAACCTAGTGAACCTGCAGAGAATAAGAAAGGAGGTGGGGGATAGCTAAATAGGGGGTAGGGAGCAATGCACCTTGCTGTATCTTGGAATATCATCTATGCTTCATCTGTTTCTGAGGCCAAATTTTGAGTTTACTTTCTGTTAATGTATTCAATTTTCATGTGTCGTCCATGACATTGGATAATTGGTGTTCTTACAGTGTTGCTGCAAGAAAACAAAATTGCGGCGGGGATAGGTGAAAGAGGGGGTTGAGAACTGTAAATGCTGTACGACAAAATAACATTTTGAGATTGTAGAATTACATATGACAGGTCTTGTGCTTCTCCTAAAGCAAATGAAATTCAGAATTGTGAAAATCATGATCAGGAAGAAAAAGGACCAGGAATAAGGGTGTGGGTTACAGAGTAGGGAAGTGCAATTGTGAAACTTTGATTTTGCTGAACGGGAGGCTTTAACAGAGCTGAGAACAGAGACATTCTATGCAGAGACCTTGGGCCGTTGATAAAATGAAATCGTGGTGCAGATTGTCCAGTATGCCACTAAAACCTCTAGATTATTGCCTTTTCATGTTGACTATAGTGCATATGTTTGTCCAAGCCTCTGTAATTCTGCCACTATGTTTGGTCAGCCGCCAAGGGGGGGGGGGTAAAAATAAATACAATACAACAAATAAAGGGCAAATTTAGCCAATACCAGTTTGTTAAGTGACTTGAACATGGCCATAAACCTGGAAAGAAGTTAATATTGAAGGCATGTAAGGCATATGGTCTTTCTTCTCCTTTTAATCGTTGGAAATAAAACAATACATCATTAAAGAATAAGTGGAGGGACAAAGTAACTTTATGCAAATATGCCAAACTGAATAGTTGTTTCTGGTAGCTGCAAGGTGTCCAGCTCTTTACTAAGCAATAACAAAACACCCAAATTATATGGGTGATGAGGGTAAGAGAGTAAGAGACCTACATCTTGTCCTTGGTGAAATTTATTGCATTTATCTACACATGGTTGATGGTTGTACCAACATCAACGAGTAGATATGGTGAAAGGGAAGGACTTAGTTGTATTATTATTTTTTGTTCTTTTTTTTCACCCAGCTGGCTGAAGATGATTGCAAGGACAGGAACTTATAATTCAACATACAATGCCTTACCTTTCAGTTAGTTCCAATCTTCCTGTGCTTGAGAGATCCCTATCTTGCAATGAAATTGCTTAACTCAAGAAGTATTTCCAATGTATCTGTCTGATTTTGTTTGCAATGTGTTCGAGGAAGTTTCCATGAGTCATTAGCAGTAAACCAGCCATGAAACAAAGGTGGACACTTGTATCCAGCTATTTAAACACAATTCAGGTTAATGTGTTTGATGGTCTGATGGTTGTGGGTAGCAAATCAATGCTGAATGCGAGCTAAATAGCACAGTCTTCATTTATTTAGAAACTCAGGAAAGTTTACCTTGTTTTGGCATTGTAATATCTAAAAACTTTCAATTTATCGTTTTGGAAGCAATAGACATTGCAAAGAGCCATTCGTGTGCATAAATTGCACAAAAATCCAATGTACAAATCCCATTCAATTGCCAATGAAGAGGCCACAGACGATGGGCTGAACAAGCACATCAACTTGGAATAAAAACTAAGCTAGTAGATCTATCACTAGCTCGGTTGCAAAGTCTGTAGGCGTGCATTTATTGCAGATTGAAAGTTCCCTCGACCATTTTGCTTCGTGATTGTGAATGGCGCCAATAATGAACCTGGCTTCTAGGCAGTAAAATTAGTTTGGTTCAGCTGCTTCACGTCTCTGGGGTTGGCCAATCCGTGACAGTCCTTTTCTGTACTCCAAGGATTTGAGATCCAGAGCAAATTGATATAAAGTTGTTGATAAGTTCAAGCGAGAGATACTAAAAGATAATGTGGTGCACGTCGCCAATTGTGTAACGCTTTGGCCCCTAGCCTAGGCCATTAAAGTTAAAAAGGCGTGCCGGGGAACTCCAAACTTCGCTCTTGCATACTCGCATTGCTGCACGAACCAAGACAGGTTATCTTCGATTGCAGCCTTTAAGCCTTGGCTTATCGAGACATCCTTCTGATTAAAAACATGGTCACTCTGCAGACATAATCTTGATCTTTGAAAACGATTTAAAGCAGGAACTTTTAGGCTAGGATGTAAACTGAGCTCTAGCATTAACCAAGGAGGAAGTAATGCATGATCGATTTTATACAAAACAATGCGCCTTCTGCGTTAACCACAGTTACTGACGAAACTGTCTGATTATGTTAATACAACGAAGTTAAGATAAAGCATTAAAACGAGAATATTGAGTAGTTAATGGTGTTAATTTCCTACTAGACCAGTTCAGTTATGGGTATAAAGCTGCTTAAATCAACGAATTATATCAATACAACAAAAATAGGATAAACCAGTAAAACAAGCAAATTGTGTAGTTAATGATGTTAATTTCCTAATAGACCAGTGCTGTTATTGGTATAAATCTGCTTAAGTCAACGAATTATGTTAATACAAAAAGTTAAGATAAACCATCACAAGAAGCAAATTGTGTAGTTAATGATCTTAATCTTTTAGCAAACCAGTGCCGTTATGGGTATAAAGCTGCTTAAATCAACGGATTATGTTAATACAACGAAGTTAAGATAAAGCATTAAAACGAGCCAATTGAGTAGTTAATGATGTTAATTTCCTAGTAGACCAGTGCAGTTATGGGTATAATGCAGCTTAAATCAACGAAATATGTTAATACAACAAAGTTAAGTAATACCATTACAACAAGAATTTGTGTAGTTATTTTGTCAATTTCCTAGTAAACTAGTGCTTTCATTGGTATATAGCTGCCTTTATCAGCGAATTGTGTTAATACAACAAAAGTAAGATAAACCATCACAACAAGCAAATTTTGTAGTTAATGATGTTAATTGTTTAGCAAACCAGTGCCGTTATGGGCATAAAGCTGCTTATATCGACGGATTATGTTAATACACAGAAGTTAAGATAAAGCATTAAAACAAGGAAATTGAATAGTTAATGATGTTAATTTCCTACTAGACCAGTTAAGTTGTGGGTATAAAGCTGCTTAAATCAATTAATTATGTTAATACAACAAAGTTAGGAAAAACCACTTAAACAAGCAAATTGTGTAGTTAATGATGTTAATTTTCTAATAGACCAGTGCTTTTATGGGTATAAAGCTGCTTAAATCAACGAATTATGTTAATACAAAAAAGTTAAGATAAAGCATTCAAACGAGCAATCTGTGCAGTTAATAATGTTAATATCCTAGTAAACTAGTGCTGTTCTGGTTATATAGCTGCTTTAATAAACGAATTATGTTAATACTGCAAAGTTGAGTTAAACTATTACAACAAGCAATATGTGTAGTTAATGATGTTAATTTTCTAGCAGACCAGTGCAATTATAGGTATAAAGCTGCATAAATCAACTAAACTCATAAATACAACAAAGTTAAGTTAAACAATTACAACCAGCAAATTGTGTAGATGATTATGTTAATTTCCTAGAAGAAAGTTGCAGTTATGGGTATGAAGCTGCTTAAATCAACGAAATATGTTAATACAACAAAGTTAAGTAATACCGTTACAACAAGAAGCTGTGTAGTTATTTTGTTAATTTCCAAGTAAACTAGAGCCTTTATTGGTACATAGCTGCTTTTATAAACGAATTGTGTTAATACAACAAAAGTAAGATAATCCATCGCAACAAGCAAATTTTGTAGTTAATGATGTTAATTGTTTAGCAAACCAGTGCCGTTATGGGCATAAAGCTGCTTATATCGACGGATTATGTTAATACAAAGAAGTTAAGATAAAGCATTAAAACGAGCCAATTGAGTAGTTAATGATGTTAATTTCCTAGTAGACCAGTGCAGTTATGGGTATAATGCAGCTTAAATCAACGAAATATGTTAATACAACAAAGTTAAGTAATACCATTACAACAAGAATTTGTGTAGTTATTTTGTCAATTTCCTAGTAAACTAGTGCTTTTATTGGTATATAGCTGCCTTTATCAGCGAATTGTGTTAATACAACAAAAGTAAGATAAACCATCACAACAAGCAAATTTTGTAGTTAATGATGTTAATTGTTTAGCAAACCAGTGCCGTTATGGGCATAAAGCTGCTTATATCGACGGATTATGTTAATACACAGAAGTTAAGATAAAGCATTAAAACAAGGAAATTGAATAGTTAATGATGTTAATTTCCTACTAAACCAGTTAAGTTGTGGGTATAAAGCTGCTTAAATCAATTAATTATGTTAATACAACAAAGTTAGGAAAAACCACTTAAACAAGCAAATTGTGTAGTTAATGGTGCTAATTTCCTACTAGACCAGTTCAGTTATGGGTATAAAGCTGCTTAATTCAACGAATTATATCAATACAACAAATATAGGATAAACCAGTAAAACAAGCAAATTGTGTAGTTAATGATGTTAATTTCCTAATAGACCAGTGCTGTTATTGGTATAAATCTGCTTAAGTCAACGAATTATGTTAATACAAAAAGTTAAGATAAACCATCACAAGAAGCAAATTGTGTAGTTAATGATCTTAATCTTTTAGCAAACCAGTGCCGTTATGGGTATAAAGCTGCTTAAATCAACGGATTATGTTAATACAACGAAGTTAAGATAAAGCATTAAAACGAGCCAATTGAGTAGTTAATGATGTTAATTTCCTAGTAGACCAGTGCAGTTATGGGTATAATGCAGCTTAAATCAACGAAATATGTTAATACAACAAAGTTAAGTAATACCGTTACAACAAGAAGCTGTGTAGTTATTTTGTTAATTTCCAAGTAAACTAGAGCCTTTATTGGTACATAGCTGCTTTTATAAACGAATTGTGTTAATACAACAAAAGTAAGATAATCCATCGCAACAAGCAAATTTTGTAGTTAATGATGTTAATTTTTTAGCTAAGCAGTGCCGTTATTGGTATATAGCTGCTTTTATAAACGAATTGTGTTAATAAAACAAAAGTAAGATAAACCATCACATCAAGCAAATTGTGTTGTTAATAATATTAATTTCCTAGTAGAATAGAGTGCAGTTATGGATATGAAGCTGATTAAATCAACGAATTATGTTAATACAACAAAGTTAAGTAGCACCATTACAACAAGTAATTGTGTAGTTATTTTGTTAATTTCCTAGTAAACTAGTGCTTTTATTAGTATATAGCTGCTTTTATAAACGAATTGTGTTGATACAACAAAAGTAAGATAAACCATCACAACAAGCAAATTTTGTGGTTAATGATGTTAATTTTTTAGCAAACCAGTGCCGTTGTGGGTATAAAACTGCTTAGATCGACGGATTACGTTAATAAAACGAAGTTAAGATAAGGCATTAAAACGAGCAAATTGTGTAGTTAATGATGTTAATTTTCTAGTAGACAACTTCAGTTATGGGTATAAAGCTGCTTAAATCAACGAATTATATCAACACAACAAAGTTAAGTTAAGCAATTACAACAAGCAAATTGTTTAGTTAATAATGTTAAATTCCTAGTAAACTAGTGCTTTTATTGGTGTGTAGCTATTTTTATAAACAAATTGCGTTAATACAATAAAAGTAAGATAAACCATCACAACAAGCAAATTGTGTAGTGAATGATGTTAATTTCCAAGTTAACCAGTGCAGTTATGGGTATAAAGCTGCTTAAATCAATGAAATATGTTCATAGAACAAAGTTAAGTAATACAACAATATTGCAACAAGAAATCGTGTAGTTATTTTGTTGATTTCCTATTAAACTAGTGCTTTTATGGGTATATTGCTGCTTTTATAAACGAATTGTGTTAATACAAGAAAAGTAAGATAAATCATCACAAGAAGCAAATTGTGTAGTTAATGATGTTAATTTTTTAGCAAACCAGTGCCATTATGGGTATAAAGCTGCTTATATCAATGGATTATGTTAATACAACGAAGTTAAGTTAAACCATTAAAGGAAGCAAATTCTGTGGTTAATGATGTTAACTTTTTGGCAAAGCAGTGCCGTTATGGGTATAAATCTGCTGAAATCATCGAATTATGTTAATACAACTAAGTTAAGATTAACCATTCAAGCGATTAAATTGAGTACTTAATGATGTTAATTTCCTAGTAGACCAGTGCAGTTATGGGTATAAATCTGCTTAAGTCAACGAATTATGTTAATACAAAAAGTTAAGATAAACCATCACAAGAAGCAAATTGTGTAGTTAATGATCTTAATCTTTTAGCAAACCAGTGCCGTTATGGGTATAAATCTGCTTAAATCATCGAATTATGTTAATACAACTAAGTTAAGATTAACCATTCAAGCGATTAAATTGAGTACTTAATGATGTTAATTTCCTAGTAGACCAGTGCAGTTATGGGTATAAAGCTGCTTAAATCAACGAATTATATTAATACAACAAAAATAGGATAAACCACTAAAGCAACCAAATTGTTTAGAGGCCCCCCCCATATTTGTACGTGAAGCGTTATTTGGCAAATTTAGGCTCATGATTTCGTGATTTTGATATTTTCGACTCGTGAATTCGTGATCGAAGACTCTGTCGTGCAGCCTGATTTGCCAAAAGTTTGGTCGTTATTTCGTGAAATGGACTTTTAAAGCGCGTGATTGAACCTTCAAGTTTCACAAAGAAATGCTGTTTTCCGTCATTCTGGAGGGTGTAGTGTCAAAAAATTTTCCGGGGGCAAGCCCCCGGACCCCCATCCTTACTCCCTTCCCTGGCAATCTACCCCGAATATATATATTTGTCTCCTAGGAACCCGGGGGGGGGGGGGTACTTAGTATATTTGTGCGATGGGGATGTGCCGTTTTTCTGGGTATCGTTTTGGCCTATTTTTTCAAGAACAGGGTATCAAAAGAAGGCAAATTTTCAGGAGCAGGTTGTCAAAAACATGTCAAAAGAGGAAATTTTGTTACAACGGGTTATTATTTAGTCAGATTTTTGTGTTTTTGAATATACTTTTTACCGATTTTTTCAAGAACAGGGTATCATTTGAATGTAAAAATTCTGGAGCAGGGTGAAAAAATTCTATTTCGTGGGCACATCCCCGTGGGCACGAATTAGGTTAATACAACTAAGTTAAGATAAACCATTCAAACAAGCAAATTGTGTAGTTAATGATGTTAATTTTCTAGTAGACCAGTGCAGTTATGGGTATAAAGCTGCTCAAATCAACGAATTATGTTAATACAACAAAGTTAGGATAAACCACTTAAACAAGCAAATTGTGTAGTTAATAATCTTAATGAAAGAGCTTTCAAGTCCTTCTGGAATGCTTTCAAGGTTTCAACCGCTGGCGAACCTCCCTATACTTCGTAGCACTCGCTATATAATTTCATCACAACTCTTCCACCTCCGCTTCGCCTTCCACTGTCTATGGCTTTTCGAAATGACATCTTCACTCGTTTTAACTTTCGGTTGACAGGAACCTTATTGAAACCGCAGATATTCTCCATGTTGGGATATTCATTTGGATCGCTACCAGGGGCGGACTTGCCAGTCGGGCTGCCGAGCTGGGGCCCGAAGGGCCCCTCTCAGCAATGGCCCTCTTTGGGCCCCATCTATGCTTGAAGAAAAATACTTCAGATTGTTGATTTTGGATGAACTTTATGGCAGTGGCAAAGCAAGCAGTTGAATCAACGAAAATTGGTTATAAAGGGACCAGTAATAATTCTTTCAACATTGATTCTTGTTTGTCTAGCAGTTGAAGACATTCAAGTGCACGTGTGCAGCGTGGGCCCCAATTTTTAAGATAAGGCTGACGCGAAATTTCAGTTGGCACTATCTCGTTTGTGTTGAATTACTTTCTTCTGGTAGGTGAACATGGGAATCTGCAAACGTGGAACTTGACAAAATTGAAGGAGCTCTGGACAAGGGGGCCGAAAAAACCTGGTCGAGATGATGTCTTGTAAGCAGGGCACTTCTCAGTTTACCTCTCACCCTTGCAAGTCTGTTAATTTCAAACAATGCATTTGCCCATATCTACACTCGATTTACAGCGATCTAGGAGGCCCTGATAGGGGTATTTTATGAATAAGGTTTTTAGGAAAAAGATAGAAGCATTTAACGTTAGAATTTGGAGATGCAAAATGAAAATTTTGAAGTTGTGAACTTTACAATAAAATTTCTACTTTAATGAAACGATAACAGAACGATAACAAGAACGCTTTTACAGTACATGACTTGGCTAGGAGACTGTTTGTGGACGATTTTGATGCTCTACTTTCAAGAATGCTCCTACCCTTTTTCTACTTTTATTAGGCTCTGGTACCCAAGGTAGAATACTCCCAATTTTCCCAGAAAGGTCTTTCGTCACAGGCTTTCCATTTAGATAGATCTTGAAGTTCGAAGACAAATAAGGCATTTCTCAGTGATGAGCCTGGTATTCCCCAAGAGCGAAACGGACACGGCCTTGGAAGGTCTTCTGGGGGCCTCGCCCCTGGACCCCATTTGGACAAGTCCTCCAGAGTTCTTGCTTGACGGCTGGCACTGCCATTGAGATTATCGTTCTCCCCTTCAAACTCTGGATGCTCTTAAGCCTATGTTAAAATTGCATTCTCCAAACAGGTCTGCTGGAAACGGGGAGCTGAGGGGCTTCAGCCCCCAAATACTCCCGAGGGGTAACATAACATGTTGAGGGTACGGGTATGTGCCGCCCATATGGGTGGGTTTTTTGGTCCAAAATTCTCTAAACAAGGGTCCCTTTTTCGGCAGATTTTCCATAAACATGGGTGGGTTATCCAGATATTGGCGAAAAATAGCCAAAAATGGGCCGTTTTCCGCCAAAATTCGTCATAAAAGTGGGTATGAAAGCAAGTTTCGGTAAGTAGAAGAGGGTACCTTTCTGAAAACCGGGCGGCAGAGCCCCGTCCATCCGCAAGTCATGTACCCCCCTCCCCCGGGCAAATACTATGCTGAAATTCTTTCATTAGTCAAGTAGAAAAAGCTGTGGAGGCCAAAGTCATGGAAATGAAGATCTAAACTTATCTTTATTTCAGGAAGTTGCCCGAACTTATTAAATGATCGAACATATTTTGCAACTCAAAATTATTTATCTAATCGTAAAATTGCAATCATTTCACTATTTTTAAGGGTAGGAACCCCATCATCTGTGATGCTCTTCTCCTTTAAACGGCAAATCCTCCAAAAGATTGGGCATTTTCTAACGATCTAATGGGTGTGGTCAAGACAATTTTTCCCGGGGGCAAGTCCCCCGGACCCCCTTTTTACTCCCTGTGCTCGTAACTGTCTTCAGTTCTCCCCAATATGAATTTGATTCTGATGAGCCTGTCAAACATCACTTGAGAAAGTAGATAACAACATGCAACTCGCATAGAAACCATTAAAATTGTTAGAAATTGAGTCCAATGTCATTTGAGGCCAATCTTGAGAGTGTGGAGGGAGTGCCCTGCAAAGTTTTTGCTCGCCTTCAGTGTCGGCCCCTTCACTGCAGAATCGCCCGGGCCCCAATTCTACTGCCAGTCCGCCCCTGATCGCTACCACTTTCAGGCTTTGGGTATTGCAGCTTAAACCTGTTAGTGATTTCGTCGTATCTGTTCTTTATTGTTTCCCAGTCAAGACCACTCAAAGCTTTTGTAGCTTTATAATCGATGATGATCCTCATTAGCAATGCCGTTTCCTCATCGGTCCAGATGAAGTTCTTCTCATTTTTGTCTGTTGTTGATTAGGAGAAGGCTCCAAGATGGCTGCTGTTAACCAACTCACATTCTGCTTAGTTTCAATTGTTTTCTTTCAACTATGTTCGGCAATACAAACTGATAGAGAACAAGAGAAAACTAAGGAAGAATTATTGAAAGTTTCAAAGCAAAGATGGAGCATGAAAACAGTGGAAGAATTGATCATTTGTTTCCAACATCAAGCAATGGCCATGAGGAGGAGAAACTTAGGCCGAAATGGAGAGTGCTGCAAAATCAAATATCACAAATCCAGGCTGAATCGGTATCCATCACAGGATAATATGTCAACATTTCAACTAGTGACTGATGGATCACTTAAAGTAATATTATCAGGAGATGTCCAGGAAAATCCGGGTCCAGTGAATAACCCCTGCTCCGTTTGTGGTAGAGCTGTGGCCAAGAACCATCGTGCAATTGAGTGTGACAAATGCCAGAAATAGTGTCATATTGGCGTAATTTATATAAGTTAAACCCAGCTGAACCCAGCTGAACCCAGCTGAACCCAGCTGAACCCGGCTGAACCCAGCTGAACCTAGGAGTAACCCAGCTGAACCCAGCTGAACCTGGCTGAACCCACCTGACCAAATGTAAGTTCCCAAGTGGCTTCCTGCCAGGTGTGTGATTTGTATGAAGCATGATCAGGGACTTTGCATTTAAAGCTTTTTCATAATGCTAATGGTTCCTTTAGGAAATTCCAATAACAATGCGTCAAAAAAATTATTGTTCTTGAGAACAAAAGAGAAATAAGCAGTTAGCACTTTGTGCAACAATGCTTTACTTACGAAATCCTCAATTCGCAAAAGGCCTGTCCCCTGGTGGAAAGACTGTCAAGCAGCTATGCAACAATGTTCATTTTTATCATTGGAAGACGGTTTTTTCGCGACGATGATTGGCTTTTGAATAACAATGAAAAATAGCATCGCATTTTCTGATTGGCTCACTGCTGCTTGAATGAAAAACGCTTGGGACAGGTCCATGGTCTCAAAAAGAACATTAAGAAACTACTCTCCAGCGAGGGAAGAAGCTGGGGCACTGGGGACGAGGCTGAGACTTCGGGCAAGTCTTGGTACGACATGGCACACAGTTCTTGAAAAACAGTGGTCTACTCTTATTTCTGTCGCGAAATGCAATATGATTATAACAAAGCGTAGCTGTGATGTTACTAAAAAAATAAATGCTACTCGTCTTTTTATAAAGAATCACTTTCAAGAAACTGTAGGCCAATCTTTGACAAAACCATGGCAGAGGAAATGAGCTGAAGCAGCCAAGCAAGGAAGAAACTAGGGGAGTCGAGGCTTATTCATTATCACATGGAAACCAGTTTTCTCCCGCGGTGCATTTTATTTCGGAAATCCCGTACACCCTACCTGGAAATCCAGCAAAAAGTCCGGAAATCTTCAAGAAATTCTTCGGAAGTCTGGAAATCCCTAGAAATGTCCACGAAATTCCAAAAATCTTTAAATCTTTCTCAAATATTCCATCAGCTACGATTTCTTTATACAAAGTCTTTGTATGGGTACTAAAGATGTGTTTCTTACTAAAGACACCAAATAAGCTTTAAAAAGCAACACAGCTGAGCATGAGCAGTTGCTCAACTAAGTGCGAAAGAAGATGTCGCTGTGAAGGAGGCATTCGCTGCTTGCCATGGAGTTTGACTGCTCAGGGCATTTACGAGAACAACCCGAAAAAGTATTGCATTGTACTAAGGGTGGTTAGGCGCTGCAGTTTTCCTTGACTGCTACACTTTTTGCTTTCTGCGCAAGAAAAATTTATGAAGTTCCACAGAGGAGAGGCTCCTCCGCATAATTATATAGATTTTACATCTTTTTGCAGAAGAATACAAGCTTAGACATATTTGCGGTGTCTAACCACTGATGACAGTACCTTCTTCAAGAAACATTTGAACAGCCTAGTTTTTGAAACATTTGAAATGAATTAATGGTCTTGCTGGACCTTTGCGAACTTTGAAATCCTTAGGAAATCCCTGGAAATCCAGAAATCCCTGAATGATCTGTCTAGAACTTCCAGAAATCCTGTTGGGTGGTAAAATGCCCCTCTGTTTTCTCTTTTCTCTTTATTGCTTTTACCTGCTGAACGCTGCTAGCTTTTTCGGCACTGCGGTTGGGGAATTGTACATGATTGTTGAATCTGAACCCATTTCCCTCCCTCGCATTTCACCAAAAGTCTGAAGATTTTTAGGAACTAAAACTTCTCAAGGGATTATTTCAGGATTCTACTTTAGAGAAAAGGGATCTTCCCCAAAACCGCACGAGATCTTAAGGGGTGACACGATTTCATTTCCAAAAAATTCTCGTACCGATTTGGCAAAAGTCCTTTTGCTTTCAAGAACAATCTGTAAAAAGTTTCTTTTTTATAAATATATAATCAGTTAAAAGTATAAAACACAATAAAAATACAACTACTGTGCCGATGATGGTGGGAATAGACGCTAGGTCATCGAAGTTCCCACCATGAAAGGCACTTACAACTCAATATTTACAATTTATCAAAAGAAGCTACAAAGGGAAATTAATGTCTGTCTCACATCTGATGCCAGGCAACAATATCAGCGAGTATTAAGAAATTTGAAAGGACACAGGTGCTAGGTAATGAAGAGGGGGGCCCATCCCGCCGACGGACAGCCGCCCCCCCCAATGCCACGAGCGCCATCCCAAATGGGACAACGCCGAAACCAAAGGGAAGCAGCCACCCATCCACACAGCAGGAACCCTATCTCTCCACTATCCCGCACCCGCACGGAAAAATGATTTTAAATAGAATTATGATCTAACATCAAATGCAAGACAGACATTATCTACAAAAAATCACAATGCTACAACTGACTTTGGGATAGGGATGCTGCTTTATTTACTGCCCTAGTCGAGTCTCTTTGTTGCCTTGATATAATTAACCGTTGCCTCTATCATCATTCTGTTTGCGATTAGAGTCAGAACTGGAAAAGTTTCTTAAAATTATCTGATATCTTAGTACTAGGAGTTTTTACGAGTTTCTTAAAGGGTTTGTGCAAGGCTAGGCCGACCTCCACTTCAGTAGTTTTGGTAGGCGACGTGTTCGTTTGCCTAGTACGCATGCTCTTTAGCAACAGAGCATGCGCACAGGGCAAGCACGCTGGTCGCCGACCACAACTACCGCTAGTGGAGGACGGCCTTAGCCTACATTTGCACAGAGCAGAGAAATCTAAAAATAGCCCATTGAAATTGATGGTCCACACGTGTTGTTAATAATCGATAGCTAAAGAAACAATGCTGTATTTGCGCTTTTCTTTGTCCCATTTATAGAGAAGCATATTTTAAAGGTTCCATGATAATCTTCGTAGCCACTACCTGTGCCCCCTGAACATTTCCAAGAAAAGAGTTAAAGCCGTTCAAATGTTTAGGCTTTACTCGAGTACTTTTCGAGTAATATCATACTGGAGACAAGTGATAATGAAGTAAAACTATGCTAGGGGTTTCCGTTATGAAAATAAAGAGTTTCTTCTACAAGCATTTTCCTATAACAAAAATATGTGTATACGATGAACAACTGGTGAGACAAAACTACGCTCGAATCATGGAATTGGATCATCATTGAGTCATTAATTTGTGAGTTCATCCTTATTTTATACGATGAACAGTTTTCCTGAAAGATCTCCAAAATTCAATCATTGTTGAAAAGTCGTTCGTTGAAACGTCTCATATTTCTTTCTGCTACGTTTTTGGCCTAACTCTTTTCACCTTCTAATGCACACAATATTGTTTTCATCCCAGATTTGCCTAAAACCCCCTTTGAGTTTTTTTGTTTGTTCATCTGAAGGGCTATGATTCTACGCAGGGCAATTAGCATTATGAAAAGGTGTTAAATCCAAATTCCCTGCTCGCACTTCATAGAAATCAAACACCTGGCAGAGGACCTCTGGGAATTTATACTTTGTCAGCTGTGTTCAGCTGGGTTACTGCTTGGTTCAGCCAGGTTCAGCTGGGTTCAGCCGGGTTCAACTGGGTTCAGCTGGGTTCAGCCGGGTTCAGCCGGGTTCAGCTGGGTTCAGCCGGGCTCAGCTGGGTTTAACTTATATAAATTACGGTCATATTGGAAACAAATGTGGCAAGGTACCTTTGAAAACATACAAGGAACTAACTGTAAAGGATCATTTCCAATGGACCTGCCCAAGATGCATACACGAAATCTATGATAATCCAATGCCAGATATTGGTGACATTGATCTTGATAATTCAGCAGCATTTGAGGAATTAAAAACCAAAATTGGAAATAGAGGAGTCAAGATTGCACATATCAATGTCAATGGTCTGCTGTCAAAACTGCCACAAATTGAATTATTGCTACTTGAATGCAACCTTGATGTATTAGCTATCACTGAAACTCACCTTTCCTCAAAAACAAAGGACCATGAAATAGCTATTATCAATTATGACATAGAAAGATTTTACAGGGAAGAGAAACAAGACAAGGGTGGTGGGGGCTGTCTCATCTACTTCAAACAAAGTCCGACAGTCTTTCCACGTTCTAGTAGGCTAAACATTGTTAAAGAAACCGAATCAGCATGGATAGAATTGACAGTAAAGTCACAGAAATTTCTTGTTGGCGCAGTATACAGACCACCAGATGATGAAGAATTCTTTGCAAACTTCAGCTCAGTTCTTACATCTATAAAGCACAAAAGAAAAAATATTATTCTGCTTGGTGACTTTAATTCTGACTTGCTTGAAAAAGGTAGTAGCAAAGCACTTCCAGGAAATAGAATGAAGAGAATAATCAAATGCTTTGATCTGAAAAATATAATTAAAGAACCTACAAGAGTTTCAAGAACAGCAAAAACGCTCATAGACTTAATCATTGTCAGTGATCCTGATAAGATAGAAAGATCTGGATCCATAGAGCCTGCCATTTCAGATCACAAGTTAATATATTGCGTCCTACAGATAAAAAATGTCAGCTCAAAACCTGTCATCAAAGAGGCCAGAACAAAGAGAGCATTTGGTGAGAAGTTAATATAACAATTGAATGAAGCTCCCTGGTGGATAATGGAGGTATTTGATGATATTGATGACATGGTGTTCACATGGGAAAGTATGTATAAAGATATTTTAAGTGAATTTATACAAACAAGAAATGCAAAAGTGAAAAGTCATTCCTTACCTTGGATAAACAGAGAAATCAAGAAACTGATGAACAGAAGATATAAGGCCTTGCAACTCTGGCAGAAGAGCAGACATAACAATGACCTCAGAGAAGAGTACAAGAGACTAAAAAACCTTGTTAATAGAGAGCTGAAAGCTGCTGAGGCAGATTATTGGAATGAAAAATTCACAAAGTCTTCATCATCAAAAGAGTTTTGGAATACTGTTAAACAGCTAAAAAGGCAGAACATAAATAAAGAAGGAGTAACAGCACTATTGAACCAGGATGGAAAGGTTATAACATCTGACCCCGAGAAAGCTGATCTTTTGAATGATTTCTTTGTTGAAGTTGGAGAAAAATTAGCAGAGAAATTTGAAGACATTTCAAATGATGGAGAGAATAGCCTAATTACAAGGGTAACACCAATAAGTGCTGACATATATACAAACCAGCCACTGTTAAGTCACCAGATATCTGTTTTGAAGGTCAATAAGGCTGCAGGTCATGATAACATTCTACCCAAGGATCTCAAAACTGCTGGTGAATCCATCCTCCCTGGGATGAAAATGATCATTGACAAGAGCTTCAAGGACTGTAAGTTTCCCAACTACTGGAAAATAGCTAAAGTAAAGAGTGCCTATAAGAAAGGCCCTAAAGTCGAGAGAAAAAATTACAGGCCATTGTCCTTGCTTTCAATCCCAAGCAAGGTACATGAGGGACAAATCTGTTATCATCTAGATAACCACATGAATGCGAATGGAGCTAAAACACCTAATCAATGGGGATTTTCCGAAGGAAAGTCAACTGAGCTGCTATTATTACACATGACAGAAATTTGGAAATATGCTCTAGATCAAGGAAAAGTAGTAGGGGTCTTACTAATTGATTTCAAGAAGGCTTTTGACTCTATAAATCACAACATTATGATGAAGAAACTGCGAGGATGTGGGGTATCAGGGCCACTTCTAAGGCTGTTAGAGAATTACTTGCAAGGAAGATCACAGTATGTTCAGCTAAGTGAATCAAATTCAAAGACAAGAACTATCTCATACGGAGTACCCCAGAGTTCCCAGTTTGGTCCCAGACTTTTTTCACTGTATGTTAATGACCTCCCCAGTACCATAAAGTCTAGTGAAGTATCTCTCTTTGCAGACGATTCAACATTTTACTCTATTGGAAGTAATATAGAGGAGGTAATAGATGCATTAAATGAGACCGGGAAACAAATTTTTACGTGGTGTTGCGAAAACAAACTGACCATTCACACTGGAAAATCTGAGGTAATGTTACTCACAAACCGAAACGTTATAGGCCCCCTTATACCAGTCAGCATCAATGATCAAGAAAATAAGTATATGAAAACTGCCTCATGTCTTGGAATCGTGATTGATAATCATTTAAGATGGGATGCTCAGGCGCAGCGTGTGTCAAAGTCATTTGCGGCTAAAGTTTGCCAGCTCAAACGAATGAGATTTTTACCCGTTAAAGTTCAAGAAGAAATATATTTCAAGACTATCATCGCTGCTGTTACGTATGCTATAACTGTCTGGGGTACCTGCTCACCAGCACTTTTTGAAAAATTTAGAAAAGATTCACGTTAGAGCTGCCAAAATAATTCGTCAAATACCAAGCTGTACAGACAAGGGGGAAACAATGCACATGGCGAGGTGGGATAGTCTGGATTATATCTATAAACGAAAGATTCTAGCAGTTATGCATAAGTTTCAGTACAAGACTATTCCTGAAGCTATCCACGAACACTTCAAAAATAGACTGTCTCACTCACGGGATGGCTGTTCATTAAAGATACCTAGAATTCTAAAGGAAATTGGCCGTACATCATCAATATATAGAGGAACACTTCTGTGGAACACTGTAAGTCTTGAAACAAGGAACTCTTGTAGTTTGCAACAGTTTAAGAATAAAATACAAATGGATTGGAAATTATTTACATCGTTAAGCTTTAGAAAAGAGACGTGTTTAATCAGGAACAAAAAGGAAGACTGCGAATACTTCTAGATCAATTAAATTTTAAGTCAAGGCAAATTACAGTAGAAGCAAAATTTTAACTTATTGATTATAGATTAAACTTTTACAAAACTTTCTTTATTTGGTTTTAACGAAGAGGACTGTAAGTATATTCATCAAATTTTACAATTTATATTGTTTTTTTCTTACACTTAGAGTAGTAGCAGGTCCACATCAGCTCCGGCTGACACCTAGATTTTAACCTGCGTTATCAAATAGATTATGTATGTATGTATGTATGTATGTATGTATGTATGTATGTATGTATGTATGTATGTATGTATGTATGTATGTATGTATGTATGTATGTATGTATGTATGTATGTATGTATGTATGTATGTATGTATGTATGTATGTATGTATGTATGTATGTATGTATGTATGTATGTATGTATGATTTCTTTGAGGCCATTTTGAGTCCACGCTACTTGGGGAAGCCAGTGACTGTTGCAGGTGAACCCAAAGATCTTATTAGAAATATAATTGATGAGTATTCTGAAATTCTGGACAAAATTGCGGCAAGTGTATTACCTCTAGCGTTAAAAATCGAAGCGTTGGGTATAATAGCCTTGTCAAAAATAGAACATTGTTTTCCTAACGTCAACTTTACAGAAGAAAATTTAGCAGAACTTGATAAAGTACTGACGGCATGTCTGAGAAAAATGTTCAATATTTATACAAATACGACAGTTCGAACAATGTTTATGAAAAAACAGTATGGTGGCATTGGCATACGAAAACCGTCAACAGTATATAGAGCAACAAGGATTAGTTTTCTTGTTAATATGCTAAACCATGAAGATGACAACATACGATATGTTGCCAGAAATTCACTCAGCCTCGATTTCAACAAACGTGGGGCTTAAAGATCAATTCAAGATAATAACTTTCTAGGTTTCAATACAACAGCAAGTGGCAATCTGGAAACACACATTAAAGGTGGTTTTGGGGTTCAATCTGACTGGCCCCAGCTGTGTCACCTAGTTAGCAAAGTAGGCGTGAGACTGCACTGGGAAAAAATTGAAGAAACTGACATACATCAAGCTGGAAAAGCAAAGATTATTATCGGAACGTTAAGTCAAAATATATTCACCACTGGAAAAGTAATTCGAAAAGAGATTTTAGAAAAACAACTATCTGAAGAATTGCAAGATTTGAAAAAGCTACCAATGCAAGGAACCCTTATCGATATCAACAATGCTGACTACCTTCTTTCACAGAACATCTATAGAAATTTTAAAATCAGTGATAATTTGCTAAATTTCTGGTACAAAGCAAGGCATAATGTCCTACCATGCCATTACACATTGTCACTATGGTACCCGGAACATCCACCAGAATGTCGATTAGATGGGTATCACTTGGACAGTATGTCACATATCCTAAATGGTTGTAAGAAAATGAAAAACAATTATACAAAAAGACATGATCACAACCTGGAAAAGATAAGTTCAGAACTGAAACATCATTGTGAGAAGATTTATGTCAACAAAACCATCAAGACGGCATTTCCTGAATTTTTAGAAGAATCAACGATATTAAATCTCAAACCGGATATCGTCATGAAAATGGGCACAGATGTGAGCATCATAGATATTGCATGCCCCTATGATTTTTATATTGAATCCACCTACCAAGCTAAACTGGAGAAATACAGATGCATAAAAGAATTTTTATCAAACAAAGAAATTGAATGTAGTATCAATGCAATTATCATTGGATCTCTAGGAACAGTACATAATCAAGCTTTGAAGCTCCTGTTAAAACATCAGATGAAGAAAGAAATGGCCAAGGGACTCTTAAAATGGTGTTCTACTGGAAATATAATTTGTGCAAAGAACCTTTGGAATTTAAGATGCAAACTTGATAAGGAAGTGTAGCTGAGGAGATACCGAACAGAATATGAAATGAAACGAGCAGAAAAGTAGTAAAGATTAGGTTGTCTTAGGTAGAAGGTAATCCTTATGTCTGGTGTTTATTGGACACATTGGACGATTAGTTACGATTTATGCTAAACTAGTTCAATAAATATAACCTATGTATGTATGTATGTATGTATGTATGTATGTATGTATGTATGTATGTATGTATGTATGTATGTATGTATGTATGTATGTATGTATGTATGTATGTATGTATGTATGTATGTATGTATGTATGTATGTATGTATGTATGTATGTATGTATGTATGTATGTATGTATGTATGATTTCTTTGAGGCCATTTTGAGTCCACGCTCCGGTGTAAGAACACAACAACTGACTTTTGGCGGGAGATTCTCTGCTGTCAGTGCTAATGCGCATGCCCACAAAAGATGGCCGGCCTCGTGTAATCGCGAAGCCATTCTGACCAAATATTTGCACGGTACAGCTAGGCGACTAGATATTCGGCCGGCCAATTACTCGAGCGGCCCCGTTTAAACGCAGCCTGAGAAGGTCGATATTACGTCACCAACTGAAGTAGGAAAGGTGCATTATTTGAGCCACAAAGCCGTAATCAAAGATGAAAAGGACACGACTAAACTTAGAATTGTATTTGATGCCTCTGCCAAAAAAGAGGGACCGAGTTTGAATGAATGTCTTGAGGCAGGGCCATCTTTATTGCCAATGTTAATGGACATATTGTTGAGGTTTCGTTTGAAGAAAGTTGTTTTGATTTCGGACATAGAGAAAGCTTTTCTGAACGTGAGCATAAGCCCGGAATAACGAGATTTTTTGAGGTTTTTGTGGGTGGATGATGTTGGGAGTCTGGAACAGAAAGTTGAGGTTTACAGGGTAACGAGAGCCTGTTTTGGGGTCATTTCTAGCCCGTATTTACTTAATGCAACGATACGTCACCACCTTAGTAAATATGAAGAGGCTAACCGTGAATTTGTTGAGAATGTTATTGGGTCATTGTGTATGAGAATGTTATTCGCCCTTTCAACAAAACGGTGCATGCTGGGTAATCAGGATCGATATCTCGCACGTGTTGTATTGTTTCTATTGTGCTCACCTATTCTCTCGCCCTTGGAAGTTGTTTTTCGAAAGTTTTTCTACGAGTTTACTCGACTAAACAAAGTAAGAAACTTCTGCCATATATTTTCCACACTTTTAGGTACTTATTCTTGACTTTTTGGTGATGTTTCACAATGAAATATGAGAAAGGGCTTCGTTGATTGCAGGCGTAGTGGACCTTAGACCTATACTCCCTGTATTTGCCACTGACAAACAGCATATCTTCGCTACAGCACTTCTTTTATACATCACCTTTTACATTTACAAAATCCTTTAAAGTTTTTCCTGTACCAAACTAGCTAAGACATTGATTCAAGTAAAAAAAGCGAAAATATTTCTCCCTTTTTATTCAGGCGTGAATCAAAATTAAAGGTTTGTCGAATCAAATGGCAGCTGTTTGTTTACACGAGCAAGTGAACAGTCTGTTTAGATTCACTTAAGGCCACACAAATTTATCACAACGCAAAGGTTGGAAGGAAAAGGGATTTTTTCTTACTTTTGCTTGATTTAATGTCTTAGTTACTTAGCTACAGTAAGAGTCTTGTCAATGTAAAAGGTAATGTATAGAAGTAATAATGCCGCGACGACTTGAAAGTGCAGGGACTCTACGCCTTTGGCCATCTGCGCCTGTTATCAACGATGCCCTGTATCATATGCCCTGTCGAGTCCTGTGTCGATGCCCTGTGTCGAGTGAAACACCACCAAAAAGTCAAGAAAAAGTAGCTAAAAGTGTGGAATGTATGTGAGAGTAGTTTCTTGTCTCGTTTAATTGAGTAAAATCGTCATAAACCGCTCGAGAAACAGCTTCAAAGGGCGAGTGAATAGGCCAGCTCTATAGAAACAATACAACGCGTGCGAAAGATCGATCCTGATTACCCAGCATGCACTGTTTTGTTGAAAGGGCGTATTGTGATGATTATGTGTCTAGCTTTGATTCTGAAAACGAGGCTTTTGCCCAGTTTCAAAATTTGAAGCAATGTTTTCGAGAAGCAGGTTTCAACATGAGAAAATGGAAATCGAATTCGAATGAATTGACTTCCAAGATCAAAACCGAAGAAAGAAAAAGCGTTTGTGTTGAGAACACACGACAAGGTCTAAACTGCAATGACAAAAAAGTGAAAATTACACAGACAGGGCAAACGTCAAGTCCTCATGAGGGGCAAGGAAAAAGACCAAAGAAGAAAGTTTTGGGTTTGTCTTGGGACAAAGATACCGACAAATTATGTTTCGATTTCGCAGAAATTTTGAAAGATTGTGATTCAGAGGAAGTCACAAAGCGCATCATTTTGAGTACTGCCGCCAAAATTTTGACCCATTGGGTTTGTTTTTTTGTTTTCAATTTGTTTTGAGTGGGCTTGTCAGGATTTCTAGCTACTGAAAGCTAATTTAGGCCCACTGTGCATGCCGCATCCAGGCACGGGACCCCTAGTTTAACGTCCTTTCCGAAGGACGGCAAGGTGAGTTGCGAGGTCAGGCCTCAGTGGTCACCCATCCGAAATCTGACCTCACTCGACCAAGCTTTGCTTAGTCCTGCCGTCATTGCACTGAAAGTTCTGTTTCAGAAAGTTCTTAAGGATAAAATCGACTGGGACAGCCCTGTTAGCGAAGAAAATAAAACGGAGTTTCGAAGAATAATAAAAGAATTGAAATCAGGGGGCTGCATTGAAATAGACAGATCTTATTTGAACAAAACCATCCCTCTCTATAGAGTCAGTTGAGCTGCACGGGTATTCGGACGCATCTGTTGCAGCATATGGTGCCTGCGTCGATATTGTTTATCGACTGAAGTCAGGGGAATACAATGTTTCTTTGGTGGCTGCAAAGTCAAAAGTAGCCCCAATTGATCCAACCACGATCCCCAGATTAGAACTTTTGGCAGCACACACTTTAGCAAGGCTCATTTCGAACGTACAAAGAGCCCTTGAGAGTTCAGTGAAGATTCAAAACATATTTGCCTGGTCAGATTCAGAAATCGCCATTCATCAGATTTTGAAAACAGAGAAAACTCAAAAACAGTTCGTACAAAACCGAGTAAATGAGATTAGGCAGCTTGTTCCCACTATAAGATGGAAATATTGCCCCACCAAAGAAAACCCTGCAGACTTGGTTTCCAGGGGGGGGGGGGGGTAAAGGGCTCTGTTTTGAAGAATTCGAAAAAATGGTGGGAAGGTCCGGAATTTCTGAAGGAAAATCCAAAAAACTGGCCTAACAATGAAAAATTCTAGAAACCGGACAGCGAGAAATTGTCGAACATTGCTTGTGAAAACGTTGAAGTTGGAAAAACTGAGATTTTGAGAGTTGATGCTATCACGCAATTTGATGCCAGAGAGTTGATTGATCCGTGTAAATATAGCAACATTGACAAACTTTTGAGAGTTACCGCATACGTGATGAGATTTGTAAATAACATATGCAGCAAGATTGCTAATCGAGAACAAAAAACAGGCGATCTTGAAGTTCAAGAAATAAACGAAGCGAGAAATTTGTTGATCAAAACAGATCCGTTGTCCGTAACGAGGGACAAGAATTTCGAAAATTTGAAGCATAATTTGAGAGTTTTTGAAGACGAACAGGGTATTTTACGTTGCGGGGGCAGACTTGAAAGCGCTCCTTTACCCTTCGAGACAAAACATCCAATTCTTTTGTCGCGAGAAAGTGAATTTACGAGATTATTGATTAGAAATGCGCACGAAATTGTAAAACATAATGGAGTTAGAGAAACTCTTTCGCAGCTACGAACACAATACTTGTTGGGGAGATGAACCTCAGCCTGCATTGCTCAAAACAATAAAAAATCGTGTAAGTCCTGTCCAATGAAAAATTGAGTCTTTGAAGCATGCGCAGAACTTAGGATTTTACAGACTGATAACTTGATTTTAAGTCTCGTCCCTGCGCAATAACTGACAGATTTGGGATTGCTTGTTTGAAGGAGCGACAGCCTTGACTCGCAGTAAGCAGTCCACTCCAGTTAAATCACAGGATAAAATGTTCTTGTAAACAATTTCATTTCGCTAAATTGGATTTTGTTTTCTTTGCATGCCTAAGATCCTTTAATAGTTTTATTCAATGGAGTTTCCAAGAGGAAAGAACTCCTATTGTAATTCACTAAGCTCCGCCCAACCAAGCGGAAGCACTATTTCGAAAAGAACAAATTACAAAAGCAACATTCGCATGGTATGGTCTCGAATTTCATGAAACCGTGAAACTATTGATAAATATCTTCTTTCAAATAGTCTAGAATTTATGGTAGAAAAATTAGCTGTTTAAACTCACCCACTCAGTCGAGGTCGTTTCAAGATGGCGTCAAGAGTGAAATTTGTAGCGTGTTATCTATATCTGATTTTGTGCACGTCGTTATTTTGTGCTATTGCTGGAAATTACAGAGTAAAATCAAATCGTAGCATCAGCAAAGTCAGTACATGTTATCAAAGTGTAAATGGCTCGAACGATGCTGAAGATTCGAACGGATTTGTTGCAGAAATCACTGCCAAAATGAACGGTGGATTTAGGCCTAGACCTAAGGCAGATCGGACTAACAAAAGGAGGTTCTTTGGTTCGAGAGTAAACATTTATGCAGGAACTAACAGTCCAACGTTCCAATGTTTAACTGACAGCACAGTGTCAATGCAATTATCCGGAGATATCGAGTTAAATCCTGGCCCCATCAAGCAACCTTGCTGTGTGTGCAAAAAGGCAGTGGCTGTAAACCACAGGGCCTTGATGTGTGACAGCTGTGAACTTCGGTGCCATATAAAGTGTGGAGAAGTCTCTCCTAGTCAATTCACTCAGCTTAACTTGTCAGCTAACCTCCACTGGAAATGTCCTACCTGTTTAGAAAATCTGAATACAACATTGCCAGACAATACAACAACAGATACACCTTGCCAAACATCTGGCCAAGATATGGAACCTGACCGGACAGACTTGCTCCAAGGAGCATTTGGAGGATTTGAAAATGATCTCAAAATTGCTCACATTAATATCTGCTCACTGTTGGGCTCAAAAGAGCTAGTAGAGCATTTTCTAGAGTTTTCCAATGTGGACATGTTATTGGTTACTGAAACATGGCTCAAATCAATTGTGCCAAACTCTGCCATAGAGATTGAAGGGTTTAAATCAATAAGGATGGACAGGGAAGTAACAAGCAAGAAATCTGGGGGAGGTGTGGTCATTTACTACAAAGATTATCTAAATGTCACAAAATCTGAACAGCTTTCGACATCAGCAACAAAGGACAATCTCATTGAACAGTTATGGGTACAACTCAAAATAGGAAAAGCTAAACCATTGCTATTTGCTGCTGTTTATAGACCTCCTGATGCAGGTTTGCCATCCCTAAGTAAGTTACAGGACTCTGTTGAGTTGGCTAGTTCCAAGAACTTAAATTTCTATGTACTGGGGGACTTAAATTGCAACTTACTGAAAGAGAATCAAGACGAAGCTAAATGCCTAAATAGCATTATTGATTTATATGGTTTGAAACAAATTATAGATGAGCCAACAAGAATAACTGATAAAACAGAAACCTTGATTGATGTCATTTTTACACCTGAGTCAAATGAAATTCTAAAGTCTGGAGTCATGCACAACAGCTTAAGTGACCATGCATTGGTTTATTGCATTATACCAACCAAGATCTCAAAGCCAAAGGCAGTGTACAAGTCAGCACGCTCATTTCGTTACTTAAACTTGAATAAGTACAAGGAGGATCTATCAAATGCTGACTTCAAAGAAATTTTCAAAAAAATAAATATCATTGAAGCTGTGACATCCTGGAAGAAGACATTCTTTGACATCCTAGACAAGCATGCACCACTAAAAATTGTAAAGATTAAGAAAACATCCAAGCCATGGTTTAATGATTCGCTAAAGAAATTGATAAATTGCAGAGACCAATTTCAAAGAAAGGCGAAAATATCAGGCCTAGCCAGTGACTGGGAAACGTATAAAACCTGGAAAGTCAAAGTGAAAAAAGCTGTAAAAGATACCAAAGATGTCTTTTTCTCAAATTTGATAAATGAAAACGTACATGACCCTAAACAGTTATGGAAAACAATCTCCAGAATATTACCCAAGAAGAAACAAGCTAACCTTCCATCATACTCAAACAAAAGAACCCTTGCTAATGAGTTTAACAGTTACTTTGCATGCATTGGCACAAAAACGCAAGGTCAACTTAGAAAAGCCAAGAAGAGGCTGATAACTCATTTTCCCAATCACACAAATAAATTTTCATTTAATACAATCTCCACAAAGGATGTCATCAAGGTAGTATCAAGCATACCAACAAATAAGGCAGGTGGCATTGATAGTATATGTGTGAGGTCTTTAAAACCAGTTATAGAAATAGTTGCACCATCAATTGTACAGCTGATAAACTTATCCCTAGCAACGGCAGAAGTTCCAGTAGTGTGGAAAACTGCAGTCATCTCTCCTATCTTCAAAAAGGGATCCAAAGATGACATTGCAAACTACAGGCCTATCTCACTACTTCCATTGCTCTCCAAGATACTAGAGAAAGCTGTTTGTTATCAGGTTATGAAGTACCTTGAGAGTAATAGTCTAATTAACAAGAACTTTTCTGGGTATCGAAGATTTCATTCAACCACTACTGCCTTGATTAAGATCACAGATGACATTCTAAGAAACATGGAAAGAGGTCTTGTTACATCACTTATACTCACAGACCTTAGTAAAGCATTTGATACAGTTGACCACAACAAACTGCTTGTCAAACTATCGAAGTACGGTTTTGATTACCATTCAATATTCTGGTTCAAAAGTTATCTATCAAATAGAATTCAACATGTTAAGGTAGATGGCACACTTTCAAAGGAAGCGCACTTACAATGTGGTGTCCCTCAAGGATCTGTTCTAGGTCCAGTTCTGTTTATGATTTATCTCAATGATTTACCATTAGCACTTGCAGAAAATACAAGGCCTTCACCATTTCCAACTCATCTCCATGGATATGCTGATGATACCCAGATGTACAATGCTGCACCTGCAAATCTGATTTCTGCAGCACATATGCAGATCCAGGATGATGTTCATATTCTCATAGAGTGGCTTACTCACAATAAGTTGAAAGCCAATCCGGACAAGTTTAAGTACATGCTGATTGGCACAGCAGCCATGTTAAAGAGAATTCCAGAAGAGTTCTCCAAAATCGAAATTGACAACAACATTTTGACCAGGGCAGAAGTAGCAAAAAATCTAGGGCTAGTTATTGATCAGAACCTTAAATGGGATGCACACATAAAAGGCATGACAAACAAATGTAATGGAAAGCTTATACAATTGACTAAAATTAGGAAATGCATGAATCCGAAAACATTCGAGAACTTAGTCAGAGTATCCTATACATCAACTCTTGACTATTGTGATATCGTTTATGGAAATGCCTGTAAGAAAGAGCTGCAAAGAGTTCAAAGATCTCAGAACTTTGCTGCCAGAGTTGTCACAAAAAAGCGAAAGTATGATAGTATTTCATCAACAATCAGCGAGCTGGGCTGGCTAACTATGGATAAGAGACAATTTGTACACAGAGTAAATCAGATTCACAAATGCTTGCAAGGAAACGCACCGCAATATCTGACAGAAACTCTGACAATTAATAGTAACATTCATCAATATTGTACACGTCAGTCCAATGAGTTACACTTACCATTAGCTAAAACTAACAGCATGAAGAGAACATTTCAATACAAGGGATCTGCGTACTTTGATTCTCTGCCTACCTTAGCTCAGCAAACAACTAATAGCAAAAGTTTTTTAGCCAAGGTTAATTCCTTATTTTGACACTTTTTTCATACAAACGATTTTAAAGTTATAAGGTTCTTTCTATTTATTTTTTTCATAGGTATTATTTAAGCTTATCATTTGTATCTTAATATTGAATTTTTAATGCGTAATACTGTATATTGTAATTTTAAGTAGCACTACGAAAAACCATGTAAATGGATAGTGTGTCATTATCATCATCACTGAAGGCCTATCAGCCAAGGTTCTCACGTTTGATTAGCTGATGGCCTAATTTATTTTCGTTGCTTTCACACTTCTGTATCTTTTCGTTGTGTTCGTATGAAAACAAAACTTAATTTCATTTCATTTCATTTCATTTTCATTTAATCTTATTTAAGCACAACATCCATTCAGTTAAATACGATACCAAAGAAAAATATATTACAATTAATAGTTTACAATATAAGCTCAAACTATGTTTCCCCCGCTCCCTCCCCCCGTGTACTGTTCTTCCATGGATTCGTGCAAACCTATTTTCTATCAGCTCAAAAGGTGAGATTTCAGATCTCTTCTGAATCGTACAACGGATTCGGTGTCTCGGATGAGCTGTGGGAAATTATTCCAGGCTTTTAGACCAGTGTACAAAAAACGTTTTTTCGTATGTTCTAATTTTAGTTTTTGCACATGGAGATCCTTCATGTTCCTTGTGTTATATTTTGATAAGGCAGACCTCTCTATGAACTTATTTTGTAGGCCTTCAGGACAAAGCTGATTGACAATCTTGAAAGTCATGACCGCTCGGTCAAATGTCAATAGTTGATTTACATTAAGGATGTTCTTATTGTAAGCATCTTTTATCTTGGAGGATTCTATCAGCTCGAGAGCTCTATCCTGATATCTTTGCAGATTGCTAAGCTTAGTATTGGAGAGGGCCCCCCCAGACCACGTTTGCATGCTTAGATGGCTCTCAACAAGTGCTTGATACACATTAAGTAGCTGAGATTGTGGTAAGATGTTTTTCAGTTTCCTGAGAGATGCCAGACCACCCGCTACTTTCCCTTTCACAGATTTGTACTGTTCGTTCCAGCTTAGCTTATCGTCAACAGTAAGTCCTAGGTACTTCGTTTTATGAACCTGCTTTATTCTAATATTATCCAGATAAAACGGTTGTAGCTCTGGTAATTTGCTTTGCCTTCGAGGGTGATCAATGACCATGAACTCGGTTTTCTCGGGGTGTATGCTTAGCTTATTCATTCTCATCCACTCAGAAATTTTTTTCAGTTCAGCCTGGAAGTTCCTCGTCACATCACTCAGTTCATTCGACGAGAATGAAACTTCTGTATCATCTGCATAGAATTTAGCCTTGGAGAATTTTAGGCAAGATTCAAAGTCATTAAGGTACAAGATGAATAATAATGGGCCTAGACAGGATTCCTGCGGTATCCCACATGTGACTTGTTGGGAACTCGACTTGTGACCGTTTAATGCGCAATATTGTTGACGGCAACTAAGATAAGATCGAAACCATCCTAGCTCTAAACCGTCAATCCCATATACTTTCAGCTTTCCGATAAGTATTTCATGATCTACTGTATCAAAAGCTTTTTTGAGGTCGAGAAACAGCGCAAAGTTGACATCGTTTTTGTCAATGTTCTCATACCAGTAATCTGAAACACTTATCAGAGAGGTGATGGTTGAATGCAGTTTACGATAGGCAAATTGGCTCATTGTCAGTTTCCTATTAGAAAGAAGGAAATCGGATAACTGATCATGCACAATTTTTTCAAATAATTTTGCAAAAACTGAGAGAACAGAAATTGGCCTGTAATTATTTTTCTCATTTCGAGCTCCAGTTTTGAAAATTGGTGTTATATTTGCAAGTTTCCAAACGTCTGGAACAATTCCCTTAGCCAAAGAAGCGTTGAATATCATCGCTAAAGGCTTGGCAATAAATTTCGCAACGTCTTTGACAAGATTCGTTGGGACACCATCAGGACCAGGTGCCTTGCCACTCTTTAGCATCTTCAAGGACCTAAGCATTGATTCCTCACTCATCAGTTTGAACGAAAATTTTGGTTAGAATCAGTGGGGTGCAGATACTTAATCGGATCATCGTCAGGCTTCACCTCTAGTTTACCTGCAAGTTTGCTGATGGATCGTGACGACTAAAGCAATACATAGGCAGGCTTTATACCATCCCTTTATCCATTTGTGTGCTGTACCATGGTAGCAGCTCTCTGATTTCTTGCCGCCATAACTCTAACGGTCATTTCTGAACTTTTGATTTTGAAATTCCCGCGCTTCATAAAATCCTACTACGCATGTGCTGAAGACTCAAAAACGACGTCACTTCAAATTCACCGGACTTACTGAGGTTCATCTCCCCAACAAATACTGGGCTGTGCAGGGGAGACAAACAGTTCGAAAATATTTGAGCAAATGCACAACTTGTCGCAGATTTGAAGGGAAGGGTTACGAGATTCCCAAACCTCCCCCTTTGCCAGGGTTTCGAATAAGCGATGAACACGCATTTTCGAACATAGGAATAGACTATGCTGGACCAGTCTATGTAAAAATATTTATGGGACAGATCAAAACACATACAAAGCTTACATCTTGTTGATTACTTGCGCAAGTACCAGAGGAATACATTTAGAATTAGTGCCAGATTTGGATGCAGAGTCTTTGAAACGAGGGTTGAGTAGATTTCAGTCAAGAAGGGATGTGCCCAACCTTGTAATAAGCGACAATGGCAAGTCTTTCAAAGGTAAGAGTCTGAGGAATTATTTGAGGAAATTTAACATCGACTGGCGCTTCAATATAGAGCGTTGTCCGCAAGCAGAAGGATTTTTTGAGCGTTTGGTTCGTTCTGTGAAGAGGTGCTTGAAAAAGACACTTCGAAACGCGAAACTCACTTACGAAGAATTCGTAACAATATTGACTGAAATTGAAGGAGTTCTAAATTCTCGCCCACTAACGTATGGGAATGAAGAGCTTGGGGAACCGGTAACCCCTGCTCATCTTATGATCGGACACAGAATCCTGGACAGACCGAATCCAGTTGAATTTCCAGGTTTCAAAGATGTAAAGCGAGATGACGTCACAAGAAGAGCCAGACATTTGCTGACGGTTTCAAACCATTTTCGATCGAGATTCAGAAGAGAGTATTTGACAGAGCTGCGAGAACATCAGAATACAAAGAGACCAAAGAGTGGAGAGAAAGTAAGGGTCGGAGACGTTGTTACGATATTCGAAGAGAAATTACCCCGTCAGAGTTGGAGGATGGGAAGAGTCGAGAGATTATTGCGAGGCAAAGATGGAAAAATCAGAAGTGCAGTCGTGAGAGTACATCAAATAGGACAGAAGAGCACTTCATTCAGGAGACCATTGAGGAAACTGTATCCTGTCGAATTAAACGAGGAAGAAGACGTTATCAATGCCAGTGATGTCGAACCAGAAATAGCATTCGTTCCTGACCACGAGGTGGGAATCCAAGGAAAACTGTAAGTGACCATTTAATTTCTTTTTCCTTTGCTTGACTTTAGATTTTTGTGTTTTTTAGCTGGGCCACTCATTTGGGGCGGCCGGAGAGTGTTGGGAAATGACGTTATGACGGTCACGTGACGATCTAGAGAATACGCCCTACGCCCTTTCAACAAAACGGTGCATGCTGGGTAATCAGGATCGATCTCTCGCACGCGTTGTATTGTTTCTATTGTGCTGGCCTATTCTCTCGCCCTTGGAAGTTGTTTCGCGAGCAGTTTATGACGATTTTAGTCAATTAAACGAGGTAAGAAACTTCTCCACATTTCCACAATTCCACAATTCCACATTTTTAGCTACTTTTTCTTGACTTTTTGGTGGTGTTTCACTCTCAAATATGCTACAGGGCATCGTTAATAGAAGGTGCAGATGGCCAAAGGCCTAGAGTCCCTGCTCTTTCAAATGGTAAATAGCATATCGTCGCGGCACAATTACTTTCATACTTTACCTTATAAATTGACAAGACTCTTGAAAAGCTCTTACTGTAGCTAACTAACTAAGATATTAATGCAAGGAAAAGAACATGCCTCTTCCTTTCAGCCATAGCGTTGTGATAAATTTGTGCGGGCTGACGTGAGTGTAAACAAACTGTTCACTTGCTCGCGTAAACAAACAACTGCCATTTGATTTTACAAACCTTTGATTTTCATTCACGCCTGGATAAAAATGGAGAAATGTTTTCGCTTTTTCTTACTTGAATCACTGCCTTAGCTACTTGGCTACGAAAAAGCTTTAAAGGATCTTGTCAATGTATAAAGTAATGTGAAAGAACTGCTGTAGCGAAGACATGCTGTTTGCCACTGCCTGATGATACACAGCTTTATCTTGGTTTCAGTCCATCTAGCGCTGAAGAACGAATCCAGGCAGTAAAGGATATTGAAAACTGCATATCAGACATTCGTGCATGGATGCTAACTCATCGCTTGAAAACAAATGATGACAAAACTGAATTATTAGTTATTGGTACTAATCAACAGCTAGCAAAAGTACCAAATCTGTCAATAAAAGTTGGATCTGCTGAGATTAAAACATCTGACACTGCAAGAAATCTGGGTGTAATATTTAATAACAAAATGACCATGGAAAAGCACGTAAATAATATCAGTAAGAAAGCATTTTCTCAATTGAGACGACTGAGGCAGATTAGACAATACTTGTCAAAAGAAGCCACAGAATCATTGGTCCACTCGTTTGTTTCATCAACACTTGATTATTGTAACGCACTGCTGTATGGATGTGCAAAACACCTGCTGGATAAATTACAAAAGATTGAAAATTGTGCAGCACGAGTTGTGATGGGAGGCCGTAAATATGACCACGTGAAACCTCTCCTCAAAGCTCTTCATTGGTTGCCAGTGGCACAAAGAATAGATTTTAAAATTGCATTATTGACGTATAAATGCCTCAACGGATTTGCACCGAAATATCTCGTCGATCTCTTGGAAGTTCAGGAAAGCTGCAGAGCACTGAGATCAAATAAGAAAAATAGACTGAAGCTACCAATGACCAGAACTAAAACACTTGGCACCAGAGCTTTTACATATGCTGCTCCGGCAGTATGGAACTCTTTACCGGACAAAATAAAAAACACAAAATGCATAAAAGCCTTCAAGATTCTCCTGAAAACACACTATTTTGAAATAGCGTATAATTAATTTTGGACAAGGGTTGAGCACATATGTAGAAATAAACATCCGTCATCGAAAATTGTAAATTTTAACATGCTTTTTATCTTATTTTTTTCATACTTATTCTTAATTCAGATTTTTATATTGTAAATAGGACTTAAACTGTAAAGCGCAACCGAGTATCATTTTGTATTGTGGCGCTATATAAATTGTGCATTATTATTATTATTATTATTATTATTAAATACAGGAAGTATCGGCCTAAGGTCCGCTACGCCTGCAATCAACGAAGCCCTTCATCATATTTCATAGTGAAACATCACCAAAAAGTCAAGAATAAGTACCTAAAAGTGTGGAAAATATATGGCAGAAGTTTCTTACCTTGTTTAGTTGAGTAAACTCGTCGAAAACCTTTCGAGAAACAACTTCCAAGGGCGAGAGAATAGGTGAGCACAATAGAAACAATACAACACGTGCGAGATATCGATCCTGATTACCCAGCATGCACCGTTTTTTTGAAAGGGCGTATTAGACACACATTAATTAGTTTGAGACTTGAGTTGAGACTTCGAGAGATTGAGTGTTGACGGATATCGAATCGAGTTGAGATCGTTAGAATCGTTAGAATTATCAGAGATAGAGAGAAGGAGAACACAATCGTATTAGTACTGAGACTCGTTATATCGTTGAACTATTCGAATGCAGGTGCAGAGGTTTTCGATGCACATATGTAAATATGGCTGACAATTTTATACGCGCGTTTTATGGACGCTCTTACGTTGATTTCGCTAAAGTTAGAGTTAGAGTTCTGGAAAGTTTCAGTGAGCTACAATTCACAACATGGTGCCTAAAACCCGGGAACGAATGTAGAGAACGTCGAGATGTCGACTACGTTAAAACGAAAGTTAAATATAAGAAATGGACTCAGAGAGAGCGTACGGAAAATTGCAACGAAATCGGAATACTTACTTTCTCAATATGAGACGAACTCGATAAAAGTTTGAGTTCTGGAAAGTTTCAGTGAGCTACAATTCACAGCAATCTGAATTTATGTCGTTCACCCACAAAAATCGAAGAAAATCTCTTTGCTTTGGATCTATTCCTATGCTGAGAAATGCTTTTTCAAGATCACCAATGAGTGCGACATTTTTCATTCGAAATCGTAGCAGTATGTCAAATATGAGTGTGGCTAATTCTAAACAATCGTTTAAACCCACGTGTCCGTTTCGCTTCGAGCTCGCATCATAAACTACGCGCAATTTCGTAGTGGTTCTGTCTCCTTTAAGAACTTCTCTGTGTGGAATGAAATGTGTGGAACCTGGAGTCCCTGAATCAGTTTCATCAACTTCTTCAACAACTCCTGCTTCCAGTTGCTCTTTTATGACATTATCATACTTTTTCAATACATCAGGCTTAGATTTGAGACGTGAAAACAATGATTCTAAACGATTTTTTGCTACCATGAAATTGTCGGGTATTACTGGATGATCATCTTTAAAAGGAAGAGAGATTTGATATCTACCTTTGTCACTTTTAAACTCAATTTTGCCTTTCAACGGGTGTTCTTCATTTTGGGGGTCAAGGTCTGGTTGGTGTCCTTTTACACCCAGTGTTTCATAGTCCCAAAATTTGTGTATTTCCTCCTTAATTTCCTGATCTTTGTCGATTATAACTGCCCCTGTTTTCAATACGTGAGCTACAGTTAAATGTGTTGCTTGATCATTTTGTGAAGCCAATTGCATCATGGGACCGCTCAAAACATAACCAAATCTGGTAAGTGATGCAACGGGACATAATGGGTCCCCTCGAACTATGTGATCTAACAAGAAACACCAGTAAAAGTCAGCACCTATCATGAGATCTACTTCACAAGTTTGACTACCATCCCCACTATCAGCAAGGGCGAGCCCCCTCAAGTGAGGATAAATCATCTTTGCTTTATCAATGGTCTGATCTGCAATGGGGCTACAAATCGTATCCACAACAAATGCATGCACATAAACAGTGAGGTTATCTCTACCTTTGACAGCTAATTGAACCAAATCACAGTTTTTTAGAGTACCCTGCTCATTTCCAAACTTGTTGTAGTGACGTAAAAGATCCAGGTGTTTTTGGGTTGTACCCAGTCCCCTTCCCGACAGATTATCGTACCAGTCACGCCCACCTTTGTTTCTGGGGTTCATATACCACGCACTTTGAACGGTTTGGGAGTTAGTCAGGTAGTTATCGATTAGAAACGTGTATCGAGCTTATTCGCAGTGGACAATATGGTTACTTAAATTTGTAAATAGTTTATCGTTCTGTTTGGTTATATGAAAAGAGAAAACGTCAAGTGTCTCCCTGTTCTAGAATTCACCTTCACAACACATGGCGCCCAACGTGGGGCAGGGAGTACGCCATGAGGATGCATAGATTAAATACGAATTAAACGAGCTATATAACGAGGACATAAGATGTCAAATCCGCCGTCACCAACTACAGAGAAGAGGACGAGAACTGGCGGAGCTGCAGGGGCAGCAGAAAACTCAGCAGAGATGACTGAAGAGAGTTTGAAAAGACTCAGAATTACACGAGGAGGAAATCGTGCGACAGTAACGAAGTTAGAGAGGCACATAGACCTTATGAAGCTTGGGGCCTTATGAAGGAACATAGACCAGATAGTTCTATGGAAGATACGGAAGAACTTACGACAAAACTGTCAGCGATACTGAAAATGTTGAAAGTAAAGCTGGATGATTTAGTCAAATTAGACGATGAAATTTTACAAAGATGCAACGTTGACCAGATAGAAAAGGAAGTGGACGAAGCCAACGATTTGTCATCGAGAATAATCGAAATTAGCGAACGAATCGAAGGATTTTGCAAGAGGATGCACAAGACGTAGTGGAAAGAGTTTCCACAAGCACACCTCAACGAAGTATGTTTCAAAGTGGACTAAATCAGAATGGCAGTTCGAGTAATGGTAATCAAGGAGTGAGATTACCGAAGATTAATTTACCAAGATTTCGTGACAAAGTCACCAAATTTCAGTCGTTCTGGCAGAGTTTCAAATGTTCAGTCGACGATAATGAGAGTTTGTCGCCAGTTATGAAAATGAATTATCTGGTTAACTCGCTGGAGGGACCTGCCTATAAGGCTATCGAGGGACTCGCGATTACTGATGAAAATTACATCAAAGCAGTCGATATACTAAAGATCAGATTTGGAAGGTCTCAGGAAGTGATTTACTCGCATATGCAAGAGTTATTAAAATTACAATCCCATCCGAACGTTAACATTACACAGATTCGATCAATGTACGACAATATTGTGGTACAAGTACGTGGATTAGAAAGCTTGGGCATAACGTCTGAAAATTATGGCCCGTTGTTAATAGCCGTCATCATGACCAGATTACCAGAAGAAGTTCAGTTACAAGTATCCCGCGTTTCATCGATGGGTATATGGAAAATTAATGAAGTCATGGACATCATCGAAAAAGAAATCGAAGGACGAGAAGTGGTTGAAAAATTTGGCGTCGCTGAGAATTAAGAGAGCGAAAAAGCAAGAAAACCACGGTCCAATTCGCCCGCTGGCACAACGAAATCCTTCGTAGTGAAAGAAGGAAAGTCGAGAAAAGTTCAGTGTTACTTCTCCAAAAAGGAACATTTTGCAGAAAGTTGTAGAGCAGTTACAGACGAAAAGAAACGGATCGAAATACTGAACAAGGCCAAAAGATGCTTAAATTGCTTCAAATTTGGACATCAAGCCAAAATCTGTTATAATGACAAGAGATGCCAAAACTGTAATGGCAAGCATAACACGGCAGTTTGCTTGAAAACAGAGGAAGCAAATCCCGCGGTTCAGGAGAGCGCAAACACTACGGACAGTTCCATCACGACTTCAGCAGTGAAAGAAAAACAGGATGTCCTACTTCAAACAGCCAAGACGTATGCATTTGGTGAAGATAGAAGCCAGAAAGTTCCAGTGAACATTTTATTCGATTGTGGAAGTCAAAAGAGTTACATCGCAGAGGGACTGAAGAAGAAACTGTCACTGAAATCTGAGAAAACAGACACTGAATCTGAACACTTTTGGTTCGGAAACTTTTATAAAGAAGAACTGCGAGCGCGAGTTGTAAACTTAGAAGTTCAAGATGATATTGTCCCCATCACTGCGTTAAGTTTTCCCGCCATTTGCTCCCCAGTTTCTTCACGCGTAGAAATAGGAAATTATCCGCATTTGACAGGCCTTGAGTTAGCGAATAGTGTAGAGCATGTAGAGCATGGCGATCAGGAGATAGGTATTCTTATTGGCGCAGATCATTATCATGATAAAGTTCTAGGCGAGGTAATCAAGGGAAGCTCAGGGCCTGTCGCTATTCGTAGCAAATTGGGATGGTTGCTTTCGGAGCCTACTGTTTCTCAAAAAGAGGAAATCACTACCTGTTCTAATGTCATTTCAACTCCTGTTTTAGATATCGTGCCCTCCAAGGAAGAAGTGACAAACGAGAATCAAGAGATCACAGAATCATTGAAATCATTCTGGCAACATGAATCGATGGGCCTAGTCGAAATCGAAAACGAAGCAAAGGACAAACAATACCAGAGCAAAACAAAGATCGAATTCAAAGACAAAGACAAAAGAAATGAGGTGAGTCTTCCTTGGAAGGATGAAACTTTTGATCCTTTACCTTCAAATTATGACATGTGCAAAATTCGATTAATGTCTTTGCATCGCAAATTGAAAGGAGATCCAAAGCTTTTGGAGCAGTATGATGCAATATTCAAGGAGCAATTAGCCTCAGGTATTATTGAAAGGGTGCCGCAAGAGAAAGAGAATGATAGCGACGCCCATTTTCTTTGTCATTTTGGTGTTGTTAGAAGTGATCGACAAACAACGAAACTACGTGTTGTTTTCGATGGCTCCGCAAAGTCTGGACAAACAGATCTTTCTCTTAATGATAGGCTAGAAATAGGAGAGAATTACATGCCTTTGTTGTTCGATACATTAGTACATTTCCGCACACACAAGGTAGCCTTGACAGCAGATATCGAGAAGGCGTTCCTTCAAATTGGTATTTCTGAAGAGGATAGAAATGTCTTACGATTCCTTTGGTTCGATGATGCAGGTAAGGATAATCCTACTATTGTTCAATTTCGCTATTGTTCCTTGGTATTTGGTCTTCGTTGTAGTCCGGCAATTTTAGGTGAAACAATAAGACATCATGTTTCACAATTCCAAGAAGAATGCCCTGAGGTCGTCAAAGTTTTGAACAGATTATATGCCGACGACTTATCTTGCGGAACAGAAAATGCGGAGGAGGCCTTTCAAATTTACGAGAAATCTAAAGAAATCATGATGAAAGGCGGTTTTAACCTTCGTAAATGGAACTCGAACAATAAGGCCCTCCTCAGCAAAATAGCATCAATGGAGAATACGATCGGTACACAGGGAAACGAGGAAGGTAAGATTGTTGAAGATGACCAGTCATATTCTCAGTTCACAGTAGGTACCCCTTCAAATGGAGAGAGTACAAAGGTACTCGGGGTAAACTGGGACAGTGATACAGATACATTTTATCTTGATTTAGCCTATGTAGTCGAATTTGCTAAGTCTTTGCCTCCAACTAAGCGATCTGTGTTGAGGATTACGGCTAAAATATTCGATCCTCTTGGATGTTTATGTGTGTTTACCATAACTTTAAAAGCGTTTTTCCAACAACTGTGTATCAACAAAATCAATTGGGACAAAGAACTACAAGGTAATGACAGAAAAACGTATGATTCGCTTGTATCAGAATTAGAGAAATTCAATCGATTAGGAATTTCCAGGTGTCTTTTTTCACAAGACAAACAGGTAAAGAAAGTTGAAATACACGGGTTTTCGGATGCAAGTGAAAAGGCCTATGCCACAGTAGTATATCTTCGCATCGAGTATATAACTGGTGAAATAGAAGTCAAATTTGTGGCTTCGAAATCGAAAGTTGCTCCTATTAAGCAACAAAGTATACCCAGGTTAGAGTTGCTAGGGGCATGTTTGATGGCAAAGTTGGTAAGTAACATTCGAGAAATCTTACAAGATGAGTTGCCAGGTAAAATAGTGCAAACATTCTATTGGGTTGATTCAATGTCCGCTCTATGTTGGATCAAAAATGTCAAACCATGGACACAATACATTCGTCACAGAGTTTCAGAGATCTTAAAAACATCTGATCGAGATCAGCGGTTTTATTGCCCGGGGCCACAAAATCTTGCAGATCTACCCTCAAGAGGTAAGTTTTCCAACCTCGCTGCCAATCGCCTGTGGTGGGAGGGTCCTGAATTCTTGAGAAGTAACCCGGAAAATTGGCCTAAATCCCCATCTGGCAGCGAGTTAGAATCTGAGAGTGCAATGAAAGAAAAATTAAAGAATGATCCGAAAATAACGCATGCAATGTTGGTTTCTGACACCAGTTAACAGCCTCGTATTGACAAAATTTTGGAATTTTCAAGGTTTAGCACCAAGGGTAAGTTGCTTCGTACCATCGCTTGGGTAATGAGGTTTGTAACTAATTTGAAATCTGCAAAAGAAAAAGGTCAACTGAACAAAGAAATACAGGTGAGTGTATCCGAGGTAAACAATGCAGAAAATTGTTTGATTAGGTCAATTCAGAGTGAGGCCTTCTCCAGTGAAATTGCTTACTTAGATTCGAAGTCTACAACAAAACCACCATTGCGGGTTAGTCAGTTAAATCTGTTTTTGGATGAAAATCGCGTTCTAAGGTGTAAAACTCGAGTAAGCAATGCTTCTTTACTAGAGTCCAGTAAAGTACCAATTCTTTTGCCGCCTCGAGGCAGGTATTCTGAACTAATTGTAATTGAATGTCACAACAGGGTCTTTCACAACGGAACCAGAGAAACCCTTAATTTGGTGAGGCAGAAATACTGGATACTACGGGGAGGGAAAAGGTAAAAGGTATTGTCAGACATTGTGTTTTGTGCAAGAAGATTGAAGGTTTGCCACACAAGTCGGTATTTTGCCCGGACCTTCCAGATTTTAGAGTAGATGATGCTCCGCCATTCACTCATGTTGGTATTGATTTTGCGGGGCCTTTGACAGTATCGGACAAAGAGAATGCAAAATGTTATGTATGTCTTTTCACATGCGCCTCCACAAGGGCGTTGCATTTAGAGCTTACAGAAACGTTAGATGTTGAGGAGTTTATTCGTGCATTCAGACGTTTTTCAGCTCGTAGAGGTTTGCCAGGCACAGTCATTTCGGACAACGCCAAGACATTTAAGTCTGCTTCAAAGGAAGTAAGAAGATTGTTGCGTTCCCCCAAGAACCATGACCATGACCAAGACCAAGACCCCATGACCAAGAAGGAATAACATTTCCTCTTACTCCCTCACAGCTAGTGAATGGAAGAAATTTATCGATGATGCCAAATGAAAGTCATCATCAGGTAATAAGTACTCATGAAAGTCTTTCCAAGAGAGCACGTTACCATCAAAGGGTTTTGAGCCAATTTACGAAAAGATGGCGAAATGAGTACCTTTTAAGCCTTTTAGAGGCATATAGGCCGAGAAATGGCTCTAAGGGGCCCCCTATTAATACAGGAGATATTGTCATTCTCAGGAACGACTATGCAAAGAGGTGTTTTTGGAAGCTGTGCAAGGTGGTGGAGTTGCTGAAAGGAAGAGATGGTTCAGTTCGTGCTGCTAGGGTGCAAGTCGCCTCCGCAGATGGTAACAAAAAAGTGTTAAACAGGGCACTTAAATTTCTTATTCCTCTTGAAATTCGCGCTTCTTCAACTTCATGCCATAACAATAGTCCAGCGCAAAAGACAGCACAAGCGCCAACGCAGCTTTCGCAGCGCAATACTCGATCAAAACGAGCTGCTGCGGTTATTGGAGAAATAGCTAGAAGAGACAATGAACGATTTTGATTTATAGTAGTTTAGTATACTCGAAATTGATAGTAGTTTTTTGCTGGATTATATTTAGAATCTTTTAGATTTGGTCACTGGTGTGAACCAAACCGGGGGAGTGTGTTGTAGTGACGTAGAAGATCCAGGTGTCTTTGGATTGTACCCAGTCCCCTTCCCGACAGGTTATCGTACCAGTCACGCCCACCTTTGTTTCTGGGGTTCATATACCACGCACTTTGAATGGTTTGGGAGTTAGTCAGTTAGTTATCGATTAGAAACGTGTATCAAGCTTATTTGCATTGGACAATATGGTTACTTAAATTTGTAAATAGTTTATCGTTCTGTTTGGTTATATGAAAAGGGAAAACGTCAAGTGTCTCCCTGTTCTAAGAATTCACCTTCACAACAAAACTCTTTGATCAAAATTTGCTTAGTCGAAATGGTTGGTAATTTCAAGTGATTTCTTAATTTCGTTGTGATGTAGGATTTTTGGGAGCATGAGTCCAAAATCAATCTGATATTACATGTTTCTGCTTCATTGTTTACTGGATAAACTTGTGCTTTTGCTGTTTTCAACAATACTGTGTTATTCTTGACATCCTGGCAGTGAAAAAATTTGTACTTACAGGTGTTGGCTGCGGTTGTCTCACCTCTGACTTTGCTTGATTACCACGTGATTAGTACTGGGGATAGGACTGGGGCGGGGGAAAGGACTGGGGGTTGGGATGTGGCTGTGACTGAGGTACAGCTTGAGACTGGGGAGGGGGCTGGGGAAGGGATGGGAGTTTCTGTTCGTGATGTCACTTGATCCACACACAGCCACATGGTGTCTTCCTTTGCAACGATAACATTTTCCATGAATGACAATTCTTGCTGATATGTCCTCCTTTGAGGCAAACAAAACATTTCCTTTTTTCTTGCAAAATCTTCTTCCTAATGTTTGGGTCTGTCACGATTGTGCAACTCGATGAATAATGCTGTAATCCACAGAAAAGGCAATTTGGTACTTGATTGAAGCTTGGTTTAGTTTGCCCATTGTTAACAACTAGCGTTGCACTTGTTGTTGGCTGTGGCTGATTCTGCTGATTCCAATAACTACGGTTTGAATTCGCTGCTGCTGATTGTTTTGATGTTTTGCTTCCGCCAATGGTTGCAAAGGTGCATTTCTCGCGAAGATTTAATTCCTTTCCAAAAGCCTTTAAAACTCCTTGTAAATCCCACTCGTCTGACAATTCTTGACTTAACATTAAAGGTAAATCTGTTGGGATTTTCTTCATGATGATTGGGGTTAACAATGTTCTATAACTTTCCATCGATTCACCGATTCCAGTAAGGGTGCGTACAACTGCTTCTGTTTTATTGAATAGTGTCCTCAATTTGCGTAAATCGTCTGCTGAATCAATTTTCGGTAAATCAACAAGTGTATCTAAATGTTGTGAAATAGCAAATTGACGATCTCCATATCTATGCTGCAAAATTTCAACTGCTTCCTCGTAATTTTGGTTTGTTATTGATAGGCCTGCAATCGAGTTCGCCGCCTCTCCGCTTAACGATGACATCAGATATTTTAATTTGTCTACATCCGCAAGACCTTCATGTTGATCTATAGTTGACGAAAAACTGTCCCAAAATGGGGTCCATTGCGCTGGGACTCCGGAAAATTGAGTGAGTGACAGTTTAAGCAATTTGACTTTCCCGAAGTCTCTTCCATTTGAGGGCGAACTGATGGTGCATGCGGTATCTTGACTCTGTTTTTCTCGAAGTGCGGCTTCAATTTGACAAATTGCTTCTTCAAGGTCTGCGTCGAAATCAGCTAGTCCGGTTATTTCATTCTCGATCTGATCTCCTTCAAGTAATGATAATATTTCTTCATCGAGTTTATTGATGTCATTTTGCTTCTTTTCCAGTGATTTTTTTCAAGGCTTCGAGCTTTGGATTTATCTCGAGCGGCGTGACTTCTTCAGGCGGCGGTAGCAGTTCGCGCACCTAATCAATTGTTTTCGAACGACTAGTCTATGTCCCAATCTTGCGTGAATTTTCTTCTTTACGTTTGCTGACATTCTGATTTCTTCTCTTCTTCCCGGTTAGTCACGGCACCATAAAATGTTGTATATGTGTGGGGCTTTAAAGTATTTAAAATTTGAAATAAAACCCTCTTGATGTTCCTGCGATCTTTATAAGAAGAGAAGAAGCCTATTATTATCATTTTATTTAATGTTGGCAACTTACATAGCAAAATTCAAAAATGCTAATTCAAGCCAACAAATTAATTTACAATAATACAACAAAATAAGTAAAACAAGTCAATAAAATTACAAAGTTCATAAAATCTATATATACAATCTAAAAGAGGTGTAAAACTATAAAAAACCGAGCTGAGGTATGTATTGTTTGCAGAAGCTACGGTCACAGTCTACATATTTCCAAAATTTTATTCTATTCTTGAATTGTTGCACAGAATTTGGATCTTTTATTTCCTGTGGAAGATGTAAGAAAACGACACGATTAATATGTCCTTTTCTACTATGTTTTAACTGATGCATTTGAATGTGTATCATATTCCATGTGTAACTAAATCAAAATGTGATTGTTAAGTCCAGTTCTGTGATTCTTCTGTTCTGTGTCGCTCGATAAATGTATTTCTTGATGAATGTGTCTGTTCCGATAACGCTGTTTCTACTGCTGATGATTGAAATGACTGAGTCTCCCTGTTCTTTTAAGTGCTCAAAATAAAAGGAATGACGCACAGGGTGACCGTAACAAAAAACATAAAACATTTACAACATCGGTCGTTATAACTCACTACAGACGTAAAAATCAATGGGATTAGCAGGCATTGAAATATCCTATTCTTTGTATTGTGATATGAGTTTCCTGTAGCTATTCGCAAGAGACAGGCTTTTCTATCCCATAACAAAGCAAATGGTCATTATGCAAATTATTCATTACATATTCTAATTTTTCCTCAGATTCTGGGGAAAATTTCTGTACACGAATTTGGGCTCAGTTACACAGACCACTTACTTTTCTTTTCAAGTGGTCTGGAACGCAGGCTAGACACAATAAGCATGTAGTTTCTCAACCTGGATCTAAACTTAAGAACGATGCTGCTGCCATACTAATTCATAAACCATTTGGATCAAATGAGCAGTTGAACAGATCGATCATTCGGATTGTATGATTTGTCAAATTTTTTTTTTATACTCAATTTAAAAGTTTTTACAAAGACGAATTACCTAAGACACTACTTACAACGCACTTTACTATACTACAAAGACGATACCCAGAGGAGCATAATAACCTGACTACCCCGACGCCATTCCATAAAAGACATAGAACTAAACTAAAATTGAATATACGATTACAAAAAGCTACATACAACCAATTTACCGATAACTGGCATAGAATTAAAGAAGCCTGTTTCGCAGTGGATGTCGAGTTAACAAATTCGAAAAAAAAAATTGGAAGAACGATACACTGAGCTAGTAGGGTTTGGATATTGGAGGTCAGCTGTGACGCCTGACATCAACTGCGAAGCAGACGAAAAACATCCTATAAAGGAGAAAAAGGACTTTGTGACTTTTATGAAAGAAAATTTTTGAAAATAGCGTAAGGCAGGTCACTGGTTGAAGTTCTGAAATCTTATCCTTTAAAGATATGCTCCTTAAACTAATGTTCCAAAGTAAACTCAGCAGAAAATCAATTATTTTGGGAAGAAATTCTTGTGATTTTCGACCAGTGACCACCCTTAATCAGTCAAATCGACCAGTTTTGTGAATAAAATTTAGGGTCAATTCGAGTATATTTTTGTTAATGTTATCCGGAAGGTCTTTATCACCGTACAATAAAAGCTTTATCAGAACAGTATTTGAAAGACTGATGATTTGAACAAACGGTCGTACTAACTGCGAAACTTCAGCGAGAAGGTCTCGTCGTTGGACACCAAAGGAAGGACAGAGCAACAAAAAGTGTTCCGTATCCTCAATGCCATCATTAGTTGGACACATTGGGTTTACAGTATCCCTAAAATTGTGCTTAAAAATTTGTGAAAATTTAGTTTACTAAGACCGACCCTTATTCACGAGAGATACAATAAGCCGATTGGGTCATAAAGCCCAAAGACAGATTTTGCAGGAGGACGAATTATTGATAGTAGCTTTGCCTTGAAGACTGCAACAGACGGCGCTAGCCTGATTTCAAGATCAAGTTTGTTCCACTCAAAGATGCAATTAGGATAAAAACTGGATTGGAATTTTGCTGTTCTTGCTCCTATTCGCCCAACCACATCTGGCTTACGAAGAGAGTATTGTGACTGATGAAGTGGCGGGATTGGATCCCTTGTATACATGGGGATGAGGTTTTTTATAATCTTATAGAACAAGGTAAGGCGCCTACTCCACCTTCGGGAACTCAGTGACTCCCAGCCGAGCTCAGCATACAGCTTATCCCGCGATGTTCCCCTCCAAGTTCCTGTTACCGCAAGAGCAGCAGAATACTGAACAGACTCTAATTTTTCCATTAAACTTGGTAAAATGATGCTTTGACTGAATTCGCATACATTCGTATACGCAGATGGGATATGGTAGATGACATCTCCATAGTCAAGGTGGGGTCGCACATAAAGCTTATATAGTCCATTCAGGGTATGCCTGAGTAGATATTTGGAGAGATACTTTAGCAAACCAATGTCTTTTCTCGTTTTTGAGATGGCAGCTTTAATATGAGCTGAGAAGGAAAGCTTCGAATCCAAAATGACACCTAGATGTTTGTGTTCTTCTACCTTTTTCACGGGTATGTCATTAAAAAGGATCACTGAATGATCTATTCCATGTCTTTTCTTTGAAAGAAGTAATTCAACAGCTTGCTTTTGTGGATCGGGATTGAATGACATCTTCCAATCGTGGGCCCACTGGCTTATTAGCTCCAAGTCATGGTTCATGTCATTTGCAGCTGCATTCGGGTCTCGGACGACTGTAGATAAGGACGTATCATCGGCAAAAAGCTTTACGCTACATTTCAAGTCAGCAGTGAGATCGTTTATATACACAAGAAAAATAGTGGTCCTAAAATCGAACCCTGGGGCACTCCTGCTAAAGTATTTCCCCAATTAGAACACTGCCCGTTCAGAACAGTTCGCTGTTTTTGATTCTTAAGAAAACTTTTGATAAGAGTAAGAAGTTGTCCTGAAACACCACATCGTTTTAGTTTGTAAATAAGACCATCATGCCATACCCTGTCGAATGCTTTGGAAATATCAAGATACACAGAACGAACATCAAGAGGAGGATTACAGTCAAATGCTTTGAATATTGCATTCGTTATGGAAATTAGTTGGTTGACTGTTGAGTCACCGGGACGAAAGCCTGATTGATTTGGGTTGAGTAAATTACAAGAAACAAAATGAGAGTACAGAGAGTCGTACATAAGCTTTTCAAGTATCTTTCGAAAAATTGGTAACAGAGAAATAGGACGGTAGTTACTTTTCACATTTTTTTCATTTTTCTTATGAACAGGCACCACATTTGCACACTTCCATATTTCAGGAAATACACCTTGTCTAAGACAGTTTGTGAATATTATCTTAAGAGGAGTAACTAGGGATGCATCACTTAGTTTTATCATTCTAATAGAAATCTCATCCCAGCCATGTGCTTTATTGGGATTAATTGATCTTTTCCTCAGAAATGACAAAATCACTTATCATGGATAAAGCTCCTGGGGCATCTCGTGGGATTTCACTACCAGTATCGATCGTCATGCATTGGAGTATGAAATAATCATTGAAGATCTGTGCTTTGTCAGTAAAGTCTGTTATGAATAACCCATTATCTAAAAGGGGTGGTATTATCGGAATTTTCGCCCTATTAAGAACAGTATTGATTAATGACCAGTAGGTTTTTCCAGATGTCCCTGGATTTGCTAATATTTGCCCTGTCTTACGAAGATAATTTTTTTTGCATCCTCGATCAGTTTTGCACCGTCAGATATCATCTTTTGAATCCCTTCAAGCTTGTCGTCTGGTCGACCGTTTCTCACGAAGTTTGCATAAGCATGATTCTTTTTCCTCAGAAATTTTTTGACAGCCTGTGTTATCCATGGTGCTTGGCGAGGTTTAATTGTTTTAACTTGGTTGGGAATGAAGTTGGAATAAATATATAAAAGGACTTCATTGAGTAACTTCACCTGTACATTAGGGCAAGTAATTTTTCCAAGCTGCTTGTGCCAATGGAACATTTCAATGCTTTTCCTTATGTTAACAAAATCTGCTTTGTTATAATGCCATATCCTGCGGGTATACGGAGAAGGCGCTATGTTCGAAACAGAAAGTTTCCCATAAACAATTTGGTGATGGCATTGCTCATGTAATGATGGATGAACACCAGTATCGACAACGAGGTTGGGCTGATCAGTGAAGATTAAATCGATGCAAGATTTGGAATCACCTAATAAATGAGTGGGTTCTGAGATTAGCTGATGAAGACCTAAGTCAGCAGTTATTGGCTCGAATGATCTTACCTCATTATTTTCACTATCGTTTTGCCACCACTGTGTTGAACGGCAGTTGAAATCACCAGTTATGATAATGCAGAACGGATTTTCAGCATGCATTTTAGATAGCATCAGCTCAAAATTCATTGTGAAATTATCGAATCTACTTTGGTCCTGACTTGGACTTCTGTAAACTACCGCATAAGAATATTTTTTCCTGTTCAATTGTATCTCACACACAACGCATTCAGGAAAAGTTGCCAAATCTAAACGATGTTTTGAGGGAAGCGAATCCTTGACATACAGCCCAACACCACCTCTTTTCACATTTTGGGGATGGTTATCTTTGTAGAACGAATAGCCATCTAGTGCTAGCCTATCTTCATCAGCAGTACTATCAAGGTGAGTTCCACAATTCCAATTAAGTCATGGTTATACACAGAATTATATGCCTCAATAAGGGAAACCCTTAAAAAATCATAAGCAGTAATACTGTTCAAATTCCAGCAGCAAAAGATAAGAGTTTCTGGACCAGGATTAGTTTCAACATCACAACTGAGCAAGATAGTCCTGAAGATAAACCATTGTATATGTAGCGTGTAACATGCAACGCAGGCAGTGTGAAAGTAGGCATACTGAGAGTGAAAATACTTCTTCCGAACGAAAATGATAACACCGGGTGGGATGCGTTTGAGAACTTCAATAAGGACGTACAATACCGTCTTCGCAAAATGATGCACGCGGGCGAAAATGGGCAAGAAGCATAACTGTGTTGCTACAAGGTGAACCGCAAAGAACTGTATTATTAGAGAGATGGGTAAAGCAAGGGTTGAGATTGCGATGAAACAGTAACAAAACCAAAACAATTTTGAAACTTGGAGTAGAACTGAAAATGACCTGACAGTTTTGCTTGATGGGGACAAACTTTGCACAGATACATGGAAACACCCTATTGTTGCTCGCCATTGATTTATTTCAACCAGCATCATCGTGAAGAAACCTTCTCGCTGGTCCTGGGGGAAAATATATCATGCCATAACTGTTACCAAAAGTCCTAAAGGAAAGCATAACAATTTTACATAAAAAACTAAACATGAAGATACAAATGTAACTGAAACAAAAGAAATAGTTGTGAACACAGAGGCAATAGATTAGATGATCATTTTCAAACACCAAACTCTCGATATCGAAGTACAGTGAAAGCGTCCGTGGGGAGCTGATTAATATTTTATTCAATGTATTTGGGGATTGTTGTGGAACGGTAAATAATCGTAAAACATTCAAGAATAAAATTAATCGTACCTTGAGCAGAGTTGTTCTGAAACACGACGTTTCGAGCTGAGCCCGTACAACACGCTCAAATAAGATTGTTTGGTAAATAATCGTGTTCGCATAGTCATGGGAGATACTCTATTCTGTAATCTTCCCTGGAAATCAGCTGCAACAATTTTGATAACAAAACATTTAGGAAGCGGTTCAAACTTGGATTGCCATGGGAATTGGGTTTTTCGGGAAAAACAACGGGAATCACAGGGGCAGTTTCGAGTCAGCGGAAACTCCCCGCGCGGACGGGAAAAAGAAGAAATTCTTCAAGTTTCCAAGCGGCATAACGAAACGAGACCGCGTAAACAAGATGGTTTCCTCCGCGCGGAGTTTCCGCCGAATGGAAACTAGCCCTAAGCTAGATATTACTACTTAATATTAGTAACTAGAAGAAATAAACTCAAGTCAAGAAAAAAGAGAGAAATTTCTCATCATACTAGAGTCAACAGTTTCTCTTTCGTATCAAAAAATTGAAACCTGTCATCTGTTCCTTTTACTCCAAGACGGCAGTTGATGTCAGCAAGTGCAAACTCAATATCTGGATTCGATTTCACCAATGTCTGGGCAAGTTTGAGTAACTTTGCTCGTCTGAATGTAAGGTCAACGTAGATACGTTTATCCTCGAGTTTCTTCCGTGCACGGTAAACTGCTACTCTATCCTTCCAAGAATTGAGCTTAACAATCATTGCCTGATCCTCAGTTCCATCATCATCCGTGGTCTTCTTCCCAACGCGATGTGCTCAATCTATTCCATCCTCGGAAATGTCTAATTCTAATTCAGCGAACACATCCATCACTTTCTTGGTGCATTCTTCTGAGGATTCCTTCTCATTTTGAGGTAACGGGATACCAGTTAGTCTCAGGCAAGAACGGCGACTATACTGCTCATTATCGTCAATTTTTACCTCAAGATCTTGCATATGAGCTTCGTACACGGACAGCTTGCTTTCCAAGCCTTGGATTTTATCTTCCAAGGGTTTCTTTATTTGATCAATTTTTTCCACAAGGAGCCTTTCCATCTTTCCTTCCAGACTCACAATAAGATTCTGCATATCATCCTTCGTAATTAAATCCTGAATAGCATTTTCGATTATACCTTTGATTGTTTCTTCATCCATGGATCGGGCTGTCGAGGCGGCTTGACGAGGCATGAGTGACTTAGGCCACGATTCGCAACGTAGCCAAATTCAAATCAACGTACGACGGATACTTTTTCCAAAGAACAAATACATCCAGTTATGATTATAACAGCTCTCCTCAATTTATACCATTCTTTAAACTTAAAACATTAATCAGTAGCCCCTTGGACACTTTTAAAACCTATTTCATTTGGAGCTTCACAAAACGTGACCGACTCGCAGCGATGACGCGGTCGATATCCAAATTTGTCAAATGATTGGAATGCAAAAAGATCAGTCAAAACAATATCATCGAAATTTTCACAACAACATTTTTACAGCTGTTTAAGTTATTTTTAAACAATATGTTATAAATCTTCATAGCTGAAACTCATTGAAGTAAAAAATGTCCCTAGAATCTCAACAGACGAAAAGGTCTGGCATACTCTACGCAAGAAAAGTAATTTTCCTTGTTGAGTGAATTTGTGATGACATCATAAGAAAAAATGCTGATGTCGGCAAATCTCGTTTAAATATACATTAAATGAAAGCTTTTCTTATGACGAGTCTGAATATGTGATTTTCGTTCGAATATAACATACCAGTGAAGAGTTACAGAGGATTTTGTCCATTTTTTACCGTTAAATGACGTCATCGGTCACGCGACATCTAGGCATTTTGAAAAAAGTCACCTGGCAGATTTTGAAAGCCTGAACCCTCCTCTACAAGAATCCGTTGAGAAAACAAACATTAGGCTGAATGTCAGATTGTCAGGCTATATGTCCTGTCATGTTTCTTTATTGGGGATACCCCAAATGGCCTAAATCTAGCGGCGAAATGCGGAAGTAATAAAATGACGGCATCTGATTGGTCAATTTTAGGAGAAAACGCGATCTGATCGGAGGATGAGTCAGCGCGCCCCAGGGGAACTTCGGATAAAAGAAGAGATATGGCGGCTATGTTGATCAACATTTACCGCATAGAACAATAAGTACGATCTATCCAATATTCAGTACAAGCCATTAAAGCTATCGTAAATTCTACACCAGTTGACGAAAGATCAAATAATTTTCAAGAAAACCATAGTTTATGGGTGCCTACAAGACTGCATCAAGCAGATCCCTTTTACTCTGACCCTAACCTAACCCTAACCCTAACTCTCGTTAACTAATATGTTGTTAACTTATTTTAGGCTGTAATTTATACAAATATTCAAGATTTTCTGAAAAGTTCAACGGTAGAAATGTTGCTAAAGTTTCTTTCAAGTCATTCAGTGTAAAGAAATAGGTCATTGAATTTTACACTTGCCTTTTTACACCGATTTAAAGATTTGGAACCTACGTATGCTTCAGCAGTTACTGTGATCTTCAACTGTCACGGCCGACAACCCCTACTGACGTGTGACGTCACATTGAATCCTCGAAGCTGTGGAGGCAGGTGGAGGTCATGTGATTTTTGCGCGCCCTTTTCCTGATTTCATCACTCGTACACACCAAAAAACACTTCATTTTTGTAAGATCTGATATTGAGTGTGTTTAGTAATAAAAACTGTGCAAAGATTGGAGGTTTTGATGATTTGGAAGCAGAGAAACAAACGCTGTAGCTACTAGCAGGTAAGCAGATCCTCTTCGATTTCACGAAAATCTCGCTGGCCCGTAATTGCAACTCAACATTAATCTTTGAATTTCTTGTCCATCTGCTGTGATATTCCAAAGATGTTTGATTTTGTTTGGAGGAACAGGCTTCACAAACTTAATTTCCTTTTGTTTGGGATATTTTGGAATGAAATTATCCATTTTCAAGAAGCGTTTAATCTTAAGACTCCCTTCAGATTTTTCTTTCGTTTGGTAAGACGAAAATTCATGATATTCATTCAGGGTTGTTTTCTCGAGAAGTGACGAGTTTATTTGAAAAGCGAACTATCCTATGCCATGCAAAATTTATTTTTCTTTCATTTGATATGGCACTTTGCATCTTTTTGGTGTTTCCAATCCTTTGAATTAGGCGCGGATCAACTTCGCTTTGCAACTCCATTATTTTTGTTAGGCCAATGAGTCTCCACCTAGACTTTTAGTCTCCTACTCAGTCATAAATTCTCCATTTGATCGATAAGTTGGCATTTTCTAGAACGACATTCATACTTTCTTCCAAAAAAACAATTAAATTGTGATTCTGTAGCTTTTTCTGAACTTAGAATTGCATTACACCTGCATGTTGAATTGCTGCAATTCCGTTCGTCGAATTTTACCAAAATTTCACTTTTTCATTCAAGGCCAATTTTCTTCCAAATGCTACGTCCTATGAGAAAGAAACCCTGCCTTTGCCATGCAAAATTCATTTCTCTTTCTTTTGAGCTAAAGTTTGGTATATTTGTTGTTGTTTTTATTAAACCTATAAAAAAGGCGTGGACCAACTATGAATTTTGTACCCATTATTTTGGTTAGGCCAGTCTGTCTCCATCTCCATTCTTCAACGTTTTCACGGCTTTCTGCCGCCTTGGCATGCAATTTTCTACGATTTTATCTCACTATATCCATATTTCCGTGCAAAAATCACTATTTTCATGAAATTTTGGCTTTATCGTGGTTCTAGGGTTTCTTTCAACTTGTACGCCATTCATTTACTTATCGCTTCGTCAAATTTTACGGAAATTGATCTGGTTCATTAGGAGTGTATTTTCTCGACAAGTTGTGAAAATGAAAAGTTATAGAATAAAGAAACGTCCTAAGCCACGTAAAAATTATCTGCCTTTCTCGTGATGTAAAATTTGACTTGCTTATTATTGTAGTTTGTGAGCCTATCAGCTAAGGTTCATCTCTTGTTCCCTTTATTTTGGTTCCAGTCAGTCTCCGCTCCAACATTTTATGCTCTCTCACAGCTCAGAAGTGTTCTCTTAGTTTACGTATATATCATCCATCATCTTGCAGCTGAATATACAATATGAAAATCCTAAATTTGTGTAAGTAGTAGTGTCATATTTTGGAAAATTCAGTCCTTAAACAAGAAATTTCTCTTCCTGAAGCGGCTCGTCGACCTGTTTGATGTTTGACAGTTGTGCCAAATAAGGGTGAACCAATGCCATATATAGGGTTTACCAGAAGAATTTATGATCGGTCTTCAAAAACACTTGATACTCGATCATTTAAACTTTTGGAATGAAAGCAAATTTCCTGTGAACAAAATCTCTGATAAATTTGCTACAAGTTTTGCTCAGGTTCGTTGACACAGGTCATATTTTTCTTTCACAAATATCAGGCCAAACAAAGTTCGAGAAAAATTATGCTCCTATCCTATAGAAATACTATTACCATCAGAACGAGGCTACGGAAGTCGAATGATGGGTTGTCGGTAATCTGGTTGATGAAAAATAACATACCTCAGTTTGAGGTCCAAGGTTCAAGCATTATTTAGAGGCCACTGTAGTTCACTGCGAGGCTAGAGGCTGATTGCGATTGTGGTCATGATTTATGATTTTGATCGAATACTCACGATTCAAAGAACAATTGCATTTGACTTCTCACTTGACGTCATCAGAAATGTTGTGTTGCGAGAAGATGATAAAGTAGCATTTGACAAATAGAGAACAATTTTCCTGATTCCTTCAAGTTCCTGGTCGTCTCTTACGTCAGGATTTGGGTTTTTCGCTGCATACTCTTACCGAATTTCATTTCTCCAAATTATAGCCCAAACATTATTTAGATTAACCGTTTATTCAAAAAGCTTCGAAACGCTTTGTCTTTGAAATGCTTGCGAGAGCACATTCAATAAACACAAACTGAATCAATTATCAACACTGCACTTTTAGGCCAGAGGGGCAAATTAGTCTCTAAAAATCTTATACATTTTCAGCGGAAATCCATTTGCTTCCTTGAGAAATTTCTGACGTCATCCCCAAGCACCGTTGTCCTACCTGGCGATATCATATGAAGTCACAACAATTGACCTTTGTTGTGACTTTGATTTCAACATGATTTCTGTTGTTGGTGCATTTGCCAAAAATGCTGCTCTGAAACTATCAGGATATGACGTTGACCATCTGGGTGTTTCCCAGAGTCAAATGTTGTCTGGCAGACAATCAGACCACTGAATCAATCGTTTGGCACCAGCATTGTTATTTATAACGCTATTTGTCAAGTGCAAGGAAGGCATTCTTGCGAGACAATGGTCATGAAACTGTACAATAAACGTGGAAACAAAGGGCTAAACTAGAGACAAACAAATTCCATGTTGCTGGTTGGTGACGGAGTGTACCATTGTTATGGGTATGGGAGAAAAGAGTGCTTCCGTCAAGCCCCCGTCTTGCTCTAATATCTCTTCCCATCCTGCTTTGCGAGACAAGCAAAGGAAGTGAAGGTGATTGGCTTAAAATGACAAAAAGGAAGGACATCATGATTTATGATTGGACAGGCGGGGATAGACTGGGGCACCTCACAAACAGGAAGGGAAAGTTTTAATAACTTCTTTGTGATGCAAAGTTCGGGCACTGCAGCCATCAATAGGCTGCCACTCGTAGGGGAAATCCCCTACGATAGGGGAAATGAGGAATTTGTAGGGGGTAGGGGAAACCTACGGGGAAATGACCAAAAAGTAGGGGAAACGTAGAGGGTTTGCAACGATAGTCAATTGCGAATAAAAAACTACGAAACAAAAATGGAGAGCTCTATAACTGAGTAATAAAGCTTACATCTAAAACTCATTGCAAGTTAGTCAGCATCCGGAACCTTGCATGAGTCTGCATGGAACCGCGTTTTTTACGTAAAATGGCTACAAATACCTGGTGAGTTAAAAAGGCCCGGTCTTTGAACGGCCAATGCTCCTTGAATATATAAGCAATGATATTTTGCAATATTTGATTGAATAGCTAACATGTTCAATTATTTTTAGAAATTTTTCTGACTAAAATTGGTCACTCCGTTCAGATTCTGTAGGCATTTTTCCAAAATGAGTCCCGTTGAGAAACCTTAAAAAATGTGCTAAAATTACAAGAATAAGTCCCTAATGTGTTTACCTAACAGCAATAATTTTCAGCACACTTTAGCACCTGCTTTCGTTTTGGCGGGTTGAAAAGTCTTCCCCCTAGTGTAAATAACTTATTCAGGGGGATTCCATTCTCCCATGAGGACAAAATACATGAGCAAACCCAAGAGTCATTATTACTAGGAAGGAGAACAAAGGGAAATTTTGCTTGCTGTTTTCACTCGTTTTTGCAGGTTTTCGAAAGGAGCTTTTTGCAGAAACTCTCCTATTTCGACGGGAAAGAATGACCGATTAAAGCCGGGTAACTTACCGAACCTAATTTGACATATCGGGGATAAAACAAGACAGTTTCAACATCATTGCTTTGATATTGAGGGATCAAGATTTTTTTCAAATGCCAGGCGTTTTTATTGACTCACCCGGTATAATGCGAAAGAAAATTGCATGAATCACTAAAGTGCCGAAAAGAATCAATGAAAACAGCTATTTATAGCTTTCCACATGACATCGTGTAGGGGAAAATCTGGATATTGTTGGGGGAAATGGGTTATTTGTAGGGGAACGTTTGTCATGGCCGTAGGGGAAAGTAGGGGGATTGAGCATGCGCTGTAGGGAAAAGCGGCAACCTCAGCGTGGCAGCCCTGGCCATCATTGCAGAACAAAGTGTTTATTGTTTATGTTTCCTTGCAAGGATGAATAAACATGTTGAGTTGCCTGTTGATACTTCGATTAATAATGAAACGGGAAACTGCTTACAAACAATCGACATTTGACGTCAAAGAATAAAGTCCTCGGAAATAATGAGTGCTTTTGTGCGACTGGCAACTGAGACAGGCCTGTGGAATCAAGGATCATTTCGCCTCCCAAGATATCTTACGCTTTTGGCTTAAATCTTTTTGTTTTTCATGAAAATACAGCAAAAAACAGTAAAAATCCTTTATTCTGGAAAGTATCGACTGTCTTTCCAAAAGAGTGAAGTGCTCCTCGACTGGCATTTGTAAAGGGGCATGTTCAAAGGGATTTTGGTTATGCCAGATATTCCTATATAAGTTGACGCACGGAGTGACGTACCTCTAAGGTTCCTTTGATTTTTCCAATGATGCTGAGTGTCAAATTTCATGGGCCTACTGCAATACAGTTGTAGATGGCACTTTATTGATTCATGTCTATCATTAAAATGGAAAGATTGTTTCTTAGAATAGTAAGAGCAGTATGTTTTGGAATAAATATTTGGTAAAAAAACCAAGACTCTAGTTTGGGGCAAAGCAAAGCAGCAAGAATTGGTGCATGCCAAATCAGGAAATGCAGATTCTTATACAGGAAGCCCATATTACAGATATTGGAAACATATTTTGTTCCTGAAATTATTTTTCTATAATTGTGTTGTTCTCCTTTTGTTTACATTCATGGCCAACCCGTATTGATTGTGAAATAAAATATTTTGAAAGGAGCACAAGGAAACAGTTTCCTGTGATTCTTATTGTACGCAAACTGCAGAGTTCAAGGTGATCATCTTTTAATCAAGAATTGCAATCAAAATCATGATCAATATCACAATCAACCAGTAGCCTCGTATTGAACGAAGTGGCCTCTTAATAATGCTTAAACTTTGGACCTCAAACTGAGGTATGTTATTTTTCATCAACCTGGGTCGCGGTCGGGCGTGACTGTGTGCTGCCTGAAGCTAATCAGTACGAAGATAGGGTTGTCATGACAAACAACACCTCAGCGATTATGGTCCCGTGAGAACATCACATGATGATCATTGATAAATCACAGATCAATGGCTTGTTGTTGTTGTTTCAAAAGTAACCATTGCGTGAAGGAAATTCAAACATTGCCTTCACGAAGGTTAGAAAGACTGTTGAAAGCTGGACTGACGAGTCGTCAAATCTTGGTTTAAAATATGGCATCGTCAATTTCAAGTGAAGGAACTGGTCACTTGCATTCTGCAAAGGTATTATCATTGTTCGGCCCAAAACATTATTTTACCCACGAAAGACGACATTCGTTGGTAAATGCCACCGACGGTGGCAGTCTGCATTCTTTGACTTTAATTTCCCTAGAACAAGATTCACGTTCAGATTCAGAACAAGATTCAGATTCGCAAAAATCTCAAAATACATCAACAATAACGTAAAACAGTAGCATCTTTCACAAACCAAAACCAATTTACTGATTAGAACACTCCATTAGCTTCATTTTAAGGGGTCATTCAATTTCATATATCTGGGGGGCTTTCCAGGAAAACGGGGAACATGTACCAGTGTCCCCAAAATCTAAGGGATGGTATAATTTAAGATTCAAGATCCAAGATCCAAGATCCGAGAAATTAAGATCCTAGATATTAAGATCCGAGATATTAAGATCCGAGATATTAAGATCCGAGAAATTAAGATCCGAGATATTAAGATCCGAGATGTTAAGATCCGAGAAATTAAGATCCAAGATATTAAGATCCGAGAAATTAAGATCCGAGATATTGAGATCCGAGAAATTAAGATGCGAGAAATTAAGATCCAAGAAATTAAGATCCGAGATATTAAGATCCGAGATGTTAAGATCCGAGAAATTAAGATCCGAGATATTAAGATCCGAGAAATTAAGATCCGAGATATTAAGATCGGAGAAATTAAGATGCGAGAAATTAAGATCCAAGAAATTAAGATCCGAGATATTAAGATCCGAGAAATTAAGATCCGAGATATTAAGATCCGAGAAATTAAGATCCGAGAAATTAAGATCCGAGATATTAAGATCCGAGAAATTAAGATTCGAGAAATTAAGATCCAAGAAATTACGATCCCAAAAATTAAGATCCGAGAAATTAAGATCCGAGATATTAAGATCCAAGATTTTGAAATCCGAGATATTGAGATCCGAGAAATTAAGATCCGAGAAATTAAGATCCGAGAAATTAAGATCCCAGAAATTAAGGTCCGAGATATTAAGATCCAAGAAATTTTGCAATAAGTTTATTTGAGCAATAGGTCTTTGCAATAAGTTTATCTCAGTATTTTCAGGCATTTCACCGAACAAGGATTTTCGTAAAGACTATGTTTTCTTCCTTCTCCATACTAATAAAAGCACGACAGAAATTGCAAAAATACTGGCTACTATGATACAGAATTAATCCCTTTTCACCGCGCATGGTACTGTAAGTACTTTGCAACCGCCTGAATTATTTTGGTGCTTTTTTTAGAGTTCCTTAAAGGGTTTGTGCAAGGTTAAAAGCTTGCATTTGCACAGAGCAGAAATTCTAAAAATATCTCGTTCAAATCGAACTTGCACACAGCGTCAACAAAGGATAGTGTCGCAATAAGATTTTTATCTCACCACGAAACAATGCTGTGTCGGAGTAATTTCTTTGTTCTATTTATAGAGGAGCCTATTTACCATTGCACATTAGCTTCAATTTTTCACAACAACTAGATTTCACATTTTTTCAAATTCAATGTGGACCGCTTAAATACACCAGGATTTACAATTGATCTCTGTTCATTTCTTGCAGAGTTTCTTGATTTCCTGGAAGAGGTTACCATAGTTTATCATGGACAGTTTCCTATAAATAATTGCGTGCAGTAAATAAAGCCTGTCTGTCTAAATGAAATCAAGGCCATATAAAAGTAATTTGTTGATTCTCATCAGAACTACGCAATAAAGATCGGGAGTGCAGCGGTTTTACATTTATTAGCCCGTACTACTAACATTTTCTTAATTTCACTTGAAAATGTCACTATTCTACAACTAAAGTTTCTTAATTTGTTTCTTATTTCCTGGATGGAAGTGGTTTCAGGTATTTGTTTCTTGACATGCAGCACCATTTTCATGAAGAAAACAAATTCCTTGCTCTCAGAGCATAGAATAATTATGGATATCCCCCCCTTCCAAGGGTCAAGAAAATTTTTTAATTTGGTTTTTAAAAAAAGATGTTTGGGACTTCTCTAACATAGTACTACGGTTTCTTCAGTCTTTCTCAATCCTAGTACTAGTTTCTTATCAGCCAATTTCCTATAGATACAGTAGAAATACGTGTACATTTTATAAATGGGCGTAATCTTTTTTAAGTTCCATTCGTCTTCGTCATTGCTGTCATCTGTGCTATTTTCAGCCTCTGGAAAACGTTTCGCATAAAATCCCCAGGGGTGGGCACTTGTGAAAATTTTGATAGGGATGCTCGTGTCATTTTTTTGGGTTTGAAAGTTATGAAAATGTCATTTCTTTGGGTTTAGCTAACTTGGTGTCATTTTTTTGGGGTTGATAAACTTGTCGTCATTTTTTTGGGCTGATTGAAAATTTGCGTCATTTTTTTGGGTTACTGAGCTTTGTATTTACGAAGTTATAATCTCAGTCAATTAAGAGTTGCTGTGATGGTCTCCAAATTCAATATCAGTTTCACTATCGTGTGCAGAATTGTAAGGTGCAATTTTCTCAATTTAACTTGTGGTACAAAAAGGATAGTTATGGGGGCACAAGAATAATTCCGTCATTTTTTTGGGTTTGAAAATTTTGGGCCTGTCATTTTTTTGGGTAGACAAAAAATCGGTCCAAATGAGCATCCCTATCTTAGATTTTATAGAGTGCCCCCCCCTGGGATAAAATCAGAGAAGAAGTACAGTTATTCACCTTCTTGAGAGATTACCATTGCCTTACGTGTTGCTGTATGGTTGTAAATAACTACAGGATGGGTTGTTCAGTTTCCTCGAAGTAAGAAAATACTAAATATCTAATTATTTTCAAAACTTCTATTGATATGGGGCAGGACTTTTACATAAAGAGACAGAATGAAAGAATTGAGACATCATCAAAATATGATACTGGTGATGATGAGAGTCAACTAATTAATTAGATATGTGTGAATGCCAAGTCAATGAACGAGTTACAAGTTTTACTACTCTTGCAAAAGTTTTCGCTATGCATTTTGACATAAGTTTTGTCTTTTGTTTGGTTTTTTTGCAGATATGCATGATATGAGCAAATTATGCTATATACGCTGTGCCTGTTTCTTCGCTTTTCTTTGCCCATGCCCATGACGTAGGGAGCTTCTCAAACTTGGGGCAAGACAAATGTTCTACAAATGATAAAAAGGTCACTCTTTCTTTTATTGCAAAATCTCAGGGGCACGTGCCCCCAGTTCCTTCGTCTATACCATGAACATCAAAGATGTGCTCATCATAATCTTTATTTCTCGGATCTTAATTTGTGGGATCTTAATATCTCAGATCTTAATATCTTGGATCTTAATATCTCGGATCCTAATTTCTGGGATCTTAATATCTCGGATCTTAATTTCTGGGATCTTAATTTCTGGGATCTTAATATCTCGGATCTTAATATCTTGGATCTTAATATGTCGGATCTTAATTTCTGGGATCTTAATATCTCGGATCTTAATTTCTCGGATCTTAATTTCTGGGATCTTAATTTCTGGGATCTTAATTTCTAGGATCTTAATATCTTGGATCTTAATATCTCGGATCTTAATTTCTGGGATCTTAATTTCTGGGATCTTAATTTCTGGGATCTTAATTTCTGGGATCTTAATATCTCGGATCTTAACATCTCGGATCTTCATTTCTGGGATCTTAATATCTCGGATCTTAATATCTCAGATCTTAATTTCTTGGATCTTAATTTCTCGGATCTTAATATCTTGGATCTTAATTTCTTGGATCTTAATTTCTCGGATCTTGATTTCTCGGATCTTAATATCTCGGATCTTAATTTCTTGGATCTTAATATCTCGGATCTTAATATCTCGGATCTTAATTTCTTGGATCTTAATATCTCGGATCTTAATTTCTCGGATCTTAATATCTCGGATCTTAATTTCGTGGATCTTAATATCTCGGATCTTAATTTCTTGGATCTTAATATCTCGCATCTTAATTTCTGGGATCTTAACATCTCGGATCTTAATTTCTGGGATCTTAATATCTCGGATCTTAATATCTCGGATCTTAATTTCTCGGATCTTAATATCTCGGATCTTAATTTCTTGGATCTTAATTTCTCGGATCTTAATATCTCGGATCTTAATTTCTTGGATCTTAATTTCTCGGATCTTAATATCTCGGATCTTAATTTCTTGGATCTTGGATCTTGAATCTTGGATCTTGAATATTAAATTATACCATCCCAAAATCTAACTAGATCCTGGCAAAATGACCCTCAGCTCCCATCGGAAAACTGTAATATTTCTTGATCAAATCCAATTTACTGATTAGAGATGTTCATTAGCTTCATCTCAAAGTGCCTATGAAATTTCTAAGTAACTCTTTCAAAAAAGTCAGTTTTATCTATATCTTTCACACAACCCATTCCAAAAAAGGTCAATTGTACCCTCCCCCTTTATTTGATGGCAGCAACAGCCTAGGACACTTGTGGAAGCCCCTGGAGTTTTGTTTTATTAATGTTAAGTTGTTAAGTAAACTTGGTACAGGTCTGTCTCTGCTTTACATATTTCAAACTTTCAATTTTCTTTTGTCTTTTATCTGTCTTTTTGATCAGCAGAAGATAGACCTGGGCCAAGTTGCATTAGAAGAGACTTTCGTACAGGCCAATGTGCCTAAGTCGATAATACTATTTATGTTGCAATGTGACTGCTGCAATAAAAAATATATTGGCAGCACCAAAAACAAGTTTCGACAAAGGTTCAATGTTTATAAATCGTATTTTAGGACATACACACGCAAACATAACGAGGGCAGTTTGGCAACGGGAAAGCCTGTTCCACAGGCTAGTTTCTTCAGCCACTTTTTTGATGAACAAAATGGGGGTAATTTTTGGGTCAGTAATAGGATAATCGATGGGGCGGATAATGTCTATACACTTCGTAGGAAAGAGCTTTTTTGGCAGTACAAACTTGGAACGTTTTCACCTGCTGGCCTAAACGAAAGAGCAGCAGACATTGAACTCGATATGTTTGCTTGTGGGTCGGCATAAATTCTATCGTTACATTTAGTAGTTAGGATCTGCATGGGTGGGCACTTCAACCTTTGGCTTTGTGTTTTCTGCACATGGTGGAAGGGTGGAATCCCCTTCCTTGCCATCTGGGATTTAGCATTAGCTAAAATAGTCCTTAACTGTTTTGCAAATCAAGGGCTACTCTACTGGGCGGGTGTTTTTCCTTAAAGGTCTAGACTCCAACTACAGAAGAGTTTCCAGTCCCAAGTGCATTAATAAACGATGCCACGCATGGATTTCAATATGGTTGTTTACTGGGATGGGAGTCATAAAAGTTTAAAATACTTTGAAACATGGTTCGCGCTGGGTCTTTCGGGTCGTTGAGTTCGTGCGGAAAGACCCGAGAGACAAAGCACTGAGACTTACTCTGTCTTGTGGTTCTTTCTGCGCGGTCTTGGCGGCCCGGAGGGCCCAGTGTGAACCAGTTTTAATGCAATTTCATTGTTGGCAATATCATTTTGGAATAATTTTAGCTTAGGTTTTGTAAAGACATTGTTTTGTAAATAGGTTTTCAACATGTATAAATACTCGGCTGTCCTCTGGTTTAGTTTAACTGAAGAAGATTTTAATATCGAAACGTCTTTTAATAAACAGTTGTGTTTTATATTACATTGTATTATTATATTATGAAATGAAATTTCACTTTTTCAGCTAAAGACAAATTCTTGTAGGGCTATATTTTCTCAATCGAATGGTGGGTCTTTTCCCGTGGGGGGGGGTACTATACATATTTTGGGTACGGGGACGTGCCATCGGGAAGGGTATCGATTTTCACGATTTTGGTATAAGGAACGGCATCGATTTTCACGATTTTGGTATAAGGAACGGTATCGACTTTCGCAATTTTCGCAATTGGTATAGGGTCGGGTATGCATTTTCGGAAAATTGGTATAAAGTCCGGTATATATTTTAGATAAATTGGTATAAAGTCGGGTATACATTTTGGAAAAATTGATATAAGGAACGGGTATGTGTTTGCAACCTCGATGGCACGTCCCCGTCCAAAATCTGGTCAAGTACCCCCCCCCCGGGGGTCTTATATCGAGTTTGGTGAAAGGGAACTGCTCGAAAATTGGATTTGAAAATCGATTTTTCGCGTTTTTGAGTGTGACAAAGCGCGGCTTCCCGTGACGTCAGGTGGTTTGCACGAAGGCGGGTCAAATGCAAGGACGATATGGAGTCGCTTTGGAGCGAGTGTAAAACGAGGAGGAAACATGGTGTTTCTGGTGCCTTGGATGATAAAATTTGTTAAAATACCAGCTATGAGCATGTTGTTGTAATGGCATAAGTTTCCGAGAAACTGGGAAAAGCGAAAGAAATGAATAATCCTCGTTCACAGGCATTGGCCTAACCATAGTCTCTGGAGGTCTCTGGCCTAACTCAACGACTTACACACCGTCATCTCACATCTGCTTGGTCATATCAAGCCAACTCTGTTCATGATAATAACACTAGATGCTGGAGTGGAAGGACATAGAGGGTACGAGTGTTGTTACCACAGAAAACAAGAAACGGATGACAGGAGAGACGACAGGTTAGTTCATGCCATTTCATTCATTCGTGCTGGACGGCTCGTCATGTCACACATTCAATTTCTTTAATTTAGTCCTGCACAAGTAATGAAATGTTGATCTCTGCAAGTGGCAGATATTTCGGACAAGGCAAGGAAACAATTTAGTGCTGAACGTCAAAAAATCATCGCACAGCATGGGAAACGAAATGGCAGAAGAAAGCTGCATGATCTTGTCAGCTAGAGAAACTCGCCCGAACGGGAGACCCGTCTCCTGAACGGGAAACCGTCTCCTGAACGGGAGACAATTCTTTGAAAATTGTCGATTTTAGGTCTCCTAAGCGGGAGACAAATACAAAAAATCAAGTTTTGACAATGAAGGAGTCTCCGGGGCAGTTTCACGTGTCGATTTTTGAAATCTGCGCCTCAAAATATGGGGATTTACGAAAAAAACTTGATGTCACCGTGTTCTATTTCCTCAAAATGAAAGTTCGTCTTCTATGACATCATCTCCATTGTCTCCCATTGTTTTCCTTCTTTCCGCAGTGTTTCCAGGTTGAGCAAAGCGTTTTGATGTAATGAAAGGGGGTTTATCTGCCAAATTTTGGAAAAGGCTCGCTGTGGGTAGAGAATCGCTCATGGGAAGAAAATTTCACGAGTTGAAGAAACAGGAAATTATCGAAATTCACTTTTGTGAATCAGTCAAAATGGGGAGTTCTGTGGGAAAATTCTCTACCCAGAGCGAGCCTTTTCCAAAATTTGGCAGATAAACCCCCTTTCATTACATCAAAACGCTTTGCTCAACCTGGAAACACTGCGGAAAGAAGGAAAACAATGGAAGACAATGGAGATGATGTCATAAAAGATGAACTGTCATTTTGAGGAAATAGAACACGGTGACATCAAGTTTTTTTCGTAAACCCCCGTATTTTGAGGCGTAGATTTCAAAAATCGACACGTGAAACCGCCCCGGAGACTCCTTCATTGTCAAAACTTGATCTTTTGCATTTGTCTCCCGTTTAGGAGACCTAAAATCAACAATTTTCAAAGAATTGTCTCCCGTTCAGGAGACAGGTCTCCCGTTCGGGCGAGTTTCTCTAGCTGCTTGTGATTGCATGCTGATGCTGGTTGGTGAAGAAATTTAGAAATGCTGGTCAAAAATATTGAAAGTGACTGTCATGATTGATAGGATGCTTTCTTTTCTATCAGAAGGGGTGCTAATTTGAGGATTTCAGTTTGATCCACAATCCCCCTACAAAACTTGTTGAGACAAATGAGTTTTGTTCTAAAAGATGCCCTTCCTGCCATTAAAGTATTACCTGTTACTGCCAAAGGCCCCTCCCCCTTTCCTTTGCAATGCTGGTAGAATGAACTTTTCTATAACATTTACATCAGCTTCCTACATTGCAATGAGGGGGACTGGGAGACTTCAACTCAAAATTTTCTCCAAAAAGCAGTGTCTCACAAGTTTTGTCTGGGATTGTAGGTCCATGGGCCAAAAAATCATGAATGCACTGCAAGCAATTTCATTCTAATTTACAGAGCACAACATTTTTTACATCAATTCCTTTTTAGTGGTGGAATAACTACGATTGTTCGAAGTTCAAAGGCTGAATGGCCAAGCAGAAAAGGAAGCAACAAATGGAAGACATGCCATTCTAAGAAATGCCACCAACCAAGAGAAAGTCAACTTTCTTGAGAGAATCCTACTAATTTTTAATGAGGAACTAGTTTATTTAGAAAATACAGCAGTGTCCGGCACGTAAGGAACATTAATGTAAGAAACACCAGACCTTGATTTTCAAAATGATATCCCCTCTATAAGAAACTGGCGCAGGTTTGAAAAAGACTTGTTTCTTATTCAAAACTATGTACACATTAGAAAATTGAAAAACATTGACAAATTCAGCTTTGCATTTGAACCAACCTGTACCTATTCAAATGAAAACCAGAATTTTGCATCTAAATGAAGCAAAAATCACCTTCCTGGAATAAATGTAACCTTTCTTTGTAGTGAAGATTTGAAAATACAAATGAAAGTGTTGTGTTTTGTATGACAATCATAAAGCTCGTGTCTGCTTTAGTTAATTGATAGTACATGATTTTTCTAATAAGAAACTTTAACCTGATCTGAAGTTTATATCTCATTTTAAAAGAAACATATCAGACCTCAAATTGAAAATTTTGTGCCTTATGTGTGGGACACTACAGTACTGTATTAGGATGGCCAAAATTTTAAGAAACTGTGGTACTATGCCTGAAAAGTATTACACAGCTTACTATAAGATGGTTGCTTCAGCTTTATTCTTGAGTAATATTGATTAGCCATTTTTGTCCTTATCATGACAGAATTTAATTTTCAAGAAATACATCTGCAACAGAGTTGGAGATAACATTGATAATTCATGCATTAAAAATATCAGGAACAAATTAAGAAACTTTTAATACTAAAATGTGAAAATCTTAATGTTGAACCAAGAAACCTTTAGTATGTATCATGTTTCCTAATAGTGAAAACGTTTTGGTGCAAAAAGTTTCATGATTTGTTTCTTTTTTACGAGAATGAATTAGGCAAATTATCACTGTCATCTAAGTATCACTACTTGTGACAAACATTAAAATTTTTGTTACCATCTTTGCACTTTGCAAATTGAAAAGCCAAAATCATCAAGACATATGCAAAAATCCTTCACTTTATACATGTCAAAGTATGATATGTCAGCTATAATCAAAAGATGAAGCAGGGGTTGAATTCATAGACCTCACAAATTAAGGGGGTGCAAGTTTAATATAAAAAGATGTAAACAATGAAAATTAATACAGTTTTCAGTGTCAATAGTGTCCCTGTTCAAGTTCTTCAGTTTTCCATAACCTGTTGCATCAGTTGCGAATCAGTACCCCATCTCTAGGTAAATACATGCTGGAAGAGGTCAGCCCAAAATTTACCTTACATACATGCAATCTGTATGCCTATATGAAGAAGGCAGGCTCAACCCCCCCAATAATATTGAAAACAATGGTGTAATGGTGCTGCGTCACAAGAATCATTTGGACGTACTGCACTCTATGGTTTAAGAACAATTGCCCCCAATCAGCAGCTGCTTGCGGTGGCCCTGGTAGTATGACTGCAAAAACTGCAAAGAAAAATTAATACAACTTTTACTTATTGTTTTATACAAAATGTAAAATGATTTGAATACCATTTTAAAGAAAGTATGTGGCAAAGAAGACAGGATCGATATGTATATTTCTGTCCTGAAATGCACATATTTGTCGCAAGGAATTTATTATGAAAAGTTCAAATCTCAAATTGCTAAAACATTGAGCAAACTTACAGTACATGGGATAGAATCAATTACTTTGGAAACCTCTACTCTTTGGTCAAGGAAATCCTCAACGTATGTTACTTAATAATAAGTTGTTTTCTATGTAGCATTACTTGAAAGATACTTGAGTAATGTAAATATTAGAAAAGCTTCAAGACACTTTGTTTTTGAAATGTTCATAAGAAAGCCGAGGAAGTAAAAATGAAGATTATTATGGATGTTGTAAGTCGTCCCCTTTTCGTCAAGTCCATTTCGTCCAGTCCAAGGCCTAAGCGCTTGTCGTTGCATTCTCCAACTTCGCATAAAGTTCATCGTGCTACGGGGTCGTGTCTTTATTCACAGTCCCAAATTGTGCTTCATTTGCATTGCTTGAACTTTCTGAACTGAATTCAGCAGTTTCTGGTATGTTTAAGAAGTAAAGGATGGTTAAATCGACGATTTGAAACGTATAACTGGCGATGCCAACACTTAACCACATGCGATTGTTAGGCTTTTGTCAAGATGATCCAGTCAAGATGCAAACCACGTGACGTCACAAATTTTATGCGTTGTCACCCGTAGTAGCCGTCTTTGAAGCCCCCAAAACAACCCTTCCAAAGCGAAAATTCGAGTCATTTTTCGTTTTTTGCCATAGCAACATGTTGATCTTTCGATTTTTGAAAAAAAATTTAGATGTAAAATTTTCTTTCATAGGCACTTTAAGGGGTCATACAATTTCATACCTCTAGGGGGCTTTCCAGGAAAACGGGGAATATGTCCCAAAGTGTCCAAACATCAAGCACATTCATGTAAGTCTACCCCCGCCTGTCATCTCAGAACAGTAAAATGATTCCATTAAAACCAATTTACTGATTAGAGCTGTCCATTAGCTTCATTTTAAGGGGTCATACAATTTCATACCTCTAGGGGGCTATCCAGGAAAACGGGGAATATGTCCCAAAGTGTCCAAACATCAAGCACATTCATGTAAGTCTACCCCCGCCTGTCATCTCAGAACAGTAAAATGTTTCAATCAAAACCAATTTACTGATCAGAGCTGTCCTTTAGATTTATTTTAAGGGGTCATCGGGTCATACAATTTCATACCTCTGGGGGGCTTGACAGGAAAAGAGGGAATCATATCATCATATCATATAAATATTTAGGCACGATGCCCTATCAGCTGCTACAAAAGTATAATAAGAATTAATAACAGAAATCTCAAAACCCTAAAATGCTGCTCTTCCAAGGGGTCGTGCTTTAATTGCCGCCAAGGTAGATGAATGCATCAAGATCCCCACGGCCCCACAACACCCAGAGGGACAGCACCCCGCAGGCCCCAACCCGGTCCAGAACAGACCAAATCAGGACCAACCAGGCACCATCCCCCAAAGCACCACGAGGCCCCAAGGACCCGAACGCACTCACCCACCTTAGCTCCTTAGGAGTTGTTTAACTTCCTTTTTGAAGCAATTTAGAGAGGGTAAGTCTCTGTACTGTTGCGGGATCTCGTTCCATGTCGAGGCTCCGGTAAATTGGAAACTCTTTTTGGTAAATTCCAATCGAGGTTTAGGCAAATGGAGATTTTGGCTATTCCTTGTTGAATAGCTTGAAATTTGGGACCTCCGCATAAATTTATTTTGCAAATTGTCCGGACAGTTTCCATGAAGAATCATGTGTGTCATAACTAACCTGTCGTACCTTATTAATTCTTTAACAGGCAGCCAGTCACAGACCCATCCATCCTTGTATTTTGCATTTTCAATCAGAAACTATGCTCTTGACTGTAGTCTCTGGAGAGCGGTGAGCTTCGTATCAGAAATGCATCCCCATAATATGTTACCATACCTTAAGTGGCTCTCGATCAAAGCTCTATAAACTGCAGTTAGCTTTGACTGAGGGAGAATATCTTTCAGCCTCCGAATTGCAGAAAGACCACTTTTGACCTTAGTTTTAACTGTTTTATATTGATCTTTCCAGCTCAGATTTTCGTCTATATTGAGACCAAGATACTTTGTTTTGGTAACCCTATTTATTTTCTTATGGTTGACCTCAATTTCTCTGAGCTCATTTAGGACATTATGCTGTCTTGAGTGGCCTATGGCCATAAATTCGCTTTTGCCTGCGTTCAAACTTAGTTTATTTAGCCGCATCCATTCTGCGATATTAGTCATCTCATTTATATTCCTAAGCAGAGAATCGCTGTCAGTAGAAGAACAAGTAATACTTGTATCGTCAGCATCCTGTAAACAACGCTCGAAATCGTTAACGTATATGATGAAAAGAAGGGGCCCCAAGCACGATCCCTGAGGAATGCCACAGTTTACGCTTTTTGTGGATGAATTTTGCCCATCAACACGACAGAATTGTTCTCTGTTTCTAAGGTATGATGTGAACCAGGAATGTGATTTCTCAATGACTCCAAGCGCTGACAATTCGATAGCAAAATATCATGGTCGACTGTGTCGAAAGCTTTTTTCAAGTCCAAAAATAAGCTCACATTTAGTTTGCGTTCATCAATATTTTTGTACCAGGTTTCCATGATATTAAGCATCGAGGTTATCGTGCTGTGCAATTTCCGAAAAGCGAATTGATTTTTCGAGAACGAATCATTTGTCCTACAAAAATCATAGAGCTGGTCATGCGCCAACTTCTCAAGTAGTCGAGAGAGAACAGAAAGAACTGATATCGGCCAGTAATTCGACAAGTTGGACTTTTGGTCAGACTTGTATATTGGGGTAACGCGCGCCAGTTTCCATATGTCAGGAAAGATCCCTGTCTCGAGAGACGCGTTGAATATCATTGCCAACGGTTGGCAAATATATGTATTCAATTGCATCTTTGAGAAGTTTCGTGGGAATTTTGTCTGGCCCAGGCGATTTTGAGTTTTTAGACCCATGACGGCTTTCCTGACATAGCTGGCGTCAACCTGTTTAAATTGAAATTTCGGTGAGTTTTCGTTATTTTCCTCTAAATATTTCAAAGGGTTATCGTCTGGCTTTTGCTCGATATTACTTGCAAGTTTTGGACCTATAGTTACAAAATGCTCATTAAATGCGTCAGCGATTTCGTTTGGACGGTCCAGTCTTTGGCCTTGGAAATTCACAACAGAGAAAGAAGGTGGAGAGTCCTTATTTAATACTTTGTTTATTGTCCTCCACATCTCCTTGGGGTCATTGGAGTTTTCTTCAATTATTGCGTGATAATATTGCTGGACACAGTTGCGTAGTTCATGCGTTACTTTATTACGCAATGCTTTATATCGGGGCCAAAGAGTGCTATCGTTTAGAGCTCTTGTTTTAAGTTGGTCACGCTCCCTCATCAGCTGCTTTACCTGTGGTGTAATCCAGGGAGTAGATTTCTTGGAAATTCTCCTGCGCTTTAAGGGAGCGTGAGCATCCAAAACAGAGCTGAAAATACAAGAAAAGGTATCCGCCATACGAGCAGGGTCATTGGTACAGCCATCAAAAACATCTGTCCAGTCGATTGACTGCAAATCAGCCAAGAAAAGGTTTTTGTCATAATTCGACAAGCTCCTTGTTTCGACAAAACTGACCTTTTTATTCAGCCGAGACCTGGCATTTATCTTCCTTCTGGCAAAAACAAGGTAATGATAAGTAAAACTAGTTTCTAATGTCCCAGCTTCAATGATATAGTCAGGGCGGTTAGTTGCAACATGGTCAATGAGGCTTTTCGTCGTTTCAGTTGCCCCAAGATCATTCGTTGTTGGAGCGATTCTTGTGTAATTTTTTATTTGTACCAAAGAATCAAAACATCAAGCACATTAATGCAAACCCCCGTCTGTCATCTCAGAATAGTAAAATGTTTCAATCAAACCAAGTTACTGATTAGAGCTGTCCATTAGCTTCATTTCAAGGGTCATACATTTTCATACCTCCGGGGGGGGGGGCTCTCCAAGAAAACGGGGAATATGTCCAAAAGTGTACAAACTGTTTCTTCGTCCTGGTAAAACTACCCAGTCTTCCATCAAAGCAAATTTACTGATTACAGCAATTTATTAGCTTTCCTTTGAGGAGTTATAGAATTTTATACCTCTGGGGTGTTTTCCAATCAGACAGGGAATATGTGCTTGTGTAGAAAGTGTACAAAATCTAACCACAACCTAGTAAGTTACCCCCATCTGCTATCCAAAGTCTGACTATACATTTTCTTTATCAAAATGAATTTACTGCTTAGAACAATCTATTAGCCTCCATTTTAGGGGTTATACAATTTCATCCTGACGGCTTTCCAGGAAAAGAGGGGAATATGTGCTAATGCAGGGAGTGTGAAAGAAACTGTGCCTGTTAAGCAGGGACATAAGCCGACAGAAAATGGTGGCAACGTTGCTGGCAACATATGCAAAAGAGGAAGTGCAGGATTCCTTTCCATTGTTGATAGAAATCCAGACTGAGCTGAACTTAGATTGAACCACCACTGACCATCCTTCTTACATACCATGTAATTAGCTTTGATTGGAAAATTTAACTGTTTGAGGCAATCTTTCAGTTTGAATACTTTAGAAAATATTCTCCCTTTCCCTGCCAAGACTGATGTCAGATGCGGGTAGTTTTACTATGAGGAAGCTACAGTTTGCATACTTTAAGACATATTTCCTGTTTTCCTGGGAAGCCCCTAGAGGTATTAAATTCTATGACCCTTAAATGGGAAGGTACTGTAATAGACTGATCTACTGTAATCAGTAAATTAGTTTGGATAAAGAAATTTTACAATTTTGGATGGCAGATGGGAGTAATTTTGATAGGATGTTGTTACATTTTGTATAATTAAGGACATATTCCCTTTTTTCGTGGAAAGTGCCCACCAGACATATGTAATTCTATGACCCCTAAAGGGGAAGGGAACAGATTGCTTTAATCAGTAAAGTAGTTTTGATAAAGAAATTTTACAGTTTTCGGACGGCAGATGGGAGTAGTTCTTCTAGGATGCAGTTACATTTTGTACATTTAAGGACAAATTCCCTGTTGTCCAGGCAAGCCCCCTAGAGGTATGAAGTTATATAAACCCTTATAATGAAGCTAATGAACAACTCTAATCAGTAAATTGGTTTTGATTGAAAAATTTTACTATTCTCAGATGACAGACGGGAGTAGAGTTAAATAAATGTGCTTGATGTTTGGACTCTTTGGTACATATTCCCCGTTTTCCTGTAAAGCCCCCCAGAGGTATGAAATTGCATGACCCTTTAGAATAAAGCTGATGGACAGCTCCAATCGGTAAACTGGTTTTGATTGAAATGTTTTACTGTTCTGAGATGACAGACGGGGCTACAGTTAAATGGATGTGCTCGATGTTTGGACGCTCTGAGACATATTCCCCGTTTTCCTGGAAAGCCCCCTAGAGGTATGAAATTGTATGACCCCTTAAAATGAAGCTAATGGACATCACTAATCAGTAAATTGGTTTTAATGGAATCATTTTACTGTTCTGAGATAACAGGCAGGGGTAGACTTACATGAATGTGCTTGATGTTGGGACACTGTGGGACATATTCCCCGTTTTCCTGGAAAGCCGCCTAGAGTAAAGGTGCGGAGAATTGCAGCAAATAACACACAAAGGTAGTATACAATTAACGATTTTAAGATTGTAAACTTATCATTGTTCAGTTACCTAACTGCCTGGGCTTCCTGTGGGCAGCTGAGGGTCATTTTGCCAGGACTTAGTTAGATTTTGGGGACATTGGTACATGTTCCCCGTTTTCCTGGAAAGCCCCCCTGATATTTGAAATTGAATGACCCCTTAAAATAAAGCTAATGGAGTGTTCTAATCAGTAAATTGGTTTTGGTTTGTGTAAGATGCTAACTTTTTACGTTATTGTTGATATATTTTGGGATTTTTGCGAATCTGAATCTTGTTCTGAATCTGAATGTGAATCTTGTTTTGGGGAAATTAAAGTGCATTCTTTGTGGTGCGCGGGGAAGATCTTCCCCGCGCCACTTTGACTGCTTACAGCCGCAACTGCGCCATAGGGGGTCGGCGGTGGTAATCGGACGGTGGTGGTAGGTGGCGGTGGTGGTGGATGTATAAATCTCTAAACGATCTTGCACCACAGTACCTTAGTGACCTATTCCTTAGACTATCAGATTTCCACACACGAGAGCTAATAAACACCAAAAATGATCTTGCAGTACCGTTAATGCGAACAGTAAGTGGCCAAAAGGCATTCTCTTACCGTGGTACCAAAGTGTGGAACAAGTTTAACAATGATATCAAAGAGGCCCCCTCGGTATACTCTTTTAAATCAAGGTTGAGACAGTTGGGGTACGAAAATCTTTAATTTTGTATATTGCTTATTGTCGCCAGATGTATATATTTTTGTCTATTAATTTATTTGTAAATAGTTTATTAGATACTTTAATTTCAACAGGGCCAAATTGTAAAACAATATCCTTATTGAATTTGTACCCTGTATAAATATGTTTAAAATATGAAATACGAAATATAAGATATGTGGTAATCGACCACTTTTGAAAAAACCTAAAAAACAGAAGACCAAATACCTTGGTGTTCATGTTGACAATAGTCTAGATTGGAAAGAACATATTAAAACGGTATCCACCAAAGTATCACGAGCCATCGGATTTTTAAAACATGCAAAGAATATTCTCCCAATTGCTTCTTTGAAGACATTGTACTCGAGTATTGTGGAGCCCCATTTTCGATACTGCTGCTCTGTATGGGGTTGTTGTGGCACAACTGATATTGATCAGCTCCAAAAGCTTCAAAACAGAGCCGCCAGAATTGTAACGAACAGCCGCTTTGATGCTCCAAGTAGGCCTCTCATCGAGAGTCTTGGTTGGAAAACCGTTCGAGACCTTGTTGACCAGGATTCTAGACTGATGGTCTATAAATCTATTAATGGGCTTGCTCCGCAGTATATGAGCAATCTTTTCACAAGAAACTCCGCCTGCAGCTCTCGCAACCTTCGAAATACGAAAACAGACTTGAGGCTGCCAAAGAAAACATCCGCAAATGGGCAGAAATGTTTTTCTTATCGAGGTGCAAAACTATAGAACAGCCTCTCAGCTGAGATCAAACAGGCACCCTCCTTTGCCGTCTTCAAACAGAACATTCAATGGACTGGGGGACTTTTCTTGCGGTTGGGTGGCTGGCCGCGGCCCGCGGTCTCTGTGCTTGATTCGCTGCTGGATCGGCGATGGAGATCTATCTTGGGGTCTCCGTCGTCGGTTTGGCGGTGGTCGGGCGCGGGGACGGGGAGTGCCCTGGCTGCTTGATCGTTGGAGAAGTTTTCCCAATCTACTGGTTTTTATGTACATTTCTTTTAATTTAGCAAATTAGGTTTACTTTTTAGTTTTATATATATATTGTAAGTAGTTTTAAATGTTTTTAACCGATTATTTATTGTATTGTAAGTTTTTATGTGGAGGGCCCCTTGAAAACCACCCAATTGGGTGAAGGGCAACCCTCCTTAATATATTGAAATGAAATGAAATGAAAGAAGGGTAAATCATATTCGCTATAACTTTTAATTGGAGAAGATGGTTGTTGGCGTTATATTCTACCAGAGTTTACATAGTAGACATCCCCAGGGAAAGCCCCATGGCACAAGGGCCAGGTCTATAACGCGGACCCCGTGGACCACGCAGACTTCGCGGACCTCACGTCCGTGGGTTTGAGGGTCCGCATTTTAGGTTTTCTAAAAGGCCAAAACCTAAACCGTGGACCCAAAGTCCGCAAATATAAAATGCCCCTGCCTTTTTGGTTCTTTAATAAGGCAAAGCCTAAACCACGGATTAAAAGTCCACGAATATAAATTGTCTGCGATGTTGGTTTTAAGCCATTCTGTTGAACTCCGAGTTTGAGACATACCGTAAAAGCAGTCCTTGACTAAAAACGAGTTATATGTTATATCCAGTTGTGCTAAATTCGAGTACTAGTCGAAGAAGAGGTGTCATGTTTTTCTACAAGTGTCATTCTTGCATTCCCATATTTCTTTCACAAGAGCTCATATTTTCCGATTCGTTTCCATTGAGTTTGGCCTTCATCTGAGAATAGGATTAAAATCAGGTATTTTGCCATAGCGGTGCCGAGCCTGGTAAAATAGCATTGTACTTATCTCGACGATCCGCAGAATAGGTTTTTGCCTTTTGTCAAACTCGTCGGAACAAAATTCATATTAGGAAGGGGGCTGAACTAGATTCGAGCGCAGCAAGGAAATTATGAGGGTGCTCAGCACTGCAAAAGGGGAATTTTTCATTACCACGCCCCTCAAACGCTCCATTTGTGGAGAAATGTCTCACCTGTTGCCCAGAACTGCCAAATATATAGAACAAATATGGAACACATCGCCCACATAAAACACATCCCACACACATTACACAAATGAAGAACTTCCTGTAATATAGTGATCACGTGATGGACTTTTAGCACGTGACTTGACATTTAACAGTGAGGAATGCACGGAAGTGGTACGGGTTGTAAATATGAGCGCGGGAAGCATGATGGTGATTCAAATCTAAACATGCCTCGTTATTAGCCTACCCTACGGTCACCAAAATACCATATCTGGCGACGACGAGTAAAACGAGTGGAGAGCTGAATCAAGCCTCAACATGGCCATGCAGCCAAGTCTATACTTTCCATCCTTTGATGCAAGGGGAGATCCTTCCAGCACAGGACAAAGGTGGACTGAATACATCGAGTGCTTCGAAAATTTTCTCACTGCTATGGAAATCGACGACCCCAAACGTCAGCGTGCACTTTTATTACATTTCAGTGGAGAAGATGTCTATCGTATTTTCAAGACTTTGCCAGAAACTGGTGAGGCAAAAGATTACAAAAAAGCAGTTGAAAAACTAACTGGATACTTCAAACCAAAGAAGAATATCGAATTTGAACGATATACTTTTCGCCAAGCTAATCAACATGAAGCTGAAACACTAGCTGACTATCATACTCGATTGCAACAACTTGCCACGCATTGTGAGTTTCATGAGAAGGACGCAGAGGTGAAATCACAAATAATCTCAGGATGCTCGTCAAGAAGGGTTAGACGCAAAGCACTTCGTGAACCAGCACTTAAATTACAAGAGCTACTTGACTTTGGTCGTTCTTTAGAGATTTCGGAAGGCCAAGCTAGTGGAATAGAACATGCAACAACAGCCATGTCCGATCTACAAGTGAATAAAGTAAAATTTCATCCTAAGCCCCAAAGAGGCAGCACAAAGACAAGGTCGCTAGCACGTGTCAAGACATGTTTTAATTGCGGTGGATCATATCCTCATTCGCAAGAAAAACCTTGTCCAGCCAAAGGTAAACTCTGCAGAGCATGCAAGAAACCAAACCATTTCGAAAAAGTTTGCCGTTCAAAGGTCCAAGAAGGTAACAATCCTGCGAAAACAAAACAGGGAAAATCTAATCGTGCAGTACAAGCTGTTCAATGTGGAATAGACACTGACGAATCTACGTCACAGTCTTCAGAGACTTCCGATGATGAAATTGTATTTGGAGTACAAAATGCGCAAAAATGTGCTTCAAAGCCCCCAAAAGCTACAGTTAAAGTTGGAAATTGCAAAATTGATGTGATTGTTGACACTGGAGCCAGCATCAACATTCTTGATACACCCACTTTTAACAAGATCCTAGGACAGAATCCAAAATTACAACTGACGTCATCTACCAGCAAAGTATTTGCATATGCAGCAGACGTACCATTAGACATTGCTGGAAAATTCGAGACAGAAATAGAAACACGCCATCGAATAACGTTCGGGACTTTCTGTCGCAAGGAAATCAACAGGAAACCTTTTGAGTTTTCAAACAGCCACTGAGTTAAACTTGCTACATGTTAATATTGACAATGTTCAAGCAGAAACTCCTGCACAACATCCGTCATCGACCATTCATCCAACAGAAACATGCAGTGTACCAAGTGGCAATATGTCATCAAGGTTGATAAAAGAACACTCGCAATTATTTGTTGGTGTGGGAAAACTAAAGGACACGCAAATCAAACTTCATATTGACGAAAATGTTACTCCGATCGCCCAACCAGCTCGCCGAGTTCCTTTTCACATGCGCAAAGCCCTTGACAAAGCTCTCGACGAACTTGAAGATAACGATATAATTGAACCAGCCACTGGAGCAACTCCCTGGGTTAGTCCTCTTGTAGTATTCCCGAAACCGAACAATCCCGATGAGATACGAGTTTGTGTCGACATGCGCCGAGCAAATCAAGCGATTACACGAGAAAGACATCCAACGCCGACAGTAGATGAGATAATTCATGATCTTAATGGTGCAACTGTTTTTTCAAAGCTAGACCTAAACAAAGGATACCATCAACTTGAGTTGGACATCAACAGCCGAGGAATAACAACTTTTGCAACACATCGTGCAGGATGGGTGCACCAAAAGCATAAAATCAATTTATTCTGAGTTCCAATTTGAGCAGCAAATAAATGAATATACTACGGTAGCTGCGCTAGAGAAAGATGGTGCTTCACACACTTCTAAGACTCTTATTGATCACTTTGCCACCAATCGCCCAAATTACATTTTGAGAGCGAGCGTGCTAAAATTAGGAATGGTCGATAATTACCTTATCTTTGCAGTTAGAAAACTAAATGCAAAGCGACTTTTAGATAAGCAAGTGAAAATAGTCGAAACACGTAACCTTAGAAACTATGATAAGCAGCTATTCCTGGACGAGTTGTCAGCCATTGACTGGAACGAGATGCTTTCCCCAATTAATGGCGACCCTGATCTCATGGCTTCGGTCTTTAATAGTGTTATCTCATCTCTTCTGGAGGTGCATGCACCATTAAAGCGCAGAAAAATAACAAGCCATCACGCTCCTTGGATTACTGTAGAAATAAAAGACCTGATGAAGGAACGTGATCTAGCAAAAAAGAGGTCCGAGAAAGATGCTTCCTATTGGCCAGACTATAAGAAGTTACGGAATAAAGTCACTTCTGAACTACGTGCCAGGGTACAGGAATACTACTACAACCTTATTGATGAAACCCAAAACAATCCGAAAGCTATGTGGAAAACAATAAATAAGGTTTTACATAAGAACTCAAATCAAACTGTAACTCAAAACATCATTTTTGAAGGTACAGAACTAAAATCAGCTTCACAAATTTCAGAAGCTTTCAACAAACATTTTACGACGGTTGGACCTAAGTTAGCGGAGAAAATAGAAACTCAGCCTTCCGATGACCCTCTTAAGTACCTTGGAGATAAAACCGGAGGAACCAAATTTAAGCTACAGCCAGTAAATGTAGGGTATGTAGAACGTGCTATAAAAGCTCTGGATAACTCGAAGTCTCCAGGTGCTGACAGAATCCCCGTCAAAATACTTAAAGATGCCATAAACTTAGTTTCGAAACCACTGACACTGATATACAATGCATCTTTAGAACGGGGTATTTTCCCCCGGATCTGGAAATTAGCCAGAGTAACACCTATTCATAAGGCGGGCACAAAAACAGATGTAAACAACTACCGGCCTATTTCAGTGTTATCAGTTGTGTCAAGAATTTTAGAAAAGATTGTACACGACCAACTAATGGAGTTTCTAAAGGAACAAAATAGGCTTTGTTTAAACCAGTCTGCGTTCCAAAAACTACACAGTACACTGACATGTCTATTGAATGTTATAGACCCGCGGTTCAAGAACTCTGATGAGGGGAAAATAAACTTGAGTATATTCCTTGATCTCAAGAAAGCATTCGATACCGTTGACCATAAAATCCTATTGTCGAAATTGCGAGAGTATGGTGCTGAAGGTGCTTCCCACAGCTGGTTCACTTCTTATCTGACCAATAGGGAGCAGTTCTGTTATTTTGACGGATCCACTTCCAGCAAAAGCAGCATTGAGTGTGGTATTCCGCAAGGCTCGTGTTTGGGACCCTTACTCTTCATACTATACATTAATGATTTTGAGAATTGTCTAAAAAGCACGATCCCAAATATGTATGCTGATGATACATGTGTGAATATCGCATCAGAAAACCTGAATGAACTTCTAACAGATTTGAAAAACGAGCTGGAAAATGTATCGAATTGGATGAGGATTAATAAACTTAGTTTGAATGCCAGTAAAAGTGAATATATGGTTATAGGCCACAGGCGACAACTAACTAAGATAGGTAATGATTTGCCAGATCTTGTCCTCAATAATGAAGTTATCAAAAGGGTTGACAAGACAAAATACCTAGGGATCAACATCGACGAAAGCCTTAATTGGAAAGAGCAGTACAAAGCTATCAAAAACAAGCTGAAAGGGGGCTTGAGCTCCTAAAGAAAGCTGAAAAACATCCTTCCGCAAAGGAAACTTGATCAAGTTTACAAAGCTCTCTTTGAAAGCCATCTTCGCTATGGCAACATTGTTTGGAGTACTCTTTCCAACACCAAACTATCCCAATTGCAACGATTACAGACAAGGGCAAAGAAGCTAATAGCGAATGCCAAGTATAAGGACGGATGGACTTGCAAATGGCTCTCTGTAAAGTCATTGATCTCCTTTGACCAAGGAGTCATGACATATAAAATCTTGCATGACCTCTGTCCCGAAAATCTTCGCCATAAGTTCACTGAAAGATCCATGATTTCAGAGTATAGAACCAGAAACCATGGAGATCTCCAAATTCCTAAAGTTAGGTTAGAATATGCAAAGCGAAGTTTCTACTTCTCTGGTGTCAAAAACTGGAATGATATCCCTGATAACATTCGAGAAAGAGACTCAATCGCTCGTTTTAGAACAGGTCTTAGAGATTATCTTTTGAACCTTTCACAGGACCCAAACACGACCCCTTGGTAGAGCAGCAATATTCCAATTTTTTCTTTTTTCTTTTCTCATATTATTTTATAGAAATATTGTTAATAGGATATTAATTTGCTGAAAGGATCTCGTGTGTTTTAAACAATGATAAAATGAAATGAAAAATGAAAATCGTGGACTTTATCGGTATCAACGACTTGCATTCGGAATTTCTTCCGCTGCCGAAGTCTTTCAGTATCAAATTCAAACAGCTCTCGCTGGGATTCCTGGTTGTCGCAATCTCAGTGACGACATAATCGTATTTGGTAAAACGCAACAAGAACACGACCAAGCCCTTCGCAATGTTTTTCAGAGGCTCAGTGAGAAAGGACTCACGTTGAACAAGAGAAAATGCACATTTAACAAAGCCAATCTTAATTTTTATGGCTATGCATTTTCAGCTGAAGGCATGAAAGCTGAAGAGAAGAAAGTTCAAGCTATCAAAGAAACAGCGACTCCGAAGACCGTTTCTGACCTTCGTTCTTTTCTCGGACTAGTGAATTACGTTTCTCGTTTTATCAAAGATTTCGCTACGATCGCCGCGCCGCTTCGGGATTTAACGAAAAAATCAACCAAATGGACCTGGACTGATCAACATCAAGCTGCGTTTGACAGTCTGAAAGAAGCACTGACAAGCAAATCTGTCGTTGCTTATTTCGACCCGAAGAAATCAACAGAAATTATTGTCGATGCCAGTCCAGTTGGATTAGGAGCTATTTTAACACAGAAAACAGTGAGATCAGATGGCACAGTTCATGCAAAAGTTTGTGCTTATGCAAGTCGCGCATTATCTGATGTAGAACGTCGATATTCGCAAACAGAAAAGGAGGCCCTCGCAATCGTTTGGGCTTGTGAAAAGTTTCATCTTTACATTTATGGACCTCAATTCAACATCGTGACTGATCATAAAGCTTTGGAGATCATATTTAACAATCCAAACTCACGACGCTATCCATTGCGGCAAAGTAAACAAACTGACTTTTATTTTGGACAGTGATATGGACACGTACAAAAAAAAAAACAAAAAAAAAAATTTTAAATATTGTGAGTAAAATTTGAAACGAATTTTGAAAGAAGAAAGAGTGATGTAATATAGTGATCACGTGATGGACTTTTAGCACGTGACTTGACATTTAACAGTGAGGAATGCACGAAAGTGGTACGGGTTGTAAATATGAGCACGGGAAGCATGATGGTGATTCAAATCTAAACATGCCTCGTTATTAGCCTACCCTACGGTCACCAAAATACCATACTTCCAACAGGTCCTTTAGCAACCTCGAGCGCAGGGTAACAATGGGGGCCGGCCAGGGTATCATTTGTGCTGAAGAGGTGAGGCTGAAGACAACGATAGCCCTGCAATCGTGGTTGATCCTTTAGACATTTTTATCGCAAAGATGACCAAACGTGCTTTACATAAAACAGTGACGGTAAATTTTTCAGACGACATAAAACGGATCTCCGGGACTAACCAGGCATTGGTAACAAGCCAATTCGTTTCGATGTGTTTCTTTTTAGTCCAGGACTCCTTTTAAGGAGAAAAGCAGGAAAAGTAAGGATCTTCATGACTCAAGCTCAGAGTTCTGCACAATGGGCTTAAAACCATCATCGCAGACAGTTTGTGTCGACGGACTTCAGGTTTTGGAAACCAAAAACACAGACATTTTTGGGTCCGCAGTTTAGGTTTTGACCTATTTTAAAACCTAAAGCGCAGAATCTCAAACCATGGACGTAAGGTCCGCGGTTTAGGTATTGGCCTATATGAAAACCTAAGCGGACCCTCAAAACCACGGACGTGAGGTCCGCAAAGTCCGCGTGGTCGGCATATGCATATGACCGATCTAACGACTAAAATTTGGCCACATTTCGCAATCCGACGTTAAAACCAACACAATTTGTGCATATCAATACAAAATATGCCGTAAATTCAATAATTTCTGTTGGAATTTATGTTTTAACATCAAAAATTCATGTTTTTATGCATTATTTCTCCTCAAAACCCTCAAAAACTAGTCATCTATCTTTTATTTTATTTGCCGCTAAAGCAGTTTGCCTTGGTACTGTCTTGATGATTAGACACACCAAAATAAAGTACCAGGCACATTTAATGACATTTTGAAAAAAACTTCTCAAATTATCCATTGGCCCCCCCCCTAATTTTCAAAATCTCTGAGAGAGACATTGATATAACTTTATGTCGTTTTGAGAGGGCTTCATTGGTGAGGATCAAAACCCTATATGATGGGCTCATTCAAAAATCCGTTTTCTTTTGGAAAACGCACGAGGAAGATTTTAAGTTTTCATACTGAGTTGAAAAAGACAAGTTTTTTCCTGAATTTACCTCCTTTTCCCTTCGAGAACTTGTTTCCATATTATGAGTATCATAGAAATGATTGCTAATTGGATTTCATTTGTAGGTCTCAACAATCTATCTATTCAACTTGGTAGTTGGTGCTGGTGCTTTGGCCCTCCCTCTTGCATTTGCAATGACTGGATGGGTGTTAGGCATTATTGCAATCATTGTACTTGCCACTATGAGGTGAGACATTTCTATATTATTCTAAAGAAATTGTACGTAGGGAGAGGTGTTCAAAAATGTTTTATACGAAAGAGCCAGAAAGGGGCTTCCGCTTTAGAAATTTCATTGCATCAATTGTACTTCACTGATTTGAATGATCCTAATTCCTGTCAAAAGCCGAAAGAACCTAGCTAAGTAGTTTTTTACGATTTTCCCGCGTTTATGTGAGCACTGAAAATGTAGGTAAATTGGACTTTAGGAAAATTTCTTGGTTAAGAAATCCCTGAAAATGGGCCTTGATCGAATTGTGAGGTTATCCCTCGTAGGAGCTGTACGAAGCAGATTTCCCTACAGATATTGAAGACTTTTAATTCCATGGCATTATATGTGCAGACGATATCTCTCACCCATGAAAGATGTTACTAATTTTATTCCTGTAGGCTGAGTTTCCTCGTGCGATTTGATAAAGCGTTTCATGTCCTTTGTAACCATGAAATTTTCGTGACGTTGAATTTTGTCATCTCCAAGAGTCTTCGATACACGAGACAAATACCAAAGATACTTCAACCTCTCCACAATGAAGGATATTTGGATTCATTCCAATTCATAAAGAATGGAAGACCATTGGTGCCAATTGTATAACGGGGCAATTTTAACACTGGCTCTCTCGCCAAGCAAAAGCAAGGAAATAATCTAATATCTGCACAGAACGTGCCCGTTTCAAACTACTCTGCACTTCTTGAGATACATGAATGTTCATCCAAGTTTGCAAAATGAGGGTAGAGCATGTTTTGACAACGAAAGTAGCAAGTGGTATTATATTGTGTTTACTTTTCGACAGCGAAAGGTATAAGCCTTGATCAACTGATTAGCACATAAGACAGAGTTGAGCTCTCTTGTAAAACAGTTTAGTTTCAGATCTCGTGTTCATTGTGGAATCTAAGAGAAGTTGATATTTTGTGAATTCTCATGAAGGTCTCAAGGGACAAGAAACGGAAGGTCGTGAAATTGCTGGCAACATTAAAGAAATGATACCAGTGGCGGAGCCACGGGGGGAATGGGGGACTAGTCCCCCCACTTTTTCCCAAGGATCGTCTTTGAGATTCGTGCAAATTTGATGAGAAAATCTGGGGGGGGGAGTGCATTTTCTAAACGGTCAGAAGCAGCAGAAGCAGATTTTGTGTGCAGCCGTTTAAATTTACCGACCCGACCTCCACAGTCAGGCGTGCCATGATTCACATGAGAAGAATGCAATAATCATGAGACAAGAATATAATTATCGTAAGAATAAGACAAAGCAACTGCACGGCCATTTTAACATTTTAATACAATTTACTCTACTCATGATTGTTTTGTCACCTTATTGATGGATTTCGCAGATTACTCTTACTCTCTACCATCCTTCGATTTACAGTGCTGACGTAAAAGACGTGACGTTTCTTGCTTTCAATGGCGACTTAATTTATTGCCCTTACCATGCTCAGTGCAATTGGATGGGGGCGACGTTACATTGCGAGAGAAATGTGAGTTAGGCCTTGGAAGAGGTTTTAAAACGTGCTCTAAACATTTACAATTCTTATCAAGAATATAGGAGTCACCCCCTGCCTCTTTTCTGGGTGGGAATGTGGGGGAAATAATAATATCGTAGCCATGACTTTCATATAAAGCAAGCCAGGCCAGAAATAATCATTTTCACTCTTTCGACGTGACGATGAGCAAAATGGCCTGTTCCTTCGCTCGTGATCCTTCTACTGAAAAGTTATTAACATCAACAATGTCCTCGCAATGGGACCTATAAGACCGGTTACTGACTTCCCTAAATCCGATATTTCCGGGAAGGATTACAGGTTTCAGCAGAGATTGTATGAGCAATATGACTGGCTGGAGTACTCAGTGGAAAAAGATGCAATATTTTGTTTTTACTGCCGTATCTTCGGGTCTCAAGGTAAGTTTCTTATATCTTTTATTTTTTAATTTGATCAGTTTCTCCTTATCATGGAATTGGAAGCTACATTTATTCGAACTGAAATAAGATTACAACAAACAACAAAATTTCTACTAACTGGTTTCATTGGACAGAAAAGAAGAAAATGCTGCTTTAAACGAATTAACATAAATTCCTATAGACTTTGAACGCAACACAAGATGATGACAGCAAAAACCTTTCATTATGATAGGACTGCCAAACAAAGCGAGAAAAATCAGTTAATATGTATCAATGTCCATGAGAACGCTACAATGATATGAACCCTTTTATTTCGGTTGGTTGCTCTGAGAAAATCTTTACCGAGGATGGTTTCCGAAACTGGAAAAAGGCAACTGGGGCGACTGGCCGCTTGGAGAAACATGTAAAGTCGAGGGCTCATCAGTTAAGCAGGGAAAAGGCAATTTTCAGAAAAGCAAGCATACCCATAAATGTCCAACTTTCCAATGCAGAGGCAGCACGTATGTCAAAGATTGAAGCTGAGAAGGAGGAAAACCGGAAGATTGTGGAGGTGATATTTGATGTTGTCCGTCATATCAGCCTTCAAAACGAGGCCTTCAGAGGGCATGATGAAAAGGCTGCGTCCGAGAATCAAGGGAAGTTCTTGGAAGAGATTAAGTTTTTAGCAAAGTATCATGCCCCCCTAGAGAAATGGCTAGACAGTCACCCTGGAAATGTTTCGTGGCTTGGACACGACATCCAAAATGAAATGGTCGACATTGTTTCTCAAAACGTTGTGGAGACAATCAAAGAGGAGATACTGCAGAGCAAGTACTATTCAGTTGAATGTGACGAAGTCACGGGTCATAAAAAGTCGTATATGTCCATCATTATACGTTACGTCTTTCAGAATGCCATTCAGGAAAGGGTTGTTGGCTTGAAAAATGTATTGAGCTTGCAAGGCAAGTCATTGGCCGACGTCATAGTTGAAGAGCTGAATAAATTGCAGATTCCTTTGCGAAATATGATTGGCAAGGGCTTTGACGGTGCAAGCAATATGTCTGGTAAAGACAATGGGGTGCAGCAACATCTCAATGAGGCTGGGGCTACCCTTTCTTTGTACTTCCACTGTTTTGCACATTGCCTCAATTTAGTCCTTGGGAAGACTGCAGAAGCACTGCCACCTGTCAAAGATGTTTTTAACACAATTGGCTCTATTTATAGAGTCATGGAAGGTTCCCCTCAACGCACAGCCATCTTTGAGAAGATGCTGAAGGAATTTGCCATTTCCGAAGGAAGGACGGCTCTTCGCTCTGTATCAGACACTCGCTGGACTTCTAGGGTAGACAATCTTTCTGCCACTGCAAATACCTTGCAAGCGTTGATAGCAGCGTTGACGGAGTTAGAGCCAAAAGAAGCAGCTTGTGCTGGTTTCTTAACCCAAGTGAATTTCTTTGAATTTGTGCTGAAGCTGATCGTTCTCAAGGAAGTCTTTGAGCTGTCCAAGTATGCATCAGAATACCTTCAAAGGGCAGACATGGATATGGTCACAGCGGTAGATGCGGTAAAGACCTTGGTTCGACAAATCACCACTCTTCGAGAGGAAGACGCATTTTGAAGATGTGGTTCGAAAAGCTAAGTTCCATGCAGCCAAATGTGGCATAAGTGATAGCTTTAGTCAAGCAAGCAAACGGCGCCGAAGACTGCCAGAGCGCTTGGAAGATGGGCAGACACTGCTGGATGCTACATTCAGTCACAGAGTTGCAACTTCAACTCCATTGGAGCCAAGTCAGTTGGCAACAGCGGCGGACATATTTCGTCGAGAATTTTACTACCCCTTCTTGGATCTGATGTTGAACGAGCTTGGGAAGAGGTTCTCCTTCGAATCATGTGAAGTTATGATGCAGCTGTCTGCTTTTAATCCAGCAAACTGGGAAACCGACTAACAAGACAAAGTCAGCGAATTTGCAAGACGCTATGGTATCCCTGCAGAGGCAACCTGCCAGGAATACACGCTTCTACGAGAATCACAGTATTTCAAGCGTCTGCCGTTAGAAATGGAAGAAAGGAGAAAGAAGGGCTTGAAGAATCCTTGTTTGCCATTGATTCTCAAAATGTTTCAACAAAGTGATCTTGAGAATCTGTATCCAAATCTTCATTTGGCAATAAGAATTGCCTCGTGCATCCCCGTAACGATAGCATCGTGTGAAAGATGCCACAGCAAAGTCAAACTTATTAACACTTATCTTCGAGCTACGATGACTGAAGATCGACTAGAAAATCTTGTGTTGATAAGCAGCGAAAGGGATATTTCGAAAGCAATCGATCTACAAATCCTTCGAAAGCAATTTGCTCTCAAACCGAGGAAACTAAGCTTGTAACGTAACTATTCAGGAGAACAACGCCATCTATTTTGAACTTTAACTATTGGATTGTAAGAAACTTTAAGAATTCTGCAAGGACGTTCCTGAACAATTCAAAACTTGAACAGCTCCTTGTATTAGGTTTACGATAAAGTGCCCCATTTGACCGTTTTACACGTATATATTTCTGTGGTGTTACGCATCATCTGATCTTTAATTTTACGAAAAACTTCATAGTTTCCAACTTCAAAATTGACGTGTCGAGTGGTACACATCATGCAGACCGCACTGTTCTGATAACGTTGGTAATGGATGGTATATTAAAGAGTGTTATCTGGAAGAAAAAGGGGCGTTACCTACGAGAAAAAAAGGGCGTTACCTTGAAGAAAAAGGGCGTGGCCCCTAAAATTTTTCCGGGGGCTCCGCCCCCGGACCCCCGCGCTCTCAGTCCCCTCACTTTTTGGCGGCTGGCGCCGCCACTGAATGATACTATACTGCAACAAGCGCGTCAAGGATGTCTATTGATACTTAGATATAGCATTTCCAAGAGTTCAATCTTCAATTCTTTGTGAATGGAAGCATTGGTGCACTTCAGTGTAAAAAGTGATACACAAGCTTGTCTGAAGCTTTCCAACAGGTACCCTTTTCACTCAGAAATGACTCCGAAGTTGGGCCCTATTCACTTATCGCAATGCTTCAGACATGTATACCCCTACCCTTGAGAATCACTGAAAAGCCCTGCAGACTATTTCCTTTAGATATCACTAAAGTAAGCAGCGAAATACCCAATGCATTTCCAACCACTCAAAATGGAACAGAACATTTGTATAGTTGCTCAGTTCAACAGAACATAAACACTAACATATATCATTTCCATTACACATCCATACATTCCATATACTGGCGCAAAAATATAGTTGAAGCCATATTTTATGGTTTGGTTTCAGTCATCTACCCTACAAACTTAATGGTCTAAATTCTTTTTGATTAATGCTGGTTTTGTGCAGACTAGGTTTCTGGCTGTATATGGAAGCCACCAAGATTTTTTCAATGTTGACCGAAGCACAACGGTCTTAAAGGAAAGTAAATTGCATCTCTTTTACAGCACGAATAGTTCACTTTATTTTAAAGAAAATTTTGCCCTTATTATTTTATCATATGTACAGTTTCCTAAAATATATCACAAACGAGATCTGTAAGGTTTAGGCGTGAGCTAGCTGCTAGGGCCTACCTTACCTATATACCCTCTTGTGCCTGAAGAAAATGATAATTGAAATGGCAAATGACTGGGGCCAAATGACAGCTTACCACTACCAATTCACATGCAGACGCATCAGCAAAGTGATTTTTTTCAATTTCTCCATCATTCACGGTGTGAGTTTAGGTTCTTACGTTCCGGCTCCTTTCTTCTGAATGTTCTAAAATTTTCCCAAGTTTTTAGCAAGCCTCGGATTGCAAAAGAGGCGCGTATTATTGATATTATTATTATTATTATTATTATTATTATTATTATTATTATTATTATTATTATTATTATTATTATTTATTATTATTATTGTTTTTATTTTTATAATTATCATTATTTCACATTCACCACAGCTTTTGATGTTAATGCTGGTTATGTAAAGTTCTTCATCAGGTGCAAGCACTTAAGATAAAGACTTGTCCTTCTCTCTTCTTCAAATTTCGTAATCATAAAACTTTTCGTAGGATCCCAGCAGTTCCCAGCAGTGCTGATTTTTGCCATATCATAAAGTCATTCCTTATGCCCAGTTTGTCAGCAATTGAATGTAGTCTCTTTGGGATTGACCCAAGGGCTGCGATGACTATTGGTATAACGAACGTCTTCTTGTTCAGCATCCGTGAAAGCTCTACCTTCAACTAAGAATATTTACTTATTTTCTGAAACTCCTTCCTATCTATTTTATAATCCGCTGGTACTGCAATGTCAATAATGAAGCATTCATTAGTTTCTTTGTTGATCAAAAGAATATCAGGCCTCCTGTGCTCAATACCTCTGTCCGTTTGCATATCCAAATCCCACAAGATCTTAACTTTCTCGCTTTCCAAAGCTTTATCAATTCTGTGTTGGTACCACTTATCACTGACATTGAAACAAAACTTTTTGCATAGATTCCAATGCAGATTGCTGCAAATTTTATCATGGCGGCGCTTGTACTCTCTTTGAGCAAGCATCTTGCAAGAGCTGATGATATGGCTCACATTCTCCTCTTTTTCCCCAAACAATCGACACAGCGAATATTAATGCAAGCATTTATGTGTTTTTTACGGAATTTGTGTTTAAGGCCTGCTCCTGGGCTGCCATTAGCAAACTCTCTGTCTCCCTTTTTAAATCTCCATTTTTCAGCCAAGCCCACGATTCTTCTGTTTTTAGATCTCTGGTTGCTCTCTCAAATTGACCATGCAGTGGCATTTCTATCAGTGCGTCATGTTTCTCTTTCTGAATCCTTGAGTTATACTCATTCTTCCCCTCTATGTCATCAGGCTGTAATGGTACCTCCTTTGCCACAAAGCTTAAATTTCCTCTTTGCTGTTAGCAATATACTCGTCTAGGTTTCGAACTTCACTGGCCACACACTCCTCTATTCTAATAAGCCCTCTCCTTCCGTTTTTTCTCTTCATGTACAGCCTAATGACATTTGACTTAGGATTTAGCGCGCTGTGTTCAAACATCAGCTTCCTGGTTAACCTGTCAAGTTCTCTGACTTCACTTGTCCAGTCAATCAAAGCTGCGCTGTATCGAACTACTGCCACTGCTCAACTATTTATTGCCGTGATCAAATTTGGAGAGTTCAGCTTACTTTTCAATAAGAGCTTGAGTCTTGTCAGAAAGGTCTCTGTCACCTTTGCTTGCATGTCACATTATTATTAGCTTATGGGCTTGGTCTAAACAAGCAGCATGACGTGCAAATTAAGCGGCACGGTGGAGCTTCAACTGAGGATATCAAAGATCATATCAAACCTGTCTTGCGAAAGAAGCCAAACCTGATAATAGTACATGCAGGTACAAATGATTTGACAAATGACAAAGTAAATACCATTGATAATTGGAATGAGATCATCGAATCTGCCAAAAGAGAGTCTCCTGACACAGAAATTGTTTTCTCCACCCTTACGATCCGTAAAGATAGACCTGGTATGCCGAAGAGAGTAAAAGCGTTAAACAGCAAGATCAGAGAATTCTGCGAGAAGAACAACGTTAAAGTAATTTCGAACGCAAATCTGGATGAGAGCTGTCTCAGTGCCAAGAAACTGCATCTGAATCAACGAGGTAACTCTGTACTAGCGAGAAACTTTCTAAATTTTATCAGCAATTATTGAACTGAAGAAATTGAAATAAGGTCAGCAGCCTAAACATCAGACTTAAAAGGACGTACTTTTCTAATAAGATCAGCGAAAGTGAAGGCAACTTGAAAGAAACTTGGAATGCTATCAATCAACTAATCAATAAACGTTCCAAGACCACCAATATTAGCTCTCTGACAGTTGAAGATAAGAGTATCACCAAAAATAATGAAATTGCTGATACCATGAATGACTTTTTTTGCAACATTGGAGAAAAGTTAAGTTCAAATATACCGGACACAGTTAATCCCCTTATGAATGGAGATTATTCGGCTAACAGTGATTCTGCACGTTTTGAATTTAGAATGATCAGCCCTGACGATCTGGTCAATGTGATGGCAAAGTTTAAAAAATCCAATGGCTTTGGTGTTGATGGCATCTCAAGTTTCTTTCTCAAGATTGGGATGCCTATTCTTGCACCAGTATTATGTGATATATTTAATTGGTCGCTAGCATCAGGAACTTTTCCACAAAACTGGAAGATTGCAAGGGTTTCGCCTATCTACAAGAAATGGCAATATAGAAGACAGATCTAACTAGAGGCCTATCTCTGTACTTCCTGTTATCTCACGTTTGTTTGAGAAGATTATCTTTGATCAAATGTATAAGTACTTTGTTGCAAATGAATTATTCTTCTCAGACCAATCGGGATTCAGGGCTTAGCACTCTGTACTGACATGCTTGCTGATTTGTACCAATGATTGGTACATGAACTTTGACAAAGGCCTCTATGCGGGGGTTGTGTTTATTGACTTGAAGAAAGCGTTCGATACTGTTGATCACGATATTCTGATTGCGAAGCTATGTCATTATGGAGTTGCCGGCAAGGAGCTCGATTGGTTTAAATCATATATGAGCAATCGAAAACAATGTTGCAAGGTAAACGGCCATGTTTCTAAACTACAATATATCAAATGTGGAGTACCTCAGGGCTCTTGCCAAGGTCCATTCCTATCTTTGATATACGTTAATGACTTGCCGTTTGCCTTGGACAGAACTAAGGCCGCAATGTATGCGGATGATACGAGCGTTTCTTACTCCTCGAGATCTGTTACTGATCTGACCCAAGTCATAAATACTGATCTTGACAGCATCCGCTTATGGTTAGAAGGTAATAAACTTTCTCTGAATGTTACCAAAACACAAAGCATGATTCTGGGCTCTGGAGTACGATTGCGGACTCTTGGACTTAACGATGATATGGCTAGTCCCGACTTTCAAATCAATGAGGATAGGATAGCCTTTAAAAGTAATGTGAAATATCTTGGCGTACAAATTGATCCCCAACTAAGTTGGAAAGAACATATCACTGTCGCACTCAGTAAGATATCACGAGGAGTAGGAATGCTGAAGTATTCCAAGAAATTTCTGTCTTTAGAGACTGTCCAGAAAATGTATTTAGGCATAGTAGAACCACATATTAGATATTGTTGCTCGGTCTGGGGTTGCTCTGGCGATGCAATCCTTCAAAAGCTCCAAAAGATAAGGAATCGAGCTGCTCGCATCGTTACAAACAGTCCTTTTGACAAAGCATCATTGCCCTTGATTTCTCAACTTGGGTGGCTTAACATAAGAGAAATGATTGATTTCGAAACTGCTACCATGGTCTATAAATCGCTCCATGGACTAGCTCCTCCTTACATGCAAGATATGTTTCACAAACTGTCTGATTGTAGGAAACGAGTCCTACGGAGTACTGAAACAGATCTTGAGATTCCACGATATAAGACATCTAATGGACAACGTAGCTTTTCGTATCGCGGAGTTACTGTTTGGAACCAATTGAGCCCCGAAATCAAAACTGCCCCATCACTGGCGATTTTCAAAAACAGACTCAAGACCTTTTTGAAAGATCATAGGTGTATCCCCGGATGAGGGCTATTACATCGAAACCAGTAGTTTTTGGTCAATTTTCTTTTCTTTTCCCTTCAAATTGAGGTTTGTTTTCCTTTGACCTTATTGTAGAGTTTATATCATAGATACATCCTGTAATTAGGTTAGATTTTATCTTTTTCTTTAAGCAGGGCACATTGTAAAACAGTTTTCTTAAACACAAACTGAATGTATTACCCTGGATAAATGATTAAAAATGAAAAAAAAATGAAATTATTGTAATTATAATAATAATTATTATATTATTGTCAAAATTGTTTCTGTTGCTTTTTCTTGAATCGTCTATACTGCTGGCTAATGCCTAGGCAGACTATTTTTGTTACTATTATTTCTTTTACTAATTTTTTTCTTTTCTGAGATGACATTTCAGTTTTTTCATAGTTCCATTTTCTTTCGTGAAAAGTTTTAACAATCTCGCAGTTTTGGCAGAGTACCCATTTTTGACATTGTTCGATTACTAATTTTGCCTCCTTCGCTCCTTCACATGTGTCTCTTGATTGGACACTCCAATTGCTTGCTGTAACAGCCTAGAAAGTCAAATACAACATTGATTTGATCTATTTCGTATCCACGATTTAACCGTTCCAGTGACTTTCTCATTTCAGAATACTTGTCCTGTTTTTCTTGCTCTCTCTTGGTAATACATCCGGGTGCACATATTGTCCCCTCTATCAAACTGATCTTTTTTCCTTCTTTGTCAAATATCAGCATATCGGGCTTAATGGCATTGTTGCTTGGTCTTCTGTCTAAATGTATCGGTATGTCCCACATAATCTTAGCATGATCATTTTCGATGCTTGCAAGAGATAGTGCTTGCTTGTACCATGGAACTCCACGATTACTTCCATCAAATTCAAACTTTGCTCGCATTAGATGATAAATAGGTCTTAACAGTCTATCGTGTCGTTCTTTGTAGAGTGTGTGCGCTAGTGCTGTGCAGGAGCACAGCAAATCAACGACTGTTTCTTCTGCTTGCTTACATAGACTGCATGCTGTATTTGCAGTTTCCATCTTTAACTTATACTTTGAATATGCTTTGGTAGGTAGTAACTGTTGCCTTATTGATTCATTTGTCGATATAACTACATCTGGGATGTTTTTCCAGCTTTGAAATATGTTTCTACTGTTCTTTGATATTTCATCACTATCTAGTATTGATATCGTGTAGAATCCTAACCAAGGTTGGTTTCTAACTCTTTCTTCATATAGTCGTTGGAGGATACTTCCTAGTCTTCGTTGGATTAGTTCATAGTTGTCATTTTTTATCTCCACTCTTTCCTGTTCATACTTAAATTCAGACTTTTCCTCTAAAAAGCTCAAGTCAGCTTTGAAATGTTCTTTTGCGTACCTTGTTGCTTCGACAAAGGTTGACTTGAAGTTCTGTTTGCTTTTGTAATGTTGAAACGAGCGTACCAGCTTCATTCTAGAATCTTTGCTTATGTTAATGTGATGTGCCACTTTAATTTTTGAGATCTTATAGGTATCCTCCACAGACTTGAAGCCCCTTCCACTACACTTCTGTGGTAAATAGAGTAGTGCTGCTGATTCTGAGATGTGTTTTCCTTTATGCATCTCGACTACCTTTCTGCTTTTCCTATCAAGATTTTGAATATCTGCTATCAACCAGTCACTTGTCCCCATGAAGTATTCTAATGAAGGCATAGCGAAGACAATGCTAGCTGTCAGTTTTCTTGGTACTGACAGGGGTGATGACCATATATCATTCAATCTTCGTAGATACTCTTTTTCTGCTTGTTGGAACGTGAACATGTCTAGCTATTCGAAATTTTCATACTTTCCAAGGATTTTATACTTGTCACTAGATTCCATAACTGAGATTGAATCCTTTGCTCCTATTGGTAAATCTTCACTCTTTGATACTTTCCCTCTAACTATATGCAAAGAAGCACACTTTTCCAGGCCCCAGGACATCCCAATATTTTCGTACATTTCCTTAACTTTCTTTGTCACGACTGATATTTTGTTCTCTGATTTTGCATAGAGTTTTAAATCGTCAGCGAACAATAGGTGTGTTATTTTCATTATCCTGTCGTGCGTCAGTTGGTAACCCTCTTGTCCTCTAATTGCCCAAGCTATTGGGTCAAGACATAGTATAAAAAGCTTGACCACAAAGCTGTCTCCTTGCAATATGCCTCTCTTGACATTTATTGGCTCTAATTGTTCCTTTCCATTTACTGTTATTATTATTGTTATTATTATTGATAAACTAAAACCTCACCAAAATTTAACAGAAAAAAAGAAAAGAAAAACGAGACTGCTAAAATTCCAAACGTTTCGATCTAAAATCTTCCTCAGTCAACTGAGGTCTGAGGACTGAGGAAGATTTTAGATCGAAACGTTTGGAATTTTAGCAGTCTCGTTTTTCTATTATCATTATTGTTATTATTATTGTTCCTCATAGCTCGGTGATGATGTTATGCCGGTGTTCTTCTTGGGAGCAGGCTGCAACCAGCAGCTTTAGGTCTCAAGAATCTTTCTCAGTATTCTTGCAGTGCCCCAAACTGCGCTGTGCTACTCTTCACACTAATCTTCTTCATCCAGCCTTCCAAGTCCTTTGACACAATTCCTAAAGCTCCAACAATGATTGGGACTATTTCAATATGTGAGCATTTCCATATTTTCTTCAATTCTCTCTTGAGGTCTGAATAATGCTCAATTTTCTCTTGTTCTTTCTCTACCACTCGCTTGTCACCAGGAGATGCTATATCAATGATGAAACACCATCCAGAATCCTTTCCAAAACCAGGATGTCAGGACGGCGATGTTCAATGTAATGATCTGTCTGTATATTAAAATCCCACAAAATTCGCACGCTTTCATTCTCAATGACGCTCTCTGGTTGGTGATTGTACTATTTTACTCCCTGAGCCAGGTCATATCTCTCACAAAGTTGGAGGTGGATGATTTTTGCAATATTGTCATGTCTGTTCTTGCAATCTCGTTGCGCCAGTTTTTTGCATTCTGCAATTAGATGACTAACTGATTCTTCCCTTTCGCTACACATTCTGCACTTGTCACCTATGTCCTGTTTATCAATATGCTCCTTAATCCAATTTTTTCGCAGAGCTTGTTCTTGGGCAGCAAATATCATTCCTTCTGTTTCTTTTTTCAAGAACCCTTTCCTTATCCAGTCCCAAGACGACTCATCCTTTATATCATCTATTTCTCTGATCAATTTTCCATGTAAACTCTTTTCTCTCCATCTTTTGTGCCTCTCCTCTTTTCTTGTCTTCTTCGTATCCTGATCGCATGTTTGCCTTGTCAGTACATGCTCTTTGCTAACGGCCTGGAGAAGCAGCTCGTCTGATGCACTGACATATTTAGCTAAACTTTCCACTTCAATCTGCACACAATCTTCTACATCTAGCAGGCCCCTTCCTCCTTCTTTCCTTGGAATATAGAGCCGATCAACATCACTTTGTAGACGTAACATTCTATTCATTGTGACTATTTTTCTTGTCTATCTGTCTATTTTCTTCAGTTCCTCCTTGGTCCAGTCTATGATTCCAGCGCCATACCTTACTAGAGACACTGCTCGGGAGTTGATGGCGTGTATGGTATTTCCTATTTCCACTGTTCAGTTTTGAAGACGCAATTTTCTTTACTCTCTTGATGTACTCTTTCGTGATTTTGTCTTTCATCTGCTCATGTTTGATGTCATTTGCTTCAAGAATTCCTAGATATTTATATCCTGTTTCTCCATCTACTTCATCAATGCATTGCCCATCCAATATCTCTAACCCTCCCTCGCTCACTACCTTGCCTTTCTGCAGCGTTATATGTGCACACTTGCTGATACCAAATTCCACGCAAATGTCTTTGCTTTTGTCTCTTTCTTGTTTCTAGCATACAGCTTCAGATCATCCATATACAACAGATGATTTATTTTACCTCTGTTCTTAAAAAGATCATATCCAGCATTCTCTTTTTCCAGCAGTGTAGACAGTGGCATCATACACATAACAAACAGCAGTGGTGACAGACTGTCCCCTTGAAAGATTTCTCCTTTGATATCAATTTGGTATAATTTTTCGTTTCCAGATGTGAGCTCTGTATTCTATTGTTTCATGCTGTTTTTGATAACCGCTGTTATGTTGCTGGCAATGTTATATATTTCCAAACACGTGACGATCCATGAATGAGGAATCATGTCGTAAGCTTTCTTATAATCTAGCCAAATCATGCTCAATGAAGTTTTCCGTCTCTTGCAATTTTTCATGACCATTTTGTCAATAAGCATTTGACCCTTGTGTGTGCAATTATTTTAATTCGATTACCAAAACTCTAGCTAACAATTTATATACATAATATACATAATATACATATACATGTATACAAGGTTAACTAATCTAAATCGAATAACGTTGAATAAACTAATTTAAATCTTTTTTAGAAATTTTAAGAATCAAATTAAACTAAACAGGTACAAGCACTGCATTTACAAGAGGGTCCGTCTGAATTTTTAATTAGATTTTTAAATTTTTTCAAATTTACTACTGATTTCAGTTCGTTTGGTAGGCCATCCAAATCTGTGGCCCAATAGACATCAGACTGTGGGACCCGAATGTTGATTGATTTGGCCTTACGTGTGCTAAGTCATTTGGATTTCGTAAAGAATAACGTGAAGTCCGTAATTTAAAAATGTTCTGCATGAACGGTGGGTTTAACTGTTTCACTGTTTTGAAAATTTCAATGCAAAGGGTTCTTTGGCGAGAAATAAGCATCGTGCATTTATCTGACTTCGAAAGCAAATCGTTATATGAACTGGTATGATCATTATGGACAAATCTTAGACCGCGTTCTTGTAACTTTTCAATTTTCCGTAGAGATTTAGAGGATGAAAAATACCAAACCAGAGGGCAGTTTTCGAAAATTTGAATAAATGAAACTCTGAACAAGAATTTTTTTCTCCTCAAAGCCAATGAACGACTTCAGTCTTTTAAGAACATTTAACTGTGTTGCAGCTTTTTTGCAAAGATTCGAAATATGAGGGTCAAAATCAAGTTTTTAATCCAAGGTAACGCCCAAAAGTTTCACAGTCTCCTCGGATTTGATTATTTACTGTTAATGTTAATTTCCTCACCACTAGTATTTTTGTCTGATTTTCCTGAGCAATATGGCGTGGAATTTTTCGGGGTTGGCAATCATTTCATTTTGCTCCAACCAGGATAAGGCAAGTCCTGTTTCTCTTTCCAGAATATCCACAAGATCGGGCGTACTTTTAGAGAAATAAGCAAGTGTATTGTCATCGGCGTAATTATAGAGCGTTGCCTGTTTTATGAAAAGGAATAAATTATTTATGTGAAAGTTGAAAAGGATTGGTCCCAGCACAGAACCTTGGGGTAACCTCTTGCAAAGAAATATACGTATTATTTATCCGAACACATTGTTTTCGTCTTTTGAGATAAGAATAGGTGATAGGTAAGGACTGGCGCATCTTCATCAAAACCATATGCATGTAATTTTGCAATGAGCAAGTCGTGTGGGATACAGTCCAAAGCTTTCGAAAGATCCATTAGGATTGCTCCTACGAGAAAGTCGTTGTCGAGGTGAGACCCCCAATCTTCTATTAAACATATCAAAACGTGTTGGGTTCCACATGCTCTTCTATAGGCCGATATAAAAGCAGAAAGCATGTTGTCTAAATGTTGAACCAGTTGCTGTTTTAAGACCTTTTCGTATATCTTTGAAAAAGTATTGAGAACACTAACTGGGCGAAAGTTCCTTTCTACAGTGCGATTCGGCTCCCCTTTATCTAATGGGCAAACTGCCGCTTTTTTCGCATCATTTGGAAAAGGGGAATTACGAATGCTACAGTTAACTGCCGTAGTTAAAATGTTTGTTAGCTCATTTGCAGCTAAGGATACAAGCTTCGGGAGTATTTTGTCTTCACCGGTGGATTTCCTGCCATCTAACGATTTTAATAGTTGCGCAACTTCTTTATGTTCTATCTCTTGAAAAGTGAAGGTGTCCAGCACTTGCTCTGGGTTTTGAATAATAGCTAGGACACTAGGGTGGTCCTTATGCTTCGCTAGAATCAAACGAACGATTTGGCGGTCATCAGAAATTCCGGCATCTTTAGCAATGCTATTAGGTTTTTTGCCATTGGATTTTTCCACTATATTTACATAGTGTTCGTTAAAAATTTCTGTTAGTTCCTGGTCATCAGTTATGACGGTATCATTTTTTACAAGAGAAATATCGCTACTCGCAAGTCCCCCTTTATTTGACAGAAAGGGTTTAACGAGATCCCAAAATTCTTTGTTAGACATAGTGCCATTTTTAGTTGCTTTTTTGAAATGGTTTTTCATAGCCTTCCTTCTTATGGAAACACATTTATTTCTTTGCTTTTTGAAATTACTTCTATTTTCTGCGGTAGGATTTTTGTTCAATCTCTTTTTGAGCCTTGACCTTGTATAAATTGCCTTCTGCAGTTGCTGATTCATAAAAGGGGCAGTATTTCCTCTTTGAACTTTCGTTTTGAAAGGAGCATGTTTATCAACAAGTTTCCGAAAATCAGATGAAAGATTCCTGTAAGTCAAATCTGCATCATTCGGATCTGCTTTAAAGGTCGGTATTTTTTACATCTTGGAGAAACCTTACAGGATCAAATTTCTTATAGCTACGATATTTAATTACCTTGGGTTTGAGACGAGGTATGTGTCTTCTCATTAAAGTGAAGACAAGACCATGAAAGTCACTCAGACCAGTTTCAAAAACGGCGGTATTTTGAAAACATCTGGGTTTGTTCGTGAGCAGGACGTCAATTGATGAACTGTGACCTTTTGTGAATGTCTTATCCTTTACTAAATTTGATAGTCCAAACATATCAATGAAAGAATTTAACTTAGTATAGCCGGGATGCTGAATATCATGTGTGTCAATGTTTATATCGCCCATAACTATGACATTATCACATTTGTCTAAGGCCGAGTTTAACGAAGATGACAGTTCTCTGAAAAATAATTCCAGGTTAGAAGCATCTGGCGGTCGGTAAATGCTAAAAATAACCCATCTCTTTTTGGAAACCATTAGATCAGAGCAAATGATCTCGATAGCATGACTCTCAAGAGCAGAAGCTCTATTACAAACAACCCCTTTCCTAACAAATTGCATTAAGCCCCCACCAAATTAATTCCTGTCACGACGAATCGGCTTTTGATAATTATTTATAAGAAAGGACTCAGTTTTGAAATCTGCATTTAGTTTTGTTTCCTCCCTTTGTCCCTGTGCTATTCCTTCTGCATCCTTTTTGTTCGCTTGGTAACAACTGTCGTAATTCAAGATAGCTATAGATTTCATCTGACAACAGTCCTGTAAAGAGTTTCCATAACAATGGTAGGCACGTTATATGTCTGTAATTGCTGACTTCGCTTCCTTTTTGAGGGTCCTTCATAACCAACACTGTCCTACCATGTGTCATCCAAATCGGTACTTCTCCTTTTTCCAAGCATGTCATCAGTTGTGTAGCTGGTCGTTCATGTAAACTTCTGAATGTTTTTATCCAGTAGCCCTGTAGTATCCAGTATTATTGTTATTGTTATTGTTATTATTATTATCATTATTATTATTATTATTATTATTATTATTATTATTATTATTATTATTATTATGTTCATTTTTTTTCACAGTTAAAACTGGACGTGTAAGCTTGAAATCAAATTGCAACACGCAAAATCAGATTTCAAGTACTTTCGTAAAATCCTTGCTGTTCCTAGCAATACTGTCTTTTGAATTTGAGCTGTCTTGATCGAAATTCCAATTTCCTTGATTCGGCTTTCCAACATTGTTGGCACAGTTCCCAATGCACCTACCACAACAGGACTTATTGCAACTTTGACATTCCACAATTTGCTGACTTCTCTCGCTAAATCCCTGTATTTGTCAATCTTTTCATCTTCCTTCTCGGCTACTTTATTGTCGCCAGGGCATGCTATATCTATCAATTGGCACTCTCTTGTTTCTTCGTTAACAATTGTGATGTCAGGTCTCCTAGCACCGATCATTCGATCAGTTTGAATTGTGAAATCCCATAATATTTTACATTTCTCATTTTCCATTACACTTTCAGGCTCATGATCATACCATTTATCCACATGATCTAAACCATTTTTCTTGCACAGCTCCCAATGAACTGCTTTGGCTACGTTGTCGTGTCTGATCTTGTATTCCGTCTGGGCAAGCTTCTTGCACTGACTTATGATATGAGTTACTGATTCGTCTCCTTCCTTGCACATCCTACACTTAGGATCATCACGACTTTCATCAATCTTTGCTTTGATTACGTTTGTTCGAAGTGCCTGATCTTGAGCAGCTATCAAAAGACCTTCAGTTTCTTTCTTTAGGCTCCCGTTGGTAAGCCATATCCAAGAATCCTTACTAGCTATATTCTCCGTCTGCCTCAAATGTTGCCCGTGTAATGCTTTTTCTTTCCACACCGCTTTTCTCTCCATTTTCATTCTCCGTTTGAAATCTTCTTCATTCTCACTAGGTGTATCTATTTCTCTTCTTGCTGCGATTATCAATCGTTCATCACTCTCGCTTATATATCTTTCAAGTCCCAGTTTAGCAAGGTCAATACAATCTTCTACTGCAATTAATCCTCGACCACCCTCTTTCCTTGGTAAATACAATCTGCAGACGCTGTCTCTAGGATGTAATGCCTTGTGCATTGTCATCATTTTTCTTGTCATTCTATCCATAGTCCGTAATTCCTCCCTTGTCCATTCAATGAAGGGAGCTGAATACCTTAATGAGGAGACTGCCTACGTGTTGATAGCTTGCACCATATTTCTTCCGTTCAATTTCGATTGTAAAACTTTCCTCACCCTACGTTTGTACTCATTTCTTAATTTTTCTTTCATCTCTTTTTGCTTTACTTGATCGGATTCAAGAACACCCAAGTATTTATATGAACAATCCTCATTCATTGACTTGATTCTGTTTTCATCTGGTAGCATGATCCCGTCAGATGTTATCACCTTTCCTCTTTTAACAACGATTGTAGCACACTTATCTATCCCAAACTGCATCCCAATGTCACTGCTGAACACATGAACTGTCTGTATCAAAGAGTCTAATCCTTTTTCATTCTTGGCATACAGTTTGAAATCGTCCATGAAAAGAAGATGGTTTATCTTTTCCCTATTTCGAAACTCGTATCCATGACGAACGTTCCTCAGGACCATTGACATTGGGGTCAACGCCAACACAAACAAAAGTGGTGACAGCGAATCTCCTTGAAATATTCCCCTCTTATTATTATTATTATTATTATTATTATTATTATTATTATTATTATTATTATTATTATTATTATTATTATTATTATTTTTATGTGCGATTGCCGTTCACTAAATGTCAGTGAACGGCAATTGATGATTTTCGACATCTGAGCACTAAACTTACTGTTGTTTTCATCGATTTTGCTGACGCCTTTGGTAGTGTCAAGCACAAATTCATTTTCGAAACCCTGGAAAACTTCAGCATCCCTTTGAAATATTGTTGCCTGATTGAAGATATTTACAGGCATTCATCTTTCTCAGTGATATGTGGTGTCCAACTAAGCAAGTCCTTCAACATCATTAGAGGAACCAAAACAGGGGATCCGTTAAGTGCTTTATTATTTATCATGGTCATAGACAGAGTTTGTAAACCAATGGTTGCTACTGCTATAAGTTGTATGGCCATTCAGAATGAAAGAATGGTCAATCCCATACCCCTGCAAGCGTTTGCTGATGATATTGTTGTCGTACAGTATAGCTCAGAAATTTCTCAACTGATCTTTGATGCAGGGGAAGAAATGATGGCCCAGGCTGGCTTGGAAGTAAAACCCGAGAAATGCGCTGTTTTATACGCTAGAAGGTCGGGTAATAATTGGTACAAGGGTAAATCGGACATAATACCAAAGGCGAAAGTACAGTCACATGAATTAGCTGTTTGTGGGCGCAATAAGCCATATAAATACTTGGGAAAGTCGTTATCGTTATCTGGAGAGGATCCAAAGCAGGTCAATCAAATATTAGAAAATTATAACGAGTTGCTGGACAAAATCTCAAAATGTAAGTTGCCACTTTCGCTGAAGGCAAGTGCTTTCAATAACATGGCTCTTGCTAAAATATTGCATCATTTTAACAATACAAGGTTTACCGAGGAACAGCTCGAAGAATTGGATAAGGCTCAAACACAAACAGTTCGAAATTTGTACGATTTATACAGTTCAACTACGCAGCTCATCATTTACCTACCACGCGAGGACGGAGGAATAGGAATTAAACGTGAATCTGCTGTATACCGGACGACACGAATTGCGTTTCTCCTAAAAATGTTGAATCATGAGGAAGATCATTTTAGAAACAGTGCTCGTCAGTCTCTAAGTCTTGACATGTTAAGGAGGGGGGGGGGTAGCAGAATCGAGTGATGAAGGGAACTTTCTTGGTTACGAAGTCACAGTTGATGGATATTTGAATAATAAAACAAACTTTGGTTGTCAGTCTGACTGGCCTGAGTTGTTGCGCTATGCAAGGAAACTAGATATCTCCATCGTTTTCAGAGATGGGAATGGGAAAGCAGGTGTAATCATTGATGGAAAGTTTCATGACGACACTTCATCGCTACAAAAGATTCTATTTCATTACACAGTTAAACGTGATTTGATTAAGGCAAAAGAATTGTCAATTCAGGGGTGCCTTTTCGGTATGGATGGCATTCATTTGAAGTTATCACATTCCATTTTCTACAACTGGAAAATAGACGACTTGTTAGTGAAATTCAGCATAAAAGCATGACTTAGCCTCCTTCCAACTAACTTTACGCTGCACATTTGGAACCGTGAACATGATCCTTTATGCCCCTTTTGCCGAAATCATACCGAAAGTATGGCGCATCTGATGAATGGTTGTCATGAATTTCGAAATTTTTATAGTCGTCGCCACAATCGAATCGCTGATAAAGTAGAAGATGTTATTTCTCAGAGTAACCGTCGTCTACGAGTCTACTCAAACAAGCTAATGGAGACAATATTCACAGAGTATCGCGTGGAACTGCTGTTGATTGAACATCGCAAACCAGACATTATTTTAATTGATCATGTATCACAGAAGTGCACCATTGTTGAAGTAGCTGTGTGTTATGATTTGTACTTTGATTACGCGTTTCGAGAGAAGTTGGGGCGTTACGAGAGCGTTTGCTGTCTATTACGAGGTCATGGATGGAACGTTGAATTAAAGGTTATGTGTTTTGGCTCGCTTGGTTGCATAAAGAAGGATATTTGGAGAGAACTGAGATCTTTGTCAGTTGACAAATTAGTTGCAAAGCAGATGTTACAATGGTGTTCAATATCAAATGTTATTATGGCAAATTATATTTGGAAGCACAGGGTGCGGAAGTTATTCCTATAGTCTAGGCCTACATTTAGCACTTTTTGAAATTCGAGGGCATTGCTCTTTTTCCGTTTGAAATAAGTCAGCTAAATGTCTGCCTGTGCTTGGATAAACTCCCCCCCCCCTTTGCTGAGGTATTTTCATGTGATACTGTGTGTAGTAGCTAACATAAACCTAGTATAGCGTATTCATACGTTAACTGAGCTGCTAGCTCGGGCACTAGGGCAGATACGAATGTATTATGTGCGATTGCCGTTCACTAAATGTCAGTGGTGATGTGTGCTCGTGGTTTGGCATCAACGAGATTTCTCAAATCTCGAGAACCTTTCTCAGAATCCTGGCAGAATGTAATATCACAGTTTTCTGCAACTCAGTGACCCTTGTCTCCATTCCAATGTCCTCTAATCTCTTCTTCAATTTCTTTGGTGTTGTTCCAAGTGTTCCTATAACTATTGGGATGACTGTCACACTCATGCCCCACAGCTTTTTTATCTCTCGTGCAAGGTCTTGATATTTTTTCGATCTTTTCTACCTCCTTGGAGTTTACTCTCGAATTATAGGGAATTGCAAAGTCTATGATTTTGGCAAACTTTGTTTCTTTATTATTATTATTATTATTATTATTATTATTATTATTATTATTATTATTATTATCATTATTATTATTACAATGTCTCTTAAAGTCTTTGTTTTTCTTCTTGTAGATCCAGATCTAATCCATAGTTCTTAGGACATACGAGGTCTCATAGGTCAATTGACAGAACTTTTCTGAGGATATGAGCAGTGCCAAGCAAGGTGATCTTTTGAAGTTCTTCTAAGCTTATTTTGGGCGGTATCTTTTCAATGTTTGATCGCATTCCTTTCTTTATAACTCCAAGTGCACCTATAACAACAGGAATTATAATTGTTTTCATTTTCCACATTTTACTTATTTCAATTTCTAGGTCTTTGTATTTTGAAAACTTTTCGACTTCTTTTATCGATACATTTCTGTCCGATGGTATCGTCATATCAATCAATTGACACATGTTGTTGATGTGGTCTTTGATAATGATGTCCGGTTTATTGGCCTTTATTTCATTATCTGTGTGCACTTGCATATCCCATATTAAGGTAACTTGACCGTTACTGATGACGGTTTCTGGGTTGTGATTATACCAGTTATCGGCTACAGGTAGACTAAATGCCTTACAAATCTTCCAGTGCATGTATGATGCAGCTTGGTCATGCCTCTGCACGAATTCTGATTTCGCTAACACTGCTGCGCATCCACTTACAATGTGGTCAATGGTTTCATTATACTCATTGCACAGCCGACATTTGGGGTTCGCTCTATTTTTTATTATTTCACTTTGATATTGTTCCGTCATTAAACTTTGGTCTTGTGCCGCTATGATTAGGCCTTCTGTTTCTGATTTTAGTCCTGAGCTTTTCAACCACTTATGTGTTTACGTTTCATCAATGTCTGGTCTCTTCACTCTTTTCAGGTACTGACCGTGAAACGGTTTCTGTTCCCATCTTATTCGTATCTGTTCCTTTCCTTGTTTTTTTACTAGGTCCTTCACTTTTTTGGCTTTCTTCGTGACACTATCGGTTTCCTTGTGCTCTGTTTGGTCGATTCCTAGCTCTTGACGAAATTTAGCAGCTTCCTTCGTAACAGAATACAACTTCTTTTTCTTCTCTTGCTCTAAGACCAGTTTCATCATTCTGTCCTTGCTTTCTCTCAAGTATGCTTCGAGACCAGTAGTTGTTATCTTGTAAATCAGCTCTATTTGTATCAGTCCTCTCCCTCCTTCGTTTCTTGGTAGGTAAAGTCGATCTACGTCTGTTTTTGGTTGGTGCATTCCATACATTGTTAAAAATTTCCTTGTCTTAGTGTCCAGCTTCTTGATATCATTAATTTGCCAATTGATTTTATTCATACTATATGTGATGATTGGGATAGCAAGCGAGTTGATGGCTGAAATACGATTAACTGCGTCGAGTTCACTCTTGAGTATCAGCCTAACTCTCCTATAATACTCCTTTCTTATCGTTTTTTTCATCGTTGCATGTTGAATTCCTTCAGCTTCATTGATTCCCAGGTATTTATAGCTATCTTCCTGTTGCAGCTCTTTGATGGCTGTCTCTTCGTCAAGAATGATTGATGTCGTTTTGGTCAATTTACCTCGCTTGAATTCTGCTGTTGCACATTTATCTAGCCCGAATTTCATATTGATGTCATCACTGAATCTTTTAACTGTTTGAAGTAAGCGTTCTTGTTGTTGGTTGTCTCTGCCAAATGTCTTCAAATCGTCCATGTAGAAGAGATGGTTGATCTTTTTTCCTTGGATATCATATCCGCAGTTGGTGTCATTGAGCAAGTTGCTTAGGGGGGCCAGTACCAAGCAAAAAAGAAGTGGGGATAATGAGTCGCCTTGAAATATGCCACTCTTTATTTCTATCATTCGAGACGTCAGGGTGCCAGTAGCATGTCTTAGAACCAATTTTGTTTTCCAATTCTGCATGTTCACTTTCATAAAGTTAACGATCTCTGGAGATACTTTGTAAAGATCCAATGTCTTTATAATCCAACTGTGTGGCACACTGTCGAATGCCTTCCTGTAGTCAATCCATGATGTTGTCAGATTCTTCTTTCATGTTTTGCAGTCCTCCATTATCATTTTATTCACTAGTAGCTGATCTTTGCAACCATATGAGCCTCTCTTGCACCCTTATTATCATTATTATTATTATCATTTATTGTGTCGCACACTGTCTTTGTCAATGGTGATAACGGCTTGAAACATGGTGTCAACAAGACTCCTCAAATTTCAAGCACTTTCCGGAGGATCCTTGCAGAGTAGATGATGACAGTTTTCTGCAGTTCAACAATTCGTGTTCCCATTCCAAGGTCATCTAATCTTTTGGAAAGTTTCTTTGGGGTTGTCCCAAGTGCACCTATTATAATAAGAATGACTTTCGTTCGCATGTTCCATAATTTCTGTACTTCTCGCGCTAGATCTTGATACTTTTCTATTTTTTCCATCTTGTTTGAATTCACTCTACTATAATACGGTATAGCAAAGTCTATTATTTTGCATTCTTTCTTTTCTTTATCAATCAGAATGACATCAGGTCTTCTGGCTTGAATGACATGGTCTGTCTGAATACTAAAATCCCACAGTAACTTACAGCTGTCGTTTTCGGTAGCTGTTTCTGGTTGGTGTTCATACCATCATTCTGATGCTGCCAACCCATACTTTCGACACAATTCCCAATGGATCTTTCTTCCCACGCTATCATGGCGTCGTTTATACTCTCTTTGGGCTAGCATATTTCATTCACTAACAATGTGATTTACTGTTTCATCTACCTTACCACACATACGACATTTGCTTTCCTCCTGTGTGTTATCAATCTTGGCCTTGATAACATTGGTTCTTATCGCTTGTTCTTGGACCGCTAGAATTAACGATTCAGAGGCCCTTTACATGAGCAAAGTCAGACCGGCCTGAGTTTCAGATCGGCACGAGTTTCATTTCGGTGTCTGGTCAAAGCCCTTAGAGTGTTTACATGAGAACAGGCGAAATGAAACTCGTGCCGGTCTGGGTTCGTTTCGGTCTTTCAGACCGATCTCAAAAGTCAGGTCGACCTGAAATTCTCATGTAAACAGAATTTTTTTCAGATCGGGGCGAAATGAAAGTTGTGAATGTAATTGAGGAAGTGATATTGCACCACTGGGAGCCAGTCTTATTGTTTGGTCGTTTGTTTGTTTTTCTCCTGTGGTGTGTAGTTGCAAAAACTTAAACCACAGTAATTTACTGTGCTAAAACTAAGAAACTAACTAAACTAAGCATAAAAATCTGAGGCAGATCAGTCTCCTGTTTTAAATTCAGGTTCTGAAGGAGTATTTGAACCATGAAACCGAAGTAGATCTGTGATGCAGTACAAACATACAGTTAATTATCGTTGATTATCCATTTTAATGGCATCTTATGTTGTTGATAACGTGGTGCCTCGATGAAAATAGGCCTATATCCAAAATACGAGAAAAGAAAACCACGGTTACATTTGCCTCAGTCGCATTAAACGCATGCGTAATGTGACGCTAGTATAATTTCAGACCGGTTTGAAACTCCATGTAAACGCAATGCAAAATAGTAGACATAGCAAAATTTCAAGCCGATCTGAAACTCAGACCGGTCTGAGTTTGCTCATGTAAAGGGCCCCTCAGTTTCACTTTAAGTCCTGTTCCTTTGAGCCACATCCATCGTTCTTTTCCTGCTTCACCATCCGTTTGTCGTAAAGACTGGCCATGAAGTGTTTTATCTTTCCATTCCTGCTGTCTTTCAATTTTCTTTCTATTCTTGAATTCTATCACACTTTCCCCTTGACAATCCTCTATTTGCCTTGCAGCCACTAGTAATCTTTCACAGCTATTTCTTACATAGCTCTTCAGTCAAGCTTTGCTAGATCAACAGTATCCTTTATGCTTAAAAGCCCTCTGCCACCCTCCTTTCTAGGGATGTAAATTCTGTTTGTGTTGCTCTTCGGGTGCAATCCCCTATGCATAGTGATTAATTTTCTTGTCTTCCGATCGATACTTTGCTTCTCTTCTTTGGTCCAGTCTAAAAATGCTGCTGAATACCTTATCAAAGAGACTGCCCAAATGTTAATCCCTTTAATCATATTTTCTCCATTCAGCTTCGTTTCCAGAACCTTTCTTACTCTTCTTTTATATTCTTTTGTGACATTTTCTTTCATTTCTTGCTCTTTTACTTTGTCAACTTGTAATATTCCAAAGGTACTTATAACCTTTGTTGTCTTGCAACGACTTTATTACCTTTTCATTTGGCAGTTTAATACCTTCCGATCTTACTACTTTTCCCCTCTTTTGGATCATTGTCGCACATTTTTCTATTCCAAATTCCATTCTGATATCACTTGTGAATATTCTGACTGTCTGAACGAGCGAATCAAGTGCTTTCTCGTTTTCCCCATACAACTTCAAATCGTCCATAAATAACAGATGATTAATTTTCTCTCCCGAAGCGAATTTGTATCCAGGTTTAGACTTTCGTAGAATACTTGTAAGAGGCAGTAGTGCTATGATAAACAGTAATGGTGACAACGAATCGCCCTGGAATATTCCTCTGTTTATCTTTACCTCACCCAACACATCACTTCCACTTGTCAATTCTACTCTCCAAGATTTCATACATTCTTTCATGAATACAATTATTTCTTCATTAATACCAATGCCTTTGAGACATTCTACGATCCACGAATGTGGCACCATGTCATACGCCTTTCGATAGTCAATCCAGGCAACTGCGATACTTTTCTTTCTGGCTTTAACTTCTTTCATTATCATTCTATTTATGTACAATAAATCTGCCGTCCCCATTGATCCCTTTCGGCCTCCTTTCTGCTCTTCAGGTAGCATTGTTTTCTTTTCCATGAAACAATATATCTCGTCAACTAATATACCAGTTAATATTTTCCATGCTATTGGTACACAAGTGATTGGCCTATAATTGCTCGCTTCATTTCCTTTTGTTTTGTTTTTTTGTATCAAAACTGTTCTTCCCTTGGTCATCCAGCTAGGGACCTTTCCTTCAACTAAACAACTTGACAGGTTGCTTTTCAAATGAATATGCATGCTTTGGAAATGTTTAAACCAAAAGCCCTGTACCATATCAAGTCCTGGTGCTTTCCAGTTAGGAAGTTTCTGTACTATCTTTCTAATTTTTTCTGTTGTTATTTCTATCTTTTCTTGTCCTTCTTCCTGAAAGAATTCTTTTTTGAAGTCTTTCAACCACTTTGCATCTTTGTTATGATTAACCTCTTTGCTCCAGATTGCCGACCAAAACTCTTTTGCTTGTCCTGCATCTGGTGCTTCATTCTGCTGTTGTTCTCCTTCTCCATTAAGTTGACTGAAAAACCTTTTTGATTGTTTAGGAAAACTCTGTTTTGTTGATATTGATTGATTCTACTGCTATATCTCTTAATTTTACCAACTTTTGCAGATATCCTTTGCTTGATCTCTTCTTTTACAGTTTTTAGTCCCTTTTGTCCAATCTTGTATCGCCTTTCAAGATCGTGTTTATACTTGCGCTTGATTTTTCCATTTTGTATCACCGTATTCACTCTCCCTAGATCAATGTTCAGTTCTCTCACTTGTTTCTCCAACCGTCTCTTCCACCATGGCTCCTTCCTGTTGCCAGAGGCTGTCTTTCTCATTCCAACCATTTCAATAACTACAGCAGCTCCAGCTTATAATAGATCATTTGTTGCTGATATGTCCTTAGGCACTACTTTTGCTAAAACAGCATTGACTTTCTGAACAGCTTTCTTCACTTTGTCTCTGTCTATTCCTCGCAATGGTGATAATCGTACTTTCTCTTTCTTCAAGATACTTTCCATCTTTTCGATCATGGAGGTCTCTTCCAGAGATACTTCACACCCTTCTACAAGTAGAAGCTTTTCATCATGGTCTGCGTTCGGTCCATCTATCTCCTGTTCAATTTGTTCCCTTGCCTGCATATTACCTTCTCTTCCATTCGGCTCTACATTTGCTTGCTCTTGATCAACTTGAGTTTCACCACCAAGAACATCAGTTGGTTCGTCAGCTTCAAGATATTCTCCTTCCTCCACCTCTCTTTGTATTTCTTCCATTTATAAATCACTTAACCACTTTTTCTTGCGGATCTGGTTTGCTTGGTTGACTAGCCGTTGTTCTGTGACAAAGAACATCTCTCTCTGTTGCCATGCTGCTAGCATTCTTTTTCTGTAACCCTTTCTTGATGGCATACTTTCAAAGTAGCACTTTATTACTATCCTATTTTCTTCTTGTGATCATTTTCTTCTTGTTGTCCTCCTAGCAGTAGTTTGATGACGACCGGGCTCATGCTGCTGGGCCATGACGATGCCCAGGACAACAAGAAGAAAATGGTCACAAGAAGAAAATGGTCACAAGAAGAAAATAGGATAGTGATAAAGTGCTACTTTGAAAGTGTGCCATCAAGAAAGGGTTACAGGAAAAGAATGCTAGCGGCATGGCAACAGAGAGAGATATTTTTTGTCACAGAACAACGGCTAGTCGACCAAGCAAACCAGATCCGCAAGAAAAAGTGGTTAAGTGATTTAGAAATGGAAGAAACGCAAAGAGAGGTGGAGGAAGGAGAATATCTTGAAGCTGACGAACCAACTGATGTTCTTGGTGGTGAAACTCAAGTTGATCAAGAGCAAGCAAATGTAGAGCCGAATGGAAGAGAAGGTAATATGCAGGCAAGGGAACAAATTGAACCTGAGATAGATGGACCGAACGCAGACCATGATGAAAAGCTTCTACTGATATTATTATTATTATTATTATTATTATTATTATTATTATTATTATTATTATTATTATTGTTATTATTATTTTTATCATTATCATTATTATTGTTATCATTATTATTATAACTAAAATACCAATGAACTAGAATACCAAGGATACATAATGAAACTGATGTGGTTGCAGGGTTCAGATATATTCAAAACTCTTTGGACAGAGACCAGAGACATCCTACCAGGTAACATCTACAACTTCACAGTGCGATATCTGAACAATACCCTGCCGACACTTAAAAACATGACCATGTGTGGGAAAGCATCATGTGACATTTGCCTGGCTTGTAAAAGTAATGCCCAGGTATCTAATGCATGTCGTCTCTTGCTGTCAAATACATCTGCAACAAGGGCGTTACACTTGGCGTCATAATTCCATCCTCGCCAACATCACGAAGGCACTTGTTGGATTAAAAGATGTTCAGGTATATGCTGTAACAAGATCATTAAAAAGGCCTGACCTGATATTAGTCCACCGCAAGGGAAGTGTCGTCGTTGTTGAATTAACGTGTGGATTCATAACAAAAGTAAGGGAGAATAGTGAAAGGAAACAGACCAGCTATAATGAAACGCTTCAAGACTTGAAGGCTAGATACAAAAACGCTACTTTTGTAAATCTAAGTGTGAGCGCTCTGGGACTAATCGGTAAAAACGATTCTGGACAAAATCTATTAGTTACATTAACAAGTATAGGAGTGACAAAAGTAAATGCAACGAACGTAATTAGAACAGCAATCAATATTTGTATTCGATCAACATACTATCTTTTCTGTAGGAAGGACAAAGACTGGCTAGATCCAGATCTCCTAATATTTTAAAGGACTTTGTCGATTTAAGGTTACAATGATGTAAGGTTTTGGACTTTAACAGCAGTAAAATATATTTTGTCATGCCCGTTTTTTTTGGAGAGCGGCATATACGAATTTTTATCTTGTATATTATTTTATGTAACTAGTTACTTTTAGGGATGAAATGTTTTCATTATTATTATTATTGTTATTATTATTATTATTATTATTATTATTATTAATTTTTTTTAAGTTGGCAACTTACATAGCTATGCAAAAGTAGAAAAGCTAATTCAAGCCAACAAATTAATACAATGTTACATGAATATCACAGCCGTCACACCGTTCACAGAGAAGGACTTTGCAATGGTTTCGCATATTGCAGGTAGTGGCGTTGATAAAATTTAACTTTCTCAACCGAACAACTTCCGATTCCTATAAAGTTATACCTTTTCTGAATCGCCATTACATTTCCTATTCAGTGGTATCAATTTCTTGGATGTAGAGTCTTCAAAACAATTTCAATGAAGCAAAACGTACGGAACTTAAGTAAAAGGGCCCAGAACCTGAGCTGAATTCTGGCAGATGGAGGAATGGTCATTCGCAATAAAGTTGATTCTTATGTTGGTCTGCAAATTCATGACTAATAAATCAGACATATTCTGAATTGCCATTCAATTTTCTATTCAATGATGTCATTTTCTCGAACATGGAGTCTACAAAACATTTTCAACGAGGTGAAAACGAAGAAACTTCAGAAGGAAGCTCGAAATCTGAGCTGAAACACCTCAAAGCGAAGAACGGTCATTCATAATAAAGTTAATTTTTTTGCTGTTGGGCAAACGTGATTACTAATAAATCAGACATATTCTGAATCGCAATTCAATTTTCTATTCATTGATATCATTTTCCCGAACGTTGGAGTCTACAAAACATTTTCAACAAGGTGAAAACGAAGTAACTTCAGAAGGAAGCTCGAAATCTGAGCTGAAACACGGCAAATCGAAAAACAATCATTCATAATGAAGTTGATTTTTACGGATTTTTACGTTGTTCTGCAAAAGTGGTTATTAATGGCTCAGACATATTCTGAATCGCAATTCAATTTTCTATTCATTGATATCAATTTCTTCAATATGAACAAGATCTAGCGTTGTTGGTGCAAATCTAATAATAACGGGGTAGAGGATAACGAGCCCCTTTGCTGGGAGCCATGCCCCACGCAGTGCATCGTAAAAATAGCTAAATTATCTATTGGTAATCCTGATCTCTTACCCCTAAAACATTTTATATAAGAAATAGCTATTTTTTGAACGTGTTTTGTACGTGGATTGGTTTCAAACCGCGTACAGCCTACTCAAAAAGTTGCAGCCCACTCGAAAGGTTAGAGTTTGTTTAGCGATTTTGCACTTCTGTTTTGCTTTCATTTTCATCCTTCAAACTACACTCAGCTACAAACTTTGTCTCCAAGAAATAAGCATCAAGCATCACTAGCGAGTCTTTTAATTCAGCAAGATACAGTAAAATCCCGCCTTTCAGAAACTGCATTATAAGAAACTCAGGCCTGATTTCGCTGTATAGAATACCTCTTTACAAGAAACTATCCAGGCTGATTCATGTTCAGTTTCTAATACAAAGCTATTTTTTGCGAAGGTATTTTTTGAACAATAAGATATTTATTTTGCGCAGAAAGCTTCATAGTATGAAAATAAGGCATTAACAACATTTTTGATAAATTCTATTTGAATAGGAAGCAAATTATTCGCAAAAAAACCCTAGAAGAGGCGCAACGGTATCGCTGTGTTCAGGCCTATTTCCTGTGACTCGAATCCTTGATCAGACGGGATTTTCGTGGCGTGACCTACTTCAAGTATATCATTTTGCCGACCTTTTGGCAGCATTTATTTCGTTTGAATTTTGTGAAATACTATGCTCAAACATAGAGCTTCGTTAAAAACCAAGGGCCCCTTTTTTGGTTTTAGGAACTCCAAAAAAAATGAATGAATTGTCGGGAAAGCCATAATTTGTGAGAATTGCAGATATTTTGAACATAAAAACATTAAATGTTGCACAGAAACCTAAACATAATGAAAATGAGGCATCAAACAACATGTTTAGAAAAATTCTATTTCAATTAGAAATAAATTATTAGCTGAAAACCTTGGGAAAAGGGCAGCGGTATCGTGGAATCCAGGCCAATTTCATATGATTCGATTCCTTGATCACACGGGATTTTCGCGACTTGACCTGCTCGAAATAAATCGCTTTACCGACACTTTGGTTGGTCTTATACGATAGTTTAGAAATGGATTGGTTTGTTAGAAGCAAGTAGTTCACAGATATCACTTGGCCATTTTGATCCTTTTAGATTATCTTACTAAAAATGCGTTTTCTGTTCAAAATCGACCAAAATTGCAGAAAAATCAGAAACTTTAAAACAAACTCGACCGTTAACAATTATATTTTCTAATGGCCCATTGATAATAAGTTGATTTGACATATTTTCAACCTTCTGATGAAAAAAATCACAAAAATTGCAGTCTGATATGTCGGTTTTTTGCTGCAAAATAAAGGACTTTTCGGCCTAATTTTCTGTTTTCGAAATGAAAACGCCAATTTATTGATTTTTCGCAACATTAAGTAAGTGCTTTAAATACCGTGCGGTCACTCAGAAAACCTTTAAAAGGATTTGACAAGTCTTTGTCATCATCCTCCACTTTCAGTGATGAAAATCGGATGTGTACGAGCTGAGAAACTAACATTTTAAAAATATAAAGATCACAGAGAATTTGACGTCAAAAGAGCTCGGTCATTCATTTCGGGGATTCCCCAGTGAACGGAGAAGCCAAATGTGACGGAAAACATTTGCACATAGTGATCAGAAACATAGTGATCGATTTTATTTGAGCAAGTTACAGATAGCCTACGAGGAGATTTATTATCGTAAAGAGGAAAGGGTCTACAAAACAAATAGCAAAAGCTTGCGACGGCGATTTCCAGTTTTCTGGAACTAAATTTATGCTGACTTTGTTGAGACACGCATTATTAGTTTCACCCACTATTTGAATTAAGAACTGAAATGATATCATTAACATGGCACCCGAGGAGGCACGCTTTTGCTCTTCATTTCTTAGAACCTTTTTCCTTTGGATAATGATGAGTGTACTCGTAGTCGAAGCCCCGTGCATGCAAGTATCACAAAGCCTTTGAGATCAGTTGCCAAGGTCAAGCAAACGCAAACAAAAGCCCCCATAAAAGCCTTTCCGCAATATGATCTAAAGCCATTTGCTGCGACGAATTGCTTTCAAATGTTGCACAAAGATTGTATAGCTTCAAATATAGAACTTCCTTAAAATTCAACAGAAAGATAAAGAGAAGCACGATGAAGATCAGATAGTATAATGGGGGCTGGTGTTTGTGCTGGGTTTATTACGGCAAAGGCTTTGTATTTGTTTTGCACCGGGGGCTCTTCAGTCATTTAGCCTCTAAGGAAAACAAGTCAATAAAATTACAAAATTCATATCACTTTACAAAGTTCATATGAAAAATGGTGTAAAACTATAAAAAGCCGAGCCGATGAATATACTACCTGCAAAGGCTGCAGTCGCAGCCTTCATTGTTCCAACATCTGATTTTATTCTTAAATTGTTGCACAGAATTTGAATCCTTGATTTCCTGTGGAAGAGAGTGCCAAATACGCTGCCCTCTGTATCGGATTGTTTCAGTACCATAGATAACTGTATGTACCATAGGAAGTAAAAATGTATTGGCATTTCTCAAATTATAGTTGACACTTCTTTTCAAGAAAATTTCATCCATAAAACTGGGGTTCAAATTATTTGTAGTTTTGAACATTTCAGTCGTGAGCAATTTTACATTTCTCTGGTGTATTGTTACGGATCTATCTTCTAATAATGATACGAAGCTGGAAGTATACTCTTTATATGCCATTCGTAGGGCTCTTTCATGCAGTCTGTTGATCTTGTTATTCATTTTTCTGCTATGGAAATTCCATACCAAAGGACAGTATTGGAAAAGGCTACAGTAGTTACGAATACTGTCATCAAAAGTCTTAATTTGTCAGTTCCAAGATTTGTGGACATGCGTGACTAGGCAGATAGTTTGTTACCAGCCTTTTTTCAAATATTGCTTACATACTTTTCAAAGTTGAGATTTGAATAAATCAACACCCCTAAATGTTTCTCTTCTTGTGAATTATCGATGGTACAGTTGCCAATATTTATGCTGACATATTGATTTGTTCTTTCACCAAAAATCATAAAGTGGCATTTGTCTTCGTTAAGTTTCATGTAATTATTTCCAAACCATTTAATTATGATTTTGGAGTCATTTTCTAACATGGAGATTACATTTTCGAGACGCATATCGCATGTATAAATGGTTGTATCATCGGCATAGTTACATATATCTGTCTCTTGAATCAATAACAGAAGGTCATTGATGTAGATATTGAAAAAGAGAGGTCCAAGGACGGATCCTTGCGGGACACCAAGCTGAAGCTACTTATAGTTACTGAAAGAACCATTGATTTTTACTCTTTGTTGCTGATTTTCCAGATAGCTGTAGACAAGCAATAAAGCTTCACGGCTAAATCCGTACACATGTAACTTAGCAATCAGTAAGTCAAGTTGAATTTTCTTGTCTTCAGACTTCTTACGACCTTTGTAGACAGCAGTCCGGTGTTTCCATGTTAAAGATTTAACAATCATTGCTTGCCTTACCTCACCAGTACCATTATCCTTGACTTTACCTCCGATACGATGTGCTCTGTCGATTGCCTCATCTGGTACTGTAACTCTATTTCTCTAAATACCTCTTTGACCTTCCTCATACATTCAGCGGCAGTTTCTGCTTTCTTGGGCAAGGGAATTCCATGGATCCTAAGACATGACCTGCGACTGTACTGCTCTTTGTCATCAAGATATTTCTCTACATAATCGAGTCTTTTTTCCAAACCAACAAAATGCGCCCCATAGACAGAATGTTTGAGTTCTAGTTGTTCAGTTTTCGTATTTAGTGGATCTACTGCTTTCTTGATTTTCTCACAGACTGTTTCGTGCAATTTAGTTTCAAGCGTATCCAGCAGATCTTTCATTTGATCTTTATTAGGAAGACTGGAAATGGCATCTTTGACCGCATCTGCTACGATATTTTTAACGCTTTCTTCATCCATAACTGGCACGGACGATGCTCCGCCTTTCGTCATCGGCATTCAAGCGTGGCGATAAAATGGCCTTAGGCCAACCTCGTGCAGCAGAAATCCTACCTAATCCTTCAAGATATCTCTTAACAGCATCCGCGAAGTTTAGAATGAAGACGACGATGAGAAAAGACATATTGTGGTTTGACAATCAATCCAGTTGACAATCCATAATTATATGATTAAAGGAAAAAGTTTGACAGCCCAGTTGACTGAAAATTTCAAGTAATTATCTTATTCCTATCTGGAGTTATCCTTTCTCAACTCCGAAAATCTTCATTTTGCGAAATCGCATGTTTATCCAAGGACACAAAAAGCAAGCAAGTTTGCTACCTCAGTCACTAGCAAATGAAATTCTTCACATACAATTCATGTAACTGGGCTCTTATTGAGATAAACATGTCTTTAAAAGATCCTACACCATATGTCTCTACTTCAGTTGCTATAAAATGCTTCTTTCATTGCAGTTTTTGTGATACTAATACTGTAGTGCATTTTTTCATTTTATAATATTTATACAGGTTTAAAAGGTTCATAACTATGTATGTTTTTCAACCTGACCTGTGCAACTCCTCCCCATTTTTCTTTATATCCCCAGCCTTCTCTACCATTTTCACTCTGTCTTTATGTTTCCTTTGGACTTTTGTAGCATCAATCAGGGAATCATCCTCTTCCAATTCTTCTCTCATCACACATAACTTCTTAGGTGGAGATGTGCTCTGTGCATCAAGTTTCCATGTTGGAACTCTTTCCTTTTTACTTTTAGTGGGATAAACCATCATCTTAATTCCAATGATATAAAATCTCTGTGAACCTTGCTCTCGGGAAATTTTTCCTCATCATGCGGAATGGTCATCATCATAGATAGGCCTAACAACTTTTCCCTCTATGTAGTGGTTTGAGTCCTTCCTTTCTCGTCTTTATTTGCAGTAATATCCTCTCCTGGCATTCCATCAACCATCTTTGATTACCTTGTCACTTTCAACCCAAGGGAAAGTGCTGCTTACCTCAATTTCACTTGATCAAAAAGCTTCTTGCTCCAGACAAACGAAAGCACGCCGTCTCTCTTCAACAGCAGCAACAATAAGCATCAAAACCGCTGACCAATAGGTCAGTGGAGTCAACTGCGTGGGAAATTTGAACTAAAATTTTTTTGGATTGGTTACAGAGAAGATCGCCAATTAAATTGGATGGCGGAAGTGAAGGATAAGAAGTTTACTCTGACCTGTATGAATTCAAATGATCGTAGCTCTGAAAGTACAGCAGATACAAGAAAACGGATTATTTCGTTGAAAAGCTGATTAAATTTCCTTTCATATATGTATTTTTCGACAAAATGTTTGATTTTTAGGTCTACTAGGGCCTGAAGCTAGATGTCAAGAAGAATTCCTCAAGGGAAGTTGCTGCTATTGTTGGGGAGACGAGATACGCTCTGTCCAGAGAAACTAATGTCTACCCCCCACGTCAGAGCTTCAACCCCAAAATGCTACTGCGCATGAGCTATAACCTACTGCACGGGGGTACACGTAAGTTTCCTCGGACAAAGCGTAGCTCGTCTCCCCAACAAGTTAGCACCCAGAATAAAGTGATCTCAGAGGACTGCGACCCTAACAAGAATGCGTCAAGCCAACCTTTGAACAATGTGGGCATTGTTACTGGTAATGAAAATTCCAAGAACCAGCAAGCAATGTAAATTAATAAGAAGAAACGTCCAAACAAAAAGCAAAGAGCAAAGATCCCAGATGAGTTTAGATAACGGTGCTGCCAAAAATTGTTAAACAAGAAGCAAGCTTCAGAACAATGCTGGCAAAGTTATTGAATGTGAAAAATCTAAATCTACAAATAAAGTCATTGGTAGTTGTAGCGATGGCAACAACAGAGGCGCGAATGAAACAGTTCGAAATGAAAGTAGAAGCGGAAGCAATGTTCACGTGACCAGTGGCAGCGAAACGAAAAGTGAAGAAACCAACAACAGTTCGGTCGGGGATTCCAAGAAAAAGATTTGCTCCTCGGGAAACAAAGACGAAGATCTAACCTCGTATGCTGCCGCCGCGAAAGGAAAAGCCAGGACTACAAACAAACGTTCAGCAGTGATAATTGGTGATTCTATGATTAAAAACATTAATGGATGGGAACTAAAGGATAAAATTGGAAATAACGGAATTGTTCTTGTGAAGAAGTTTAACGGTGCAACGATAAGAGATATGGATAGTTTAAGATATTTTCATATTTCATATTTATATTTCATATTTGAATCTTTTAAGGAGGTAGCCCTTCGGCAGAAGCCGTTTTTCAAAAGGGCCCTCCGATAAAACTTAATTACAATATACCGATAAGAATTATAAAAACCATAATTTAAAAGCCTATTTACAATTAAACAATATATACAATGGAGAGTAAAAGTGAACCCATTATTGATTTCTTAAAACCATTCAGGGAGGATGCCGTTTTAGACTCAGCAGGAAGGCTATTCCATAGTTTAGCTCCCCGGAAAGAGAAGCATTTTTGCCCATTTGCTGAATTTTTCTTTGGCAACCTTAAATCAGTCTCAGTGTTCCGGAGGTTGCGGGAGGAGCAAGCAGAGTTTTTGGTGAACAGGTTACACAGGCATTGTGGAGCCAGATCATTGAGCGACTTGAAGACCATTGTTTTAGACTCATTACCAATGAGTTCTTCAATGGTCTTCCAGCCCAACTCCACAATAAGTGGTCTGCTCAGGGTGTCAAAACTGCTATTTGTAATGATTCTAGCAGCACGATTTTGGAGCTTCTGCAGCTGGGTGATGTCTGTAGATCCAGCACATTCCCAGACAGAACAACAGTATCGAAAGTGGGGCTCAACAATACCGGTGTAAAGAGTTTTCAAACTAGCCAAAGGCAGAAAGGATTTAGCGTGTCTCAAAAAGCCGATCGCCCGGGAGACCTTCATGCAAACTGCCCAAACTGCCTTAATTTGCTCCTTCCAGTCTAAAGAGCAATCGATTTACAGTCCAAGGTACTTTGTCGCTTGAACTACTTCGAGTTCATTGTCGCGTATTTTTAGTTCGAAGGCTTCATTTCGACTTTTGAGAGAGTTGTGTTTCCGCTTGGTGGATATGAGCATTGAATGAGTTTTTGCCACATTCAAAGAAAGCTTATTGCCTTGCAGCCAAAGATAGTTGAAAGCTTGTTCTAAAACATCGATCAGGACTTTATCATTATTATTATTATTATTATTATTATTATTATTATTATCATCATTATTATTATTATTATTATTATTATTATTATTATTATCATTTGTTCTGTACAGTTTTCACCACTGTGCCAAGGTCAGTCCATGACCCTAAGGAAACAGCAGTGTTCACTTGATGGACAACGTTCTTCTCAGGATGTGGGCGCTTCCGAGGAGAGCAATCTTCTGCAATTCTTCAATCCGTATGTGGCCAGGGATTTGACTTGCGTACTTCTCAAGGCCTTTTCTTGACGAGTCCAAGTGCTCCCACTACAATTGGAACTGTGGATGTCTTCATTTCCCACATTTTTGTCACTTCAATTTCAAGGTCTTTATATTTGGACAGCTTCTCTACTTCTTTAATCGATACATTTCTTTCAGATGGTATACTCATGTCAATCATAGTGCATGTCTTTTCTTTCTTGTCTTTGATAATTATGTCAGGTCTGTTAGCTTTTATCTCTTTGTCTGTGTTCACAGGCATGTCCCATAATATAGTGGCAGTTTCGTTTTCAGTCACTTTCTCGGGTTTGTGCTCATACCACTTGTCTGCAGCAGGAAAATGGTAATGCTTGCATATTCTCCAGTGAAGGTACCCTGCTGCTTTGTCATGTCGCTGTATATATTCCGTTTTTGCGAGTACTGGACAGCCGGCCACGATATTGTCAATAGTCTCCTCGAATTCATTGCACATCCTACACTTGGGGTCAGTGCCGTCTTTGATGATCTTATTGTGGTATGATCTTGTTGCTAAGCTTTGATCCTGTGCAGCGATTATTAATCCCTCAGTTTCTCCTTTAAGTCCAGGACTCTTAAGCCATTTGTGGGTCTTTTCTTTTTCAACATCTGGCTTATTCACTCTAGCTGGATACTGACCATGCATCGGTTTACCTTCCCATATCTGTCTCATCTTCTCGTGTGCCTTCTTCTTTGTCTCCTGCTTTACTCTCTTAGCAAATAAAGTGACTGGTTCTTGTTGTATTCTAGTTGTGTCTGGTACTTCGAGCTCTCCTTTGAATTTTCTGGCGTCTTTTGCAACAGAATAAAGCTTCTTGCTGTTTTCATGCCGGTACACAAGTTTGAGAAGGGGATCTTCTGTTTGTTCTAGGTACGAGTTTAGTCCCACAGTGGTTGTTTTGAACACGAGTTCAAGCTGAGTGAGGCCCCGTCCGCCGCCTTCCCTTGGTAGATACATTCTTTCCACATAAGCTTTTGGGTGGTTCATCCTCTCCATAGTTAACAGCTTCCTTGTTTTTGTATCAAGCTTTCTTATTTCACTCATCTGCCAGTTTACGATGTTGACGCTATATGTAAATACGGGTACAGCAAGTGTGTTGATGGCTTCTATCTTGTTTGATCCGTTGAGTTCACTTTTTGTTACCAGTCTCACTCCTTTTCTGATTTGTTCTTTCATGGTGGCATGCTGTATACCATCACCTTCATTGATCCCTAGATATTTGTAAGCACCTTCCTGTTCTAGCTCCTTTATTGTGGTGTTCGTGTCTACTGTGATGTCTGTAGTTTGTGTGAGCTTGCCCCTCTTGAATGTGGCTTTGGCACACTTCGCAAGGCCGAACTGCATGCAGATATCGTCACTGAAGGTCTTGATTGTCTTGAGCAGCCCCTCCTGTTGATTATCGTTTTTCACATATGTCTTCAGATCGTCCATATAGAACAAATGGCTAATTTTCTTACCTCCTACTTCATAGCCATATCCAGTGTTGTTGAGCATAGTGCTGAGTGGTGCCAATGACAGGCAGAACAGAAGTGGTGATAGCGAATCTCCTTGAAAGATACCACTTTTAATGCTTATTGATCTTGTCTTAATTGTACCCTGACTGTGACTTAGAGACAGTGTTGTCTTCCAATTGCTCATACTACCTGTCATGAATCTTATTAATATTGGGGACAACTTATATATTTCCATTGTCTTAATGATCCAGGAGTGCGGGACACTATCAAATGCCTTACTATAATCAATCCAAGCTGTGCTGAGGTTCTTTTTCTTGTTCTTACAATCTTCAAGTATCATTTTGTTTATCAATAGTTGATCTTTGCAGCCATAGCTTCCTCTCTTACACCCTTTCTGTTCTTGGGGTAACAGGCTGTTCCCTTCAAGAAAAGTGTATGTTCTCTCGGTTATGACGGATGTTAGGACTTTGTAAGTTGTTGGCAAGCAGGCTATTGGCCTGTAGTTCTTTGGGTTCTTCGTTTCATTGTTTTTTGGTAGTAGATATGTCAGGCCTCGTGTCAGCCATTCTGAGCTCTTTTCTGGGTTCTTAATAATATCGTTGTATGCTGTTGTTAAGTTACCATGTAATCTCTCCAGGTTTTTAACCAGAAGTTTGGTACTCTGTCAATGCCTAGTGACTTCCAGTTACTGGTCTTTTTTAGAGCTAAGGTCGCTTCACAATCCTCAATATCCTTCCAATCTTGGGTAGGCTGGTTTTTCATCATCTCATCTTGCTGTCGTATCCATTCTGCCATTTCATCATGATGTTTCTCATTTTCCCAGATGTTACTCCAAAATGCCTCTATTTCTTCAATTGGGGGTGGCTCTTCAACATTTACTTGCTTTTTACCAAGTTCTCGATAAAGCCTCTTGGTGTCTTCCTTAAAGAGTTTATTTTGTCGGAAAAACTTCCCCCTTTTCAAGTATCTTCTGACCCTCTGTGCCTTCGCTAAGATTTGTTGCTTTAGCTGTTCCCTAACTTCAGGTATATCTCGAGCGTCTTTGATGTTGTATTTCCGCTTCATTCGCCTTTGTTGTCTTTGATTTACTTTTGCTCCTTTTTCCATTTCAGAAAGCACGGACAGGTCACTCCTTTTGTACTGTATATCCTTCTCCAACTTTTCTTTCCATTTGGGCTGTTTTCTTTTGTTTTGTTTGGGTTTCTTCAGCTTGATGCCTGTTGATTCTGTGATGACTGCAGCAGTTGCATAGGCTAACTGGTTGATTGATGTGATGTTAAGTGTCTCCTTGCAGTTATCTATGATGTTCGCTATAATTTGATTGCCTGTTCTAATAAGCTTTTTGGCATTTTTATCCTTTGTGATCTTAGGAAGTGGATCTCTATCTTCCATATCTAGATGCTTTATTTCTTCCCACTTTCTTTGAATTTCGTCTGACAGGCACTTGTACATCTCATCTAGCTGCTGATCTTGACCTGCTTGTCTCTCATCTGCCTGGTTACTATGTGTTTCGTCTTCTGTTTCGATATTTTCAGATGGTTTATTCTGTTGACCAATGTCTTCTCTTTGTTGATCATTCTGCTTCAATCTTTCTCTTACATTCCTTCTGATGTTTTCCAATTCAGCATCTGTTAGTCTCTTCTTTTTAATAATGTCTCTTCTAACATTTGCAAGTTTGTTTGCATCGATGTTTAATCTTCTTGTGGGATTTGCTGTTCTCCATAACGCGTACGTTTGCTTGTGTTAGTCTCTCCTGATGGTTTCATCTGCGCTGTAACGTATGCTTCCATCACTTGTTTATACTCCTCCCTAGTCCATGTAACTCTCTTTTTCTTACTTTGATTTGCTGCTTCCACATTATCTAGGGGGCCTAAATGAGGGGTTTCCTCGTTAAGGTGACCCGGAGATGCTTGGGGGTGGGCGGAGTTTGTTCCAGTAGTACACTTTTCGACCTCAGCCTGGTCCATCACTGAGGGACGCGCTCCTTGTTTAACCGCGCGACGAGCGATGCGGGATGACTTTCTTTGATTATTTTCCATGCGAAAAGGATATTTGGTTATCCAGGTTTTCCTTCCTGGGTGTTTTTATTGTGACACCATCACTAGGAGAGTTGCCAACCAAGGCTAAAGAGTCTCTCCTACCCATGAGACAGACTAGCCCCCGCCGGACGCCAACCCGGTACTTCATGGTCTCGGGGAGAGGTAACAGGTACTACACCTTGCTAAAGAGTGACCTGGAGGTAACTGTGGAAAGGGTAACCTCATTATCCCACGTCGAAACTCCACAGCCGGTTGCAGTTTTAAGTCTTACCCAGGACATTTATTATTATTATTATTATTATTATTATTATTATTATTATTATTATTATTATTATTATTATTATTATTATTATTATTATTATTATTATTATCATTATCATTATCATTATCATTATCATTATCATTATTATCAAACTCAAACCATCACCAAAATAAAACAGAAAGAAAATTAACACAACACAACTGTTCTATGTCATACGTTTCGATGTAAAATCTTCTTCAGTCAAGAAGATTGAAGAAGATTTTACATCGAAACGTATGACAAAGAACAGTTGTGTTGTTTTATTATTATTATTATTATTATTATTATTATTATTATTATTATTATTATTATATTATTATTATTATTATTATTATTATTATTATTAATAAACAAAAAGCACCATCTAAAAATAACAGAAAATAAAGTAAGAAAACACAACTGTAATTTGGCAAAAACGTTTCGATTCAAATATCTTCGTCAGTTTACTTTACAATTGGGGACAGCCAGGTTTTTATACATCGTAAACAAAGTTATAAATTACATAAAATCAAAATTAGAATCCCCTTGATACATCCCAAACTATAAACTTACAATAATAATACATACTTTTTACAACGTAAACAAAATTAACATAAACTTAAACCTGATTCACACCAGGCCGCCCGGGACGCCCGAACCGCGCAGAAGGACCCAAAAAACAAAGAACCAGAGTTTGAGTCCTTTGTCTTCCGGGTCCCCTGCACGACCCCAACGACCCAAACGACCCAGCGCGAACCAGGCTTTCAGATAAAAACAAGATTAAAATCAAAATACTCCAGACAATTCCAAACCATAGAGTTACAATAATTCAGCCTATCTTTTTGTGTCTTTACCCACATGGGATTGAGAGTGTCCACCGTAGCAGTATACTTATTTCCAAGGGAACTGAAAAAAGAGAGACGCCAGCCGGTAACCCTCCAAGGATTTGCTTAATTTGCTAAATCCCGAATGGCCCGATGGGGAATTCCACCCCAACACCACGTGCAAAATGCACGAAGTTAACCGGCCAGCATCCCCTTCCACTCCCTCGGGATCTAAGTGCAAAGGTAGAAGAATTAAGCGTTCCCACAAGCAAACAAATCCAACTCGATATCCGCCACCCTTTCATTTAGGCCCTTAGGAGTAAATACACCCAATTTATATTGCCAAAAAAGCTCCTTTCTGCGGAGCGAATACACATCACCTGCACCATCGATGATGCTAATGTTTACAGAAAATTCCCCCCGATGATCTTGTTCAAAAAAGTGAGAGAAAAAGCTTGCCTGTGGGACAGGCTTACCCGTATGAAGATTACCACTGAGACGTTTTTGCTTGTAGGTCCGAAAATACGATTTATAGACGTTAAATCTCTGGCGAAATTTAGTCTTCGTACTACCTACATACTTTTTATTGCAACATGTGCATTGCAACAAGTAGACCACATTTTCCGAGTTGCAGTCATACGCCCCCGAAAAGTTCCTAAAAAACCGAGAATCATCTGCATTATAAAACGTTGACCCCTCTCGCATCATAGGGCATATTTGACACCTTCTACCATTGCACTTATGCGTACCCTTTTCTACCAGCTCCTCATTTACCGGTTGTAACTTTGCCCGAACCAAGGTATCTTTAAAGTTTTTGGCCCTTCTAAATGAGACGAAAAGTTTTCCTGAAAAAATCCTGCGATGTTCACGATCAACCAGAAGAATATTTTCACATTTACGCAGGATCTCATGAACCCCATTAAGAGCAGGATGAAAAGTAAGGACAAGAGGTATCCTCGTGCCATCCTTAGATTTTGATTCCCTATTCAAAAGGGTATCCCTTTGCAAACCTTTGACCCTCTCCAATTGAGTGTCGATCTCCCCACCCTTATATCCCCGATCCATAAGCCAAGACTTTAAATTAGCCAAATGTTCCTTAAACGAAGAATCCTCTGAACAAATGCGTCGAATACGAAGAGCTTGACCATAAGGTATACCCTTTTTAGTATGATAAGGATGACAGGAGGAACGATGGAGGAGCTGATGGGTGTCCGTTGGTTTAGTGTATAAATCAGTGACAAGAGTGTTGTCTTTCTTAATAACCCTTGTATCTAAGAAATTGATGCTTTCCTTAGACCATTCTGCGGTAAATTTGATCGAATGGTGAGATGCATTCAAGTAGTCGATAAACTTTTGAAGCTCTTCTTCACCATGCGTCCAAATCATAAATACGTCATCAATGTAACGCCACCATACACTAGGCCCAAAATCGCAAGAACGCAGAAGTTTTTCCTCCAAGTCGGCAAGAATCAGGTTTAAGTTTATGTTAATTTTGTTTACGTTGTAAAAAGTATGTATTATTATTGTAAGTTTATAGTTTGGGATGTATCAAGGGGATTCTAATTTTGATTTTATGTAATTTTTAACTTTGTTTACGATGTATAAAAACCTGGCTGTCCCCAATTGTAAAGTAAACTGACGAAGATATTTGAATCGAAACGTTTTTGCCAAATTACAGTTGTGTTTTCTTATTATTATTATTATTAACTGAGGGAGATTTTAGATCGAAACGTTTGGAATTTTAGCAGTCTCGTTTTTCTTTTCTTTTTTTCTGTTAAATTTTGATGAGGTTTTAGTTTATTTATTATTATTATTATTATTATTATTATTATTATTATTATTATTATTATTATTATTATTGATAAACAACCTAACTTAAAAATAAAATTACAATTACATTTTGTAAAAAAGAACCCCATCCTTAGTAAACATGACTGCTATTGAAATTAAATTCAAGTGGGAGTGAAAAATCACGTTTGAGTTCAAAGTGCTTGAAGCCTGGTGCACACCAGGTCCCCCGGGCCGCCAAGGCCGCCCAGAAGGACCCAACGACAAAGGACCCAAACTCTGAGTCCTTCTCCCCTGAGTCCCCCCGAGCAACCCAACGACCCAAGAGACCCAGCGCGATCCAGGCTCCAAGCGTAAACAAGAAAATGAAATGTTTGGCTGATTAGCAATTATTTCCCCTTTGAGACCAGATAAATCACAGACCAAACCCCCGAGGAATCCAGCCGGCAACCCCGCAGCCCTCCCATATGACCTTTCAATGATTCGCAAATTGCTGAATCTTGAATGGCTTGATAGGGGATTCCACCCTAACGCCACATGCAAAAAACATGAAGCCAAAAAGGAAGACGGCAGAGCACTGCCAACCGAACCCCCCAGAGACACCAGATTCAATGGCAGGAATTAGGCCATGCCACACGCAAACATATCGAGTTCCACATCTGCCGCCCGTTCATTCAAACCCTTGGGTAAAAAAGTTCCCAGCCTGTATTGCCAAAATAGTTCCTTACGTCGCAACGAAAAGACATTGTCAGCCCCATCGATCATTTTAACCCTAACCTCAAATTTCCCATTGTGATTCCCCTCAAAGAAATGACTAAAAAAGTTTGCTTGTGGGATTAATTTACCCCTGTCGAGTGATCCCTCGTTATGTTTGCGTGCGTAAGATCTGAAATACGATTTGTACACGTTGAATCTTTGCCGAAATTTGGTTTTGGTACTACCTACATATTTTTTGTTGTACAAATCGTATTTCAGATCTTACGCACGCAAACATAACGAGGGATCACTCGACAGGGGTAAATTAATCCCACAAGCAAACTTTTTTAGTCATTTCTTTGAGGGGAATCACAATGGGAAATTTGAGGTTAGGGTTAAAATGATCGATGGGGCTGACAATGTCTTTTCGTTGCGATGTAAGGAACTATTTTGGCAATACAGGCTGGGAACTTTTTTACCCAAGGGTTTGAATGAACGGGCGGCAGATGTGGAACTCGATATGTTTGCGTGTGGCATGGCCTAATTCCTGCCATTGAATCTGGTGTCTCTGAGGGGTTCGGTTGGCAGTGCTCTGCCGTCTTCCTTTTTGGCTTCATGTTTTTTGCATGTGGCGTTAGGGTGGAATCCCCTATCAAGCCATTCAAGATTCAGCAATTTGCGAATCATTGAAAGGTCATATGGGAGGGCTGCGGGGTTGCCGGCTGGATTCCTCGGGGGTTTGGTCTGTGATTTATCTGGTCTCAAAGGGGAAATAATTGCTAATCAGCCAAACATTTCATTTTCTTGTTTACGCTTGGAGCCTGGATCGCGCTGGGTCTCTTGGGTCGTTGGGTTGCTCGGGGGGACTCAGGGGAGAAGGACTCAGAGTTTGGGTCCTTTGTCGTTGGGTCCTTCTGGGCGGCCTTGGCGGCCCGGGGGACCTGGTGTGCACCAGGCTTCAAGCACTTTTAACTCAAACGTGATTTTTCACTCCCACTTGAATTTAATTTCAATAGCAGTCATGTTTACTAAGGATGGGGTTCTTTTTTACAAAATGTAATTGTAATTTTATTTTTAAGTTAGGTTGTTTATCATGTATTATAAATGCTCGGTTGTCCTTTGGAAAGTTTGTGCTGAAGAAGATTTTTATCGAAACGTCCGAATTTTAGCAGTTGTGTTTTCTTTTTAATTTTTTCTGTTAATTTTTGATGGTGGTTCCGTTTATTATATTATTATTATTGTTATTATTATTATTATTATACATTATTTATACTCGAAAAATCCCTTCAGCAAAACTTAAAATGTACAGGCATAAAAAATAAATACACAAAAATTCATTGGGTGGGGCTGATCTTCCAGGGAGTCGTGTTTGAGTTTAATTCAGCTCCTCAAATGTATCTTGAGGTATCTTAGGTACTTCAAAGCATATATGTGTGAAAGAATATATACGATTACAAACGCATGACTAAATGTTCCAAGTAGAGGGTCCTGGGCCCTAGTCTAAACACTACACATAGCTACACCATACCCAAAGTCGAATAGAAACCAAACCTCATCGTTTTACATGTTGGCACCAATGACCTGCCTACGAGGAGAGGAGAAAAAGAAAAATCAGAGGTGCAAATCGCTACAGAAATAATCGAACTGGCCAATGAAATAAAAGAAAGCAACACCGCGGTGATAATTTCATGCTTGGTTGCATGCGGGGATGATTATGAAGAAAAAAGAAGAAAAGTCAATTTCGTTCTTGCTGACTTTTGCTCAGAGAATGATTATGCATTTATCGAACATGATAATATCGACCCAAGGAAACATCTTAACCGTAGTCGTTTACATTTGAATAAAGTAGGAGATTCCTTACTTGAAGGCAATCTTCTTCGTGCACTTCGTTTCTGACTGAATAAAACAAGGTGTGGTGAAGTAAACAATGAGTTGGATGCTACTTGTGAACCATCAGGGGAGGATGCCGGTGATCGTGATACTGAACCGTCTGGGTCTCATCGGCCTCTTGGTTTTCAGAGGGGTATGCAATTGCATCCCTGAATATCAACGGTCTGCGCAGTCACCAAGATGAAATTAAGTTGCTTTTGAATGACAAGGGAATTCATATTCTTGTCCTAAATGAAACTAAGATCGACGGTTCTGTGCCAAAAGAGCTGACTGAAATTTCAGGGTATCAACAACAGCGTCTTGACAGGACTTGTAATGGAGGTGGTGTCTCACTTTACGTTAGATACTCCATAAAAATGACACCGAGGGTCGATGTGCCTTCGGAGGGACTAGAACTTCTCTGTATTGAGATATCTCCACCCAAAAGCAAACCCTTTCTTGTTGTCGCTTGGTATAGACCACCAAATGACCCAGTTGATCCTTTGATAAGCTGGAAAAGGCACTTGCTTTCCTTGACGAGGAGGGCAAAGAAATCATTCTCCTCGGAGATACAAATTGTGGTCTTGCCAAGAAATCAACTGATCAGGCTGGAAAGAAATATACTACAGAATTGTCCTGTGAAAAGAATGTCGAATTTCTTGTGCGAATGATGGTTGATTTTCAGTATTGCGACTTGGCAAGCTAACGGGTGCACGCTTGATACAAGTAAAAAAACTTTAGAAATGATCTTACAACAGAAGAGCTGTCCATTACTGAATCTTTTTGTGCTGAATTCTCTTTCAGAGTTCGTAAACAACGTAGTACAAAAGGTGATACTGCCAGAAAGAAAATAGTCACGAAGTCATTTACTAACTCGTTACAAAATTGACCTAGGACTGATACCCAATAATTTCAGATCTGGTAACATGATATGGTCATGGACGTTAAAACAGATTTTCTTTCATCATTATTTACGGACATATACATAATTTTGAAATAATGGAAAGGCGATGAATCAGGGGAGTAGCAAAGGCAGTTACTGGACTACACTCAAAGTAAGCATTGCTTAATTCAGCACCAAATTTGCGTTATTTTCATTCAACAACAAAGCCCAAGAAGTAGGTATTTTGTCATCAAATGCAAGGACTGTTTTCCCAAATTCGCACTCTGCACACCTCTGTTATGTTCTCTTGGTTGGCCCCAGCGATGAGTGAATTTTTGAACTGTTATTGAGGTTATCTCCTCGTCACCCCTTTTGTAATAGCAGAGGCCTCTCCCTTTCTGTGATAAATTTACACTTGGAATTCTGGAAAACATTGCATAGAATACTTTAATCATACTCTGCTTTTGTAACATAGCTTGGTTAAAGAACGTTCAAGCTTTATATTTGCAACCAAACATTCTCTATTCGGGCAAACAGGATTTTTTGGTTTTGGCCTTGGACCAGTTACCCCGTTAGCATTTGGAAATGATGACCCTTTGTTCCTAGTGTCACATGTCTGATTTGAACTGTATGCCATTTTGGCCGAAGCAGAGAAACTCGGCCGATGCGTATGGCCTTTTGAAATCGTCAAAAATCAGTTTCAAGAGTAATCACTTAATAACTTGAGCTAAATCTTCACTAAGAATTGAGTAAAGAATCTGTATGTTGTAATCAGTAAATTTATTAGCAGAAGCCTTAAAAAACTGCAAGAGCAAACTCTGAACTTTTAACACTGCGACAAAACCAAGAGGGGAGCCTCTGCAGAATTCGACAATAGGGCGATTCGGTAGCCCTTGACAACCGCGCGTAGCAACAGCGGCTGGGTGAAAACAATCAGAAAACAACTAGGCCATTCACAGGCCTTCCCACGTGCGGGTGTTACCGTAAGTTTGTTTTTCGTCAAGCTGCTTTGTTATCTCGCAAAAATGCCAAAAAGTTGTGTAGCCTTTGGCTGCACAAATCATGATATGATGGGAAAGGCTGGATTAAGTTTCCATATATTTCCAAACAAGGACAAGAAGCAGGAGAAATGGCAGAAATGGGTGCAAGCTTTGAAGCGGGTGAACGAGGATGGCAGTCCATGGTATCCCAAAGGAAATTATGTTTACTTGTGCTCTGAACACTTTATATCAGGTAAATATTGTTTCGCACATATCAATTATTATTCTTGAGATTTTTAAATTTCCAATGTGTGTATTTTTTCATTCCTTAATTTCTTGACTGATCCCCTCTAGGCCGCCCTTCATGTGACCCAACTCATCCGGATTTCATTCCATCCGTTTTTAAGTTCAAAGCAGCAGACGAGCGAAGGAACGAAAAGAAACTACTAAGATACGAAAATGCACAAAAAAGAGTGAAGCAAAAACTAGCGGAGCGTCAGTGTTGGCCTGATGATATGGCTGTATACGACAAAGCTGAAAGAACATCAGAAGCGGAATCATTCCAAATCCTCGCCAGCAGTGGTAGTCAGGAGTGTGCTGCTGATCCAAACCCGGATCCAAACATGGAAGTTGATTTTTTGCAAGCAGAGAAGAGAACTTTAATGACTAAAGTCAGCCTTCTGGAGCAACAAGTAAGAACTTTATTTTGGGTTTTTACTTTTCATAATTTTGATTTCCTTCCAATTCATCAGTTTGATTTACTAAATTCTACATCTGTGTTCAATCATCCAGTGGCTCATCCTATTGAGTTTTAGGACTTTTTGACAGAGGCTGCAACATTATGATTTTTTATAGTTTTTAGGAAAAGGTATTCAGGTAACTGAAATACAGTTGTTTTATAAGTTGTAAGTGGGGTTCATTTATTCATTTTGATTCTGAAGGATATCCGTAACAGTTCATTGCTGTTTTTGGGCAACAGTCCTTGGATCACTCATGTTGTTTTAGATTTATTGACATCTTTGATATCCACTTTTGATATCCCACTATGTTTTGCTAATTCCTAGCAACTGAATATCCAACCTTTTTGTCATTGCAGGCAATGCTTTCTAACTATGACCCATGTGTGATTGAAGACAATGATGATGCATCAAAATACTTGACTGGACTCACATGGAATATATTTCAAGTTTTATGTGGATTGATAACACCATCGATTCCCCCACCACGAAAGAATCTGCCACCTAAAAATCAAGTTCTTCTTGTACTGGTGCGGCTCCAGCTAAATTTACCCTTTGAGTACATCAGTCTGCAGACAAGACTATCACAAAGTACAGTTCATTCAACTTTTCGAAGGCTCATTGACATACTCTATGGTAAACTGAAATTCTTAATACATTGGCCAGATAGACAGTGTATTGCAGAAACACTGCCACCTGTTTTTAAAGCCAATTTTCCAAGGCTGACATCTATTGTGGACTGTTTTGAGATCTTTATTGAGCGCCCTGGGAACCTTAAAGCAAGAGCCCAGGTGTACTCGAACTATAAAAAACACAGCACAGTTAAGTTTTTATAGCATGCAGTCCTTTGGGGGCAACAACATTTTTATCCCCTGCTTGGGGAGGAAGGGCAACCGACAATGAAATTGTTCGTGAATCAGGATTTATCAGCATCAAGTATCACTTGCCTGGTGATCAAATATTGGCAGATCGTGGTTTTACTTTGGTTGAAGACTTTGCAATCGCATGTCAGGCAGAACTTATTACACCATACTTCACAAAGGGCAAACAACAACTAAGTGCCATGGAAGTGGAATTGACCAGAAAGATTGCAAATGTTCGCATTCATATCGAAAGGGTAATTGGACACATGAAGCAAAAATTTGCCATTTTGAGTCAAGGTTCCTTACCACACAGCCTGGTTAAATCTAAAACCAATGCTGCAAATGACGAGCTCCCCAATATTGAAAAACTAGTGACTGTTTGTTGTTGCCTTAACAATTTAACCCCAAGCATTGTGTATAAGAATAATGATTCATAAAAATGGCATCAATTTCAGTTAAAAATCTATCAAATGATTAGCAAATAAGAACAAACCAACATTCCAAAGAAACAGTTACAAATATGTTGAAAAGATCAATAACGTTTGTCCTACCATGATGTAGGCCTTCTCCAGGGCACATAGGAGATTTTTAAGACAAGAGTTTAGGATACAAAGCATTTAACACTTGTAAAATGACATGTTCATGATGAGAAAAAAGGTTTTGTGTATAAATGCCTCATAGGAAGCTACTGTAAGCATATAAAGTAACTCAAGCTTCATCCACTGAAATTTCAATTAGTACAGTTATTTCAAATGAAAGCTTACAGCATATATGCTTAGCTTTCCTTTAACAGGAAGAAAAGACGAAATTTTTGTATTTTTCATATCATTTTCCCGTGATGCCATGTTTCTTTAAGAGGGCATTCAGTATATTGGTAGATGTAGATTTACTTGAATAATTTTTGGAAAATTTCTCAACAATGTCAACATTGTTCACTCTTGTTTCTTTGCGATGTTGTGTTGTAAGTTCTTACTTGCAAATTCATGTTTATTCACAGCATGGAACTGAAAAGTGTTAGTGCAGGGCTGTTCTTTTTTCATTTTCTCTATCAACTGCTGTTGCATCTTGTCCCTTCGTATTTTAGTCCTTGTTTGTTTTTCTTTCTTTTTTCTCTTCTGCATTCTTTACAAAACCAATCATTTTTTGGTGCACGCTTCATTTGGATGCATTTAAAGTGGAACCATCTGTATTTACAGGAAGGGTTATCACAGCCAATCATTTCCCCCTCTTCAGGCTGCTGGCAAATGCAAACCAAATCTCTTGACTCTTCTTCCTCTTTTGAATCCATCCCCTTTCCCAGTTCAATTTCTCTTGTTGTAAGTTCCTTTGCAATGTGTGCTTTATGGAAATCCAGCAGAACTTCTATTTCGTTCTCAAATTTCTTATCATAAAATACCTTTGGTGAATGAAAGAAATTTGGTGCCCAAATCACAAAATGGCATACAGCCACTTCATAAATATACATTTGCATCTGCACTTGATTCATGTATCTATGATCCTCTTTCAGGTCTAGTTGCGCATCCAAGCAAAAATTTGAATCTTCTAAACATTCTCTCACATTGTTTTTTTCTCTAAATTTAAAAGGGCATTTTATTTCAATGAGAAAATCGCCATGGGAGTCACATTTGCCAATGCCATCTGCAGATGCACCAAGCATGTGATAATTTTTATGAAGCCTTATTCCTGATCTTTTAATTACAACATTTCTGTGTGTCATCTGAAGATGCTCTTGGTATGTTTTTAAGGCTTGGGACTCATTTTCTGTGCCCCACAGTAATGATGGAGCTTGAAGAAGTTTGCCTTGTGAACAAATCTTTAAAATAAGTGGTTTCGCTGGGTGCTGCTGATTGGTATGCAAAACATCATGCACCACTGAAGCAGTAATTCTCCCTATCCGAACTTGTTTCCATGCAAGGGAAACACTCTGACCAATCGTTGAATTTTCAATGAAGTTAATATCATCATCAGTTAGGTTTTCTTCATAGAGATCTGCAATCCGAGATTGTGAAGCCATCTTATCTTCTGTGAAATAATCCCGCAATGGTTTGGGTAATTTGGGAATGTGAGGTGCAGGGGCTTTCTGATGGAAAGCAGAAGAGAATTTCTCAAAAACACTTAACCCCACTGGTTGTGACTGTGGTGGTAACTCACACAGTCTTTTCAAAAATTTATCTTGTTCACTCTCAGATGATGTACAATTTAATGACTTTGATCTTGATGCAGGTTTTTTTTGTAGAACTGAATGTTCTTGATCATCTCACCTTGAATTTTGTTCACAAAATCATTGTTCCATTTGCATGGCTGTGATGTGCATGCAACTGACGTGTAGCCCAATCTTACTGCTGCCTCCACTTTGAATAACAAAGCTCCAACATGAGAGCATGACTCCCCCATCCTATAAAAGTATTGGTCAATTAATATTTGAACAATTTTTGGTACAGTGGAATCTTGATACAACTTGCTTGTACAGGTCACAAGTCAGTTTTAGTTAATTTTAAACTTTTAATCATACAAAGAGATGATCATGTTATTATGAGATGTTGCTATGCTAGGCATAATCTAGGAGACAAGGTTCTTTGTTATGCCAGAACGTCAGTTGCATTGGGGTTTTGTTATATCATACCTTATCAACATTATTATATTATAACAATTTGGTTGATGCAAACATTTGTTGTTTCATCATTGCCAGCTTTGTTGATACTTAACTTCATAAACATACATTTTGTAAAATATTTATACAACAGTGAACAGAACAATCCACTCAATATGCAAAAAGAACATTTAAGCAAATCCATTCAAGCACAACACAAAAATTCTAAGTAACAAAACTAGCTTGAGAGTATTACATAATTGCATGCAAGAAAATCATTTTGCGGGTTGCTCTTTAGAGCATAATTAAGGGCTAACTCTCCCTCCTTTTATAAGTACACCCTTATCTTGTAAAGGGCATCTCCATTAATGATTCAAAATCAGCTGTACATCTTTGTAAAATATGAGATCGGGCCAAGGAAAGATTTAATGATTATGTTCACTGTAGAGAGAACAAAACAAAGCCCCTCTTTGAATATCAGTAGCTCTGATCTATTTTAAGGGAGAAAAGTAATAAGAGATCATAAATGCTGGGAATTGCAATGGAAATGGTTAAGTAAAAATTCATCAGGGGTAGTGTACATACCCAGCCATACAGTTGCAGTGAGCACAGATGACTGTTCCGTCATTATTTGCAGCAACCCATGGCTGCAGAGGGTCTTCATTTAAACGCTGGGAATGTTTAACTTTCGCTGTTAGGATGCTGATGATACTGCAGGTTTTGTAGATTAAGACCTCCTGTACCCATCCTGACTGGAACTGGTTGTAGGCCTCAAGGCTTTTCCTGCACTTCATTGCCTCCCTTGTGTATGGGCCTAAAAGTAAAACGGGTCAACAAAGCAAACTTCGTCATAAAAGACTGCATTGAGAAATACGAACTTGAAAATTAGCCACAAAACTAGTGAAAATATTTAAATATGGATGTTCAAAAAACTAAAAAAAATTGAATCAACTCACCGGGGCTGTTTGTTAGATATTCGTAAATGTCAGGATACTGCACATCTGGCCATCCAGACAGTTTTCTCGACCATGCTCCTTTCGGCAAACGGTAGGGGCACTCTTTCAACTTTATCGCATCAAGCTTCGTCATATAACGCTTTCGTCCGTCCAAAGAAAGCTTATCAAAGTATTCGAACGACATATTCCTTGATACAATCCAACAAAATCACGAAAACTTGAAGCGTTAGCGTCGACGCATGCACATTTACAGTGCAGATAGCAGGTTTGTTTTCACCCAGTGATTTTCGTTGCCTAGGTGATACCGGGATGTGACGTCAAACAGAATCGCCCTATAGCTTCGCGATATCCAACCTGATCATCAAAATACTTTACCACGAGACCACGAGCCAGATAGATACTGCAGCTAACATGATATCCACTATTTGCAAGCTTTTACTCCCTTGGTGTTTGGAAAAAGCAACTGCAAAACTTGTTTCTAGCTAAGATTGAACGCTGCAATCACATTTCTATGGCTGCCATTAGCCTGCACAAAGAAAGGTTAAGGCCTATTGTTGAACTGAATTGCTAAAATTTGGGTATAAAACCCCTCCTCACATTACCCCAAGATACTGTACGAAGAAAGGTATTGGACCACAGGCAAGCCTTTATCGTCGGCTATTTTTCATCGTTTTTGACATTTTTGGAGGTAAGCAGTAGGCGTGAAGAGCTGCGTGCGGGAAAGTGTCACAAACAGGAATTTGCGTAACAAAACTCTTCATCGCTTATATATATATATACTAGGAAGTTAAGCGCTCGCTTCGCTCGCGCTTCAACATTCCTACCTCCTGCGTAGAGCTTTCAAAGAATATCTCATAATCCATGCTGAATGTACAATAAATAGTTGTAATTGTGGATTCAAACTTCTTGTTATGCATCCATCAAAGTGGAAAATTTTGTGTAGTCTGTAGTTTAGAAGGTTGATTGTTACATCCCCTTCTGTTTCTAAAATTACTTTCATGTTCTTAAGTTCATTCACAAAGCAATAATATTTTCTTGCCACAATTCACACCCAAAAATGGCTGTGATTCACCTCAACTGCCTATAAGCATATGAACATCAGCAAATGCTCATGCGCTAGCCTGCATGCAGTGTTTCTGTGGTGTAAGTTGAAAGAGTAAGAAAATAGGAAGACTGCACATTTGGCCAAGTGAACGATTGTTTGCATTTTGACAAAATAATCCATTGCAGTATGAACCAATAGACCATTTCGACAATTGAAATCGGAGACTGGGGAGAGCGGTTTGTTCTGGTAAATGGCGGATATAGTTCTTGTAAATGGCTGCCATGTAGTTGGGCCATTGCAGTGAATACACCACTTTAATGAACAGCCTCGATTTGGAAATTATTCAAAATTCCTTCTTATGAAATTTTATACGCCAAATTCAGATTCAGTACCCAAACCTTAGTCTAACCACAAGTTTTCATGTTGCTAGCGGCCATCTTGTTAATTTTATGACGATTTAAAGTTTGAAAATCTATGAGGGATTTGACCGTGAAAATGACTCGGGGTGTAAAGTTTCACCCCGAACGACTTTTCACGGTCAAATCACTTATAAATCATTGATCTTTACATTGTCATAAAATCAACATCACAATTGCTAGCAGTTTAAAAACATGTAAAAAGACTAAAGTTTTGGGTGCCAGATCTGAATCTGGGCTCGAAATTTTCATATCAACAATAGGAAGAGATTTTGACAAATTTCCAAAACGAGGCTGCTTAATTAAAGTGGTGTATACAATGTGAACATTGAGTTTTGCAAGTTGGGGCGAGGATCGCTACCGCATCGGCACTGTTTTAGAATTTCAGTTTTGAAATATCAGTTTTGACGTATGTTCAAGCGGCAGATTAAGAAAATTAGAATTATGTTCGAAGTTTTTCCTCCCGTCAATTCTAGTCGAATTCAAGAAGGACATTTGAAGTTAAAAACTTCAGTTGAATTCCATTCTCTTGAAAATCGCAGTCAGGGTAAGCTTTCTTATTGTAAAGACTTCAAATATATCATGTATTTCGTCAAGTTATTCGGAAAGGGCCTAAACTCGAAGCAAGCATTGCTGTTTGCAGCACTGAAATAAAGGTTGAAAAGGAAATCAGTTGCGAATAGAGATAAATTGCACGTTTGTATGTATTTCGCATGGACAGGTGTATATTTGACTAAATCCTTTGACAGCTCTATTGCTGTGTTCTTATGCAGTAGCGATTGCTATGTTTACATTATTCACTTCAACGGGCTCACTCCGTGGCAGCCATTTACAAGAACTGCATCCGCCATTTACCAGAACAAACCGCTCTCCCCAGTCTCTGATTTTAATTGTCGAAATGGTCTATTACCGCCCTTTTCTGAACCACAACAAAATCAGCTCACATAGCATCTTTAATTTGTTTTTGTTTGGATTTGAACAATTTGATACAACAGATTATTGTCATTAATTTCATTTTGCCGCACCAGGTATAAAAAAACCTCTTTTTGTGATGCACAGAAGTGTCCAGTTCTTTAAATTTTACAACAGAAAGAAGAATTCCTTCAGAAAGTGAAGGATTCTTGAAAAATGTTAAGAATTCAAAGAATTTTTTACAATAAAGTTGATCAATGTGCTGTGGCTGGTACCATGAGCTTACGTCTCACATCATATGCTTGACCTGCATATATTTGTTTCATAATATTGTAACAATATAAGAAATGCAGTGAGTTCTTGACTTTGCATCATGTTTCAGTTTGTCAGTGAAACTTCTTCACAGCATATTTTGGTCAGGCTGATCCTGAAATAATTGTTACATGAATTCTAACACTGGATCAAAGGAAAATACAGTCAATTGTTTTCAACTTATGGCTGGAATCCATATGCGGTGCAGTTGTGCACTTCAATCAGATTGCCAAGATCTGCATCCTAGTATGATCATTCCAAGAAGCACCCCTTTCCAGTGATAATAGCTTGTTTATTGTCTCAACCTTAATTGTAACATCAAAATCTTTCTAATTCAATAGAAATAAGCCCCAGATAATGCTTTTGTCACCAAAAAATACTTCATTTTGCATCAAATGATCCCATGTTATCATTTGAAAAATACAGCCCACTTTTCCTAGTTTCTTATATCAAAGAGTCTAGAAATTGGGTGCACTGAAACCTTAGCAAGGTAGCAGTCTGATCTGCTGGCCAGCTTAGAAAACTTGCATTCATAAGGTGTACAACTTTTGCAGCTTGCAGCTACAACAAAGGTTCTTTGCATCTGATAAGGATCTATTTTTATCCTCACAGCCTTTAAACTTTACTTGTGCTTGCACCTTTCATTTTCTTTCACTCTCAGTACGCAGAGGCCAAATCATGCAATGCATTCCAATCTGGTCTCCAGGAACCTAAGGGAAGTAAAATCCTAAATACAGGGTATAAAGCATATAAACCTTTGCAACATGTTTTTTTAGACCGATCTTGAAATCTTTGTTCAATGAATTTCAACAATCAATAAAAGGGAGCACTGTATGGAACATTAATTTGGACACCAATGTTCATGTTCATCATCAAGAAGGACAACACATTGTTACTGTACATTGCATATGGCGCAAACTGCAAAGGGTGCATTCACATTAGACCACCAAGATCGCATAATATGCACACATTATGCATGATTTTAAAATCATAGAAATAAATTGATAATGAAAATGGACTTATGATCTCCTGATCACCACTACACATCCCACCTCAATAATAGCTGTTTGTTTATGAGCTGTTTCCATACCGCACATAATTCTTTTGCCATCAAAATACTATTTTGCTTTAAAAAATCTCATCTCAATCTTTAAAATATGAGACTAACTGTTTGTTATAAGTGGCAGTTATACTAAAGAGGGTAGAAATTAGATACTCTTAAAATTGGCTATTTGTAATATATACTACTTGAAAGGTTACTCCAGGCCAGCTTGGAAAACTTCCATTGATAGACCTAATCGGCTAAGGTTTGTTTTACCCATTTCAAGTCATATGATCATGCCCATGGGAAGTTTTGGTACTATGCTACTTTTTGCGTTCATGGCACAATTTTGCATGGCATGAAATTTGTCGGAGAAATCAAAAGATGTTTTATCAAGAGATTGATCACATGATTTGAAATTGGTCTAAACAAACCTTAGCAGATTTGGTCTATGAGCTGTACAAATTTTTGCAGCTTGCCGTCTGCAGCTACAACAACATTAGCCTGTGTGCAGACTATACCCAAGGAAAAGGTATAGTCTTGCACAACACCGCTCAATATCAAGTATTGTATGAGTCAGCATTTCATTTCAATTGCATTTTGAATGGCCCTTTCTACTCAGCGTTTGTGTATTGTCTGCCGTAGGGTACTTATAATTCCAGAGTATTGTGTTGTTAACGTAATTTGCTTAGAGCACAAAGCGAATCCTGAGATTTAATCATACGATAGCTGTTCTCTAATCTGATTGCTTCCTTGTTTCGCAGGAAAGCGATATTATTGGCTGTTGCAACAATGCATTTTCTTTGTTATCACATAAGTGCTGAAGCACGTACTACACAACAGCGAGTGGCGTTGCGCAGACTATGCCTTTTCCCTGGGTATAGTTTGCACGCAGGCTACAACAACATGTTCTTGCATCTCATAACAGAGTGTCTTCTATGTTTACTCTTACCGCCTTTAACAGTTTACTTGCAGCCTACACCTTCAATTTATTTTACTACCACTGCGTTATGGATATTTTTGGGGAAAAATTTAGAAAAATGTTTTGATACGATACAATCTACAGCTTTGTTTGAAATTTCCATAACCTGTGCTGTAAATACTTCTTGAAATGTTTGGGATAAATCTACTTTGAGGCAGGGGTGGCCCAGAAATCTTCTGACAGGGGGGTAGGAGCTTCCACAGCTTCCTACAGTCTTCCTACCAGAGGCTGAAATGGCTAAAAAATGCAGTTTGCGTACATCATTTTGCCAAAATTCCTCCAACAGAAACTGAAATTTCCTACGACATGGGGGGCTACATGCTTCCAACAGCCAAGGGGGCTGTAGGTCCTTCTAGCCCTCCCCCTTGGCGCCCATAGTTTGCATACTGTAAATTCTGTCTGCCGCAAATTTCCACCATCAATTAGAGAAGGGGGCTGTAGGTCCCTAGCCCTCCCCCTGGCGCCCATAGGCTGCATACTGTAAAATTTTGTCTGCCACAAATTTCCACCATCAATTTGATAACATGAAAATCTACTCCAAAATTCTAATTAAATAATTAACCAAAGTTCCCAGCAGTTGAAACAGTATAAATTTCACACCAAAACCACCGGCGGATAATGTTCCTTCATACCGCTCTGCCACAGTGGCGGGAGGGTATTCTGGTATTGGAATGCACACTGGCCTCTGGCCTGGCGCCACCACTGCTTTTGAGGTCCCACCATGTCATAAGGACAATCAACTGATGCTTCAAGCAATAGCATGGCCATGATGGGGCCGAAAAGCTAGCAAATCAATCAGGATTGAGAGGCGTCTACAGCAATGAAAATGTTGTCTAACATTACCTTACCTTTCATCTGCAATGTTTACGAATTTCTTCTGATCTGATAATGCTCTCTTTTGAGTTAGGCCTGCTAAAAAGGCCGACCACAGCTGTGATCGTCTCTGCAGTAATTGGAAGCCATTCTTGCACATAAAGCTCGTCATTTGCAAGGGACACGACATGGAAAGTTGTGAAGGTCAGGGAATCCCCAAAAGGCTCCACGTCGCATGCGCATTTACGATCTATTTCGGTGACGTAATATGCAAATTAGCGGTGGCTTTTGAGAGCAGGGCAGGAAACAATAGGGCCGAAGCGCATTACATCGTGAGCCCTGGTGAGCCCCAAAGCTATTGATTTTACAGCCAATCAAAAAGTGAATAAACAAGGGTATACATCGAATGGTCTCGTTGTCTTTTCATCGAATGCCACCTTTGTCTTCCTATTGTGTTGATTGTTAAATTTACAATGGAGAACAAAAAGAACGAAGCTAAGTGGATAATCGTTTACCTGCCTTATATATATAGATAGATTATTTGTTAACAACCATTTTCAGACAGTCTGAAAAACTGCGATTACTCCTTATTATAAATGTTAAAAGAAATCCAAATCTGCTTGTATCCGACAACCCATTTTACTATGAACGAAAAGCCACTTAGTGTGGGCTAAACTTCAGAGCACTTCAAAGTTTAAAGTTTTCATAGTTACTGGTTTATTCATCAAAACCATGATGTCATCAAATTATGAACGATTTTCCCATCGCGTTCTGCAAAACTCCCTTTCTGTATGAAATCTGCGCGTGTTTTTCGTTTAAAAACAGCACAACTGGGAAAGAGGATTTGAAAACAGAGTTATTTTTCAAGAAAGTGCCAATCATGCAATCATGCGCCTCCACAGCGCAGTTGTCCTCTTTTCAAATATGCCCTTTCTCAAATTTCTACCGATTCATTTACTTTCAGTGAAATTAACTTCACTCCACCAAATTTGCATTCATCCTTGGAGGGGATTTAATCGTCCATATTGCCCGAAAAATATTAGTGTAGAAGCTTTTATTGAAGAAGAATGCCGAGGTCGCGTACCGACAAGGCGGTTTAGGCAATAGCTGAAATATCGAGGAAAGTGATCAAATCTTCAGCGCTTCTCCCTTACATTATCATTAATGAATTTGGCTTCGCTCACTCTATCTTGACGAATTTTGCCTCATTCTGCTGTGCAGAATAAGCTTTTATCAACCTACTATCAGTCTTTGCTGTAATATTTCATGAAGTACGATTTTTCACGATTCCCCATCAAATTCATAAATAAGTTATCCGGAATTGTTTATTCGAAGTTTTTTATTTTTGGGTGACCGTGGGATTTCCCCTTCCACGCGATTTTTGCCCGGTTTTTTGCCTGAATAGGAAGACTTTGATGTTCTAATGTGGAATCAAACGAATTTACCGAAAAAGCGTAACTTATCCAAGAATTATTGGGCATTTCCTGTGGAGCACCGTTCGGAGAACCGAGGAATTCATAAGAAACCGGATCTCAGACAATGCCCAAAAGCTCTTCTAGCATCAATTAGTCACATACAAAAGAGCAGTATACAATCCGACGATAGTGGAAGAAAGCTTAGAACCCTAAAGTTCCTCACGTTTCATATAGGAATCTGTATGTTTGTTTATAGCGCAACAACGCCCTTTTCAGCATGAATGCGTGAGAAGTTACTTCTTGTGTTAGGGGGATGATATTGGTAAAATTGAACGCAAAACTCTCTATGGATACTCAAGCTATGAGTCATTAATTTGTTAACAACCATTTCCAGATAATCCTGGTCAAATTAAGCTGGGGCACAGGCAAATTTCGGTGTTTTCATGATTTTTCCTAGAATACCGACGCAGAATATTGCGTTTAGGACCTTCTAATCCCCCTTTCCCCTAATTCAATGTTGAGGTGTTCGAATGGCGTTTGATTCAAGGAACATTGCAACGGGGGAGCGGAGGGCACGTAATCAAAGACTGAAGTAGTGCAATTTCGTGAGTTGTCCCAAGAATTTTGACTAAGATTGTATATCATGCCGTCTTTATTGGATACAACTTGTGTTTTTTTCTATTATTATTATTACTGGAATCGAATTGTCATCAAGTATTGACATTGGGAACGCTCCTGTCCTTCAAGTCTCTTTGATTTCCAAAATTTGTTCTACATTTTGTTTTAAAGAATTTGGTTTTCGATCAATTATTCATGTGAGGAAATAGTCTTCTCTTCTTTGGGCGAAGAAATTCTAGCATCTAACTAAATCTTAGCTAAAGATTAACTGATAAATCTCAAATTCGGTATAGTATACGATTTATCGTGGCCTATCATAGGTGCATATTTTATTTTGGCGCACCAGATACTATGACCGAAACTAAGGTTTATTTTCCAAGGAATGCAACCATAGCATCACCCATCTCCAAGAACACAGTTAACCATTCCAAAAAGAAGTCACAATTGTTCATCGCCTCTACTGTTGGTGCTATCAATTTCATTTCATTCTAACAGGGACAGATTTTGTTTTAGCCAATCGGCCAGTTCATTTACATCTGTGAAATTTACCAATCACACTACGTAATCTAACATTACGTGATGCGCTGTGATTTAGCAGGAAATGAGAAGTTGTGGAATGAATACAAATATACCCTCCCCCAAAAACGACGACGTGCAAGTGGATTTTTGACCAGCCATAAATGTTTTTGCAATTTCTGTTAGACCACAAGCTTGCTGAAAATTCTGCCTCATCGGATTTTGATATTAAACTTAGATCGAGAAAAATCTTCGTTTGAATAGCGCCTTAAAATCAGGTGAGCGCCATATCTTTGGGCTCAGGTGAAATATATTTCTTCATTAACTACTGCTATCTTTTGCTTAAAGGAAACAAACATTGATTCATAGACAGCGCAAAACATATTTCCATGAAATTTTCGGTTGCACAGCTTTAAGAATTGGCAATTTCTTCTATGCTACCGCGAGCGCTATCGTCTTCTGAAGCACTACAACAACAGTCTTAAGGCCGACCTCCATTTCAGTATATAATAATAATAATAATAATAATAATAATAATAATAATAATAATAATAATAATAATAATAATAATAATAATAATAATAATAATAATAATAATAATAATAATAATAATAATAATAATAATAATAATAATAATAATAATAATAATAATAATGATAATAATAATTAATAATAATATAATAGATGTATAATGAATTATGAATAATAAATAATAAATAATTTATTCAAAGTTGGCGTACAAATCTAATAGCTATGAAAAGCTAATTGATGCCAACTATCTATCATACATATAAAAAATGTTGCAATGTTCAGAAAGGATTTTAAAGAAAGATGCTAAATAAAACCTAAACCCGAAATGAATGTTTTACACAATCTACAGTCACACTCTATTGTGCAGGTTCTTAATTCTTTTTTAAAAACAGTTAGTGATTGGGACTCTCTAATACTGCGAGGTAATGTTTGCCACAGCTTTCGACCCAAATATCTCACAGTTTCTATGCCATAAGAAGTTGTCTTGGCATTAGGAATGCCAAGAGTATTCTTATTTCGCAAGTCATATAGTACATCTCTTGCCTTAAAAATCTCACTCATGAAACTAGGATTCAGGCTCTTTTTGTTTTTGTATATTTCTATCATCAAGTACTGTAGATTGCGTTGGTAAATGGATACTGCATTATCTAATTTCAGCAAAGTTTCGTAATCGGCGTGACTGTTTTTATACACAATTCTGAGTGCTCTCTCTTGGATTTTACTTACATTTGCATTGAGGCCCCTGTCATGGAACATCCAAATTAACGGACAGTAGCTAAACTTAGATTTTATGAAACTATTCATTAGCAGACGCAATTTATCAGGATTCATGAAAGCAGATACCCTAGCAAGGGCATGCAGTTTTTGGCTGGCTTTTTTTGCATAAATTTGAGACGTGACTTTAAAATTTCAAATTTTTATCTATTGTCACCCCTTGCAACTTTTCTTCAGAGCTTTCTTTAACAATAGCCTCACCGACTGTGATCTCAATATCATCTTGGCTTGTCCTAAAAGTTAGAAGATGGCACTTCCCTTCATTCAATTTCATAAAGTTTTCAGGAAACCATTTTGATAAAACAAGAGCATCAGTTTCTAACCGTTCCAAAACTCTATCTAATTGACAGTCAGCTGCAAAGATAGTTGTATCATCAGTAAAGTTACATACTGCCTTATCCATTACCGAAAAAAATAAATCATTGATGTAAATATTTAATAGAAGAGGTCCAAGAACTGATCCTTGCGGTACACCTGCAAAGGTCTCTCGCCAAGTGCTGAATGAACCATTTACTTTGACTCTCTGTTTCCTACCAGTCTGATAACTATAAATCATCAGCAAAGTATCGTTGCAAAATCCATAAGCACTTGGTTTCGCAATTAGCAGCTTGTGGTCTATGCAATCAAATGCTTTTGAAAGATCCATTAGCAAAGCTCCAACGACTCCTTTTTTGTTTTGGGAATTCTTACAGGTATCCATTAATCTCAATAGCGTATGCTGTGTGTTGAAACCTTTCCGGAAGCCACACAAATAGGGGACCAAAAATGTATCTACATAGCCAGTCATATGGGCATATAGAAGTCGCTCAAAGACCTTTGACAATGCGGACAAAACTGTGATAGGACGGTAGTTTCGCTTTTTTGTGGTTTCATCATTTTCAAATAGCGACGTTATGTCTCCTAATTTGAGATCTTCAGGAAACGTTTTCTGGATTAATGAATTGCTAAAAGTTTCCACTAAAAATTGTGCAAATATGTCGCGATTTTCTTTTAGTATCCGTGCAGGAATACTTTTAGCTGTGGACGCCTTTTTTGGGTTCAGATTCGACAATTCATCAATGACTGCCTTCATTGTAACTGGTTGGAAGTCAAAGGACGAGTCTTGTTTTACCTTATCCTTAATCTTTTGAATGCTGGGATGATATTTATACTTTTCAACAGCAATTTCAACAGGGTCCAGCAAGTGCTCTGTCGGAACAAGTGTGCACTCACCAATGGCAATATCCATTGTCTTGTAATATTGGTGAAAAATTCATTAAAGATCTCAGCTATTTCACTGTCATTAGTAATTATATTTTCATTATCAACAAGTGTGATACTCGAAGAGGTTTGTACCTTGTCAGTAAAAAGTGGCTTCACAGTTCTCCAAAACTTTTTATTGTCAGTGACAGAGTTCATGTCAAGGTTTCCATAATAAGATGTTTTTGCCTGACGCAAAATTTTCACACACTTGTTTCGCTGTTTTTTAAAAGCTTTCCAGTTTTCTGAGGCTGTTCACTCTATTATGTAACTGTGTGCGGAGCATAATTGCCTTTCTTAACGTTGTAGTCATGAAAGGTGCATCGTTTGCACGCAAATATTTTTGTTTCAAAAGTACATAGTTATTCAGTACTTCTTCGGCTACAGAATTCAAATTTTCAAATACTGAGCATTCTCCGTTGCTCTTAGCTAAGTTGCGTTTAAGGTCATTACGAAACTTAATAGGATCAAACTTACTGTAGTCTTGGTATGTAACAATTCTTGGACCTTTTTTAACAAAACCACTCTTCAATACTGTTAGTATCATTAAATGAAAATCGGACAGTCCCACCTCTATTGTCGTAGTTTTTTGAAACCCAGAGGTTTTATTCGTTAGGAAAATATCAATCGAAGAGGGATTATCAGCAGATTTATAACAAGTAGGACTTTTTATCAAGTTTCTCAACCCATAGACATCCATGAAATTGCTAATTTCACAATTTGTTTCTTCAGAATTCAAATCTCCAACAATGACAAAGTTTTCGTATCGAGGAGAAATTTGGTCCAGCACTTTTCCCGTTTATTCAAAGAAAAGCTTCTCGCATTGAGAAGGAGGGCGGTAGGCACTTATCAGTGCCCATTTTTTCTTGCCCACATTGATTTCAGTTAGTATACATTCAATTGAATTGGTAACATTTACCTGCTTTATTTCATTTGCTGAAACTTTATCTCTGACATACACCAGGATCCCTTCACCATTTGAATTTCTATCACAACGGAAAGGCTTTTTGAAACCATCAATTAAGAACTGACTTGTGGGGAAGGATTCATCTAATTTAGTTTCCGAAATTACCAAGTTATCAACGTTTTTAGCAACCAGAAATTTAAGACCCTCAATTTTATTTCGTATTGAGTCGATATTCAGATGTGCTACAATCAAACCTCTTTTATTCTTATGCCTAATAGCTGATAGTTTGGCAGGGGCGCTTTTTCTTCAGTATCGGAATTAGCAATTTCATGGGAATCTTGATTTTCTAAAATAGGAGAAATGTACTTTGCTTTAAGTCTATCATATCGAGTCCCATCATCACATCAATGTGCTTTGATATATTTCGTGAAGTTATTGGCAAGGAGTACCGTGCCCATTCTGTTTAGGTGCAATGAGCTTCTATTCAGTTGTTTTGTTTCATCGATGTTTTCGTGTTCAATGAAATCTAGATCGTTTGTTTCGCATAGGGTTTTTAATTCTTCATTCACAGCGTTAGCTTTCTCATTTAACGTTGAATTATCATCTCGAGATATGATAGCTGACACAACAACTTCATTTTCTCCATCTCTTAAAGTGACTGCCAAGTCACTGATTTCATTCGCAATAGCTTGAGCTGGTTTGTTGGTTCCTAGTGAGTTTGTCCCAACATGAAGGATGACAACGTCAGGGTTTCTTTTCATCGGTGGTTTTGAATAATCTACCATGTCTTCTGCATTCGCTCCGCTGAAGGATTTAACGTAAACATTTTGCCCATTTCGCAAAGATCCTTTCAACTTTCTGCCATCCAAATGCTATACCATAGAATCACCAAAAATAGGAATATTCCTTGTATTCTTTTTCCACTCTTTGTTCCTTTGATTCTCTTTTCTGTGTTTTTATCCTTTGACACTTGTACGTTGCTGGTTTTTGTACTGCAACTTGGAGCCTGGTTTTCGAGTGTTTCCGAATCGCATGACTCATCATTACCTGAGAGAATTGAAAGGTGATTTTGCCATGCTGAACTTTTTATGTTAACAGACTTTGCACTGTCCCTTGATACTTGAGAATTATGACTTGGGTTTTTTGCCTTTGTTCCTGGGCTTTTGGGATGCCTTGTCATCATGCACATAACTTTGCTCGGTTTTCTTTCCTTCAACTACTTCACTTTTATTCAATCTCTTTGTCTTTATTGTATTTATGGTTGGCTCCCTTGTTTTTTGCAATTGCTGTTTTCCACCGGGAATGAATCTTATTTCGTCATCAAGACAGCCCCTTTTGCCATCAACTGTTTTGATTTCCGATCTAGGCCTTTCCAATAAACCCTCAATAATTTTCTGCTTGTCATACAGCTGCCGCTCCAAAGAAATAATGCGGTCTTGAACATCTCAGTGGGATTTGCCTAAAGCTTCCCTATCCTTTTCAGTGGGATCTGCCTTTGTCTGTTGTGAGGGATTACTTAGTCTATTTGCAATTTAAGCCGTAAGTGATAGGATTTCTACATGTGGATATCTTTTGAATTCATCAAGTTCAACTTGAAGCCTTTTAAAATCTTCGATGCTTACATAATCACCTGATACTGGTCGCTCAAAATCGATTTCAGACGTTCTACTTGAATCAGCATCCTCAGTGTCTATGTTTAGAGCATGTGAAGGGGTTCCTTTCACTGGCGTTTTAATACCATCAAGAATTTAAAGTAAAGAGTCATCATTTTGGTCTTTTGCTTCTGTCGATTCATGAGATTCATCAGGTAATGGGTTCTTTCCGATAAAATATGAATCCTTTCCGTTAATCTTTTTTACATGCACTCTCTCTAAATGACTATTTACAAAAATGGAGATAGGGCTGATAAGTCACACTATCGCCCCACATCAGTCTTACCTGTCATTTCAAGGCTCTTTGAAAAACTTGTAACCGATCAGGTGTACAAGCATATGGAAGATAATGGTTTGTTTTCATCTGGGCAATCTGCCTTCTTACGCCTCCATTCTACTGTAACCCACTTACTTAAAAATACAGATGACTGGTACAATATGCTGGATCTTGGTAGGCTTGTTGGCCTAGTTTTCATTGATCTTAAAAAAGCTTTTGACACTGTTGACCATGAGATTCTTTGCCAGAAGTTGATGCACTACGGTGTCCAACAGCGGGAACTCGCATGGTTTAGATCATACCTGTGCAATCGAAAACAATTCTGTCGGGTCAGCGGTGTCAGCTCAAAAACTGAGGGTATAGATGTTGGTGTTCCCCAAGGCTCATGTCTGGGTCCCCTCCTTTTCCTTATTTATATTAATGATCTACCGCAAGCAGTCCAAAATTCAACCGTTTCCATGTATGCAGATGACACAAGTCTGTGCTACCAGTCTTCGGATATAGATGAGCTGAACAAGGCCATTAACAACGATCTCAAATAACTGGACATTTGGCTTCACGGCAACAAACTCTCCTTAAATGTTGCAAAAACAAATTCCATGCTTGTTGCCACCAAGCAAAAGCACAATATCCTCAAAAGTCAAAATGATGATTTGGATTTGAAAATTCGCGACAATAACCTCGAAATAATCCAAAAAACAAAATACCTTGATGTGCAGATAGACAACTCTCTAAACTGGAAGGAACACATTAAAACTGTTTCTACCAAAGTTTCAAGAGCTATTGGCTTTTAAAACATGCCAAGACGTTCCTAGGACAGGAAACATTGAAGACTCTTTACACAGGTATTGTAGCGCCACACTTTCGATATTGTTGCTCTGTTTGGGGTTGCACCGGTTCGACTGAGCTTAATCATTTGCAAAAACCTCAAAACCGAGCTGCTAGAATTATAACCAACAGCAGCTTTGACACCCGAAGCAGACCACTCATCGACAAGCTTGGCTGGAAGACCATTGAACAACTCGTCGCTAGCGAATCTAAAACAATGGTCTTCAAGTCCCTGCATGAAGTGGCTCCCCAATACTTGTGTGACCTTTTTACCCGAAACTCAAAGTGCTCTTCCTATGTCTTGCGCAATTCAGAGACAGATTTAAGACTACCCTTGAAAAAGTCAAGTAATGGGCAAAAATGTTTTTCCTATCGAGGAGCAAAAGCTTGGAATGACCTTCCTGCCGATACCAAGCAGGCAACTTCCCTAAATAGTTTTAAAAAATCTATTTAGGACTTTCTCTTTTTCTTGTATACTAGATTTTGGAAAGTTTGTATTAGGTTTTTATATTATGGTTTTTATATTGTAATTTTGCTTTTTTATTCGGTAATTGTATATTGTGTGTTGTATATTGTATATTGTATATTGTAAGTAGTTTCTTATGTGGAGGGCCCCTTGTAAATCAACTCTGTTGAAGGGCAACCCTCCTTAATAAAATCAAATATCAAATATAAAAAAATAAATGAAGTACCTGGAGAACTGCTCCTTTGTCTGCATCAAGTTTCTTTGCTACATAATCTGGACAGGTCTTTTTTTGGAATGGTATTGCAGAACATTGATAGCATCAAGGCTACCATCTTCGATTTGCATCGCCGACGAATCCTTTCTTTTATTGGTAGAGTAAACTACCGACGCTCCTTCTTGACCTACTTCTGGAGGATGACACGTTGGCGATAGTGCCGAGGCATCATTAGGCCCATCGTGCCTTACCGATTGATCGCGGGAGGTTTCGTGTTTTCCACTTAAGTTTGCGTAATGTTTATTTGAAGTTTGTTCTACAAGCTCTAGATTGATTGACTCTGCTTTTTCCATGACTTTGGTCATCTTCCAGTCGTGATATCAGCGACAAATATTGGTACTGAAGATCTACTGCGCTGCGAAGAGATCAGTAGTTTTGGTCGGTGACGTGCGCGTTTGCCTAGTGCGCATACTCTTTGGCAACAGAGCATGCGCACAAGGCAAGCGCGCTGGTCACCGACCGAAACTACCGCAAGTGGAGAATGGCTTTAAAGGGCCTGAGGTTATTTCAATAAGAAACATCTGCCAATAGTGTCACAAAAAAAGTGTAAGTCACAAAGTATTCACCAGTTCAGTGAGTGGTGACGTGGTGTTCAGACGTGTTGTATCGAAGCTAAGAGAGTTGTTTATTCTGCTCTTGCACGAAAAGATAATGGCTACTCAAGACGCCCAAGTGATTGTTAAAGCTTTGGAGGACTGCAGAAAGAGGAATAAAGGTCAATATATTGACAACGTGTGCTCTTTTTGTAAGAAAGAATTCGATTTGGATCGGCCTAAGTCAGTGGCGGCCATCGAAACTGCGAAGGAGATTGGCCTCGTCAGGCAAGTAAACAATTCCGACAAATTTTTGCGTATTGTTGAAACGTGCAATGAATCTACGCCCCCGACCCCCGATGAAAGAATCGAATCATCATCCCCAAGCAAAACCATTGGTGAAATTGACGAAAAAGAAGATCTCGTTGACTTTAAGAAATATATTCACTCTGAGCTTTTGTCGATCAAGGCCCATGTTTTCAATCGATCACTGTCCGAAACCGTCACAAATGGATCTAATAATTTCAATTATGAAAAGATGTTCATTAAAAGTTTGGAGGACAGAATCGTGTCACTGGAAAAGCAACTGCACCACAAGCAGAGAATCATTGATAAATTGTTGGCACAGCCCAGCAGAATCGCCGAAACGACCTCATCCCGTGCCATCCCTACGACCCACGACCTCCCCGGAGGCGCTGTGAAAAATTCATCCTCTTCTAAGGAGAAAAACAACTTACAAGAAACAAGTCAAAAATGCAGGGGCAAGAATCCCCAGAGTACTGAATCTTCAAAAGGAAAAGGGGATAACAATCTGCATGGTGGAAACAGTCCTCATAACAAATCCAAACAAAACCAAACCGATCCAGCAAATCAGCAAAGGAAACAATCATTGTTGTAGGCGACTCGATTCTCAATGGAATCAATGAGAACGGTCTGTCCAAAAATGCAAAAAAGCACAACGTCAAAGTACGCGCACATCCTGGAGCTACCTCTAGGGACCTGATTGACCACATCAAGCCAGTCGCACGGCGCAAGCCTAGCCTAATTGTTGTCCATGTCGGAACGAATGATATCACAAATAATGTTGATACTGAAGAAATGCTGCAAACACTGGTCAATGATGTGAAAAAAGAATCACCTGATACGGAAATTGCCATCTCGGGGCTGGTTACTCGGAAAGACAAACCCGGAATAGAGAAGAAAGTTTCCAGCTTGAATACCTGCTTGAAGAATCTCTGTGCAAGAAGCCAGTTATACTTCATTGAGAATGACCGGGTCGACGGCTCTTGTCTTGGTAAGAAGAAGCTTCACCTTAACATTAAAGGTAACTCTATTTTAGCAAGAAACTTTGTAAATTATTTTGATAACATCTGACACTCTAACAAATCTGAAAATATTCGTACTAATGTAACTGGGCAAATAGACTGCGACCATATATCCTTGGACGAACCCCCTAGTACTTGCGAACCTTCGATTCCACATGATGCGGGGGTGCGGCAGTTGGGATGCAGGAAGGGGCTGGCAGTTGCGTCACTAAATGTCAACAGTTTGCTTCTGCACATAGATGAAATAAAAAAATTAATGAAAGAGAAATCTATTCATGTTTTGGCACTTAACGAGACTAAACTGGATGACAATATTGCCAGTGACATATTGCGAATTGATGGCTACACTCTCTACATGGAGGATCGTACAAGAAACGGGGGAGGGGTTGCAGTCTACATTAGTGACTCTTTAAAGCATTCTCGTAGAAATGATTTTCCCGAGAAGGCTTTAGAGATGATAAGTATTGAGGTTGAACCTAAGGGGGCGCGACCATTTTTGGTAGTAGCTTGGTATCGCCCTCCTGTGGAGCCTGTCGAAACATTTACGAAACTCGAAAAGAATTTGGACTTTTTTGATCATGAGAACAAAGAAATCCTCATCTTAGGCGACACAAATTGTGACCTTCTGAAGGTGAATTCGCCAGAGATGGACTCCAGCCTTGCAGGTAATTCATTGCACATGAGCAATATTTATGACCTGTTTGGATTCAGGCAAATGATCAACGAACCAATCAGAGAGACGTTGGACACATCTACATTGATAGATCATGTTGCAACTAACACGCCTGCAAACATTGTAGATTCAGGAGTCCTAAAAATTTCGCTTAGCGATCATTATCTAGTATATTGTATTCGAAAATTTCGGGGCTTCATACAGCGACAACCCAAACTTATCAGAAGTAGAAGAATGAAAAACTTTGACAATGAAAGTTTTTTATTTGATCTAGGCCAGATTGATTGGGATGGTATTGTACGTAATAGCGATAACGTCCACGATGCCGTTCAACAATGGTCTACAACGCTGTCTCTTGTCATTGAGATGCATGCCCCATTGCAGGATATGAGAGTATCTAACAAATATTTCCCATGGCTTAATTGCGATTTTAGAAAGCTTTCTCGTCAGAGGGACAAAATAAAAACTGCTGCCGTTAAACGTAAATCTGCTATACTGATGGATGCTTACAAACAGCTGCGAAATAAGGCTAACATTCTCAACAAAACTCTTAAACGAGAATACTTTTCCAAGAAATTAGCTGCTTGTGAAGGTGACTTAAAGCAGTCATGGAAAACAATAAACCTCCTGTTGAATAAAAGATCTAAAACTACCAATATCGATTCCCTAAAAGTGAATGAACAGGAGATAAATAAGGATCATGATATCGCTAACTCGATGAACAACTATTTCTGCAGTGTGGGGAAGAGTCTCAGTGACAAGATACCCGCCCAGTCTAATCCCCTTCTGTCTCATCAATACGATATAACATATCCCTCGAATGAAAGGGAACCATTCAAATTCGTTGCCATCGACAAGAGGACCATCGAAAAGGCCTTAAATAAGATCAAGGCATCACATGGGTCTGGTGTGGATAACATAGCCAGCTATTTCTTAAAAGTAGCATTTCCCGTTATTTCTGATTCACTCTGTGATATTTTGAACCTTTCCTTATCTTCAGGAATTTTTCCTGACAGCTGGAAAGTTGCTAGAGTGGCTCACATATTCAAAGAAGGCCCTACTGATGAAAGATCAAATTACAGGCCAATATCTGTTTTACCAGCTGTTTCCAGATTATTTGAAAAAGTGGTGTACGACCAACTATATCGATACCTAGACGAAAACAAACTCATATGCTTGCAACAGTCTGGTTTTCGCTCTTTACACTCTGTTGTCACATGCCTTCTAAAATGCACGAATGACTGGTATGTCAACATTGACAAAGGGAAATATACAGCTATGATATTCATTGACCTTAAGAAGGCCTTTGATACCGTTGATCATGGTATTCTTCTTGATAAGATGAAATTCTATGGTATCTGCGGCTTGGAACATGATTGGTTTCGGTCGTATTTGAATAACAGAAAGCAGTTTTGCAAAGTAAATGGCGTCCCTTCTGACATTAAAGATATTGATGTCGGAGTGCCACAAGGGTCTTGTTTGGGACCACTTCTTTTTCTGCTTTATATAAATGATCTTCCCTTTGCACTAAAGAGGGCTGAGACAAATATGTATGCTGATGATACCATGATTTCATATTCCTCCAAAACTTTGGATGAATTGCACATGGTGTTAAACGCTGAGCTTGACAATATCGAGAAATGGTTTCAAGGTAACAAGCTATCCTTGAACGTCGTCAAAACACAGGCTATGATAGTTGGGTCAATGCAAAATGTAAATAAAATGGCAGTGCAGCCTACTTTGTTGCCAGTGTTTCACGTAGGTGGTACTGATATTGACTTAGTGAACAAAGTGAAATACCTTGGTGTCCATATTGACAATAGTCTAACGTGGAAGTGCCAAATTGAGAACATAAAAGGGAAAGTTTCTCGCGCAATAGGTCTTTTAAAATATTGTAAAAACTTTGTATCAATGGAAACCTTGAACGACATTTATCGTAGTATTATAGAACCACATTTTAACTATTGCTGCTCCGTTTGGGGCTGTAGTGGTATTACGAGAATAGAGTCTCTACAAAAGCTTCAAAACAGGGCTGCTCGTATCGTTACGGGTAGTTCTTATGATGCACCTTCTGTGCCATTACTCAAAGAACTTGGCTGGTTGTCTGTCAAAGAAATGATTGTGAAAGAGACATCTACAATGATGTATAAATCTCTAAACGATCTTGCACCACAGTACCTTAGTGACCTATTCCTTAGACTATCAGATTTCCACACACGAGAGCTAAGAAACACCAAAAATGATCTTGCAGTACCGTTAATGCGAACAGTAAGTGGCCAAAAGGCATTCTCTTACCGTGGTACCAAAGTGTGGAACAAGTTTAACAATGATATCAAAGAGGCCCCCTCGGTATACTCTTTTAAATCAAGGTTTAGACAGTTGGGGTACGAAAATCTTTAATTTTGTATATTGCTTATTGTCGCCAGATGTATATATTTTTATCTATTAATTTATTTGTAAATAGCTTATTAGGTACTTTAATTTCAACAGGGCCAAATTGTAAAACAATATCCTTATTGAATTTGTACCCTGTATAAATATGTTTAAAATATGAAATATGAAATATAAGTTCTCTATTTTCTAAGATGAACCAACATTAGATAAGGTTGAAGTCCATTGGTTGCTTGCGAACAAACGAACTAAGCCATAAAAGTGATTATTTTCATAAGTTTGAGTGCTACAGTCTTCACTGCGCTACGGTGTTAAGATGAAGTGTCTACTCCTCTAAAATCCTGAGCGAAGATGGTGCAAGGCTGCTCGCGTCTCAAAAAGTAGGATTAGTTTGTTTAAGCAAGTCGATTCCGGATCCTTAGATTATTATTTCGCAGTTTTTCAAGATAAAATTTGGGAAATAGACAACAGACCAGGAGAATAGATAAGTTGCACATTTCACTTGACCTGACCCCTTCAACAGAATGTATCCTGTTGTCTATTTCCCAACTCTTTTCTCTATAAACTGACAAATAATAATCCGAAAATAAAAAATCTATTTGTATATGGAAATTAATGTCATTTTTTGAGACGTGATCAGTTTTGCCCCATTTCAGCTCAGAAATTGAAAGGAGTAGACCTTTCATCAACACTGTATTGCAATATTAAATGTGGTGTTCAAACATGTGGAAATAATCACTTATTCTGGCGTAGTTTGTTTGTTCGCATGCAAGCATGAATTTTTTGACGTAACAAGCGTTGGTTTATCATAGAAGTGAAGATTTGGTGAATACCATGTGATTTGCACCTTACTTGGGACATTATTGGTAGAGTTTCTTGTTGAGTTGGGTCAGGACGTAGCCCTTTACAATGTGATTGTAGTGCAAGAGTCTATGGAGCGTTGTTTGCGTCTTTATTACAAGTGATCTTTTTGTATGGTCTTTGTCGATTTTGTATGGCAATGCTCTACATTTGGCATGGTGTTTGTTCAATTCTGAATGGTCTTTGACTTTTATATGGCCTTCTCACTCATTTCGTATGGCGTTTCAAATTTCGTTTGGTAATTAAAATTCTTTATGATGTTTTGAATTGCATATTATCTATTTCATTCCGTATGACGTTTGGATTTTCATGTGGTCTTTATCATTTCGTATGGCGTTTCGAATTTCATATGGTCTTTATCATTTCGTATGGTATGATGCATTGCGGCATGGTAAGATGCATTGCGACTTTTAAGCTTTGGCGGGGAATTACTGAAATTGGCTGGATCTGCCATTCTGAAGATCCCGAATGAAATCACATGATTTGCCATAAACTGCCCAGCGTTAACATACACGTATTTGTTCTAAAAGAAACTGAAGTCCAAGGCTGTTAGGCAGTTTCTAAAATTTTGGGCCATTATGCTACCAAAAGTTTTTTACGTGTTTCTTATATTATTTAATGCCAGAAGTGTTACCAAAAGTCTTTTAACATCTGTCTGGTTTTCTCGCTTTTTAGACGAGAGCTAAAGCTTATTACCCGAGGTCAGCACAAGGTCGCCGAGAAGGGGCCAGGGGGGAATCTGCCCCAGGACCTCAAGGCTTAGATTAAGGGCTCTTGCTACCCTCTAGTTTACCCCTGGTAAATTTTGATAAAAATAGGACTTGTAACGAGCGAGGAGATGATTTTTTACAAACAACCCAGCCCAACTGCAATTCATACAACTTACGTTGGACATATCCAGTTTGGAGTAATGATTCTTCATTGTTCTCAATCCAATATTCTCCCAAAATGTCTTGTATTGACTTCACACGGAATGCAGTGTGACCCTGAACTTGCGAATCATGAAATAAATGTTTTGATATTATTTAAAAGATCAAGAAGCTCAAATTGAAATCATTCAAAGCAATTATAGGTGTCCCAGGAATAGATAACAAGATTTGGGGCATCCAAACATTGGACTCCATATTTGGGGTCCCCAAAACATAAGGCTTAATATGTGGGGGTCAGCAAAGAAATATTTGCATGGACCCCCTCGTATTGAACATTAGGGAGTACCCCCCCCCTAAGACAGTTGTCAAACAGATCAGTTGTTTCTCGTCTTATTTTGCCGATGGATTTCGCTGCGTGCAAATTAATATCATAAGAGTCCTCATACAGTAAGATATTCTCATGTTTTCAGACCGTTTCACTGGCAAAGAGGATGCAGATCATTGTTGATCCCTCTAAGAAACTCGTAAGTTTTGGGTGAGTACGGAGTATTCAAGATCTCATAATTCTAACAAACTTTTAGCACTAACCCAAGTTATTGGTTTCTTATTTCCAACGGGTATGTGTTTTTATCTTATATTGCATGTTTGTGATGTAGTTGTATCGTTATTGTAAGTTACAACTGTTGTGACAGCCCACCCGTCCCCTGTAATTCTTGTGGCAATCCATCCGATGTTGTCATTTTGTGCAGAGCAACTTAGGCCGAGCCCCCGGGGATCGACAATGCTTATTTGCTCTGGAACACAAGCCCGCCAAGTTTTTGAAAGTCGCAATGCTTCACACCATGTCGCAATGCATCATACCATGCCGCAATGCATCATACCATACGAAATGATAAAGACCACATGAAATTCTAAACGTCATACGGAATGAAATCATGAAATAGATCATATGCAATTCAAAACATAATTACCATACGAAATTTGAAACGCCATACGAAATGAGTTAGAAGGCCATATAAAAGTCAAAGACCATTCAGAATTGAACAAACACCATGCCAAATGTAGAGCATTGCCATACAAAATCGACAAAGACCATACAAAAAGATCACTTGTAATAAAGACGCAAACAACGCTCCATAAGAGTCTGCGAATCAATGTTTCTTGCCTTTGTGCAAAGGACGCAAATAGTCGATGAAGAAATATCGTAGAAACATTAAGCGCCAACCAGATTTTAAGGCGTTATTCAAACGAAGATTTCTCTCGAGCCAAGGTGAATAGCAGAATGCGAGGAGGTAGAATTTTCAGCGAACTTGTAGTCTAAGAGAAAATGTAAAGGCATTTGTGGTTGGTCAAAAGTCAACTTGCATGTCATCAGTTTTTGGGGGATGGCATATTCGTATTCATTCCCGCAGATTCTGATTTCCGGCAAAATCACTGTGCATCACGTGATGTTAGATTACGTCGTTTGTTTGGTTAATCTCACAAAAGTAAACAAACTCACTGATTGGCTCAAACCGAAATATGTCCTTTTTCTTCATTCTGGCTCATTCGGTATGCTCTATTAAAAGTATCTAACAGGATCTTTAAAGAGGCAAATCACTTGGAAATATTTTCATTTTTCTCATCCGTTTTAGCTTTGTGACATCAACATTTATGGTTGAAGCAATGTCTATTGCTAACGCAGTCAGCAGGAGAGAAAGAAATTCTATAGGAGTGAGTATCATACAGTATGCAAATATCTGACAAGTTAGAAAAAGTAGCAGCAGATCAGGGGCGTAATGAAACAAGTACATCGTCAAAAAGCAGAAAACTGAAAGAAACAGTGCACAACATCTTAAAAAGAATGCAGTATAGGATTTTCAGTTTCATACATCAGAAAGCACTTTTGACGTTGAAAGGTACCTGAACCCAATAGGATGATTGGCACTGCTGCTCCATTAGAGCCAATTTATATACAGATCTTTCATTACTAAGAAGTAATGCATATAAACAAATGGTGAAAGACAAAATAGGATGCCGGACTCTGCAGATCCCCATCATTCTTTTCGATCTCAATAAAAACAGGGGGAAAAATTGTCTGCGCATGCGCAAATAAACTCCTCAGAAATGAAAAGCTCCTCAGAAAAGTAGAATATCACACAATGCCCACCTTGCCTAACTGAGCATTTTTAGGTATGAAGAATGTATTGATTTAGCTGTATTTTCAGCACAAGTTGATTTCTGTCAAGTGAGCCATACGTCTGATAAACTGCAGCGGATTCTCTTCGCAATCAACGAACTTATAGAGAAGAAAGACGTCCAACGAAACCGAATATATCCAAACGTCCTCAATTTGCCACGGTGAGATTTTTTCATGAATAAGCTACCTTCTCATACCCAGGTATTTATACAATAATACTGCAAACTAGCAATAACTTTAGTTAGTGAGTGCAGCGTTTTAGGAAATGCGAAGAAACTGGATTACGTCATGCGCTGATCAAGATGCCGAACACGGTTTACTGGGCAACCCTAATCGAATCGATGGAATGGCCGTTGCTCTAGAAATATTTCTGCTGTGGATAAATCGAGAAGCTCAAAACAAACACTTTAAGGACCTTATTTAAGCTTTTTTGAAGGTATCTGAACAATAATCTGGGGTTAGCAAGAGTGGTAATGTGAAAAAAGCACGGTTTTTTTGGGGGCGAAAATGGGCCTAAGTTGCAAACAGAGGAGCTTTCTCATCGCAGCTTCCAACATGAAATGGCTCGTTATACCTCGAATGTCGGAAATAAATTGCAAATGATGATCAAAATAGGTATAGTATGTGGTTTTACATCGAATTTTGACACCCCAAAGCCATTTACTACGCGCAAAACCGTGCGGAGTTGACTTCGCGCGGAATTTCCGCGCACATCCCAGAGTAGAGGCAGAGCAACGAACTCACTTTGGAGACGAGACTGGCACTGAGTTGATTTGACCACAAATCGACAGAAAGAAAGAGACAGAGATATCGCACCTTGCTAATTGTTTTGATATATAACACAGCTAACTCTGCAATAAAAGATTTAGATTTCTGTGCCATTTTGCTATGCCGTCACAATGAAATCTATAGAAATTCTCGGAAATTCCAGTGTTTCTGCTGCAAAGGGGTGTGACCCGAAAATTGTGTTGCTCAGCTGGATTTTACATCAATCTATGCAGAATTCATTTCCATAATTAGCTTGCAAAATATCGAAACCTTGCGAAAAATATTGCTTCAGGGAAAATGGTAGTAGTAGATAGCTTTCAGCCCAAAGCTTTGGCCAGAAGTTTTAAGACCATGATTGGCAAAGGGTGAAAAAAATTGCGATTATGATGTAAGAGCCTTTGATATTTGATAATTCGAATAGTAAAGGAGGAAATATTGAAAGTCAATTCGAATAACTATGCAATTTGTTGCTTCAAACTAGAAATAAAGTGCAGGTCTTTTTAAACTTACAAGGCTTTTGACTGAACGCTCTCTACTACCATTTTCCCTGAAGCAATAGTTTTCGCAAGATTTGTATAAACTGCAAACTTATCATAGAAATGAATAGCGTCTTCTATAATAATCCCTTTTCACTTGTACCATGGCTTGTACCATTGTGGGACGGGTCTTTTTAGCTCATTTTAGTATTTCGCCCCTTGGAACGGAATGGTGTTATTTGAGGCAGTCCCTTGAGAACGCAAGCCGTGAGCATTGGCGGGAAGGGGGGATAGGGAGGGCACTGCAGTCTTTGACTTTTTGGGACGGAGCCATATGAAACTGAACGACTGCGTTCTCGTGTGAACCGAGCTTGAATACAATTGTAGGGCTGATACAGCAATAGTTTCTGAAGAAATAGCAAGAGAGCTATCATGCGCGAAGAGATTCTGTCTGAAGCGCTCCTAGAGCAAGACCTTGAAATGCACGCACATTGTCAAGCCAGCTGTTACAAGTTACAGAAAACAAGGTTTTAAACATATTTCAACATGAGATGCCTCGAACTTCAAAGGCTGATTCTAAATATCATTATATCTTTGCCATAGGATCGCTTAGAATGCTTTTTTCCCAGAATTTTCAAGAAAAGTGTTTCCAATCGTTCCGGTAGTCCGCACTTTATGCGATGCCGGACTTCAATACCAGTTGTTTGCTCGTCCCTACCATGACGTGAAAACATGGAGCATGGTGTAGAACCTTACAAAATATCTCAAAATTTATGGTTTTCCGATGCCTAGATTTTCTTAGACCTTTAGGATACTAACTAGCACTATTTAAACTGTTAGATTCCGCGAAAGTCATTTTTGTTGCAATTTTTTCTAGGTCAAACTCTAGATATACTGGACTATAAATATCTGGTAATTCCATAAAGATATGTTCGTTGCATGTGGTACTAATATGCAAATTAAACAATAATACTGTGAATAAAAGATTCATGTACCAAATGCAGCGTAGATGTTAAAAACACAACGTTTCGAGCGTATACTCGTTATCAAGTGACTCGAAATCAGTCTAGCCGAGCAAAGAGAAGGCAAGATTCCACAGATAGGAAAGAATGCGAGATGCGACGTGACGTAGCATGAATAACGAAAAGGGACGAATTAAGAATAGAGAGTGGAGAAGGGGCCTGTTGCAGATAAGTAAATTGCTTATTAAATCCATTAGGATAAAGAGCCTTCAAGTTAAAGATTAAGCGTTTCTCCAAGGTTTTGCGTCTGGGTGGTATCCTGAGGTGCAATTAACAAGCCAAGAACGGACATATCGTCAGTTGAATAATTAGTTGAATTGAATTGTTTGGATATGTTGGTGTCAGGATCGTTTCATGGTTTTCTTCGAGACGGATCTTGTTTCTTACATTGCGCTTGTGTTTTTCAAAACGATTGTTGACTTGTCGGAAGGTTTTGCCGATGTGAAAGGATTTACATTTGGTGCAGATGATACAATAGACTACACAGGATAAAGAACAGGTAAAGTGGGATCTGATGTTGAAGCAGCGGTTTTGGTTGCTGATAGTTGTCGATTGGTTGATGTGGGTGCAGTTCTGACAGAGGCGATGTTGGCAGGGAGAAGTACCAGGCTGTTGTATAGTAGTAAGGTTGGTTCTGACTAGGTGGTCCTTCAAGTGAAAAGCCATTAGTGGAGGTGTATCGAAGATGTTCTTTGTATGTATATGTGTCCTTGGTGAGAATGTTGAAGTTGCTATAAATTATGTCTTTTACGTCGTTGTTAAAAGGGTGATAGGTCAGTTTGAAAGGAATGCGGTCGTTTTTCATTTTCATTTCATTTTCATTTTATGATATTTATACAAGCCAGGACCAGTCTGAATTTGATAACTTTGCTATAAATTTTGAATTGATGCTGTCCAAAATGCATACTGAAAATCCATTTTGTGTCATCATTACTGGTGATTTCAACTGCAGATCAACTCAGTGGTGGGAAAATGATATAGAGAACAATGAGGGAAAGCTGTTTGAGCCAGTATCGTCGGACCTAGGCCTACACTAGTTGATTTCAGAGGCAACACATTTAATGGGTGATTCAAAATCGTGTATTGATTTGATTTTCACTGATCAACCTAACCTCGTTATCGAGTCTGGTGTCCATCCTTCATTTCATGAGCAGTGCCATCACCGAATAGTTTATGGAAAATTATCTGTGTCACATGTAAAACTCCCTCCGTACAAACGCAGGATCTGGTGTTACAACAAGGCGAATTGTGTTGCCATTAAAAGAAGCATTGAAATGTTCCGCTGGCATGAACACCTTAACAATATGACATGCCCTTATGATCAGGCTGAATTACTTAATGAAGTTCTGTTAAATGTTTACTCCAATTTCATACCGAACAAAGTTAAAACGATTAGACCTCATCAAGCACCCTGGATAATGGACAATGTTAAAAACTTTCTGAGGAAAAAGAATCGCGCTTACAGAAATTTCGTGAGACTTGTAAGTTAGCGTGGCTGTCTCCTTTCCTACAAGATCACTGATAGTTGACCAGCCAAGGTTCTGAATCATTGGAGCAGGAGAGGCATCGTATGGGCTGCTAGTTGCAATTCTTGCCGCTCTATTTTGGATTTTTCGTAAGACGTCAATTTTTGATTCACTACAGCAGCCCCAAACGGAACAACAGTAACTCAAATGGAGCTCAACAATTCCTCTATACATTTTGTTGGGTACATCAGACGGAAGATATTTCTTAGAATACGAAATAAGTCCAAGGGCTCGATTAGCCTTGGTCTTGATAGTATCTATATGTTTGTCCCAGTTGAGGTTACTATCGATCTAAACGCCTAGGTATCTTGTGTTGGTAATCATTTCAATGTCCTGATCACCTGTGGAAAAAGATGGTGGAGCATGGCTTTCTTCGATCTTACGGATGCTTGGACCAGAGCCTATGATACGTGATTGTGTCTTCACAACGTTCAGAGAAAGTTTGTTTGCATGCAACCAATCCTGTAGCTTCAAAAGATCTAAGTTTAGGTCATTTTGTAGGTCATCAATACTTTTAGAAGAGAGAGAGATGGCCGTATCATCAGCATACATGCTGACATGAGATTTCGCAAGGAAAAAGGCAAATCATTGATGGAAATCAGGAACAAGAGTGGATCAAGACAAGAGCCTTGAGGAACTCCAAAATTCATTCCCCTCACATCAGAGGAGGTGCCATCTACCCTGCTGAATTGTTTACGATTATCCACGTATGATGTGAACCAGTCATGTTCCAGGCCAGTCACTCCATACATTTTCAGTTTTTTCAGTAGGATTTCATGATCTAACGTGTCGAAAGCCGTCTTCAAGTCAATAAAGATTAGACCAGTGTATTTTCCTTTATCTATATTCAGGTACTAATCATTGGTGCTAGCCGTGAGGGCTTTGGCAACCGAATGTAAGAGTTGGAAGCCTGACTGATGCTCGTATAGTGATTTATTTGCATCCAGGTATTCGGAAACGGGCGCATAAAAGAAAAGGGGGGACGAGAGACTATGCGACAAGAGACTTTGCGAAAATGGACTTGGTGGCTAAGTGACAGTTTACTCCGTAAGACGGTGATATTGATCGAATCGACCAGTTGCATGGATGTATTGCAAAGGAAGTTCGAGTAAATTTCTGTTGAGGTCATTTGGGAGATGCTTATCACCATATGATAAAAGTTGCATCAAAACCTCATTTGAAAAATCGATATATCCGTGTGGGCGTAGCAACTGAAAAACTCTAGCGAGAAGATTTCGACGTTCAACCTCAACGGAGGGGCAGAGCAACAGAAAGTGTTCCGTGGTCTCAATACCATCATTTGAAGGGCACATTGGGTTTATGGAACTCTAAAATTGTGCTTGCATTTATGAAAGCATAATTTGCTAAGACCCACTCTTAGTTGAGTCAAGTAAGATAATCACATAGGGTCGTGAATCCCGAAGACAGATTTAGCAGGTGGACGGATTATGAAGATCAGCTTTTTTTTAAAGATAGCAACCGACGGTCCAAGTCTAATCTCTGGATCTAGTTCATTCCATTCAGAGACAGGCAATGAGGATAGAAACTAGATTTGAATTTTTCAGTTCTTACCTTTATTCGCCCAATGGCATCCTGATTGAGAGTAATGCGGCTGCAGAAGTTGAGGGACTGGATCCATTGTATATTCAGGCAACAGGTTATTTATCATCTTGTAAAACAACATATGACGTCTACTCCACCTTCGGGAATTCAGCGACTCCCAACCAAGCTCTGCGTACAGCTTCTCTCGCGATGTGCCCCTCCATGTTCCGTAACGGCTAGAGCAGCAGAATACTGAACAGATTCCAATTTTTCCATCAAACTTGCCAAAATAGTGCTTCCCGCTAAATTCACATACTTTAGCCGGAATATGAAAGATAACATCTCCTTATTCCAGGTGAGCTCACACATAGAGTTTGAATCAGTTTCAGTTCAGTTTCTGTTTCATATTATATTCAATAGATACAATTTTTGATCCCAATAATACAAACAAATAACTAAACTACAAAAACTGAATACATAAAATGTTACAGAAAATTAATACAATGATACAAAAATTAATACACTGTTAAGAAAAGATACAAAGGGGGGTTAAATCAATTGTATGCAGGGAATACTTTAAGGAGGAGCTCTCTCAATAGGTAAACTAATCGAGGAGAGAGCCCCCTACCTATCCTAAGGTGTAATCAAATAAATTTGTGTGAGTTTAAATAATTGTGTAGTGCCAAAATGGCTCAGATTCAACGGTCGACCGTGTTCAATAAATGAATTTTCAGTTTTGTTTTGAAAAATATATTTGATGGAGCATTTCTCAGCTCCAAGGGTAATGAATTCCAGAGTTTAGCACCAAGATATCGAATAGACTTCGGACCATATTGAAGACTGTTGTTTTGAGACATGTATAGATCACCTTGACTGGCCTGTCTTGTGGAATGCTGATGAACAGGTGGGCAGAATAGGAAGAGGTCCTGAAAGCCACTAGGTGAAGTTTAATTAACAGAATCAAAAACAAAAGTTAGGAGTCGCAGTTCAAAGATCTCAGAAAGTTTCAGGAGCTTAAAATCATTGAAGATTGGAAGAGAGTGAAACATGCGAGGCTGAAATGAGATAGCTCTGACTGCTTTTTTCTGTAATTTGAAAATTGGATCAACATATGATGTACATGTTTGACCCCAAACAATAAGGCCATATTGTAAGAAGGACAAAAACAAAGCATTGTACCTGGAAATTAAAGCATCTAATGGAAGTAAGTTCCTAATTTTGAAAAACATTCCACACGTTCCAGCTAATTTTTTAGAGAGTTCACTGAGATGATATTTCCAGCTTAGATGCTCATCCAACAGGAGACCTACAATCAGTTATAAAATTGTTGAGCCACCCTGGAAAAAATGACATTGTCGTCCCCCCTTTCCCCCATGTCAATGTTGTTTTGAAAAAAGTACGTGATCGAGATGACACGCGTGACTCGGCAACTATTTGTGGTACTGCAACATTGACTAGGGGGGAAGGGGGAAAACAGGGGCAAAAACTGCAAATCTGGGGGTGGCTTAACAATTTTGTAACTGATTGTCTGAAAGGCACACAAATTTAACTCCAATTTTCAAGAAAAGTTATGAAGGCAATGACACACAATTTTGCTTACAGAATGTTATAGATATATAGTTGATACAAGCGTTGGGCTTAAGGAGTTTCATCAACTGGAAATTTTTTACGTGATGTTTGAAATTCGTGTTTTCCGCAATTTTGCAAGAAAATAGCCTAATTGTCTGAAATAGTGAATATTTAATGCTCGTTTTCCTTTCGCTCGAATTACAATAGAAAGTAATCATAACGCTTTTTGATATCATCAACCCTTGACCATACTCTGGCAACTCGAACGCCCTGAAGATGGCAACAGGGTGCGACCAGTTTGTGCGCATGATGCAGTTTTAACAGGACCCTTTTTGATAGCAGTATGTTACATGTACTGAAAAGGCTTATCCTGTATAAATATGTATTGTTATTATCATTATTATTAAAAAACACAACTGTTAAAAACCATACGTTTCGATTATCAAATCTTCATCAGTGCTTTACAATAAAAACAGCCAAGTATTTATAGGAAAAAATGTTTACATGCAATTGTTTTTCATCTAGCCTAGCGGTTCTAAAATCGACAAGGGACTAGAATACATGCTGTTAGAAACTAGGACACTGGACTCTACGGGGACTCCTAACAATGTACACCCTCCAAGGACCTGCTTTTTGTAAAATTGCTAAATCCCTGATGGCGAGATGGATTCCATCAGGAAACGCCCCTAGCTTTATGAAGGAGATTTTCATAGAAAAGGTTCCTTCATATGAGCTGAGGGATGGCGGAAACATATGTTTACCAAAAGTTAAAACAATGAGGTTTGGAACAGAAACTGTGCGTTTCCTCGGGCAGAAGCTCTGGAGGACACTACCTGCCGACATAAAGGATTCTGAATCTCTTTCAGTGTTTAAAAGAAAAATTAAAACGTACACGGTTAGTTGTGACTGCAGACTATGCAAGCGATATGTGGAAAAATTAGGGTACATTTGATTTAGTAGAAAATTTAGGATACAGTTAATTTCTTTTTTAATTTATAATTGTAGTTGGCCTAAATTAGCATCTTGTGCTATTTGTATATTGTTAGCCAACGTTAAATAAATTGAAGAAAAAGAAAGAAGAAAAAAAAACCCAACCAATATCCCTCAAAGGACTTGCAAAACAACTAAAACTATTGTAGCCACTGAAAAATACCGGATGGCAAGATAGGGAATTCCACTCTACCACCATGTTATAAAAACCAAAGACAAAGACCGGAGTGCCCCGCCAGAAAACCCAGACTCCAAAGTGCAAGGGCAGAATTCATGCCACCCCACACGCAAACATATCAAGCTCAGATGTATGATTACCAGATGTAAACAATGACCAGATGTATGATTACCTAAGATCACGTGGCATCTTGACGATTAGCCAATCCGCTTTTCAGAAACTCTGCTCAACGGCAACATCTTTAATTGACAGTACGGAGTTTTGGTATGAAAATATTGATCACAGGAAGGTTAATTTGGCAATATTCCTTGATCTCAAAAAAGCGTTCGACACCCTTAACCATGAGATCTTGCTTGAAAAATTAGAAGCGTATGGAATCCGAGAATTAGCCGGTAACTGGTTCAGATCATATCTGGAAGGCAGACAACAATACTGCAAGCTTAACTGCTATGAGTCTAGGACTAAGACTGTCACATGCAGGATTCCTCAAGGATCCTGTTTGGGCCCTCTTCTGTTCATAGTGTATCTAAATGACTTTGAAAAATGTTTGAAAGCATCTTAGGCTGGCATGTATGCTGATGATACTCAAGTATCGTTGTCATCTTCAAGTGTCGATGAGTTGGTTCGCAAAGCCCAAGATGAATTAAGTAATATTTCTGAGTGGATGCGACTAAATAAATTAAGTGCTAATCCACAAAAAACATGGGCCACCCAAATAGAACTAATAAGATAACCGAGCAAGAAAAACTAAAATTAAATGGCTCAGAAATAAAACGAGTGAAGAAAACGAAATCATTGGGGGTAATTATCGATCAAGGACTCAATTGGGAGGACCAATTTAAAGCCATCAAAGCGAAAGTACGCGGGGGCCTTGCTTCTTTAAAAACCCTAAAAAAATTGTTTCGCAATCTCAATTAAGCAATGTCTATCGTGCGCTCGTAGAGATTCATATAAGATACGCTGATGCCATATGGGGTAGTGTATCCAGCTCCAAAATGGAATCATTACAGCGTTTTCAAGACAGGGCCATTTCGATAATTGACATTGCCAGGATAAAGGATGACTGATCGAAGAAATTTTTACAAGTTAAACAACTCATTACGTTCGATCGATCAGTCATGACATATAAGATCATGAACAGGCTATGTCCAGAAAACCTTTGGAATAAATTTCAACGGAGATCTCATTACTCTAACTATAATACTAGATTTTGTGAGAACCTTCAAATCCCAAAGTATAATGTGGAATATTCTAAAAAGAGATTTTCTTACACAGCTCTAAAGGCTTGGAACGAGATTCCTATGAATATTAGGGAGCTCCCTACCTTGTATCAATATAAAAAACAGTTAAAAAGTCATTTGATGAACTGAAAACCAATACAAACACGGCCCCCTGGAAGATCAGCAGTAGTTTGTTTTCTGTTTTAAGAATGATTGTAATTAGATTTATGTTTTTTTTAGCTAAAGTTATTTGTTGCTGAAGGGTCTCGGTGTATAAAGAATTAGAAATAGAAATAGAAATAAAGCTCAACATCCGCTGCCCTTTCATTTAGGCCTGCAGGCGCGAAAGTCCCAAGTTTGTATTGCCAAAATAACTACTTCCTACGAATTGAAAAGACATCCTCTGCCTTATCGATGATTTTGATGGTAATAGAAAAATTGCCCCCGTGTTGTTCGTCGAAAAAATGACTAAAAAACTGGCTTGTGGGACCGGTTTCCCTGTCCCAAGACTGCCCTCGGTATGTTTGCGTGCGTATGTCCTGAAATACGATTTATAAACATTAAATCTTAACCCTGACCCTAACCCTAAGCCTGACCCCAAAGTAGCTTTAAAGTAGCTTTAAACAACCTGACATCTGACCGAACGATTGTTATTAAAGAAGCTGACAAGGGATCAGGGGTGGTCGTTTGGGATCGAGAGTATTATGTCAAAGAAGCAGAAAGTCAGCTTGGGGATGCTGCTGTGTATGCAGAACTTGAAAATGATCCTTCGGAGGATTTGCAGAGTGTTATTGATAATGCTATTAAAATTATTAGGGAGCGAGGTGATATTGATGATAAGACTTTAGATTATCTTATGGTCAATAATCTCAAATTAGGAAGGTTTCATTTGTTACCTAAAATACATAAGCGGCTTCATAGTGTTCCTGGTAGGCCTGTAATTACAAACTGTGGTTTTTATACGGAGAACATTTCACAGTTTGTGGATCATCACTTACAGCCATTAGCTAAAAACATCAGGTCGTATATAAAGGATACAAATCATTTTTCCAAAAGATTGGCGATCTTGGAGAACCCCCTGAGGGCGCTGTTCTTTGCACTATTGATGTGGTCGGTCTGTATCCGAGGATACCACACGATCAGGGACTGGAAGCTTTGCGCCTTTCTCTTGACGGTCGAGAAGATGAGTCAGTTTCAACGAGCTCTCTCGTAGAACTAGCAGAGGTAGTGCTTCAGAACAACTTTTTCGAGTTTAACGGGTCATATTTTCAACAACTTAGGGGGACGGCCATAGACAGTAAATGTGCGCCATCATATACCATTTTATTTTTGGCCGCATTAGAAGAGAAGCTACTTGCAGAATCACCAGATAAACCTTGGCTATGGTGGCGTTTCATTGATGATATGTTTTTGGTTTGGTTGCATGGGGAAGAAAAGCTTTTGGAATTTATCAATTATCTTAACGGGGCACACCATTCGATTAAATTCACTGCTGGCTAGACGTACAGGTCATTAGAGAGGGCAAGGGGCTGGTTACTGATTTATATTCCAAACCGCAAAGGGGCTGGTTACTGATTTATATTCCACACCAACTTCTCCATTGTACATCTTGCCATCCAAATCATACTAAAAATGGTATACCGTATAGTCAAGCCCTTAGAATGCGTCGCATTTGTTCAGAGGATGGGTTCTTTGAAAACAGGGTTGCAGATCTTAAAACGTGGCTTTTGGATAGGGGCTATTCAGACAGGGATATTGATGATCAGGTCGATAGGGTAAAAAGTCTGGATCGTGCTTCCCTACTATCTCATCAACAACAACCTAAGGACAACACACGTATACCGTTGGTTTTAACATAGCATCCAGCTTTGCATAAGGTCTAAAAAATTTTACGGCAGTCTGAAAATATTCTTTGGATAGATCAGGGGCATAGAGCAGTTCTTAGGGACAAAATTTTTATATCCTTCGGGAAGGCGAACAGTCTTAAGGATAATCTGGTACGGGCATAGCTACAGCCATTAGAGGAGGAGTTGGCGGAAAAGGGGACATCTAGGTGTAATGGCAGAAGGAGTTGTCAGACCTGTCCTCTGATACGAGAGGGGGATACTTTTGAAAATGCAAATGGTTGTAGGACATTTAAAATATTTTCAGGGCCTCTTCATTGCAACACAGAAAGTGTGGTTTATATGTTGCAATGTAGCTGTTGTAACAAAAGCATGTAGGCAGCACAGAATATTTGACTCTCGAGAACGTGCGGTCTCTTGGCAGATTGGCTAATGGTTTAATGGTTTTAAAATGGTTTTGGTATGATATAAATTTTCGATGACACTTCTCTTTCGGGATTACTTAAATCTGTGACAAGCAGTAAAAAACTGACTGTAAAATTGGCAACCATGCACTCCTTCGAAGTTGTCATGGCCAGAGGTTTCCACGTATCCAGTTGAGTGCGCGTGCAGGGATACAGTCTTGGTTTTGGATAGTCATGGAGACATCCGCGGTGGAGATCTGGTACAGCAGAGAACGGTTTGGAATTGATTTAGAAAAGAAGTTTGACATTCGTTACGGCGATCTTGGCTAGTCGATGGAATTTGAAAGAACCGGACTCACGAAATAGAAATTAAGAACGGAACATTCGATCTTGTAGGACACATTTGAAGACTTTTTTTATCTAAAGGTACTGTTTAGATTTATATTGACATAATAGCTGAAGTTATTCTTGAATTTTATCATTCTAGTACCTATTATATCCTTACTGTTTATTTGATATTGTTTCACTTGAAACAAGGGACGTTTCAACATAGGGGGATGGTATGTGACGATACGCACTTTTTAGCATTTTTATGAGTTCATTCATTTGAATTTATTTTTCCTGAGTTTTGCTGATTTTCCTTTCAGATTATGACTGGGTGTCGTTTCACATATTTTCAGCATTGATTACGTATGAGCCTCGCTTTCATTCCTTTTCAGTATTTACTTTTGGTATATGACTAGTTGTTTTATTACCTAGGTTGGTCCTTTAACGCAAATCTCATGTAAATCATTTTCCTGTTATTCTTCTATTTGATTGGTTAGTCTTAATTTGTATTTCCGCGTAGTTTCTAATATATTCTGTAACTTTTGAGTTAATCTTCGATTATCGGTATGCGACCAGCTACACGTTAATTCCGGATCTCACTGGAGAGCCGTTAACCTTGTACATAGTGTTTTGTATATAATCATATAACCGAAGTTTGTGTGATTTATCCGCTCGTGCCTTTACTACAAGTGAATCCAAGTCAGATCAGATCCACGGAAGAAACTTATACTTCGCATCTTTACAAATGATAACAAAGAAAATCGCATTTTATGACAGAACTCCTAGTTGTCTGAAGATCGCAAGAAAGCGTGAAACTCTGAGTAACAACAAAGAATGTAGTCTGTTTTATTGCTTCAGTCCTACTTTAAAATCTATGAATAGCGAGAATTTTTCGTCTGAAGGGTTACAGTAGCCTTAAAAAGTTTACATGACGTTACCCGTGGAAAGGCTTATCGTCTTTTCTTGCTGTGTGGGATTATCTTTCTATGTTCTAAATGTGACTTGGACGATGGTATCTGTCTTTTTCTGTCGTTAAACCTGCAGACCGTTTGTTATCACTTTTATTGTGTGGCTTGTATCGAAATTAATCGCTAACTAGACATTAATGTCATTCAGTCGCCAGTGCATCTGAATCCCAAACTTGGGGGCGCCGGTGATGAGAGAAGACCGCCAATGGACAATAGCAAATTTCATATTTGTGACATTTCATAGTGCTGAGGGGCCCCGTTAATTTTTGTTCTCTGAAGCTAGAATTAAATAGGGATAAGAATGAAATTTTGTATCCCAGTTTATTCGCGGAAGATGTTGTGAGCGTTTGTTTTGAAAGGTGTCCTACCTTGATTGTTTACGATTCGTTTTTTGTCTGTGACATGCGTACGACACATATCACTCGACTCTCGGCAAATTATCTTTATTCATCTTTCTAGTAATTATGCACGGTGCGGTGCAAGCCTCACTGCCTTGTTGTTTACAGAAGAAAACTTTCGTTTACAATCAGTTTGTGGCTCGGTGTTTGGCAATTTGTTATCTGTTATTACATGCGTAGCTGCACGTATCATTCAATTCCCAGTAGATAGCTGGTTGGAGGAGAAAATATCTAAATATTTTTTCTCTAACACCCAACTATTTCGGTTGCTGTGGGAATGCACCTTTGGCCAGTGCATTTGAAATCTCAAACTTGGGGCCCCGGTGATGAGAGAACACCGCCAATGGGCAATAGCAAATTTCATATTTGTCACACTTCATAGTTTTGAGGGGCCCCGTTAATTTTTGTTTTCTGAAGCTAGAATTAACCTAGAAAAATTACAACAAAAATGATTTTTGCGGAATCTGATAGTTTGAATAGTGCTAGTTACTATCCTAAAAATCTAAGAAAATCTAGGCATCGGAAGACCGTGAATTTTGAGATATTTTGTAAGGTTCTACACCATACTCCATGTTTTCACGTCATGGTAGGGACGAGCAACCAATTGGTATTGAAGTTCGGCAACGCATAAAGTGCGGACCACCGGAAGGATGGGAAACATTTTTCTTGAAAATTCTGGAAAATATGCACTCTGAGCGATCCTATGGCAAAGATATAGTGATGTTTAGGATCAACCTTAAGTTCGGGCCTCTCATGTTGAAGGTGTTGTGGCGCAGTGGTGTAATCCTCCGACTTTAAAGCCAGAATAGTCAGGCGGAGTGGGTTCGAGACGCGACAGGGCCTCACCACTTGAGCTTCATGAGAAGGGGTCGCGGACTCGATTAGCGCTTAGCTACTTCTGCGATCCTAGCGCTTGGTGCTAAAAACCGCAACTTCACCTTCACCACATATGTTTGAAACCTTGTTTTCTGTAACTTGTAACAGCTGGCTTGACAATGTGTTTGCATTTCAAGGTCTTGCTCTAGGAGCGTTTCAGACGGTATCTCTTCGCACACATATAAAATTGCAAAAATATTTTCGCGCAAACGATGAGCCTTTTATGACTAAAGCCCTGCGAAAGGAAAAACATGCATAGAACGAGACTGTGTAATAAGTATAATGATGATCGCACTGAGGAAAATCTCACGGCTTTCAAAAAGCAGAGGAACAAATGCGTGAAATTATTGCGCAGGGCCAAATTTGACTACTATAGGAACATCGACCTTGGAAAGCTTACTGATAATCATAAGTTTTGGAAGACTGTAAAGCCACAATTCTCAGACAAAGTGCAAGTAAATGCGTCCATCTCTTTGATAGAAGACGGAAAAATTGTAAGTCAGGACTCTCAAATTGCAGAAATTTTCAACCAGTATTTCGCAAACATCACAGATAGTTAAGGGATCATTGTAAATGACTCACTGTTGTTACCAACAAGTGATATACTAGATCCAATTGACAAATCTGTTAAGAGGTACGAAGCTGATCCAAGTATTTGCAAAATCAAAAATACTGTGCAGTGTTCAGACAAATTTGAATCTAGAAAGGTCACCACCGAAGAGGTTACAATAAAGATCAAACAACTTAATCCGAGAAGAGCCTCTCCAGCTGACTGCATACCTGCAAAAATTGTACTGGAAAATTCTGATGTTTTTTCTGTTGCCATACAGAATTTGTTCAACTCTAATTTATCCAAGGGTACCTTTCCAAAAGAATTGAAAGCAGGAGATATAAGCTCGCTCTTCAAAAAGGAGGATGCCTTTACGAAAAAGAACTATCGACCGACTACAGTTTTACCATCGGTTTCAAAAATTTATGAAAGATTTGTGCAAGATCAAATGCTATTTTTTGTCCAAAGTTTTCTGTCCTCACTCCTTTGTGGATTTCGAGAGGGCTATGGTACGCAGCATGCATTGCTACGTTTTGTGGAAGCCTGCAAGAAGACAATGACAACAGGGGCGTCGCAGGGGCTGTTATGACAGACCTTTCGAAGGCCTTTGATTGTCTAAATCATGAACTATTGATTGCAAAATTGAATGCATATGGCTTCAGTAGGTCTGTCTTGCTGTTTATCCATAGCTATCTCACCGACAGGAAGCAGAGGGTAAAGGTCAATGGTTCATTCAGCACATGGACAGAAACCGTCCTGGGAGTACCACAAGGTTCGGTCTTGGGGCCCCTTTTGTTTAACATATACCTGAATGACCTTTTTATGTTCCTGGAGGAGACCGAAATCTGTAATTATGCCGACGATACAACTATCTGTCCTTGTAGTCCTAACATCGAAGATGTCATTATGCATTTAGAGAATGATGCCCTTAAGATAACTGAATTGTTTCCAAGCAACTGCATGAAGCTAAATGAAGACAAATGCCACTTAATGATTTTCGGTGCAAAGGGTAGTAATGACACAGCAATTAAAATAGGCGAGGCCCGTGTAAAAGAAAGTACGGACGAAAATCTTCTCGGGATAACGTTTGATCAATCACTTTCATTCCAGCAACACGTCAAGGCTCTTTGTAAAAAGGCCAGCCAAAAGCTCCATCCATGCCCTTGCTTGAATATCACGATACATGAACACAGAAAAACTGCAGCGGTTGATGAGGGCGTTCGTTTTGTCTCATTTCAGCTACTGCCCGCTTGTTTGGATGTTCTATGATAAAGCTCTGAATCATAGAATAAATCATATTCATGAAAGGGCATTGCGCATTGCATACAAAGATTACGAGATAGATTTTGGTTTTCTCTTGGAGCAATCTAAATCGGTGCCAATCCATGTAAGAAATCTACAGTTGCTCATGACCGAAATTTATAAAACGAAAGGCGGTCTGAATTCACAATTCATGAAAGAAATTTTCATGCAACGAAACATTAGCTACAGTCTGAGGTATGGCGATGACGCTCAAGTGCCAAAAGTACGAACAACGTCCTTTGGAGTTGAGTCCATTGCTTACCTTGGAAATAAACTGTGGCAGATTTTACCGCAAGAAATAAAGCAGTCAAAGAGCCTTCCCATTTTCAAAAAACAAATTAGATGTTGGAATGGTGGAAAATGCAGCTGTAGGCTTTGCAAAGTGTATATCCCGAAAGTTGGGTTTTTAACAGGATAGATTTTTTTGACACTTTTGTCCTGTAATATCTATTAATTGTTTTATTGTAAATAATGTATATTGTAAATAGTAGGCTTTAATTAGCTGTAATTTAGCTATTCTCTTTTTTTCCTAGCCTACTTTAAATAGATGATTAATAATAAAAATAATAACAATACCAATGATAGCTCTCTTGCTATTTCATCAGAAACTGTTGTTGTATCAGACCTACAATTGTATTCAAGCTCGGTTCACACGAGAACGCAGTCGTTCAGTTTCATATGGCTCCGTCCCAAAATATCAAATTCTGCAGTGCTCCCCCCTTCCCGCCAATGCTCACGGCTTGCTTTCACACGGGACTGCCTCAAATAACACCAACCGTTCCAAGGGGTGAATTCCTAAAATGAGCTAAAATGACCCGTCCCACAAGGGAAAAACTGTCAGAAAATTTGAAGAGTCTGGTACAAGCCATGGTACAAGTGAAAAGGGATTTGCAAGCTAATCATAGAAATGATTTGTGCATAGATTGATGTAAGATCCAGCTGAGTAGCACAATTTTCGGGTCACACCCCTCTTCAGCAGAACCTCTGGAATGTCCGAGAATTTCTACAGATTTCATTGTGACATCATAGCAAAATGGGGCAGGAATCTAAAAAACAGCATCGAAATTCGAAATCTACATAGAAAGTTGTCTTAAACTAACTCCAAGAGAGTAAATCAGGCAGAGCGCTAGGGTTCCATTTCGCTACCCCAAGAAAAGTTATTGACAAAAATGTGATCTTAAACTTTTGACCACGACTCTATTTGCTAGTGCTTCCTTCTTCCTTGTTTCTCCGGCAATCCTTTCTGAATCATATTCTTCGCTCCCTTATTGCTACAAAAACTTGTTTGAAGTGTCAGCAATGGAAGTTATTGCCAGGTGATCTGCCCAAAAAGCTAAAAACGTATTTCGGAATTTTGGACTTTGTTTGCTCAGTGATGAAACTGACCAATGGGTTACAAATAATTCCACGTCAAGGGGCTAGAAATCACGGGAAATTATCAAGGTAGCGTCCCTCATGAAAACTATTTCAAATAAGTTATCTTTTTGGCATAATAAGATGTTTGGAAAAAATCTATTTTTGTTTGGAAACTTCCACCCATCAGCTCAAAATTACAGCTGATAAAGTGTGGAGATTTCATTTGAAAAGGAAAAGATCTTGGCGGTAGAAACATATCGAACAAAACAGGAGGTATGCAAACTTCAGTAACAACTCAATGAAAGCAAGACTAAAGTGTAAATTCAGGGCTCCAAAAGTTTTGCAATAATGTTCTTGGTTCTCTGAACTCCCGTAGCATTTAGTCGAAAGCTGATAAAACGACGATTTTTAGCTGATTACACCCATGCTTAATTTTGTGAAAGGGTTTTGGTGGTTGCAAAATTTTGAACAAGTAACAAAGTTCACAAAAGATTCGTGTTGTTTTAATAGCTTCAAAACTGTATGTCAAATCAAATGTTTGGAATAATGTACTCAGTAAGTCAGAAAAAATATGAGGTACATGTAGATTTCATGTGATGAATTTTCTTCACAGATCCATTTATCTTAAAGGCAGAATGCTTCAAAATTTTGGTCCTCGATTCTTCGATGATTTTAGATAGCTCATAATGTCATAAGAGCTTTGTGAAAGTTTGAAATGGAAATTATTAGTATAAGTTCTGAGAATTTCGTGTCAGAGTTGAGTGGTTTCACGATTTTAATGCGACCTTGAATTGGCAAATGTAACATCACAATTATAACGGACGGAACAGCGCGCATCAGAGACACAGTGCAAGCATGGGGACTGCTTGCTTCAAGTAAGGGAAGGACTTCGCATGGAAGGTCATCTTTTGCTGAAGCAACACATGTAGAAAGCACGGCACGAATACACAATTTATGAAAGATGTATTCATCCACATATTTCCGAATTAGGCAAATGAAAGCCGTTAATCTCTACGATATTTGCAGTGGGTTAGATTTCTTCGTCGCCATCAACCTTAGCGCCTGAAAAGGGCATTCTTCAAAATAAACAGAATAAACTTACGGTTTCGTAGGAAATATTGAAGATCTTTTTTCATTTTACTTACCGTGAACCGCTGGTCGTTCTTGGGAACTTATTCCCGTTATCTAATCTAAAGCTTCAATGATTTTTTGACATTTTTACTTTGTCCATTTCAAACTGTCGGCGGGAAGTTTGGGTCTAATCGAGAAAAGAAGTATCTATTTGATCGTAAGTATTTTAGATTGATAACAGTAGAATTTAAGATGTCTTGATGGTTAACTGTGATTGAATATTCAGACCCAGTCAGACTATGAGATTTTGGACATAAAAATTAAAATAACCGTACCAGCACATATTATAGTTCCTAGGTCCAATCCTTGAAAGCATGGAAATTTAAACAAAGCTTTTCACATCAAATGAAGTTATGAGAAACAAGTCCATGCATTTATGGCGCTAAAAATGAAGGGAAGTGTACCTGCTAACGTTTTTTCCGTTTATTCGTTCAGTTTCAACATCTTTTTCATGTTTGTTTTGATTCGAAAGCCATGATCTAAAATCTGGAGCTCTGACCTAAAATCTGCTAATAATGTCAACAGCTTCAAGCAAAAGATTCAGGACAAATTCTTTAATGACCTCCAGTCTCAGGAAAATAGCCCCTATATTTTTTATTACATAATGGTGAAACGGAGGTGGAGGTTTTTTGTTTTTTTTTATTTTCAACTTATTTGAGTGGGCTTGTCAGGATTTCTAGCTACTGAAAGCTAATTTAGGCCCACTGTGCATGCCGCATCCAGGCATGGGACCCCTAGTTTAACGTCCCTTCCGAAGGACGACGAGGTGAGTTGTGAGGTCAGGCCTCCGTGGTCACCCATCCGGAGTTTGACCTCACTCGACCAAACTTAACCTCAGTCACCTGACGAAGACTGTATAAGCCACTCGGCCACTCACCCCGGAGGTCATTGCTTATGGGGGTCAAGACAAGACCGAGCGCAGATTATGGAAGTGACCTCCAGCATCTAAATGCAAAGATCAAGATAGGGTTCTCATTAACGTCACAACGGTCCTAGATTGATATATGACTTGGGCCATATACTCTGGAGCTCATTGTACCGAGATCATGTTGTATGCAAATTTTCGTTTAGGATTTTAATTTAGTGTAGTATAGCATCAGCCGCATGCTGCCACTTATTAACCTGCTATAACAAATAAAACATGTATGTATGTATGTATGTATGTATGTATGTATGTATGTATGTATGTATGTATGTATGTATGTATGTATGTATGTATGTATGTATGTATGTATGTATGTATGTATGTATGTATGTATGTATGTATGTATGTATGTATTATTATTATTATTATTATTACTTCTTTGATTTAAAGTTGGCTGTTCGAAATAGCTAAAGATAAAAGCTAATTAAGGCCAACTATTTACAAAAGGTGTATACAAAAGAAATACTTAATAATTACAAAAAACCTAAACCATATATAAAAGTTTTGCAAATCCTACAGTTGCAATGTTTGCATTTTGTTGTTTTAAGATGTTTTTTAAAAACAGTCAAAGAGACTGAAGTTTTCACTTCTATGGGTAATTTTTCCCATGTTCTTTGACCCATGAACCTTACGGTATCTGTACCATAGCATGTGGTTCTCACTTTTGGTAGGTTTAAATTGCTCGAACTTCTTAGTTGATACGGCATTGCCTTTTCCTCAAAAATTTCCATCATAAACGAAGGATTCAAATGATTCCTTGTTTTGTAAATTTCAACCATAAGCAACTGTAGGTTCTTCTGATGTATAGATACCGAATTATCATTTTCTAACAATTTCTCGTAAGGAGAAGTGTTGTCTTTGTATGCGATTCGAAGGGCCCTTTCCTGTATCCTGTTTATCTTGTTATTGACATTTCTGTCATGGAACATCCAGATTAGTGGGCAGTAGCTGAATTGTGACATTATAAAAGTGTTCATCATCAATTTTATTTTTTTGGATTCCATGAAAATTGAAATGCGAGATAAAGCATGCAGTTTCTGGCTGGCCTTTTTACAAAGAGTCCGCACATGAGTTTTGAAGTTAAGTTTTGTATCTAGTGTAACTCCCAATAATGTTTCTTCGTCACTTTCTTCTAATACTGCCATTCCTACATGTAATTTCATCTTGTCTTTTTTCTCGCCAAATATCATAAAATGACATTTGTCCGCATTTAATTTCATATAGTTTTCAGGATACCAGGTTGATAGTTGGATGGCATCTTGTTCTAGTCCGTCAATGACATTTTCGACCTCAGAGCCGCATATGTAGATAGTGGTATCGTCTGCATAGTTGCATATTTCGGCTCTATTCATCAGAAGAAAAAGGTCATTAATATACACGTTAAATAAGAGAGGCCCTAACACTGATCCTTGTGGGACTCCTTTTTGAACTTCTTTCCAAGTGCTAAACGACCCATTAATCTTAACTCGTTGTCTCCTTTGTGACAAATAGCTGTGAATCATGAGTAGGGCACATCTACCAAAACCGTAGGCATGCAATTTCGCTACTAACAGTTCATGGTCTATGCAGTCGAAGGCTTTGGATAGATCCATTAATAAAGCACCTGCAATGCCTCCCTTGTCTAGGGTCATTTTACAGCTTTCCAAAAATCTTAGGAGAGCGTGCTGTGTGTTATAGCCTTTCCTGAAGCCACAAAGCAAAGACGACAAAAAATTCGCAGCGAAGGGCATTACCTGGTCGTATACTAGTCGTTCAAAGATTTTTGAAGTCGCTGGCAACACAGTAATTGGCCGGTAATTCTTTTTACAGAAAGCATCATCCTTTTTGAAAAGTGAAGAAACATCTCCATCTTTTAGCTTTTTAGGAAAATAATTTTCTGATAGGCACAAATTAAAAGTATCTGTCAGGTAAGGCAGAAAGATATCTGAGTTTTCTTTCAGGACTTTACCTGGGATACTCTCTAAAGGAGTTGCTTTCTGTATGTATCCATGTATGTAAATAAGTGGCATACCGTTGACTCTGCATCCGTTTCAAACAATTGGAAAGCTTTCCGTTTGACTTTATGTAACTTTTTATCACCAAATGTGCTAAAATGTTTAAAGTCATGCACAAAATCTTGTAAAATTAAGATTGTTGTTAAAATTTTTTGGGGGCGAATTGGCACCCAATGATCTGCTGTACAAGGAAAAGCACTAGAGCCAAAAATCATAATCATGAATACATCAAAATCCGTTCAATGCAAAATTACAGTAGAGAACTTTTTCTGAACAAACTCAAATTACTTAAATTCCCAAGTTACTCTGACTTTATTGACATCAATGCTGCTTTTTCTCACTTCTTACAATTAATTGGTTCCGTCATTTATGAGATAGCTCCCATGAAAGATATTCGCGTGAGAAACAACACTCATGAATGGATGGATGAGGAAGTTCATGACGGGATCAGGGTTGGAGACACGCTACTTTCCAAATTTAAATTGACAAAAAGTCATATGGACCATGTTAATTTCAGAAAAGCCCGGAATAACGTCTTGTCACTGATAAAAAAGAAAAAGAAAAATTGCATCGTTGAAAACTGTATGAAAATATTGGCTAGCCAAAAGAATCATGGAAAAGTCTATAAAACCTCTTGGTCTTTCTTCCAAACAAGATAAATCGTAAAAGATTTGCCTAAAAACAGATGGTGAACTCTGCTTTGATGATAAAATCACTCATACGTTTTTGAGAATTTCTTCTAAATTTGGCTACAGAGCTTGTCAAGAAGCTACCAAGCCCACCTCGTAGATTCGGCATAGAAAGTGTTCAAGAATACTACAAGAAGCTCAATCTTGGCAATGAAAAATTCGAACTTCACCACACCAACCATGTTAATGTTTTGAAACTCCTGGAAGGGATAAACCTTTCAACGGCTGCAGGACCTGATAATCTTGCAGGGAAACTCCTCAAGGATGGTGCATCAATATTGGCAACATCAATGACGGAGCTATGCAATCTTTCAATTTCCCTAGCACGCTTTCCAGATGATTGCAAACAAGCGAAACTGAAACCTCTCTTTAAGAAGGGAAGCAAAGATGAACCAAAGAATTATCGAGCAATCTCACTTTTGCCGCAGATTTCTAAAGTGATTGAAAAAATTGTTCACGAACAGATACAAGATTACCTCGATAAAAACAAAATTCTCTATCGCTACCAATCCGGCTTACGTCCTCACCACTCAACTGACACATGTTTATCTTATTTAAGTGACAAAATCGTACAGGGATTTGAAAATAGTATGTTCACTGGTATGATATTAATAGATCTACAAAAACCATTTGACACAATCGAAAATGAAATTTTTTCTCGAAAAATGAAGCTCCTTGGCTTTGCTGATTCAGTCTTATTTTGGTTTCGATCATACCGAACAAACCGAACTTTCTTTGTAAACATAGGGAAAGATTTCTCATCACGTGGTGAATTATCATTTGGTGTTCCACAAGGCTCTATACTTGGCCCGCTCATTTTTCTCCTATATGTAAATGACATGCCACAGGCAGTGGACTGTGACTTACTTCTGTATGTAGATGACTCCTGTCTCGTATTTGGAGACAATAACGTCAATGAAATAGAAAAACGATTGAATAGTAATTTCAATTCTATTTGCGACTGGTTTGTCGATAACAAACTAAGCATTCATTTCGGAGAGGACAAAACAAAATCGATACTTTTTGGTAGAAAAGATAAACATCCAGACAGAAAAAAACTGGACATCAGAAGAGGTGACATCAAGATTACACAGCACACTTCATTCACGTATCTAGGCTGTATTCTTGATGAGAATCTGTCTGGCGAATCAATGGCCACCAGGATCCTCGGGAAATTCAACGGCAGTTTCAGATTTCTTTCAGAAAGCAACATTTGCTAGCAAACGCTCTAATTCAGCCCCATTTTGACCATGCAGGTAGTGCTTGGTTTCTATTATTAAATAAAAGATTAACAAACAGAATTCAGACTCCTTGAAATAAATGTATCAGGTTTTGTTTGAATCTGAATAACAGAGCACATATAGGAATCAATGAATTCAAAAGTATAAATTGGCTCTCCACAAAAGAAAGATTTGAACAATGTACAACTAGAAAGGTTTTCAAATTTTTTGATAATTCAGCCCCATCTTACATGTCTGAGATGTTCTTACCAGTTGGCCAGAGTCGCATAACTCGTAGATCTAAAAATAAATTGAATCAACCTTTCCGAAATAGTAACACAGGGCAAAATTGTCTCTCATATCTCGGACCCAAAATGTGGAACAATCTACCATCAGAACTAACATCTACAAAGAACATGGACAGTTTCAAACATAAGATCAAAGATAAATTCTTCAATGATCTCCAAAGTCAAGATGATAGCCCCTACATATACTACTGAAAACACAAAATTAGCCTATGAAAATGGAATGATAACTATTTTTTAAGAGATCCTTCTTCCCGAACAAATTGTTTTTATTTTATAACACCTCTTGAGGGACCATCATGGAAACAAGGTCCTATTAACCTTTTTAATGCTATCCCTGCCATTTTTAGCCTGGGGTGTCTCTAAACTAAATTTTAACCTTTTGCCTGTAAATATCTTATTCCTGTAATTAGACCACTTTCCTTTTATCAATTTATATTGTAATTTTATTTAATGGCAAATATAATACATACATACATACATACATACATACATACATACATACATACATACATACATACATACATACATACATACATACATACATACATACATACATACATACATACATACATACATACATACATACATACATACATACATACATACATACATACATACATACATACATACATACATACATACATACATACATACATACATACATACATACATACATACATACATACATACATACATACATACATACATACATACATACATACATACGTACATACATATCCTGCAAGGATTGCAGATGGCTCATAAGATCAGAATTGTTGCAAATGAAGGCTTTGAGAAACTTTTGAAACCTTTCATCCATTTTGCCTGTTACTTGCCTGTGATATTGCAAGCCCATCCAGTTATGTACTGTATATAACATGGCACATAACAACATCAATTATCATATTCATCTTTTACCATATAAAGAATACAAAAATGTATTTGGACATAAAGTTCATAATTTTCTACCATTAAATAGCAGAAAATGATAAACTTGTTTTATGATCGAAAAGTGCAATGTGATTGTTAATAGCAATTCACCACAGGCGGCAGTGTTTTTTAATTGGTTTCCTCATGATGCATTTTATTGCTATCTTGATGTTGCAATCTTGTAGGATGTTGAAATGGGCTGTATTCATTCAGACCATCATCAAAGGTAATGGTCATCGCTTCTTGCAAACTTTTTAATCTTCAAGAAAGCCATGTTCTGCAATAACTATGGAAAGGAGAAAGATATCATGATCTCAAATTGAAAATGATCACAAGCAAAGTCCCAGTATAAATTGAAAGCTTGTCAAACTCAGTAGCTAATTATCATACAGCACTGACTCTCTGAATCCAACCAAATTGACAACAAATTAAAGTGAAAGAGTCCCTTTTGATTACACAATTGTTTGATACAAATTTACGCTATTCATGTTACAATTCTACTTACCCCATTATTGGAATATCTCTCTCGAACCAAGAAATAGTCAATGGAGTGAAAGGCCTTTAATCAAGTTCGATCGACGATCAGTAATAGGCCTACTCTGACATCAAGCAATTTTACTGTCAAGCTCCTCTCTTTTTAGCAAGCCAGAAGCCACCTGGCCTACTCTGACATCAAGCAATTTTACTGTCAAGCTCCTCTCTTTTCAGCAAGCCAGAAGCCACCTGGCCACGCTTCCGGGCGAGGTTGCATGTCCATTTTGTTAGCGTCTCCTAAAAGTATTCTTCTAAGCGTCGTCTCCTGCTAGGTAAATACCGATGCATTTTATAGCTCTTCCATCTCCCACAGCTAGCATATTCTGGAATGGCGCACTTGCTTCTACCAGAAATTGACCCCAAAATACATGCGCTAGTACTGTATGACATTTTCCCCTTCTGCTTAATATAATTGCTTCTAAGTAAAGGCCAACCTCCACGTTAATAGTTTTGGTTGACGACTGGAGCACCTTCTTAGTGCGCATGCCCCTTTGCAAGCTTGCTGGTCGTCGACCAAAGGAATTATTTGTTTGTTTGAAGCAGCTTCAAAGTTATCAATGAGATTACAAAATTGGGTCCTTAACTTTTGGTTCCAGGATTTTCACAATGTTACAATAGTCCATGGAACCGATTGTTTGTGCACCGTAGTGCTCACCGAATTGAACATTGATATTATTCTCTCACAGGTTGATAATCCCACAATAGAAGGGTTGACACAAACGCCAGCGGAATACAGGACCATAAACAGCGAGACAGCTCCACTGATTGAAAGTGAGTGATTTAAATTGTGATTGACTGCATATGATTGGATACTACGGCGTAGGTTATTTTTAAAACCCACCCTCTGACCTCTTACATTGTATTGAAATCGGGTCTTATTGGTGTCAAACAAGCTTAAACAATTCCAGGGCTATCTTCAGTTGCAAAATTGTCAAGCCATTTTAAAAAATTAGTTTGCAAACAGTAGATCCAGAAGAAACCTGACTGTGTTATCATCCACCGTGGATATAACTATTGTTCACTTGTTTGGATGTTCTGTGATAGGTCAGTTAATAAAGAAATGAGTAAAATCTACTGGAGAGCTTTGAGAATTGCATTCAAGGATAGTTGATCAAATTTCTAGGACTTATTAACAAAAGAAAGCTTGGTGTCCATTCGCCGCAAAACTTGCAGTTGCTTGCTACTGAATTTAAAGCTCCAAGGAATCTCAATCCAAGTATCCTTTATCAAATTTTTTATGGAGCAAGATTCTCCATACACCCTTCGGAGTGGCAGAAATGTTTCGGCATCAAAGCCAAACATGACGGGGTATGGTATTGAAAATGCACGTTTTTCTTGGGTCTATGATGTGGCATGCAATACCATCTTCCTTAAGAGAGACCCAGATATTGAAAGGTTTCAAAAGAAACATTAAAAGCTACAGGCTTGATTACAAAACGATATTTGGAGTATTGGAAAACATTCTTTTCCATGGCTCAACAATGTTGCAACGGATTGTCTGAAAATTGTCAAACATCCAATGCGTGTAATTCACCTAATTTGGAGATCAACTTGAGTTCATTTAGGTATGTAAGCTGTTTTGACTTGTTTTTGGGCACCAATAAAGCATTTGGAGACTTACCAAAACAGGATGAATTTTTTGAAAAACGAAGGGTTTTGTCCTTCACATAATGGAGGGGGGGGGGGCGCTATCGAATTCACACAAAATGGCCAATACCACCCGTAGATTCTCTAAACTCCTTACGCGAGCGTAGAATATAGTAGTGTCCCGCATATAAGAAAAGTCGTTTTCAGTTTCAGGGGCGGATCCAGCCCAAGAATTGACAGTCGCCAGCACAAGCGCGAAGCGCGAGTCTGGAATAGGCCGAAGAAGCGAGCGCGAAGCGCGAGGAGATCGGAGGTCCGGGGGCGGAGCCCCCTGAAAAATTTTTGGGGCCACGCCCTTAGGATTGCCGGAAAACGCCCTATCTATTAAAGAGAGTGGTTTATCTGTCCATTTATTAGAGTGAGACATCACCCGTTTGGAAAAAAGGATCACTCAAATTAAGTGAAACCCTGAAGTTGAAAGTTGCCTTTCGTATTACCGCTCCAGAAACTTAAACAAAATCAAAGCCATCAACAGTAGAATTGGGAAGTCAATCCAACTACTGAACAATATTGAAAACAAAATTGGCCTGTAAACTTGTAACTGGTATTGCATGAAACTTTCACGGAGTTGTTTTATTGCTTGATACAGTCCTGCGTTCTACTACATATATATAAACATTGCTTTATTACACTTCGCGAGTAAGTTTCATTCCCTACTTTCGAATCTTATCTGACGATTTGCTGTGACTAATATCAGACACCATATTTCGCCAATGCTCCCATTTGTCGACATTGTCCTTCGTTCGCACCAATAAAGTTCAGTAGGAAATTCAATTCTCCTCTTTCGAATCTCAACAGATGATGTGCTATGACCAGTGCCAGAAGAAAAGGAAATATTTTGCAAATGAATCCGTTACTCATCCAAGACATAAGAATTCGTTTAGTGTTATGGTCACGTAGCTTTGATTGGTGTTAAATCGTCTTGTTTGTATCGTTAATTTGTTTTCTGAAGAGCCCAATTGACAAGTGTGCAACTAAACGCGTCTTTGGCCGTTCTATTTTGCTTTTTAATTGCAACATTCTGATTAATTCGTTTTCTTGCATGATTCAACAGTTTTCTCCCTAGTTACAGGTTTATTTTGCTTGTTTTCCTTGCGCTGGAGTTGACAATTTTCTTTCCACAAGTTTTGGAACAGTGTCTGTCTTGCATTTGTGGCTGTATTATGATGAGTCAGTTATTACATGCTATTTCCAGATTGTGTATCACAAGGCTCTCCCTCAAGGTGCAGTGATGACCTATTTGTGCAGTGATCAATCGCAAATGTGGAAGGGTGAAATGAATCATGCAGTAATTAATGTTTTCAAATCTTAGTGTGAAATACTACTGTTTTGGATGTATTCAAAACAAGAATCAATCAGTAATTCCTTTCAATGCAAGCCAGCTCAGCATCCCCTTTCGACAGGAAATTTTTGCATCTCTTATTGGATTAATTCACCTCTTGTTACTTTCTCCATAGTCACGAGAATCTTGTGACAATGCTTTCTCCAAACAGAAAGTTGGAAAAATGTACATTTCAGGTGTCACTTTGTAGGACACTCTGAAAATGGTGCCAAAACCAACTTGGAAGACAAGTCAGAAAGTCTGGATTAAAAAGCCTGATAAAAGTTTTTGGGAAACTAGGTGCATGCCCAATTGCCTTGAAAAAAGGAGAAGTTGGTGCAATATAGCTATTTTAGAGGTCATTTCTGCAAACATTTTCTTGGGGAGCATGCCCCTAGACCCACTTTATCTATGAATTACTTGCATGTGGTGGAACAACCTCTACACAACCCAACAATGGTGCTCTGCAATTGATGAATTATGCTGTCCAGTGTTTGAAAAATCTTACCTTCAATATGATCTCTGTCTACCAAACACTTTCCCAACCTATTAAACTTCCATACCCTTTTGACCCTAAAACTACAGTTTGCACTGTTTTACACAATGATGGCAATTCCTTAAATTACTGCACTGCTGTGTGGTAAATCATTTGTTTCAAGATATAATACCATGCTCATTATTCATGGATGTCAATAAGAGTCTGTTTGATGGATGTCAAATATTTTTAAAGACAAAACAAAATACTTGTATAGGAAAATATATCGGGACATTGTCCATTGGATGAATGACAAGACAAGGGTAATAGCAAAGTAACGTATAATGATACTGTTCATAGGCAACATTTCTTTGAACCAAAGAAAATCAATTTATGAAAAGTCCAGCCTGTGTGTACAGAGTCTGATATTGTGTAACCTACAGCATACATGTAACATGTTAAAATGCACACATTTTGCATAATAAACTGCTTATAAGACGCTCAACTGTCAGATCACAAAAAAGTTAAGATTTTACAAAGTATTTTGCGAGCCTTGCTAACAAATATGAATTAACTCTAACCTATACTACATTAAAAATATAAGAAGCTCATGGAGCTTTTTGGTGGGAAAAGTTCTTTTCAGACCTTAGTTTCTTATCAAAAAATAATAGTAATCTGGTGGACACTCAAAGTAATTTGGGCTTAAGACCAATGACGGATGTCAATTCCATTTAAATCAAATAATTTCTGTCTTGTTTTTTTCTGAAGTTGCATAAAGGAAACATAGAGCTTGAACACATGAACTAAAAGTTGTTTTGTCATTCTACCAGAATCTTGGATCAGCACATAGAACTAACAATTTCATAAATTCGTTTCTCACTTTTCTGGGTAATATGAATTGATATAATCTTTACCACTACCAAGCCATGTGTTTCTAACCATGCTTAAAACTAAGATTTCATTAGACTAAAAACATAAATTATTGTGAAAACAACCCACCCAAGAATAAAAGGTTCAACAACATTGTGCTATGGTCTTCTTGCATATAACTTTTTAATATTTCCAAAACATAATGCTAGACTAGAGCTGTAGAAAGCTTTGGCTACATGCATATGTGAAAAAATGTCCCAAAAAATGTGTAAATCAGAAAGAGCCTATTGTTTTAGCATGTGCTAGCAGAGACTCTGCCAGAAAGAGAGAGAGATTTCCTATTGAGTGTGCCTGTGTGTGGTAGTTTTAAGTTTTCATTTCACGATTTAGAGTGACCCAACTTTCACCCAACTTTAGTGACCCAACGTTGTACGAAAAAATATCGGCAAATAATATTTTCTACACGTTGCACCAGCCAATAATTTTACCTTATTATACCAGCCACTTGAGCAAAGAAGTTTGATTCTTTCAGATCCAACAGTAGGCCTATCACATTTGGTCTTTGAGTTTTCAAGATAGACGAGCCAAAACCAAAGACGCTGGAACACAGCAGGCGATGATCTTTTGAGCTCATCTTCAGCTTTTGCCTCCATCAAATCTTTGTCTTTCTCAAGGATCTTCGTGACGACAATTTCCAAATTACGAAGAAATTTAAGCTTAATATTTTGGCGCTAAGACATCAACCTGTGGGAACTGTGAGAGTGCCCAGGCCATAGGCCATAAATCCAAGGCAAGGGATCAGAGTGAGGCTGTTGGTTGAGCGTTCTTGCTGGCGACTATGATAGATCACATACATCGCCACGACCATCTCACAATCTTTCCCCTATACATTTTGTATTGGATACCATTTATCATCCATCGCCTCTACAGTCGCACAAGACAATGCTAAAAAATTGCTTCCAAAAACGATTGTTTTATTATGACCGCGCAGTTTTTAAAATATTCGTACAGTCGCACGCTTGTTCTCTAATTTATGCGTAAAATTTGCTATTGTTTTGTGAAGAAAGGGTCTCCAAATATAGAAAGCACTCAAACCAGAGGAAGCAGAACGAGGCAAATCAAATAGGGACCCTACAAGTGTGATCAGTGATGGTGAAATGAACAAGAACGGCATAATGCACTCGTCTTTGGGAATTCAAATAATGCATATGAAAAGTTTCAACGATTTTAGGGCTGAACGAAGAAATTCAGAAAAAGTTTTTTGATATTAATGCCCGAATTTTCCTTCGCTGATGGCACACCATAAATATTAGCTATCTAACTTAAAAAGATTAGACTTTGGAAAGTTGACCGTCTTCCGTGCGTCTGTGGCGATTGTCTGGATCCGCCCCTGAGTTTGAGGTCTGATGTGTTTCTTATAAAATGAGATATTACCCTATCAAGCCTGGGGGTTGAATCAGCCCCCCTAGCGGTTTTCTGTCCGTAGATTTTTACCAAGTGCACCTACAAAGCCGAAACTTTCTGACTTTTAGTTTTTATCCTTGTCACGATCAAAAATTAATTTTTTTGAAAAAAATAATTTCATTCCAGGGGGTAAACGCGATCAGTATTCGAGAGATGTATGTGTAATACTTTGAATAAATCCTAATAAAATCTACAGCTAATGTGATAAAATGATGAAAAGAAGGGAGTACATACTACTTTTGATGCTCTATCGAACAAATAATTTTTTTTTAATTTGAACGTATGGTTTTGCGGATTTTGGCATTACGCATGCGCTTATTCTTTGCATGCCTGTGTGATGACGTCATCACTTTTTGTTAATTTTTCTTCACGAAACGAATACTATATAGACATAGAATACAATGAAGTTAAACCGATGTCCTTAGTGCTTTTCGTTTTCTCACAATCAACGATTGAAAATTTTTAGTACTGAACGCTATTGACTTTGAAAATTGAACAATGTGATGTCATGGGAAGGTCACGTGACATATCTAAAAATAGATTTCCTTTTTGGGTTCACCATATGATTTTCTATACACACGCAAAGTTTCAAGGCTCTAGTTGGTCCGGAACAGAAATAAATTAGGGCTTCCTAGAGCATCAAATACCCTAGGCCTGATAGGGTTAAGCAGCATCTAAAGCACGAGAATTTTTTAAAGTGCCACTGAAGTGTATTAGTGAAATTTTTGGTAATGCGCGTTTTTTAATGATTTTGAATAAACAAGAGATGCTGAATCGAATGGTGTAATTATTTCCGCTGTATTGTCTTTAACAGTGTCTTTTTAAGCTCTAAAGTAACGATATGTGTGACTCTTTGTGCGAATAAAATTATGCGGCCAAAGAGGAATTTGAGGAATTCGTGACGTAGTTTGATTTATCCATATAACGCACGTGCGCTGTGGCCTAGTCAGTTTGACAAGGAATCTAAAGTATGCAGGTAGCGAACAAGAAACCAAGACGCGGGAAAGGGAGATATTGTTGTGCTGGTGTTCCAAACGACAGAAGCTGCATGAACCACAGTTATACACCCGGGGTATCAATGCATGTATTCCCATAGAACGAGCAACAGAGGAAACAGTGGGTGCAATTCGTCCGAAGACATAGAGCCGGCTTCACTGCTACTGCTACTTCCGCGTTGTGCTCGATCCATTTCAAGCCAACTGACTTTGTTAGAAGGACAGATATCGATGTTGGTGCTTCTAGTGCAAACGTTACACGGGAGAGACGCCTCGAAGTTGGTGCTGTTCCAACGATTGATGCAGCTGGTACTGCGATCCAAAAAAGTCCTTCTGAACGAGATCGAAGGCAAATGAGAAAGGTACTTGTCTAACTGGCCTAAAAGCCGATTTTACTCCTTCGAATCAGGGACGTAGGAAGCATCTCAAACTTGGGGGGTACGACACTTCGAGGGCACTTTTTCCTTACGAAAAAGGGGGCATTTTATCTAGAAATAAAAGGGGCACTTCTCTGTTTATTACAAAATCTTGGGGGCACGAACCCCAGTGCCCCCCTGGTTCCTACGTCTATGCTTCGAATGATATAAAGGCCCAGCATTTGAAGAATCATTACAAGGAAATAATGATCATCATATTTACATTTAAGTTAGGTTGTGACTGTGGTGTGACATTGTTTATCAAAAAGTGAGAACATGCCAGGCCACAGGCAATGCCTGTTTTGTTTAGGACCAGGTGTGCCTGCCAAGGGTAGGCCCAGGCGAGAACATTGAATAATTCTTTGTTTCTAATCAATTTTGACTTTTGATTGAGTAAAACACAATTTGGAACGTTTTTGAGAAAATAAACTGATGTCCATCGGTGTGTGCAGTGTGGATAAAATATGACACCAAGCTTATCCATGATTTCGCAGAGAAAGGGGCATATTTGAAGAATCCTGATTAGGACCTACAATCATAAAATAAGGGGTATGTTTCTTCAGAAAATATGCCAAAAATCATCTAAATGCTGATGAACGACCCTAGCATATAGTAGTGAATATAATTCTACCAAACCTGAAAGGCATTTCACCCCCTGAATTTTACGGGCTTCTACCATTTTTCAATAAATAGATATCAGTAAACTAAATGGTAACTAAAGTGCAAAAATGCCAATCTTCTCTTAGAACCAGTATTTGTACTGCACAAATCTCTTCAAGGTTCAGTGCTCCTCTTTTAAAATGGGATTGCCCTAAAAGATTTTCCTTGGTGAGGCGTCTTTTTGGCAGCTAGAAATTCAGGGAGAATGCTATACAATTAGATGGTATGGATGAGAGTGGTTTACCTTTTACTACTGAATTGCACCCACGGGGCCATGACGCCTTGAGTTGAAACTGAACCACTCCCTTGTCTTTAAGGAATTACAAAAAACTCTTTACGGTGATGCTGCAAAAACTTCACCTTGCACTGAGCCCAAAGCCAAAGACGACGATGTACAGTTCAGCTCTATGTCTGACCAAGGCCCAGCTGGGATTGAGTCAAACCCAACAAGCCAACAGTTAGATGAGCCCATGACAGATGATCCAGGTGAAGGACCTGTCACATCAAAAGCTACTGCCTGTCTAAAATGTCCAATAATGTCAAAAAAGTTGATATCATACCAGAAAGAAAATAGCAGAATGAGAAAAACAGTTGTTGAGTTGAAGGAGAGATTACAAGAAATGGAAAGGAAGCTGGAGGATGTAAGACTTTTGCTATGTTCCCACATGTATAATCAAGTTATCAAAGAATTTGCTAACTTTTGATAGGCCAAGGCTGGTTTGTAGTCCTTAGTTTGTTGCTTACATTTTAGGATAAATTTAGTAACAATGGTTTTAGATGAGTTTCTTATACTTTAAAGTTGGAAATATAGAGTTAATTTGGTTTTGTTACAAGACCAAGCAAATAGCAAAATTTGTACTCAAAACAACAACAAAACTGGCTGCAAATGTCTCGTAGCTTTTGTAATGCAGATAGGATAGTTTCTTAAATTTCAAACCTCGAGGCAACCATTTCTTATTAGCTGTTTCTTGTTAAAAAATGATTGTATCCAAGATGTCTATTTTTGACATGAGCCCATTGCCTATGGATGAGAAGTCAAAGAAAATAGGAATTTTTTGAGAATTTGAACAAGAAAAGCAATCTTTTGTTTGCCACCCTAGTCACCAGGGTTCTGAAGCAAAATATTGAATTCCCAAAAGGAGATTGCCATCTAACAATACTTTGTCAACCATCTGACTCTAGGTGTCAAGCTCTGGAGATGAGACACAGTATGAATACAACAGTGCAGATGAAAGCGACACTTCAGAGGAGTATGAAGAAATTGATTTTGACAGTGATGATGAGGATGATGAGGCTGATTTGAGCTATGATGTGTTGGAAGAGAGCATAAATACTGATGACAGTGATAGTGAAGCTGATGATCTGAGGTCTTGTGGAGAAGTATCTCTAGAAAAAGCTGCCAAAAGAGACAAGATAAAGTGAGTATGCAATGCAGGTAGCTTTGTGACACAATCTACATCAAGGAAATACTGTGCAGTATGTACTGAACCTGGTGGGGGGGGTACTTAATTGTTAGATGATACCGGACATTTTTTCATTTTTACATATGCTGGGTTTTTCACCTGAAATTCCCAATATATGTGTCTGTTCTTAACCTTAATTCAGGTAGAAGGGTAGCTTTTTCATAATTTTTATCATAATTGAAGAAATTTGAATAGACCTCGCCTTAAATCAACAAAATTTATAGCCATGGTTACAAAACTTCATAAAATTCATGCAAGTTTTGAGCTCTACCAACTTTCTTAGAGATGCAGATAGACTGATGTATAAAATGTCAAAAATCAGCAGTAGCATGCATAGAATCTTTGCAAACAGTCAAGTCAAAGGTTATCTTGTTTGTTTTGTAGCATAGATGAAACAATTCCAGTACATGATGAGCCCAAGTTTATCGTCTTCCAATCAATGTTGGTAGCACTGTTTTCACTGTGTTGCTTTTAAATGTGGTGCAAAGAAACCTTCCCTGGAGTTTTTCAAGTTTGGAACAATGGTGAAGGTATTTCAAAACTGTGATACATGCAAGGGAACTTTTACATGGAGTAGCCAGCCTTTGGTTCTTGGGAAATACCCAGCTGGCAATGTTCTCTTGAGTTTTGCAACGCTTGCCGCTGGAGCAACTATCAGCAAAGTACTGCTTGTTTTCAAACACATGAGTCTTTGTTGCTACACAGCAAGGTCATTTTTCTTCCATAAAAAGAAGCTTCTGTTCCCAGTCATTTTCTACCACTGGTATAAATACAGGGAGAATCTATTGGAAGCCCTCAGACCTATGAGAAATTTGGTATGGAGTGGTGACGGAAGATTTGATTCAATGGGACACAATGCCAAATATGGATTGTACTCAATGTTCTGTTCAACCAACTCCAAAATTATCCACTTTGAACTCCTGCAGGTATGCACTAAAGTTCTAAGAATCTGCTTTAAGTTGTGTTAAGTGACATTCAGTAATATCCTGTTTATTTTGAAGCATTGATGCCATAATGTCTATAAACAAAAAGCCATGACATCAAACAAGGATAGGTGAACAACATGAGCAGCAATAGCTCCAGCAAACTCCGGAGCTGCATATGCAAGATGCAAGTTCAAAATTGTACTCTCCAATGCAGTGGTTCCTCAAAGATACTGTGTAGAGGAGTGGAAACCTCGGCGTATGAGAATAACAATTTCCTTTGATGATTTTGGTTTGTGCATCCATATTGCCTAGAGGAACAAAGTGTGCATTGGCATTCTTCATCCAATAAAGATTATCTCTAGTTAAGCTCTACCAAATAACTTTAAACATCGCTACTTTACATATATGCGTGTTCTGACAGTCACGGTTTTACTACAAGACGTTAGCCCTGCATAGCAATCGCGAATGATGTTTATATTGCTACTAAAGTAGAAAACTATCTAATAAGAAGACCACTCTTCTGTTGAGATATTTGAGTTCTTGTGTAAAAGCTTTACCGTCCGGAAAAGTTGGGGCTATTTTGGAAGCATTTCTGTTGCATTATGTTACATCTTTGTCATTATGCAACAGGAGTTTCTTCCTCAATGCAGATAAATAATTCATGAAAAAAGCAACTAATGATACTGGAGAAAAGGAAGAAATGTACAGCATCTCTTTTTGATAATATCTTCTTTTCCATTAAAGGCAAACGAAGCTGGCACAAGTAATGCGATGGAGTTGCTTGGAGCACAAAAGTGTTTTGCCAAACTTCATGAGGAACAAATTGATTTGTCAATGTTTGTGTCAGACCGCCATGCTGGAATTGCAGAGTGGATACGAAATAAAGAAACAGGAACACAAAAGTTCTATGATATTTGGCATGTGGTAAGATCGATTTGCAAAAAAGTAAGCCAAGCTGCCAAAGAAAAGGGATTTGAAAGATTGAAACACTGGGTAAAAGGAATAAGGAGGCATTTGTACTGGTGTGTCCTATCAACAAGGAAAGGATTTGGTGCATTGATCGCTGCAAAGTGGGAATCGATAATGCGACATGTTGCAAACAAACATACAGATCATGAGAATCCACTATTCCCAAAGTGTGCCCATAATGAACTGGAACGAAGTAAGTGGATAAAGATTGGTGAGATTTTATATTATTGCCACAATCAATTTTGATTATGAAATAACTAACTTTTTCTTACAGTTGAACTTTATGAATTGATCTTTCATGTTTTGTGGCACAAGAAGACTTTTCACATTGCAATAGACCTTTTAGCTGTTCTATAAAAGAGCCTGGATTGAGAGTTATTTTTATACATTCTTATCGGTGAGGTTTGATCAAGTGGTATTAGAGCTTCCATCACTATTGTGCACATTCAAAAATTCTTCAAGATGTACAAGAAGATTGTTCTCTTCAGATTCTTTTATGGAAAAGCTTAAGGTCTGGCATTGGTATGGCAAATGTCTTGGAGGAAGGTGTAAAAAATTTATATCTCCATGGTGACTAGATCCAACCTGTTTACTTTCTTGGGAAAATATTTTGCCCCTCTGTCATGTAGCATATTAAAGGATTACAATCAAAGTATATATCTGTGAGCTGGTACATCAGAGACTCCAAAAATCATTGCTTGTTGCCTCCCCATATATGCTCACATGCATCATGAAATACAGTATGTCTGCTTATGCATAGTCATGTTAAATTTTAGGGACACCAGCCTATGACAAACTTGAAAAGATTTTAGTCAATACAAGAATTGTAAATGACATCAAGAAGCTCTCGCCAAAGCTCCAGACAAGCTGCCGTGAAGGTTATCATTCACTGTTGAATCATTTCCACCCAAAAATGTTGTGCTTTTCATTCATTGGAACGAAATGCAGGTTAGGTTGTAACTTTAATAATTTCATTTGCAATGACAGTAATTTTAGACAGAAAAATGGGTACAATGAATCATTTCTATAACCCGTGTTATAAGAATTCAGTACTCTGCAAACTTTGTGAAAAATTTAATTTTGCAAACTTTGGATTCAGTTTGCATACAGTATGCTGTAATGTTCTCTTGGATTTTTCAAGTTTGCATTATGAAAATTTGCATTTTTATGAGAACACTTCAAAAAAGCATTGTTGCAAAAGAATCAGACTCTTTACAAACAATTTACAAACTCCACCTGAAACATGTTCTTAACAAGTGTTGCCTAGGTTTGCCATGAATAAAAAAAATTGCAAACCATGCAAATCCAGCATTGGGCTTGCCATACCTCTGATGTTGTTTATTTGCCACTAAGAACTCTATCATTATTTCAGGACAATACTTGCTTGTTTTCATTTTAATGAAAATGTTCAAAGGAAAAAGCAGATTACAAAAAGCGGAAAAAAGTCTCTCCATGTCTCTTACCCAAAGTATAAATTTGGTGAAGAAGTTGTTCGTGAGATAGCAATAAGTCCTACATACGGTAAGTGCATTTTGTTTATTCACAAGATTATTCTGTTTGCAAGAATGTACAGTAGACAACAAATATGTACGTGAAATTAACAATTAAATGTTGCCACTATTACAGGATATCCAACAGACTTATGTCTTCTCAATCATGAGATGCTGCCTGGTTGAATTAAAAGATGAAAAGTTCCTGAAAGTCACAACAACTATGGTTTGAAAATATAAAATTCACAGTTTTATATACACCTTGTTATCGATATTTAGTCTGGAAAGTTCTACTTATTTGCAGGTTACATTCATGATATAAGAAACCTTCTGTTTACCCTACCACAAACCACGATGCAGGAAATAATGGAGAGGGAGGAAGCATTGATCCCAGACACACTTACAAGTCAGTTTAAGGGCAGGACAAACAAACAGGAAGCCATTGCCAAATGGGAGGCCCGGCAACTAGCAACTACAAACCTTTTTCCAACAGGTAAATCCAGACATTTTTCACAATGGACAGCAGAATGCTCAAAATTGGGATGGTTAAGAGGTATTTTTAGATCTAGAAGAAACAAATCTTTAATGATTTGAATGGGAAAGTGAATGATTTTAAGAAAAACTGCAGCCCCCCCCTCCACTCAGCATGGCTCTGCAGTCCCTGGATCAAGATGTGAGGGAAATCCTTTTACTTGTTTACCATTTTGTTGCTTGACAAATAACCATCCATTAATCAAATTACTTTTCAGAATGCAAAATGTAGCAATCTGTAGACTGAAACAGGTTTTTAGCTATATGTCATATGTTAGGAGTGGCAAGGTACAATGTGTTTTATGATTATTTGTGATTATTATGAAACATAAGACTTAGAGGATGTGTCAGCCTTGAAGGTCTGTTCATTGGCTTTGATTTTCTCCCCTGCTTGACCACTACATAACAATGATTGGTTAAAATTGTATGAATGCTTTCTTTCTAGCTGAAGAGCAAGCTATTCTACAAATGCATGCACCCCAGGAGGCACCAACAGGCTCTGCAAAGCCAGCCAAAAAAGCCTCAAAGACACGTTGTTGCAGGACTTGTGGCCAACCAAAATTGGGACACCCTATTAAGTGTATGAATAAGCCTGGTAGCTCCACTAATACAAATTAAGATATCTGCAAATTTTAAACATATAAACAAGGGTTGCTGCATGAAATACAGCAGGGCTGTTGATGTTGTGTTTCTTTATGAGTGAAGCTGTATTTGGTATAATGTGTGTTTTAAAAATGTTTCCGTAAGGCCTGTTATGCTCTAATTGTCATGATATGTGTTGCTTCACGTCATTCCAAGAATACGATTCTGAATGAAAGTTAGGGTGTGCATAAAACTGATAAAAGAAAACAATTAGATATAAACACCTTTATAAAGTAGTACAATGCTTTTTATATTGTCTGCTTCAGTCATTGTGCTCTCTTTCCTGTGTTGTTGCATAGCCTCTTTTGGTGCCAGTTGGGAAAGCAACACGTACATAGTTATAAATACACGCTGGCAGAGGTCTTGTGTTGTCATAGCCAAGAAAGCCAAAGATCCAGCGAATGAGCCATCTGTAAGCAACTGCCCTTAGAAACCTACCAAAAGATGTTACTTTATCAGATCTTTTGTTTAACTCTTGAACCATAAAATTTTGGAAGCTATATTTTCAAGGCTAATTTCAACACAATGTATAATGACTTTAGTGCACTGTTACAAGCTCTATCTGTAGTAATTACCCAATATCACTTCAAAGCTTACATGATAATGTGATTGTGAGTTTGTTTTCCAAATGAAAAGAGTCTCTCCCTTTGAAAAATTCCTCCTTTCCCTTAAAATTTGACATAAAATGATATTTTCATGTATACGGTCAACAGTATTTACAGTGTGTGAACTCATTGTATGTTGCTTTTGTCAATTTGGAGCATTTTGCAGACATCTGCAATTAATTATGCTTTGAGAGAAATAAGAAGAAATTCAACTTCTGTAAGTCTCACATGCCTACTTGACAAAACTTGGCATTTGAAATTTCTTGGCTGAAAATCAAAATCAAAAGAGCATGGCAATTCTTATACTGTAGCACCAAGGCATACCCAGGTGAGAAGACCATTGCTAAACCATGGCCAAACATGACATAAGCATGGTGAATCATGGTTTTAGACCATGGTTGGCCATGTTTTGCCCATGGCCAGTTCATGAAACTATGTTAAACTGTCATTGACAAATGAAACCGATGGTTGAACCATGGTCAAACATTGTTGCAGGAAGAGAGAATCTTGCTACACTTTTGTCATTGTAAACCATGGTTTATCATGATAATGCAAGGAATTTTTAACCATGATCATCCATGGTTTATCATTTCTCATGACATTTTGTATGAACACCCAGAGTAAAAAATTTATGGTGCAAAATAGATCTTTGAAAATGAGAGGTTTCCAAATGCAAAGCATATTTTTGACAGTAACTTGTGTAGAAAAGTGTGAAGAAAGTAGTGTACCTTCAACAAAATTATCTGACAACTAAATGAAACTACCCTGCCACTGCGTTTGTTTTTCTTCTTGTATCAAAATATTAACTTTGAAACTGGAGCCTACTCATTTTCTGTCTGATTTCCACGGCGTCTATAATGCCTTCCATCTCTGCTCTTGAAGAGAGGGCCAGCCAGTTCCAGTACAGCTTTATTTGTTAATGAGGAAAAGTCTGGGTGATTTGTCACGCATCTTAGTTCCTCTGCCAGGCCTTCGAATGTTAATTGTCCCAGTGCTTCTGGGACCTCCCAGCTGCATCGATACTCCCGAGAGCCAGCCAAATTTTCAACAGAGCATTTGCCACAGTTACACCTAGAAGTGAAATTAAAGTCTTCACATTGGGCACCTTGGACTGCTTTTATGTTTGAAACTAATTATTGCAAATGGTTGGCTCTTAGGCCTTCCCCTTGACAACCATGCTGTGTTAATCTGATGAATTCAGTGAACAATGGGTGAACAAGGAAATTGAGGGTTAGCAAAAATAATAAGCTGGCCACAGAACCAACATGCATATTCACTTCCTTGCTTAGGCCCAAAACTAAGCACAAACACCCTTGTATCTTGCACTTGTTGACAGCCCACAAAGAGAAATCAACTGCACATTGCATACATGGCAAGTTAGTTGTTTCTAGCTTAATCTATAGGCACTGCTAATTTGTATTAAGACCAAAAGATGATGCATTCAATTTGAATTTCCTTGTTGGCCGAAAAGGTTGTTGGCCTAAATGTAAGGCCAACCAGACTAGAAGCTGCTTGTCTCCTCGACATCGTCAGATCAATGATGACGAAGTGACCTGTGGCTAACAATTTCAAGAAAAAGACACATCGATAAATCAACTTACCATTCATCGACAGTCACCCTTTTCTCGAACCTTGCCTCGAGAGAGGCTAGCGGTATTCCATCAATGTCTGCTTCATCCGCACCAACGTCGTCGTCACTAGACGAAGCGAGTGGCTCATCCTGGTAGGGCTCGAAATCTGTCGGCACATCGCCAGATTGCCCTTCTTCTTCATCATCAACGATGGAGGACACATCAAATTCACTTGCAGTCGTTACTGAAGCATCAGAAATCTCGAAATCCGACATTTTTCCGCGATCTCTTCGGTCTGCACACTGTCGTCTTGCTGTTGGCCTCACCACTGAACTGGTTGTTGTGCAATTGGATAAATCAGACTACGTCACTCGCCCCAGGCTCTTTTCACAGTAACTTGGGGGCAGAAACACCCCAAAAAATAGCACTTACCCATCAAAAAATGAAGAACAATTAGCGGCAATCGTTTCAGCGATGTTTCTTGTATCAGATACTGCGTTAAGCTTTTTTTGACTAACAGATTTCAGTGGCACTTTAAAGGAAACATTCTTTATATTTGTTTCCAAATGCTTTTCTGCATCAGAAAGGCTCTCTCTCCCCAAGATTAGTGCCATCTAAGAGCATACTGATGTGAGGTCTAATGTTGAGGTAAAAATCTTGATTTTATCAAAGGCCTGTGGATCACAATGATTTATATCAGTTCAAAATAAAGAGTACATCTCAAATGACATGTCTATGCACCCTTGACTATTGCACAAGTTAACAAATTGCAACGATTACAGAAGGCAGCTGCGAGTTTTGTTTTCGGCAAATATGTCTCCACCAAAGATATCCTAAAACTGAGCTGGCTTCCTGTAGAAGAGAGACGGGCGTTCAACTGCATGAAGCTCACATACAAAGCTATTCATTATGAAAACTGGCCAACTATCAATCAAATAGAAATCAAAACGACAGGACGCATGCTCCGTAGTAGTAACGACTTAGAGCTGATGTCCTCGATGATAAAAGGGACGTTTCAAGATCAAGCCAGCAAACAATTCAACAGACTGCCATCTACTGTTCGACACGAAACAACTCTACCCTCGTTCTGTAATAGCTTACGGAAACATCTTTTTAAGCAAGCTAACGAACGACTTGCCAATTGATTTTTATTCTAAATCTTTAATAACTATTCACTTTGGCGTTTTTACAATTCTTTCATTTTCAATTTTATTTTACTTTTTCTTCAATTTGATTGTAAACATAGGGAACAAAACCTTTTTAGCTAGAGTTGAAGAGCCACACTTTAGTTGTGGATATGCTCATAAAAACCATGTATGTATGTATGTATGTATGTATGTATGTATGTATGTATGTATGTATGTATGTATGTATGTATGTATGTATGTATGTATGTATGTATGTATGTATGTATGTATGTATGTATGTATGTATGTATGTATGTATGTATGTATGTATGTATGTATGTATGTATGTATGTATGTATGTATGTATGTATATATGTAAATGACATTACAAGCAAGTGAAGGTGTTGTGGTGCCTTGGTGTAATCCTCTAACATTGCAGCCAGAACAGTCAGGCTGCAATGTTAGAGGATTTTCCTATTCAGCTCTTAAATGAAATCCCAATAAGCATCAGGAAGCACCCTAGCATGTGCCAATTCAAAATACAACTAAAAACACATTTGATGAGCTGAAAGCTGGTTAAAGTGCGACTCGCTGGAAGTTCAGCAATGCCATTAGCCCTCGGAACTTTTCGTTTTGTAAATGATTTTAATCAATAAAACTTTCCTTTTTGTACTATTAGACTTATTAGCTGAAGGGATCTCGTATATAAATAATTTGAAATGAAAGAAAAATGAAAGCGGAGTGGGCTCGAGTCCCGGTAGGGCCCCACGACTTCAGCGTCGTGACAAGGGGTCGCGGATTCGATTAGGTTTGCTCTATTTCTGCGATCACAGCGCTTGGCGCTGAAAAACGCGATTTCACCGTCACCTTCAGCAAAACGTTTAAAGGGTCAAACAAGGGTAGGGTAGGGTCAAAAATTTGGATAAAATTTGCTGCTTAGATAATTTTTCAGAGTTTCCTCTGGCTAGACCTGCTCAAACTACCCTCCTTAAAATGGTGAATGTTTATTTATCAGACCTTGGCTTGGTCTACTCTTTACATAGGGTAAATGGGTGATTTGGGGCTCAAAGGGTCAAACAAAGGTAGGGTAGGGTCAAAAGTTTGGATAAAATTTGCTGCTAAGATCATTTTTCAGAGTTTAGAAAGTTAGATACATGAGCTAATACTAAATGCAAACGAAATAAATTACCAACCAGAACTGGCTACTGCTGAATGACAGTTGACTGGATGACACTGTCAGTTTTGGATGTTCTTGCAAATGCCACTGAAGTATTGCAAAAGCATTCCGTTTAGCTATGTCCTGTTACAACACAAAAAAACCTTCCATCAAATTGCTCACTTTGTGAAAAACGGCTTGCCAAAATTCCCATAACTTCTCTGCTCGATCGAGCTGCGAACTGCGACAAGGAGATCCGACGCCATTGCTTTTTCTTGAAAACCTCGGACCATGCATTGCCTCACTTTGAAAAGGGGGTTTTCGAGGAATAAAAAGAAAAGAGAGCAAAATCGATCGGCTACAAAGGAATTGGCTATTGTTTTTGCTAAAATGCTCCCATCAGGTTAGGAGCAGATTTTTTCGCTCCAAAATTCCGATTTGAGATACTCTTTGGCAACTAGTCCCTCACTGAGTTGGCTATCAGCCATCAGCAGCAACAACAACAAAGAAATTGAGGGGCTAGTAGTCTTAAATGGCCTAATATGTCTCTTTGCATACCCCTCATGGCCTCTGGGGATCAAGATGCATATTTGAGCCCGAAATTAGTTGGTCTCTGCCCTTTCAAGCTACGAGACTTTTACCCAGGTTTTTCGATCCATCCTCCTCCTTCAGCGATGATTGAACGAAACACCAAAACGCCATTGAAATCCGCGATTACCTTACACTCTCCATATGATATCTGAACCTAATTTGAATATCGGGGTTGTAAAGGCAGTTTTTAGAATAGGTTGTTTTTGGCAGCCACAGATCTCTCGAGATCAGGTTGAACATGACGTATCTTCGAGGCTGCTTTCCTGGGCGGGTCATCAAAAAAACGAAGACATACTTCCGGCAAGGCCAAGCCAGTGGGGGGCTGGGGTGGAGCAGCCCCCAGCAAGCCATTTGTCGGAAATTTTGCTTGTTTTCAAAAACTTTTGGTTACTTTTTCGTCCATTTTGCTTGAAATATTGTTGGGTAATGATACACGGAACATGATTTCTTATTTTTCGGAAAATCAACAAAGAACAAAATTAAAGTCAGAAAAGTGAGGAAATATCCAGAGAGACTTTTTGTTGCTTGTAGGTAGAATGAGACAAAGTCTCCATCGCCTCTTTAAAAGGATTGGCTCGTAGCAACAATACTTATTCACAGAATATTTAGAGAAAGTCTTTTTCATTCAAAGTATTGATAAGGAAGTATTCTGTCAGCACTGGCTATTCTTTCATTCAAACTTTTGTGTTGAAAATAGCAACAGACAGACATCACCTCATTAACGTTACCTCATTCGGATGTCTTTAGGTTTGCGCTGCAACTTGGTGGTCTACCTTATCTCAGAAGTTCAAATGTTTAGTACGTAGCAATTTTAACTTCTTGTGAATGCGATGCCCCCTAAACCAAAGCGAAGGAAAACTATATGTTGTTTGTGTGGCCTAAATTCTAAGCCGTTTGACAGTGATCATCGAAAGAATCATAACATACGACACCATCCAAAGGAACATTATGGTCATAGGTGCATACAGCTCAAGGATGCAGGCACACCTGCTAATCCATTTGCTATTGCAGCCCTGGCACAATCGAAAGCCTCGGACAGTGATGTGAATGATACGGTAATGACAGAAATAGAAAATACAGCAACTTCTACGAATCCTGAGGGGATTGATATTCCATGTCAGCAAGAAAAAGACTTAGAAACAATTGATCATAAAGATCAGGAACACAAGGAACAAGGTGTGTTAAACTTGTCAAACTTGATAACGAGCTCAGCTCGAAACGTCGTATTTTAAAGCAACTCTGCTCAAGGTACAATTAATTTTATTCTTGAATGTTTTAAAGTTAAAACAACACCCCTAATCACAGTCGCAGGGATAGCATTAAAAGATTGAGTGACCTTATTTCTATAATGGCCCCCTTAGAGGTGGTTTGTCAGTCGAAAAGAAAATCAACCAAGTGTGGGAATAATAGTAGATGGCAAAATATTGGAACAAGTGAATTCATTCAAATATCTTGGGGTGACAATAACAGATGATGGAAAATGCGAGGCAGAGCTAAGAAAAAGAATTGAAATAGCCAGACAAAGGTTCATAAACATGAAAGATATTCTAACGACGAGAAGCCTTAGAATTGAAACACGAAAAAGAATCATGAAATGTTATGTTTTATCGACCGTCTTGTACGCCAGCGAAACATGGACATTCAGCAAGGAAATGTGGAACAAGATTGAGCCCTTTGAGATGTGGTTGTTTCGAAAAATTCTCAAAGTTCCATACACAGCGCACGTAACAAATGATGAAATCATTAAAAGGGTCAAAGAAAATGGCAGATCACTTAAAAAGAATATAATAACGAGAAAATTGCAATACTTTGGTCACATGATAAAAGGCGATAGAATGCAAAAGACACTGATAAAAGGAAAAGTAAATGAAAAAAGACAGAGAGGAAGACCACGTAGAACATGGTTGACAGACATCAAGGAGTGGACAGGAGCTAACATCGGGAAATGTGTTAGATGGGCTGCTAATCGAGAATACTGGAGGGAAATGACCGCTAATCTACCGGCGGTAGTTGCGACACCCAGGTAACAGGTAAGAGGTGGTTATAAATGATAATAAACAATCAAATTGTATATGCTTTTACCAAATCATGAATGCGAAAGAGGACACGCGGTTTTAGAAGAACACATATACGTTGGTTTCCTCTCTCTGTATATTTTGGAAAAAATTGCCTTTGATCTTGTGTTGGAATGAATTGACATTATTATTAATCTTAGCTCTCAATATTAACAAGCGAGGTATCTATGTTCAAGTTAGCTACCGAGGTATGTTTTGAAAATCATTTCGGTTTGATCCACGTCAATCTAGTCACTTCGATTTGGTTTCGGTTCGGTTCGGTTCGGTTCGGTTTGATCCACGTCATTCTAGTCAATAGGGTTAACGAAATCTGTATAATTTTTGGGACACTCGGTAGTTAAAAATAATGATGATAAAGAGGTGAGTTAAATTTCAGAGAAAACCGTTGTAAATCTAGAGCAGCCTCATAACGTGCCATCTCAAAACAGGAGTGTCCCGCATACAAGAAACATGAATTTAAGAAACATCAGGCCTTGATTTTCGAAATAGTACCCCTTCTAATAAGAAACTGGTCCAGGTCTGAAAAAGGGTTGTTTCTCATTCAAAAACTATGCATATATTAGAAATTTGAAACCCATGATAAATTCAGCTTTGCAGATGAAGCAGACTGTACCTTGTCAAATGAAAACAATAATTTTGTATCCAAATGAAGCTAAAAGCACCTTCCTTGAATAATTGTAGCTTCTCTTGATAGTGAAAAATTTACAAATACAAATCAAAATAGTGTGTTTCATATGACAATCATACATTTCAAACGCTGCACGATACTGAGAATTTTTCCGACGCCTTCGCTTAAAAGCTCATTTCTTTGACGCTGATGACCAAGCAACATCAGATGATGACAGAAGTCCGACTGAGACTTTGATTGATGATCTCTTCACATAAAAATCTTCTTGGACACCTCTGTCTGGAAAAATCAGCTCTTTTGATTATTACATCGAAAAATGTCACGAAATATCCGCCATTGGCTTTAGCAAGAAAGTACATACATACATACATACATACATACATACATACATACATACATGTTTTATATTAAACAGGTTAATCTATGGCAGCTGTGCAGCTGATGTGGACCTGTATTCTAAAATTTAATTACAGCGAAAAATGAGTTATAAATGTCCTAATATTTAAATTATTTTTGCGTCCATAACTAAAATAGTTTAAAATTATAGAAAGTTAATAACACAAAGGTTTGTATCTGTCTTTACTGGTGAAAACAGTGCTCAATGCCATGAAGGCAGAGCGAATTATAATAGGATTGAAGCAATAAAACAGACTACATTCTTTGTTGTTACTCAGAGTTTCACGCTTTCTAGCGATCTTCAGACAACTAAAAGTTCTACTCAATATTTGCGCATTTATACATACTTAAACATGGTGTCATAATGTCATAATGTCATAATCTTATTAGTGTTCTTTCCAAGTGCCGCCATGAGAACAAATACTACCTCATCAATTTCAAAAGAGACCCTACGTAAAGAACACTAATAAGATTATGACATTATGACATTATGACACCATGTTTAAGTATGTATAAATGCGCAAATATTGAGTAGAACTTTTAGTTGTCTGAAGATCGCTAGAAAGCGTGAAACTCTGAGTAACAACAAAGAATGTAGTCTGTTTTATTGCTTCAATCCTATTAGAAAGTTAATAATAAATAAAGTTGCTAGATCGATTCATACTTACAAATGTTCCTTTTTTAAAGTCAATTTGGTTTATTTTCTTCTTTTCCATAGATGCTTTCTTCTTCAGCTGCATGTAAGTAAGATCCTTCCAGGAGTCATCAAGCGAATTCCATATGACTGGGCCTCTCAATCTTGTTGAATTTCTGGCATTGTCAGTTTTTACTCTTGGGATTTTAAAGTTCTTTGTCTGCCTCAAACTATAACAGTTTCTATTTTTCTCAAAGAGTTCAGAGACTTGGTTGACAGTATTATTGTTGTAGACTTTGTGCATGTATAAAATCAGTATCTTCTTATACATATAGAATATGGAATCCCATTTTGCAACTTCTAGTATCCCTTCTGATGGTATCTGTTTGTCGATTTTGTGTATCGTCCTTGCAGCAGATATATGTACTTTTTCAATTTCATTCCACATGCTTGGGGAGCAATTTCCCCAGACTAGTACTGTATACATCACTGCTGGTATTATCGTTTTAAAGTATATTTCCTCTAAGAATTTCTTTGGTAGGTAGTTCATTGCCCTGATCTTTTTCACTTTTGCACCAAAGGCTTTAGATATTTTCTTTGCTTGTGGTTTCCAGCTTAACTTATTATCAACCAAGATTCCAAGGCACTCACATTCATCTGCATACTGAATGCTCTGCTCTTCAATCTTCAGTTGCGGTAATGGGCCGGTAAACTTTTGTCGATTCAAGATCATTGCTTTTGTCTTGTCCGGGTGAATTGTCAATTTATGCTTTCTACACCACTCTTGTATTTCATTCAGAGTTCTTTGTAATGCTATGCAGGCGTTATCTACGCTATCTTGGATTACATGTGCTGTCGTATCATCCGCATACATTTGGATGTGGCCAGATCTTACAGCTCCAGGCAGATCTCTTGTGTAGATACTAAATAGCCTGGGCCCTAGGAGTGATCCCTGTGGTACACCATATGTAATTTGCTGAAAGTTTGACATCGCCTCTCCAATTTGGGTTTGTTGTTTTCTGCATTGCAGGTAATCATGTATCCACTCTGCAAAATCCCCTGCTATTCCAGAACTTTGTAGTTTTTTATCTAACACCACATGATCAACAGTGTCAAATGCTTTACGGAAGTCTATGAAAATTACTCCCACTGCTTGGCCTTCATCTAGTGACTTGGTCCACAGCTCTGTTAGGTATAGTAAGACATGCCAATTTGACATGCCAAGTAAGACATGCCAAGTAAGACATGCCAAGTAAGACATGCCAATTTGACAACAGCTGAATCTCTGGCATTGAAAAGTCTTAAGTCAAGGGATGATATTGTCATCAAACCAGCCGACAAGGGAGGTTGTGTTGTTGTATGGAGGAAGGACCTGTATAAAGAGGAAGGATACTCATAACTCAATGATAATGACGCGTTCTATCAACAACAAAGAAAGGATCCAACAAATAAATTCAACAACGCCATCATCCAGATCATAGACAATGAAATTGAACAGAACAATCTTCCGAGCAATGCTTCCAAACTCACCATAAATCATCCAAGAACTTCTCTTTTCTACATGCTACCTAAAATCCACAAAGCTAACAATCCGGGCCGACCCATCGTCTCAGCTGTTTCATGTCCATCATCTCACATTGCTTCTTTCCTTGATTCCTTACTCACACCCACAGTCAAACAGCTTCCTACATACGTTCAAGATACGTCTGATTCCCTCAGAATTTTCAGCAATTTCCATTTCACTAGTGAACATCGTTACTTGTTCACCATGGACGTAAAATCACTTTACACTGTCATACCTAACTCTGATGGTCTTACTACCCTCAAACATTTTCTAGATCTACGTCCTACACAGAATCCTCCTACCTCCACACTCCTACGACTTGCTCAACTTGTAGTTACCACCAATGGTTTCTCGTTTGATGACAAGTACTATGTTCAAGTTGGTGGAGTAGCCATGGGCAGCAAACTTGGACCAAGCTATGCTTGCCTCTTTGTTGGCTACTAAAAACATCTCATCACCCAGCAGTATGAGGGTCCTTTTCCATATCTCATCAAAATATACATTGATGACATCGTTGGTGCTACATCTCTCCCATTACATCAACTGCAATCATTCATTGACTTTGTTTGCAATTTTCATCCTGCTCTCAAGTTCACACTTGAAAGCACAGAGACTCAACTACCATTCCTGGACATCCTGCTTTCCATCACGTGTGATTCCATTTCCACATCCATACATTACAAGGCTATTGATGCTCACAGCTTTCTCAAATCTCATCATCACACCCCATCAAAACTATGACCTCCATTCCTTTCTCTCAATTTCTTCGTCTGCGGAAGCTTTGCTCGGATGATCCTGACTTTAAAAACAAAGCCCAAGAAATGAGCACTTATTTTACCAACGATGGCTATCCCATGAAAGTTATTAACGATGCACTGGAAAAGGTCACTAATATCCCTCGCCAAGAAGCCATGAAACCTCGGAGGAAAAACGAAGCCTGGGAGAGAATACCACTGACGCTCACGTATCATCCCCTGGCAATACCAGTAAAGAAGATCATTTGCAAGAATTTTGGTATCTTGTCTTCAGACGACGAAACAAAGGGTATCTTCCCGTTGCCACCGTTGATGGCTTTTAGAAGAGATTCAAATTTAAGGGACACTTTGGTAAGATCTAGACTTAACAATGCAAATCAATGCCCTGGTGCAACTGCTTGTGGCCGTTCAAACTGCAGAACTTGCAAACACATCATCTAAGACACTGAGATATCCACAACCACTGGTAGATTTTCTGTTCGCCAAGCTTTTACATGCTCCTCATCTTGCCTCATTTACTGCATACGCTGCACGAAATGTAGGATTCTTTACATAGGAGAGACATGCCGTCAACTGAATAATCGCTTTGGGTGACATTTGCTTAATGTTGGACATAAGGATCACGAAAAAGAACATTATATCGAGCATTCAGACACGAATGTATCGAAACATTTCAATTCAGATGGACATTCCACCGATGATATGGCAGTTTTGGGACTATTGTTTGCCGACAAAGATTCAACAAAGAGAAAGACTTTAGAGAAAGAATAATCTTCAAATTGGGGACTCTTTTGCCACACGGACTTAACAAAAGATTTTCGTTTATATCCTAATATCTAGGTGTAGTAGCATCTCTTTTCGAATCCTTCTCTTGCGTCGCTTTCTTTGCTGCATTCTACTTACATTCTACTTATTACCTGTCTATCTATCGTTCTTTTTCTATTCCAACGACCTGATCGTTCTCTACTTCGTTATTACTGTTTAAGGGTCATGCCTGAAACGTCTTATTGTAACATTCAAGGCTATTTGCATCATTTATATTCAAATCTCCGTGTAATCCTGTTATCATAGCCACTCGTACCAATCATTGATATGTTTATTTCAGATATTTACATTGTTTCCATATTTACAATGTTCTTTTCCCCCGGTATTTACAAAGCAGCAAATTTAGATCAGTTCAAGAGCCCAACCTGAGCCACGAAAGGTCTACATAATCTACAATTTGCATTCTACTCTTTTCCAGACTTTGATTCTCCTTTTAAAGCTGGAAAGGGTTTCTGACTGCTTTATGTCATTGGGAAGTGCCTGCCTAAATCTACACCCGTGAAACGATATCGTATCCAAGCCATTGCACGTAGTGCGAACATGAGGCAATAGTAGATCATGGCAGCTTCTTAACCCATAAGGACGGCGTTTTTCAACGGAGATCTCCTTCATGAAACTAGGATTAAGCTATCATTTTGTCTTATAGACCTCAATCATCAGCAATTGTAAATTCCTTATGTGGATTGGGACCGCATTGTCTCTGAGTAACATTGTATCATAATCTGATATGATATCTTTCTTGGTTATCCAGATTGCACGTTCGTGAATACTGTTAATTTTATTGTCTAGTGTTCTGTCACAGAACATCTAAACAAGAGGACAGTAGTTGAACTGGGACAAGATAAATGCCTTCATTATTCGCTTTAGTTTATCAATATCAAGAAAGCACGAAATTCTTGAGAGGGCATGTAGCTGTTGACCAGCCTTTTTGCAGATGGACTTTATTTGCTGTTTGAAGCATAATCTTTTGTCTTCTTTGAGGAGCTAATTCCTCACAGCCCTAACGGCGTTCTACACACAGAACCCAAGCCAACTTTGTGATCCCTGGGAGCGGCTGTCCGTGCTCATCGGGATGGGGGTGGGGGTGGGGGCAGAGTTGCCTTAAAAATTGTTTAGTAGATCGCAGCACGCAGTCTTTCCGTTCTTCGTATTGTAGTGTTGTTTTATTGTAATGTTTTGTTGATAAACTATTCTAGCTATTGTGTATTTATTCTAAGTGCTATTCACAGTGGGAGTTCGATGACCATATGTCTATTTCCGCTGTGAATAGTACAATGTATCTTTAGTTTAGTTTATCTGTATCTGTTGGATGTATTTTAGTTTTATTGATTATATGAAAAAGATAAGCAGAATGCAAATTAGAGGCCCCCGAAGAAATTCGTGTTACCATGCCTAAAGTATTTTTGGCACTTTTGGAAACCAAACCGGCCACTATAAATTCTGTCCTAGGTGGAATAACTATGCTAGACACAAGCTTGACTTTTACAGGGCCTCTTGTTGCACACTGCTCAAAGGTTGGAAAATCAAATCCAGCCGCCAATTTCCCACTGGGCTGAATAGGAGTCACAGGCGTACGGCCGTGAGGCCTTGCGATAAAATACTGTGACTGATCTTATGATAATTCTAAATGATTGAATTTGAAATGCACTGCAATGGTTCTAATAAATTTTCACTAACAAGCAGCGGTATGTCATAAATATGACCCCCATCAGAAAATGGTAATTGACGCTGAAATTCCCCACATGATCTCAATGATTGTCCGGTAACAGAAACACACTGATTCGAGCAGTTGCTACTAATAACTGGCCGACTATGCAATGAAATTTTATCAAAAACTGATCTATGCAAAATAGATTTCATTGAACCAGTATCAATCAAAGCTTCAATTTGCACTCCATTCAAGAAACATTTTGCCATTGTCTGGTTGGAAGTACTATCTTCCATTCTACTGTTTCAGTTATTATAGCCGTAACTCCAACAGTGAATAATGAGGGATAACCAGCACTCCAGCCTACTGGTGCGGCACCCCTTGGTAGTTTAAAGGAACACTTACTTCGAATACGTCATACTGACTGCTAAAGTTCTTATTCATTGTCCAGTTATTTGCACATTGCGAAGCAAAATGTCCGGTACCTTGACATAATGTGCACTTTGAGCGATTGAACTGTTCTTGTCCTTCCTTTGCCATCGAAATATTTTCTCGCTTTTCCGGACACTTCTTAGCAATATGTCCCATTTCTCCGCAGAAAAAACATTGCACTTGACTTATCTTCGCTGGCCTTGGTGCAGCGTACGACGGCCGATGATGCAGCGTTGCTACCAAGGACTGTTGCTGCGTTGCCATCTTTTCCACCACTGTGGCCAACCTGTCTATAGCACTGTCCTTTTGACTGCTGCAATTTAGGTTCACTGCTTATGCAGGAAATCCCCGCAAAAAAACCTGGAAGGGGTTGTTCTTCCTTTTTATTGATGTTATCAGTACGAATGGCGATGAAGTTTTTGCAAAATGCCACCATTTCTGCCAGAGTTGGTATCGGATTTTACTCCAATAATTTTAATTTCATCCGCTCTGGTATTCCTCACATAAATTGCTGGCTAAGAAGGGCATCAAAGGCTTCTGTATCCAAATCTGGATCTGCTTTCCGTAAAATTTCTTGTAATGATCATAAATATATTGCTGGATCCTCATTATGTCGCAGTAAACGATCTTCGAACTCTCGATAAAAGACCTCCCGATTTACTTGTGGGCAAAGGGCTTCTTTTAAATTTATGATCAAATGATCATATTTGTCCCTCTGCTCTTCTTCAAACAAAAAATAGTGAGACGTAGCGTGACCGCGAAGAAATGCAGGTAATTATGCCAATTTTTCCTCATCTGTCCACCCAATGGCATGGGGGAGGGGGGGGCTTCTCAGCTAAATTTCGGGTAGGGGTGTGCCGCCCACAGTTTCAAAATGGAACCATTGGCTAGACCAATTTTGTGAAAATGATACCCTTGGCTAGACTGATTTATCCATTAAAAGTGCCCTGAAAGGGCGTTTTCTCTAGACAAAACTTGCCAAATTTTCGCCTTCTCAAGACGGAAATTTTTTTAGAATTAGGTTTTTTAACAGAAATTACCGAACTTTTACAGTTCTTTGACCAAAAGTGCGAAAAAGCATACCCTTGCCTAAACTAAACTCGACTAAAATTGTCAAAAAGTATACCCTTGGTTAGACTAGAGGACCTTGTGGGCGGCACATCCGCAGGTACCTTTACTATGGGAGAACCCCCCCCCCCCTCCCGTGCCCATTTGCAACTGCACAACACTCATATTGGCGCAACCAGATAGCAAAGTCTCCCTTGTCAAATCTCTCCGGTAAGATGATGGAAGCCATGCGCTATGCAAATTCAGAGAAGACACAAAACAGACGCTGTCGATCGTTTGCGTTCCAAAATCTGTTCCCCAAAATTCGACCGTAAGCAGGTTTATTTATGTATAAGTTTATGGGTACAATTAACACTAATGGATTGGCCATTTGGCATCATACGAAAGATCTTTACGTCACTACATACCGTTACATATGCAAGATATGCCTCAAATGTGAAAATAAATGGATTTCTTTCGATTGGTTTTATAGAACTATTAACCCTTCTTAGATAATTGAATGCCGGAGATATAATCCTTCGAATGATCCTTTAATTTTTTTGAAACGCAGATGATGACTACAACATAGATGAGAAGATGGAGATGGTATGTATATTCTTTTATTTTTCTCTACAGTTAAGCTTGCAACTATTCGAGACTTTGTTGTTGATGATATGAGGGAGCCTAATCAGGACACTAAACTGGCATCCTTCCTGAATATTTCTAGATCTCGTTCTAGATTAGAAATTCTGTATATAATTCCATTTGACTTGCACATTTTGAATCGAAATTTTCTTTTCAGAAATTGTTGTTTTTATAGTTTAAATGTAACAGCAATTGTTGAATTTAAATTGAGTTAGTTAACAACATAGTGGGACACAGTAGGCTTTGTCTGACAAGGATAATACAATAGTAATGGGAGATATCAATATTGATAGCCTTAACCGGCAAGGCACTGTACACAGCAAACTGGTTTCCTTTTGTGATGTCTGTGGGTTGTCAAATTTAATCACTACTAAAGCATGTCTTACGAAAAACAGTAGTTCGTCCATTGATGCCACCCTCACAAATCGACCCAGATGCATCCAAATTACTTCTGTTTTGTTTGAAACAGGCTTTAGTGGCTATCACAGTCCTGTCATAGCGGTTATAAAATCCCATCTTTCTAGACTTAAGCTCAAGGTAATAAAGTATTGCAGCTTCAAAAGATTTGATGCCGCAAGTATCCTGTTAGACGTAAAGCTGTCAAAATTTTTTTCTCTTTGTCTGTACCTTTTTTGGAAATTAGTTGACAAACATGGCCCTCTAAGGACTAAAGTGGAACGAGGAAATAGTGCTCTTTTTATGACACTGAGCTAAGAAAAGGGAATCTATACCAAAGCTAGGCTAAAGAATGAATTCAGAAAAAATCCTGCGAAAGAAAAGGAGCCGAAATTTAAAAGACAAAGAAATAAGTGTGTTTCATTTGGAAAGATTATTATTATTATTATTATTATTATTGTTGTTATTATTATTATTATTATTATTATTATTGTGAGTTCATTTCACACCGTTGTTGGTGGATTTTTCTTGAAGGTCCAGTAGCAACAAGCCTCCTTAGAGCTCCAAGACTTTCCTTACGATCCTGGCTGTGTTCAGCAACGCTGTGGTCTGCATAGTGTCAATTTTTGTTCGGATTCCGATTTGGTCTAATCTATCTTTCAATGACTTTGGGACTGTCCCCAAGGCCCCAATCACTATTGGGATTACAGTAACTTTCTTATTCCATAGTACTTGTAATTCTCTTGCCAAATCTTGATATTTCTCCCTTTTTTCCCTTTCTTTCATTTCAACTCTGTGATCTCCAGGTATTGCAAAATCCACAATCTGACATGTCTTCTTTTCTTTGTCAACAATTATGAGATCAGGCCTTCTAGCTTTTATATGATGATCCGTCTGCACTTCAAAGTCCCACAGCAATTGGCTTTTTTCATTTTCAAGGAGAGATTCTGGTTTGTGTTCATACCATTTATCAGCATGATTGAATTCTAGCTGCTTGCATAATTCCCAATGGATTGCTGTTCCTACAAGGTCGTGTCTCTTCTTGTACTCTTTTTGTGCAAGTTTTGTGCATTCACAAATGATGTGTATTACAGTTTCTTCTTTTTGTCCACACATACGACAGAGGCTATTTTCCTGGGTTTTATCTATTCTTGCCTTGATGTAATTTGTTCGGATACATTGATCTTGTGCAGCGGTAATCAGTGACTCAGTTTCTCGTTTTAATGTTCCATTTCTGAGCCATGCCCATAACATATCATCTGCTATATCCATTGTTTGCCTTATGAACTGTCCATGCATTGGCTTTTCTTTCCACCTCTCCTTTCTTGCCGCTGCCCTGCGCCTTTTGAGGTCATCAACAGATTCCTCAGATACTTCGTACCAATCTTTTGCTGCTCTTATTAGCCTTTCGTTACTGTTCTCGACATACTCTCTCAGACCGAGCATAGAATTCTCAACACACTATTCGACAGAAATAAGCCCCCTCCCGCCGTCCTTTCTTCCCACATATAACCTGTCAACGTCATCCTTTGGATGGAAAGCTTTGTGCATTGTGAGAAGTTTTCTGGTTCTCCTGTCTATTGCTTTTAGCTCATCTACTGTCCAATCCAGGAAGGGCGCAGAATATCTCATTAGAGATGCTGCGCAGGTGTTAATCCCTTTTACCAGGTTCCTGCTGTTCAATTTGGTTTCCAATACTTTCCTTACTCGGCGAAAATATTCTTTACTGAGTTTTTCCTTCATCTTATTTCTCATTATTGCATCGCTCTCTAAGACTCCCAGATTTTTGTATCCATCCTCAGCATTTAATGCCTTAATGAAATCATCATCCGGCAGCTTTATTCCATGTGAATTTGACATTTTCCCTCATTTCATTATCACTACTGCGCATTTCTCAATCCCAAATTCCATGCCGATATCTGAGCTGAATACCCTGACTGTTTGAATCAATGCATCAAGGCCTGCTTCTTCTTTTGCAAAAAGTTTCAAATCATCCATGTAGAGTAAATGGTTGATTTTATCCTTCGTCCTAGAAAAGTTATAACCGTTCTTGCATTTTCTAAGGATAAGTGTAAGTGGAATTAACGCTATGACAAACAGCAGGGGAGAGAATGAATCTCCTTGAAAAATTCCACGTCGGATATTAACTTGTGCAAGAGTTTCTTTTCCAGAAGACAATTCTACTTCCATGAATTCATCGAATTTCTTACTAGACATGACACATTACCAGCAACTTTAAACATTTGTAGGCATTCCAAGATCCAAGAGTGAGGCACCATGTCAAATGCCTTGCGGAAGTCAATCCAACCCATAGCAACATTCTTCTTCCTTGCCTTTACTTCCCTCAAGATCTTTTTATCTATAAACAATAGATCATTTGTGCCCCTAGTTCCTCTTCGACATCCTTTTTGTTCTTCCGGTATTATTATTATTATCATTATTATTATCATTATTTTTATTATTATTATTATTATTATTATTAAGAAAACACAACTGTAATTTGGCAAAAACGTTTCGATTCAAATATCTTCGTCAGTTTACTTTACAATTGGGGACAGCCAGGTTTTTATACATCGTAAACAAAGTTAAAAATTACATAAAATCAAAATTAAAATACCCTTGATACATCCCAAACTATAAACTTACAATAATAATACATACTTTTTACAACGTAAACAAAATTAACATAAACTTAAATCTGATTCACACCAGGCCGCCCGGGACGCCCGAACCGCGCAGAAAGACCCAAAAAACAAAGAACCAGAGTTTGAGTCCTTTGTCTTCCGGGTCCCCTGCACGACCCCAACGACCCAAACGACCCAGCGCGAACCAGGCTTTCAGATAAAAACAAGATTAAAATCAAAATACTCCAGACAATTCCAAACCATAGAGTTACAATAATTCAGCCTATCTTTTTGTGTCTTTACCCACATGGGATTGAGAGTGTCCACCGTAGCAGTATACTTATTTCCAAGGGAACTGAAAAAAGAGAGACGCCAGCCGGTAACCCTCCAAGGATTTGCTTAATTTGCTAAATCCCGAATGGCCCGATGGGGAATTCCACCCCAACACCACGTGCAAAATGCACGAAGTTAACCGGCCAGCATCCCCTTCCACTCCCTCGGGATCTAAGTGCAAAGGTAGAAGAATTAAGCGTTCCCACAAGCAAACAAATCCAACTCGATATCCGCCACCCTTTCATTTAGGCCCTTAGGAGTAAATACACCCAGTTTATATTGCCAAAAAAGCTCCTTTCTGCGGAGCGAATACACATCACCTGCACCATCGATGATGCTAATGTTTACAGAAAATTCACCCCGATGATCTTGTTCAAAAAAGTGAGAGAAAAAGCTTGCCTGTGGGACAGGCTTACCCGTATGAAGATTACCACTGAGACGCTTTTGCTTGTAGGTCCGAAAATACGATTTATAGACGTTAAATCTCTGGCGAAATTTAGTCTTCGTACTACCTACATACTTTTTATTGCAACATGTGCATTGCAACAAGTAGACCACATTTTCCGAGTTGCAGTCATACGCCCCCGAAAAGTTCCTAAAAAACCGAGAATCATCTGCATTATAAAACGTTGACCCCTCTCGCATCATAGGGCATATTTGACACCTTCTACCATTGCACTTATGCGTACCCTTTTCTACCAGCTCCTCATTTACCGGTTGTAACTTTGCCCGAACCAAGGTATCTTTAAAGTTTTTGGCCCTTCTAAATGAGACGAAAAGTTTTCCTGAAAAAATCCTGCGATGTTCACGATCAACCAGAAGAATATTTTCACATTTACGCAAGATCTCATGAACCCCATTAAGAGCAGGATGAAAAGTAAGGACAAGGGGTATCCTCGTGCCATCCTTAGATTTTGATTCCCTATTCAAAAGGGTATCCCTTTGCAAACCTTTGACCCTCTCCAATTGAGTGTCGATCTCCCCACCCTTATATCCCCGATCCATAAGCCAAGACTTTAAATTAGCCAAATGTTCCTTAAACGAAGAATCCTCTGAACAAATGCGTCGAATACGAAGAGCTTGACCATAAGGTATACCCTTTTTAGTATGATAAGGATGACAGGAGGAACGATGGAGGAGCTGATGGGTGTCCGTTGGTTTAGTGTATAAATCAGTGACAAGAGTGTTGTCTTTCTTAATAACCCTTGTATCTAAAAAATTGATGCTTTCCTTAGACCATTCTGCGGTAAATTTGATCGAATGGTGAGATGCATTCAAGTAGTCGATAAACTTTTGAAGCTCTTCTTCACCATGCGTCCAAATCATAAATACGTCATCAATGTAACGCCACCATACACTAGGCCTAAAATCGCAAGAACGCAGAAGTTTTTCCTCCAAGTCGGCAAGAAAAAGAATAGAGTACGGTGGCGCACATTTTGTACCAATTATTATTATTTTTTTATTATTATTATTATTATTATTATTATTATTATTATTATTATTATTATTATTATTATTATTATTATTATTATTATTATCATATATGGGGCAGAAAACGTATTTTCACTGCGCCGAAAGGAATTGTTTTGGCAATACAGGCTGGGAACATTTTTGCCAAGGGGACTTAATGAACGGGCTGCAGATGTGGAGTTGGACATGTTTGCGTGCGGGATGGCCTAATTCCTGCTGTTGCATTTGTATCCGGTGGATGTGCATGGTGGGTGTGGTTTTGCGGTTTTCTTCTATAGCTTCGTGTGCGGATACACGTGGTGTTAGGGTGGAATCCCCTATCAGGCCATTCCTTACTCAGCAAATAGCGAGTTATGGAAAGGTTATGGGGAGGACCGCGGCGCTTTTCCCACTCATTCTTGTTGTTTGCCTCCTCGATGTGTCCAGACTTCTCCTAGGGGATTTTAATGAAGGTATTTTCCAAGGGTGGGTTTTTGGGTCTCGTGGGGGTTTGGTCAGTTATCAGAACCTTTTACTTTTAATTCCCGTTTGGGCTTTTATTTCAATGTAAGTCAGGCTTGGAAGGGTGAGGTTTTGGGTCTCTCAGGGGTTCGGTAGGTTATTGGTTTACCCACTGCGATTATTTATTTTCTAAACTTTCATTTTAAATTCCCGTTTGGGCTTTTATTTCTATGGAAGTTGGGCGTTCTTGTCAGGCTTGGTGTAGATTTAATTGTTTGGCTCTTCTTTATTGTATCTTAATTTAGGTTGTTTATCTTAGGTTATAAATGCTCGGTTGCTTGTTTGCAAAGTTAGGCTGATGAAGATTTTTAATCGAAACGTAAAATAATAATCAATTTTAACAGTTTGTTTTTATCTTTTATTTTCTGTTAATTTGGATTGAGGTTTTAGTTTATATATTATTATTATTATTATTATTATTATTATTATTATTATTATTATTATTATTATTATTATTATTATTATTATTATTATTATTATTATTATAAATAAACAAAAAGCACCATCTAAAAATAACAGACAACACCTGCCGGGCGAGAGAACTTCATCATTGGTTCCAGCCTCATCCACGACGTTGTGTAATTAATTAATATTTGACATTTTCACTCATAAGAGGATTTTGCATTTAAGGTGGAACAACCACCGGTGTGTTTATCGAGAACACCATCTCTAGGAGGGTTGCCAGCCAAGGCTAAAGAATCCCTCCCACCCATGAGACAGACTAGCCCCCGCCGGAACCAACCTGGTATTTCAAGGCCTCGGGGAGAGCTGACAGGTACTGCACCTTACTCAAGGGTGACCTGGAGGTAGTTGTGGCAAAGGGTAACCTCATTATCCCACGTCGAAACTCCACAACCGAATGCAGTTTAAAGTCATGCCCAGGACCACGTATTATATTATTATTATTATTATTATTATTATCATTATTATTATTATTATTATTATTATTATTATTATTGTTATTATTATCATTATTATTATTCTTATCATAATTATTATTAGTATTATCATTATTAAATAATTAAAACTGAACCACCATCAAAATAAACAGAAAAAGATTAATAAAAACAAGACTGTTTAAAATCACATACGTTTCGATATTCAAATCTTCATCAGTGTTTCAATCACTGATGAAGATTTGAATATCGAAACGTAAGTGATTTTAAACAGCCTTGTTTTTATTATCATTATTATTATTATTATTATTATTATTATATGATTATTATAATGGTTATGATGATGATTATGATGATATAATGGTATTTTGATTATTATTATTATTATAATATGATTATTATTATGCTTTGGCTTATGAGGAAGGACTGACGTGCTTCTACTAAGCTCTGTTTAAACTTTTATAAATCAAGGCTATTTACCTAAATTATTCAATTAAATTTTTACTGCCCACTCACACGTTACTGGAAAAGACATTTTGAAATCGCTGACAGTTCTTGGACTCGTCCTGGTGCTCACTATTTAGACAATGAGTGGACAAGTCCAGAACTGTTAACGTTTTAAATTCTTTTCTATCAAGATGTGGACAAATGTTATAGTTCGGACGTATTAGCTTTATACTTTTCAACTTATTTTAAGGAACTTTTTAATTAGAACTTGTAAATTTCCCCATCATGCCTAATTGAGAGTTATGAATGACATCATGTAGAGTAGTATTTGTAGGGAATAAAAAGTTTCCATTATTATTATTATTATTATTATTATTATTATTATTATTATTATTATTATTATTATTATTATTATTATTATTATTATTATTATTATTATTATTATTATAATGAATTATTGTAACTCTATGGTTTGGAATTGTCTGGAGTATTTTGATTTTAATCTTGTTTTTATCTGAAAGCCTGGTTCGCGCTGGGTCGTTTGGGTCGTTGGGGTCGTGCAGGGGACCCGGAAGACAAAGGACTCAAACTCTGGTTCTTTGTTTTTTGGGTCTTTCTGCGCGGTTCGGGCGTCCCGGGCGGCCTGGTGTGAATCAGGTTTAAGTTTATGTTAATTTTGTTTACGTTGTAAAAAGTATGTATTATTATTGTAAGTTTATAGTTTGGGATGTATCAAGGGTATTTTAATTTTGATTTTATGTAATTTTTAACTTTGTTTACGATGTATAAAAACCTGGCTGTCCCCAATTGTAAAGTAAACTGACGAAGATATTTGAATCGAAACGTTTTTGCCAAATTACAGTTGTGTTTTCTTATTATTATTATTATTATTATTATTATTATTATTATTATTATTATTATTATTATTATTATTATTATTATCATTATTATTATTTATTGCAATACCACAGTCCAAGATATTGTTCGACTGGAAAGTTAAGCTAAACATCAAGCTGCAACCCGCAGCCTTAAATATTCAGCGCATAACGCAGAGTTCTTGCAGTTCCAAGTAGGCAAGCCTTTTGCAATGTTCCAAAGTAAATATTGAGGCTGATGCGTTCAAGCCATTTCTTTAAGCTCTTGGATACAGTGCCCAACGCCCCGATGATTATGGGGACTACCTGTACATCGTTGCATTGCCAGATTCTTTTCAGTTCCCATTTTAGGTCTTGGTAACGGTCTCATTTCTCTCTTTCTTTTTCAATTATGCGCGTATCAAAGGGACATGCAACATCTATGATTTTACAAATTCTTTGATCTTTTTCCAGCACTACTATGTCTGGTCTTGAGTGTTCTAAAACCTTGTCGGTTTGAATCTTCATGTCCCATAATATTTTAACCTTGTCATTTTCAACAGTAACCTGAGGTCTATGGTCATACAACTTGTCGGCGTGTTCTAGGTTATAATCTTTGCACAACTGCCAATGTATCACTTGGGCGATTTTGTCATGTCTCCACTGTTTGTATTGTTTTTGCGCAAGGTTCTTGCATTCGGAAATAAGATGGGCAACTGTTTCTTCGCGCTGTCCACAAATTCTGCAGAGGGGAGAAATATTTTCCTTGTCGATATGATGTTTAATCGATCGAGTTCTAATGGCTTGTTCCTGAACCGCCATTAGTGTGCCTTCAGTGGCCTTCTTCAGATCTCCTTTTTTCAACCAATCCCAGCTTATTGCATCTCTGAATTCCGTGCTGCTGAAAAATGCATTGTGGAGTTTTTTCTCCTTTAAGTTGTTCTTCCGTTTATCCTTGATGAAGTTCTTTTCAGCTCCGATTATTATTGTTATTATTATTATTATTATTATTATTACTATTACTATTATTATTATTATTATTATTATTATTATTACTATTACTATTATTATTATTATTATTATTATTATTATTATTATTATTATTATTATTATTATTATTATTATTATTATTATTACTATTACTATCATTATTATAAAAACACAACTGTTTATAAAATACGTTTCGATGATAAAATCTTCTTCAGTTCATAAACTGAAGAAGATTTTATCATCGAAACGTATTTTATAAACAGTTGTGTTTTTATATTCTTTTTTCTGTTTATTTTTGATGGTGGTTTTTGTTAACATATTATTATTATTATTATTATTATTATTATTATTATTATTATTATTATTATTATTATTATTATTATTATTATTATTATTATTATTATTATTATTGTTATTATTATTATTATTATTATTATTATTATTATCATTATTATGTCTTTTTGTCCTTATTTACAACGAGCTTCAATTTGAAAGTTTTTCCACCCCATTTGTGGGGTAAGGTATCACTGTTTGTATTGTGTCCCAATCATCACTAATTCCATGGTTCCACTAGTTCATCAAGAATCTTCTTACTGCGTAGCACGTTCCCAATAATGTTATCTTTTGTATCTGGAAGATATTCATCTTTCCTGGTATCTTTTCAATGTATTTCGGAAACATTTTGTCAACGACACCTGTACATCCAACAACGATAGGTACTATTGCAATTTCTTTGAGTTGCCATAATGCTTTCAACTCGATAGCAAGATCTTGGTACTTCTCGACTTTCTCGATACGCCTATCAACAATGTTGTCATCTCTAGGTACTGCTATGTCTATTAACAAAGCAATTTTGTCTTTTTTGGTAATGAATACTATATCGGGTCTAACCGCCGTTATTTCTTTATCTGTTTGAATCGTGAAATCCCATAGTACTTTGCTTTCGTTATTCTCGAAAACCGGTTGTGGTTCGACGTCGTACCATTGATTCATTGATAGTAGACCATTTTCCTCGCATATCTTATTGTAAATGTATTTTGCTATATTGTTGTGTCTCCTTAGGTAAATTGTATTTGCATATTTTGGGCATCCACTAACAATGTGGTGTATCGTTTCTTTTGTATTCATTACACTGCCAGCATGTATCATCTTCCCTTGTGTGATAAATATTCTTCTCGATGTACCTTGTTTTAATCGCCTGATCCTGTATAGCAAACACCATACTTTTTGTGTTGCTTTTTAACCGAGAATCTTTCCACCATTTAACAGACAAATCTTTATCTACAAATCTTTATATTACTATTATTATTATTATCAAACTCAAATCATCACCAAAATAAAACAGGAAGAAAATTTAAAAAACACAACTGTTTTATATCAGACGTTTCGATGTAAAATCTTCTTCAATGTCGAAGTATTATTATTATTATCATTATCATCATTATCATCATCATTATTATTATTATTATTATTATTATTATTATTATTATTATTATCATTATTATTATTATTATTATTATTATCATTATTATTATTATTGTAATTTTAACAGTGTGGTTTTATTTCTTATATTTTTTTCTGTTAGTTTGAGAATGACGGTTTAAATTTTGATATTACTATTATTGCTATTATTGTTATTATTATTATTATTATTATTATTATTATTATTATTATTATTATTATTATTATTATTATTATTATTATTATTATTATTATTATTATTATTATTATTATTATTATTATTATTATTATTATTATTATTATTATGAATTGAATTTTTAGCTTTGATTTCAGGTAATTTTTAGTTACCAGCCGAGTCACTACCAGAGACTTAAGGCTAGCAACTATGTCATGACATTACTTCTGGAAAGTTGACCAAGTGTCATAATGTTTTGATGGTTCCGCAAATCGATAACTACATTGAAAGAAATTTCCTCAGGAGATGGGCTGTCGATGTTAGTGCAATTTTTTGAACTTCACAGATGTTTGATTTTCCCGGGATTTGATCAATAAAGTCACCGGCTCCTTTCTTTAACATTCCTAATGCTCCAACTACTATTGGCAATGTAATTGTTCTTAGCTGCCACATCCTGTTTATCTCTATTTCTAAGTCCTTGTACTTTGCTAACTTTTCGTATTCTTTCACCGAGATGTTTCGATCAACTGGCACAGACATATCTATCAGGAAGCAAGTTTTTTGTTTCAGATCTTTGATAACAATATCGGGTCTATTCGCATTAATCTGCCTGTCCGTATGGATGGTAAAATCCCAGAGAATGATGACATTATCTCCTTCCGTAACTGGCTGTGGGTGATGTTCATACCAGTTCTTAGGGTGTGGAATTTCGTAATGAGAACAAATGTTCCAATGCAGATACTGGCCTATTCTGTCATGTCTAGTTACGTAGTCTGTTGCGGCAAGTTTAGAGCATCCAGAAATAATGTGATCGATGGTCTCAACTTTCTCATCGCAGAGTCTACATTTGGAATCTACTCCATTGTGTAGGATATTAGCCTGGTAGTTTCTTGTAAGCAAACATTGATCTTGTGCCGCTAAGATAAAGCCCTCGGTTTCTGCTTTCAGTCCTGAGCTACATAGCCACTGATGCGTTTTCTCCTGGTCTACATGAACTTCCTTGGTACGTTTAGGGTATTGGCCATGAAGTGGCTTTTCCTGCCAGTGGTTCAACATTCCTTTTAGAATTTCTTGTTTAGCTTTTCCCTTGCTACTTTTCGCTGCTTTTGTTGGTATTGTGGCTTCTACGTTGTCATTATCTTCTAAGTTTAGTTCTCTTCTGTATCGCTGTGCTTCTTTTGTGACTGAGTGGAGTTTCTTATTTCTTTCATGTTGGTTTACTAACTGTATCATCCAGTCGTAGTTATTTTGGATGTAAGTATCGAGTCCTATGGTAGTGGTCTTGTAAGACATTTCTAGTTGGATAAGGCCCCTGCCGCCCTCTTTGCGGGGGAGATAGATTCTATCAATATCAGCTTTTGGGTGATGCATTCTATTTGTTGTCATCAATTTTCTTGTTTCAGTGTCCATGCGTTGGAGGTCACTTAAGTTCCAGTTGATGATGTTAAAACTGTATTGCACCACTGGTACAGCTAGTGAGTTGATGGCTTGAATCCTATTCCGGGAGTTTAGCTCTGTTTTCATAATCGATCTTATTCTCCGATAGTACTCTTTTCTGATCTTCTCTTTCATGGCATTGTATTGGATCCCTTTACCTTCGTTGACTCCCAGGTATTTGTATGCCCCTTCTTGATCCAAATCTTTGATCTTAGTGTTATCATTCAATGTAATGGATGTTGTTGAAGTAAGTCTACCTCGCTTGGGCCCTGTTTATATGGGGAAAAACACCTCACCTGCCAGACCCGGGGCTGACAAGCGAGGTAAATTTCAGTGGCTGTTTACATGAGATTTTTCACCTCACCTGTCGGCCCCGGGGCTGAGAGGTGAGGTGGAGTAAAGTCTCTCTTCAGTGAAATCAGAATGAACTGACCAATGAGAATCAACCAAAAATTTCATTTCACCTCACCATACCGGTGGTGTTTCGTTTATATGGAAAGATTTCACCTCACCCAGGTGAGATTCCACCTCTGGTGAAATGGGACTTCACTATACCGGTGTTGTTGCGTTCGTCATGTAAACGCGAACTGAAAATACAAAGGATTCTTTTGGAAGGTGGAATCTCACCTCTCAGCCCCGGGTGTGGCAGGTGAGGTGTTTTTCCTCATATAAACAGGCCCTTAAAAGTGGCTTTAGCGCACTTGTCCAGACCAAATTCCATGTTGATATCATCACTGAACCATTTCACAGTTGCTAGTAGCCCCTCCAGATCACCATCATTTTTTGCATAAAGTTTAAGATCATCCATGTAGAAGAGATGTGTGATGGTTTTATCAAAGATCTTATAGCCATATTTTGTGTTGTTTAATTCACTGGACAAAGGTACGAGAGCTAAGCAAAACAATAGTGGGGACAGAGAGTCCCCTTGAAATATGCCACGGTCAATCTTGATGTTACCGGATGTTTCGGTGCCGTTGCTATGATTGAGAATGAGTTTGGTACTCCACATACTCATGCATTGGTGAAGGAAACCTTTTATAATTGGCGAAATTTTGTAAATGTCTGAAGCCTTTTCAATCCATGGATGGGGGACGCTATCAAATGCTTTTCGGTAATCGATCCAGGCTGTGCTAAGATTGCGGTTTTTGGAGGAACAGTTTTCCAGTAACATACGATTGATAAGAAGTTGATCTTTGCAGCCATAGGAATTCCTTCGGCAGCCTTTCTGCTCTAGTGGTAAGATGTTGTGCTTATCGAGGAAATGGTATATTCGTTCTGTTAAGATTGATGTCAATAACTTGTACCTTGTTGTTAGGCATGTAATTGGCCTGTAATTCTTTGGATTCCTAGTTTCGCTATTTTTCGGTAGTACATAGGTTGCCCCCTGCATCAGCCATTCTGGTGTATTTTCTGGGCTTCTCATAATAGCACAAAATGACGTAGTTAGTTGCTTGTGTGCGGATGTTAGGGAATTTAACCAGAAATTTGGAACCTTGTCATGCCCCGGCGATTTCCATTTATGAGCTTTAGTTAAGGCTTGGCTTAATTCTTTGGTTGTGATATCTTCCCAGTCCTGTTCTTCTATTGCCCTCGTTCTTGCTTCTTCTCTTGTGATCTACTCAGCGTTCTCATTAAAACCTTTTTTGTTGCTCCAGATGTTTTTCCAAAGCGTTTCTACTTCTTGCATTTGAGGTGGGTCTTTAATTTCTATAGTTTCTTTTCCCAGTTGTCTATAGAACTTCTTCGCGTCTGTATTAAAGATCTTGTTGTGTCTATAGAAATTACTTCTTTTTTCATATCGACGGATACGCTGAGCCTTAACTTGTAGTTTTTGCTTGACTATTTCTTTTGATTTTACTATTTCATCCATATCGAACAATTTATATTTCCTCTTCACTTTTCTGGCTTTTCTAGTTTATATGATATTCCCTTTAGATAATTCATCTAAGATCGATAATTCTCCCCTAAGCATTTCAATTTCTTTGGTCATTCGTTCCTTCCATTTTGGTTGCTTTTGAACATTTCTTTTAGCAGCCTTTTTCTTCAGTTTAATCCCCATTTTCTTGGTAGCTGCCAGCGATGCTGCATATATAAAGTGATTTAGCGATGTTAAATCGTTCTCAGTTTCTTGTAGAAGTTGCATTAGAGCATAATCGTAGATTCTTACGGTAAGTAGCTTAGATCTTTTACTCTGAAACTTTGGCAGTTGCTCTCTTTCATGCATTTCTGTATGTTGTGAAATGCTGTATTCTCGGAGGATGTCATTTCTTGCTTCACATATTTTCTCTTCATTGTCAGTTGCAAACGTATCATTCAATGTCGTTGCAGGACCTGACTCTTGATGATTTTCATTTTCTGGCCTATCAGCTTCCCGGCCTTGAAAGCCTTCGTCTGTGTGGTTGTCCCTTTGGACTATGTTGTTAGCTTGCTCCATGTTTTCTTCGTTTTGGTCATTTAAGTTAGTATTAGCCGAAGTCTTTATTGCTTCTATTTCAGCAGGAGTAAGCCTATGGTTGCGCATGATGTCTCTGCGCAAATTTGCTAGTTTGTTTGCATCTATATATTCACGGAAGTTTTCTCCGACGGCCTCTCTCCATATGGTATAACATTGGTCAGTGATGTTTCTTTATTATTATTATTATTATTATTATTATTAATATTATTATTATTATTATTATTATTATTATTATTATTATTATTATTATTATTATTATTATTGAAAGATAACGCACATTGTTCTAGTCAATGGATTGTTCTTCTTGGGGTTTGATGTCAACAAGACTCATCAAACCTCAAGGACCTTTCTAAGGATCCTTGCTGTATGCAGGATAACAGTTTTCTGCAATTCACCGATTCTGGTCTCAATGCCAATGTCCTTCATTCTTTTCTGCAATGTCTTTGGGGTAGTTCCAAGTGCCCCCAATACTATAGGAATGACCACCACCTTCATGTCCCACAGCCTCTTTAGTTCTCGTACGAGATCTTGGTACTTCTCAATTTTCTCCATCTCTTTACTGTCCACCCTGCTGTCATATGGGATAGCAAAGTCTATTACCTGCGCCTTGTTTGTCTCTTTATCAATGACTATCATATCTGCACGCCTTACTTGGATGATATGGTCTGTCTGCACTGTTAAATCCCATAAAATCTTACATTTGTCGTTCTCTATCACTGAAACTGGCTCGTGTTGATACCATTTATTATTTACTTCGATGCCATATTTTTTACAAACATCCCAGTGCACCCTCCTACCAACCCAATCGTGTCTTCTCTTGTACTCTCTCTGTGCCATCTTACTACACTCACTTATTAAGTGGTTCACCGTCTCGTCCTTTTCTCCGCACATTCTGCACTTACTTTGTTCCTGAGTATTATCAATTTTGGCCTTGATCACATTTGTACGGACTGCTTGCTCTTGTGCAGCAAGTATTAGAGATTCTGTTTCCCTCTTCAAGTTTCCCTGCTTTAGCCATAGCCACCTGTCGTTACCAGCGATGTCATCAGTTTGCCTCAGAAATTTTCCATGCAGTGTCTTTTCTTTCCAGTTTTCTTTCCTTTCCGTTCTCTTTCTTTTCTTTACATCAGCTTCCGACTTAATAACTTCACCCTCTTCTGTGATTCTCAATGAACTTAGTAACCTTTCTGTACAATTGTTGACATACCTTTTCAATGAAACTTTTGCTATATTGACTGTATCCTCTACTCCTAAAAGTCCTCTTCCCCCATCCTTCCGTGGTAAATATAACCTATCAACGTTGCTCTTCGGATGTAAGGCATTGTGCATTGTCATCAGTTTCCTTGTTTGTCTATCTAGCTGTTCCATCTCAAATTTTGTCCAGTCTAGAAATGCAGCTGAATATCTGAGCAGCGATACTGCCCAGGTGTTGATACGTTTTATGAGATTCCCTGCATTTAGCTTTGTTTCCAGAATTTTTCGTACCCGTCTTTTGTACTCTTTCATAACTTTATCTTTCATTTCCTGGTGTCTTATCTGATCTGCTTGAAGCATTCCCAAATATTTGTAGCTTTCTCCATCCTTTACTGACTTAATCACAGACTCGTCTGGTAACTTAATCCCATTTGATGTAGCTACCTTTCCTCTTTTCAACAATAGCATGGCACACTTTTCTATTCCAAACTCCATTCCAATGTCTTTGCTGAAAATCCTTACTGTTTGAATCAAGGAGTCCAATGATTTTACATTCTTCGCATACAACTTTAGGTCATCCATAAATAAAAGATGATTAACCTTCTCTCCAGTCTTAGAAAATTCGTATCCTGCCTTTGACTTCCTCAATATGTGGGTCAAAGGAATCAGCGCAACTACAAACAGCAGAGGAGATAATGTATCTCCTTGGAAGATTCCTCTCTTGATCTTTACTTCTCCAAGCATTTGTTCTCCACATGTTAGTTCTACTCGCCAGGTTTTCATACTCTCTTCAAGGAACTGCCTAAGCTGTTCATTAACCCCCAAATCCTTCAGGCACTCAAGAATCCATGAATGGGGGATCATGTCATACGCTTTACGGTAATCTTTCCACCCCATCGCAAGCCCTTTCTTCCTTTGCTTAACCTCCTTTAGTACCATTCTATCTATATATAGCAAGTCATGCGTGCCTCTTGATTTTCTCCTACAACCTTTTTGCTCTTCTGGTAGCAGCGATTATTATTATTATTATTATCATCATTATTATTATTATTATTATTATTATTATTATTATTATTATTATTATTATTATGCTGCTTTTACACGGTATTGATCTAACAACTGGCAAATTCTCTGAATTATGTCTCTCATCGAACCACTACTCGTGGTCTAGGATGGGAAGCATTTTTGTCCTTCTTCATTCTCACTGTCCTTCTGTGCAGTACTCCTTTGTTCTTTACTTTGTATCGAGAACCTTCCGGATGATTCGCGCTGTCCCAAGAAGACATGTTTTTTGAAGAGCATGAACCCCCAGGTGCAGGTCTACCTTGTCAAGGTCTCTTCGTAAATTATTTGTCGCAGTTCCCAAAGCCCCTATGACGATTGGTAGGATCATGACTTTATCTACTTCCTTGTTCCAACATTTCAAAATCTCGTATTTCAAGTCATTGTAGTATTCTATCTTTTCTTGCTCTTTTTTCTTGATTCTGGTGTCAAACGGGCATGCAACATCTATTACGAGGCACAACTTCTTTTTCTTATCTAGGACCACAATATCTGGCTTGTTATGCTCTATTCTCTTTTCAGTTTGTATAGAAAAATCCCGTAAAAGCTTGACTTCATCGTTTTCAAGGACTTTCATCTTTGTTTCCACAAAATGCTCATAGTATTTCTCCGTGCATGCAAAGCCGAATTTCTTGCAATAGTTCCAATGGATTATTGTGGCAATTTTATCATACCTGCACTTCTTGTAATCATTTTGAGCGAACTGTGAGCATTCAGATACATTGTGTGCTACAGTCTCGTCTCGTTCATCGCACATTCTGCATTTGGCTGAACAGTCTTGTTTATCTATCATTTTCTTGATCCAGTTTACCCGTAATGCCTGTTCCTGTGCTGCTAGTATTAATCCTTCTGTCTCTTTCTTTAATACCCCCTTCTGTAACCACAGCCAGCTATCCTTGTCGTCCCTAACCTCTTTTGTTTCTTTGAAAAACGCTGAATGGAGCTTCTTTTCTTCAAAGTTTGCTTTCCGTTTTTTTGTGATTTCCTGTTTTTTCCATTTTGGCTCTACTGACTCTGTAAATAACCCATCTCTCATCACCTCCTTAAGTAAAACTTCTTCTGTCTGTTCCAGGTAATAGCCAAGACTTGCTTTCTCTAATTCTACAACCTCTTCAACACTCTTAAGTCCCCGCCCTCCTTCAGCCCTTTTCCAGTACAAACAGTCCACATCCGATTGGGGGTGCATGCTTCTGTGCATTGTAAACAACTTTCTGGTCTTTCTGTCAATATCCTTCAGTTCATCTTTTCTCCAATCAATGATTCCAGCCCCATATCGTATTAGTGATACTGCCCTTGAATTGATCGCTTGTATTATATTCCCTGCATTCAGTTTGGATCTCAAGATCTTCTTAACTCTACGGAAGTATTCTTGCCTGAGTATGTCCTTCATTTCTGTGCTTTTGATTTTATCATTCTCCAATACTCCAAGGTACTTATAAGCTTCTTCATCTTGCAAGGATCTTATTTTCTCGCCTTCGGGTAGATCTAATCCATCACTATCAATCAATTTTCATCTCTTCATCTCCACCATAGCACATTTCTCAATACCGAATGTCATCCCAATGTCACTACTAAATATTCGCACTGTCTGCACCAAAGAATCCAGTTGATCCTTGTCTTTTCCATATAGCTTTAAATCGTCCATGAAAAGGAGATGATTCAATTTAGCCCTGTCCTTTCCTAGTGAATATCCTTCTTTAGCTTTATTTAGTATAATAGACAAAGGGATCAATGCTAACACAAATAAGATAGGTGATAGCCTGTCCCCTTGAAAGATTCCTCTTTCTATCTGTACATCTGCTAATCTTTCTCCTCCCGATGTTAACTCTACTCTCCACTGCGGCATTGTATATTCTAACAGATTTCTAACTTTTCCAGAGGTTTTGAAAAATTTAAGACAACTCTTGATCCACGAGTGCGGAACTAGGTCATATGCCTTTTTATAATCGATCTAGGCGATGCACAAATTTGTCATTCTTCTTTTGCAGTTTCTCAGCACCATCTTATCGATCATCAACTGATCTTTCCTCCCCCGACTATTTCTGCGGCAACCTTTCTGTTCATCAGGCAACAAGTGTTTTTCTTGTAGATGTTGGTATATCTCTTCGGCAATTATTCCTGTTAGAAGTTTCCACATAAGTGGTAAACAAGCGATCGGACGGTTGTTTGATACGATGTTCCCTTTTGATTTGTCCTTCAATATCAGGCAAGTTCTTCCCTTAGTCATCCACAATGGTACTTTCCCCGTTGTCATACATTCATGAACGAGATCTGGTCCAGGTGCTTTATTATTATTATCATTATTATTATTATTATTATTATTATCATTATTATTATTATTATTATTATTATTATTATTATTATTATTATTATTATTATTATTATTATTATTATTATCATTGTTATTATTATTATCAATTTGTTTTAAGTTGGCAACTTACATAGCTATAACAAGTGAAAAAGCTAATTCAAGCCAACAGAGGGCAATTAAACAGCATTTCAAACAAGCGAGAGAAAGTGGACTGTTATCAAATCTTGCTTTTTGGAATCTGGTAAAACCTGTTCTCTCCAATAAAGGTGGCTTCGCTGGTAGTGATATTTCCTTGATTAAGAATAATGTAATTTTAACCGAAGCCAGAAAGTCAACAGAAATCTTTAACGATCAGTACATCAACATCGTAGATAAGCCTAGCGATGTCGTGGGCCCGGGCCGGAAACCTTCAAAGCCTCATTTTGACGGACCAATCAGACGGCGAATAAGCGAGGAAGACAGAAGAAATGTGCGAACTACCTTCATGAAATGCAACCAGGACAAAAAATTGCTGGAAATATCCCGAATTTTTTGAAGGAATCTACTCGCCAGATGTTTGGGTATCCAGATTTGGATGCCGGTTTGAATATCTCATGGTTTCTCGGAGTTATGACCTTTCCTCGGCCTTAAACAATAGAAACTCAGCCTTAAACAATAGAAATTCTGGGTTAGAAACAATGGCAATAACAATAGTGATTTTTTAAGAACGATCCCAGAACAGCAAATATTTACGTTTCCAATTGTTCTTGCTATTGTCCTTCCACCGCTGTTTCTTTGGTTCAAGATTCAATGCCCTTCGATTTCTTTGTGAATTGAAAATATTTCCTTTTGTTAGTTCACACGTTTCAAGTCATATGCCAATACTCTTGAGAAAATTTCTATATTGTACTACTCTTTGCATTCATTGTTTCATGGTTCGAAATTAGTAAGGAAACTGAAAGGAGGTTTTATCAAGAGGTTTTATCACCTGACTTGAATTGGCGTAAACAAGGCTTGGCAAGCCTCGGCCGATTTTGCCTCTTGGAAAACGCTTTATCTCCAAAATCTGGATACCTAAACATCTGGTGAGTAGATATCTTCAAAAAATTCTGGAAATTTCCTGCAGTTTTTTTGTCCTAGTTGCGTTTTATGAAGGTAGGTAAAGTGTAGGAAAATTTTCGCTCATTTCTTCTGTCTTCCTCGCTTATTCGCCGTCTGATTGGTCCGTGAAAATGAGGCTTTGAAGGTTTCCGGCCATTGGCCACGAGCAAAAATCGGCCAAAACATTTGATCCCTATCTTGTTTCAGTTCGCTTTATTTTAGCGTGTGCCCAGTTAGAGAACAATGACGACCCCTGGACGGTAGAAAATATACGGATAAAAATCAAATACCTCCCAAACTTATGTGTTAGCTGCAAACGAGCTTTCAGTCCGTTTAAGGGCGTATTCTTTTGGGCATCTTCTGAAAACGGTAGAGATCCGAGGCTTCGGAAACCTTCTGCTCCTGAAGCTGGCAGACTTTTGAGAGATCGCAGAGAGCATTGTTTCGTGAATGAAAGTTTTCAAAAACATTCGAAAAAACAATGGTACTTCGCAGATTCATTTCTCTTGGGATTGCCATAAAAAAAGTACATTGCATTGCAATGGTTTCAATTCGCTCGGTCGAACAACAACATTCGAATTCTCATTTCTTCAGCATTCCATCCCCATTATTTTGGCATTTTTCTCCGCGAAGTCTGCCAACCCTACCGTTTTCAGAATGCGCATTCTTTTGGCATTTTTCTCTGCGAAGTCTACCAACTCTACCGTTTTCAGAATTCCCATTCTTTTGGTAACTGAAATTTTTCTCTGCGAAGCCTACCGTTTTCGGAAGACTTCGCAGACTTCAGATGCCCAAAAGAATACGCCCTAATTGATCTTATTAACAGTAGCTTACGAAACGATAGGTTTCCGAATAATGGGAAACGCTCTACGGTATGCCCTTTAGATGGAGGGGGAGGGGCAAATCGTGCATTTGAACTAAGCACGAAATTTTCGTCCACTTATTTTACTAAATATATTCTTCCAAGGCCTATGAAGGTTTTTTTTTGAAAAAATAGCTTATTCCATACTAAGATGAAACTCATTCGCCTTTCATAGCTGCTTCATGCTGGTGTATCAATTATAGGAAAATTGCAAAACCTGCAAAATCGGGCGGCAAAATGGATCTCAAACAGCCCACTCGATGCTTCGCCACTCCCAGTCATTCGTGCACTTGGATGATCCTCAGTAAGGGAAATAATAGATCTTGAATCTGCTATGATTGTTTACAAATCCGTGAATGGTGATGCAACGTCCAAAATGAGTTCTATGTTTACTAAAGTCAACGTCTATTCAACACGGTCTCTTAGAAATTCGGATTTTGACCTAGGAGTCCCTTTTTCTAAGAACGACCACAAGACAGAGATGCTTCTCTTACCAGGGTGCAAAACTTTGGAATGGTTGAAAACATTCTGGAAGGGCTTTTTCTCCAACCGGAAGGAATAGCCCTATATAGATATAGATATAAACAGGTTAACACAGAAAATGAAAACCTTATATTGCAGCAAGTAGTTTCACGTTGATACGATCATCAGGCAATAATGCTGCAAACTGCTAGAAGCTACAATGCCTGCCAAAAGTCCTTGGAACACTTAGGCCATTTCTTTTCATAATCCACATTTCTAACCATAGCGATCGGAAGGTTATTGCCTTGGTATTCCTGCAAGGTCGCAGATCATCCTGTCATCCCTATTTTATTACCACAAAACAACATTGTTCTGAGAGGGAGAGGGGGAATCGCAAAAACAAGGCAAATTAGCAGAGATGTTCCAAGACTTTTGGCAGGAATTGTCTGAATTTTATTTCGATAACGGCGTCGTACAGGAGTAGAATCTCCATGCATCCTTGGATCTTCGGTGGTTCTGATTTCATTTGTGACCACCAAAAAGCCGTATTTTTTGCTGATGACGTCATAATTGGCAATCAAATCTACTTTACGTGACTTGTAAGCAGTGCGACAGAAGAGACTTTTAAGTCTAGAAAGCACAACGAAAAACAGCAGAAACTCGTCGCAGAGCTTGCAAATAAACGTTTCTCAGGCAACTTTTGCACTATTACACGTTTTGTGTTCAAGATACCTTCAGCTCAGAAAGTATAAACACTTTTATCAGTGACAAAAGTTCGCATGCCATGCCGGGCCTGGCTCCTTCTGTACTGACTGCTTCGCAGAGGACAGAAGGCTCCCTTCTCGCAAATGGAATCACACTTTACAATCAACGGTTAACGAAAAGTAATTGCCATTTTCTCCATAATACAAAAAGTAACATGAAATATTATATGTCCAGTCGTTGTACATCATCCATACTTTCCTAATTCATCAAAACTCAGACTGGTTTCTTCTTGATCGAGGGAGGATTATCAACAACATCCACACTTAACGATAAATGCAGAATGAATTTGCATATGGTCTAAATTCATATTTTCAAAAAACGTTAACTGTAAGCTTTCTTCATTTGCTCCATATCACTTTGTCCAATCAACTCGAAAGTACAAGAATTGATGCACGTGAGTCATGGTACACGTCTCAAGTATGTCTGGGTCACTTTGCCAAATGTTGTGGGATGTATGAACGATTTCAAAATCGTTAACTGTGGCTATAACCTGTCGCTTTCAGACATTTTTGAGCTCTATAACTTCGTAAATTCTCTGGTTATTGTTTCGACTTGGTAGCGTAACGTCTCCTATTGTCTACTGGCAGTGTTTCACGTGCCTAAATTGAAAGGCATTGGAAACGATTAGCTGAACATGTAAGATGCCTTTTTGTTGACAAGTATGTGGAAGTTGCAAACAAAGGTGCTAAGAATAATGACCTTGTAACATTGATCAATTGACTTGGTCGTTGATATCCCACAAGGACAACATCGAGGGGACACACACCGAAGGCTCGTCCCATCATGATTAAAAGGGTCGCGTTTAGATGATTATGATCTGTGTCTGTCCGAGTGTCTGTCAACAGTTTTGAATGGTTCCATTGCAAAAAATTGTCAGTAACTGTTCTTAACTGTAGTAGAATATTTCATCATGCCCATCACCACTAGTGCTGGTAGAGAAGTCAGTGAAAGTGACACAGGATCACCAAAGGGCAGCAAGATAAGTTACAGCCTCGTTTTCATGTTTGATAAATTCATCCATTTTCATGCCATGAAAAGACGTAACTTTGGGCTTTCTTTAAGAGATCGATTCATAAACTAATAATCTATTAATCATAGCCTATTCAAGTGTAGCAGGCTAGACAGATTGATTGCTTGACGGATTCGAAGCGTAGTATCACACTAAAATCAATGAAATAAGGACAATTGTCAATCATGACGTCACAAATTTTGAATATGAAGTTTTAGTTATGACCAATGAAGTCAGCACCATCAAAAACCCTTATGTCCATGACATTGTTTTCTTCCAAGTCACCGTTATCAAAATAGAATTCAGACAGTGCCTGCCAAAAGTCCTTGGAACACTTAGGCCATTTCTTCATGATCCACATTTCTAACCATAGCGATCGGATTTAAATACCCCCTTACCCCCGAAACAATGTTGATCTGGAAGGTTATTGTCTTGGTATTTCAGCAGGGTCGCAGATCATCCTGTCATCCCTATTTTATTACCACAAAACAACATTGTTCTGAGAGGGAGAGGGGGAATCGCAAAACAAGGCTAAATTAGCAGAGATGTTCTAAGACTTTTGGCAGGAATTGTCTGAATTTTATTTCGATAACGGCGTCGTACAGGAGTAGAATCTCCATGCATCCTAGGATCTTCGATGGTTCTGATTTCATTTGTGACCACCAAAAAGCCGTATTTTTTGCTGATGACGTCATAATTGGCAATCAAATCTACTTTACGTGACTTGTAAGCAGTGCGACAGAAGAGACTTTTAAGTCTAGAAAGCACAACGAAAAACAGCAGAAACTCGTCGCAGAGCTTGCAAATAAACGTTTCTCAGGCAACTTTTACACTATTACACGTTTTGTGTTCAAGATACCTTCAGCTCAGAAAGTATGAACACTTTTATCAGTGACAAAAGTTCGCATGCCATGCCGGGCCTGGCTCCTTCTGTACTGACTGCTTCGCAGAGGACAGAAGGCTCCCTTCTCGCAAATGGAATCACACTTTACAATCAACGGTTAACGAAAAGTAATTGCCATTTTCTCCATAATACAAAAAGTAACATGAAATATTGTGTGTCCATTTTTTGGTTGCTAGTCTCTTTTTCTTCGCATTTTTTTTGAAAGAAAAACATGGAAGCTTGAAATCGCCGTCGATATTGCCGCTGAACTTTCAATCCTGGTCATTCGTTCAAAGTCAAGCAAACCACAAAAATAAGTGGACAAGTCTAATATTTGAAGTTTTCTGCATTCAACTGTGTAGGTTTCATTAAGATTCAAAACCTAAGTTAGTTACTGCAGTAGATATTTTTGTTGATAGTTTCTTGTTCTTCGAATCTTCCTTCGACAGAAAAACATGGAAGCTTGAAATCGCTGTCGAAATTGCCCCTGAACGTTCTACCATTTTGTGGTTGGTAGTTTCTTGTTCTTCGCATCTGTCTGAGAAAGAGAAACACGGATGCTTGAAATTGCTGTCGAAATTCCCCTGAACTAACCACGCTAACCACGATAATACAGAGCGTATAGATATAACAAACAGAGATACATGTTCCGGTCGTCCTAGTGGGGGGGGGCGGCCCCTTGGTCACCGAAAAGGCATGACAATCGTTCAATTAACGTGAATAGCCTGCTACCTCATATTGATGAGGTCAGGCAGTTGATCAAAGACAAAGGGTTTCATATACTTGCAATCAATGAAACCAAACTAGATGAAACAATTGCCAATAGCCTTCTTGGTGTCGAGGGGTATTCCCTACACAGGGAAGATAGGAATAGACATGGGGGTGGGGTTGCTGTCTATGTTCGAAACTCTATTAAGCATCATAAAAGGACCGATATTCCAGAAGGGAGTCTGGAATTCGTTGGGATAGAGGTGGAGCTCATCAAAGCTAGGCCATTCTTGGTAGCGGCTTGGTATAGGCCCCCTTCAGATCCCGTTGATTCATTTACAAAACTCGAAAGAAATCTCGAATTTTTTGATCGCGAAAACAAAGAAATCATTTTTCTTGGTGATACAAATTGTGACATGTCTTTATTGGAAAGTTCTCCAGACAGTGCTTCAGATAACGTTAGCACTGCTATACATACGGGAGCGATTTATGATACCTTTGGTTTATCTCAACTTATTCAGGAGCCAACCAGGGTAACTTTGGATACAGCTACGTTGATTGATCACATAGCAACTAGCCATCCTGAAAATATTTCTGAATCTGGGGTTCTAAAAATTGCTCTAAGTGACCACTATGCTGTTTATTGCATACGAAAATTTATGGGCTCGTTTAAGCGTCAACAAAAAACTATTACCACAAGAAAAATGAAAAACTTTGATCAAGAAAGTTTCCTGTCAGACCTTTGTCAGGTGGACTGGGACCAAATAGTCGAGTCTAGTAGAGATGTGAACGAAGCAGTGAAAAACTGGTCTACACTTTTATCATTAATTATCGAAAAACATGCTCCCATGCGAACGATGAAAGTCTCAGATAAGTTGACCCCGTGGTTGACCACTGAGTTTAAAACACTAGCTAGAACAAGAGATAAGCTTAAGGTTGCAGCCGTGAAAAGTAAATCTACCATTCTTATTGAATCCTATAAACAAGTTCGTAACAAATGTTAATAACCTAAGCAAGAAACTCAAGAAAGAATATTTTTCCAAGAGGATCGCACACAATAAGGGCAATTTGAATGAAACTTGGAAAACAATCAACTTGTTGCTGAACAAAAGATCCAAGACCACAAATATAGAAAGTCTTAAGGTAAATGATCAGGATGTTGTAGATAATGCTGAAATAGCACAGTCTATGAATAAGTTCTTTTGTAGTGTAGGTGAAAATCTCAGTGACGGCATTCCACAGCAACCTAACCCCTTGTTATCTAATGAATATGCTGTCAATCAACCTGGTACGCAATTCAGGTTTGAGGCCATCAGTCCCGTTGGTGCAGAGAGGGCTCTGAAAGAAATGAAGATTTCTTTCGGCTTTGGATCGGACGGTATCGCTAGCCATTTTCTCAAAATCGCATTTCCGATCATCTCTAGTTCTCTATGTGGGATTTATAATCTTTCCATAGAGACAGGGGTGTTCCCGGACAGCTGGAAGGAAGCACGTGTAGCTCATATCTTTAAAAGTGGCAAGGCTGATGATCGTTCGAACTATAGGCCAATATCGGTCTTACCAGTTGTCTCCAGGCTGTTTGAAAAACTCATATATGATCAACTTTATAAGTACCTCGATTCTAACAAATATCTGTACTCAGATCAGTACAGATTTCGACATTTGCATTCAGTTGCTTCCTGTTTGCTTAAATGTACCAATGATTGGTACCACAATATAGACCGGGGTAAATATACTGCAATGATTTTCATCGATTTAAAGAAAGCATTTGACACAGTAGACCATAAAATTCTCCTTGATAAAATGCACCACTATGGGATTGATGGTCTGGAACACCAATGGTTCAGCTCTTATCTCCATAATTGCAGGCAGTGCTGCAAAGTCAGCGGTATCACATCCGATACAGCAGAAATTAATATCGGGGTACCGCAAGGATCTTGCCTTGGACCTCTTCTATTTTTGCTTTATATAGATGATCTCCCTTTCGCTTTAAGAAAGGCACACGCTACTATGTACGCCGATGATACAGCGATCTCCTACTCTTGGGACAAAATCGAAGAAATTGACGCTGTTGCCAATGCAGAACTTGCCTGCCTCGAGAAATGGTTGCAGGGCAATAAGCTTTCCTTGAATATCGTCAAAACACAAGCCATGATAATTGGTTCAGCCCAAAAGCTAGGGCAGATAAACAAAACATCAGAAATTACCCCTTGCTTCCAAGTTAACAGGAATGATATCGAGCTTGTGCATGAAACCAAATATCTTGGTGTCATGATTGACGAAAATTTGAAATGGGGAAGCCAGGAAAAAATCTCACGCGCCCTTGGGCTTTTGAAATATGCCAAACAATTTGTACAAGAAGAGACGTTAAGGAACATGTATTTAAGTATCATAGAGCCCCACCTGAGCTATTGTTGCTCAGTATGGGGATGCTGTGGCGATACTAAACTGAACACCTTGCAAAAATTGCAGAACAGAGCTGCAGGAATTGTCACGGGCAGCCCTTTTGATTCATCGGCTGCTCCATTGTTGCAAAGATTAGGGTGGCTCTCAGTTGATAGGCTTGTCCATAGAGAAACATCTACCATGGTGAATAAATCCCTAAATGGACTTGCACCCGACAACCTATGTCAGGTCTTCTCCCGATTGTCTGATGTTCACAGTCGGGTCTTACGAAATACGAAATGCGATCTAGTTATACCTCGAATGAGAACAGCTTATGGTCAAAACTCGTTTGCTTTCCGGGGAGTTGATACGTGGAACCAACTCCATTCTGATATCAAGTTAACTCCTTCCATCCAATCGTTTAAAGCCAAACTCAAAGCTCATAATTGAAAATATTGAAGGAAAGCTGGTTTTAATTTTCCGTTTCTTTTAAAGTTTTTATTAATAGGTGTTTTGTATATTTATAGGATTAGATGATAATTGTTATTAGGTTATTTTTATTTTTAGTTTCAGGGTACATTGTAAAACAGTTATTCAAACTGAATTGTATCCCTGGGTAAAGAATTTTAAAATAAAAATAAAATAAAAAACCTTTTAACCCTGGTCATTCATTCAAAATCAAGCAGACTACAAAAATAAGTGGACAAGGCTAATATTTGAAGTTTTCTACATTCAACTGTGTAGGTTTCATTGTTATTCAAAACGCAAATTAGTTGCTACAGTAGATATTTTGGTTGATAGTTTCTTGTTCTTCGTGTCTTTCTTCGAAAGATAAACATGGAAGCTTGAAATCGCTGTCAAAATTCCCCTGAACTTTTAATCCTGGCCATTCGTTTAAAACCAAGCAAACTACAAAAATAAGTTGAAAATGCGAATATTTGAAGTTTTCTGCATTCAACTGTGTAGGTTTCATTATGATTCAAAACCTAAATTAGATGCTTATAGTGAATTTAAAGTGCATGTTAATAATAATAATAATATCAAACTCAAACCATCACCAAAATAAAACATAAAGAAAATTAAAACAACACAACTGTTCTATGTCATACGTTTCGATGTAAAATCTTCTTCAGTGTATTTACAAATCCAGACAGCCAAGTATTTATACTCTAAACCTAAAACTTGCATAAAAATGTATTTCTAAAACCCAGACAAATAAAAGAAAAATTATTATTTTAAGATTCTATTGAAATAAAAAGAAATTTTTACCTAAGAACAAAGCGGTTTCGAAACCAGGAATGATTTTCATGCACAAAATCCCCCCAAGGGGCCTTCCAAAGTTTTCTCCTCCCTGTTTTTGCTTTTGGATTTGGACTGTCTAGGAAGGGAGTGAAAGCTCTGCGTGACAAGAACTTATACAACCCGAGACAGAAGGCAAGGAGTGTAAGCCAGTGACCCTCCAAGGATTTGCTTAAGTTGCTAAATCCAGGATAGCTCGATGGGGAATTCCACCCCACCACTACGTGCAATTTTGCACGAAGTCAGCCAGCCAACACCCCTGCCATTACGCTGCCCATGATTTTCAATGCAATTGTAAGAGAACTAAGCAGTGCCACAAGCAAATATATCCAGCTCAACATCGGCTGCCCTCTCATTTAGGCCATTTGGTGTAAACAAACTCAATTTGTATTGCCAAAAAAGCTCCTTCCTGCGAAGGGAATACACATCCTGTGCTCCGTCAATGAGGCTAATAACGACCGAAAATTCACCATGGTGGCCTTCCTCGAAAAAATGAGAGAAGAAGCTTGCCTGAGGGACTGCCTTTCCTGTATCAAGAGTACCAGCATTGCGCTTCTGTTTGTAAGTCCGAAAGTATGATTTGTACACGTTAAATCTTTGACGAAATTTTGTTTTAGTGCTGCCAACATACCTTTTGTTGCGACATTTACATTGCAAAATATAAACTACGTTTGTAGAACTGCAATCGTAAGCCCCTGAAAAATTCTTGAAAGATCGCGAATCATTCGCATTAGAGAAACTGCAGCCCTCTTGAATAATAGGGCAAATTTGACATCTCTTACCACTGCATTTAAATGTTCCTTTTGGCACCAGCTCCTGATCTTGAGTTTGCAATTTAGCGCGAACCAAAGTGTCTTTAAGGTTTTTTGCCCTCCTAAATGAAACGAAAACTTTTCCGGCAAACTGCTTGCGATGTTCGTCGTCAACGAGAAGAATATTGGCGCATTTTCGCAAAATATTGCTGACCCCCTGAAGTGCCGGATGGTAAGTTAGAACCAACGGTATCCTCGTGTCATCCTTCTGCTTGGAGATCCCATTTAACAGGATTTCCCTATCCAATTGTCTAACCTTGTCTAACTGACTGTCGATTTCCCCTTCATGATACCCCCTCCCAATAAGCCACGATTTTAAATCCCCCATCCGTTCGTCAAAAAATGAATCTTCGGAACAAATGCGCCTTATGCGAAGGGCCTGTCCGTATGGGATGCCCTTTTTGGTGTGATAAGGATGGCAAGAGGAACGGTGCAGGAGCTGATGTGTATCAGTCTGTTTCGTGTAGAGATCTGTCACCAACTTGTTACCTTTTTTAATGACCTTAGTGTCAAGAAAGTTGACGCTCTCCTTAGACCATTCTGCTGTAAATTTTATGGAATGGTGTGCAGTGTTGAGGTATTCTACAAATTCGGAAAGCTATTCTTCACCATGGGTCCAAATTAGGAAAACGTCATCGATGTAACGCCACCGCAGCCACGGCTTGCAGCTGGAACCCCTAAGAAGTTTTTCCTCCAGATCTGCTAAGAACAAAATCGCGTACGATGGCGCACATTTGGTGCCTATTGCTGTGCCCCTCAGCTGATGGTAAAATGCCCCATTAAACTCAAAAAAGTTATTCTTAAGTACTACATCTGCAAGTTCAACAAGAGATTCCATAGAAACAGACTGATCGTTCCTAGAGTTTAAAACGTCACGCAAGGCCTTCAATCCCTCGTCATGTGGTATACTTGGGTAGAGCCCAACGACATCAATAGTGCAAAGAATAGTATCCTCTGGGAGCCTGTCTAATGACGCAAGTTTTTGCAAAAAATGGTTTGTGTCTTTGATGTATGAGCGGACACTTTTAGCAAGAGGTTGTAAATAGTAATCCAAAAATTCCGAAATATTCTCTGTATAGAAGCCAGAGTTAGAAATGACAGGCCTTCCGGGACAACAAAAGGTATGTTGGCAGCACTAAAACAAAATTTCGTCAAAGATTTAACGTGTACAAATCATACTTTCGGACTTACAAACAGAAGCGTAATGCTGGTACTCTTGATACAGGAAAGGCTGTCCCTCAGGCAAGCTTCTTCTCTCATTTTTTCGAGGAAGGCCACCATGGTGAATTTTCGGTCGTTATTAGCCTCATTGACGGAGCACAGGATGTGTATTCCCTTCGCAGGAAGGAGCTTTTTTGGCAATACAAATTGGGTTTGTTTACACCAAATGGCCTAAATGAGAGGGCAGCCGATGTTGAGCTGGATATATTTGCTTGTGGCACTGCTTAGTTCTCTTACAATTGCATTGAAAATCATGGGCAGCGTAATGGCAGGGGTGTTGGCTGGCTGACTTCGTGCAAAATTGCACGTAGTGGTGGGGTGGAATTCCCCATCGAGCTATCCTGGATTTAGCAACTTAAGCAAATCATTGGAGGGTCACTGGCTTACACTCCTTGCCTTCTGTCTCGGGTTGTATAAGTTCTTGTCACGCAGAGCTTTCACTCCCTTTCTAGACAGTCCAAATCCAAAAGCAAAAACAGGGAGGAGAAAACTTTGGAAGGCCCCTTGGGGGGATTTTGTGCATGAAAATCATTCCTGGTTTCGAAACCGCTTTGTTCTTAGGTAAAAATTTCTTTTTATTTCAATAGAATTTTAAAATAATAATTTTTCTTTTATTTGTCTGGGTTTTAGAAATACATTTTCATGCAAATTTTAGGTTTAGAGTATAAATACTTGGCTGTCTGGATTTGTAAATACACTTAATGATAATAATAATAATAATAATAATAATAATAATAATAATAATAATAATAATAATAATAATAATAATAATAATAATAATAATAATAATAATAATAATAATAATAATAATAATAATAATAATAATAATAATAATAATAATAATCATAATCATAATAATAATAATAATAATAATATTATTAATAATAATAATAATAATATAATAATAATAATAATAATAATAATAATAATAATAATAATAATAATAATAATAATAATAATAATAATACTCTGACGTGGGTGATGAAACTCCACAGAGCGATAGTGGAAATGCCAATGAACAGCATGACACAATTGAGAGGGAAGACCTAGATCAAGACAACAGCAACTTAACAGAAGAGGAGAATGCAATTGTAAGTCGAATTAAAGAAGTCCGCATGCAAGGGAACATACGAACCGTCAAGAGCCTAAGGAACATCAATAAGCTTGAATTGAGAAGTGAAACTGCAAAGGTAAATGGAGTTTTGAAACATATCGAGACGAAAAACACGGAAACAAGAGATCTTTTAAAAGCAGCTGCAGTTGTAATTTGTGAGAGATTAGGTGTGAAAGATACCACAGTAACGAGAGGAGAAAGACCTTGGTGGATGAGGAGAATTGAAGGTGATATCAGTAGGTTGAGAAAGGACTTAAGTAGACTTGATGCATGGAGTAAAGGGCTGTGGACTCGTCCAAAACAGAGAGTAAAACAGGATCTTGAAAGAAAGTATGGAATAAAACAGAAAGGAATACATACAGTAATAGAAATTGTCAAACAAAGAATCCTTGCAAAGGCGTCAAAACTAAAAAGATATAAGGGAAGGAAAGCACAATTTGATGATAATCACCTTTTCAACACGAATCAGAGACAATTCTATAGGAATTTAGAAGGGGGTGCTATTATGGCGGAAAACCCAAACCAAGAGGAAGTAATAAAATTTTGGAGTGACATCTGGAGCAAAGAAACCAAGCACAACGATAAGGCACAATGGATTGAAAATATCAGAGAAAAAGTCCGGAATACTGATCAGCAAGATAATATCACGATCTTATTAGAAGATACCAAAAGACAAGTTAACAGATTACCAAACTGGAAGGCACCAGGGCCAGACGGGATTAGTGGGTTTTGGATAAAAAATTGTACAGCTCTGCATGAGAAAATAAGCATTCATCTCAATGATTGTTTGGAAGCAGGTAGTGTACCTAACTGGATGGTTGAAGGAAAGACAACGTTACTTGTGAAAGACAAGATGAGAGGAACAGATGCTGCAAATTATAGACCCATAGCTTGTTTAAATCTTTTGTGGAAAGTTTTGACAGGAATTTTTGCAGAGAAAGCGTACAAACACCTTGACGACAACAGTTTACTAACTGATGAGCAAAAAGGGTGCAAAAAGAATACTAGAGGAACAAAGGATCACCTAATACTTGACAAAGAAATGTTGAGAAACTGTAGGCGGAGGCTAACCAATCTATCTATGGGCTGGTTAGATTTCAAAAAAGCATATGATATGGTTCCACATTCGTGGATCATTGAGGTCCTCAAAATGTTTGGCATCGCAGACAACCTGGTTAAACTAATAACAGCCAGTATGTCAGACTGGAAGACATGCATCTACGCTAATAATACGTTTTTAGGGAGAGTAAAGATATCACGTGGAATTTTTCAAGGTGATTCGTTTTCGCCACTGTTGTTTGTGTTGGCATTAAACCCAATTTCAATAGCTTTGAAAGATATCAAGATGGGATACAGCTTAGCTAAGGGAGGTCCGTTCATAAACCACATCCTTTTCATGGATGACATCAAGTTGTTCGGGAAGACAGAAAATGAGATCGATTCACTTATCCAGACCGTCAGAATTTGCAGTCAAGATATCAAAATGGAATTTGGAGTAAACAAATGTGCTGTGTTGACAATGAAGAGAGGCAGGAAAATAGAAAGTAATGGTGTGCTTTTACCATCTGGAGATAAACTTGGTGACCCTGCAGGAGGTGGATATAAGTACCTGGGAATTTTGGAAAATGACAAGATCTTGACCAGGGAAATGAAAGAAAACGTGACGGCATTATACAAGAAAAGATTGAAGTTGCTGCTTAAAACAAAGCTTAATGCACGAAACTTAATCACTGCCATTAACTCATGGGCAGTGGCTGTGGTAAGATACAGTGCCGGCTTTCTTGACTGGACAAAAGAAGAAATAGATATGCTGGACAGCAAGACAAGGAAAGCGTTGACAATGAATGGTGGTGTACACCCGAATTCGGATGTAGATCGTCTGTATCTCAGGAGAAAGGTTGGAGGAAGAGGACTTATAAGTATTGCTAAATGTGTCGAATTGGAGAGATTGAATCTTGAACAGTACTTGAGAAGTAGTGAAGAGGAGGTATTCAAGTTTATCAGTGACCAGAAGGGACTCGGTGCTGTTGCAACTGAGACAAAAGAAAGCTACAAGATAAGGGTTGAGAGGGAAACGCTTGCTGCAATTGAGAATAAACCGCTTCATGGTCAATTTGAGAGAGATACAAAGGAATGTAAGAAGAAAGATTTATCCTGGATGTGGCTAGCAAACGGAGACCTAAAGAGAGAAACAGAGAGCCTTATAATCGCTGCGCAAGACCAAGCGTTGAATACAAACTCAATTAAAAAGTCCATTTACAAGTTAGACGTTTCAGATAAATGCCGTTTATGTGGAAAAGAAACGGAAAACGTCACACGCATAGTCAGTTTTTGTGGAATGCTTGCACAGAAAGAATATAAAAGACGGCACGATAAGGTGTGCCAGAATATCCACCGGGCGTTGTGCATCAAATTCGGATTTGAGTGTAGTCAGAATTGGTGGGAACACAAACCAGAATTAACGTTAGAAAATGATAAAGCAAAAATCCTATGGGATTTCCTGTTTCAGACAGACAGACGAATTGAGCATAGAAAACCAGATATTGTTATACTTGACAAAACCAAAAATACATGCCTGATCGTAGATGTTGCTATACCAGGTGATCACCGCATAGCGTTGAAGGAGGTGGAGAAGATAATGAATTACGCGGAACTGAAGGTGGAACTGGAACGAATGTGGAAAACAAAGACTAAAGTCATCCCCATTGTTATTGGTGCGTTAGGTTCGATCACAAAGAAACTTGAAGAGAATCTAAAGGAGCTCGACGTCAAGCATAACATCAAAGTATTTCAAAAATCAGCATTACTCGGAACAGCTCATATCTTGAGGAAAGTGCTTGCTGTCTAAGACTCTTTGTTAGAGTTTGAAATTTTGCATGTATGGTTCTGGCATTAGGCCATGTCGTATTTGAAATAATAATAATAATAGTAATAATAATAATAACAATAATTATGATACCTTTTTTAATGTTAGTTTTACAATAGTGTGAGCACTAATATACGCTAACATAAAGCAATTTTAGAGATTGCATTATGGAACTTATTGACTGCAAACGTTGCAGGCGCATTCATTTTCGAAAACCAGTCTTTTACGAGAGTTTTGAACTTATTTGCATTTCTGGATGACTTTATTTCATTTGGAAGAGAATTCCAGATCTTTGGACCCAAAAAGCTAATGGATTTTATACCATAATTTGTAGTTTTTACTTTAGGAATGGATAGAACATCATTTCTTCGAAAATTATAGCTAGTGGGTTTTGGGAGAAAATAGTTTTTTATAAAGGCCGGATTCAAGTTGTGCAAAGTTCGTCTGCACTCTGCAGTTGACGTTAGTCCGAAATAGATTTTCTCTCTGCAACAACAGCTTCCATTTATTCATTGCTTTGTCGCGAGGGATATTTACGTTGCTAAAACAATAAAGGAACTTACGGTGATTTGATTTCTTTATGGTGTGTGGCTTGATGTCATTGTTTTATTTATGTGTCTGTTGTTTATGTTAGAGCTGCATTTCCTGCTTCCATCGCTTCTGCAACTTTCCTCGAAAAGTAAGATCTCGCGGTCTTGCGCAGAACCTTGCGCGATGCGCCAAAAACGAATGTCGCCCATCTTTTCTGAAGGATGATTTCCTGTCTCGAAAGATTTTGCGAAGATTAAACTTAGGGGTTCAGCCATTGAGGCATCGCATATCTTAATAATTGACCAGATGCACATCGTCGCAGCCACCAGCTTCTTTGGAATCAATGGGACGAATTTATCGTAGAACTTTATCCCTGTTATTATAATTTTTGAATATTGAATCGAAAAAGTAGTTTGATAGTACGTGTGAATGTCAAGTTATTGGGAGAAATAATTTTTGGTTTTCGTTTCATTTGTAGGGTCAGATGGCAAGGCTGTTCTTCAACAAAGGTAGTCGTGTGTACCTTTTAATTTTTCACCTCTTTTCGTTCCACTGAGATTCTGAGATAAGGCTGTTTTAGCATCGCTCATTATATCAAATTGAACGTTTCTCGAAGCTATTCGCTGAATCTGTCAAATTTCCTACATTCCAAACTGTCCGTAAATGCTCTGATTAACAGTTGATGACCATCATGAAAGCTCCTATTGATCTAGCTTTGAAATCCTAACCCTAACTCTAACCCTAACCCTAATGGAATGGTTTAAAGAATTTTATTGCAACGTTGTATGTTATTCATGAATGGTTGGGAACCTAGCGAAGGACTGCCGTCCCTATTGATCATCGATTCAAGAATGCTTTTAAGCATTTTATTGCAACTTTTTATGTTCTTCATGAATCGTTGGGAACCCAGCCTTCTGATAATGCACCATCAAACGTTGTAAATGTGAGCTATGATTTACATCGCTAGGTCTAGGAAGGCTGAAGTCACAGCTTGTATCACCTAGTATGATAATATCTTTGTTTTCTCGGTCTAGAAAACAGAGATTTTCCTCCATGCTTTCAAAACAAGAAATTGGTACGCTAGGAGGTCTGTACCATGCGACAATGATGAAAGTTCTTGCGTTTGGAGGTTCAATTTCAATGCATATTAATTCTAAAGATTTATTGGGGAGTTCATCACGGAGCTTAAAGCTAACCGTGTTCCTGATATACAGTGCAGCCCCACCCCCATGTCTATCCCTGTTAGACCTCTTTAGGTCAAAAAAATTCGTCGATATCGACAAGTTGATCTTTAACCTTGTCGTCGATCTTAGTCTCATTTATTGCAAAAATATAGATTTTCTCATTTTTTGCAAGCTGTGGAGCCTCATCAATCTTAGAGAGCAGACCATTGACTTTTAGTGAAGCCATTTTGAGACCTTTTTCCGACCAGATGGACGAACCTCTTTTCTGGCAGAACACTCACGCAACTCATTTACATCTGTGTCATCATCTGCAAGAAGTGGAAGAGAACTGTGACTTCGACCTTCCTTCTTCAAACTAATGTTTGGCTCATTGCTAGAAAGAAAACGATCTTAATTTATCAATAATGTTCTTAGCAAGCTGAATGTTACATTAAAAGTGTAGTCCTTTTCTTCCAAGATGTTGGCTTTTGATGTTTTGTTGCCTGAGGATATCTACATTCATGGTTTTGAGTGCGCGATTGAACTCACTTAATTTACCATTTAAACTCTTCCTATCTTCCCTCCTAATAATTTCAGAGACAACCACTGTACAGTTTGGAATCGACGAGTGGATCATATCCAATAGAGATTTCAGTTCTTTGAGGATATCTGCAACCGATTTATTCTGTAAATCATTGGTACCAATCAGCAAAATAATCTTATCAGGCCGCTTTTTAACAGAGGCTTGAGGTAGTCATGGAGATTTTTTCAATAGACGATCCTTTAAAGGCTCTTACCTAAGTGTGATACCGGTGGCTGAGCTTAGTTTCGTCGATATCAGAGGGCATGCTGTCTCCTGCAATGAGAACAGTATTTTTAGGCCAAGCACCATTATTGATCTTGTTGGTCTTGTTTGGAGACTGCTTGCTTGAGTTTTCAGGACTTTGATTCGCTTCACTCAGTTCAACAGTGGGATCTTTAGCAGCGGATGATGTCTGCGATGAAGATTGCTCAGCTGCGTTGCTCTCGGGGTGGCTCTGGCTGTTAATTTTATATTCGGCTTTAGTTGTTGATTTGTTTACAAAACTTCGACCTCTCCTCCTTTTGTTCTTACGTTTTGTGCTCTTTTGTGGGGAAACAATGCCCTTTTCAGTTTGAACAATGATAGATTCAGTAGTGTCTTTATGATCTTGAATCTCTTTGTTAGAGGTGGAAAGTGTATCGGTGTTCTCCTCTTTGGCTCGAAGCTCAAACTGTAATTTTGAAATTTTCCTCCAAAAGGGTTTGGAATTTCGTCCTTTCCTCGTGAAGAATCTGATTTAATTCTGTTACACCCAAAGAAAGTTGACCAAGAACCTCATAATTTTTGTTGATTTAAATCAGCCATGCCTGTTTTGTTTTTCAGCCTATCGTTCTCACAGGATTCAACGGGGTCTGTTTGGCATTCACAGTCCACAGTCTCAACTGTTTTTGGAGCTTTTCTTTTTTTGCCAGCTTTTCCATCTTTCTGTTGACTAGAGACTTCTGTTACAAATAAAGAATCACCATCCATGATATAGATCTTGGATTCTTTCAACAAAGATTCAAGAGCGTTCTCGACAGCATCGCCAGCTAAGCCGTAGTTTCCAATGGCTTCTCGTACGATAAATTCTTTATCGGGCTTCTTTCGCTTGACTTTCCTTATGTCATTAGTAATGTCTTTGGTAGAATCTTCAATTTCCATTTTGATATAGCTGTTTTACTTGTACTTTCATAGAGGGGTCGTTTATTTGAGGAGGAAAGACGTTAACCAAGCGACAGGTCCGTGTTTCAAGAACAGCGTTAACTTTTGATGATTATTCAGGTGCCAACTGTGAAACATCCATACTAATAGACAGTACTGAAACTGGCTAATTACAAGACTCTCATTAAGGTTCTTAGTTTATTAGAGTCCATGTATCCAGATATGCGAGCGAGGACAAAAAGTTTGTTACCAGCCTTCTTACATAAATTACCAACAAGTGTCTCAAAATTGAGTCTTTTGTCGACCGCAACGCCTCTTCAGTATTTTCTATCACAGAATCTCCTACATTAACTGTAGCCTGCTGATTGGAATTTCTACCAAGTACGAGAAAATGACATTATATTAAATCTCTGGTGCCTACTTTCTAAGAAGCTGTTAACGAGACGCAGTGCTTCATAGCTGGATCCATAAGCATCTACAATCCCGGACAAAACTCAATAGGACAACCTAAAAATTATGGTCTTTTCCTTATAAGTCTCAAAGAAACTCATTTTAAATCAAATTACCCCTACCCCCCAACTCAATATTGTTCATTTGGTAGTGTCAGGTTGCTGGGCACTCTGTTTCTTTGCTTTTCGGTTGAACAACATTGAATTTGGGGGAGGGGGAGAGGAAAACTTTCAGTAATTAGAATTTCGCCAGTTTGTCCTATGAGTTTTGTCCGGGATTGTCTTATAGAAGACAAATAATTGATTACCGATCAATGTGTATTAGGGGAGAGGTATCTACAATTTGAGAAACTTAGTGTCTCCAGAGTGAGTGAAAATGCGTCTAAAAGCCCGTCTCAAGTTAGATGTCATTTTTAAAACACTCTTTGTGATGCTGTAGGTCATTTTCCCCACCCAACAAGGCACCATGTTATGGCTTTCGATTATGTGTGAAGATGTGTTCGGTCGGAAAACTGATTGAACAAGTGTCTCTGGTGCACAATGGCCATCATTCTAGGCTCGCTTCCGTCGAGCAACTTAGCATGTGTACGCGATTGATAATGAGGAACCTTTATTTTAACGTCTTTTCAAAGAAATGGATTTACTTCCGGACTACTCGACCCTTGTGACTGGCCCTCCATAATTGCTCCATGTCTGCCAGATTTAGTGTTATATTTAGCGATACTGAAACATTTAAATAGAATTAATCGAGTCCCGGCTAACTAGTTTGAGAGAGTGACTATAGAAGATGGCGGACGAATCAGAGAGCGGAGACGAAATGCACCATCGTACAGTTCGACGTACTTATCTTATCACATACAGCCGAGCAAACTTGGAGAAATTTCCAAGCAGACAGTCTTTTGCAGATTGTGTTGTGGATGCATTCCAAAACGGTGCTAGCAAAGCAACCGTTCAGCATTGGGTATGCTGTATGGAAAACCATGCTGATGAGGGGAAGCATTATCACATGGCTATAAAGCTAAGTGGACAAAAGCGTTGGAAAGGAGCGAAAAAGTTTCTTATGGATACTTATGACATATCAGTGCACTTCTCGTCTCGCCATTATAACTATTACTCTGCGTGCAAGTATGTGACTGAAGAAGATAAAGATGCGCTCCATAGTCCTGGACACCCCAATTTGGCATCAGGAAAATCACCGCAGACAAAGGCATCAAAAAAGGCACTCGGTCGTGCTGCAAAACAGAGGAGATCATTGGACAGTGAAGCGAAACCTGGGCCATCCGGTGTGAGTAAGAAAAAACGGCGCCTTTCCAACTTGGATTTTTCTGAGCTGTTGATAAAAAATGGGATCAAGCGTGACATTGAACTTTTAGCTTTGGCCAACACCCAGAAAGCAGAAGGATAATGTGATTTAGCGGAATTTGTACTGGGTAAATCGGATAAAAGCCTAAAGAAGCTCATTGCATGCGCATGGAAAATGGAGAATGCATCGAAAACGTTGCAGAGGGAAAACAAGTCCCGAATGTCCCTTATCAGGCAGAGCAAATCTGAAGCCCAGTGTGTAGATGGATGTAATGGCAAATGGCAAGAATGTGCTCTCCAAGTTCTGAAATAAAACAATGTGCATCCATATGTTTTTGCCTCGGCCGTGAGAGATCTTTTGGAAAAGAGGCGCGGAAAGTTCAGAAATTTGATGATAGTGGGCCCTGCAAATTGCTGAAAAACTTTTTTGTTCAGTCCGTTGACTCGTATTTTCGCAACGTTTGCCAACCCAGCGACGACAAGTTATGCCTGGCTTGGAGTTGAAGAAGCTGAAGTCATTTTGCTCAACGATTTTCGTTAGAGTAACGAGGTTATTGCGTGGAAAGAACTTTTGCTGTTACTGGAGGGACAACCGATCCATTTCCCAGCCCCGAAGACTTCATACGCAAAGGACATTTTGCTGGAGAAGGAAACTCCCATCTTCGCCACCAGCAAGGCCCCGATAGCCTATGCTGGAAAATATAATGCAGCTGATGAGAGGGAAACAGAAATGATGGCAGCACGTTGGAGAGTTTTCACATTTTCTCATCAAATACCCGAATCTCAGGAAAAAGACATGCCACCATGTCCCCACTGTTTCGCAGAACTTGTTTTACTTGGAGAAGGCATGCAATGAATTCCTGTCTCTGGTTGCAATTCATAGCACGGTTACTCGTGGGGGTTACTCAGAATCATTTATTGATCACTTAATGTTATGTTGCCTGTTTGGGTGTTGGTTCCATGTTTTGTGAAAATCTGTGAAAGTCTGATTGATTTAGATTTTCATGGGAGTTTTGCAAGTCTATCAGAGAAATCAGGCAATGCTTTGACTGTTACAATTACTTTAGGACGGGTAACCTCACGAGTAACCCCTAGAAGTTCTCCATTTTGTATGATTTCCAATAGAACAATTACGGGTAACCTCGAGTAACCGTCTTTTTTTAAAAATATATGTAAATATTTTTATAAAAAGGAACGGTTACCCGAGGTTACTCGTGATAACTCTTTCATTTTACCGCTAGAATAGTGAGATTGAGAGGGTTACCCGTGACGCTACGTGTACTGAACATTCCAAAAACGTTGACATGCAAAGCCAACACAAGTTTGAAAATTTGTATTTAACTTGAATTGCCCTTTACATCTATGAACAAGTTTGTATCCAAAACTCGATGCATTTCTCATACTGCACTATGTAGTCTAAGAAGAAGTGTCTTGCCACGAGTTTTGTTCCCGAGGCCATTACTGATATGCATGACCTATTAACATAGACTCAGTAGCCATCGAAAGGTGCAGATGATTTTGACAATAGAAAATGACAAGTTAGAGAACCATAGATATCAAGTATTAGAATTTCGTTGCACACACTTCAGTTGCTAAGTAAACCATACTAGTTTGTTCTAATTTTCAAGTGCAGTAGTAATATTATCTCTTAATAGTTGAGCCGTTCTCCTTTTTTATTTGCAATCTGTTTGAGACGACCATTCATCGATGAAATAACATTGTCTATTGTTGCCGTGTCTATGGACATCAGTGTTTCCTTTACTCTAGTCTCAAATTCGAGTTTACTTTCTGTTGTAATGTTCCTTTTAATCGCATCTTCGTGCAACTTTGCTTTTGGAATCTTGAAAACATTTTCAATGGGGTTCAAATCAGGGCTTCTTGGAGGAATTGAAAGTAGGTCAGATTTAACTTCTAGCATGGCTTGTTTCGCTTGGCTTGAATTTCGTGAAGGGTCACCGTCCTGTATCCAACACCTTGAACTTTTTCCAGAATTTTTTATGAGCTGTTCAAAGTTTCTCCTTAAAAATCCTGCAAAATATTCTCCATCCATCTTGTGATAAGGTTCGGCACAAATTATTCCCTTTTCATAACTTATAGCGACTACATATTTCACATAATTTCCTCTAGTGCCACAAGCACTTCCTTTTGCAGTTCATCCTTGTATAAGTCCTTCACTTGGTTTACGCCAGACTCTTCCTTTCGGGGCTTGTGCTTGGTCTTTCGGATTTCTTTTGTAAACAAATCCTACTCCGTCCAAATAAAATGCAATTCCTTGCCGCTAAATGTCCGCTGGATAATTTCGCATCATCAGCTTTGCAAAATCAACTCGTTTTCGTTTATCGCTGTCGCTTAATAGTCCTTTCTTTCGAGCTTGCAAATATCTATAACCGTTGCAGTTCAAAAATCTTCGAAAGGTTCTGACCGATATATCAGTAATTTCCATTTGTTCCATCATTCTCCTCATTGTCCAATTTGGGTTTTCATCTCTTAACTTCTGGATAAGACGCAAAATTCTCCGCTTGTCCCACTCGGTAAGTTTTGATGGTCGGCCACCAACTCCTGTCCTCGAGCGACTTTTCAGGTTCCTGGCTCCAACTGGTTTTGTTTTTTATATTCAATTAAAAAATTCTACAAACATATTACTAATTACAATAACTGCAAACTACGTTACAATACTACAAAGACGATGCCACAGGGAGCGAAATACTATGTCTACCCTGCGGCCGTTCTAAAAGTAATTAAAAAATACATAAAACTACATATAACTATTACAGAAAAGGAATTGTAAAATACAAACTGAATATACGGATACAAGCAAAGGTAGCCTGCAACCAAATAAAGTAATTGCATGGGTAGATTTATAGGTTGAGAACCAAACAGGTTAAACTGTAAATTCAATTATTTGGTTGCTAGCTTCCTTGAGACATTACGTGATTACAAAACAAAGAACTAATAAAACAAACAAATACTGGAGGGGTTTGGTTGTTCTTTTTAGGGATATACGTAGTATTCAGTCAAAGCGTTCTGTTTCGAGGATATAATTTATTGTTGCATTCAAGATTAATCTGTTGGCTTCCAAGGGCAAATTCTTATTTCCATACAGAAGAAGTTGCAAAATGTTGTTGTCTGGAGCCTCAGAGTATCCGTAGGCTTCGAGCACATCATTGACACTAGCGAGAAGATCGTGTCTTTGCTCTGTGAAAGAATTGCAAAGCAGCAAAAAGTGTTCCGTATCTTCGATGCCATCGTTAATTGAGCACATTGGATTGACTGTATCTTGAAAATTATGTTTGAATTTGTGGAAATTTAATTTGCTTAGCCCCACCCTTAATTGAGTTAAATACGCAATCCCTTTTGGATTATGAATGCCATATACGGAATTAGCAGGAGGCCTAATATGCAAAAATAGTTTCTTCTTAAGGATGCTGACAGAAGGGGATTCTCTTAACTCGGGATCAAGCTTATTCCATTCAAATAGACAGTCAGGGTAGAAACTAGGTCTGAATTTTTCTGTTCTTGCCCTTATTTGCCCTACAACTGGTTGATTTCGAAAAGGGTAGCTAGTTTCATGCAGTGGTGGAATAGGGTCCCTCGTGTAATCAGGGGTCAAGTTATTGATGAATTTATAGAAAAGAATAAGACGTCTACTCCATCTTCTAGAGCTCAACGATTCACATCCAAGTTCATTGTACAGCCTTTCCCGAGATGTTTCTCTCCACGTTCCTGTCACTGCCAAGGCAGCAGGGTATTGCACAGATTCGAGTTTCTCCATCAAGTAATTTCTAGAGCAATCATCTCTTTGAGGCATATGATAAATCACATCGCCGTAATCTAATTGGGGTCTTACGTACAATTTATACAGCTCACTCAACGTATTTCTGGACAGATATTTGGACATAAGCTTCAGCATTCCGATCGCTTTTCTTGACTTAGCTATTACCGCTTTTATATGAGCAGAGAACGAAAGTTTAGAATCTAGTGTTATGCCCAAATGTTTATGTTGATCCACTGTGGATACGGCTACATCATTAAAGAGAATCACAGGATGATCAACTTTCACATTTTTCCTTGAAAAGAATAGCTCAACAGCTTGCTTCCGGGGGTCCGGATTAAAGGACATTCTCCAATCACGTGCCCATAATGTTATGAGATCCAGGTCATGGTTCATGTCTCTAGCAGCAATGGCAGGATCTTGTATGATGGTAAAGAGTGATGTGTCATCTGCAAAAAGCTTCACACTGCACTTCAAATTCTGTGTGAGATCGTTTACGTATATTAAGAAAAATAAGGGGCCCAGGATCGAACCTTGTGGAACGCCAGCAGAAATATTCCCCCAGGTGGAGGTCTGACCATTCAGGACAGTCCTCTGTTTCCTATTTGACAAGAAACTTTGAAGGAGTAACGGTAGATTTCCCGAAACACCACATCTCTTAAGCTTATAGATGAGACCCTCATGCCAAAACCTGTCAAAGGCTTTAGAAATGTCTAAATAAACAGAGGGAACTTCTAGGGTAGGATTGCAGTAAAAAGCTTCAAAGACAGAATGGGTTATGGAATGGACTTGCTACAAGTCTCTCTCGCGGAAAAAAACAGGAGAAGGACAAAAAGCGAGAGAGACTTGTAATACTTGGCATGCTCATTAATATTCATGAGTTATCGAGCCATGCTTCCAGTTTCAAAATGACGGGGTTGTTGTCAATTCAATTCAATTTCAATTTCAATTTTTAATTCTTTAAACACGGTAGCCCCATCAGTTGATCAGCAACTGCTTTTCAGGGGGCCGTGGCAAAGGTCTAAAAATTAAAACAAGAGACAAATAACATTGATAAGAAAAAGAAAAGAACGCGTGAGTCAATTTTTTAATCTTTTTTTGAAGGCGGCAAGGGAGGGTGCTTGTTTAAGATCAAGTTCGAGTTGATTCCAGAGTTTAGGTCCACGAAACGATATTGCGTTTTGCCCATTTTTAGTCTTCCGCAATGGTAGCGAAAGATCAGTTTCAGTATTTCTGAGTTCTCTAACATTCCGAGTTGAATTTTTGACAAACAAGTTGGATAGGTACTCAGGTACAAGTCCATTTAGAGACTTGTACATAGAAGTAGCTGTTTCGCTTCTAATAATATCACTTACAGTTGGCCAATTTAGATTGTGTATTAGTTCCATAGCAGGCGTATCAAATTTACTTTTGGTAACAATTCTCGCCGCTCGATTTTGCAACTTTTGTAGGGTTAGCAGTTTGGTCGCCCCACAGCATCCCCACACAGAACAACAGTACCGAAAATGGGGCTCCACTATCCCCCGATACATTTTACTTAATGTGTTTTGAGGTAAAAATTTTCTGGCATATTTCAAAAACCCAATTGCTCGAGAAACTTTGGTACGGAGAATATTAATGTGTTCTTCCCAACTTAAACTCCTGTCTATTATCACACCCAGATACTTTGACTGGTCTACGTTTTCAACTTGGGAGTCACCGATAACAAACTGGGGATGATCAACAGTGCCATCAACAATTTTCTTAATTTTGGGCTGGGAACCCACAACCAGGGCTTGAGTTTTTAGGATGTTTAAGGAAAGTTTATTACCTAGCAACCATTTCTTCAGATGGCTTAGTTCACTGTTTAGAGTTTGATTTACATCTACTAAACTCGATGAAGAGTAAGAAATACTGGTATCATCGGCATACATCGTCACTTTCGTTTTCTTCAGAGAAAACGGCAGATCATTGATATAGATCAGAAATAAGAGAGGACCAAGGCAGGAACCCTGTGGCACACCACATCGGATGTCTTTGGTATTTGAACAGACACCATTTACTTTGCAGAACTGTTTTCTGTTCATTAGATATGACGTAAACCAAGTAAGTTCTAGATTTTCAACGCCATACTTCCTCAATTTAGCAAGTAAAATGTCATGATCTACAGTATCGAATGCCTTTTTTAGATCGATAAAAATATTTGCAGTATATCTGCCATTGTCCATGTTTACATACCAGTCATCAGTGCTGTTAAGAAGGCAAGTGACAACAGAATGGAGAGCTCGAAAACCAGATTGGTTTGAAAACAGATGATTGTTTTTGTCGAGATAATGGTAGAGTTGGTTATGAATAATTTTTTCGAAGACCCTAGCCAAGACAGGCAGAACTGAAATAGGACGGTAGTTAGATCGGTCATCAGGTTGACCATTTTTAAAAATGGGGGCTACTCTGGCTATTTTCCAGCTATCTGGAAAACAACCAGTAGCAAGTGAAAGATTGAAGATATCACAAAGAGATTCTGAGATAACCGGAAGGGCGATTTTTAAAAAGCAGCTAGCAATACCATCAGTACCGCTTCATCGAAGCGTCAACAGTTTCATCGAAGCTTGAGTCGGCCATTGTCAAAGAACATCGCAGAGCCTCGCTCTGTTGTATCATTGTACTTTCTAAGCACATGATTGGATATTGGCCTTTTGTAAAAGGATGCCGACTGGACAGAATCCTGTCCAACCAACGACCCAAGCTGCCAAGTATTACAAGCCTCTCTCGCTTTTATTCCTTCTCCCGTTTTTGCCGCGAGAGAGACTTGTAGCAAGTCCAGTTATGGAAAGCAGTTGGTTCATTGTTGAATCGCCAGGACGGAAGCCTGATTGGTTAGGATTTAACAGATTTTCTCTCTCTAAATGTGAATACAAAGACTCATAGATAAGCTTCTCTAAAATTTTACTAAAAATTGGAAGGAGGGAAATAGGGCGATAGTTTTCCTTCAAATTTTTCTCATTTTTCTTATGAACAGGTACAACGTTAGCTCGTTTCCAGGTTTCAGGGAAAATGCCATGACGCAAACAGTTTTGGAAAATCAATATTAATGGTATTATCAATAAGTTGTCGCACATTTTTATCATTCGCACTGAAATTTCGTCCCAACCGTGCGCCTTGTTCGGGTTAAGATTTCGGATAATCCGTAATATCTTCTCTTCGGAGATGACAAATTCTTGAAGCTGAGATCCTATCACAGGTACGTCACTGGGAATTTCACTGCCAGTGTCCAATGTTGTACATTGAAGAATGGAATAATCATTGAATATTTGGGCCTTTGAAGAAAAAGCTAGCACAAAGATATCATTTTCCAAAAGAGGGGGTATTTCGGGTATCTTAGCCTTGTTGAAAATTTTATTGATCAGATACCAGTACTTTTTGGTGCCAGTTGAAGGATCTGATAATGTACAACCAACGTTAGTAAAATATTTATTTTTAGCATCTTCCACAAGTTTCGATCCTTGAGCTATCATATTTTGAATACCTTCAAGCATATCTTCTGGTTGACCTTTCTTGACAAATGATTTGAAAGCACGATTTTTCTTTCTTAAGAAACTTTTTATGTTGGGGGTAATCCAATGGACCTGGTGGGCCCTTATCTTTTTTAGTTTGTTTGGTATGAAATTCGAACAGATATTCAGAAGGACTTCGTTCAGAATCTTAACTTGCTCATCGGGATGTGGTACTTCTTCAAAAGTTTCTTGCCAACGGAACATTTCTACACTCTTCCGAATAGCGGGAATGTTTCCTCTATCATAAAACCATAGTTTGCGAGTGTAAGGGGGCGGAGCAAGATTTCTGACAGACAATTTACCGTGGATAATTTGATGATGGCATTGCTCATGACGGGGGGGGGGGGGTGAATACCAGATTCAATGAACAGGTTAGGTTCATCTGTAAAAATCAAGTCGATACAAGATTTTGATTCACCAATCATATGGGTCGGTCCAGAGATTAACTGATGTAGTCCGAGGTCTGTCGTCAATGGTTCGAATTGTCTTCCCTCCTCGTTTTCATTATCTTGTTCCCACCACTGAGGAGAGCGACAGTTGAAATCCCCAGTAATGATGACGGCATATGGCTCCTCGGCAGACATTTTAGACAGCATTAGCTCAAAGTTGTTCATGAAATTGTCAAATTCTTGCTGGTCCTGACTGGGACTTCTGTATACAACAACGAAAAAATATTTTTTCCTGTCGAGATTGAGTTCACAAACGATGCTTTCAGGTAGTGTTGCAATGTCTGGCCTTTCCTTCTTGGGAAGTGAATCTTTAACATACAGCCCAACTCCACCCCGTTTGGAATTCAAAGGGTGATTACAATTGATGAATTCATACCCTTTCAGAATAAGTCTTTCCTGATCTACAGAATCATCGAGATGGGTTTCAGCAATGCCTATGAGGTCGTAATTATATATGGAGTTGTACGCCTCTATAAGTGAAACACGAAGAAAATCATGGGCAGAAATACTGTTCAAATTCCAGCAACAAAACTTCAGTGTCTCTGGACCAGGGTTGAGTTCAACATCACCGCTAAGTAAGATAAACGTTGAGATTACCCATTGCGAATAAAGAAGGTTAAACGCTATGCAGACTGCATACGATTGGACATACACGAGGAAAAGATAGTTAGTTGTGCTACGTTTTGATCGGAAAAGGCTGTTCAATGCAAATGGTATTCGTTTAAGAAGCTCAAAGAGGACGTATGAAATTAGCCGTATGTACGAATAAGTGCGGGAAAATAAGGGCAAATAACAAGACTGGGCATAAATATAATGACCTATGAAAAAGTGGACTGCAGCTGTGAAAGGCAGGGTAACAATTGAAATGAGAATAAAGCAAGCAGCAAATTGATATAGCCTAAGAACTTGCAATAGCACTACGAAAAAGTTAAGTACACAACAAAAGCTCTCTGATCTGGTGGTGAAGACCCTGAAACAACCTATTGCTGCTCGCCATTGATTGATATCGACCGACATCACAAAGAAGGAATCCCCTCGCCGTTGTCTTGACGATTAACCAAAAACAGGTGACCCAACGTAGCATTTCCCTTTGAAAACTCCAATTCCCCTCAATAAACAAAGAATTAATTTACACACGTACGAGATACCAAAATACAGACATCTGAAGAATATGCTAAAGAAACACAAGGACCTAAACAATGATACCCAAGTCTGTGGAGAATATGTGATGGTCCAACTGGTTCCTTCCACGGATGATAAATGTGAGACCAAGATACTCCTGTTTCTTTCGAAAGTGCCTTTACCGATGTGTTTTTCTTGTATTTTATGTAAGCAATTGTCTCTACGGGAATATCTTTTCTACCAGCCATCTTTTATCTCATATGCTTCCATGTGTTTACTCTCTAACCGTTCATTAGTCGTTTGACGTCATATTGATAGATAATCACGTGACTGAATGATATCATGTGATAACAACAGAATACATTGCAACAGCTACCCCCCCTTCTCCTCGATCCTAGGTATGGAAAAATACGCCAAAAAAGGATGTCCTTCATGTTCTCTGATAAAGACAATCCCGGACAAAACTCAATAGGACAACCTAAAAATTATGGTCTTTTCCATATAAGTCTCAAAGAAACTCATTTTAAATCAAATTACCCCTACCCCGCAACTCAATGTTGTTCATTTGGTAGTGTCAGGTTGCTGGGCACTCTGTTTCTTTGCTTTTTGTTTGAACAACATTGAATTGGGGGGAGGGGGAGAGGAAAACTTTCAGTAATTAGAATTTCGCCAGTTTGTCCTATGAGTTTTGTCCGGGATTGTAGTTTTGCTAAATGGAGGTAATGTTTGATACAAAATTAGCCTTACGGAATGGGGGTGATGCCTTCGCTTCAGTTAATAATAATTGAAGCTAAGCCTTCATTTTTATGTTTGAAGAATGAAAACATTATGGAGGGGATTTTCTCCAACCGGAAGGAGATCCATATACCTACCCATATATATATACCTATAGAGGAAGGAATCAAGAATGTTGTAACAAAAGGCATTATTCCTGCAGACAATCGAAGCAATCAATAAAGCATTTGAGGTATTTTCTAATTATGTTTGAAGAATGAAAACATTATGGAGGGGCTTTTCTCCAACCGGAAGTAGGAGATCCATATACCTACCTACCTACCTACCTACCTACCTACCTACCTACCTACCTACCTACCTACCTACCTATAGTGGAAGGAATCAGGAATGTTGTAACAATAGGCATTATTCATTCCCACAATCCAGACAATCGATGAAGCATTTGAGGTATTTATAGACATTGTTAATTTACACAATCAAAACAATTCATAGATATTTGGGCCAACAATCAAATTTTGGTGAGCTGCCAAATTATGGCTGCTAATGAATCCATCAACTGATCTGCCAACTCATTAAACAGTAATTTTCCAATATCTGACCTCTGTGACCTGGCAAAGTTCCCTTACTGTTTGACCTGGCAAAGTTCCCTTACTGTTTGAAGTCTTCAAGATGGATGAGTGTTGTCAAGGGGCAAGCAACTCATTTTAAGCTATAAAGGAAGAAGTGCTGCACTGTTCAGGTAGCAGCTGGTTTCTGGCGAAAGTAAAAATTTGTCAGTATCATTAGTCAGACATCCCTTATTCCCACATCTACACGCATTTTTGGTAAGAAACTAGGGATTTGGAGTTTCACTGAAACATCTACACGTATCCGTATAAGATACTAAGGATTTGGAGCAGCACTGAAAGTTTCTTAAAATTATCGGATTTTGAGTACACAGAGTTTCTTAACACTTTCTTAAATCTTCCATAACAATCTTGATGTTGATTACCATGTTTGCCCTCGTGATAATTTCAAAACAATTAAGGCTAATTACTAGGTGTTCCTAACAAATCCTCGCTGTTGATAAAATCATCAACAAAGTTGCAAAGTCATTAAAATGCAATTTTCAAAGTTTAACTTGGCAAAGTTCCCTTACTGCTTGAAATCTTCATACGGATGACTGTTTTCAAGGAAACCAACCAACCCATATAATACTATCAAGAAACAGGTGTGGCACTATTAAAGTGGCAAATCTTGTCTGGCTAACGTAAAAAATTTGTCGGTATCATGTGCCATCCTTATTTTCGGTACGTCCGATGTAATATTTCTAATGCTAATCAAAAATCTGGTGTCCTTCAAGTGGACTAGTTAGGCTATTGCCATCCCGAAATATACTAAATCCTACATCAATCAGTTGAAATTGCAGATAAATATTTATTTCGTTATGAAGCAAGCTACATACATGATCTCATTCTTCAAGCATGGCTAATGGGAGCCCTTAATTCTATTTCTATTTCGGAGCAGTTACCCTACCACTTGGTATCACAAACAAGCTAATAAAGTTTTAGCGAACCATTATTTATTCATCAATTTAATTCCCGGGTATCTGAAATTCTTGTAGGATTTTGATGTTATCTTTATATCTTCTGGTTTATTTGTAGCTACACAGGTCTTTTTAGCTTTGGTTTTTGAGAGAAATCTTAGCAATCCAATAACTATTCAATATAGTCCTCACAGGCCTATATCTAATGCAAAGAGAATTAGGGTATTTTCCTTCGTAGTTTTCTCCTAGATCAACCATGTTTAGTTTTACTTTCAGTAAGGATGAAGCTTCGTCAAACCTTAGATACTCTTTTATTTCAAACTTACTACCTGGTTGGTCTTTGCCATGTTTAAATGAAAGAGCCGCTTCAAGGTTCTTCTTCCAACCTTATAAGTTTTTATGAGTGAGGCAAAGTATTCTCCGAAGTCAAAAATTAGCCAATCACCGCCACAATGTTTCTTTTAGCCATATTCAACTTAAACATATTAGCTCCTTAAATCACCTTCAACTCACTGTGAATTCATTTTTTTTCCTAAGTGGACTTCACATCAGCTCTCTCCCCAGATTTGGCACCGGACAAAAGCCCCCACCGTGGGACCAAAGATTGCTCAAAATCGCAGCTTTAGTGGGACGTAACTTAGAAATGCTGTCTGAATATTTATTGGACTGGGGGACTTTTCTTGAGGTCGGGTGACTGGCCGCCGCCCGCGGTCTCTGTGCTTGATTACTACTTAACCGGCGATGGAGATCTGTTTTGGGATCTCCATTGTCGGATTGGCGGGGTCGGGCGCGGGGACGGGGGCTTTTACGGTTGCTTGGTCGCTGGAGAAGTTTCCCAGTCGATTGGCTTTTGACGTATATTTCTTCTACTTTTGTAAATCTAAGTTTCACTTTTTAGCTTTGTATATTTAGTGTAAGTAGATTTTAGATGTTTTATTCAGTTCATTGTAAGTTTTTATGTGGAGGACCCCTTGAAAATCAGCCGCAAGGGTGAAGGGCCTCTCTGCTTGATAAATTGAATGAAAAATGAAATGAAATGAAAATGGAATGCAATTCTATTTTCAGTTTTCACGTCTGCCCATCATCTGCTATCATATTCCATAATGATAATTTTTGGCTGGATGTGCACTTTAATGATGTCCTTATTGGGGCTCATCTTATTCATTTTTTTCATTTTAACTTATTTATCCACGGTTACTCCGTCAATCGAAGACTGCTTTTCAGGGGGCCGTGCTTAGAATCTAAAAAATAATTTTTATCGTTTAAAAACCCTATCCTAATTACAATAGTGCATAAATTAAATAAGTATATAAACAAATAAAAAGAAACAGCAAAATAAATCATTTTTTACAGCGTCTTTAAATGCTTTGAAAGACGATGCCTGCTTGACTTTCAAATCTAAATGGTTCCAGGCTCTAGCACCACGATATGAGAAAGCTCGCTGACCATTGCACGTTTTTATTAGCGGGACTTGGAGATCAGTTGACGTGTTTCTCAAATTTTCCTACTGCATGCCGAGTTTTGGTAAAAATTTCTGACAGATAGTCTGGAGCAAGGTCATTTATTGATTTCTAAACCATGCAAGCTGTCTCGACTTTTATCATATCCGCTACCGTAGGCCAATTTAGACGTTTTATCAAGGCACTAGCAGAAGAATCATAACTACCGGGTGTCTCAAAAAAAAGTACCCCCTTTTGACTGGAAATAGGAGCGAAACGATAAGATATCATTACTCCCCGAGTGGACAGCTAAATTTATCAATCTTCAACTTAGATCCACATACCTTGCATTTAAAAATTGGCCACCAAACACTGGAGATACAAGCTTGCAAAGTCAAAATTTACAGTGCAGCCGAAACCAGAGGTTTTGTAAAAGGGCCTAACTATGATTTGCTTTCACAGGCATGTTGCACAGGAATTTCGACTTTGACCTTTACCTTTCTCCATTGAAAAGAATTATACCTTGAAATGCTTCAATCGTTCTCCAAATAGTTATTCCTTCGAGGAATCAATCCGTGCATTGCATTCCACTCCAAGTGTCAAAGAAGAAGAAAAGGAACACACGCATGCTCATTTGGGAGATGTTGCACGACTTCATCATTCTTACCACATTTTTGTTATATTTGTTTAATCAGGACGATTTCCACGAGTCTTTCTTATTCTTTTCAAAAGCGAAAAACTGAAAGTTAAAGTTTACAGGTGGTTTGGAAAAGATCCATAATACAAATCATGGCTAGGCCCTTTTACAAAACCTCTGGTTTTGGGTGCACTGTAAATTTTGTCGTTGCAACCTTGTATCTCTGGTGTTTCGTGGACGATTCTTAAATACAAGGTATGTGAATCTAAGTTGAAGATTGATAAATTTAGCTAACTGCTCGGAGAGTAATGGTATCTTATCGCTTCGTTCCTATTTCCAGTCAAAAGGGGGTACTTTTTTTTGAGACACCCGGTACTGTTGGTCACAATTCTAGCGGCACGGTCTTGAAGTTTTTGCTGCACCTGCAACCTAGTCCCCCCAGACCGAACAGCAGTAGCGGAGGTGCGGTTCAACGATACCACGATACATTTTACAGAGAGTGTCCTGTAGCAGTAACTTCTTGGCATATTTAAGGAATCCAATTGCACGAGAGACCTTATATCGTACAAAATGGATATGTTCATCCCAAGCCAGATGTCTATCAATCTGCGCCCCTAAATATTTGACGTTACCTACGATTTCGATATCGGAGCCCCCAATAGTAAAAGAGGGAGGTTCCACTAGCTTTGTCGAAATCCTCTTAAGGTTTGGTCGAGATCCAATAACCATCGCCTGTGTCTTGAGGACATTGAGTAACAGTTTATTGCCTTGGAGCCATTTCCATAAAGAATCAAGCTCTTTGTTCAGCGTCATATTCAGATCGTTGACACTTTTTGCAGTAAAGGAGATGCTGGTATCATCAGCATACATTGTCACTTGCAGCTCTCCAGACAAAACGGAAGATCATTTATATAGACTATAAAAAGAAGGAGTCCAAGACAAGATCCCTGAGGTACGCAACAGTGTATTTCTTCTATTCGTGAAGAAACACCATTGACCTTGCATAACTGCGGTCTGTCCTGGAGATATGACGTAAACCAGGCAAACTCGTTATCAGAAACTCCATATCTCTGTATTTTTTCAGCAGGATATCATGATCAACAGCATCAAACCCTTTTTTAGGTCTATAAACACCAATGCAGTATATTTCCCCGTATTCATATTGCAGACCAAGAAGGTATTGCAGATCTAGAAGGGTATATTGGACCTTTGCAAATTTAATTAATTGTAATTCTGTAACCTTTGTGAAGGTGTGTGCCCTTGAGTATCACACACCCTCCTCTTGCGATTTGCAATGCATATTGATTTTGCCAAATCTCCAACTGTTTCAAATATCTTACCAAAATTTTTATCCAAGTTTTTTGGAGAATTTGCCATCGTGTGCATAAAATACTGTTTTGCCTTTACTTGTTTCCATGGAGTGTATTTTGTGCCAAAATTTCCTATTTATTTTATTTTGACAAACGATATCATTTTTTATGTCGCAATATTTCTTTGCAGAGATTGTTGGGGATACGAACAGGCTAAGTTGTGAGTCTCAAGGAATCCCCCAAAAAGGGCTCCAGATCGCATGCGCACTATCGATTTGCTTCAATGACGTAATATGCTAATTAGCTTATCCGTTGAGAACAAGAGCAGGAAACAATAGTATCGATGCGCATGACAATGTGAGCCCCAGCGTTGATTCACCATCAATAAAGCTGAAACACAATGTTGTAGGACAATAGGGTCAGTACTTCGTCTCCCCAACAAGAGATATCATAACATATAGTGCATTACATTAACGCATTTCTATTGTATTCAGTGTTATTAACTGCAGTTTATTTGTATTTTATTCTGCGATTTCATGCTGTTTAGTGCAGTTCCTTTATGATTTCATGCAGAACAGCATTTTTATTTCCATTCGCATAATGCATTTCAGCATTGCATAATGCATTTCGGCATGAAATAATGCATTTCGGCCAATCGGAAAGTGGCGGGAAAACACCACACGTGTCACATGACAACTTCACAACATGGCGTCAAATGGTGAGCAAGATTCGAGGAGCTCGAGATTAGCGAGAATTTCTATGAAGCTATCAGCGAGATGGTATGGCATGATACGGCATTTCGGTCAACAAGATCTAGATGTGGTTTAGTCAGTTGTGAATATGGCCACTCTTGCTGCGAGAGGTAATCCTCGACCGAAGCGCGTAAGGCACACGCAAGAAGAGGCCTTTGCCCAGTTTTGCGAGGCAGCCAAAGGCCTGCTGGAGCAGATTCTGAAAGCTGACCTAAATGATGCAGATATGATAGATTTTTTCATTATAAAACTTGATGATTTATATGAAAGTTTACAAGTTATCCGTGCACATCCTGTTTTTCAAAGTACACAGGATTTTGACAGGTTAATCGAAATAACATCACAAATTAAGAGGCTGTTGGAAACTACAACAAGTCAAGGGGATCGCCACCCACTTACGTCAACGTGCCAAAATTTGGGTCGTGGTAGACCACGAATCGAAATAAGTGAGGAGCAGCTAATTTTTCTCCGTGAATTCAATCTCTCTTGGACCGAAATTGAAAGAATTATGGGTATCTCACACAGGACATTGATCAGGCGTAGACACGAACTGGGCCTTGTTGATAATGAAAGGTATCTCAACGATGATGAATTGGCCAGTGTCATGCAAGACATAATGAACGAAAACCCGAATATTGGCCAAAGGAGAATGCTTGGTGCCATCAGGGCACGTGGGTACAGGGTGCAACAGAGAAGAATAAAGAGATGATGCGAATACTAGACCCCCAGGGTACAGCCCTCAGATGGTATGGCTTTGCGTATCGTAGAACATACAGAGTCTCGTCACCAAATGCTCTCTGGCACATAGACAGTTGCCACAAGCTGATAAGGTGGCGATTTGTGGTCCATGCCTGTGTTGATGGTTACTCTCGCTTGATGACTTATGCCCACTGTGCAGAAACAGTCTTGAGTCTTGTTGAAAATGCTACATTGACCTTTGGAATTCCATCCCGCGTGAGAAGCAATCATTGGTTAGAGAATATTCATGTGGCAAGGTTTATGCTAGAGGCAACAGGTGTTGGCCGTGGCAGCATGACTACAGACAGCTCTGTGCACAACCAACGTATTGAAAGGTTACATCGTGATGTCTATGAGGGTGTCTTATCATTTTATGTTTCGATTTTTGATATGCTGGAAAAAACAACCATCATCTTGACCCACTTAATGAGAAACATCTCTTTGCCCTTCACTTTATTTATCTTTACAAAATCAATTACTCACTGCAGCAATTTGTTGAAGGTTGGAACCACCATCCACTAAGCTCTGTGAACAACAGAAGTCCATATAATTTGTGGATTGGCGGAGCAATTGATTTAAGAGACTGTGCTTACACAGGTGTGCAAGGAATACTGCATGGGGATGAAACAGTGCAGGGGCCTGAGGAAGTTGGATATCCAGTATTAATTGATGATGAATATCAAGTTCTTGTCCCACAGTGGACGGTATCAATCAGTGCACAACAAATGCAGCAGTTAAAGGAAATCGCAATTGCTGTCAAGGAGAACGCAAACGACCAGTTTGGGACTGATGAATATCTGCAAGTTATGATTTAGATCAAGTTTCTCATCATGAACAGGGCTGTTGGAACGAAATTCATGTTACGGTGCTAGAACCAGGCGCTAGCAAAACGAGTAAAACTGCGGTTCGGGGCTGGGAAAATTTTTGTAACCGCACCCTTTAGATCCTTGGAAAATGCCCCTGTTGTTGTTAAGAACTTGCCATTGCAAAAAGTAGTGATCACGAATAATGGCAGGTTTTTCTTGAAAATTTTGAAAGTAAGGCTTCTAAATCACCTTGAAATCAATTGGTATCCAGTTGGTATGAAACATAAACGGGATAGATTGATAACCCTGACAACTTCCTTGATGTTTTTGAATCTTCTTTTCCATAAGCTTCATTTTCAGAGTCCTTTTCAACAAAATTGGTACAAACTTCAACAAATTATTCGGGGGATGGGCTAAAGCCCCCCACGTCCAATGGGCCTGTGACCGGATTTATTATGACTCCTACTAGGTGCATTTGGCCTCTATTTGTTCATTATTAGCATTATTTATAATCAATTCCTCAAAATTAGTGAGCGAGCCTAAAAAGCATTAGGCAGTCCAGACACTGTTTTCAGTGTTTTGTAGCTCATATCATGATTGAAAGGCACACTGTTTGAAAATTAATCAATGGAAATTCATGTCATCCAGCAGTTATTGTCGTCTGTGAGTGGAGGCTGTTTTTGGCAGAACCAGAAAAGGTGTTAGAAGGGGCAGTTGCTGGAAAAGGTAAACGAACATAGTGCTAGGCGAGCCAATATCATCATTTTGAATAAATCGATTCCTTGATTATCTTTGTTAAAACAAAGGAAGCTGTGATTTCCCAATGGCGCTTGGATGTATTGCCTAAGCAACTTGATAAATCATAATCCCAAATCTGCCTCTATCTTAGCCATCACTGCAGCTATCAAACCTTTGAGGGTGGGAGTGAATTCTCTGATACGTTTACCAATGAAGAATCTTTTTATTTTGTTAAGCTCTATCTCTGCCTATTAAAATATACAAATTTACGAGAAATATGCCAGAACAGAGCAACTGCCCCCTTAACAATAACCATAAAAATTTGCCAGCTGTACCAGGTATACCATGTTTCGCTCCAAAGAATTTCCACAATAGAATTTTCTTTTTGGTCATTTCATATATAGAAGACTGAAACATCAACAGAACTGGTAAATCTAACTCCTAATTCACATCTAAACATTGCAATTCAATGAAAAAGTCAAAGCGTTACGTCGAAATCAGCAAGTGTTAAGTTGAATTCTGGAGGGCCTGGGTTTCCTATTCATACCAAGTCAGCTTTGGATTTGGCAATATTGTCAAACCTGCATTAGTCAAAGTAAGTCATTGGATGCCATGAACTGGGCAGCTATCAGTGACTAGTTACCTGCACAAATAAATTCCTTGCCATATTTAGAACTTCGTGGTAAGGCACTGTATATAGGGGTCTCAACCAATTGTTGTCTCTCACTTTGCAATGTTCATGGACACAGGATATCTCTCGCTTTTCACGCTATTTATTGCTCACACTGTTTGTATTTTGCCTGTTAAGCGTGCATAAATATTTTTTGTTTTTCGTAAATTGTATTTGTGGAATGTATGCAGTGGAGTTTAAAAGAGGATGAAGAACCTGGTTGAACAATCCCTAAAAAATCACAAGATGTCAATTCTTGAAAATTCTAGTTATGTCAGTGTTTGCAAGGAATGTAGGGTCTACATGGGTAAAATGGGGGTAAAATGAGTAGTGTTAATTGTTGGCGGACAGGAACTGATCAACATTCACGTGTCAAGTTGGGGGAATTTTAGCAGTTTTAGGAAGAGGGAAGCTCTTAAGCAATATTCATCCAACTCTTTCAGCCTACCCATTGTACCCCATACTAACCCATTCTACAAACTTACCCTACTGTACAAAGACAAAATATTTAAAAGAATTCACAACAATACTCGGACATTCTGCTAAATCAGTCCTGACAAACAGTTTTCCACAGTAATAAAACAGAAAACTTTAAATCTTTAAAACAAACAAGCTAATGTGCTATAATGCCTTGATCAAGTGCCCCCATGAATAGTTGCCTTTCATGAAGGACTAGTTGAAAGGAAACGACAAATAAAATGGAATGAGACACATTTTCTCCTATGTCAGACTTTAACATTTGACCTGAAAATTCAATCACATTGTCTGGCTAATGCCTTAAACAAAATATGCCTTCCTTTTCAAATGAGCTTTCAAAAGCAGCATCTCCAAATTCTCTTTGTTCATTTGTGATGTTCTTGAATGAAACAAGTACCTGTTGGATCTCACAAAGGCACTAACCTAGAGAACTATGCTTAAATATAACATTTGCTTACTTAATCAAGGCATGTGTTGGATTAAGTAGCTATAAAATTGTAAACATTTACAGGTTACCAAATCCTTCACATTCAGCTTCCAATGCACCATGAAGCACTTTTGCGAAACTGACATATGTTTCATGACATACAGGTAAAAACAATTGCCTGAAACACACAGCTGCCTCCGGAAGTGACTTTTCTGTGGCACTCTCTGCATGAAAACTGACACTAATCTTTGGATTCAAACCAATAACAGGAACAGACTTTAGTGATGTTTCAAATTGTAACAGCTTTACCAGTGTTGATGTATCAGCACTGTCAATAAAATCGAGAAACCATTTGTATGCATGTTCCTGTTTTTCTGTCAGTTGGTCATCTTTGAGCTCCATATAGTTCTTTATTATTGTCGGGCTTATATGAAGCTTAGTGGCAAACAATGGCTGCATTACATCTTGGTGGATTTTAATGTGCTTCAGCATACCAGCACAGTCAAGACCCTCAATGATTGCATTTAATTGTGGGACCCGTTTTCTTAAGGCTTCATCAACAATTACCTCAAATATAAGCATCCCTCTGTTCTTGGAATTGATTTCTTTGGTGATATCCCAGAATGAACCATTCACAATTTGTTGATACACATCACCAGTTGTTGATCCATCTTCTAGCAATTTTTCAGCTTTTTCATCTGTATCTGCTGATTGCATGTCTGTGATAAAGCTGTGTATGAGTGCCGTTGCTGCATTTAGAGGAATATCATCCTTGGACAGAAGCTCTGAGGCACTTTCAAAGCTACCAGTGGCAATATACCTGTAGCACCAAGGTAGTAACATTCCTAAGCCTGGCCCCCCTTTAATCATTGATTGGCCAATTAGGGCCCCAAATAGTTTGAAAGTTAACAACCTCCCAGCTGATTTGCGGGGGATTTTTGATAGAAGTGCATTGGTCCTCATCATTCAATGTTTGTCTGGAAACAGATGAACATGGACCATCAATTGATGGATCATCAAGTCCTCATTTACTCAGTTCAGTTTAATTTTGATTTTTAAAACTGTTGACCTGTTGAAGGTCAGTTTCCAGTGATCATTAAGTTGGTCAAAGCTGAAAGTGCCCATGCACCTTGTCATTTATGTAATATGTACATAATTTTCTAATGTCTCCACTGCCTGCCTTGGTTTAGAGCTTGAAGAACCAGTCTAAGACTTTAGATTACAAAAGGTACAATCCTTGTGACAGAAAGACTTAACCTCTTGCATTGCATTACCAGTCAAGTTTATTTTGAAATATGCTAAAATGAAGCAAAATTTTATGTTTTAGGAACTTATCTTTCACAAAAAAGCCTCCAGCACCTCAAAGTATCATTAAAGTGAATGACCTGTATCATAGGGCGCTTGCTGGGCTGAAGGAAGCAGCTTTTCCTTAAGCTGAACAGCTTTTCCTAAAAATAAAAAGGGCACTTCTTAGCTTATTCCAAAATCTGAAAGGCTTTGTGCCCCGAATCCGCCCAGTTCCTTTGATGAGCACTTGTCTAGAGACACCTGATCTGATCTCTCCATCCTTCCCTTTGGCTTTGCTTTCCTATGTCGAAAGCTGGATTATCATATATAACAAGCTACTCGTAAACCTATGAGATCTCATCTTTTAACTCAAGTTATTCACTTTGCGGGGTGAGTGGCCGAGTGGCTTATACAGTCTTCGTCAGGTGACTGAAGTTAAGCTAGGTCGAGTGAGGTCAAACTCCGGATGGGTGACCTCGGAGGCCTGTCCTCACAACTCACCCCGCCGTCCTTCGGAAGGGACGTTAAACTAGGGGTCCCATGCCTGGATGCGGCATGCACAGTGGGCCTAAATTAGCTTTCAGTAGCTAGAAATCCTGACAAGCCCACTAAAAATAAATTGGAGACAAAAAAACAAACAAAACCAAACTTTAAGAGTGTTGTCCAAACTAAAAAAAATAGTCAAGGGTCATATTATCAGTGAATATAAGGCTTAAGGGGCTAACATAATGTTTATTACCATATGTCTGATAAACATGGAATAAAGTAGAATATCTCCTTTGTCTGTCACAGTGCATTCTTTGTTTATGAATTATGTGGGAAAAAATTTGATAAAGAAAGCATGACTTACCGCAATGACGAGGCAAATGCACCTGACGTGGTGGACGTGGTGGCAGTGGCATCTTGAGCCATCCTTGAGCGACTAGAGTGAGCACCGAGGGCTGCAGAATGCTGCCTCTGCCCACGTATTGTTGGAAATAAATTCCTTAATGATTTATTTATGGATGGCCTTTGGCGATCCATGCTCAACATGGCGGACATGGGCCGCCTACCAGACGAGGTCACCCTAGTAACCGAATTTGTTGCGGTGGGATTATTGCTTGAATCTGTTTCTGCATGATTTTGATTTGCTCCAATACCAAGAGAAGACAGCAGACGCCGTCCTTCGATCGCCAGTTCACTAATAGCGGATATAGGGTCGCCTTAATTTTGACAAACAGGAAGTCGAGTTTTAAGGACACTGTTACCATAGAAACGGGACTGTCAGATTTCCATGTCATGATTCTCACCGTTTTAAAAGGTAGGTATGTCAAAAGCGGACCTAAGATAATTACCTATCGGGACTACAGCAAATTTGGCGCCGTGGACTTCAATTCTCATCTTGCATATGTGCTCGCATGTGGGCTGTGTGGGGGTGGGGACTATGGTGTTTTGAAGCTGTCGTTATGAATGTCCTGAATGAACATGCACCCGTTAAAAAGAAATATATTCGTGCAAACGATGGGCCTTTTATGACGAAAGCTTTGCGCAAAGAGCACATGCACAGAACCAAGCTTCGTTATAAGTATAACGACGATAAAACTGAGGAAAACCTCAAAGCATTTAAAAAGCAGAGGAACAAATGCGTGAAATTGCTACGTAAGGCCAAATTTGATTACTATAAGAACATCGACCTCGGTAACCTTACCGATAATCATAAATTTTGGAAAACTGTAAAGCCACTATTCTCAGACAAGGTGCAAGTAAATTCAGCTATCACCTTGATTGAAGACGGAAAAATGGTAAGTGAGGACTTTGAAATTGCAGAGATCTTCAACCATTTTTTCGCAAACATCACAGAAAGTTTAGGGATTTCTGCTAATGAATCATTAATGCTGCCAGCTGATGAGATACAAGATCCAATCGATAAAGCTGTAAGGAAATTTGATTCACATCCAAGTATTTGCAAAATCAAAGAGAACACTACGTTTTCCGAAAGATTTGAATTTAGAGAGGTTGCTGTTAAAGATGTTGCTGTTCAAATCAGAAAATTTAATACAAATAAGGCTTCTCCGGTTAATAGCATACCTGCAAGAATTCTGAAGGAAAATTCTGACGTATTTTTGGTTGCCATTCAAAATATTTTCAACTCTGGTTTATCCGAGGGTACTTTTCCCAAAGAATTGAAAGCTGGAGATATAAGTTCGCTCTTTAAAGAAGAGGATGCCTTTACGAAAAAGAACTACCGACCCATCACAGTCTTGCCATCGGTATCAAAAATCTACGAAAGATTGATGCAAGATCAAATGCTACCTGTCGTCCAAAGTTTCCTGTCCTCACTCCTTTGTGGGTTTCGAGAAGGCTATGGTACACAGCATGCACTTCTACGTCTAGTGGAAGCCTGCAAGAAGACAATCGACAACGGGGCGTCGCAGGGGCTGTCTTGACGGACCTTTCGAAGGCCTTCGATTGTATAAATCATGAATTACTAATTGCAAAATTGAATGCATATGGTTTCGGTAGATCTGCTTTGCTGCTTATCCATAGCTATCTCACGGACAGGAAGCAGAGGGTAAAGGTTAATGGTTCATTCAGCACATGGACAGAAACCGTTTGAGGAGTACCGCAGGGTTCAGTCTTGGGACCCCTTTTGTTTAACATATACCTGAACGACCTTTTTATGTTCCTGGAGGAGACCGACATCTGTAATTATGCTGACGACACAACTATTTATGTGTGTGGTCCTAACATCGAAAATGTCATCATGCATTTAGAGAAAGATGCTCTTAGAATAACTGAATGGTTCCCGAACAATTTCATGAAACTAAATGAAGACAAATGCCACTTAATGAGTTTCGGTGCAAAAGGAAATAATGAAATATCAATTAGAATAGGCGAGGCCTGCGTGAAAGAAAGTACAGAGGAGAATCTTCTCGGCATAACTTTCGATCAATCACTTTCTTTCAAACAGCATGTGAAGGCTCTTTGTAAAAAGGCTTGTCAAAAACTCCATGCACTCGCCCGAATATCACGTTACATGGACACTGAAAAACTACAGCAGTTGATGAGGGCGTTCATCTTATCACATTTCAGTTACTGTCCACTCAGGGGCGGCTGGGAGCAAGAACGAGTTGCTATTAATTGCAAGCCAAGCAAGCTAAGGACAGGGCTCCGGGGGCGTGGCATTAGAAATATTTTTTGGGCCAGGCCCCTAGGTCTCCAAGAGAAACGTCCTTTTTCTGGGAAAAGGTTCTTGAAGCGCGTTTGCTTTTGTGCGAATTGAACTAAGGTTAGCCCTAGACAATAGATATTTACTGCAGTGGTTCAGTGAAAATCCAAGGGGTAAGGTGGGACGATGAAATAATGAATATTCTAGTGGTACAGTTTCAAAGCTCCTCTTCCGCTGGTTGATTGAATGTGCTGATCACAGAAATAGGACGGTACGGCTTGAGGTGATATCCTGAGGGGCTGCGAGCTAAAGCCCAGCAGTAGATTGAATCAATGACTTGCGGCTTTCAGCCTACAATAGGAGAGCCGCCGTCCTATTAGAATCGCGATTCTAATAGCAAATAGCATGAACAGCCAAAGCGAAGTGACCAAGATCAGATGCCAACCAAGATCGACTTTCGACTTTTGCTAAAGATGACGTGGTTCTATTGCGAATTTCGGAGAAGGGGCATCAGCTCTTGAGGAATCAAACTGCATCTGTCGATACCAGTGTCAAAGGAACGAGCCAGTCTACTGCTGACGAATCTGACCTTGACACCGACTATTTGGATTTCAAAAAATACATCCACGCGGAGGTTCTCTCACTGAAGGCTCTGATGTCCAACAGAACAATCTCTGCACCCGAAAAGAATGCGCAAAACCTGAGAATCGATTACGAAACTAATTTCATAAAAAGCCTTCAGGACAGGATTTTATCCCTTGAACGGCAATTGGACCAAAAGCAAGAAATCATTAAAAAGTTATTGGAAGGAAAAGAGTTTAATAGGCCTAGCCCTACTGATGCAAAGATTCCCACGGGACCAGCAAGGAATACAGAAGCTCAAAGTAGATCAGACAAAGAAAAGAAGGGTCCCATGATAAATAACACACAGCAAAGTAACAAGAATTCTGCAACTGCGACAGCTAATAACAATGGTGCTGAAGACATTAGTATTGTTCCCGAAGATTCTACACAACAAAAGAAAAAAAAGAAAAAGAACAAAAACAAGGGAAAGTCTGACAAGAACATCGCCCCAGAATCGGAAAACAACACCAAAACAACGATGGAACAAACAGGAAAATGTGAAGAAAACAAACAAATGAAAATCCTCATTGTTGGGGACTCACAACTTAGAGAGATAAACATTGAACAAATGTCCAACGATCACCATGTTGTTGAGAAGAAATTCCAACCCGGAATGAAAATAAAGGAAGCTGTACGGAAAACTGGCAAAACTGACAGTAATGTGATAATAGTGCATGCAGCAACAAATAATGTCTCCAAGCAGACCACACAAGATTTAAGCAAAGATGTGTTGGACACCCTAAATGAAATCCAACAAAATAATCCTCAATCGAAAATTGCCTACTCTTCTGTCTTTCGAAGAAAGGACTCGCATGAACTGAATGCCAAGGTTACACAGTTGAATACTCTATTAGCGGAAGAACTACCCTTGCATGGATTTGATATCATCGATAACAGTAATATATTATTCAGTAACTTGAAGCAAGATGGACTGCATTTAAATTCAGGGGGAGTACGAAAATTTGCAGGTAACTTAATTAAGTTCAGTAAATATTGTTAACGGGGTCTTAGCTCTAATAGTCATACTCACAAAAGCAAGGTGCTTGGTTCTAGGAAGAGAAATGGTCTTAAAATAGCTTTCCTAAATATAGTATCCCTTAGGAAATATAAGGATGAACTGGGCGTCATTTTACACGACAATGACATTGACATTATAGGCCTAAGCGAGACGCGTTTAGATAAAAATGTCCAAGACTGCGAGCTTGCAATTGAGGGCTACAAAATTGTTCGCAATGATCGGAATGCAAATGGGGGAGGAGTTGCAATTTATGTCAAAGATTCCCTACCCGAACCCATAATTGAGATGAAAAGTGACAAGCTAGAACTTCTCTCATTAAGGATTAAGCCAAAAAATGCAAAATCTTTTATTTTCGTCTGTTGGTATCGACCACCAACGTCTGTGGTGGATGATGCTGCTTTCGAAAATCTGAGAGAAATTCTAGCGAAACTGGATAAGGAAGAAAAGGAAATAATTTTAGTTGGGGACACAAACTGTGATATAATGGATCACAAAAACGCTAACACCAAAAAACTTAAGCATGTCTATTCTGAATATCAATTGGAACAGTTAATAAAGAGCTATACAAGAGTTGCCGTAACAACAACTGAGCAAGGTGATAAGAGAGTAAGTAAATCACTCATAGACCATTTCTCTACCTCGAACTCAAAATTCATTCTAAAGGCAGATGTCTTAGAAACGGGGATGGTTGACCATTATATGGTGTATGGGGTTAGGAAAGTTAATGCCTGGCGATTGAAAAAAGAACATGCAAAGCCAAAGTTAGTTGAATCAAGAAATATGAAACAATATGATAAGGCCCTCTTTCTGAACGACCTACAACAAATAGACTGGAAAACCATCCTTGACCCTCTCTCCAGTGATCCATCTGGTATGGCGAACACATTTCAGGAAATTTTTGAGTCAATCTTGAACGTTCACGCTCCAATAAAAAGGAGAAGAGTTCGGTCCGAGTTTGCACCCTGGCTTACCCCGATTATTAGGAAATCAATGGCAACCCGGGATAGGCTGAAGAAAATGGCAACTCAGAATCCTGAAATGTGGTCTCTCTATACCAAGCAACGTAATAGAGTAACAAAAGAAATCAGAAATTCTATTCAGGATCACTATAAAAATTTAATCAATGAAAGTAATGGGGACCCGAAAAAAATGTGGAAGACAATAAATCGGGTCTTGGATAAAGATGCTAAATCCACAAACCTCTCCGCCATTGAAAGTGAAGGCAAAACTTTGACAAAAGAACATGATATGCTTGAGGCTCTTAACCGTCACTTTGTTTCAGTTGGACTTAATCTTGCAAAACAGATTAGTTCCAAATCTGATGATGACTGCCTGAAGCATATCATCCCAGAAAACAGAGAAATGCTTTTTCAAACGGTAGATGAGGAATATGTCTTGAATGCAATAAATCGGCTAGAGAAAGGAAAAGCATCCGGTCCCGATAAAGTAACGATAACGTTGGTAAAAGACGCGGCCAGTTCCATCGCTTATCCTCTCATGCTGATTTATAACGCATCACTTATGAATGGCATCTTTCCAGATATTTGGAAACTAGCGAGGGTCACCCCTATTTACAAATCGGGCCCTAAAAGTGATACAAACAATTACCGGCCCATATCTGTAATTTCTGTGTTCTCGAGGATGTTAGAGCGGCTTACCCACGACCAGCTGTTTGAATTTCTCAAAACAAACAAACGACTAACGAGTAACCAAGCAGCTTTTCGCAAGCATTACTCCACAATAACCTCGCTGATTGGCAGCACTGACTATTGGTATGAGAGCATAGATCACAGCAAAGTCAACCTTACTGTATTTCTTGACCTAAAGAAAGCTTTCGACACAGTCGACCATAGCGTATTAATGAAAAAATTGCGCGCATATGGGATGAGAGGCAAGTCTGGGGATTGGTTTGAATCCTACCTAACAAACAGAAAACAATTTTGCTCCCTAAATGGTTTGCATTCAAAAGCTAAAAAGGTTACCTGTGGCATACCACAAGGGTCATGCCTAGGCCCTCTTCTTTTCATCATTTATCTGAATGACCTTGAAGAGTGCTTGCAATTCTCACGAGCTAGCATCTATGCTGATGACACTAGTTTGACAATTGCTTCTAGTAATTCAATAAAATTGGTCGACGATGCACACCGGGAGCTTCTCAATATCTCAGAGTGGATGAGAGTGAATAAACTAAGTCCTAATCCCAAAAAAACTGAATTCATGGTAATAGGACACCCACTCAAGACTAGGAATCTTGACCTTCCAGAGGTTCTAACGCTGGATGGTTCTGATATAAAAAAGGTTGGTCAAGCGAAATCCCTTGGCATCATTATTGACGAAAGCCTTACCTGGGATGAGCAATACAGGCGTGTAAAGGGCAAAATGAGTGCTGGTCTTTCAGCTCTAAAACGACTGAAAAATATTTTACCACAATCTCAGCTTTGCAGTGTGTATTATGCTCTTGTCGAGAGTCATCTGCGTTATGGCGACGTTATTTGGGGTAGCTTGTGTAAAACAAAATTAGCTGCTCTTCAACGTCTTCAATCCCGAGCATGGTCAATAATAGAGAACGCAAAAATTAAAGATCTTTGGTCTAGTTCCTGGCTAAATGTAGAAAATATTATCCGTTATGACAGGAACGTGATGACCTACAAGATCGTAAACAGATTATGTCCTGAAAACCTTTTTGATAAATACTTGCCCAGATCATGTTTTTCTTCATACAATACGAGAAATTCTCAGGATCTTCAAATCCCTAGATGCAGGACAGAGTTTTTCAAAAAGAGTTTTCACTATGCATCGCTGAAAGTCTGGAATGATACACCTTCCACGATTCGTGAGCTACCGACTTTAAATCGTTTTAAACAAAGACTAAAAACGCATTTAAAGGGCTAGACTCATTTTTTTTAAAACACGACCCCCTGGAACAACAGCAGATTAGGAATGTAGGATTTTAGGCTTTTTAGGAATTTGATTTCTAGATTTAAATTTGTGAGTAGGTTTTTTATATTAATTGCTGAAGGGTTTTTTTTCGTGTATAAATAATTGTAAATGAAATGAAAAATGAAATGAATGCTTGCCATCTGGAAAGGGGTTTTTATCGCATTATTTTTTCGAACTACCAGCCGCAACAAACCAAGCTAGAAAAAGTAGCTACTGTCCTCTCCACCATAATAACTTCATGCGAAGATTTTGTGTATTGATTTTCAGTTGTAAAACTTGTAAACATAGTTTCAACTCTTTCATGCCTTCTGTCTTGATACTTTTCTCTTGTTCAAAGAAAGGAAAATCCTTAGCAACCTTTCCAAAGAGAAGACCTGTCGAGTCTAGCGACAAGACAGCACATTTGAACAAACTAAATTCACAGTTTTTTTACGATTTTCTGAGAACTTCGCAAGGCTTGCAACTGGATCTGCCTCTTGCTATTAGATTTGGAAAACTAATAGCACGGCTGGGTTGAGTCATTGTTGAAAGATTTGACTGACAGGTGAAAACAAGGGATTACTTCATTGCGGCATGTTTGATAGGAACTTGCTGCTATTAGGATCAGAAAACTAATAGCGTGGCCAATTTCTTTCAGTGAAAGAACAGCGTACGTCATTGGTATTGTTAACAGGAATTTTGTCTCAAAGAAGACCAACAATAGCCAATTGAAAGCGTTGAGAGCATTTGTTTGTAACTGATTGTAAATGTCCTACAACACAGCCAAGTGAATATGGACAAATACATTGTGCAATCTTTGGAAAAAAATTGCTATTAGACTAATAGCATTAATAGCAGGGCCAGCCGCCCCTGTGTCCACTTGTTTGGATGCTTTGTGATAGAACTTTGGATCATAGAATAAATCGAGTTCAAGAAAGGGCATTACGTATAACATTTAAAGATTACGGAAGTAATTTTGGTCTTCTCTTGGGGCAGACCAAATCGGTGCCAATCCATGTAAGAAACCTACAGTTGTTAATGACAGAAATGTATAAAACCAAATCTGATCTAAATCCACCTTTCATGAAGGATATTTACATGGAACGAAATATTAGCTACAATCTAAGGCATGGCAATGACGCTCAACTTCCAAAGGTACGGAGAATGTCCTTTGGAATTGAGACTACAGTCTACCTTGGAAATAAACTATGGCAGCTTATACCTCAAGAAATAAAAGAGTCAAGCATCCTTCCTATTTTCAAAAAACGGATTAAGTGCTGGAATGGTGATCAATGCAATTGTAGGCTCTGCAAAACATATATTCCAAAAGTTGGGTTCCTAACAGGATAGACGTTTGACAGGCCTTCTCGTGGGGGTCGGGGGCGGCTCGCGGCTGTTCTGGGGGTGGCGGGATCGCGGTGCGGGTTCCTCCTCGTGATGCAGATGCCGGGTGGCGGTTGTGGTGGGGGTTGTCCTCGGTGTTTCGTGCTTGGCGTCCACTGGTGGGCTTATGGGGGACGGGGGGCTTGCACCATGGAGACATTTATGCTGTGGGCCGTTTTGGTCCTCCTTGTGCCCGCTGGTTGGTGCTGGGTGCGGTGGTTTCATCGGTGGCTTCTCTCGCTGCGGCCGCCTTGGTCGGTGTTTGCGTCTCCCGGGGCTGGTCGCCGTCCTGGGCCTCTATGGGGGGCCTTTTCTGCTTTTATCTTGTAAAATATATATATAGTACTTTTATGTAATCGAAAATTTATTATGGACATTGTAAAAAGTTTTTTATTTCTTTTGTAAGTAGGCCTTAATTAGCTTTAATTTTGCTATTTCTAATCTAAGCCTACTGTAAATAAATAAATAAATGATGATGATCAAGGGTCCTCTAACCTTGCATCACGTTCTTTCGAAGACGCCATGTTGTGAACCAGTCGTGCTGTTTTTTGTTTTCAATTTGTTTTGAGTGGGCTTGTCAGGATTTCTAGCCACTGAAAGCTAACTTAGGCCCACTGTGCATGCCGCATCCAGGCATGGGACCCCTAGTTTAACGTCCCTTCCGAAGGACGACGAGGTGAGTTGCGAGGTCAGGCCTCAGAGGTCACCCATCCGAAATCTGACCTCACTCGACCAAGCTTAACTTCAGTCACCTGACGAAGACTGTATAAGCCACTCGGCCACTCACCCCGTGCCTGGGGTCCTGGTGCCTGTGGTCCTGCCTATGTGACACATGTAGTGTCTTGCCGCCATTTTCTGATTGGCCGAAATGCATTATGTCATGCCGAAATGCATCATGCGAATAGAATTAAAAATGCTGTTCTGCATAAAATCATAAAGGAACTGCACCAAACAGCATGAGATCGCAGAATAAAATACAAATAACCTACAGTTAATAACACTGGATACAATGGAAATGCGTTAATGTAATGCACTATATGTTATGATATCTCTGAAAAGAAATATTGCGACATATCAAATGATATCGCTAGTCAAAATGAAATAAATAGGGAATTTTGGCACAAAAAACACTCTATATTTCCTTTCTTATTATATTTTGTTCTGCTTCTAGCTGGTATCACGTTATTCTACATAGTCATCGCTGTTTACCTCTATGGTGACTTGGCAATTTATGCTGCTGCTGTGCCAAAGTCACTAACTCGAGTTACTTGGTTAGTAGTACTTTTTATACATTAGTAGTATTTAGGGAATACCCTGATTGACGAAATAAAAGGATTAACCATTATCAGGAGCCTTGAAATAGGATATCGAACTAAGAATTAGACTGGTGCAGAATGCACCTACAGTCCTACAGTATATGTAGATAAATCTTACAAATATCTTCTGTCTCAAAAATATACAGGTTGGTCGAGTCCAGTGATGAGAATTTAGCTTTGATCAATGGCTAATCAATTTAATTTTTTTTCAATTGTTAACTTTAACGTAAGTACCTACAATCAAGGTCAAAATAAGCTGGGGCATAGGCAAATTTCGATGTTTTCATGATGTTTCCTGAAATATCGACGTACAAACTTGTGTTTATGACCTTTTAATTCCCCTTCCCCCCTAATTCAATGTCGAGATAGTCGAATGGCGCAGCGTGATCCAGCTAAAGATAGAAAATACAAAATATCGGAAAAATCAAATTTGGTCAAAACTTTTATCATGATACGTGGTCTTTAAGAGGATGTCTTTAGGTTCAAAAAAAGCAAACAGTAGACTTTTGAGACTTCTGAGTCCAGAGATATTTGCTTGCAAAGTTGGATGAAATTGACATTGTTTACTTTTCATGTAATTTTTGGTAGATTTCTACAGAATGCTCATTTCAACAACAAATTCATTTGCCAATATCTCTGCTCAGGGTTATCCGATTTTAGTTCAGTTTGTTTTAACTGATAGAACTGTATTTCAGCTTACAAAGAAGTCGGTCATTGCCTCTTCTGGTACTCATTTCTTTGTTCTCTTGTTATTTTTCTTAAATGTGCTTATTTTCCTGAAATCGACACCAAAAATGCGTAATTTCAAATTAAAAGTACAAAATAAAGAAATTAAGGAAAAATATGTCTGCCAAACCTAGATTTTATTAAAGTAGCACATTTCAGCAGGTAGTCTGCCAAAGCAGTTATTCAGGATCGTGCAGGGAACAAAATTATGTAATTTTGAATGTGTCCACTACCACTTTTTTGCTACTTTGGACCCCCCAATATTTTGATGTTCACCTTCAGACAGACACAAATCCTGCAACCTAGACTTAAGCTATACAATTCTGAATGGTTTTATCCTCTTTAGCTAATGTTCTGACATAAGTGAGAGAAAATTCGAATTCACTGCCTCCTCCGTAGAAGCCTTTTGTGGCATTTTTAATAGAACTGTCTTAAGCCCTGGGAAAGCATGGTCTGAAAATGCAATTTTAGCCTTGAAAATGTGCAGCGGGAACAGTTTATAGGCAACCAGCTGCAAGACAAGGCAATGATATGTGCAAAATGTTATTTTTGATGTTTTTGTGTGCAAGTTGATCATCTTACTTCAGTAATTGGCATAAAATGAGTTGTTATGGTGTCAAAGTGATGAAAATTCGCAATTCCAACTATACCATTTTTGAGGAGCCATTGCCGATAATATCTAAAACTTAGTATGGATCATTTCTATTAATAAGAGTCGAAAAAACAATAAACATATCATTTTTACAATGTTTTTTTCAATTGTATACAGATAGTAGTCTCAATGCTTAAGAAAGTTCAACTAAAAAACTACTAAAGGCCTCTGTGGAGGAAGTAGTGAATTCGAATTTACCCTCACTTATGTCAGAACACTTTTTAAAGAGGATAAAACCATTCAGGATTGTATATATAAGTCTGGATTGCAGGATTTGCGTTTGTCTGAAGGTAAACATCAAAATATTGGGGGGTCCAAAGTCGCAAAAAAGTGGTAGTGGGCACATTCAAAATTACATAATTTTGTTCCCTGCACGATCCTAAATCATTGCTTTGGCAGACTATCTGCTTAAATGTGCTACTTTAATAAAATCTAGGTTTGGCAGACATATTTTTCCTGAATATTTTTATTTTGTACTTTTAATTTGAAATTACGCATTTTTGGTGTCGATTCAGGAAAATAAGCACATTTAAGAAAAATAACAAGAGAGCAAAAAAATGCGTACCTGAAGAGGCAATGACTGACTTCTTTGTAATTTGACATGTAGTTCTATCAATTACAACAGAGCTAAAATCCGATAACCCTGGGCAGAGATATTAGCAAATGAAATTGTTGTTGAAACGAGCATTCTGTAGAAATCTACCAAAAATTACATGAAAAGTAAGCAATGTCAATTTCATCTAACTTTGCAAGCAAATATCTCCGGACTCACAAGTCACAAAAATCTACTTTTTGCTTTATTTTGATCCTCAATATATCCTCTTTAAGACCATATATCACAATAAAGGTTTTGACCAAATTTGATTTTTCCAATATTTTGTATTTTCTTCCATTATTTTCGCATTATGGATCACTGTGTGGCGTTTGATTCAAGCAACATTGGATCGGGGGGAGCGGGGGGCATGTAATCAAAGACTGAAATAGTGCAATTAAGTGACTTGTACCAAGTATGTTGACCAAGATTGTCTGAAAATTTACGATTACTGCTTGTTATAAATGTTAAAAAGATATAACAGTTGTCAGCGAGTGCTGCTGATGAATACAGTAAAATCCCGCAAACAAGAACATAGCAAAATAGGAACCTGCAGACTGATTTTGTGGGAAAAGACAGCCAAATATAAGAACCAAATACAGACTGATTTACACCAATGTTCTTATGAGATAGTACACTATGATTAAGAAATTTCATCAAATCAGTGAAAACAATTTATTGACAACTGGACACCTTCAACAGTTTCAGGAATATGCAAATTCTTCTATCTAGCTGTATGATTTGAATTGCTTTGTCAGTAACAAAAAGACCATACCTTCTGATTTTGAAATGCAGTCATTATACCCTTAAGTATATTTAACACATACTGTTTACTGTAGCTACACCATGGGCGATGATGCACCGATTTTTGGGAAAGGAAGGCAAAAGTTGCAAAATTTCTTACCCATTAGCTGCCTAGTTATCAAGTCTGCATGGCTGTTGGTCACTTTGAGTAGAAACGATCAGCGTACAACCATTTGTCCTTAATTTTTTGCCCTTCGTTTCGATGTGTCTGACTCTGTTTTGCTTAGGCCCACATGTGAATTGATTTGCATAGCTCCTTCTTAGCGACGCAAAAGGAGAAGCGCAGCTAAGTCTGGAACGAGAATTTTTATGGGTTAGAAACGAGGGTACTTTTACACCAGCGAGGTTTGTCAAGATGCGCGACAGATTGGCATTACCTTATTTGGAATCGTGCCATGGCAAACGTCATAGCTTCACTTCGCAAACCAAGATGCGAAGGCGTAGACGCTAGGGGGTACCTATGTGTGCGAGGTGGAATACTTGTTGGAGGGAAATTTTGAAACGCAGCTTGGCAAAGGGAAAGCCGGCGTATGACACCCCTTCGTCTTGGCAAAGGTTAGGTTTTGATTTCTATACTTGAACGAACAGATCCAGGTTTAGAATCGACGTTAATTAATCCAGTTATGCTCGATCTAAACTTGTCTTTGGCTGGACAGAAAGTCTCACAGATCGACTAGTAAGAGTGCCAGCCTGGATAGGCCTATTTCACTTCAAGATTGACAACACTCGACGCATCCTGCCTGATTCAAGGATCGATTTATTGTGCGGTATGAACTGTTTCTGTAGCGCTGAATCGAAGTTGAGCAGGAATTAATTGAAAATCACGCGTTATTGGCATCCCCTTTTTGACCTGTATTTTCACCATTTTATCATTGAGGGTAATTCAAGACTTCATAGTTTCTTCAAACAGAATGCTGGCAAAATGCACTATTGAATAGTGACTATTCAGTCATTATTGATTGAAAATAAAAGAACTGTGAGAGGTGGAAAAAGAGAAATAAACTCAAGTAAATAGTCAGAACAAATACATAAGCATAACCAAATTTTGTGAAATCAGATATGAGCCAAACTGTCTTCAAAAATGGAGAACTGCATTGAGTGCAATCTAGCCATTCTAGAGGTTATGTTTACAACACTTTTGCTGTAGAGAAGGTCTGTGGCCCATGAGCTTCATGGATATCTGGTATCTTGATGCACAACCTCTTTATAACCCTATGGTGCCCAGCAATTGATGAATAATTTTGCAGTCATCTGTATGAAAAATCTTATAGTAAAAACTGTCCGTTTGTTGTTAACAGACATTGTCAAACTCATTGCCACACCATTTTGACCCAAAATCTGCAATTTATGCTGCTTGGTGCAGTGATAAAAATTCCTGAAATTAATGCCTCTGTGATTCAGACCTGAAATGTTCTCATCAGCTGCAGAAGTTTTGTGTGATAAAACCTTGGAACAGCTGACTTTCACACAAGCAATTCATAGTAAACACCATCTGAATTGAGAAAGGATTATCTAACAAAATATCTTTCAACTTCAAAATTCAAAAATTTAGAAGACACATATTTTTCTGTTTGGTCTTGGTTCATCCATAGGTAGTGTAAGCATCCTACTTTGGTGTGCCATTGAGCTTGAAATAATCCCTTCAACCTGATATAATGATTATGTCATACCCTTTGATACAGGTTCACATGGAATTTCACAATCAAATACTGCCATGTTGACTTTCCTTCACAGACCCAATATGAGGGCCGTGGGGCACATATGACGGTCCCTCTCCAAAGTTAAGACTTCAAGGAAATTGTTGTTTTAGCATAGTTGAAGAGACAGTTATACTTGTGATGGTTCTGAGATTTTGTTGATGCTGTGTGCGAGACAAAGAATCTGTTCCCCTATCTTTTTATCCAGTTTATAGAGAACTATTTGGAAGACTTTGTGAAGATTTTTGAGCCAACTGAATTCAGAAAAAGGGCAAAAGTTGTCAGTATGGCATTAGATAATATTGTGCAATAAAATTCTCCAATTACTTTTCAAACGAAACACAACAATTTAATCAATTTTCTATTGTTTTCCAAAAGAACAGTATTGAGTGTTAGACCCACACATTAAAGTGCAGTCAGCTTATATTTTCCATCAGCATCTAAGAGACAAGCAACCAACTTGGAGCATATGCCATCCTTCACAGCACCAGGTCTTTGTTCTCAGGCAAGGATTTTTCCCTTTTTCCAGACTGATACACTGCTGATACAAAAAGTGGAAAGACCAAAGAATGGTTTGGGAAACAAAGCAACCTCTTTCAAAGATATCAATAAACTGCCATTACCATCTTTTAGCATTGAAGAATTGTCAACTATGTGGACATCAGCTTGTCATAACAGTTACATGTTGGTAGTTAGCATGCCTCATCCTTCAAACATGCATTTGTGATTAGTCAGACTTTTTGAGTTCTGCTTACATGGGCTTAGTGTGCCAAAGAATGTTACCATGCTCATAAAGATCTTAACTTTTCTTTGCTGTAAAGTTTAAGAGAAGGGTATCTCCCTGCCACTGGAGAATATGACACCATCTCTCTCCTTCCTACTTTCCAAATAACACTGTTCCCTTTGCGTTTTGAGTCTCTTAAGCTGTGGAAACTGTCGTCATTTTGCCTTGTTCCCTTCATGTAGGCTTTAATGTTCTTTAAAGACCTTTAATCAAATTTACAGTTATAAAAATACAAAATCCATGCCAGGATACCCCTCTTCTCCTTCTGAAGAGCCAGCAAGGAAGCCATTTCAAAATGATGGGGTGAAGCTGCAGTGCATTGTCGGTTGTTGATCTCGATGAAATGGGCCAAACTTAAAGTCATAAGTTTTCAGCAAATAGTTGAAGCTGTTATCCAAACGGCCTTCCTTTCGCTACCTTTTCTCTTCGTGGTGTTCAACATGCGAGCCACCCAGCATCTTCAAAATCTACTGCCATACCACCCTCCTCGATATGGTTCAAGCAGGCTTGAAGTTTAGCCAGCCAGCCCTGTGTGGTTTATTGTGACTTCTTCAAGTCCAATTGTTCACTTTAACAATTGCTTCCCTTGCTTTAGGGGGTACTAATGCAAACAGGACACAGAGCTTCAGTCTGCCAAACAACAAGCATTTCTTTTCTTGTATAGAGAGCTTTCACAGGACATCCACCATGTTTCCTTCCATCTGACAGAACAAACTACCCCCGTCGAGACATAGAAAAACCTGTTCATCCCTTTGTTCTTTGGCTTTTGTTCAGTTAGGGCCTCGCAATGCTACGCAATGCCAATCTGTCGCGCATCTTGACAAACCTCGCTAGTGTAAAAGTACCCTCGTTTCTAACCCATAAAAATTCTCGTTCCAGACTTAGCTGCGCTTCTCCTTTTGCGTCGCTAAGAAGGAGCTATGCAAATCAATTCACATGTGGGCCTAAGCAAAACAGAGTCAGACACATCGAAACGAAGGGCAAAAAATTAAGGACAAATGGTTGTACGCTGATCGTTTCTACTCAAAGTGACCAACAGCCATGCAGACTTGATAACTAGGCAGCTAATGGGTAAGAAATTTTGCAACTTTTGCCTTCCTTTCCCAAAGATCGGTGCATCATCGCCCATGGCTACATATTCATCATAGTCATAACTGTCCTTGTGATAAGAACCAAACCCTGTAAATGTCATAAGTACCTCATTTATAAGAACCTAGCCAGTCTGTCTTTTAGAAGAGCATGTTCTTGTTTGCGGGGTTTTACTGTATATGTACCAAATACGAAGGAGAAAAAAATTTGAAAAATCAATGCCTTAAAATTCCGTCAATAAAACAGAACAATGATTTGAAATCATTTTCTTTCTGGGAAAAGGACCACCCCATGTGGTCATAAGTGTTGGGACATTGGAACAGAACTGTTCACAACTTCTCTCCATTGTGATACCATTCACCTAGCAAGCATTTCCAAAAACTCTATTTTTAATCGTAGTATTCCCCAAATGGTCCGGTCAACATGAGTCTTGGTCCTGTGATCCTAGGGCCCTGGCCGTGGCAGACAAGGGTCTGGTTAATAGATCACGCCTTGTTAGTGTCGTTCCAATGGACTGGATTTATTTCTTAGCAATTGTAATCAAGCGAACAAAGGCTATTTCATTAACATTATATCAGCATGACAAGCAATATCCTTTGCCATGTAGAAATAAAGCTTTATTTGAATGATGCATTCTTTGCCAACATTGTGGCAGCATCCTACTAAATTAGATACGAAGGAGGTATTGCTGTTTGGTTGCCATGCTACTTAATTGCATTGAATTGTCTTCCTCTCCCACAGTCCAGCGCCAAGCATTCTTTCGGTGCGCCTTCTCGTATCGACCTCGTTGCCGATTGATATCAGTCAGCTTGCATTGAATTGAATTTTTGTTGAACAGAATTGAAATTCGTCGCCCATTGACCCATCCACCCATCAATCCACCCAGGACATTTCAAGCCAGCAACATTGTGCAAGATTATTATGCTGCCCTTCGGGCAGCAATAATCCAAATCTGCTTATATCCGACAACACCTTTTACTATGAACGGATAGCCACTTAGTGTGGGCTAAACTCCAGAATACTTCAAAGTTTGAAGTTTTCATAGTTACTGGCTTATTCATCAGAACTATGACATCTTCAAACTATGAACGATTTTCCCATTGCGTTCTGCAAAACTCCCCTTCTGCATGAAATCTGCGAGTGGTTTTCGTTTGAAAACAGCACAACTAGGAAAGAGGATTGAAAACAAAGTTATTATTCGAGAAAGTGCCAATCATGCGCCTCCACAGCGCAGTTGTCCTCTTTTCAAATTTGCCCTTTCTCAAATTTCTACCGATTCATTTACTTTCAATGAAATTAAATTCACTCCAACATACTTGCTTTCATCGTTGGAGGGGATTTAATCGTCCATATTGCCCGAAAAATATTAGTGCAGAAACTTTTATTGAAGAAGAATGCCGAGGTCGCGTGCCGACAAGGTGGTTTTACGCAATGGCTGAAATATTGAGGAAAGTGATCCAATCTTCAGCGATTCTCCCTTACTTAAACATTAATGATTTTGGCTTCGCTCGCTCTGTCTTGACGAAATTTATCTCATTGTGCTGTGCAGAATTAGCTTTATCAGTCTACAATCAGTCTTTGCTGTAATCTTTCACGAAGTACGATTTTTCACGATTTCCCATCAAGTTCATAAATAATTTATCCGAAATTGTTTATTCTAAGTTTTTTATTTTTGGGTAAACTTGGGATTTTCCCCTTCCATGCGATGTTTACCCGGTTTTTGCATGAATGGGAAGACATCGATGTTCTAATGTGAAGTCAAACCAATTTACTGAAAAAGCGTAACATATCCCAGAATTATGGGGCGTTTCCTGTAGAGCGCCGCTTAGAGATCTCAGACAATACCCTAGAAGCTTTTCTAGCATCTATTAGTTACATTCAAAAGAGCAGCAGAGCATACAATCCTACGAAAGTTGAAGAAAGCTCAGAACCCTAATGTTTCTTACGTTACATATAGGAATCTATACGTTCGTGTAAAGCGCAATAATGTTGCCACCCCCACATTAAAGTTAGTGCCCAGCGAATTTAGCAAGCAACGCCCTTTTCGGCATAAATGGTGAGAAGTTACTTCTTGTGTAAGGTATGATTGTGGTAAAATTTAAGGCAAGAATATATTTGGATTCTCAAGCTATGAGTCATTTATATTTATTAACAACCATTCTCAGATAATCCATGTCAAAATAAGCTGTGGCACAGGCAAATTTCGGTGTTTTCATAAAGTTCACTAAAATATTGACGCACGAACTTACGTTTAAGACCTTCTAATCCCCCTTCCCCACTAATTCAATGTTGAGATGGTCGAATGGCGTTTGATTCAAGCAATGTTGAAACGGGGGGAGCGGGGGGCACGTAATCAAAGTCTGAAGTAGTGCAATTTTGTGACTTGTCCCAAGTATTTTTGACCAAGCTTGTAGTTTACTGGTTGTGGTCAGTGGCGGCCTGGCTTTTTTCGTCAGGGGGGGGGGCAGCAGCAAAATGGCGCCCCTTCAAATCAAACATCGTTTTAAAGTCTCTGAAGAGAATGGCAGCCTTGTAAATTTCCCGATCTTCCTACTCGTATTCTTTGACACCTTGAACTGGTCTAGGGCTGGATGCATACATTTGAATGACTGAGGCAAGGGAGGTGGTCTAAGGGCGCAGCCCCCAGAAGAATTTTTCGTGACCATGTTCTTCAAACTCTTGGAAAACAGGCGCTTTGCCCTTTCAGATATGTTCTGGTACAGGAAGACCTTCCTTCGAAGGCTGTGTACCTTATGTTCTGAAGATAAGCTCTATGAAAAGATCTTCAGCAACCATCTTCGCCGACCGTAGTTGTTTCATGGACACTGTATTCTTTTGGATAAATTTGGTCTAGTTCTCGGCTATGGCTTTTACATAAGAGTTCAAGTTTACAAGATTGCTAACTTAGGGTCATTGCCAACAGTGGGAAAAAATCGTCGGCAATGTTTAGCAAGATAGGATAACCAGGATTTTATAGTACAGTAATTTTCTAGGCCAGTTAAAAAGTTCCTAAATGTCGGAGATATCCGAGTAAGTTTCTCTTCTCCGACATTTCTCAACTCCGAATATTTCACTTGGTTCCACAAGCTCTTTTGAAGAAGTGGGAGATGTCTGATCTGCAAAAAATTCGTAAGATTCTGCTGCTCTTTGTTGGCCAAAATACAGCAAAACATCAGTTCTAGGATCAAAATCATTTTGATGATAACCTACAAGTTCAAGTGTTTTAAAAAGATATATAAACACACAACACTCAGGTCACCAAACATAGAGAATTTTCAAGCAATTCATAGCATATTTTACTTTTTCTCACAAGTATCTTTTATCGTATTACTGCTTGAAAGGTATTTAATCGTTCTCAAATTTTAAAGAGGTTGCAAAACCTGGCTTTCTTTATATCAAAATATATACAATGAGTAAAAATGGACGATGGCTTACCAATGAAAAAAAGGTAATTTTTTAGATGTAATGCATACCTTTCTTTCTTAAAAAAAGACTGGAATCGAATTATAATTTTTCGCAGATAAGACATCTGCGACATCTAGCAGAGCACATGGGGCTAAGTAAAAAAGTAGGGGTCAAGAAATGTTGGAGAAACTTGCTCCGACATCTCCCTCCAAGTTTCTTACCTGTGCTAAGTTTTCTTTTCACGTGAACTGTGGCTAATGGAATAGCAGTTCCCAGTTTTACGAAACATTACATGGACCCGAAATGATTTGTCTATGATAATGACTCGATGTGCATCAGATGTATCTGTATGGACCGCCCGTGTGACCAGCCACGTGGTGCTGGAAAAACGTGATCGAACCATGAAGCTTCATTAAGTTTTTGGCGCCCTTCTTAAACTTTGGCGCCCCTTCAAAAAAGCCCGCTGGGGGGGCCACGGCCCCCTGGCCCCCCCCCAGCCAGGCCGCCACTGGTAGTGGTGCTTTGAGAGCAGAAATTTATATTTCTTTTGAAAGTGTAGATTTGTACCCACGTCTGCACCAGAGCTTTGACTTTTTGACAACAGCAATTTCTTGAAGTTCGCCGGGTTAATCAGCGATATCCTTGATAAACCTTTAGCAAAACGTAGATCATATTATTGTCTGTTTGCTAGAGGTCACTCAATGTTCAGTTTCTTTAAATGTCCCTTAGAGGACTAGTCCGGGGTTGATGAAATTATTGTCAAAAAGCAAGTAAAAACTTACCTGCACACCATTCAGTGTGATCTTTTGTATAATCGACAATGATACCAACTTCGGACTTGTCCTTTAAGTTCAGTTTTACGTTTTCGATGTGCTTCAAGATTTTGCTTAGGCCCAAAAGTTGGAGCTCTAGTTTAGATGTGGACACGTATATGAGCTTTTAAGATTAATGGCTCTGCTCAAAAAGCAGCAATTCCAACAAAACGTGGTATCTTTTGTTCCAGTTAACTATTGTGAGTTAGAGAAATATTTCTTTGACGCACCTGGTACACCCAAATTTTTTTAGCGTATGTTAGCGTATGTTAAATTTTGTAAAATGTCGTTCGTAGTGGGAACTCGATGACCTTGTGCCCTTTCTCACTAAGAGCGACATATCTTTCATTTGTGTATTCTAGTTTAACTGTTGTTGTTGTTGTTTCTGTGTATTTGATATTTTTAGATGATATAAAAAACACTATTGAGAAATATTATCAGGTGAGCTAGGAAAAAGGAAATGATTCAAATCCGTGAAGTAGTCTTGGTGTTATGAATTTTCAAAAGTGGGAACTTTTTTCTGGCTCACCCGGTATAAGAGCCATTAGGTATTGGTATAAGCTAATTCACATTGCTGGGCCCCACCAAACCTACTTACCTTTTCTGGAAGACTCGTAAGCTTTTTTTACTGTTACCTTAATTACATGTCTTTGCATAGAACAAAGTAAATGCAGAACCCTTCTTCTGCACGTTACTTTTCCGACCGTCATTTGAGACTACAGTTCCCTTTATGTTTCGCTGCTTATTTGATATCCAAGGTTTTTCAGAAAAAACGCAACCCACTTTCATTCGAGTTTCTTCAGGAAATGATAGAATTTGAATCAATATGAGGCATACCACTTGAAGGTACGATCTATCTTGTTTCCAATGATATCTAGGTTGGGTGGATTGATTGAATTTTTCTTTCCTTAATTTGACGGTTTCGTAAGTATGGCCTATTTTAGAAGTTGGAAAGTGATAGGGCATTTACATAGACGATAATCCACATTTTGAGAGCAAATGTTATCATAATCTACAAATGCATCTTTTGAGGACGAAATTGTACTTTTTCCTCCTGAAGGCAACACCTCGAGTGCTTCTAGGCCTCAAATGCCACGAACAATTTTTTTTCATAATTTCTACCAGTAAAACGGAGTTGATTTTGCTTTTGCTGGATGCTGCATTTGAAATTGAACATGCTTACTAAAATATAAATCAAATGATAAACAATTCCATCAAGGTATCCAAAATACATATAACTAGAAAGAAGAAAGATTGTATTTTAAGATTATATACATTGCATGTACTCAACCTTTAACAATTTTTTAAGATTTCGAATTCTAGTTGGGTTGCGCTTTTTTCTGAAACACCCTGTAGTACATAAGAGACACGATTTCTCACTTTTTTTTTTATCTTATCCTGTACATTAACAGTTAAAGAATGTGCTAATTTATTGGTCTATTCTAATTTTTCTTTAGCTCAAACCTTGCAGAACTACGAAAACATGCAAACTCAAGTGCTGGTGGCAAAGAAGCATGCTCAAAGCATTTGAGCCAAGAATCGACATATAGGCTTTACCTTGTAAGTTTCTGTTCTTCTTTCATGTTTTAATTGCAAGTGTCACGACGAACGGTTGCATTTTTGACCCTCATGATGACATGATAAAAAGACTGAGCAAGTTGGTGGTAAATTTTTCGATAAATCCAAGTAATTTAAATGTAAATATTTACATAACTTGGATTTGTCGAATAATTTGCCACCAACTTGCTCAGTCTTTTATCATGTCATCCTGAGGGTCAAAAGTGAAGCAATCCGTCGTGACATATGCAATTAAAATCATACCGGGTGAGCCAGAAAACTTAATATTATTTACCATATTATTTACTAAGGTCCTCAAGGTCTTTGCTTTTAGGTTCTTGACTTTTCCATGGAATTATCAACGTAAGACGACAGGCCATTTTTTCGTCGATTTTTCCTTGATTTTTCCGAGGATTCCTCTGGTCTCCCACTTGTTACTAAGGCTGTCAGAACGGTCCCCACTCTCTCCAGTCCTTTTTTCTAAATTGCGAAAAGGTCTATTCCTCATCTTCAAGAATCCAATTACGATATTAGGAGATGAGCTACAGTAGGACAAATACGTGCAAGAACACAAGGTTTCAGCTTCAATCTGCTCATCAAAGAGCCAACCAGAGTCACTTTAGATACCTCTTCCATAATTGATCATATAGCTACAACTTGTGCCAGGAACATCGTCAAATCTGGAGTGCATGAAGTTGCTATGAGTGATCATTATATGGTTTGCTGCATCCGTAAGTTATATGGTATACTGCATCCGTAAGTAGAAAAAGGCCATAAAATGATAAAAACTCGTAAAATGAGAAATTCTAATGAGCTGGCATTCCTGTCTGAGGTTGCTGGCATAAACTGGGAACAAATGCTTAACGAAACTGATGATATCAATGTGCTTGTCAACCATTGGGCTAACATATTTTCTCTCATCATTGACAAACATGTCTCATTATGTTAAATGTGTGTCTCAGAAAAGTACTTTCCTTGCATTGATAGAAACTTAAGGGATCTTGTGCGGACAAGAGATAAACTAAAAAAAGTCTTCTATCAAGAGTAAGTCTTCACTGCTGTGGGACTCATATAGACATGTTCGCAACAAGGTCAATTCTCTAAATGCACAGCAGAAGAAGGAGTGCTACAATAATAAGATTTCAGCATGCAAGGGTAACAGGAAAGAATCATGGAGAACAATCAATGAACTTCTTAGTAAGAGGCAAAGATACATCTATTGCGTTATATCTCAATATTTCACTTTGCGACACTTGCGACGCCTCCTGACGCCATTTATTACAAAATTTTACTTTTGCGCCACAGCTTTCTTGCAAAAGAGTTCGGAAGTGACGTCAGATTATAGGCTTGGTGTTGTCGGGCGTGAGTATTGCGTCGTCAGATCTTCCCCATCCATCGTTGCTTTTCTGCTATAGAAGTGCATCGATCAAAAGTCACACATAACCGTAAATTATACCCAACCAATGATAGTGATTGGTGAAGCTGATTGAGTCTCACTCAATTCAATCAGTCAGTTCAGTGCATCATATCATAGGTGCATCATGCAGAGTCTTCTCAACTTTCTGCATACTGGATTGTTGTAAAAGCATCGTCTTCGAAGTTCACTACTATATTCAATACACTCCATCATGAGGTTAGATGAAATCTTCAAGAAAAACTTCATTTCGTTGCTCTTCCCAAAATTGCTTCAGTAATCTGCAGTAACCAATCAGTTGTCTTTGTGAAGTGTGAATACCGGCAAGGAAAGGAAAGGCCTAAATCGAAACGGGCCATACTTAATTGACCTCCTTTTCTCTCGCTAGTTTTTTAATGACCTCGCTCTAGCTCATCTCCCTGATTTGGCGCAAAATGGAAACACAAGAGATGGTGAAATTACAGAAGGCAAACGATGGCATGCCAGACTCCGCTTTTCTTGTATCATAAGTCCTAATTATGCCATAACTGAATAGGATTTTGAGTCAAGTAGGCCCATAAAGATTTTATGCAGCTAAGTCAAATGACACCAGTTCATGTGCTTGTGTCACAGGGAAGTAGGTCTTATGTTATGTAGACCTATTTGTTAGGCCTCACCTACTCCTGCTTCAACCCTCATCAGATTTCTATGAGTGGCAGACGTCCTTGCCTCATTAAGAACATACAGTGCTCAATTATCGTTATAAAAGCGATATTACGCTCTAGTTCTGTGCTGCTTACCTTGATCAATAGCATGGTGAAACCCCTTTTTTATGACTATATTCATGAATGAAATTGAAGGTCCCTGATTTCGTTTGATTTCGACTTTTGAAAGAATTTTGATTGACTTTTGAAAGTCCCTGATTTCGGTAAAAGCATTGGAGAAGAAAATCCTGAACAACGAGTCCACCATCAATGATCTGGAACAGTATGGAAGGCGAGAAATGATTGAAATTGAAGGGTTTCCAGCCAAAGCCAACGAAAACATCGAAGATCTCTTCATCAAAGTTGCAGCAGTATGCGAAATCAAAATCACGCCAGATGATATAGAAGCGGCCCATCGCGTAAAATCTCGAACGAAGACCAACTTGCCCATCGTCGTGAAATTCAAATCGCGCAAAACCAAACAAGGAATCATGGCAAACAGGAAGAAACTATCAGAAAAAAAGACCATTGATTTCTGATACCCAAAAAGCGACTTCTAGGTAAATGAAAGCCTAACACAAAGGAACAAGAACTTACTTCGACTGACGAGACTTAAAAAGAAAGAGAAGGGATACAGATACGCATGGTCCAACAACGGCCACGTATTTGTGAGGAAAGACGCTGAATCCATCATCTTAGCAATCAAAAATGAGGCGGACCTTGGCAAAATCAAGTAAAAACTTTCTTTGTATCTCATTATCTTTGTTTCAAAATTTTACAAACTTTAAATTTTTATGAGGGAAACCATATGTTTTAATACTTATATACCATCCCATTGAACGAAAATTGTAGCACATGCCTAAAAAAGGCACGTCATTCTTCGAAGCTAGATTGTCAAATCTGTAAAAGTACGTTTCATCCAAAATGTTGCGGTGTATCCTCAGCTCATTTCAAAACCATTAAAAAGGAAGGATCCCCTTGGTCCTGTAGAAATTGCCTTCAGGCTATTTTACCATTTCAAGGCCTAGACAACAAAAAATTCAGCAAACTATTCAATGAAAATCCTTCAACCCCGATCACTCAAACCATTCAAAAAGTAACTAATAATAATACAATGTGTCAATCTAATATTTGTTCCGTGTGTGGCAAGATTTGCAAATCGCCAGCAGGCACGATTTCCTGTGGGCAATGTGAATCGTCAGTTCACACCAAATATTCTCTAATCTCACATCATCAACTTTTAACTGGAGGCACCCCCTTAAACTGGCGGTGTCTCACTTGCATGAATAACATTTTCCCTTTCAACATGTTGGAAGGTCAGGAATTAAAAACACTCAGTTTTAACTCTCTATATGACTGTAAGTGCAAATCAAACAGCATAGAAGAACCTTTCTTTCAAATAATCGAAACACTAAAACTTAATAAATCAGTTCACAACGAAAATTCAAGAGAATCAAGCAACGATATTGATAGCCAATTACCATCAACGAATGATTTTGATTACTACGATACTCACAAGTTCCATAAACTATTGAACAATAAAGCTTTGAACATCAAAACCAATCTTAGTATCATCCATACAAATATTTGCTCCCTTCTAAAACATTCTGAAGATATTGAACAACTACTAGACAACTTGGTTCATAGATTTGGCGTCATAGCGTTAACAGAAACTTGGCACTCTGCTAAAAACAACGAAGCTATCAAAAACATTGTCATTGATGGATATCAACCATATCATGGTACGCTTGGTAGCACACAAAAAGGAGGGTGTGGCCTCTTCGTCGCCAACAGCCTCAAATACAAACCAAGAACAGCTTTTGATGCAAAAGTAGTACACACAAACTCAGAATTTGAATCTAGTTGGATTGAAATCGTAAACGAAAAGTAAAAGAACGTTCTCCTTGGATGCATTTATCGACATCCGAGAAACACAGACGATGATTTCTTAGTTTACATGCAAAGCATCCTCGAAAAAGTTAATAAAGAAAACAATCTTCTAGTTATTGCAGGAGATTTTAACTTGAACCTTCTAAAACATGACACTGATGACAAAATAAAAGACTTTCTCAATTTAATGCTTTCAAATCATTGCCAACCAACGATTATGCAACCAACTAGATTTCAAGTGAAAATAGACCCTCGCTAGTTGACAACATATTTATCAACTCAATCGAGCATGACACGTATAGCGGAAATGCGATTTCCAAAATTACTGATCATCTTCCCAATTTCATTTTCATAAACCATGGGAACCAAAATAAAATACAAAGACCTGATATCATAGTTCGGGATTTTAAACATTTTAAACAAAATGAATTTCTGTTGGATCTCCGGACCACGGAAAATTTTGATAATTCTTTGGATGTAAACCACAACTACAACAAATTCCAGGACCATTTCTTAAGGTGCTTAGATAAACATGCCCCCCTCACAAAGCTATCGAAAAGGAAAGAAAAAATGAAAAGAAAACCCTGGATCAACACTGAAATTCTCAGGTCAATTCGGACGAGGGATAAATATTCCAAAAAATTCATCAAAACCAAACATCAAGAATGGGAAGTAAAATATAAGACATGTAGGAATAAAATAAACCATCTGATAAGAATTAGTAAACGTAACTATTATTCGAATTACTTCGAAAACTTCAAAAGCAATTCTAAGAAAATTTGGTCTGGAATCAGGGAAATCATTAACAAAAACAATAAGTCATCATCATCCAACATTTGTCTGGAAATAGAAGGCAAACTCATTACGTGTCAAAAGGAAGTTGCAGATAACTTCGATACTTTTTATACAAACGTTGCATTAAATCTCGTGAACAAAATGCGAAAATCAACAAAACACTTTGGTGAATACCTTCCAAATGCGTCAACAAATAGCCTGTTTCTGACACCGGTCACCCAAGCTGAAGTAGAGGATCAAATCTTATCCCTAAACGAAAATAAAGCCTCCGGATCATATGGACTCCCAGTAAAAATAGTTAAAATGAGTAAAACGTTGATCTCTGCTCAACTATCAGACATCTTTAACCAATCATTTCAATTTGGAATCTTTCCAGATAAGCTTAAATTTGCATGTGTAACCCCAATTCATAAGGGTAACTCCAAGCTCAATGTGACAAATTATCACCCAATGTCAATTTTACCAACTTTCAATAAAATCTTAGAAAAATTGATGTACAAAAGACTTATAAATTTTCTAGAAAAAAATAAAATCTTATTTCGACATCAGTTTGGATTTCAAAAAAACAAATCTACTTCACTCGCTATACTCGATATCTATACCAATCTAACAAAATCCATGGAAAACGGTTCTTTTTCATGTTGTGTTTTCCTAGATTTTGCAAAAGCCTTTGATACCGTTAATCATAATATATTAATTTCAAAACTAGAACATTATGGAATCAGAGGAGGAGCAAACAAATGGTTCAGATCTTACCTCCACAATAGGCCTCAAGTCGTTAAAATTGGTAATGAAAAATCAGAAGAGCTCTTCATTCGATCTGGGGCTCCACAAGGTAGCGTTCTTGGACCCCTACTATTCCTAATTTACATTAATGATATACCAAACTCATCTAGATTACTAAAGTTCCATCTCTTTGCTGATGACACTAGCATATTCTTATCAGACAAAAGCATAGATAAAGTAGAAAAAAGTCTTAATAATGAATTAAAAAACGTTTTTCAATGGCTGTTGTCCAATAAATTATCTCTTAACATCAAAAAATCTAATTTCGTAATCTTCAGATCGGCAAGGAAAAAAATACCTCGTAAAATTAAATTAGAAATAAACGGTGACCAAATTGAACAACTAGAATCCACAAAGTACCTTGGTGTAATCTTAGACCAGAACTTAAACTGGAAAAGGCACATCAGCCATGTTTCTACTAAACTCTCAAGGTACACAGGCCTACTTTATCAGCTAAGACACTTTGTGCCAAAAAACACCTTATTTTCCCTCTACAACGCGTTTATCATGCCTCATATCAACTACGCATTAATCAACTGAAGTTCAGCGACAGAAACCAATCTAAATCCCATAAAGCGCTGTCTGGAAAAGGCAATTCGAGCAATAAGCTTTGCAAAAACTCGAGCTAACAGTATACCACTTTTCAAGAAACAAAATCTTTTATGCTTCGACGACATAGTTAAGTTAGAAATAGGAAAGTTTATGTATTCTATAGAAAATAAAGCCCGAGACACAACCTTCGTAGGAATGTTTCAAAAAACAGATAAAAGACATACACGATGTACACAACAAGCGTCTAGAAATGACTTTGTTCCTCCAAAAACGAAATTAAGTACCACTAAACGCACCATAATGTACACTGGTGCAATCACCTGGAATAGAATTCCCAGTGAAATTAAAAATTCTAAATCGAAAGCCACGTTTTGTAAAGCTTTTTCTGAACATCTTCGAGAAAAATACTATCTCCTTAAATGTCAGCAAAACGTCGTGCTTAACCAACAACAAATACTTGTTTCTACCATTCTTTTTCTTTAATTCTTCTCTCTCCTTTTCCCATTTTTAGCTCAGTATTAATGTTGTTTGTATATATTTCAGGAAACAAAAATACTTTTTAAGAATATATGATGCATTAATGAGTTTCTATGATATGTAAGCCATTCCTTTGAGTAAGGGGTACTTGGCTCGTCAGCCCTCCAGGGTTTCTCAAGGAAATAACTCCGGTTCTTGCCTTGGGTATCCAAGTATCCTGAACAACTGTATCTTTATTAAAATTTTTTTATGGCAAACAGTATTGTAAAAGCAGCTAAAGAAATATTGTTGTTCAAATGAAATTGAAACTTGGAACTTGAGCAGTTTTTACTGCCATAGAATATAATCTTGTAGGTTGCTGTGTAGTGTGTTGTAATGTTTAGATATACAGGTAGACTAGGCACTAGAGGAACAATCAGAAAGTAGAAATAATAAAACACAGTGTTGACCAAACTGGCCCACTGATTGAGTCCCCAGCATTGCTTATAATTACACATTTGATTGTATTTTGATGGGGATATAGCTGTTAAGTCATTATTTTGAATTTTGCTGCTTAGTGTTGCTCCTATTGCCCCTATACATACTTCTTGTACAGAATACATTCGCAGAGATTCTACGTAGTTTGAATTGAGAACAAAGGTTGTTTTGCATTTGAACTATCTTTGTTGTTGTGGGGCTATAAGAATTCCCCAGTTTTGGGTATGTCATCATAATAGTTTCCCCAGTTTTGTATGGTCTTTTCAATATTTTTGCCCGGTATTGGAAACTTTTGTCTAGGTCTCCTTCTCAAGTCCCCATCCCCAGTTTTTGGTGGCGACACCCCCGGGAAATATTCTTGAAAATTGATGATCTTGCCTCTAAACAGTGAATCTCAGTGTGCATATGCAAGGGAGGTGAAAACACTCTTGAAGTTCGTTTTAATCAGGTAATATCTTCCAATTGATACAGGCATACCAAGCATAGGTTCCAAATGTTGGAGTTAGCGAAAGATGGTTGGTGTAGAATTTTATCAAATATTTCTTCCAGCTGAATGGCTTGAAAGAAAATTTAGGTTCCTATCAAAAATTCTACTTTTAGAATTTTCTGAAATTTTGATTATTTTTTTCTAATTACAGCGTATTACATCATCAGAACTTTAAATCATAAACCAAAAAAGTGCCAGAGTTTTGCTTGATGTCGTATTGTAGACATCCATTAACTATGGTTTTCTTGGAAATCATTTCATGTTGCGTTAAACGGTTTAGAAATTGCGACAGTTTTAAGTTTTTTTGAAAATTTTCCTTGAGTTTTCGAGAAGGAAGAAAAGCACTCCAACTTTGAAACATCGAAGATTTCATAAAAGTCCAACGGCAGCATTATGGGGAACAAGCTAAAGTTTCTTTGAAGCAATTCGGTTGAAAGAATGCTTTGTTGAATTTTTCTCCAAATTTTTAACCCTATTATGCGAAATTGATGACGATTGATTGAGATATTGGTAAGGCTGTTTTATTTCAACCAAATTATGCGAAATTGATGATGTTTAATTATTATTATTGAGCAAACAAACAAGGGCAGATTTTGTAATACAATAGTATCAGTTTCCTTGGTTCACACCTCAATTCAAAGTGATTAGCGAATACAGAAGAAGGAAATTCTCTCAACCAGTAATTCAACAACAACATAGCCGCAAAGTTGCCCTGAAACCACTATTTCGTATTTCTTATTTCGTATTTCGTATTTCGTATTTGAATCTTCTAAGGAGGGTAGCCCTTCGTCAGAAGCCGTTTTTCAAAGGGCCCTCCGATAAAAACTTAATTGCAATGTACCTTTAGAAATAATAAGTCATTAACATATAAAAACCATAATTTAAAGGCCTATTTACAATTATACGATATATACAATAGAAAGTAAAAGTTATCCCTTTATTGATTTCTTAAAACCATTCAGGGAGGATGCCGTTTTAGACTCAGCAGGAAGGCTATTCCATAATTTAGCTCCTCGGAAAGAAAGCATTTTTGCCCATTTGCTGAATTTTTCTTTGGCAACCTTAAATCAGTCTCGATGTTCCGGAGGTTGCGGGAGGAGCAAGCTGAGTTTTTGGTGAACAGGTTACACAGGTATTGTGGAGCCAGATCATTGAGCGACTTGAAGACCATTGTTTTAGACTCATTACCAATGAGTTCTTCAATGGTCTTCCAGCCCAATTCCACAATAAATGGTCTGCTAAGGGTATCGAAGCTGCTGTTTGTAATGATTCTAGCTGCACGATTTTGGAGCTTTTGCAGCTGGTTGATGTCTGTAGATCCAGCACAACCCGAGACAGAACAGCAGTATCGAAAGTGGGGCTCAACAATTCCTGTGTAAAGAGTTTTCAAACTTGCCATAGGTAGAAAGGATTTAGCGTGTCTCAAAAAGCCGATCGCCCGGGAGACCTTCACAGAAACTGCCTTAATTTGCTCTTTCCAGTCTAAAGAGCAATCGATTTGCAGTCCAAGGTACTTTATCTTTTGAACTACCTCGAGTTCATTGTTGCGTATTTTTAGTTCCAAGGCTTCATTTCGATTTTTGAGAGAGTCATGTTTCTGCTCGGTTGCTATGAGCATTTAAGGAGTTTTTGCCACATTCAGTGAAAGCTTACTGCCTTGCATCCAGGTCTCTAGTTTCCTCAGATCGCTATCAATAGCCTCATTAAGCAGAGTCAGATCGTGAGACTGATGACAAAGACTGGTATCATCAGCATACACTGCCACAGAGGAACCTTGTACAGCTTGGGGATGATCATTGATATAGATGAGGAAGAGAAGAGGACCAAGGCATGAACCCTGTGGGACTCGGGGTGAGTGGCCGAGTGGCTTATACAGCCTTCGTCAGGTGACTGAAGTTAAGCTTGGCCGAGTGAGGTCAGATTTCGGATGGGTGACCACTGAGGCCTGACCTCGCAACTCACCTCGCCGTCCTTCAGAAGGGACGTTAAGTTAAACTAGGGGTCCCGTGCCTGGATGCGGCATGCACAGTGGGCCTAAATTTGCTTTCAGTAGCTAGAAATCCTGACAGGCCCACTCAAAACAAATTGAAAACAAACAAACTCCCACTTCCAATTCCCCGATATCTGAATCAACACCGTTAACCCTACAGAATTGTTTGCGGTTGGATAGGTAAGACCTAAACCAAGACAGCTCCCGCTGCTGACTGCCATAAAGATCGAACTTTTTACAGAGAATATCATGGTCAGTCGTATCAAATGCCTTTTTCAGGTCAATAAACACTAATCCCACGAGCTTACCGAGATCAAGCCCGTTATACCAGTGATAGCTCATTTTAAGCAAACAAGTTAGTGTGGAATGTAGCCGCAAAAAACCTGATTGGTCAGATGTAAAGAGACCATTTTCTTTCATATGCTTGTCCAACTGGTTAAAAACAAGTTTTTCAAAGAGCTTTGAGATGATAGGTAAGACTGATATGGGGCGATGATTAGATTTTTTAGTCCTATTTCCATCTTTGAAAATTGGAGTAATTCTAGCTACTTTCCATGAGTCTGGGAACTGACTAGTTTCAATGGATGTGTTAAACAAGAAAGCCAAAGAGTTTTCGATATGTGATAAAGCAAGCTTCATAAAGTAGCTGGAGATATTGTCAGTCCCAAACCTTGGCAAATGCATCCCTGATATCTTTTAGCTCAATTGTCTTGAAGTGGCGTTTCGCCTTCTCTTTATTAATTTCATACTCGCCTGATAGAAGGGGGTTAGCAGCAGGTTGTATTTTATCTTCTAGATCCCTACCTATAGTGCAAAAGAAACTGTTCATTGCATTAGAAACCTCTTTTTTGTTCCGAGTCTCAGTACCAGATTCTTTTAGACAATCAATGCTACTTGATTTTGATCTCTTGTTGAGAAGTTCATTAATTGTTTTCCAAGACTCTTTAATATTGCCTTTACATGCAGCGATTTTATTGGTACGCGTATAATGCTGCTTCTTTAAACGAACATTAGGGGCATTGACCTTATTACGAATTCATCTATAAGAGTCCATAACGATTAGGGATTTACATTTGACTGCCGATTTTTTTAGTTTGTCTCTTGTTCGCATCAAATCCATAATAAGATCTTTGTCAATCCATGGGCAACGTTTTTCAGAAACGCGCATTTCACTCAAAGGGCCATTTTTTTCTATGATCAAATCAAACATTACAGACCAGTAGTTGACAAGCAAATTGATATCATCTGTTTCGGTAAGCGTTTGTTCCTAACATCAGTACGGCAAACTCTCGCTTGGTGTCGGCGAAGGGAGGTTTTCAAGAGAAGTTATGTGCTTATAATGAAAGAAGGGTAATTCTAAAGCTCTGTCGCGCGGATTTTGTTTATTTGATTCAGGAGCTGAGGAGTAACTGTATACTTTTGATCAACAAATATTCGTCTTAATTTTCGTCTTCTTCCGTCTTAAGCACATAACTTCTTTTAAAGACCTCCCTTCGCCCGCACCAAGTGATAGTTTGCCGCACTGGTTTCAGGGCAACTTTGTGTCTATGTTTGTTTTTAAATTACTGGTTGCAGGGGTGGATTTAGCATTAGTTCCATGAGTTCGAGAACTTTGTCAAAATTTCATAGATTTGTTTCTGAGAATAAAATTATGATAACAATGAAAATGAAATTCATGATGAAAAGAATAATAATCGATTTCAAATCGGTTGCGCTTCCAGGTGCTTTCATTTGAATGAAATAAAAGATTCTTTGTCAGGTTGTGGAGTTTCGTAAGTTTCAGCGTAATACTATCGGACCACTGCGGTGCCCTTACGACACTTCCTGAGACTGAATCTCTCAGTGTTTCGTTTGTTGCGTAAATTTTTGGAACTGGGACCTTTACATTGTTTAGAAAAATTTGTAAGAAATGGAGGCAAAGAAACAAGACTTCGAATGAGCACACCAAGGCCTTTCGAACTTACGTTCTCTTCAGAGTGTGACTAATTTTTGAAAGTGAAATCTACCATAACGATTTTTATACAAACTGCAAACTATTTTTATGTTTTCTGTTCGGTGAATGATAAAGAAGATATATTTAGTTGTTAAGTAGGCAATTTCCGGCTTTGAATAGTTTGCTCTCTTCACGTAATAGCATTCTTGGATCTGTTAATGCGAAAAAAGCGTAGGCTTTAAAGAAAGGTTCCTTAAACTTATTGTTCTTTTTGCCGCATTCGTAGACGTGTTTTGGGAAATCACAACATGACATGCCAGTCCTTGATTCGGAAATATGATTATTCAGCTGTTTTTGAAAATTCGTTGTTTGCTTGATGTAGTTCATTGCTCCATTGCACATATTGCAAGTTAAAAAGTACACGATGTTCGTACTTTTGCACGTTATATGCGATCTGATTTGTCATTCTGTTCCATTTGCTGTTGTAAAATGGTCTACAGGTTGTAAGTAAAGTTTACAAAGTTTGCAACGTGTTTTGCCACATAAAAATATTCCAGGCATACGATTTCGCGTTTGAGATATGCTTTCAGATGTGAATTTTCGCATTTGTGAGAATAGATTGAGGTTCGGTTGTTGACGTAAAGCAAGGATTGGTTTTGTGTCTTTAAATTTTGTTTTCGTATCTGGATCTTGGATTGATTTCAAGAGATTTGATATTGTTTTCATTGGGTTGTCATAACTTAGGCTTGGATAGTATGTGGTAACGAGTGGAATAATGTCTTTACTTTGTTTTGGCGCTGGTCCTTGGAGTCTGGCTTTTTCGAAAGCTTTATTGATTAGACGGATTGGATAACCTCAGTTTATGAGCGATTGCTTTAGTTCATTTAGGCGTTTCTTTGTGGTATCTTCGTCGGAAACGAAAGCGATAATTCGCTTTGCTAGGTTAAACGGTATTGTCTCTTTTATGTGCGTGGGATGTGCTCTATGAAAATTTAAGTAATCGTGTGGATTTGTCTCTTTGTAATAAATGTCGGTACTAACGAATTTTCCATTATTAAGAATTACTTCAATGTCTAAAAATTTAATGATTCCGTAGTGTCCGATTTTCAATTGTCCCGTTTCCATCGTAAACTTTATATAATTAGCAAAAATATTGTTACAGATTCAAATTTCAGAAAGAAAAATGGTCTAATGATTGCATCTCTGAATATTGTTTCGCAAAGAAAGCATAGACATGAACTAGAAGTTGTCATGAATGACCATAAAATTGACATTCTGGCGATAAACGAAACAAGGCTCGAAAAGAAAATTGAGGATAGGGAGGTTCACATTCCAGGCTACAAAATCTATCGAAACGATCGCAACATTCATGGTGGTGGAGTGGCAATATATGTGAAGGACGCCCTTCCCGACCCCAAGGTTAGGATAAAAAGCAATGATCTTGAATTATTATGCCTGGAGATTATATTGCAGCAGGCTAAGAGTTTCTATCTGCTTTCCTGGTATCGTCCCTTAACGACAATCGTAGACAATACCTCTTTCCAGTCACTCAACGAAGTTTTGCATGATCCAGATTCCGAGGACAAAGAGATAATTCTTGTTGGGGACACAAGCTGTGACTTTAAAAACAGCAAAAACGCCAATGCAAAGAGGCTGAGACAGCTCTACTCGGAATATCATTTGGAGCAAGTCATTACTGATTATACAAGGATTGCTATTACTTCGACTGAAAACCAAAGAAAAATTGTCAGTAAATCATCATTAGACCATTTTTCTACCAATAGGGCAAAATATATTAAAAGATCTGGTATCTTAGAGTTAGGAATGTTAGATCACTTCCTAACTTTTGCAGTTAGAAAGGTAAATGCATGGAGACAGAAAACCGGGCACCGAAATGTGATCGAAACTCGCAATCTTAGAAAATATAACAAACAAAAATTTCTTGCTGATCTTCGGCAAATAGACTGGATCTCTATTCTAGATCCATTGAGTAATGATCCGGATAAGATGGCTTCGACCTTTCATGAAATTTTTGAATCCCTGTTGGAAATTCACGCCCCTTTAAAGAGAAAAATGGTAAGGAACCAGTATGCCCCTTGGATTACTCCTAACATCCGAAAAGACATTGAAAAGCGGGATAAACTTAAAAAATTGGCATCAAAAATACAAGCTACTGGCAAGACTACAAAACTCTGCGAAATAAGATTACCAATGATATTAGACTATCAGTGCAGCAACAGTATAAAGATCTTATCTCCCAGAATAGAAATGACCCAAAGAAAATGTGGAAAACGATCAATAAAGTCTTAGATAAGGATTCGAAATCAACCTCAATATCGCAGTTAAAGGAAAGCGATACCACCATTGAGAACAGGCAAGAGATACTTGAAATCCTAAATGAACATTTTGTAACTGTCGGACCAAACCTGGCTCGCAAAATTGAAAGAAAGCAAAATGATAATCCGCTACAATTCCTAGAGCGAGCAAATCCACAGGAAAATTTCAAGTTCTCTATGGTCGACCAAGAAGCAATGCTGAAGGCTATTAAACAGCTGAAAAATGGAAAAGCTGCAGACCCTGATAAAATTCCTACAACTCTAGTTAAAGATGCAGCGGAGTTTATCTCACAGCCATCAATGATGATTTTCAATGCATCATTAAAATTAGGTGTCTTCCCAGATATTTGGAAACTTGCAAAGGTTAGTCCAATTTTTAAGACAGAGGCAAGGAATAACAAAAACAATTACAGGCCAATTTCGGTGTTATCTATTTTTTCAAAACTGATTGAAAAAATTGTACACGATCAGTCACTTGCTTTTATGCAGCTTTACAAGATAATGATCCCGAATCAGTTTGCCTTCAAAAAGCTGCATTCCACTATCACCTCACTAATCAATGTTTCTGACTACTGGTATGAAATGACAAGAAAGTTAATATTGCACTCTTTCTGGACCTCAAAAGGCATTTGACACTGTAGATCACGAAATACTGATCAGTAAGCTTGAAAGTTATGGTGTGCATGGTGATGCTAAAAAGTGGTTTCTGTCGTATCTTAGTGATCGCTACCAATACTGCTCATTAAACGGTTGCAGATCCACTGCGAAGAGGGTAACTTGTGGAATACCGCAGGGTTCATGTCTCAGCCCCCTTTTATTCATATCTACCTTAATGATTTTGAGTCGTGTTTACAATTCTCGAAAGCGAACTTATATGCAGACGACACAGAAACAACTATCTCATCCTCTGATATCGGAGATCTCATTCGCGGTTTTCAGACAGAGCTAGACAATATTTCTGATTGGATGAGAGTTAATAAAGTAAGTGTAAACCCCGATAAGACTGAGTTCATGGTTATTGGCAATCCTCGTCGAACAAACAAGGTTGCCGATTTACCTCCATTCTTTCTTGGAAGAAATCAAATAAACAGAGTTAACAAAACAAAATACCTTGGAGTGACGGTCGATGACAAACTAAACTGGGAAGATCAGTTCAGATCAATCAAGGGAAAAATTGCCAGCGGCCTGGCATCCTTGAAAAAGCTAAAGAACATAATCTCCCAGTCACAACTTATGGAAGTTTATTACGCACTAGTAGAAAGTCATTTGAGATATGCAAATGTAGTCTGGGGAAGTTTATCTGATACAAAAATAGAAGCACTTCAGCGGCTACAAAACAGAGCCTTAGATATGATTGACTCATCCAGACTTAAGGGTTTATGGGAAAGAAGGTCACTAAATGTAAATCAGGTAATGAATTTTGATCGTTCACTCATGACATACAAAATAGTGAATAACCTTTGTCCCGAAATCCTGCAGAACAAATTTCAGGAAAGGTCTTCCATTTCAAAATATAATACAAGAAACAAAAGAGACCTGCGTCTTCAAAGGCTCAACTTAGAATGCGTAAAGAAGAGCTTCTTTTATACCGGGGCACGAGCATGGAACAGTATTCCACAATCCATCAAAGATGCTAGGTCAGTAGTCGCATTGAAAAAAAAACTGAAAACTCATTTTTTGAGCTGAAAAAGAAAAACTCTAACACACGGATTCATGGAAGAGCAGTATCTAGGTTTAGTTAAACTAGATTCATATTGTCGTTTGGTAACCAATTCCTGTATGTAGGCCTATTACTTTTGTTATATTTTTTTAGTTTATTGAATGAATCTTCCGTGTATAAAAAAATAAAAGAAAACTTGATGTTAGGGTGCAAATCATTTAAGGCGTTTTTTAGGGAAATAGCGTCGATGTTCTGTGCTAATGCAATAAATCCATCATCCATATAGCGAAAAAGTTATCTTTTATATACAAACAAATTGAATCCGTTGAATAGTTCTTTAAAATTTTTGGGAATAATCTTGTTTCCTCCAAACAACCGATAGTAAGGCAAGCGTACGGAGGAGCAAATTTGGTTCCCATAGCAGTGCCCGATACTTGCTTATACATGACGTTGTCGAAGAGGAACTTGTTTTTCTCAAGTATAAATTTAACTGATTCTAAAATGAAGTTCTTTGTAAACCGTGCTGGTATCAAATCGTTTCTTTTGTCAATCCAATAATCAATAGCTTCAATTCCGAGGTTATGTGGTATGCTAGTGTAAAGGCCAACGACATCGTAAGAAAGCAGTGATGTAGATGTGTGAAATTCTCGTGGTATCTTTCTTATGAAATCCCAGTCATCTTTGACGTAGGTGGAAAGTGTAAGCACGATAGGTTTAAGTTAAGTGTCCAGGAACTCGCTTAATCTTTGAGTAGGTGATGCTGGTCCAGCAACGATCGGTCTTCCTTTGAGGTTATCAGGTGGTGACATTTCAATATAGTCTTTATCTGAGCTCGCAATTGCTTGAATAATTTCTGTAGATTTGTGGATTTTTGGTAAAATGTAAAAGTTGCTTGTTTTCCAAAGGAAATCGCAATGAGTTGTTGCTCTTTAGTGGTTGGCTCCTTCTCGAATTTTTTCGTAATCGATTTTAAATCCTTCATTAACCCAGTGTGGCACAATAGAGAACGCAAGTGAGATAAAACGAGGCATGTGGTAGTACTTGGGGTCGTATCTTTCATGAAAACGTTCTTGCAAACTGACGGACAAACAAATGAAACTATTCAAATGTCCAAAAGTGAGTAAGAAGGTGAATACATATGCAACCATATCCGGTGGCCCCAACGTTGCAACAAATTCTTGGTTGCAGGGTGATGGGGGTCGGTAATGGGCGGACTCTTCATTCTTTTCTTTCTTTTTATTTCCTTTGGTGTCATTGCATTCAATTTCATTTCAATCATATCATATCAATAATAATAACACTTCATTTTTCTCCAATAACTACAATTCATTTCAATACTTCAATTACGTTAATATCAGTGTAGTATTTTTGCACTGCCAACTGGTGGCCCTGACGTTGCAATCTTTTCCCGTGCAGAGTGAAAGGGGTCTGTTGGCATGCCTGAAGCACATTTTTCTCACACAGAACGCAAGTAAGACCTAATTGTGGCTGAACATATCAATGACCAAAGTAAGGAGGTTGAGAACATCCCGATAATCCTGACCAGGGACTACTGAATAGAATTTGGGACTGAGAAAATAATGTAAGTGCCACCTGAAAGGTGGCCATGACCGCCACAGTTTCGCCCAAGTCTCCCACATGCAATAACTATTACCTAGGACTGTCCACCAATGGGACGGAAATCGAAAATGGATCCATAATGGGCACACTTGTGGTAATATCGGGTAACAAAAAAATGTTGATTCGCAGACTTTTCTCTGAACAGGTAAAAATTCAATGTTTTTGAGGAGTCAAAATTCATCTAATTCACCCCTTGCTTATCCACTTTACCCCTGCTGCGGTGCAACACGATGCATTATCAATTTTCATTTCTGCTGATTTGGAAGGCACAATGAAGCATACTCTTCATGAGATGGAGCTCTTGGAAAGAGAAGTCTTACAATGTTTTCTTTGATGTTTATTCTTTGATATCACTTAAAACCACATTATTTGGCAGTCAATCATGATTGTCGCTTTCATCCTAGGCCAAGCCAAAGAAAGTTTTCAGAACACGAAGTCAAAGTGTTGTTATTATTCTTTTTGCCTTAGTGCCGAAACGGCTAGCAAAGTCTGTTTCCATAAACTTCAAATAAACTTCGAATGTAGTAAATTTAGTAAGGGTCAAAATTTGTTTTCCGACTAAAAAGCAAAAACATTTTTGAAAGGAAGCACGTAAAGTTAACGAGGAAGAAACGGTCATGGCTCTCGAGCAACAATTGCCGTTGACGACTTTGGGAGAATTTCAGTTCAGTTCAGTTTCATATTATTTAAATTCTCTACATACAATTTATGGTTCTATCAATACAAACAAATAACTAAACTACAAAGATAATGATGTTACGAAAAAATTAATACAATTGATACAGAAAAATTAATACAATATACAAATACAAATAAAGAAGGAACTACATAAATTGTATGCAGGGAATTATTTACAGGAGGAGCTCTCTCAATAGGTAAACTAATCGAGGAGAGAGCCCCCCCCCCCTATCCTAAATTATTATCAGATGAATTTAGATGAATTCTTTTTACAGATTAATGGCAATTTTGGCAGCACAGTAATCAGCAGTATTCACTGCTTGGCCTTTTCCAATAAATAAATTTTCAGTTTTGCTTTGAACAATATTTTTGATGGAGCATTTCGCAGTTCAACTGGCAAAGCATTCCAAAGTTTAGCACCAAGATAACGAATTGACTTTAGACCATATTGAAGACTATTTTTTCGGGACATAAACAGATCACCTTGACTGGCCTGTCTTGTGGCATATTGATGAATAGATGAGCTAAATAAGAAAAAGTCATGAAAGCAACTAGGTGAAGTTTTGTTAACAAAATCAAAGACAAAAGTTAAGAGTCTGAGTTCAAAGATCTCAGAGAGTTTCAGAAGTTTAAGATCATTGAAGATTGGTAGAGAGGGAGACATGCGAGGTTGAAATGAGATTGCTCTGACTGCTTTTTTCTGTAAAATGAAAATTGGATCAGTGTATTGTTCATATGTTTGGCCCCAAACAACAAGACCATACTGTAAGAAAGACAGAAACAATGCATTATACAAGCAAATTAAAACATCTAAAGGAAGTAAGTTCCTAATTTTGAAAAACATTCCACAAGTTCTAGCTAACTTTTTTGACAGTTCACTGAGATGGTATCTCCAGCTTAGATGCTCATCAAGTAGGAGACCTAAGAACTTAACAAACTTAACTCTTTTAATATGTTTCTTCCCTATCTTGATATCAGAATCAGAAGGAACTTTGACAGATGAAGAATGAAAGATTATATAGTTTGTCTTATCGATATTTAATTATAGTTTATTAGCATAAAGCCATCTTTTAACTGATCTCAGCTCTTTGTTGACAACTTTAATCAAATTAGGTAAATCATTGCATTCATAATAGATATTTGTATCATCAGCAAAGAGATAAAAGGCAAGTTTCTTAGAAGCATTTGGTAGATCATTGATATAGATCAGGAAAAGTAATGGGCCCAGTACAGAACCTTGTGGCACACCACAAGTAATTGAAAGCACGCCTGAATTACTTCCATTAAAAGAAACATATTGCTTTCTATCAGACAGATAAGATCTAAACCATTCAAGGGCGCATCCACGAACACAATAGTGTTCCAATTTGGAAAGCAAAATTCTGTGATTAACTGTATCAAATGCTTTTTGTAAATCAATGAAAATACCACAACCAAGTCTTTAATTACCAAGTGTATTTCTTACAGCTTCTGTCAAACTCACAAGGGCATGATCAATTGAGTGGTTTTCTTGGAATCCAAATTGTAAAGAATAGAGAACTTTATGAATTTCAAGGAATCTATAAAGTCGCCTGTACATTAGCTTCTCGAATATCTTGCTGAAAATCGGTAAAAGAGAAATTGGCCTGTAGTTTGAAGGTATTTCAGGATTTCCTCTTTTAAACAGGGAAATCACCTTAGCTATTTTAAGTTTATCAGGGAAAATACCAGACTGGAAAGACTGATTCACAAGAAGAGCAAGAAATTGGGATACAGATGATCCAATAATTTTTAGCAGTTTTATAGGTATATTATTAGGACTAACAGATTTAGAAGGATTTAAAATGCTGATTAGATTATTAACTTCCATTAGTGTAATTGGAGTAAGGAAAAGTGAATTGCCAGTTCTGTTAGATAAATAGTCCAGAGGAGATTTAGGTGTCATTGGGATTGACTTTGTTATGCTGTCAGCAACATTGACATAAAAATCATTAAAGATATTTGACATTTTATTGTGGTCTGATGTCACATTTCCATCTTTGTCTTTGAGTTTGTTGATTGAAGAAGAAATGGAAGACTTATGAGAAATTATTGTCTTGATACCTGACCATAACTTTTTCATATTTTGACTATTGGTAGAAAAATAATTATGAAAATATTGCGCTTTGCTTTCTTTTAATTCATTTGACGCACGGTTTCTAAACTCCTTATACAAATTAAGATTGTCAGGATTCTGCTGTTTTCTTTGTTTCTGCAAAATTCTGTCTCGGATTCTGATCAACTTCAGTATCCTCTTGTTTATCCATGGTTTGTCTTTAAGTTTCTTTTCTTTTCTACTCAGCCTTTTAATTGGAGCATGCTTGTTTGTTAGAGTATTTAAATCTTTCAGAAATCTGTCAAATTTACTGTTGATATCTAAGTCACTGTTTTCTAAGTAGTTAAAATTAATCTGATTAAAGTCCTCAAGGAAGGCATCTTCTACAAATTTGGAATAATCATATTTCAGTGATTCAGATTTACTATGACTAACATGGGTATTTTTCAAAACCATAAACTGAGGGAAATGATCAGTAATTTGCATTAAAATGTTGCCACTTACTATATTAGCATTGGTAGCATTAGTATATATCTTATCAATGATTGAAGCTCTGTGTTCAGAAACTCTAGTTGGATGATGAATACAAGGAAGAAGGCTGTGTGAAAAAAAGTTATTGACAAAGTCACTTTTTGGTGTATGAGAGGCAAAGTCTAAAAGATTCACATTAAAGTCACCCATAATAAACAAGAGTTTATCTGATGAAAGTTTTGAAAGATGATTCTGGAAGTGAGATGTAAGTTTATCAATGTTTGAACTAGGATGTCGGTAAACACAGCAAATAAGAAAGTTCTTGTCATTTTTGTTATCAATTTCAACCCATACAGTTTCAAAATCATCCGTACAAGAATCCAAGTCAATACGTGGATTATTAGTAAGAGAATCTCTGATATACAAACCAACACCACCATTCTGAGTGACAGATTTGGTTTTGAAAAATGTATAGCCTGGGATATCAACATTTGATGATACGGGATTATCATCGGAATGGCAAATTCAGACACTCAAATCACATCAAGATTCAAATTAGTATGGCCTGATAAGGAGACTAATTCATCATGATGAAGGGATAAGCTTCTAATATTTGTATGAAGAATAGAAAAGTCACGTGAAGATAACCGTAAGGAAGAAAGTTCAGGTAAAGTAAAGTCTAAAGTAGCGAGAGTCAATATTCTGAGGCATATGCTCATCAATATCATAATCACTAAGATTAGGCAAGTCGGTAAGGTTGGAGGTAATTTCAAGTGATGGTGCAGAGTCGATGAATGAGGGGAGGTCAAAATCCTTAAGACCCAAAAATTATTCATTTGTTAATATGCCAAAGGGAAACATATCTATGGTACATTTTTTTGCAAAACCAAGAAACATCATCAGGTTCCTTTTCAAGTTCTTTGTATTCAGCAACAGACATGTCATTGCATTTCATGTGAACATAAAACTTGCAATTATCACAAAAATATTGCTCTTTGGTTGCTGTGTATGCTTTTGTGGCAAATACCACAAGGCTCAATAGCTGTGTTTGTCATCATTGATAATTATGGGATATTTCAAATACCTGGGCCATCTCGAAAATAAAACTGAAAATTAGAAAAAAAAAGCAATTCAAATCTAATCATAAACACAACACTCACAGTTTGAGTCACAGCTCTATGAGGCAGAGTTACTGAATGTGATTTCTTCTTCATCACTTTCTACTTTTTGAAATCGATCAGGAGGCTTATCTCTGATTACCAAGTTTCCTCCAACAAAAAATGCAATCTTCCCATCTTCTCTTGCCTGTTTCAAATCAGGTATCTGTTGATTCCGTCTGAGTAAGGTTTTGTGACTGAAATCCTCCACAAACTTTATATCTTGAGTCTTTAGCTTCCTTGCTTCCTTGATGACAGCTTCCTTCTGTTTCCAACTCTGAAATTTAACGACAATTGGCCTAGGTTTGGCAGGAACTACGATTCCATCTCTCCTTGTGTGGAACTGCTATCTTTGGCCTACACGATGGGCACGTTCAATTACCAGGTTTTCTTGGATTTTTAGAGCTTCTTTGACTTTACTCTTGACAATTTCTTCCGATTCCTCCCACGATTCAACTCCAGTGTCGCTTTCGGGGACGGCGATAAGTTTGATGTTATTCCTACGGTTTTGGTTTTCGATATATTCTTGCTTGTCAGCCATTTGAGTGATTTCATTTGAATGGCCGTTGACCAAAGCTTCAAGGCTACGCCCACGCGTTTCAACAGCCTTCAAACTGATCTTGATATCATCAACATCACGCGAGCTATACTGGGCTGATGCCTTCAGATCATTCACGTCCGATTTTACAGACTTTATATCCTCATTTATTTGGCTCACGAGCAGCTGCACTGACGAACGAAAGCTTTCCAGTTGAACTGCCAAAAGTTCCTTGACAACGGACAGTGTTACGTATTCCATAGTTGAGTGAAAACCAACAAATTGACCACTAATATGCCATATGAAACTGAAAATGCATTATGTAAAAACTTCAATATTAAATTATGAATAATTTGAGAGTTTCGTCTAGAATTAGACCCTCTTTAACGGGCAACGCCACGCCTCCACGCTGTTCTCGTGGAACACACAACCATCTTCGACGCCGCCATCTTCGAAGCTTTCAAAATGGCAAAGGCTACAGCAAAACCGCGAGCATTTTTAGGAACTAGATGCATACAACTATCGCGTTATATCTCCAAATTGACGATTTCTGCTTTAGTTTAGAAAGTATTGCACTTTGAAAAAATTTTGGGTAAACTAGGCCAAGGAAAGTTGGTTTTCTTGAAACAGCCAGGCCAAGTTCAAAACGCGAAAAATATAACGTTATTTAGTCAACATTTCGTAGAATGCGGCAAAATAGGTTAAAAAAATATCGAGGAATGCAAAACTTTGTGCAAGATTGTCATGAAACCAAGGACAAATGTAAGATCTACAAAAAAAGCCTGCTCACCTGCTGTGCTGCAGCCAAAGTTTGTAAACAGAGTTGTCCACGGCCTTTGAAAAGTTTGAAAAACCAAGAAACTTCGAGTCAAAAACTCTTGAAGAAGTTGAAAAAGCGAAGATACAGCTATTGCGTTATATCGCGATATTTGGCTTTGCGACACTTGGGACGCCTGCTGACGCCATTTATCACAAACTTTTACCTTCGCGCCACAGCTTTCATGCAGCAGAGGTCGGAAGTGACGTCGTATTTAAGGCTTGGTGTTGTCGGGCGTGATCCATAGAACGATGACAAATGAATAATGGGTCTTGTTCGTTCTCCTGCGCAGCAACACCCCCTAGCTTTCCCCAGTTATCAAGAACCTTACGTTACCAGGGCTATTTCAGCTGCATCGTGATGTTGCCTTTGTTTCCGAACTTCAGTTCAACATATTCCTTGTGAACAAATTTGCTTCCCTTGAGAGATTATGAAGGTGTCCTTTTTGATTGCAAAACTTTCAATCCCATTGCTAAAGTCCTGTGCTTCAGATTTAGGCCTTCGAAATACATTAATTTCCAAAATTTTCGGACGTTTTAATTTTCGGACAAAAGTGTAGTCCTAGAATATAATTGTCCGAAAATTTAAGTGTCCGAATTTTTTAGTGGTTCAAAACTTTAGTTGTGTGGCAAATCAAAATTTCAAAAAATTTCTTCGGATAAGAAATGAAATTCTGCTAAAAGACTACGATTGCTCTAATGGAGGAGCCCAAAAAATCTCAATGAAGGACAGGCAATGTATCAATGAAAGAAAAACAATAATTTTTAACAACAACAAAAACTTTGCCCATAGATAATCCATGGCGAGCAATATTGCATTTTTGGAAAAGCGTAAAGCCATTGTTTTCAAACGTGGATTCTACAAGAGATAGGATCATATTGATTGAAGGAGACAAGATACTCTCGAGAGACGAAGATGTCTCTGAATGTTTCAACGATTAGTTTAGCAACATAACTGACTCGTTAGATATTGCACCAAGCTTTAAGGAGGTTCATGAGGATATGGCAGTCGATCTAACAGTTGATCAGATGGTAGAAAGGGCAGTTGAGAAATATAAAAACCACCCCTCTATCAGGAGAATCAGGGAGAATGGTGACAGGACAAATCCCAAATTTGAGTTCAGTCACGTTTTACCAAATGAAATTGGGAAGCAGATAGACGCACTAAATAGTAATAAAGCAAATAGTGGCAAAATACCTACCGATAAACTTAAGAAAGCAAAGGATTTAGCTTGCCCATATCTTACCGACTGCATCAACTCTGCTATCTACGATTCTGAATTTCCAAAGGAACTGAAGGACGCTGATGTGTCGCCCGGTTTTAAAAAAGGTGTAACCACTACAAACGTGAATTATAGGCCTATTAGTGTCTTGCCATCGGTCTCCAAAATTTTCGAGAGAATACTCAAAGGACAAATGGAAGGTTTTTTTAAACCTATTCTATCAAGTCTACTTTCTGGTTTCAGAGAGGGATATAGCACGCAATATTCGCTAGTAAGAGTTATAGAAGCATGGATACGATCCTTATGGACCTATCAAAAGCATATGACTATCTACCTCATGACCTTCTTATCGCTAAATTGGAGGCCTATGGGTTTCATATAAAAATCTTGCGACTGATGTATAGCTACCTAACGAATCGAAAACAGAGGGTAAAAATTGGGTCTTATAAATGTTCTCACAGTAATGTCAAGATTGGCGTCCCCCAAGGCTCTGTTCTTGGGCCATTGCTATTCAACATCTTCCTAAATGATTTATTCTTTATGGAATTAAATTCAGAAATATGTAATTTTGCTGACGATAATACTGTGTATTCATGTGGAACTCGTATTAGCGAAATTGCGACAAATTTAGAAAACACCTAAGTACACTCCTAAATTGGTTTTATGGTAATGGCATGGTGGCAAATCCTGATAAGTTCCAATTGATGTTCTTGGGACTAAATGAACAACACAAGTTACGCTTGAATATCGAGGGTGTAAAAATATCGTCCAATGAACATGTTAAACTTCTTGGAATTGAAATTGACAACAAGCTTCGATTCAATAAGCATGTAGAAACACTATGCGACAAAACAAACAGAAAAGTCAGTGCCTTCAGGAGGTCAAATGTTTATCTCTCAAGAGAACAGGCAATGAAACTGTGCAACACAGTAATCATCTCAAGCTTTAACTATTGCCCGTTAGTGTGGATGTTTTGTGGCAAAGATGCCAACAATAAAATAAACCGTACTCACAAGCGTGCTTTAAGAATACTCCACAATGATTACGACTCTTCCTTTAATACACTTTTGGAGAAAAGTGACACTGTAACGATCCATGTTAGAAATCTACAAAAATTGATGCTAGAAATCTATAAGTCAATGAGCCATCTAAATCCATCATACATCTGGCGCCTTCATGAAAGGAAGGAAATCAAGTATGATCTCAGAACTAAGCATCTATGCAAATTGCCGATTACGAAGACATTAAAATTTGGCATGGAGTCACTCTCATTCAGAGGTAGCTTATTGTGGAACAATCTTAACGATGAAATAAAGGAGCTACCAACAGTTGCAAGCTTTAAAACAAAGATCAAAACCTGGACGGGTGAACCATGTAACGGCAAAATTTGTAAATAGCCTGCCCATTACGTTGTGTAGCTTTGAAAATATTTCTTTGACATCCTTGTAAATTATATTGTAAATAGTTGGTATTAATTTGTTTTTTTCCTTTGAACTCTGTTACACCAACTGTAAAGAATATTATGATTTGATTTGATTTGATTTGATTTGATTTGATTTGATTTGATTTGATTTGATTTGATTTGATTTGATTTGATTTGATTTGATTCTGAAACAATAAATCAACTACTTTCTATAACTCACTCTATTTTCGAAGCCTTCGACTGTAACCCTACCCTAGAAGTTCATTCTATCTATCTTGATATCTCTAAAGCATTCGATAGGGTATGGCATGAGGGACTTATTTATGAACTAAGAAGATGTGGAATCTCGGGAAACCTGCTGTTACTTCTCCGAAGTTTTTTGTCCGAAAGGAAACAGAGGACAGTTTTGAATGGGCTGTCCTCACCCTGAGGAAACATTTCTGCTGGCGTTCCCATGGTTCAATTTTAGGCTCCCTTTTCTTCTTGATATACATAAATGACTTGACAGAAAACCTGCGCTGCAGTGTAAAGCTCTTTGCAGATGATACCTCACTCTTCACAATTGTTCAGGACCCAAATTCAGCTGCTAGCGACCTAAATCATGACCTGGATCTCATTAGACTATGGGAACATAAGTGGAGGATGTCTTTCAATCCAAACCCAAGAAAGCAAGCTGTGGAATTAATATTTTCAAAAAAAACTGCTAAAACCGACCACCCCCCAGGTTTCTTTAATGATGCACCAGTGATGAACATTGATCAACACAAGCACCTAGGAGTTATATTAGACCCTAAACTTTCTTTCTCCGCTCATATACAGGCAGCGATAAGTAAGTCGCGAAAGGCAATTGGTATGCTGAGATTCTTGTCTAAATATCTATCCAGAAATACCTTGAATGAATTGTATAAGCTATATGTTAGGCCCCACCTGGATTACGGTGACGTCATTTATCGTATACCGCAAAAAGAGAATAATTTTAGTAGCTTGGGAAATCATTTGATGGAGAAACTGGCATCAGTACAGTACGCTGCTGCACTGGCAGTAACAGGAACGTGGAGAGGTACTTCTCGGGAAAGATTGTACAATGAATTAGGATGGGAGCCCTTATGTTTAAGAAGATGGAGTAGACGGCTAATTCTTTTCTATAAATTTGTCAACGAGTTAACACCCGATTACACGAGAGACCCTATTCCACCTCTCAATGAAACTACCTATCCTATTAGAAGTCGGCCCGTCGTGGGGCAAATAAGGGCAAGAACGGAAAAGTTCAAAGCCAGCTTCTATCCTCATTGTTTACTGGAATGGAACAAACTTGATCCTGAGATCAGAACATCACCCACTGTTGGCATTTTTAAGAAGAAACTATGTGCACAAATAAGACCACCTGCGAACTCCGTATATGGTATTCATGATCCAAAAGGGGTTGCATACTTAACTCAACTCAGGGTCGGACTGAGCATACTCAACTTCCACAAATTTAGGCACAATTTTAGAGACACAATGAATCCAATGTGTCCAATTAATGATGGTATAGAGGATACGGAACACTTCTTGCTGCTTTGCGACTCTTTCAAAGAACACAGATGCAATCTTCTCACTGATGTTAATGTTGTTCTTCAAAATAGTGGGCATTCTGTCTGGAGCAATAGCTTTTTGCAACTTCTTTTGTACGGTGATGAGAGTCTGTCTTATGAGGTAAACAGATCAATTCTAACTTTGACTATTACGTATATCCTCAAGACAGAGCGTCTTGATTAAAGATTTTTCATATTATCCTAAGAAATTGTCCTATTTTCTTCAATTTCCTTCCATTCCCTTCTTAACGTCGTTACGTTTAGTGCTATGTTCGTGTTTCCTGTTTTATGTTGCCATGAGGTAGTCATAGCTTTTGCTCCACATGGTATTGTACTAGTAGCAGGGTATAGTTTTTTGAAAGTAGTGTAATTAAGTAATATGTATTGTAACTGTTTAGATTGAATGTGAAAAAAAAATTCTGAAACTTGATAGAGTAAGTACAAAAAGGATCCAATTTGCACTAGTAATGATTAGGAAAAAATACACCATTAACCTAAAGTAATAATGCTGTTGTGTTTGGCACAATTTTCATTAATTTCATTTGTCTCAGACAGGATTGCCATATTGGCTTTTCAAGACAAATTTTACGATTTTGGCTTGTTTTTTCAAAGTTCTGTTTGCCTTTCAAAAGTTTCTTTTTCAAAGTATTTGTGGTTGTTTTGATAATACACCATTTTAGCAAACTAGTACATCCCAGGATGCAATATTTTGTTCAACGACACTGGTGACTGATAAGCATAAATTTTTTTTCATCTATTCAACGTGAAAATTTACAAAACGAGGTACTTAAGACTACTGGACTACAAACTACTAAACTACATAACAAGAACGATAACCCGGGAAGCAAGAACCCATGACTATCCCAAGGGTCATCAAGGTAGAAACCCTATAACTTTTAGATCAAATTCCAACTGTTCTGGATTGTTCTGGATAAAAATTTGGCTTGTTTGGGCATGAATTGTGAAGAGAGCCAATGATGTCATGCACAGTAGAAAGTACTCGGCATGCGCAGCATAAGAACATTGACGTCATGCATAGATATTTCGATGTTGGCTTATTTTCCAGCCATCTGGCTTTTTTTAGCACTTTTGAAATATATCTAGAATTCAAATGTGCCAACCCTGGTCTCAGAGTCATTTTCCCATTCCTTGTCATCAAAAAGAAATATATAAAACTCAGCTCTCAAATCGCGAAAAGTTGAGAGGAAATCATTAACACATTTTAACATTTTTCATTTATTCCCTTTATCATATTACTCGGAAGGTACTTGAGTGATGTTTCAACATCGGAAAAAAGGCTCGAAAAAAGTTTTTTTGAAATGTTCAAAACAGTACAGGTAGTGGACTTGAAGATTGTAACGGAACCTATGAAACTCATTTGAAACTCTTGAATGCTGAAATTCTGATCATTTTAAGAAACTCTCAGTACTGGCCCAAATTCTAAGTTCCTAACAAAAATACGTGTATTTGACTTCTATTAATGTTTTTTGTATCCTCATTATCATTGATTCTATTGTTGTTACAGAAGGGACTAGTCTTCTTTGGCCCAACTTCGATTCATGATTCCCATTATCATGCTTTGTATTTTACATTTGATTACTGTGCTAGCTTTTGTTTTGAGACATGGAGTGAAGGAATTTTATTACATATATTGTGTGATTTGCCTACTGTTTATAAAATCGTATGTGTCCAAAATTTCATTCACCCGTTTGAAAATGTCCGAAATTTTGTCCGAAATTGTCCGAAATCTATAAAGATTTCGTCTGAAAATTGTTGTCCCAAAATTAAATGTCCGAAAATAAAACGTCCGAAAATTTTGGAAATTAACGTAAGAACCACTGGTTTTAGATTTATATGTCCAAGGAAGAAGATTGTTGTAAAGTATTTGATTGCAGAAGGAGACTTTGCCTTGGCTTTTGTAATTTCTTGTGAAAGAAACATGTCGGAAACTATACTCAGTTTTTATCATACAAGACGATTTTCTGGCTGAAGTCACCTTCCTGGTTACTTGATGACCTTATCATTTGGCCCTGGATTGTTGGAGAATGCATTTTTTCGTGAGATAGATAATTCTGATTGTCGAGGGACATCGGTTCCTCTACCGGGTGTCCCAGAAAACACCTTCCCCCGTTTGAACAGTTCCAGAACAACGACCACTGCCTCGTTTTGAGCGATGTAAACTGCAATCTCTTGCTTAAAGCCGGATCTCCACTAGGCGGAAAAATGTCGCGGCGGAAAAATTTCCGGCAATCTAATTGGCTAATCGAATTGTCGCCGCGGAAAAATGTCGGGCCGCGAATAGTAGGTCAACGTTCTACTTTTCGCGGCTCTACATTTTTCCGCCTAGTGGAGATGCGGCTTAAAGGCTCACTTGGATCCATTTTATTTTAAGCGATTTTTTTGCTCATCAAAAGACTTCCACAATATGGATTTTTCGAAAACCGTATGCTGGAGAAGTCCTTGAAAAGTTGGCAGATCTTGCGTACAACCGCTTGTCAATTTCTTAGATTGGTATTCAAAGTCGGCAATACGCTAAAGTGCGGACCAAAGGACCCTGTCTTGTGTACTACGCTTTTTCTTCGAACATCAAGCATAATCGTGCTTTTTAATGGACAAGACAGACATCTATTATTTTTCTTGGGTCCTTTTATGGAGTTCAAGTTCCGTACTGTTGGAATTTAGTTGAAAAACAAGAGTTTCCATGGATTCTTAAGGTGAAGGTTCAACGATTCTATCGATGAATCGTTTTTAGCTCGTTCTTGAGCATTTCAGGTATTCTGTTTTTCAGGAAAATAATCATAGAAAATCAATGCGGTTAGAAACAGAAATGAAACAAATTCTCAGATCTAAGTTGAGCATTGTATGACAGATTTCTTGTAAAATCTTCATCAAATTAAATACACTTTTACTAAAATAACAGCTCAAATAGGGCAAGTTTTTTGTGCGTTGTGCTCTGTTGTATTAAAAGCATAACACGAGCTCTCACCTTGATATATCATAACGTTCATTAGGATGTTTTATGGCATCTCCTTTCTGTTGAATATAGGTACATAGGATGCCAAGTGAGCGTGTGGCCGAGTGGTTATGGCGTCTGACTTGTAAGCCAAAGGTCAGAACGACCGTAGGTTCAAATCCCACGCTGGACAGTTTGGTCGCTGTCCGTAACACTAGCCCGGGTCGACCAGAGCCATGTGAGGGAAATCTGGTAGTTGTGGCGGGTAGCTGCGGCGGACTAATGGTAAAACATCCGTGGCCCCTGCTGTAAATAAGTCTCTCAGACTTTCGGGGGCTAGCCACGTTGAATATAAATACCTACCTACCTATCCGTTGTCAATCTTTCATAATGCTAATTTGATTTACAGCTTGCCTTTACATTGGTAATGGGGCCTTTTGCTTTCTTCGATCTTGGGAAGACGAAATATTTGCAGATACTGACTACGTTGTTTCGATGGCTAGGTAGGTTTGTTTCTTTCTGATTTTTGGCTTCCATGCATGTTCTCTGTTAATTTCCTTGCTACGCGTACTCTTGTTTGATTGACTTGCCCTTTGATCGGTTGATTACATTGACTGATCTCTCCGTCTTATAACCTACATTTTAGATTTCTTCCATTTGCGTTCTATGTGTCCTCAAAAAAGCCACTAACTTTGACAGCCGCTGTTGTTAAAATACTCTTGGATGAAACGAATTTTGAACAGTTTTGCAAAGCAAGATCAATCATCTCAACCAATGGCAGAAAGGCAAAAGTTTTGGAATTTTGCAAATACTTTCCTTACACTCATTAAAAGAAGTTTCTTTTGTGGTGGACTCTTGTAAGATGTGTAAGGTGTGTCTGCCAGCAGCAGTGGTTGGACACTTAAAGAAAGCAGATGTTTTTTCACGAGAAAACCAAGTCACAGCCAAAATCTAAAATCATGATGTACTGTAAAGCTCTATTAACCCTATCTGGACCGTGAGGGCTAAAATAGCCCCCCTTCCAGTTTTGTCTGGGTAACTTTTTTTGATAATTCGTAGACTATTTCTTTTTCGTTACTTTTCCTAACTATTTTTTTAACATCTTCTTTTCAAATTTTGTCATGATATTATATTTATTTCTGGAAATACAATTTGCTAAGAGTGTAGTTTTAATTCTTTGTTTGTTTACAGTCGAACGCTATATAACTTCAGACTAAGATAATTCTTGACAGAATGAAGATAACTCAATGAAGTTTTCAGTGCAAGCCTCAATTAATGAGAGAGCATGGATCATACTCAATTTTTTTTATTTTCTTATTGATGACATAATTCATGACGTCATATATCAAATGAATTTAGGTAATGAATGTAAGATAATAAATTTCATAATTTTTTCAAAAGTCATGTTTTTATAATAACTTGATTCTTTCTCTGTTAATTAAACTTAAAGCAAGAGTAATATTTCCTTTGAGTAAGTTTTTACAATCAAATCAGTAAGATTGATCAGAAACAAAAAAAATTGATGCTGTCATCAAAAGTACAACAATTACAGGAAAATAAATTAGATACTCGGACTTTTCACATCATATTACACTAGACAGCCATGTTTCATCTTTCAAGCCCTTTTCAATTCAGAGTTATGAGGGCCTCCCCCCCCGGCTGGCCTGAGGATGCTCAGCAAAGCCCGTTCCAGATAGGGTAAACCCCTAGGCGTCAGAGGGGGGCATCGTCAGAGTCGGAGGAACTTTGCCAGACAATGTGGTTTTAGTCAATTTTGGGGCGCTGATTCCGAATATGGTTGTTATACCAAAGGGTGTGGCAGCTTTAAGCCTCTATTTCAGTTTGAAGCCACGTTTTCGACGAAAATCGTAAAACCTTATATTGAGCTCAATCATGTGTGGGTTATTGTTAAAGCTTACATTACGAAACAAAATGAAGGATGCTGAATTCGAATCAATCGATGTGCGAGACAAAGGACACACTTTATCTTCATATTCATACTGACACTCGCCTTGAATTAGGCAAAGTGACGTAAAATGCACATTACATGAAATACACGAAATCTCACTCGTTGCATTTGGTCGATTGATGCTTTCACTATCAAATACTTTGTTGCGTCAAGAAACCCAGAACCTCTGCCTCTTTTAAGTCAATAATCTTCTGCCAATGTACGACCATCTTCAACTAAAGAACTTAAGATGTTAGGAAGATGTTAGATGTTAGAATATGGCTACCACTTTTCAGGAGATCTTTGAGTCAGTTTTAGATATACATGCACCCCTGAAAACAGGAGGGTAGGCACTACTTCTGCTCCCTGGATAACCCCAGACTTGTTCGGGATACTGCGAATTCCCCCTTTTGTGAATGACAAAGGAAGAGACGTTAACTCTGATTGGCTCGCTGATCAATGGGACGAGCGAAGCGTTTTGGGGCATGCGCGAGTTAACAAAGGAAGGATGAAGGGTGATGACCCTCAGATCGATACTGCGCAGACACCAAAAGCGCTTCGACTGGCGTCTGGCTCTTCAGGGGAAAATCCAAAAGACTTTCGCTGATAGTATCCCGAACAAAGACATTAGGAAACTAATGAAAGAGAGGGATACAGCTAAGAAAGCGACGAAAATATCTCCTGAAAGGTGGAACACATATATAAGCATCTCCGTAAATAAGGTAATGCAAAAAATTCGAGATGCAATACAATCACATCATCTTGGATTAATTGAAGAAAACAAGGGAGATCCTAAAAGAATGTGGCAGGTTATCAATAAGTTACTAGACAAGGCAACACCCTCAACAGAAATTTCGAGCATAGATGTTGAAGGGAAAACAATTACAAAAGAAAAAGATATAGCTAAAGCACTTAATCATCACTTTACTACCATAGGACCAAAACTTGCTAGCAAGTTAGAGTCAAGGTCTGATGATGATTCTCTCAAACATATCAACACTCAACAGAACAAAATGGCATTTGTACCTATTGATGAAACATATGTGCTAAACGCCATAAAGCAACTAAAAAATGGTAAAGCACCAGGCCCAGACAAGATCTCCACGAAGCTAATTAAAGATGCAGCTGACTTCATTTGGAAGCCGCTAACCATGGTATTCACCTCATCACTGAAGTGTGGCATCTTCCCAGATATCTGGAAATTAGCAAGAGTCACACCAATTTTTAAGACAGGCTCAAAAAAGATGCAAATAATTATAGACCTATCTCTGTCATCTCAGTCTTTTCACGGATGTTGGAAAAATAGTTCACGATCAGCTTATTGAATATCTCATAACTAACAAAGTATTGACGCCAAATCAATCTGCTTTTAGAAAATTATATTCCACCGTAACATCCCTGATAAATAGTACTGATTACTGGTATGACAACATGGATAAAAGGCAACTCAACTTAGCCATATTTCTTGATCTGAAAAATGCATTTGATACCGTAGATCATAGAATATTGATAAAAAAGTTAGGTGCATACGGTATTAGAGGAATCTCGGGAGAATGGCTCACATCTTTCCTAACTAGTAGAAAGCAATTCTGTTCAGTTAATGGACAAAAGTCAGAAGCTAGATTGGTAACATATAACATACCTCAAGGGTCATGCTTAGGGCCACTCCTATTTATAATCTACCTAAATGACTTCGAAAAATGCTTAGAGTTCTCCCGGGCTAGCATGTATGTAGATGACACACATGTGACATTAACATCTCGTAACACTGATGATCTACTTACAAAGGCCCACAAAGAATTAAGAAACATCTCGGAATGGATGCGGATAAACAAGCTAAGCGCAAATCCGAAGAAAACTGAATACATGATTATTGGCCATCCGTGGAGGACAAATAAAGTTGAAATCTCAGAACCACTGAACCTTAATGATTCTGAAATAAAGCGAGTCGCGAAGACCAAATCATTAGGGGTTATGGTGGATGAAGGGCTAAACTGGAATGACCAATTCAGCAAAGTGAAAGGAAAGATTAGTGGCGGTCTAAAGTCGCTAAAAAAACTGAAAAATCTTATTTCACAATCCCAGCTTGATCGTGTGTACCGTGCACTTATCGAAAGCCATCTAAGATATGCTAATGTTCTCTGGGGGAGTCTTTCTAAATCAAAATTGAATTCTCTCCAACGTCTGCAGGACAGAGCCCGCTCGATTATTGAAAATTCCAGACTAAAAGACAATTGGTCTCAAAACTGGTTGACCGTTGAGCAACTAACAAAGTTTGATCGATCAGTTATGACATACAAAATAATCAGCGGGCAATGCCCTGAAAGCCTTTGGATAAATATCATCATAGGACCCAGCACTCCAACTACAGAACAAGGAATTGCAGCAAGAAACAACCTTGAATATGTCAAGAAAGGCTTTCACTATTCAGCTCTGAAAGCTTGGAACGATATTCCCATTTAGGTATTTATATACATTTAGGTATTTATATACCATAGAAGTGCAGGACCTCTTGTGAGCAGTTCTAAGCAGCCATGTAGTACATGATATAGATAACCCATTTAGTGAATACAGCTGGGGTTAGGGGTACTGTAGTATACAGTATAACATACATGTGAGAAATTTTGTCAAATGCACTTTTTACTTCTTCTTGTATGTCCTGGACAGTTGCCCAATGAGAAATTTATACACAATACAATACTTTTGAGGCATTATTACAGTATCATGATTCCTCTAAGGCTCAGAGTTCTCTTTGTTTAAAATGATACCATGAAGAAAGAAGTAATGTATTTTACTTGTGTCTCACCTACAATACATTCCAGTAAAGTTAAAACCAATCATCTTTGGCGCAAAATGGTTGACCACAGAATGAAACCCTTCAAGGCTACTGGTCTGAGATATGGGAGATGCCTGTTTTATGCCACTGATGATTCCTGGCTTGCCAAGTGCTGCCACTAACTTTTGATAAGGAAGATCATCTATAAGAGAGAGCAACTTTTTATGCTGTGCCTGATACAGAATATAACGATCAAAACTATTCATTAAAAGGAAATCAACATGGTTAAATGCTAAATATAGTACCCCTATTGTATTTGATAACTTTGCAATATGCGGTTTCATTATCTAACAAGAAAAAATGAGGCATTCTCTTTAGCCTGTTTATAGCAGCCACTTGATACAGCAAGTTTATTCCCTTTAAGTTTATGCCATCAGCTCTATAATTTGGGTTTGGATCCAATGTTACAAAAATTCAATGCATTGTTCTCTATTGTTGAAAATGGGCAAGCCATTTTGCATTTTTTGCTTCATAGCGGTGAAAGTTTTTCTTACAAGAAGCAGCCAATGTGATAAAATTTCCTTCAATATCTTGCAAATTATATCTACAGTAAATGCAACGTACCTTCTTCTAACCAAGTGCGTGTTGGAATTGTCTCTCAGTGGTGACACTTATTGAACAGTGGATTGTCAAAGTCTGAATGTATATCTCTAACATGCCAAAGGACGGATTTGAATTTTGCCCATATGACTTCTCCATCACCCGACGGTGTTGTGACAGCACTCCAATGCAAATGATTCAAACAGGGTGTAGCCCATTCAGCAATTGGTTCACCATCCTTTAGTTTAGCAATTTTCAGTAAATCTTTCTTAATTTCTGAAAATATGAATTATGTATGTACTGTCAATCCAAACAATCATTATAGCTAAGATGGATAACAATTGCACCCCTCCTTTATAAAAAACCATAGGTAGGAAGTCACAGAGCAAATACCTGCCTGAAAAGAACGCTCTATCATTAGGAAATGCCAGATCTACAGTGTTGCAACCATACTAATTGTAGATCACCCTCCCAACTTCAAAAACAGAGCACTAGCAATTGCCATAAAAATTCTGATCAAAATGTGATAAAACATTTCTGAAAAACTTACTTTTCTTCAAGTGCCATAAATCAAAGAAATGGGTAAGCTCTGTCAACTCTTCTTTCATGTGCTTGATAATCTGGTTATGGCGATCAGAAACAAATGTACCAAGATTAAGGTTGTTACCAAACATTGAGTCAAAGCAATTCTTAAAACCAGCAAACTCCATAGCATTGCTACTCCCAACTTGGTTACGCTAGAAACAATAAGCTGGTATAAGACATTTTCAGCGATGGAATATTACAAGTAGGAGAAGGATGGGGTCTGAAGAGACAAGTCCCAAGAACAACTGAAATACAAAATTATAAATCCAGCCCAGACAGCAAAACTAAAAATTTCTGATAGCTCAAAAATTGAGGAGAATAAAGTCCTAGAAATTTCTGAAAGGCTTCTGTCTTTGGACATTTGGGGAAATTGTGAGGGCTTTAAACAATTCAGCTTTACAGTCTATACTGAATGGGGAACTGACATTCACAGGTAAAATACAAAGTAAACCTGGGTAAAGGTTCATTACTTTTTGTATTAGGATACTTATTAACATCAAATCTCATCAGCATTCATAGGTCCCTAATTATTTATCTGGCAGGACTTACTTGCACAACACTAAAGTCTATTATTTGTGAATTATCACAACAGAAGATGGTATAGATTCCAAGTTTGGCATTGTGTCCCATACTGTCATGTCTGGCATCACCTGTTACGACAAGTTTCTTCATTCTTGTATTTAGCTCGGCCAAAAGTTTCTGTTGGTATGCTTTCCAGTGCATGTGAATAGCGGGAAAAAGAATCTCCTTCAGGAAAAGAGAAACATTAGATCAACATTAAAGTGGTATTAGAATCAGGGCCATTTGTTCTAACTCAAGCTCAGTTAACCATCCATTTACTCTTATCATTCTAGCTTGATCACACAGTCTTTGTTCAGTCACTTCAAGTTGTTGTCTCTCCCTCCATATTGCATGCATACGTTTTCTATAGCCCCTAATTGGTTTTCCTTCGTCATTGATTGGTTTACTCAAATAATAACACCCCATGACGGCAATGTTTAACTTTCTACCCCAACCCCTTCGCGCAGTAACATGATGACGACCGGGCCTGCGTTGCTGAGCCGCAGGACACCTGCCGGACGAGGGACCATCACCTGAAGTTCCGGTCCCATTAACGTCGTTGATCTCGATACTTTCGTTTTCCATTTCACTCATTTGAGGTTGGTTTTTCCATGTAACGGGAGGGTTTTCCTTCCCGGTGTTTTTACTGAGACACCATCACAGGTTTTTCATTTGGAGTTTCCTTCTCCTAGGAAAGCTGCTAACCAAAGCTAAAGATCCAATCCTGACCATTAAGACAGACTAGCCCCCGTCGGACGCCAACCCGGAATTTCAAGGTCTTGGGGAGAGCTGACAGGTACTACACCTTGCTCAAGGGTGACCTGGAGGTAGTTGTGGCAATGGGTAACCTCATTATCCCTCGTCGAAACTCCACAACCGGATGCAGTTTAAAGTCATACCCAGGACGGATAATAATAATAATAATAATAATGATAATAATAATAATAATAATAATAATAATAATAATAATAATAATAATAATAATAATAATAATAATAATAATAATAATAATGGATGACCTCAAGTTATATGCCAAGAGTGAAACAGGATTAGATTCGTTGGTACAGACAGTGCATATGTTTAGTAATGACATTGGAATGGAGTTTGGTGTGGAGAAATGTGCAGTGATGGTGATAAGAAGGGGGAAGTTGGCAAGGTCAGATGACATCATTTTACCTGATGAGAGTGTGATTAAAGGATTAGCAGAAGGGGATGCGTACAAGTATCTAGGTGTCTTAGAAGCAGAGGAAGTTAAGAAAGAGCAGATGAAAAATATACTGAAGAATGAATATAAGAGACGGATTAGAAAGGTTCTGCAGTCTAAACTAAATGGTGGAAACACGATCAAAGCTATCAATACTTGGGCTGTATCTCTTCTAAGACACTCAGCACCATTTGTGAACTGGACAAAAGAAGAGGTAAAGGATATGGATAGAATGACAAGGAAGACAATGACTATGAATGGAGCATTACATCCAAGGGACAGCATGTGTCGTTTGTACGTGCCAAGGAAAATGGGAGGTAGAGGACTGATTGGAATAGAAGACTGTGTGGAGCTTGCCATTTTGGGATTAAATAACTATGTCAACGAAAGTCAAGATAAATTGATAGAAGGGGCAAGGGGATGTGAGATAATAGAGCAAGAGATTACTGAAACAGTGAAAAGGAAACGGGTAGAAGCAAGGGTGTCTGAGTGGAAAGAAAAACCGCTACATGGGCAATATCTTCGAGAAACAGAAGACGTCAAAAGTATGGACACGTGGCTATGGCTAAGAGAAGGTACATTAAAAAAAGAAACAGAGAGTTTATTAACAGCAGCCCAAGACCAAGCATTGCGTACGAATATCATCAAGACTAAAATAGATAAGACCAGTGATTGCAGCTTGTGCAGATTGTGTAAGGAGGCAGATGAAACAGTGACCCATATTGCTAGTCAATGCAGTAAATTGGCACAGCTGGAATACAAGGCAAGGCACGACAAGGTGGCGCAAGCATTGCATCGGGAACTTTGTAGGAAAAATGACTTACAGCATGAAAAGAATTGGTACGAACACAATCCACAAAGTGTAGTTGAAAATGATAAATGTAAGATCTTGTGGGACTTTACGATCCAAACGGATCATTATATAACAGCAAGGAGACCAGACATTGTAGTAGTGGATAAGGATAAGAAAACCTGCCAGCTCATTGACGTAGCGTGCCCTGGAGATAAAAGAGTGAAAGAAAAGGAAGATGAAAAAGTTGTTAAATATCAGGACTTAGCCAGAGAACTCCGCAAGATATGGAGTATGGAAGTGAAAGTCATTCCAATTGTAATTGGAGTGTTGGGAACGATACCAGCTCGGTTAAAGGACAACTTGAAGGAAATTGGAATTCCTTTAAAGGCATCGCAAATCCAGAAATCAGTGTTACTGGGAACAGCAAGAATTTTGAGGAAGGTTCTTGAAGTCTGAGGATACTTGTTGTAACTTGATATTCAAGATTGACTCCAATATATAGAAACTGTATATTGTGCGTAATTTCTATAATAATAATAATAATAATAATAATAATAATAATAATAATAATATTATTATTATTATTATTATTATTATTATTATTATTATTATTATTATTATTATTATTATTATTATTATTATTATTATTATTATTATTATTATTATTATTATTATTATTATTATTATTATTATTATTATTATTATTATTATTATTATTATTATTATTATTATTATTATTATAGAAGATAAAACTGTTCTTAAAACTGACGTTTCGATTTAAAATCTTCTTCTGAGTAAAACTTTACTGGGACAGCCGAGAATTTATACAAGTTGTTTACAGAAAAAATATACATGACAAGTCTATTTACAAACCAAAATATGCCAAATTTACTTAAAATCGCTTTGTATTATTATTATTATTATTATTATTATTATTATTATTATTATTATTATTATTATTATTATTATTATTATTATTATTATTATTATTGTTATTACATTATTATTATTATTGTTATTATTATTATTATTATTATTATTATTATTATTATTATTATTATTATTATTATTATTATTATTATTATTATTATTATTATTATTATTATTATTATTATTATTATTATTATTATTATTATTATTATTATTATTATTATTATTATTATTATTATTATTATTATTATTATGTTTTCATTTTCCATATCCTTTGTATCTCAATTTCAAGATCTTTATATTTGCTTTTCTTTTCCATTTCTTTGATTGAAACATTTCTATCACATGGTACAGTCATGTCTATCAACTTGCAAGTTGAATTCACTTTGTCCTTGATTATGATATCAGGTCTGTTTGCACCTATATGTCTGTCTGTATGCACTGCCATGTCCCATAGCACTGTATGTGTGTCAGTGCTAATTACTGTGTCTGGTTGGTGCTCATACCACTTGTCTGAGGTTTTGATTCCTAAGTCATTACAAATATTCCAGTGTACATATGCTGCAGCTTTGTTGTGTCTTTCGATGTAATCTGACTTTGCTAATACTTCACATCCTGATGTTATGTGGTCAATTGTTTCAGACTGCTTGTAACACATCCTGCATCTGCTATCAATTTCTTGGCCAACTATGTGTTTTTGATAATTTCGCGTGTATAGAGCTTGGTCTTGCGCTGCTATCAGCAATCCCTCTGTTTCTCCTTTGATGTCTGATCTAAGCCAGTTGTTTGTATTTGGAAGGTCAACATGTGGTTCACCAATAAGTGAAGGGTACTTTCCATGCAGTGGTTTACTACGCCATCTATTATTTTTCTTCTTCACAAGTTCTTTCTTTATTTCTTGTTTCAATAATTTTGCGTTTTCTGCTGTTGGTTTGTCTGGTTTTGGTGCGAAATTCAAATCTTCTATTTCCTTTTCGATGTTTTTGGCTATTTTACTAATTGAGTACTTTGGCTTCGTCTTCTCATGCATAATAATCATATTGCTTGACAAAGTGCTCTTGTTTTCAAGATAATGATTAAGCCCTACTATTGCCACATTGAATGCAGTCTCTATTTCTATCAATCCTCTACCTCCTTCTTTCCTGGTTAGGTAAATTCGGTCAACATCAGATTTTGGGTGTAACATTCCATGCATTGTCAAGATCTTCCTTGTCTTTGAATCAAGCTTTTTTAGCTCAGAGTATTTCCAATCGATTATTCCAAAACCATATTGTACAGTAGGTATTGCCAAGCTGTTCATGGCTTCAATTTTGTTTTTTCCATTCAGTTCTGATCTCACTATTAGTCGTACTCTTCTGTAATATTCTTTCCTGATCTTCTCTTTCATTTTAGTGTGTTGTATACCATCACTTTCATCCACTCCAATGTATCTATATCCGCTATCTTGATCTAATTCATTGATAGTTGTTTCTTTATCCAGCTCAATGTTGCCAGTGCTAATTAGTTTACCTTTTTGAACGATGCTTTTGCACATTTATCTAAACCAAAACTCATTTTGATGTCATCACTAAACTGCTTTGCAATCTGTAGTTCTCCTTGCTGTTGCTTATTATTATTATTATTATTATTATTATTATTATTATTATTATTATTATTATTATTATTATTATTATTATTATTATTATTATTATTATTATTATTATTATTATTATGTCGCGCTTAATTCGGTCACATCTTACAAAAAAAAGGAGTGAGTCGTCATCGTTTGAAAAATTTGACCATGATCATGAAATACAACGAGGATTTTGGTCATACGTGAAAAGAGTAATTGATGTTAAGGACGTTATCTTGCCAATGTAACAAAGATAAATGTTCTCAGTATTTCCGAAAAATTTTCAAGAGAACTGTCAATCATGAGTTCACTCTTCCTTCCTGGATACCAGAGTTCCCTGAACCAACAAGGTGTGTTTTTAACTCTAGTTCGCCGACATATCAAGAAATAACCAGAACTGTTCGACGTATGAAAGCGGGTAAATCACCGTGCCCCCTGGACCAGATATCAGTTATTGTTCTAAAAAGATGTCCTTATCTGAGAACCTACTTAACTGCTATCTTTCAGAAAGTCTGGCTAACGAAGCAGACTCCTTGTGCTTGGAAAACAACAATTTTAATTCATAAAAAAGGCCTGGCTAGTGATCCAGGTAATTTTAGGCCAATCACACTCCAGCCAATCTGTTTAAAAGTGTTCACTTCAATACTTCGAAATCGTTTATTTGAATTTGTAAAGAACAATAACTACATCGAATGCTGCATACAAAAGGGCTTTGTTCCAAAAATGTCTGGGACTTTTGAGCATACAGCTTTACTTGCACATTTGATCCGCGATGCAAAACTAAAACAGAAGTCCATTGTCATCACTCTCTTGGACCTTAAAAATGCGTTTGGAGAGGTACAACATAATCTGATTCATACCATCTTGAAATATCATCACGTACCAGACTCCTTTACTTCAATCGTCAAGAATTTATATGACGGTTTTCACACCAGTAGTACAACAAAAGATTACGCAACCCCCTTCCTACGAATTGAGAAAGGAGTCTTACAAGGTGACTGCTTGAGCCCCTTTTTGTTCAACTTATGCATGAATTCCTTTATCCAGTCCATCAAAACGAGGGAGCTCGAACAGTTAAGCTACAGATCAAGCAAACTTCTAATGCCAAGGCATTGGTTACAGTTCGCAGACGATGCAGTTGCAGTCTCTGCCACAGAATTTGAAAACCAGACTCTAGTGAATGCGTTCTGCAGATGGTGTAATTGGGCTAAAATGACAATACGACCAGACAAGTGTCATTCTTTTGCCATGAAAAAGTTCAAAACTCTAATGAAGCAATATAAACCTACGATATGTGTGAATAATAAACCTATCAGCGCAATAGAAGAAAACGAGAGCTTTAAGTATCTAGGTCGATGGTTTAGCTTTTCCATGGATAACGGTGAGCACAAAAAGGAACTCCGTGAGACACTTGAAAATAAGTTGGAAATAATCCACAAACTACCCTTGCACCCCAAGAATAAGCTCTGGCTGTATAGTAACTATCTGATTCCAAAGTTATGCTGGAACCTAACGATTGCTGATATAGATATTACTTGGATCAAACATAATCTCGATTTATTATGTCACAACTATTTCCGCAGATGGTTAAACATCCCTGCTGCCGGAACAGTTGAAATTTTACAACTCTCGAAAACAAAATTTGGGATGGAACTTCTAGATATCAGCTCTAAATTCACCCTTTGCCAAATAACAATTAGACAGTGTCTGAAAAAGTCGCCGAATCCAGACATACATAATCTCTTCAAGGGTACATCAGAGAAAAATATCCAATACGATGCATTTTCGACAGCTAAAGAGGCACTAAAAAGCATAAGATCTCAAAAAGAAAACACTGTAAAAAACTTTCAAGTGCAAGGCTCAGTAGTTAAAGAGCTATGGAACTGTGCATTGCCTTCTGCTCGCGAGTACTGGTTCAAGGCCCAGCATATGCTGCCACGTAACATCTACAACTACACAGTACGCTATATGAATGACACACTACCCGCGCTCTCCAATTTATTCAGATGGGGTAAGAGTCTTACAGCCGGTTGCAGTCACTGTAGACACGTCCAAACAACGAAGCACATTCTCTCTGGCTGCTCATTTTGCTTAGGCAGATACACATGGCGTCACAATTCAGTTCTCTTAAACCTGGCAAACGTGTTACAACCATTCGTCAAGAAGATTTTCGTTGACTTACCTGGAAGATTCTCAACTCCAGACATCATCACTGGACCTAGTCTAAGACCTGACATGATTGTAATTGATAAAAGTAATAGGATGTACATCATAGAACTAACTGTTGGTCACGAATCGAACGCTGAATCAAACGCAGAGCGTAAAGCAGAGTTAATCCAATCCCTCTCCCTGGGTACCGGAATTCTTTCTTTTTGCCGCCCTACATCCTACTAGGGATGGCCAGTCTAAAGCAAGAAGTAGGCACAAGTTAGGCTCTCATATGGTACTGATGCCAACAAAAACAGCTATAAAACAACTATTAATACCAGATACATAGCAACTTACAATACTGAATGTGGGGCTTGGAAGTGCATTGTGGCAAGAAGGTTTGGTATGGTTGGGCAAGACCCGTCGAGGGATGCAATATCCCATAAGGGCAGGCAATGCCAAGCCATGGTTTTAGTTTTGTCTTTTGGGGTGCTGGCGATACACAAGCGATACAGAGTGCCGGGGCTCTGTCGTCATGGCTGGCAACCAACAATCCGAAGGAGGTTGCGCAAGTGCTGAGAGGGGGCCGGGCTCCCAAGGCAACACTCACGTACCCCTCCGGTAAAAATATGTCAGACGCTGATGTGAATGTGAAATGAGCTGTTTTGGTTTAGTGTTGAAATAAAACCTGAGATTTTTTCTTGTAAAATAAAGCCACTTATCGATTTAGAGCTTGATTGCATACGTTGGGAGTCAATCTTTTGTGTGGTATCTTTGGGTCTTTTCTGGGGAAAGTACAGTTTTACAGTACTTCCTGCCACTAATTACACTTGTGTGATTGCCCCAGATAGACGAGAAAAGTTTGCATCCGTGGTGGATTTGGTTTATGGTAAATGAGGCAGGGCCCATGGGGGGGGGGGGAGAAACTCCAGGAAAACAATGAAATAAAAGAGATTGTAGGAAATTTGCTGGTTAGCTTTTATTTTAAGAGAGAGGCACAATACCCCATGTTTCGTTACGTTTTGAACCCCAAGAAACTCTCTACCTTGTAAACCAGAGGAAAACCAATTTTTTTTTATTATTTATTTTTGAGTTACGACATATGACTGGTATATTTGATTACATATTGAGATTGCAGTAAACAGCTGTAGATTTTTTGATGCACTTCAGGAAGTGTACAATCCTCTTTTTTGTGAATGAAATGCCATTTTTTGATTGAAACAGGGGCGCATGATGTCTAGGCCCTCAACTTTGGTCGGAATTGCACCCTTATTGAAGTTGTGCACCTGCCCTCCCTTTTACCAGAAACAGCTAAGGTATGATTTTAGTTAGTGCCCAAAAATCCAGTTCGATATTGTTGGGAAAACTAATTTCTTGGGTGAGGGAGGGCATATAAATAAGTTACTGTATGAGCTTTGCTGAAGCTTCAGCTAGGGTCCTTTCAGGTGTTCTGATATATGTTTCATAACAGTCAGAAGCCCAACGTCCCATAGTTTTAATCAACCATGTGGGGAGATTTGCCTTTGCTGCTGTGGTGGCTGCACCAATACGAAAACTGTGCCCAGCATAGGAATTGGCCTCAAAACCTCCTTTGGCAAGCAGATTCCTTATTTCTTGTGTGAAGTCATCTCTCTTGAGGAATTTTCCAGATTTGTATACAAATAAAGGCCCTTTTTTTGAACTGGCTGAAATGTAGTTGAGCATAGCCCTAACTGGGCATAAGTGGTTATTAGTGGCTCCAATTGTTAACAGAATTCCTTTACGAAAGGGGTCTGTTTTTGATGACTTCAGGTGCACCTGAATAAGCTCAGGGTTAAGGCTGGAAGGCCGAAATGTTATGTCTGATGCTGCCAGGTGGTGCTTTTTGTCAAAGGCCATGTCACAGGTGAACTCGCTGATTCTCATGAAGCCAAAAAAGGCCAGACAGATTGCTGCCCACAACATCCTGCTGTCCTGACTACTCTGATGGTGTAATGGCTGTAGTAAATCATGAAACAAATTTAGGTGGGTGGTGGTAACTGGCTTCCTTACATAAGTTGAGGTCCCCTGGGATCTTTTATCCCTCTCAGTAGATATTGCAACCTGCTGAATTTGTGTAGGGGCAAGTCCAGGTTGTTCTGGAAATGGAGATGTTTAACTGCGGCTAGGTAACTTTTTATTGTCCCATGCGTCCCATGCTTTATTGTCCCATGCGTCCCATGCTGAACGCTTTGTGCCAGGAATGTGGCAAAGTAGCAAAGGATATCTTCAAAATGTTCCCTAATTCATGAACTCGAAACAGTTCACAGAATTGAAAAAATTGTTGTTCTCCTGTCATGTATGTCTTTTTGGTTGCCAAAGCCAAAGATTGTTCATTAAATTTAGTTTTGAGTTCTCTCAGAGCTGCAAAATGCTGGTGGGTATCTGTTCTGGCAAACTGTTTGCCCATGGGGCCAGCTGGCGGAACCGTGAAACCTGAAAGCGAGACAGAGAATCAGCGATTTCATTGTGCATGCCTGGAACATGCTCAGCCCTGCAATAAAAGTTATGCTGCAAAGTAAGCAATGTTAGATATCTGATCAGGTGCATAATTTTGGGACATTTCGCCTTTTTACCATTAATAATATGCACCACAGACAAGTTATCGCACTTGAAAAGCACCCTCTTGCGGACCCACTGTTTGCCCCAGATAGCACATGCCACAACAATTGCATATAGTTCTTGCCAGGCAATTGATACGTTCTCACAACCTAGGACTTGATGTGGCTGCCAAGCTCCTTGAAACCACTGTGGACCAAACAGGCCGCCATACCCTAGAGACCCTGATGCGTCTGTGAACAATAATAACTCATTTGAGCTTTCCCAATAGTTGTTAAGAAAGAAAGCTTGGCCGTTCCAAGATTTCAGAAAGTACTGCCACATTTCAATGTCTAGATAAAATTCCTGGTTAAGGCGAACATGATGAAAGGGTTTTTTCAGGCCAACAGTGAGATTTATTATCCTCTGGAGAAACGGTCTGCCTGGTGGTACTACCTTGCATGCAAATTTTAGAGAGCCAATTAACGACTGTAATTGCACTAGTGTGGCTGACTTTTTTGTGGTCCAGCCTTTTAGCTCCTCCTGCAGCCTCTCTAGTTTGTCGTGCGGGAGTCTTGCTTCATATTTTGCTGTGTCAAGTATGATTCCAAGAAATTCTAATTCGTTGGCTGGACCAGCTGTTTTGCCTGGTGACACGGGAACCCCTAAAGCCTTAAATGCCATAAGCATGCTATTCAGACTAGTGTGGCACCTCTCCTTACCCCTGGCACAGTTTAGGTCAGATTCCATGATAAGAAAATCATCTAAAAAATGGCACACAAAAGAGATCCCACAGTGCTCTTTTAAGATCCATTCAAGGGCATCAGAGAGTTGGTTGAAGAGAAAAGGTGCACTCCGTAAGCCAAAAGGCAGGAACTTTTCAAAATAATACTTACCTTGCCAGCACATGTCCAAAAGTTTCCAGTCGTCGCGGTGTACTGGGAACAACCTAATTACAGACTCAATGTCAGTCTTTGCCATGAAGACGTTAGGCCCTAACAGTTGTATGTTTTTGATAGCTTCATCTACAGTGACATAATTTAATGAAAATTCCTCTTTATCAATGAATGAATTAATTGAGTCACCCGTTTTAGGATAAGAGAGATGAAAGATCGTGCGGAATTTCTCAGTATGTTTCTTTGGTATAATTCCCAAAGGAGACACTTGGAAGTTTGGTAAAGGAGGGCGATCAAACGGCCCGGCTGTACGGCCTAAGGAAACTTCTTTAGTTATGTTTTCAGTTACCTTACTTGGGTTTAAGGCTGCAGTTGGTAAGTTTCTAGCTTGACTACTCACCCTTGGGCCGTTGTAGCCGATGCGTGCACCTTCTGCCAGCTCATTGCATAGTTTTCTAACAAGATTTTGATTAGGATGGCTCTTAAGTTGCTGTTTTAGAACATCCACGTGTATAGGTGTAATGGCCTGCTCTTGTTCAGTATCTATTATTTCCGCGCGCTGTTTACCTGGTCCTGGTACCATTTGTTGCTGTTGTTGTTGTTGTTGCTGCTGCTGTTGTTGCTGCCTGTTGGGAGAAAAGTTAGGTGCGACTGCTGGGGGGGAGAGGCCAGAGTTTGGGGGCTGTTAAATGAAGAGGGGCCGTTCGTGGTTTGGGGGCATTGAAAGCTAGGGTGTGGTCCTTCGCAGTCGGGCTGGCTACATACGTGGCGATACCTGCAGGGAGAGAAAGCACATTTACGTCCTCGGTTGAAATTGCTGCATTTGTCGTCCCTCACGGCAGCAATCCCTTGTCCGAAATTTGACCTAGAAGAGGGTCCATTGTAAAAAAGTGAATGCTCCGACAAGAGCTTGGCGTGATTTACAGTAAAAATACGCATCCATAGCTGCAGATCTATTTGGCCCCAGTTAAGTGATTTATCGTTAGCAGCTTTATACCGAAATTTACGATCATAGAGTAGCCACCCTAAGGACTGGTGGTAAGATGCAGCATAACGTATCAAATCTAAATAAGATACTAATTCTTTCGCTCTACCAGGCAATTTATCAAGAACTATTTTCATGTAAACAGTAAATGCAGTCGTCCAGCTCTGGATATCGCCTATCTTCTTTTTTGGAGCCTGGTTGCTTGAGAGCTTGATAGTGGAATTTTCGCCCAGAGCCAAATGGAAGGACGCCTCTTCATGAGGGCTGCCTAAACCATGGAGATTTTCTGGCAATAATTTGGAAAGCTCAAAAAACTCACCGCTTTGTATACTTTTCACATAACTGCTGGGGATTTCTGGGGTGAAGCCACCATCAGGGGCAGTGAACGTGTTGTTGCTTTGTGGCAGCGGATTGGTTGGCTGTACCGGGCATGGCAACTGTCGCCCCAAAGTCTCTAGGTCCTCGATTCGAAAAGACTATGGTGGTGTTGGCGCATTTTCGGCTGGTTTTTGTGTTGCTGCCAGTGTGATATCCGTTACTTGTTTTAGAATTTCACTGGTTGCCTCCTTTAAACTGTCTTGCACCACTCTTTTCACCAAGTTGGTAATTTCCGTCGTTAGGCCGGTCGTCGAAGGTGATGCGGCTGCTGCTGGTGCTGCTGCTGGGGGCGGATTTCGAACGGGAGAAGGTGCCCTCGGCGGTACGTTCACCGACAGGGGAACTACGGGCGGCGCATTTGCTGGTTGACTTTGACTTACGCCTGATGGTCCCGGCTGATTCCTTACTTGGGGTACTGCTGGCTGTGCAGGCTGTTCGTTCGGTCTGGAGCTTCGTGTGCTAGCTTGCGTCGAATTTCTGGCACTACGTCTCACTGCTTTCTCTTTCGGCATTTTCCTGGTATCGTAACTCAGATTTGAACTACACGTTGTTTAACTCGAAGTGAAGGCTAAGAGGGGTTTTTGACCGCGTGCTGGACATTTTATAGCATGGGAAGTTAGGGTGTGAGCAAAACTTTGATTGGTCAAGCAAAATCACATGGCTCAGAGGTACCCTTTTTATTGGTCGAATCTAACTCACAAGCTAGGAATCTTAAATGGTTCCAATTTGTTTAAAGCGGCGACTGCTACTATTTAAATCCCAAGATGATGATCCGAGGTATGACGATGCCAAGGGCATTTCCTGGCTGCTCGACAATGTTTGCCTAAGATGAAATTCCTTTCCTCTGATTTAGTCATCACGGTTCTTCTTTTAGCTGTTTAAGCCGCCTCGGGGAAAGCGACAAAAGCCTGCCTGTGTGTTCTAAACTGTAAGTGTAAGGGGTGACATAATTATCTTGACTCGATTGACACTATAGCTCCTTCGCATGGGAGAGGGAGGATTAACAACAGTTAACCTAAGCCTGAACTTAAATAAATACAGTCAATTACTTCATGATGAAGCGTTATGTAGGTCGTATAGGAGCATTGATTTCATTAACCTGGTAATGACAACCGGAGGGGTCTTCTCTAAAGACACGAGATCATTTTTCACAATGCTGAACACTCTCAAAATAGACAGTTCTTTGATCTAATACACAGCCGTTTAAGTGACATGTATCTGCATCAGAACATCGTACTACATATTCTGTATGAGAGATAAGGACTGGTCTTCACCTGACCTTATGGAATTTTGAAACAAACTTTCCTTTCTACACGCATTAACTCTAGATTTCATACTGTGTATGCAATTCAGCCATGCCTAGTTATATAGAGAGTGGTTGTATTGAATAGGCATAAGTAGAGTCTTTTTACTTTTCTTATAGCATTTCAGAAACATATGTACTAGGATATATATTCAATGAGAAGTTTCCATTATTATTATTATTATTATTATTATTATTATTATTATTATTATTATTATTATTATTATCATTATTATTATTATTATTATTATTATTGTTATGAACGCTCCTTCCCGGGTTTCGGAGGTTCCACGGGCTCCCGGTAGCGGCTGATGGTTGCTAGGGGGATTCAGGGCCGGTTGTCTGCGCTCGTTGGGGGTAGGGAGCGGAGTAGCCCCAAAACATGGCCTAGGACTACCATGATGCATATAAATCTTTATCGTGTATGTCTAGTATTGTTTGTTTAAGTAATTTAGCTGTTGATTTGAATTGTTGAGTTTGGAGGTGACTTGATAACGTTATGTTTTTCGCCTCCATCTCAACAGTAGTTAGAATTTAGTTGTTTAGTTTTTTGTATTTTAACGCTTTATTTGTTATAGAAGGAGAGGTTCCTCTGACTCTGACGATGCCACCCTCTGATGCTCCTATGAAGGTGTTGTGGTGGAGTGGTGTAATCCTCTGACATTGCGGCCAAAACAGTCAGGCGGAGTGGGCTCGACACCCGGTAGGACCCCACCACTTGGGCGTCATGACAAGGGGTCGCGGACTCGATTAGGTCTACTCTATTTCTGCGATCCCAGCGCTTGGCGCTGAAAAACGCTACTTCACCTTCACCAGACGCCTTGTCCATGTGAGCCTAATTTAATTCAAACACTCCAGAGGGGCTTTTATTAGACAGGGGGCTTATTCACAAAGTTAGATGGCAAGAATATACATAATAGCTTTATCAGCAGTTTATCCAATATTTTGCGGACCCAACATACAATTATACGAGTCCAATGCATACATTTGACCCCTTTTTATCCCAAAGCAAATCGAAATTATCATGCAAACTTGCGTTAGCTAGATAAATTGAAAATCTTTGGTAAATTCTAGAGTTTGATATAAGGGGGGGGCGTAATAGAGGGGGGACTTATTTGAAATTTTGGTTCAGAAGAGAGGGACTTATTAGAGAGGGGGCCAATAGAAAGGGGGGCTCAATGGAGCTTTCACAGTTAATGCCATGTAAATATCTTTCCATATTTTCAACCTGTTTAGTTTTTACTTTCCCTGCTAGCTCTTAGCAATGATGCTATACATACTGATTTCGGCAGTAGTTTTCTGATAGTAGCTGTGGTAGTCTGATAGCAGGTTGAAGATGCAGAGTATGCCAAGAAGTGTCCCTTGATGTACTTGATGCTCAAACACCACGCGATATAGCACCCCCGCCCTACCTTGAGCGAAAAGGCTTTATGGTTTCTTTGCGTGCCGCGGACCCAATTTCTCTAGCTTATCTTTCATTTGGATTTCAGATTTAAGCTGACGTGCAGAACAGTAACTTTTCAGCTTCGAGCACAGTGAAAGCAATTGGCTTAACGTAGTCTGTATTTAAGAAGACATTCCTTAGATGTTTTGTATCGAAAATAAAAAACCAGGAAGTACCATCTTTGATGATGATTTTAGAAACGATTTTTTCACGAGTGTTAGACTAAAACCACCGTCCGATTACCACCGCCGAGACACTATACCAAGAGTTAGGTTTTCTTTCAATGTAATGGTCATCTGTTTATTCATTTCAGCTTTCATTCTGATGATTATCCTTGCATTTTATGGAATCGAGAAGCACGAGAAGAAGGCAAAGACATTTGACATCTCACAGTTGCCAAACTTCTTCGGTGTCAGCGTCTATTCGTTCATGTGCCAGCATAGTTTGCCTTCTATCTTAACTCCAATCAAAGATAAGAAGAAAGTGAATGCGGTTATAACGACCAGTTTCATTGCAGTTGCTTCCTTTTATGTGCTATTGACAATTACATCTGTATTTTGTTTCCCGATTGATCAATTGCAAGACATTTATACATTGAACTTTTTGGATGCATGGCCTGGCTTTGCTTACTTCTTAGCATTATTTCCAGTGTTCACACTCAGCACAAACTTTCCCATTATAGCTATTACATTAAGAGAGAATCTGAAGAGTATTTTTCAAAGAGAAGGCAAGTCGTATCCAGTACTTGTTGATAGAGTTGTGTTCCCATTGGCGACAGTTTTGCCGCCGATTGGCATTGCATTTGTCACACAGAATGTGGAGCTGCTGGTCGGAGTGACAGGATCCTATGCAGGGTCTTTAATCCAATACGTAATTCCTGTTATGCTCGTCTTTTGCGGTCGTAAGAAAGCAAAATCACTGTTTGGAATATACGTAAACAAACATCGATCGATCTTTCGGCAGCGTTCTTGGATCTTCTTTGTCATCGTATGGACGATTTTGTGCATTAGTCTAGTGACTGCGAAGCATATTTTGGATATCGTAGGAAAGAAGAAACAATAAATCAAGTCGAACTTTTCCATCTGCACATATGATGTAGCGTAGAAATACAAATTCGCCACTTTATGTTAGAATTAAAATTTTCTTCTTCACGTTAGCGCAGAATTTATTTGACTACCATTTTTGATATCCCTTCTATTGGTTATCACGAATCCTTATGGTAAAGGGAATCTTTGGGTGAGTTGGGGGGGGGGATATGGGTAGCCTCTGCAAAGGGAACCAGAAAAGAACAATTCAGGTAAAAGTGATATTTTCGTGTAATCGGGTAAAAATTCGGGTAAAAAGCGTGCACAGTGAAACCCTTAGACTGATAGCCAGTGCTAAAAATGAGTATTATGCAAACCTAAATAACAATTAATCTGACCCCAAAACTGGAGCTAAAACCTACTGGCCGTTGTTTAGTAGACTTATTCACAAGAAAAATTTTCCAACATACCCCCGCTGCTTCAACAAGCTTATTTTTACACAATACCTTGTTTTATACCCCCACTGTCTTGTGAGTCTAAATAGCATGGAAATCGACAGGTAAAAGGTTCCAAGACTTATCCGCTTCCTTGACACGAAGAGCATACGTGGTTGTGTTGATATTCCTTCTTCAATGATTAAGATATGTGACGAGACAGTAGTAGAGCACCTATTCTTGATTTTTGAAAAATTCTTAAAATGTGGTTTAACATCCCGCGGCATTCTGGGCCAGAAGAGAGGATAATACCACAGAGAAATTGCAGCATGTGTTTGGCAGCATTTGGGGTCGCATGTCAATCAAATAATATGTGGTAATTTCATATACATATACTTTGTACTTTCCAGGGGTACAATCTCTCCTGTGGTAAAGGGGAGATGGGGCCATGCTGGTATGTGGGAGCATCGCAAAACCGCCTAAGTAGGGGACATACGACCCACTCCTAATTAATTGTCTATCTTTCAAGTAGTGTCCTTGACAGTCTGAAGATTGCTCGTTGCTGTTCTTCGCTGTTCCTAGTTTTTCTCTGTTCTTGTGTCTGTGCTTTCTTTTCCTGTATTCATCGGGGCTTGTGCAATTTGTGATGTCAGCGCACCTGCCTCTTTAAAGCTCTATCCTCTGTTTCATTCTCGAGCATCTATCCTTCTGCGATGTTTAGGAACCAGTTTTGGTTCGATCTTTTAGTTCCATGATCCGATGATGATCACTGCAATGCAAATCGATCAGTAGTCCGCCCTTTTGCTATGAAACTAAGCTGGTGACTTTGCTCACCTGAGCTACATACTATATTTTTCATTCTCATTTTATATTCTTTGAACACGGTAACCCCATTGGAAAAGGCCGCTTTTCAGGGGGCCTATGGAGCTGGGGTCCTTTTTGCTATAGAGCCAGCTTTTCTGACCTGAAATACATGCTATTGAGCTGGGTTGCTTTTTGCAATTGAGCCAGCTTTTCTGACCTAACATACATAATGTGAGATGGGTTGCTTTTTGCAATTGAGCCAGCTTTTCTGACCTGAGATACATAATGTGAGATAGGTTGCTGTTTGCAACTAAGGCAGCTTTGCTGACCTGACATATGGAGCTGGGTTGCTTATGCAATCGAGGCAGCTTTTCCGACCTGAGATACATCAGATCTGGGTAGCTTTTTTGCAACTGAGCCAGCTTTTCTGGCCTGAGATATAACATATGCGCTGGGTAGCTTTTTGCAATTGAGTGAGCTTTTCTGGCCTGAGATATAACATATGAGGTTGGTAGCATTTTGCATCTGAGCCAGCTTTTCTGGCCTGAGATATATAATATGAGCTGGGTGGCTTTTTGCAATTGAGGCAGCTTCTTTGACCTGAGATACATCATATGAGCTGGGTTGCTTTTTGCAATTGAGTGAGCTTTTTGCCCTGAATTCATAATATGAGCTGGGTTGCTTTTTCAGTTGAGCCAGTTGTTTTGACCTGAATTACATAGGATGAGCTCCAGTTTACCTTGCAATTGAGATAGCTTTTCTGCCCTGAGCTACACTATATGAATTGAGCTGTTTCCTATTGGGTCAGCTATTTGGCTGTGATTGACATACTATGAGCTGGGTTGCAGATGCAATTGAGCCAGCTATCCTGCCTTGATTTACACCATGTGTGCTTTAGCAATCCTGTATCTCATTATAATAATACTGAGTTGCCATGAATTCTTGGGCCCGCTTTTATACTATTGATGCGTTTGTTTGAACCAAGTGCCCCTTTTGCGTTTCATTAACTATCAATACAACTAAATTACGATAAGCTACCAATGCAACTAAATTTTGATAAACCCCTCATGTTACTTGGCTTCCCAGCAGCGAGACCGACCTATCCAGGTGGGTTGTTATGTGTGCTGGGTTGCGAGAGTCTTGAGACTAACTTTTACACTACAAATAAGTTGATTTGCTATCTGGCCCAGATCTTTCCATCCAATTTCATGAACTATAAAGGAGGCGAATTACGACCAGCCCCCTGGTATTTACCCCTGCTCCTAAACCCATTGGACTGTCCTTGTGCAAATGAGACCAATTCATATGCTATTAATGTGCTGCTGTTTGAATGAGCTCCATTCCCCCATCGTGGATCATTATTACATTTCTTGGTTGCTGTGCAGTGGAGACCATGCTGTTGATGTGGTGTGAGTTAGCCCAGGATACCTATTTGGTTCTATTACTACCATCATAACTACATTAAGATCTACCTCTAATACTACAACACAGACCAAACAACCAGAAATCTTCTGTTAGCTATGTATCTATATGTTTGCAGAGCAACTTGTATGCAACTAATGAGTTACTGTGCTGGTTGGCCCGTCGTTTCCAAGCAACTGAAACTGAGCTACAAGGGAGGCTAGGTGACGCAAACCCTCGGGTATTTACAACCACTACAACAACCATCCGATGGCTGCTGATCTTTGTATGACAAACAGTGCATGAAATTTGCTAGGATTAGCAGTCATTTCATGGACTCTTCTCCAGGTGCTTCACAGTTGTCGCTGCTCTGGCATGGATGTGCTCTACCCTTTTGAGTCCAGCATCGCTACTTGTCCCCAAGACTGCAATGCAGTAGGTGACTGATGGAATAATTGTTTTTTTTTTTTATATAATCTCATAAAAATACAACAACTACACAATTACACAACTACACAACTACATAACTACGAAAGATTACAAAAAACGATGCCACAAGGAGAACGGAAATACATATCAACCCTGTGGCCATTTAACATATAATTATAAATCTAAACATAAGGAAATTATCTAATATAAATCTAAGGCTACATATAAACAAGGGAAAGATGTGTCCATGTGTTGGGGTTTGCAGCAGAGATTTAAAAGCGCTTAGTCGTGTGAATAAATTTCAGGGTAGCCTCTATGAGTCGTTTATTAACATCAAATGGTAACCTTTCATTGCCATACAGAATGAGTTCAATTAACAATTCATTTGAGAGGTTAGAAATGTCACAAGGAGGCAAAATTGCGTTGAGACCATTGAGAAGCTCGCGTCTAGGTTCTTCATAAGATTGGCAAAGCAGCAGGTAATGTTCCGTGTCCTCAACACCATCGTTTGCAGGACACATCGGGTCTATTGTGTCTCTAAAATTATGCCTAAATTTGTGAAAATTTAATTTGCTGAGACCGACTCTTAACTGTGTAAGAATAGCTAAACCTTTGGGGTCATGAATCCCATATACTAGTTTTGAAGGGGGCCGAATTTGAGCAAGTATTTTTGATTTAAAAACACTTAGCGAAGGCGCCTGCCTAACTTCAGGAAGTAGCTTGTCCCATTCGTTCAAACAATTTGGGTAAAAGCTGTTTTTAAATCTCTCTGTTCTCGCCTTTATTTGCCCAATAACGTGGTGCTCACGAAGAGAGTACACAGGCTGTTCAAGTTGCGGTATAGGATGCCTTGTATACTCTGGCGTAACGTTATTTACAATCTTATAAAACATAACAAGGCGTCTACTCCATCGTCGCAGATTCAAAGATTCCCATCCGAGCTCATTGTACAGTTTCTCGCGGGATGTCCCCCTCCAAGCACCAGTTACTACTGGAATAATTGTCTTTTAGTACAGTAAATCCCCGCGTATAAGAACCTACTCTTTTGAGAGTCAGGCTGAAATTGGTTCTTATTTCAAAGATACTAAGATTAATTTCAAGGTATAAAGGTTCTTATTTGAAGGGTACCTCATGTTGTCCCCTTGAGAGTCTCACAAAGATGTTCAACCCTATTATTTGTTTTAGAAGCCTTCTTATGGGCATAATAAGTAATTGGGGAGGAGAATAAATCTTTCAAACCCAACTGGGATCACAATGACCTTGATAACAGCAATCAAATATCAAATCTGCAGCCTCTGCAATAAGAACCTATGTTTCATCAGACTGAAACAGGTTCTTAATTGCAAGGTACATAATTTAGGAAAAACAGCCTCCAGGTTCTTATTTTGGTAGGTTCTTATATGCGGGGATTTACTGTAAATATCCTCCAACATTCTCGCTGGTAGAAAGAAATTCTAGACTTTTAAGTTTCTTTATCTTAGCCGCATATGATTTGTAGACAGCATCAAATTGATATTGCCATTTCAAATGTTTGTCTATGATGACTCCTAAACATTTTGTTGTTTCAACATATTTGATTACTTGCTCCCCAATTTTAATTTTAATTCAATTTTATTAAGATCGTACGAAGTTCAAGTGGTAGAAAACCAATTAATGTTGCAGAAACAACTGATTTAGTAGATGATCGTGATATTGGTAAACTCATTTTAGAAACTCATAAAAATCATCCAAGTATCTTAGCAATCATTGAACACAGGGTAGTAGTTCAGCATATTTTTCGAATAGTTAAATCTCTCGATTTTCGGAAATCAACAGGCGAGGATTTGAAACCTCCTAAAATAGTATCGTAATCGCTAGATGAACTAACTGCCCCTTAACTGATGCTGTCAACAGCAGTATCCGTCATTGTAAATTCCCAGATAATGGAAAACGTGCTGCGGTAAGCCCTCTAGATAAAGGAGAACGGAATAAAACTGTTGCGAAGCAATTTCGTCCAATAAATGTTCTAAAGGTTTCTTCAAAAGATTTTGAGAATGTCATCAAAAAACAACTGATGGCATACCTTGATAAAACTCTTTCTTAATTTCCGCTCATAGGGAACATTATGGCACTCACCATGTATTGATACGACTATACAGAGAAGAAACTGCGTAAAATGACGTCATCGACCGATCTGAGATAAGGAAGTGTTTGATAAGCTCTTTGAAATGATAAATCAAGAGTTTTAGGTCCAAAGAAGGGAATATCAAGATTTGCGTAGTTTGGTCAAGTTACGAGTTTTCGTGCATGCCTACACAGTTTCTGCTCTGTCAGATGACTAATCAAAGATTGGAGGTTGAAATTAGATAATGATCATATCGTAGGTGCCGTCCTCATGGATTTATCTAAGGCCTTTGACTGACACCACACGATTTTCTTATAGCTAAGCTATCCACCTATGGATTTGATGAGAATTCTTTAGCTTTTATATTTTCATATTTTAAGTGGCGTGATCAAGTTATTGGGATTGATGATGTTTAGCGTTCGTTTCAGCGCATAATTTCCGGCAGGGGCGGATCCAGACGGTCGCCACAGACGCACAGAAGACGGTCAAATTTCCAAGGCCTGATCTTATTAAGTTGAATATCTGATATTTATGGTGTTCCATCAGCAAAGGAAAATTCAGGCACTATTATCCAAATGCTTTTTCTGACTTTCTTCTTTCATTCATTCATCATTGAAACTTTTCGCATTCATTATTTCAATACCCAGAGTCGGGTGATGCCGTTTTTGCTCATTTCACCACATCACTGATCACTCTTGTAGGGTGCCTATTTGATTTGCCTCGTTCCGCTTCCTTTGGTTTCAGTGCTTTCTATATTTAGACGCCCTTTCGTTACAAAACAATAGCATGCTTTACGCATATATTAGAGATTTGCGGGGTGAGTGGCCGAGTGGCTTAAACAGTTTCCGTCGGTTAACTGAAGTTAACATCGGTCGAGTGAGGTCAAATTCCGGATGGGTGACCTCGGAGGCCTGACCTCACAACTCACCTCGTCGTCCTTCGGAAGGGACTTTAAACTAGGGGTCCAATACCTAGATGCAGCATGCACAGTGGGCGTAAATTAGCTTTCAGTAGCTAGAAATCCTGACAAACCCACTCAAAACAAATTGAAAAACAAAAACAAAACAAACAAGCGTGCGACTGTATGCATATTTTAAAAACTGCGCGCTCATGATAAAACGATTGTTTACGGAACAAATTTTTTAGCATTGTCTTGTGCGACTGTAGAGGCGATGGATGATAAATGGTATGCAATACGAAATGTATATGGGAAAGATTGTGAGATGGTCGTGGCGGTATATGTGATCTACCATTGTCACCAGCAAGAACGCTAAAAATAGCCTCACTCTGATCCCTTGGCTTAGATTTATGGCCTACGACCTAGGCACTCTCAAAGTTCCCACAGCTTGATGTCCTGGCGCCAAAATATTATGTTTAAATTTGTTCATAATTTGAAAATTATCATCATGAAGATCCTCGAGAAAGACAAAGATTTGATGGAGGCAAAGCTGCCGATGAGCTCAAAAGATCATCGCCTGCTGTGTTCCAGCGTCTTTGGTCTTGGCTCGTCTTGAAAACTCAAAGACAAAATGTGAACTGTTGGACCTGAAAGAATGAAACAGTTCTCTGCTCTAGTGGCTGGTGTAAGGTAAAATCATTGGCTGGTGGAAGGTGGAAGGCTGTGTCTCTCTCTCTCTCTCTCTCTCTCTCTCTCTATCTCTCTCTCTCTGTCTCTCTCTCTCTCTCTCTCTCTCTCTCTCTCTCTCTCTCTCTCTCTCTCTCTCTCTCTCTCTCTCTCTCTCTCTCTCTCTCTCTCTCTCTCTCTCTCTCTCTCTCTCTCTCTCTCTCTCTCTCTCTATTTTTTGGGACATTTTCTCATATATACAGCACAATCACCCCGGTCTGACCGCTTGTCAGAAAACTGGGATTTTCGGAGAAGTCAATGAACTTTTGGAAGGGAACTTACCTTCAAAAGGCTTCTGAACTCTTGCTACAAACCTCAAATGAGCTTTATACCATCCGTTTCCTTGTTGATATGCTGCAACCAAACAAATACAGGCAGGTCTGAAGCGTCTTAATTAGGCCATATCGCCCTGGTCAGACCACGGCAGAGGAACGATGAATTTCCCTATCCAAAGTTTCTTTTACCTTACCCAAAGAATCCTTTTCCTTATCCAAAGTTTCCTAAAGGCCCGTAAACAGCGAACTGTTTTGAATGATGGACAGAGCTCCAACTGGGAAGATATTTCAGCAGGAGTACCTCAGGTTCCATACTGGGTCCCTTTTTTCTCCTTGTTTATATAAATGATGAACCTCAGGTTTCATACTGGGTCCCTTTTTTCTCCTTGTTTATATAAATGATCTAGCAGCTGATTTAAAGTGCAATGGTAAGATGTTTCCTGATGATACTTCATTATTCACTGTAGTAGAAGACTCAAACACAGCTGCCAATGACATGAACCATGAATTGATGTTAATAAGACAGTGGGCTTATGATTGGAAGATGTCCTTCAATCCAGATCCGCAAAAACAAGCCGTTTAATTGATATTTTCAAGGAAAGGAATTGAAATTGATCATCCAGTGATAACTTTTAATGATATTGCTGTGAAGATAGTAAGTGAACGTAAACATTTAAGTATTATCCGGGACTTGAAACTTTCTTTCTCTGCCCATATCCAATTAGCTATTTCTAAAACAAGAAAGGGTATTGGCTTGCTGAAATATCTCTCTAAATATCTCCCCAGGCAGACTCTAATCGAGTTATACAAGCTGTATGTGCGACCCCATCTAGATTACGGGGATTTTATTTACCATGTTCCAGTGAAAATATGTGAATCAGTCAAGATATGACCTAGTCAAATCTAATGGGAATGTTAGAGTATGTCCAATATTTTGCTGCTATGGCTGTAACAGGAGCTCCGAGAGGAACATCGCGGGAAAAACTTTATACAGACCTTGACTGGGAATCACTAAATTTCCGAAGATGGAGCAGGCGTCTACTTTTGTTCTTTAAGATCGTAAATAATTTGACCCCTTTGTATTCAAAGGAAACAATTGCACTTCTTCACTGGTCCAACTACTCTCTTTGTAACCAAGATGTCATTGGGCGAATAGGGGCAAGAACAGAAAAATTCGAATCTAGCTTTTATCCGCACTGCTTAGCTCAATGGAATGAACTTGATCCGGAACTAAGACATGCACCATCTGTCGCTGTCTTCAAGAAAAAGCTTCTCTCAGTAATTCGTCCCCCTGCAAAATCTATCTTTGGGATTTCCGACCCAGTAGGTTTATCCTATCTTACTCAAATCAGAGTTGGTCTAAGCAAGTCAAACCTTCACAAATTCTTACATAATTTTAGGGATACGGTAAATCCAATGTGACAAACAAATGACGGCATTGAGAATGTGGAGCACTTCTGTTGCCTTGCCCTTCATTTGAAATTCAACGACGAGATTTCCTCGCTGGAGTTTTGGAATTATTACGATCATTTGTCTAAATTGTCACCCTTCCAAACAACGTTCTGATAGAATGCTTGCTGCATGGTGATAAAAACCTTACTGATGACGTCAATAGAAGTATACTCGAGCTCACTCTCGAATACATCAACCGATCAGGTCGATTTGATTTAGATCTCTGCTAACTTTTGCGATGCGCCGCAATGCTATAGATAAAATCAGCTAGGGATTGTTTACACACGTTTCGATTCATGTGATCAATCTCTTGTTTAAATCAACTTTTGATTTCTCCAACATATTTCGTGCCACGAAAAGTTATGCAATAAGTACCAAAAAGTTGAATAGTACTAAAATTTCCCAGGAGTTTGGTCACATGACTCGAAGTGGGTGAAACAAACCTTGGCCGATTAGGGCTTATTGTAATTTGCGTAAGCATGCGTAAGTTACGCATCCATGCGTAAGTTACGCATTTTACAACAAAATGCGTGAGAAGATGTGTAAGATGATGCGTAAGATAGCCTCGATGCGTAAGATGATGCGTAAGATGAAAATATCGTCATCTGAAGGAGAATATAGCAGATCGGAACAGCACAAGACATTCGAATGTCATCTACTGGCACAAAATATTCATTACCTGTCGAATTAAAAGACTTCTTTTCAGAATTGGGCCCATCAGGTTTGGGAAAAACCACACTAAATGGTAATTTAGGCCCTTTTCCAGTTTCTACAGACGATAATACCTTTTCACATTGAGTTTGCTCAGTTTCACGTCTTCTTTATACAAGAGACATGAAATAGAAGTTGCGAAGGAATGAGTTCGGGTCTTATTTCCAACTCTCGTTGCAGATATGTTTCTTGACATAGAACTCGGTTCTAAGAATTCCTTAAATTTTCGTCCATCCTACTAACCATGTTTCTTATTCATAAAGAACATGTATCTCGATATGTTTAACATTCATAAAGCTACAATGGATGTTATATTTGTTGTTGAATTTATCCCCTTTTTGTGACACTTTGGTGGCTGTTCTTTCGTTTTGCAGATTGAATAGGGACAATTCTGCAAAACGAAGACTTGCAATTAATCAAATTCTTTGAATTACGTTTATTCATCCATCTATTTTCCAGAGAAAGATCTATTTGAAGTGAATGTTGAAAATCTACTCTGTATCGCATTATTGCTTATGTCTCTTACTGTTCGCGTCTATCTTGTCTTTCGTATTTGCTTCAAGGGCATCGAGTGAGGTTAAATAGCGATCCTCTACATAGTTGCCTCCCAGAGTTAGCCTATCAAATTCAATATCGCTTTGCACGTGAAGATATCAGATTCTCAAAATTTTAGATATAACATAGGCCTAACGTTTGTGAAAATGGGTGGAAGGCCTAAATTGTCGTTCGTTGTGCTTGACAGGCAATCAGCATTGCATCGTGAAGAGTGGTAAAAATAACAGAGCACTAAAGTTAACATATACTGAACATATGGCTTTAGCATTTTTCTCCGAAACCTGATAAGCCAAATTCTGAAAAGTAGTCGCTTAATTCGACTTAAAATAAATATTTTGTACCAGTAGATGACATTCGAATGGCTTTTGCTGTTCTGATCTGCTATATTCTCTTTCGAATGACGATGTTTCCATCTTACGCATCCTGTTACGCATGAAAGCTTACTTATCATCTTACGCATCATCTTACGCATAGAAATTATCTTACGCATCATGTTACGCATCTTCTTACGCATTTTGTTGTAAAATGGGTAACTTACGCATGCTTACGCAAATTACAATAAGCCCCGATTAGGTCAATCAATTCCCCTCTTAGTAAACGTTCTTTCTTTTTTGTAGTAGTTACGTGTAATGAAGTGAAGTTATGAGCAGTTTATATGTTATCTTTGTCTTTCAATGCCGTCACGTGTAGTGCTGTATTCATGTTTCCTGTTTTATGTTGCCATTAGGTAGACGTTGTTTTTCGCTCCAAATGGCATTGTTTTAGTCGTAGGGTATAGTATTTTGTAAGTAGTGTTATTAGGTAATATGTTTTGTAAGTGTTTAGCTGGTCATATATAAAAAAACGATAAATTTAACACATGAATTTTACATTCCCAGAAAGCGAGGAAGCTGCATGGCAAATTCTAATGTGATTGAGAATGATTTCAAAACATTGTTAATTTCACTCCCGCTTTTAACTCTCCTATACTTGACCTCAGTCAACTCTAACCACATGATGCCGAAATAGTCTACAAAACTTAAGGGTTTCATGCTGTGGGCGCACCTGGGGACATAATGTCAGTTACAGTGCTCTTCCAAAAGGAGCCTCAGGTCTCGCAATTTGTGTGCGATTCTCGAAATTTCTTTGGATATGAAATAAGAAGAGCTGCAGGAAACATTCCTGAAAACTGTTCTATTTCAACTGAAAGAGATATTGAGAAACGATACAAAATAGAAATGGTGTGTGGAAACATCAAAGGAAATGTGAATTGTACTTAAACCTACGTTGCAGGTAGGTCAACTTCAAAACTTTATTAGAAGTCTTCTGAGCAAAACAGACAGTGAAAGCGAAGAAATATTAAATTGATGGCATCAGCAAATAACTTTCGGGCGCCTTTTGGAAAAGCTAGGCCCAAGATTCCTTTTATTTTAACATTTTATGCAAGGCCGTTGCACAATACGGAATCGATTGTGATCTGACCTGGGCGATATTACTCTACATATGGCCACAGCTTTCTACAGCTCTAAACTAGCATTATGTTTTGGAAATGCAAAAAAGTTTCAAAAGTTAAGTGCAAGAAGATCATAGCACAATGTTGTTGAACCTTTTATTCTTGGGTGGGTTATATTCACAATAAGTTTCGTTTCGAGTCTACTGCAATCTTTTATTCCAAAAAGGAGCTTTTTGCATTGTTAGAAACACATGACACAGCAGTGGTAAAGATTATATCAATTCTTATTACCCAAAAAAATTGAGAAACAAATCATGAAATTGTTATTTTATGACTATTTGCTCATCCAAGATTCTGGTAGAATGACAAAAACATTTTTTTTTCATGCGTTGAAGCTCTATGTTTCCTTTATGCAACTTCAGAAAAAAAAAGACAGAGGAATTATTTGTGTTAAATGGAATCGACATCCGTTATTGGACTTAAGCCCAATTTGATTTGAGTTTCCATCAAATTACAATTATCTTTTATAAGAAACTAAGGTCTGGAGCTGGTAGGTAGTTTTAACCCTATCAGACCTAGGGTATTTGATGCTCTAGGAAGCCTAGGGGAGCTGATTCAGCCCCCCTAATTTATATCTGTTCTGGACAACCTAGAGCCTTGGAACTTTGCATGTTTATAGAACATTATATGGTGAACCCAAAAATTAAATCTATTCTTAGATATGTCCCGTGACCTTTCCATGACGTCACATTATTCAATTTTCAAAGTCAATAGGGTTCAGTACTAAAAATTTTCAATCGTTGATTGTGAGAAAACGAAAAACATTAAGGACATCAGTTTAATTTCATTGGATTCTATGTCTAAATAGTATTTGCTCCGTGAAGAAAAATTAATGAAAAGTGATGACATCATCACACAGGAATGCAAAGAATGTGCGCATGCGTAGTGCCAAAATCCGCAAAACCATACGCTCAAATTAAAAAATAACTAATTGGTTGGATAGAGCATCAAAGTAGTATGTATAACCTTCTTTTCATCATTTATCTCATTAGCTGTAGATTTTATTAGTAATTATTCAAAATTTTACACATACATCTCTCGAAAACTGATCGCGTTTACCCCCTGGAATGAAATTGATTTTTTCAAAAAATTAGTTTCTGATCGTCACAAGGATAAAAACTAAAAGTCAGAAAGTTTCGGCTTTGTAAGTGTACTTGGTAAAAATCTACAGACAAAAAACCGCTAGGGGGGCTGATTCAGCCCCCCCCCCTAGGCTTGATAGGGTTAAGTAATTAAAAGAACTTCTGCTATCAAAAAGTTCCATGGGTTTCTTATATCATTAATGCAGTATAGGTAAGAGTTAGTTCATATTTGTTAGCAAGGCTCACAAAATACTTTGTAAAATCTTAACTTTTTTATGATCTGACAGTTGAGTGTCTCATAAACGGTTTATTATGCATATTATGCGTATTTTAACATGTTAAATGTATGCTGTAGGTTACACAAAATCAGACTCTGTACAAACAGGTTGAACTTTTGATAGGTTTATTTTCTTTGGTTCAAAGAAATTTTGCCTATGAACAGTATCATTATATGCTACTTTGCTGTTACCCTTGCCTTGTTCATCCAATGGACAATGTCCTGATATGTTTTCCTTCACAAGTATTTTGCTTTGTCTTTGAATATTTGACATCCATCACACAGATTCTTGCATGAATATCAGACCTTGAAAAAAATGATATGCAACACAGCAGTGCATTAATTTAAGGAATTGCCATCACTGTACAAAACAGTGTAAGCTGCAATTTTTGGGTCAAAAGGGTGTGGAAGTTTAACAGGTTGGGAATGGTTTGGTAGACAGAGACGATATTGCAGGTAAGATTTTTTCAAACATAGGACAGCATAATTCATCAATTGCAGAGCACAATTGTTGGGTTGCGTAGAGGCTGTTCCTACTGCATGGAAGTGATTCATAAATAAAGTGGGTTCAGGGGCATGCTCCCCAAGAAACTTTTTGAAGATATGGCCCCTAAAATATCTATAATTCACTGAGTTCTCCTTTTTCAAGGCAGTTTGGCATGCAGCTAGTTTCCCATAAAATTTGGTCAGGCTTTTTCATCCAGACTTTCTGACTTGTCTTCCAAGTTGGTTTGGCACTATATTCAGTGTTATACAAAGTGACACCTGAAACATACATCTTTCCAACCTTCTGTTTGGTGAAACTAACAAGAGGTGCATTAATTTCAGTAAGAGAGGCAAAATTTCCTGTCGAAAGGAATTACTGATTGATTCTTGTATTGAATACATCCAAAACATTAGTATTTCACACTAAGGTTTGAAAAAACTAATAACTGCATGATTCATTTCACCACTGCACATTTTTGATTGATCAATGCACTCAAATAGGTCATCACTGCACCTATTAATACCGGGCTTTTTGGACTCTTGTAGTACCGGGGGGGGGGCACGAAGTGCCCCCCTCCGTAAAGTCGCCAATATTGCAGATATGTAAACGAAACTTGGTACAATGGCATACAGTAACAAAATCTAAACAATAGGCTACTTCCTTATTTTTCATTATATCCATGACGTCACAATGACGTCATAATTGAGTAAAATTGCAGTATTTGCTTGCTGTTGGCAAAATTGACAATACTTAAGTTTCATTTGACAATTCCTTTTTTAAATGGACTGCAATGTATCACAAAGCATCAATAAGTAAGAATTCACAGTATAATATCTATTTAAGTTCATTATATATATATATCATATATTCATTATTTATATACACCATTTTCTCATTGTTTAATTTAAACCCCTAATTACCAATGTAAATACTCTGAAATGCCTTAAAATGATGTGTGATAATTAAGAAAATCCATTTTGGTCATCAAAATGTTTCTAGTACATTTGTTATTATTTATATGACGTCATAAACATTGATGATGTCATTAAGTTTAGATTGCTGAAATCATTGAAAATGAATAAAATTATGAATCATCTGAGAGCTCTCATCAGGATCTATTGAATGGTAGTGTTTTCAATGACCTGTGATCATTCTGGAAAAAATAAGAGTCCCTTCTTTTCATTTACTGCTAACCACATGTTCAAAAGATGCTGGTCACTTGATCAGTGTCTACCATTTTGAAAAATTTTTTAGATTTTCAATTAGTATATTAAATTTGAGGAAAAGTTACCAAGTTTCAGCTCTGTATCTGTCGAACTGACAACACAGCATCAAATAATCTGCGCCGCGGGCACTTTGTGCCCCCCCCGGTAGTAATAGAGTTAACCCTATTTGGACTGCGGGGGCGTTTTTTGCCCCCTACCAAACATTCCCAGCAATCTCCGCCGCTAGTTTAGATATGACCCTACAAATTACAAACTTTTATTGAGAGTATTAATTGGCTACAAAATTTTAAAATTTCATAGCCTATTGTTGTGCCATGTGACCACCAGATGACCTTATTTGGAGACAGGTCACAAAGAAAATCACTAAAAGCTCGCTAATTTTGCACAACTAACTCAAATCATAAAGTTATAGACCAGGGCCCGGTTGTTCAAAACGCCGATTCAGTTAACACTGGATTAGAGCTAAATTTAGGTCTAGCAACTTAATCCCCGATTTGCTAATCGTGGTATTACGAAGCGTTGTTGAAAGGCGTAGAGGAGTATCGCCCTTTTGGAACACTCTGTTGAACTAGGTAGAATTTTGTAATTTTAGTTACAATTACAAGATAGTGCTTACCGTTATTCTAATCCTTTGCTATTCACATCACCTTTCTAAAGCAACGTGTCTGATTTTCGCTCCATCTTTCCATTATATTAGTTTTAGTGCCGAGAGGTTTGAGCGGCCTAATGTCCAGCATTCGCCCATTTGGAACGCGGACAAAATTGTTACGAGCGCCTTGCGTGAAGTACGAAAAGCCAATATTAATGTAATTGATGTGTAACGTGAATAGACTATTATTTCTTCATGATCTTACCCCTATATTTTATTTATATTTTATATATTTGAATTTTTTAAGGAGGGTAGCCCTTCGGCAGAAGCCGTTTTTCAAGGGGCCCTCCGGTAAAAAACTTAATTACAGCATACAGTTAAACTTAAATATGACTAGAATAAAAAAAAACCATACCCTAAAAGCCTATTTACAATTATACAATATATACAATAGAAATGAAAAATCAACCCTTTATCAGTTTCTTAAAACTATTCAGGGAGGATGCTGTCTTTGACTCAGCAGGAAGGCTATTCCATATTTTAGCACCTCGGAAAGAAAAGCATTTTTGCCCATTAGCAGACCTTTTCTTTGGCAATCTCAAATCAGTCTCAGTGTTCCGGAGGTTGCGGGAGGAGCATGCTGAGTTTTTTGTGAAGAGGTTACACAGGTATTGTGGAGCCAAGTCATTGAGCGACTTGAAGACCATTGTTTTAGACTCATTGCTAATGAGCTCTTCAATGGTCTGCCAGCCCAACTTTGCAATAAGTGGTCTGCTTGAGGCATCAAAGCTGCTATTTGTAATGATTCTAGCAGCACGATTTTGTAAATTTTGCAGCTGGTCGATGTATGTAGATCCAGCACAACCCCATACAGAACAACAGTATCGAAAGTGGGGCTCAACAATACCTGTGTAAAGAGTTTTCAAACTTGCCCCTCCCCCCTTAACACCCTTAAGTGCTTGGAAACATGCTTTCCGATATTCCAACATCTCCCGTTGCCTCCGCCCAGTTTCCTACACGGAAATGACGTTTGAGCATGTGACACAGGAAGAAGTCACCTGGAAGGCTCGAGCGGTCACAGGTGCACCATAAGGGCGGCTTAGGCCAGTCAGCGTGGCTGTAAAATCAACACATCCGGTGCCTCAACTGGTCAAGCAATCGTTCAGGATCCAGCAGAGTTTTCATTTCAAAGGCTCAATGTCAACAACCAGACCATGCAGGCTTACGCATTCATTTCAGGTCGGTACTTTTATCTTCAATTTGTAAAGCAGCGAAAGGAAATATAACAACAAATACAAATGACAACAAAGAAGATGGCGTCATCAAACCGTTTTCGCGCGCTTCTTGTGGGAAACTAGACCAAGGCCCCGGCCATAGCGAAGTTTTGCTCTGTAGTCAAATGTGTCAGTATTCGAGAATGTTCCAAAAGGGCGATACTCCTCTATTACAGTTGCGATTAGCTAATCTCCGATTAACTTGTTCTAATCCCCGGTTAACGATATGTTGCTGATTTGAAAAATGGGGGCTAACAAAAGTGGCGAAGCTGCGAAGCAAAGAAAGGCGAGGAAAGCTAACTTCACATCTTCGGAAATCGCAGTTCCGACTGAGGAAGTCGAACAAAATATTGCTATATTAAAATCAAAATTCACAGATAGTGTCACCAACGCGAAGAAAAGAAAATTTGGACCGAAATTACGGCTGCAGTAAATGCAGTCGGAGTGGCAAGGAGGACAGCCCAAGAAGTCAGGGACAAGTGGAAAAACCTGACTTTAGCTGCAAAGAAAGAATTTTCCGACTTTGGCAAGGAAAGAAGAAGAACTGGAGGTGGGCCAGCCCCCAAACCTCCATCTGCCGCAACTGCAAAGATAATTGCGATGTTTAAAGACACTCCTTCGTTTTCTGGCTTGTCTGGGTTTGAAACAAATCCTGCAACAGGTAGGGAACACAACAAACATGTTTGCTTTTTAGCGTTCGTACGCACAAAGTTTTACAATCACATAGTATAAATCTAAGTCTACTCACCATTTTAGGGAGTGATAAGATCCAAAAAAATATTTCAAAGTAAATACATTGCACGCTAAGGCTACCAAAGCAAATGCGTAACATACCATAATTGCTCTGCACAAAAATTTAGGCCCATTGCTCATCATCTTTAACACGAGTTCTTTCATCTGAATGAATTCAGCCTGGTACTGGTAACTGTTTCCAGGGCAAGAGATCTCTTGTCTTGATGGCCGTGGAGGACGGCTGGGTCAATGGCCGGGTGAATTTCGACTTGTTTTCATTGACCCTTTTTCGTTTTCTTGAAGCTACGCCAGCCCATTGAAGCCCGATGAAGCTACTAAAAAGACACTCCAATGCTGGAATAAGATTATTAACAATCAATGCATTTTGATAAAAGAAATCATTAACATATTTGGTTTTTTATTTCTTTTCATTTTTTTCGTGGAACACCTGTGCCCTTGTCAGTATATTGCAAAATAGAATCTTTGAAGCCTTTCCACTGCTGACAACATAAATCAATATCTTCGGAATAAGTTGATGATGTATAGATATGATAAAGATTGTTTTTGCTAAGACGTACAGTTTCTTAATAATTTTATTCCAGCATTGGAGCTTTTAATTTTTCGGCGATATGAGTGTTCAGTTCCTTATGAGCAGTTTCTTGTTACATATAAGAAATACATGTACAATATTCATGAATTGTATAACCATTGGACAGACAAAAAATGCTGTTTTGAAATAATGAGGGCAAAAGTATTTTGAGGGCGCGGAGTTTCACGGTCTTCATGTTTACTACCATTTAAAAATACGATTTGTTAAGCCCTTTTGTTAATTTTCCAGAGATCTGAGAGTTGAGTTTCTTATGAGTAGATTCTTACAAAGACTGCGTGTGATTGAAACATGATACCCTGGGTAAGGGTAGAAACATGACCAATTTGAAGAAACTTTCAGAAAATAATACGTGCAATGCCTAAACTTTACAAAGGCTTCAAGAGACTTTGGCAGACCACTTGTGTCAAAGGTATTTTGAAAACTGGAAATGTTCTTAGATTCTGGGGGTGGGTTTTAATCCTAGAAGTAGTTTCAAAATCTTAATTATTCTCTGAATATTACCATGATTAATGCATCATTTCTTTTTGCAAAATCTTTCAAAAGTGGACCTATAAATCACATAAGAGCCGTCAGGAAGAGTAAAATTCCACAGAAAGGCTTGTTTGGTGGGATCAATCTGATTGGTTACAGCAGAGTCAACTGTTGTCTTGATCCATTGTTTTCCTGCTTATCTGTCAATTTTGCTTTCACATTTTTTAGTTTTCGATTAATATTGTTGCCTGTACAATATTTTGATTCTTTTAGTTGGAGTTGAAACTGATACTACCGAGCTTTTCCCGATGCCGATGTACGTGGCGATGTCACAGCAAGATTATTTAGTGTCGGATTGTGATTTCAACCAGTCGTCGACCGAAATGTCTTCTTGCATGGTCAGTGTTGAAGCTGAGAGTACACCAAAAAACACTCCGAAAAAAAACACAAAAAAGTACCAAGAAAAGAAAGCATTCAGAAGACACCGTAACGCAATCAGATGTGCTGAGAGAGCAGTTTGTTGCTCTTAAACAAAAGCAAGAAAACCTGGAGCTTAAAAAAAGGAAGCTGCAAATTGAAATATTTCTCCTTTCCAGAAGTCTTGATCCTGAAGAGAAGGAGAACTTTTCTTTTCTAATTTGGTATGTTTGTCAATTTTGTGGCATTTCTCCTAAATTAGGCTAACGACACACGTACTTTCTTTTGAGAAACTAAAAATTTTGGCCAATACTAACAATTTCTTTAAGATTATCGGATTTTCACTACTCAGAGTTTCTTACGGGTTTGTTAAGGGTCCCATGAAAATCTTCATGCTCACTATCTGCGCCTTCATGAAAATTTCAAAACCCAGTTTATGCAAGCCTTTCTAATGTTTATAGATTACTCAGACCTTACTTATTTGCATAAGTGTCTTCCGAGTTCTACGGTCCAGGACACAATTGAAAATGAAGTAAAAGTATGTCAAGGATTTCCTCTGAAGTTTCTTAATTTTGGGTGATCTGAGAGTTGAGTTTCTTATTAGCAGTCTCTTATAAAAAGATACCTGTAGTTTCCGAAATGCATTATCGACGTATCAGAAGCTACCTTGGGTACCAGAGCCAAAAAAAATGAAAAGAACAAAATAAAGGAGGAAAGAAAGTTCCTCCTTTCTTCCTTCTCTTTTTTCCTCTTCCCAATTTTCCTTTCATTTAAATTTTGAGGCTCTGGTACCCAAGGTAATCAGAAGCTAAAAAAATAGCCCATCACTGAAAGTTTCTTGAAATTATAGGGTCTTGTAAACGGAGAGTTGCTCCCTCGTTATATTCATCGTCAGGGTGATATTTAACTAATGAAATCCGGGCTCGTTCATAAGAAACTGGTACGAAGATGGCCAAAATTCAAGAAACTCTATTACCATGTCTGAGAAGTACTAAGAAACTTTTCAAAGTTATATGCATGGCTATTATAGCAAATATATCGTTGAACCTTTATTCTTGAGCAATATTATCTTACCATTTGTGTTTTCAACATAACAGAACACCGTTTATTCCTTTATGATGTTTTAGATATTAAGAAACATCTGCCGCAGTGATAGTGACCACATTGCTAATTCTCCGTTCAAAACATAAGAAACCAATTAAGAAAATTTTAGTACTAAAATGGACAAAATTTCGTTTGAACTTAAGAAACTTTTATTCCCATGGCCTGATCCAAGTTTCTTATAAAAAGAACGTGTAGACGTAGGAAAAGGAGAGGGGGCACTGGAGGCACGTGCCCCCAATATTTTGCAATAAACAAAAAAGGGCCTTGTTTATTTTTAGAAAATGCCTAAGTGCCTCGCTGTGTCGTGCCTCCAAGTTTGAGATGCTTCCTAGCTACGTCCCTGCTCTTGTCTCAAGATCTTTTAGGTATCTGAGAGTACGAGTTTCTCATAAAAGAATACGTGTAACTGTCTGGCGAAATATAACTATATAGCTTCTCCAGAAATGACATACCTAGGAGATCTTCCGATCGCACAAAACAGTATCAAGATTAGATGGGCCTCAGATATAATTCAGTCTAGATTTAGCCCCCGTCCTAATATCCATTTTGCAGTGTCCATTATCAGGTCATCATCTAAAATTGATTATAACCTGGGAAAATAGGGACTTTCAACTTCCCCGATCTTGAACTTTATCAAAAATCATATTGCGCTATTTTTCCAGACTACTTCTAAATAATTGCTGAATTATATCACAGGGCTCTCCGTGCCTAATAGTGTTCACAATCAGTTCATGTTCACAGTCTGGTCGCAACAAGGAATCTAAATGTCTCTTCAAGAAAAATACGTATCCCGGATGTGATCTCTCATTAACAGACCCCTTTGTTGACCATTGTAAGGCTCCATTCCAACAACCTCATCATCCAACTCTTCGTCTTCCATTGGCTCATTAAGCAGGATTGCAATGTTGTGCAAGACTGCACAAGCCCCAATGATCTTGCAGACTCCATCAGGTGCCATTCGTATTTCCGAATGGAGCACATGGAATCTCCTTTTCCATCGGCCAAAAGTTTGCTCAATAGCCACTCTTGTCTTCGTATGAGCAGTGTTGTACTGCTCTTCTGCTGGCGAGGATGGTGTAGCATAAGGGGTCATGAGGTATGGACTGCAGGCATAGCCGGAGTCACCTAGAAGGATGCCATCATCTAATCCACCGTTGTTGGCATCAACATACTCACACAATGAAGATGTGCGGAATACGTGGCTGTCATGAGTACTGCCCGGCCAGCGGGCAACGATATTTGTGAACATACCTGCACAATTATGAATAGGTTGGTTAACGTTTTAGAAATTTTTAAACCTATTGCGGTATTTTGACTATGCTGTAGAAGATACTCTGTTGAGATCTGTGCAAGATTTGTCCACTTGTAGTAGTTCAACAAAGTTGTACATTTTGAAAATATGTTCATTACGTCTTTAAATTCTGCAGACAGGGCAAGCGTTATTAGAATGTTATTATATTATCAATTGGAAATGGTTTTAAATTGTTCATATTACTTTAGAAGATTTTTTGGCTTTTAGATCATGTTGCGCCTTGGATTCAAAGCAATCTATCTGTTCCTTGTCTTTGCTGTCACAAAGTCTTTGTGAAGATAGTCAAGCGTGTAAAATAGCTGCTGAAACTTAACCAGTCTATTACATCGAAATCTTGACCCTTGATTATCAAAATGAATGCATACACTTGACCTGAATTAAGAACTTTCGTCGGTGTTATCGAGAGACAATCTTTGAAGAAATCAGCCTGCTTTGTTTCTAGAAACGTAAGTGCATTAAGAAATACAATTTCAGTGACTTTCTCACGCAATGCAGGAACGCTATCAATCCAGGATTTTTTATAAAGATGTAGTTACTAGAGAGTGCTCAAAAATTTACAAATAATCGTACCTTTATGATTACAAATTCCTTGAACGTTGATGGAATGGAATCCTTTACGATTGACAAAGTCATTTTCGTGGCTGTGTGGAGCAAGGATCCGAACATGCGTCCCGTCAATACATCCAATCACGCCAGGAAATTGTCTACGTCTGAAGAAACCGTTTTTGTTCTCATTAATTTCTGCCACATCAGTCGGCCACTTTATAAATTGCGCCTGCTTCGCTGCCAGGAGCCTGGACACATCGTACACCACTCTTGACACTGTAGACTTGTCTACCCCAATAGTGTCTCCAATTACTTGCAAAAAACTGCCACTTGCATAAAATCTTAATTCGATTAGAAGCTGATCAATGGGCTTTAGTGCGTGGTTTCGTTTGGTTTTCCTTTTCAAACCGTCTTCGATAGAATCCAAGATGAAGTCAATTGATGCTCTTCCGAATCTATAGCGAGCACGGAACTGTTCCTCCGTGAGATTTAAAATACTCGCGTTGAAACGATAAGTTCGAGGGCGTCTTTGATCAGCTGCTGCTAAGTTTTGAAACAACAAGTCCGCCATTTTGTTTTGATTTAATACCCCGATTTGAAACTAATACACCTACCGAGCTGTATTAAATTTAATCCACTGATTTATCCCCGATTAGCCTTAATCGGGCTTTGAGCAACAGAGTCCAATCGTAGTTTAAATTTTAATCGCGGATTAAGCATTTTAATCTCAGATTAGCCCTAATCGGAGTTTTGAACAACCGAGCCCAGGGGTGGATCCAGATATTTGAGTGACTGATGCAAGTGAGGGGGTCTGGGGCTCCCAGAAAATTTTTTCAGTGACCATGCCCTTCAGACCCTCGGAAAACATAGGCAACGCCCTTTTTCAATTTTGTTTTGGCTTGAAAATCTTGCTTTGAACATCATTTCAGGTACAAGGATATGAACCTTTACCCCAAGTCAGAGCCATCCAAGGCAGCGCTTTTCGCATTGTTGCTTACATCTTGGCCGAGAAAGGCCAAATTTCGTGTTTGCTGATTTGGTGTTGCCAGAAAAGTCCCCCTCCACGGACTCTCCTTTATTCAGTCAACCACAATTTGGTTCTCTACCACTTTGAAGAAGCGTTTAGGTGCACTGCACTTTCCATTCAGGCGAGAGGAGGCGAGACAACCAAAAGGTGAACAACAATAATAGTGGAGGGCAATCTATTGCTCAATAGTAACCTTTGGACTGCATCAGTCAACCCGCAAAGCGCTGATTTTTCTCCACTCAGGGGTCCGGGGACCGATGCATTTTGGCTGTCGTTTGTTGAGAAGAAAGGAGCTGTCAAAGTTGCTGTGATTGACACCGATGCACTCATCAAAATGATTACGCAAGGTTCTCCTGTTTATGCGTTGGCTTTTGTTGCCTTGTCGAGTCGGGCGTCACACATTACTTGAATAGAAGATTAGAATAATAATGGGATTTATTTACAGTAGTTGTTTTGAGGACACTTATTCTTTTGGATAATGGATCCAATGGTCTAACGGTCGGCCATGGGTTTTGTATCTGAGTTTGAGGCTACGAGGTTGCTACGCAGGAGCAGCAGCTGGCACCGGATAGAAGGGACATTTCGAAAGACCTGAAATGCTTTGAGTCGTATAGAAAATTTGCTGCACTGATCATCAATCATATTGTAAAAGGGGTCTCTTGTTCCTTCATTTTGCCTCGTTTGCATTCGGTATTTTCATTCATTCGGGTTGTTTTTCCTTCGTCGTGCTTGTTTTTCTTCGTGTGGACTATTTTGCCTGCCGCGGCATCTTTTCTAGGATTACTCAAGTTCTGTATTCGGTACTCACATGGTGTACACGTAAGGCATCATGCATTTTTAGTACTAGGTGTAGTACGGCTTTAGACAGCCCACCATTGTCACCTTAGGTAATGTATCTTCCCTAGTCGTACCGACAGTGCATGCCACCCAAGTTTATTGTAGTAATTCTCTAGATCTTTAGGAGCCGACACATTAGTCACGTATCCATCGAAGTATATATATACCAGGTACAATTATCATTTTAGGAGGTTCGTATCGAGCTAGACACATAAGCGCTTGCAGAAGGCTTTGATGCTAGTTTTCGTGAAAGATTTCGTGTTCGCAAGAAACAAGTCTTTTCTCTGTGTTCGTCTGCCGCTCGCTGGTTTGCCGTACAACTGGGAACAGTTTACATTTGGTTACTTGGGACAGGATATTTGCTGATAATCTACCGCAACGAACTCGCGAACCATACCGAAGTAAGAAGAAACGATCGTAAGTCAGCATTCATATAACTTTGTATATAGCTCGGTACCATTTATTTCGTTTTCACATTTTTGCTGTTTGTACATATTTCAAGTCGAACTCATTTGAACATTAAAGAACAATTTTCTTTCAAAACGTCGAAATCTCGATCAAAACAAGATGACGAATCAAGGAATGTCGTGCATCCTCCAAAGTTTTATGGTGAACCGGGAGAGGACATCGAAAAGTGGTTTAAAAGTTTCGATAGAGCCGCCAGAGCTAATGGCTGGTCAAGCAAACGACATTATACCAGCATTTTTGAGAGACAGGGCCACAGATTTTTGGGATGAGCTCCCCATTAAGACTCAAAACGACTTAGATTTATTAAAAGAGTCATTCACAAATCATTACATGCCAAAAGAGACCAGGCGTCTTTTTTCTTCGGATTTGTATACCAGAAAACAACGAGAAAACGAATCACCAAACGATTTTGGCCGGGAAATCCAGCAGTTGGTGAGAAAAGCTTACGCCGACATGCCGGTAAATCACCAAGATACTTTGATGCGTGAACATTTCATAAACGGTTTACCGCCCTTCTTTGCGACGTTTAGTTTTGTTAGGCGATCCGAAAAAGTTTGAAGATGCACTGACCATAGGCAACGACAATATCAAGAGAGACCATCTTGGTCGTTTAGGCCTGCACCTAAACTTTTATGGGAACACAAAATTTTCAGCTAACCTATTAAGTAAAATAAAGTTAATTTAACAACAGTGACAGAAATAACAATGTATGCAATGAAAGTCTCGAGTTGAATTGTTGCAATGTGGGTGATAAGGATAGCACATCAACAGAAAGTCTAGGATTTCGTAAGGGGATGGTAGTTGCATCCCTCAATATCAATAGTTTGCTTAGACACCATGATGAGCTAAGTAACTTTCTTTTTGAGAAAGGTATCCATATACTTGCCCTCAACGAAACTAAGCTGGACAGCAAGATTTGTAAAGATCTCTTAAAAATTGAAAATTATAAAATTGAGAGATGTGACAGAAATCGAGAAGGGGGTGGAATTGCTCTCTATATCAAAGATAGCATAAAGTACCATGTACGCAAAGATTTCCCGGAGAAATCGCTTGAATTATTGTGCATTGAGGTCGAGCCTTTAAAAGCCAGACCATTTTTCGTTATTTCATGGTACCGACCCCCTAGTGACACTGTAGAAACTTTTGATAAACTTGATCGAATCTTGCAGTTTCTTGAGACCGAGGGTAAAGAGCTTATACTCCTTGGTGATACAAATTGTGACTTCCTTAAGTTTTCAAGCACGTCAGATGTGTCCTGTCTGAATAATCCAAGCAAGCACATGCAACAAATCTACAGTTCGTATGAGCTTAAACAACTCATAAACAAACCTACAAGGGAAACTTCTCAACAGTCTACCCTTATCGACCACATTGCAACAAGTCACATCAACAATATTACATCTTTCGGAGTTCTCGAAATCGGTCTTAGCGATCACTACTTGGTCTACTGTGTTAGAAAGTTCCGGGGAGCCCTCAAGACTAAACATAAAGTAGTAACAACTCGCCAGATGAAAAAATTCAACGAGAGTGCATTTTTGCAGGACCTTGCATTAATTGACTGGTCGTTGATTTTACAAAATGGTACTGATCTCAGTGGGCAGGTAGGGAACTGGTGTGAAGTGCTTTCGATGATAATTGAAAAACATGCTCCTTTAAGAAAACGGAGGGTTGCCGAACGATACACTCCTTGGTACACTTCAGAGCTAAGTAAGCTCTCGCAAGTAAGAGACAGAATAAAGAAAGCTGCAGTTAAAAACCAATCTGATTTGTTATTTGCTGCATATAAACAAATCAGAAATAAAGTTACTAATATGAACCAAAAGCTAAAAAGGGATTTTTTCTCTGATAAAATAAATGCCTTTGAGGGTAACATGAAAGAAACTTGGAAAACCATCAACCAGATGATAAATAAGAGATCTAAAACTACTCATATTTCTTCTCTCGAGGATGGTGACAAAGATATTAGTGACCCTCAACAAATTGCCGACGCTATGAACCAGTATTTTTGTAACATAGGAGAAAATCTCAGCAGCAAAATTCCAACAAGGAGGAATCCCCTTTTATCTGGGGATGTTAAGATAAATCAGCATTCTAAAATCTTTAGGTTCAAGAACGTTGATGAAGTGCAGATATGCAGGGCAATGAAACGCCTTAAAAAATCAAATGGATTTGGTTTAGACGGTATTTCAAGCTATTTTTTGAAAGTCGGCATGCCTGTCCTAGCTAGCTCATTGAGTACCATTTTTAATAATTCTTTGAGGCGGGGTGTATTTCCTGATTGTTGGAAAACAGCTAGGATTGCACCTATCTTCAAAGATGGCCCTGAAAATATTAGATCTAACTACCGTCCAATTTCGGTCCTACCAACGGTTTCGCGTTTATTTGAGAAAGTTTTGTATGGCCAACTTTACCAATACCTGGATGAAAATAAGTTGCTTTACTTGCACCAATCTGGGTTCCGATCATTACACTCTTGTGTCACATGTCTACTCAAGAGCACGAATGATTGGTACACAGACATCGACAGAGGCAATGTCAATGCGGTCGTTTTCATCGACCTTAAAAAGGCTTTCGACACAGTAGACCATAGTATCCTATTAGAAAAGTTGTCACTTTATGGCATAAGGGGTATTGAGCTTGAGTGGTTCAGATCCTATCTTAGTGGGAGACAACAGTGCTGTAAAGTAAATGGGCACATATCGAACATTGAAAGTATTCGATATGGAGTTCCCCAAGGGTCTTGCTTGGGACCACTCCTCTTTTTAATGTATATTAATGACCTTCCACTTGCACTTGATAATGCCAAGGTTACTATGTATGCAGATGATACCAGCATCTCTTATTTCTCTAAATAAGTTGATGAAATCAATGCAGCAATCAATGATGATTTGTCCAATCTCAAATTATGGTTAGAAGGCAATAAGTTGTCTCTAAATGTTACGAAAACTCAAGCTATGCTTATCGGTAGCAGGCCAAAACTCCAGAACATTTCTAACAGCGATGTCATTAGCCCTAAGTTTGTTATTGACGACGAAGTTGTCCCGATGATAAACGAAGCTAAGTATCTTGGAATACAAATTGACAAAACATTAGGTTGGAAGGAACATATCAACATTATTGCTGCGAAGATTTCGCGAGGGATAGGGATGCTGAGATATGCAAAGAGGTACGTCCCACTCAGTACGGTAAAAACCATGTACAGAAGTATAGTCGAACCCTATCTACGATACTGTTGCACGGTATGGGGATGTTGCACTGAGGCAGACTTAAAAAGATTGCAAATTCTCCAAAATCGCGCTGCCCGTATTGTGACAAATAGTGCTTATGATGCACACTCCTTGCCCCTTATTAAAGGTCTGGGCTGGTTAACAGTTAAAGAGCTGATCAGGTTTGAAACGGCAACTACTGTTTTCAAATCTGTTAACCAACTTTGCCCAGACTATATGGCCCAAATGTTTCAAAGACAGCGTGAACAGGCAATGAGGACGCTAAGAAACACCGAAACTGACTTGAAACTTCCTTTGTTTAGAACAAACAATGGACAAAAGTCATTTGCATATCGAGGGGCTACCGTTTGGAATAGTCTAGATCACCAAATCAAACTGTCTCCCTCGCTATCAAACTTCAAATTAAAACTAAAGGAAGGATTATAAAACAAACTTTACGTACTTCCTTCCATCAAGAACATAGTCAATCGATTTTCCTTTCCGTTGCAATTTAATTTCCTTTTTTCGGTTGGATAGGAATAATTAAAATTAGGTTTTTTTTAGGGAATTTATCTGACAATGTATTGAGTAGAATTTGGAGTTTGTTGAGTAATTAATTTTTTTTTCTTTTTGTTTTTTCTTTTCTGTTTTAACAGGGCACATTGTAAAGCAGTTTTTTTCCGTATGAACTGAATGTTTTTACCTTGTATAAATAATTTAAAATGAAATGAAATGAAATGAGAAGAGAAGAAATTCACGGCGAGTTAGCTCATGGCTCGGCACCCTGGGTAAAACCGAATCAGACAGGATATGAAGTTCCGGTGGCCGCCAATGAAGCTGAAACCAAGGTAGAACAACGGTTAGACAGGCTAGAAAGCATGTTCGAACGCTTCATGGCAATGAGTGTCCAAAACCAAAATCAAAATCAAACTCGCCTAAAGCCAACAAATAGACAGTTCAATCGAGATCAACGTTCAAGTGGCGGAAGGCCTATTTGCGGATTTTGCTCAAAAGTTGGACATAAGGAGGCAAACTGCTACGCAAAAAACGGAAGAAAGAACTCAAAAAGCTAGATCACGCTACTCACGAAGGTTTGGGGTGTGAAGCAGCTTCAAACAACACAAATCCTCAAAAACTTTCTTTTGTAAATGTTCGTAATGATCCATTTCAATGCGTTACGTTTGATGCTAAAGTTGAAGGTATCAATTCGCAAATTCTTTTAGACTCGGGATCTGGTATCTCAATAATGAGTAGCGATAATCTCAATGAGTAGCGATAATCAATAATGAGTAGCGATTCGCTACTCAAATAATGAGTAGCGATAATCAATAATGAGTAGCGATAATGAGTAGCGATAATCAGCGAGTATACACCTGCAAAAATGTTCAGGTGTATTAACTCAAATTCAAGTACTCCGCTTGTATTAAACAACAACACTATTTTAGCCAAGACTGCCACTGGCGACAAGTTGTCTGTGTTAGGTACTACTTGTATTACTGTAGACCTAGGAGATAGTTTTTGGATGGTAGAATGTTATGTTGTTAGTAACTTTAAATATGCCTTTCTGTTAGGTACGGATTTCATGATTCGCTCAGGTGCTAAGATCGATTTAGATAGTCTGCATGTTTCGCTAGGACAGTCTAGGCTTCCCATTAGGATTGATAGGAAACCCCGCCAGGTACAGGTTAACGTCGTAGAGGCACTCGAAATACCCGCACGAAGTGAAGCAATTCTCTCGGGTCGAGTTAATGGTTTGAGTGGAACGGTGCTAGTTAAGCCGAAGCACGCGCGTTCATGTAAAAATGGATCTCTCGTATACCCCGCGAGATGCGTCGCTTACGTTAATGATGGTATTGTTCCTCTCAAGATTGCAAATCCTAGTAGCTTTCCAGTCAAGGTTTTTCCAGAAACGTGCGTTGGAATGGCAGAGACAATTGGAGTGGATGACGTCAATGAACAAACAGGTGAAAGCGATTTGCATTCTTCTCCTAATGAATTATCATGGTTGAATGATATTGATATGTCTGATTCTTCGCTCAATGAAGATGAACGTCATCAAATGTTGAATTTATTGCAGGAATATAGTGACGTTTTTGTCACCAGAGAAACCGACGTTGGTTGTGCTCGTAGGTTCAGTCATAAAATTGACACAGGTAATAATGATCCAATTCGACAAAGACCTTATAGAATTCCTCATAGCCAACAGGAAATGGTGGATGAGCACATCCAACTGATGTTAAAGAAAGGTATTATTCAGGAATCAAATAGCCCATGGTCACAACCGTTAGTCATTGTTACTAAAAAGGACGGTTCGCCTCGTTTCTGTTTTGATTTTCGAAAGCTCAATGCCATCACTAAGAAACAAGTTTTCCCTATGCCTAGAATAGATGAGGTTTTAGATTCACTAGATGATTCTTGCTATTTCACTACGTTAGATTTAGCCTCTGGATATTGGCAAGTTCCCATGGACCCCGATGACATGGAGAAAACAGCTTTTGCACACGCAGTGGTAACTTCCATTTCCGTGTTATGGCAATGGGGTTGACTAATGCAAGTTTTACATTTCAGAAAATGATGCAACTTGTGTTGAGCGGTTTGCAATGGAACATACGAGTATGTATGGTTTATTTAGACGACGTAATTATGTTCTCTAAATCATTTCAGAAACATCTCGACAATTTACGTCTGCTTTTTGACCGATTTCGAAAGGAAGGCCTAAAACTTAAGCCTAAGAAATGCCACTTTTGCAAGCCTGAGGTACTGTATTTAGGTCACATTGTGGGCAAAAATGGTATCAGGCCTAACCCTGGTAAGGTTTCTTGCATCTCAAATTATCCAGTACCCACAAACTGCAATGAGGTAAGAAGCTTTGTAGCTCTTTGTTCATACTATCGTCGATTTATCAAAGATTTTGCATCTAAGGCTTCCCCTTTGCATGCTTTATTGAAGAAGGAGTTCAATTCAAGTGGACTGAACAATGTCAGATAGCCTTCGAACTCCTCAGAGATTCTTTGTTAGGTGAGCCGATTCTCTCTTACCCAGATTTTGATCATAAATTTGAACTGTATACAGATGCCAGCAATACGGGTATAGGGGCTGTGTTATCACAAACTGTCAACGGTGAAGAGAAGACTTTAGCTTATGCTAGTCGCAGTTTAAAACCACATGAGCGTAAGTATTCAACTATTGAGAGGGAATGTCTTGCCATGGTTTGGGCGGTGAAATATTTTCGACCTTATTTGTTTGGGAAAGAGTTTGACATAATCACAGATCATAACCCCCTTAGATGGTTGGATAATGCAAAAGATCCCCACTTTAGGTTATCTCGTTGGTCCCTGACGCTTCAAAGCTATTCTTTCAACATAAGGCACAGATCAGGTAAGTTGCTGACACTTTGTCTAGGATGCCTGAACCAGTCAAGAATGAAACCACAGGTAAGCAGGTACACGTTTTGGCTATAGATGTACCAGGTCTGCAGCTCGACAGAGTTAGGGAAATGCAAAATCAAGACCCGTCTCTGCAGGTAATGCTCAGTCATTAGCGAAAAGGTGATATTCCAGATGACCCTAGTGCACGGAAGTTAATGGCCTCTTGTGAAGACTATTTGTTGGAAGATGATATCTTATACCATTTAGACAGAGGTAGGGCAAGATCTAGAAACGCCATTAGGAAACAGTTAGTTGTTCCAAGGTCTCTCAAGGATGAAGTTATGCTGTCTTGTCACGAAGAGCTTACATCAGGACATCTTGCGTTGGAGAAAACTTATCTAAAAATTCGTACACGCTATTTTTGGTTAGGTATGTATTCGGAAGAAGTAACATCCTATACCTGTCTTGGATAACTGTTGAGCTCAAATGGAAAGAATGAAGATAACATCATACGAAGGATATCAATTGCAAGATCAACTTTTAACAAAATGAGATCAACCTTAACAAACAAGAGCATTTCATTTGAAACAAGAAAAGAATCATGAGATGCTGCATCTGGTCCACATTGCTTTATGGTGCCGAGACATGGACGTTAACATCAGCCATGGTCAAACGTCTCGAGGCTTTCGAAATTTGGATATATCGCAGAATGTTAAAGATATCATGGACAGACAAAATGTCGAATAAGGAAGTGTTGAGGAGAGCCAATGCGAACAGGCAGCTAATGAAGACCATACAACAACGATCATTGCAATTTTTTGGACATCTGGTCCGAAGAAACAACATACACCGAGTTCTGATAGAGGGAAAGATTAATGGAAAGAGAGGGAGAGGAAGGCCAATAACGTCATGGGTCAATAATATTGTCAAATGGACTGGTCTCGATTATCCTAGTGTTGTAAGAACTGCACAGGATAGACATAGGTGGAAGGCTGTGTCATCTGACCCACTCACAGTGGATGGAACATAGAAGAAGAAGATGTATTCGGAAATTGAGCAATGGTGTAAATCTTGTGTAGACTGTGCCACAAAGAAGACACCTCGAAATCTACCTAAGGCTCCACTTCAACCTATACCAGTTGAAGGTCCATTCGATCGAGTGGCAGTAGACGTATTAGGTCCTTTTCCGACATCTGAAAAAGGGAATAAGTATGTGATCATTTTCACTGACTATCTTACTAAATGGGTTGAAGCTTTTGCAGTAAAAGATTTTGGAGCAGATACTACGGCTAGATTATTTGTTGAAGAGATCATTTGTAGACACTCCGCCCCACGGAAACTGCTCTCGGACAGAGGTAAGAACTTTCTATCAAAAGTGGTCAAAGCTGTGTGTAAGTTAGTTAATACAGCAAAGGTAAATACGACGAGCTACCATCCAGAATGCGATGGCTTGTTAGAAAGTTAATTATCTTTTAGATTCTAATGAAGAGCGTAACATTACTCAAGTCGTACATGTTAACCGACTGAAGCCTTTCATTTCCTTAGATTCATGACCAGATGAAGCGCCTCAACAAACAACAACAACAATAAATGATGAGCTTAATGACAGCGATGACGAGTATGAAACTGCATCAGAATCCGACCCAGCCGAACTTGAAGTGGACAAAATTTTGGATAAAAGAACAACGAAGAACAGATCTGGACGCAAGGAAACACAGTATCTGATTCAATAGAAGGACAAAAGCATAGAACCATCCTGGGAACCTGTAAGTCATCTTAATTGTGCTCAATTACTTGAAGATTTTGAGCGCTCTTTGCGGTCACGGAGATCCATTCGCTAGTGCTTCGCGCCCAAATTGTTCCCTCTTCTCATTCCGTTAGCAAAGAAAGAATCGAGGGCGATTCTTCCCCCTACCCCGGGAGGGATGTAAAAGGGGTCTCGTGTTCCTTCATTTTGCCTCGTTTGCATTCGGTATTTTCATTCATTCGGGTTGTTTCTCCTTCGTCGTGCTTGTTTTTCTTCGCGTGGACTATTTTTCCTGCCGCGGCATCTTTTCTAGGATTACTCAAGTTCTGTATTCGGTACTCACATGGTGTAAACGTAAGGCATCATGCATTTTTAGTACTAGGTGTAGTACGGCTTTAGACAGCCCACCATTGTCACCTTAGGTAATATATCTTCCCTAGTCGTACCGACAGTGCATGCCACCCAAGTTTATTGTAGTAATTCTCTAGATCTTTAGGAGCCGACACATTAGTCACGTATCCATCGAAGTATATATATACCAGGTACAATTATCATTTTAGGAGGTTCGTATCAAGCTAGACACATAAGCGCTTGCAGAAGGCTTTGATGCTAGTTTTCGTGAAAGATTTCGTGTTCGCAAGAAACAAGTCTTTTCTCTGTGTTCGTCTGCCGCTCGCTGTTTTGCCGTATAACTGGGAACAGTTTACAATGTGAGACTGACTGATGCATTTGCATCGGTTGCATTGGTCTGGATCCGCCCCTGCTATACACCATTCGATTTGCCTTGAAGAGTACTTTCATTTGACACATACGGTAGTTTGTTTAAATTTGCTTACATCGGCAAATTTTAATATTCATGACGTCAGTCATCTTTATGACGTCATAGTTTGAACAAATTAGTGTATGATATTTCAAAACATAAAGAAAGTAGTCTTGGGTTTCTGTTTCTTGTTACTTACTATTTTCACTAATTAGAAGTCTAAAAGTTGAAAAAAATCGACAATAGAAATCTCAGTTAGTCGATAGGGCTTTGACGTGGAGTACAGACGTGTTGCATCGAAGATTAGAGAAAGTTGATTATTCTGCTCTCGCACGATCAGATAATGGCTACTCAAGACGCCCAAGCGATTGTTAAAGCTTTAGAGGACTGCAGAAAGAGGAATAAAGGTCAATACATTGACAACGTGTGCTTTTTTTGTAAGAAAGAATTCGATTGGGATCGGCCTAAGTCAATGGCGGCCATCGAAGCTGCGAAGGAGATTGGCCTCGTCAGGCAAGTAAACAATTCCGACAAATCTTTGCGTATTGTTGAAACCTGCAATGAATCTACGCCCCCGACCCCCGATGAAAGAATTGAATCATTATCCCCAAGCACACAAATTGGTGAAGTTGACGAAAAGAAGATCTCGTTGACTTTAAGAAATTTATTCACTCAGAGCTTTTTTCGATCAAGGCCCATGTTTTCAATCGGTCACTGTCTGAATCAAGCACGAATGGATCTAATAATTTCAATTACGAAAAAATGTTCATTAAAAGTTTGGAGGACAGAATCGTGTCACTGGAAAAACAACTGCACCACAAGCAAAGAATTATTGACAAATTGTTGGAACAGCCAAGCAGAATCGCCGAAACGACCCCATCCCCTGCCATCCATACGACCCATGACCGCCCCGGAGGCGCTGTTAAAAATTCATCCTCTTCTAAGGAGAAAAATAACTTACAACAAACAAGCCAAAAATGCATGGGCAAGATTCCCCCTAGTATTGAATCTAATTCAAAAGGAAAAGGGAATAACAATCTGCACAGTGGAAACAGTTCTGATAACAGCTCCAAACAAAACCAAACCGATCCAGCAAATCAGCAAAAGAAATCAATCATCGTTGTAGGCGACTCAATTCTCAACGGAATCAATGAGAACGGTCTGTCAAAAAATGCAAAGAAGCACAACGTCAAAGTACGCGCACATCCTGGAGCTACCTCAAGAGACCTGATTGACCACATCAAGCCAGTCGCAAGGCGCAAGCCTAGCCTAGTTGTAATACATGTCGGTACGAATGATATCACGAATAATGTTGATACTGAAGAAATGCTGCAAACACTGGTCAATGATGTGAAAGAAGAATCACCGGATATGGAAATTGCCATCTCAGGGCTGGTTACTCGGAAAGACAAGCCCGGAATAGAGAAGAAAGTTTCCAGCTTGAATACCCGCTTGAAGAATCTCTGTGCAAGAAATCAGTTATACTTCATTGAGAATGACCGAGTCGACGCCTCTTGTCTTGGTAAGAAGAAGCTTCACCTTAACATTAGAGGTAACTCTATTTTAGCAAGAAACTTTGTAAATTATTTTGATAACATCTGACACTCTAACAAATCTCAAAATGTTCGTACTAATGTTACTGGGCAAATAGACTGCGACCATATATCCTTGGACGAACCCCCTAGTACTTGCGAACCTTCGATTCCTCGTGATATGGGGGTGCGGCAGTTGGGATGCAGGAAGGGGCTGGCAATTGCGTCACTGAATGTCAACAGTTTGCTTCTGCACATAGATGAAATAAAAAAATTAATGAAAGAGAAATCTATTCATGTTTTGGCACTTAACGAGACTAAACTGGATGACAAAATTGTCAGTGACTTGTTGCGAATTGACGGCTACACCCTCTACAGGGAGGATCGAACAAGAAACGGGGGAGGGGTTGCAGTCTACATTAGTGACTCTTTGAAGCATTCTCGTAGAAATGATTTCCCCGAGAGGGCTTTAGAGGTGATAAGTATTGAGGTTCAACCTAAGGGGTGCGACCATTTTTGGTAGTAGCTTGGTATCCCCCTCCTACGGAGCATGTCGAAGCATTTACGAAACTCGAAAAGAATCTGAACTTTTTTGATCGTGAGAACAAAGAAATCCTCATATTAGGCGACACAAATTGTGACTTTCTGAAGGAGACTTCGCAAGAGATGGATTTCAACCTTGCAGGTAATTCCTTGCACATGAGCAATATTTATGACCTGTTTGGATTCCGGCAAATGATTAACGAACCAACCAGAGAGACGTTGGACACATCTACATTGATTGATCACGTTGCAACTAACACGCCTGCAAATATTGTGGATTCAGGCGTCCTAAAAATTTCGCTTAGCGATCATTATCTAGTATTTTGTATTCGAAAATTTCGGGGCTTCATACAGCGACAACCCAAACTTATCAGAAGTAGAAGAATGAAAAACTTTGACCATTAAAGTTTTTTATTTGATCTTAGCCAGATTGATTGGGATGGTATTGTACGTAATAGTGATAACGTCCATGAAGCCGTTCAACAATGGTCTACAACACTGTCTCTTGTCATTGAGCCACGTCCACGACTCCTTTGCTCCTACTTCTTTCGTTTGTCTAAAATGCTGTCCGTGAAGTTCCTTTTCCCAGACACTTGTTTCCCTCTCTTCCCTTCGTCTTTTCTTGTAAGCTTTTGCACTCTCTACCTCTTTCGTTACGTTTCCTCTGGCTGCTGATATAATTTTCTCTTTGCTTCTCATTACATATTCCTTGAGACTCAGTTCTACAATATCAACACAATCTTCTATCGAAATAAGCCCTCTGCCTCCTTCCTTCCTGGGAAGATACAGCCTATCAACACTGTCTCTCGGGTGTAGGGCTCTGTACATGGTCATCATCTTTCTTGTCTGTCTGTCTATGGCTCTTAATTCTTCTCTTGTCCATTATTATTATCATTATTATTATTATTGTTATTATTATTATTATTATTGTTATTATTATTATTATTATTATTACCATTATTATCATTATTATTATTATCATTATTATTATTATTATTATTATCATTATTATTATTATTATTATCATTATTATTATTATTATTATCATTATTGTTCAATGTTCACTTGGCGGTGACGTTGACTGCCGGTTGACTTCTGGATAGCAGGCCAAATCCCTTGGCTTTAGGTATCCAGTACTTTTCTTACTATCTTTGCAGTTTCTAACAGGCAAGCTTTCTATAAAAGTTCTGTGCTGCACTCTTTTATTATTATTATTATTATTATTATTATTATTATTGTTGTTTTTTTTCTCACACCATGCATCTTTTTTACGTCATTGGTGGTTTGTTTTTCAGCTAGATATCAAGTCAATACCCTTGACCTTAGATATCTAGAACGTTCCTGATGATCTTTGCCGTTCCTAACACACAAGCTTTCTGCATCATGCCAATCTTCTCTTCTACTTCTATCTTTGCTGCCCATGAGCTAAAGTTCTTGCTCAATGTACCCAACGCCCCTATTATGATTGGAACAACGCATACATTTCTGCATTCCCAGATCCTACCAATTTCTCTTTTTAAGTCCTGATAACGTTCAACCTTCTCAAGCTCTTTCGTCTTTACCCTTGTATCAAATGGGCATGCGACATCTATGATATAGCATCCCCTGCTTGTTTTCTCGTGTATCAATATATCAGGTTTATTGTGTTCAAGGTGGTGATCCGTCTGAATAGAAAAGTCCAACAATAGCTTTGCATTTTCATTTTCTAATACTCTTTCTGGGACATGTTCATACCACTGATCGCTATGGGGGAATCCAAATCTTTTGCATAATGTCCAGTGTATAACCAATGCGACCCAGTCATGGCGCCAAGTGGCGATATTGCTTCTGTGCGAGTTTTGTGCACTCTGCAACAATATGGCTGATGGTCTCTTCTCTTTCTCCACAAAGCCTGCACATGGGTGATATATCTTGTTTGTCAATTCTACTCTTTATTGCATTTGTCCTCAAGGCTTGGTCTTGAGCTGCCATCAGTGTTCCTTCGGTCTCTTTCTTTAATGTTCCTCTTTTCAACCACTTCCAGCTCTTGTCATCTCTTATCTCTTCCGTACTTCTCACATATTGCCCATGCAATGGCTTTTCTTTATATTGATTTCTTCGTTTCTCTGCAACATCCTCCTTAGACATGCCTTCACCAAGGATCCCTTCGTCTTTCACACCCTTGAGCAACTTCTCTTTACTTTCGATTATGTATTGGTGCAAACTTTTGTTTCGATTTCAACACAGTCTTCAACACTTATTATACCCCTTCCGCCTTCTGCTCTTTTGATGTACAACCTGTCCCCATCCGCTTGAGGATGGAGCGCTCGATGCATATTCATCAGCTTTCTTGTTTTTCGGTCGATATTTCTCAATTCCTCTTTTGTCCATTTGATTATACCAGCTCCGTATCTTATTATTGCAACAGCCTTAACATTATGCAACAACAACATTATTATTATTATTATTATTATTATTATTATTATTATTATTATTATTGTCCTTTTTTCACGCCTTTTTGTTGTTTGGCGGCTTTTTCTGGGCAGCGGATTGAATCCCTCAATCTTAGGTGTCCAGAGGCCTTCTAATTATCTTCACCATGCCAAGTACACAAGTCTTTTGTAATAAAGATATCATCTGTCCCATTTCAAATTGCTCAAAATATCTCTTAAAGTTTTGCTCAGCGTACCAAGAGCTCCGATGATGATTGGTATTATCACCACTTTCCTGACATTCCATAGTTTTGTCACTTCCATTCTAAGATCTTCATACTTTTCCCCCTTCTCCTCTTCTCTTTCGATCACTCTTCCATCAAACGGGCATGAAACGTCAATGATTTTGCATTCATTTTTCTCTTTATCGTGTATTACGATGTCAAGTTGGTTGTGATTCAACTGCTGATCCGTTTGAATTCTAAAATCCCATAAGATCTTTGCCTTTTCATTCTCTAAAGCACCTTATGGAATATGATCATACCATTTCTCTGTACAATCGAACCCATATTTCCTGCAAAGCTCCCAGTGAATTACTTCCCAACTCTATCATGCCGCCAATTCTTGTACTGGTTCTGGGCCAACTTTTCACATTCAGCCACTACATGCGCAATAGATTCCTCTCGTTTTCCACACATTCCACAAACAGGTGAAACATCTTCTTTGTCTATGCGGCTCTTAATAGCATTCATCCTCAACGCCTGATCCTGGGCTGCCATGAACATCCCCTCTGTCTCCTTCTTCAGCGTACCTTTCCTCAGCCATTGCCATGAATCAGAACTTCTTATGCCTGCAGTCAACTTCTGATACTGGCCATGTAAAGCCTTCTCTTTATAAGAGTCCATTCTTTTTACCCTGATTGCTTCCTTTGGCATTCCAGAGCCCAACAAGTTTTCTTCCTTTATTGCTTTTAGAAATGGTTCTTTGCTCCGCTCTACATAGCTATACAAACTGTTTACCTCAATCTCAACGCAATCCACAACACTGATTAAACCCCTGCCACCGTCTGCTCTTTTGTAATAGAGTCTGTCAACATCCGCCTGTGGGTGCAATGCTCTATAGATTGTTAGCAACTTTCTGGTTTTCCTATCGAAGGCTTTCAGCTCATCTACCCTCCAGTTAATTATTCCTGCGCCATATCTGATGATTGATACAGCCCTGGCATTTATTGCTTGGATGATGTTTCCACCATTCAGTTTGGATTTCAGTATTGATCTAACCCGCCTGATATATTCCCTCTTCAGTTTCTCCTTCATTTCTTCGTGTTTTACGTTGTCGATCTCTAAAATTCCTAAATATTTGTACCCCTCTTCTTCAAGACCTTTCATAACTTCATTACCTGGCATAACAATACCATCACATTTCACAATCTTTCCTCTCTTCATGATCAAGATCGCACATTTGCTGATTCCAAATTCCATTCTGATGTCATCGCTAAATACTCTTACTGTGTTGACAAGTGTATCTATTTGGATTTCATTTTGACATATAATTTCAGGTCATTCATAAATAGTAGATGATTTATCCTCACTTTTTCTCCCAAATCATACCCTGCTTTACTCTCTCTCAAAATCAAAGTCAATGGAATAAGGGCCAATACAAAAAGAAGAGGAGACAAGCTGTCTCCCTGAATTATCCCTCTCTTTATTCTAACTTCTCCAAAGACACTTTCACCCGATGTTAAATCCGTTCTCCAAGTATTCATACTGTTTTCCAGTAAAGATATCATATTGCTTGCAACTCCAACATATTCTTGAATTTCAACAACCATGTATGCCGTATCAAATCATATGCTTTTCTGTAGTCAATCCAAGCCATTCCTAACCCACATAAACACCTCTTGCAACTTCTCATTACCATCTTATCGATTAGTAACTGATCTTTTGTACCTCTTGATTTCCTTTTGCAGCCTTTTTGTTCATCCACGAGCAGTCCTTTTCCGTCAAGGTGTTCATACATAGCGTCTGCAAGGACTGAGGTCAACAGCTTCCACATTAGAGGTAGGCATGTTATTGGACTAAAATTGCTTACTATAGGCCCCTTTTCCGTATCCTTCATTATTAAACTCTTTCTTTATGCCGCTTCTCCTCAACCATTCCTCGTTTTCTCGTCCCTAACGTCATCTGTAGCTTTAAAAAATCTGCCATGTAAGCTATTATTTCTATATCTGTCCTGCCTTTCTAACTGAATCGTTGCCTTTTCTTTATCCTCCCCTAGTAGTTGTTCATTCTTCACTGCAACCAATGACACATTGTACGTAACCAAACATTCTTGGAGATGTTTAGCGATCCTGTCTATACATGAAGTGAAATTCTTGAGCCAGTAACCCTGCAGTCCATCAGGCCCCGGTGATTTCCAATTGGGTACTTTACTGAGCTGTACCCGAACTTTTCCAGAATCTATCAATATATCATCTTGCTTTTCACATTCTTTAGCTTTTTCTCCAGCTTTGTGAGCCATTCTGCATCGGCGTTGTGATTGGCTGGCTTACTCCATATTTTACTCCAAAACTCTAAACAATCTCCAGCGTTAGGTGCTTTTTCGTTATTCCTGTGGACGCCGTCAATGATTTCATACAGTCTCTTTTGATTTGTTTCGAACATTCTATTCTGCGATCATTTATTCATGCTGTGATCACCAAAGTTCTGATAACAAATCAAATACCAGAAACATGGAAGAGGGCAGTTACAATCTTGGCTTACAAAAAAGGCGATGAGTCTGAACCCCAAAACTTCAGGCCTATCACGCTGGAAACTGTTCCCTTGAAAATATTTACATAATTTCTTAGAAACAGAATCTACAAATTCCTGAAGGATAGCAATTATATCGAGTCGGAAATTCAGAAGGGATTTGTGCCCAAGATGTCGGAGACCTTTGAACACACATATCACCTCTCGCATCTGATTAGCCATGCCCGTAAAAAACAAAGATTCTTGACAGTGACATTGCTTGATTTAAGAAATGCTTTCGGAGAAGTACATCACAGTTTGATTACGACAGTGTTAGAGTATCACCATCTGCCTAATGACACTAGCACACTGATCCAGCAACTTTACACGAAGTTCTTTACCTGTATTACAACTGATTCCTATAGAACAGATTTTATACATGTTGGTAAAGGAGTCCTACCAGGAGACTATTTGAGTCCACTTTTGTTCAACCTAATAATAAACACTTTCATCCAACATGTAAAAATGCGAGCTACCGACAACTAGGGTACCAGTTCAGCAAATATTTCCAACCTCGTTACTGGTATCAATTTGCAGACGATGCTGCAGTCATTTCCGGCCAGCAAAGTGAGAATCAAGTGCTGCTAAATGCCTTCACAAGGTGGTGCTCCTGGGCAGATATGTTGATAAGAGTTGATAAATGCAAGACGTTTGGGATAGAAAAGGTCGGTTCAAATGCAAAACAAGTCCCCCCAAAGTTATACGTCAATAATAACTTAATCCCTACAGTCGGGCAAGGCGAACACCTTGTTTACCTAGGTCGCTCTTTCAATTATGAAATGGACAACAAGAGCCACCAAGACCAGTTAGTTGAACCAACTCAGGATATCATGCAACGAATTAACATTCTTCCCTTACATCCAAAAAATAAAATTGCTCTTTACTCCAGATACTTGCTGCCAAAGCTGTCGTGGCACCTGACAATTGCTGATCTGTCAAAAACATGGGTGATACAATCACTAGGTAGCTTGTTTAACCAATGCATCCGTGATTGGCTCGAAATTCCAATATCTGGGACAATGGACATTGTTAGCTTATCGAAAAGTAAATTTGGGCTAAACATCATACCTATTTCAACCAAATTCACCGAATGTCAGGCAACAATAAGAAACTGCCTAAAAAACTCAGTCAATGACGATATTCGGCATATTCATGAAGCTACTAGCTATGATACCAATGTTCAATATGACAAATACAAAACCACACGAGAGGTCCTAAAAGATATGAGAGCAGCGACAACTGATCACATAACGACCAAACAGACGTCACAGGGATTTATCATTCGCGCAATTTGGGATGCAGTGATGCCAGCATACAAGGGACTGTGGCTCTGAACATTTGATAAGATGCCAAGAAACATATTCAATTTCTGTATACGGTATTTAAACAATACACTAGCCACAAACAAAAACATGTCTACCTGGAAGAAATCAGCTAGTGCTCAATGCAGTGTATGCAATGCCCCACAAACACTAGGACACGTAATTGGTGGATGTGCAGCTCACTTGAACGAGGGGAGATACACATGGAGACATGATTCTATTCTTAAAAATCTTGCTGATTACCTTAGATTAAAAGAAAACCTATGTATGCATGCTGATCTGGAAAGATATTCTTCAACTTCAGTGATAACTGGTGATGATTTGCGACCTGACATAGTGATAATCAAAGGAAAATTGCTGTACATATTGGAACTAACGGTTGGATTTGAAACTAATATCTCTAAGAATGCTGAAAGGAAAGAGCAAAAATATGCAGATCTGATTGAGAACTTACAAGGACGTCGTGAACAAAATAAGTACGAAAAGGTTCTCTTTGTAAATTTATCACTGGGAGCCTTAGGAATAATTGGAAAGGAAAGCCATAATCTGAAGACAATGTTGCAAGAACTAGGCCTATCCAAGAGTGAAGAGGATTATATTGTTAAGAAACTAATAAATGTTTGCATAAGATGCAAATACTTTTTATTTTGTAAGAAGGACAGTAACTGGCCAGAAACAGAATTGCTTTCATGGTAAATCTTGTCATTTCATTGTAAAATCGGAAATAGGTTTGTACGAATATTTTTTTCCTTCCTTAGCTTTTATTTAGCCGTTGTGCATTCCATTCAGCTTGCCAAATATGAGATTGCTGTAATGGTTTTTAAATTCTTAGATTGTAATTAAGTGGATTTTTGATGAAAATGATACATGATGTTTCAAAAAAAAAATTATTATTATTATTATTGTTATTATTGTTATTATTGTGTTTGTTCTCAGGTATGTTCATGTTCCTGGTGGATGTTATATGCATAGCAGGCTACTGCCTGCAGCCATGGCTATCATATATAGTCTTCTTCTTCTTATCCTTAGCTATTCATTACTTTTCTTATGATCCTAGCTGATCCAAGGAGGCATCCTTTCTGCAGCAGTGCAACTGGACAGTCTATGCCAATCTGTTCTATCCAGGAATCGATCCTTTCTGTCACTGTTCCTAAAGCTCCAATTACTATGGGTACGATGGTTACCTTCTTCATGCTCCAAATTCTTGCAAGTTCGTATTTGAGTTCGTCATAGTTCGATAATTTCTCTTCTTCTTTCACTGCTATACGAGAGTCAAAGGGGCATGATGGATCAATGATGAGACATGTTTTATTTACTTTATCTATCACAGTTATATCTGGTTTGTTGTGATTCAGTTTCTTATCCGTTTGAATGGAGAAGTCCCACAGAATCTTACAGACAACCGACTCTAATACCTTCTCTGCATTGTGGGTGTACCACATCTCACCCCTCTCAAAGCCCCATTTTTCACATAACTTCCAGTGGATCATCCTGGCTACTTGGTCATGTCTCCATTTCTTATATTCGTTCTGTGCTAAACTTGGGCACTCTGCTACTATGTGTGCTATTGTTTCATCAAATTTTCCACACATTCGACACATTGATGATATATCCTCTTTATGGATGTGTTTGCGGATGTTGTTGGTTCGTATGGCTTGATCCTGTGCAGCTACAATTTTACTTTCAGTTTCCTTTTTCAGATGGCCCTTTTTCAACCAATCCCATGATCTTCTTCCGCAGACTTCCTTAGTTGCCTTCTCAAACTGTCCGTGCAATGGCTTACTTCTTCTCAATTCGGCATGTTCCTTCTGTATTCCTTCCTTGTCTTTCTCCCCCTTGCCAGCTTTCAACACTTCCTCCTTTCCAACAGCAAGTATCAGCTTCTCCTTACTCTGTTCGTCGTATCTTAGTAAACTTTCTTTTTCCATCCGTACGCAGTCTTCGATACCAATTAACCCTCTGCCTCCATCTGCTCTTCTCAGGTACAATCGATCAATATCAGCTTGGGGATGGTGGGCTCCATACATGGTTAACAACTTTCTCGTTTTTCGGTCCATTTGCTGCAGTTCTGCCTTTGTCCAGTCAATTATCCCAGCCCCATACCTTATGACTGAAACAGCCCAGGAGTTGATTGCTGTGGTGATATTTCCTCCGTTTAACTTTGATCCTAAAATCTTCCTGATTCTCCTTATATATACCTTACTCACAGTTTCTTTCATCTCTCCATGTTTGATTCCATCTGCTTCCAAAATACCAAGGTATTTATACCCTCCTCCTTCTTCAATTGATTTCATTGTTTCTCCATTTGGCATATCTATTCATTCACTTCTTTCAAATCTCCCTCTTTTCATAACTAGCAATGCACACTTTGTCAATCCAAACTCCATTCTAATATCATCTGAAAATATTCTTACAGTATGAATAAGACTTTCTAATTGCTTTTCATTCTTGGCAAACAGTTTTAAGTCATCCATAAACAATAGGTGATTTAATTCTCCATTTCCTTTTCCAAGATCGTAGGCTATTTTTACATCCCGCAGTATCAGACTTAGTGGTATCATTGCAATCACAAATAGAAGAGGAGACAAGCTATCTCCTTGGAAGATCCCACGTCTAATTTTGACATTCCCTAATATCCTATCTCCAGCTGTTAACTTTGTGTTCCACTTTTGCGTACTTTCTTTCACCAGGTTTCTCACATTGTCTGCTATACCAAACATTTCTAAAGTTTTCCCGATCCAGCTATGTGGTATCATATCATAAGCTTTCTTGTAGTCCACCCAGGCCACTCCTAATCCTGTGAGTCTCCTTTTACAGTTCTTAATCACCATCTTGTCGATGAGCAATTGATCTTTGGTGCGTCTGCTTCCCTTCCTGCCACCTTTTTGTTCCACAGGCAGTAGTTGGTTTTCATCCAAATGGCGATATAGCTCCTCTGCCAGCACTCCTGTTAATAACTTCCACATTAGCGGTAAGCATGTTATTGGGCGGAAATTGGAGACTAGAGAGCCCTGCTTTGGGTCCTTCAAGCAAAGTAATGTCCTACCTGTGGTCATCCAGTCTGGAACATTTCCTTGTTGCAAACATTCATCCAGTTGAAATGTTATTCGCTCATGCAATATGTAAAGTTTTTGAGCCAATATCCTTGCACCCCATCTGGGCCAGGGCCTTTCCAGTTTGGCATTTTTTTGAGCTTCTGCTTCAACGAATTGATCTCAAACTTCACATTTAATTGTTTAGGAACATCACGTGTATGATTTTCAAGTTTCTTGAGCCACTCAGCATTCTTGTTGTGCTCAACTTGTACATCCCATATGCCACTCCAAAACTCCTTACTCTCCTCTGCATCTGGAACCACCGCTTCTTGCCGTGCCTTTCCCTCGATTTCTTCAAAAAGTCGCTTCTGGTTTGACTGGAATAATCTATTTTGTCTAAACTGCAGATCTCGAGAATCGTACCTCTGCAGTTTGGCTGCTATAGCTATCACGCGCTGTCTTAGTTCCTCGTGCACCGTTTCTATGCCTTTTCGTGTCACTTGATATTCTCTCTCAAGTTTTATTGCAACCCTTTTATTTCTGAGTTCGCCTTTCCTTAGTCTATCCACTCGTCCAAGGTCTGCCCTTGTTTTCTCCAGCTTGCACCGTATTCTCCTTCGCCACTTTGGTTCTTTACTCTCTTTCTTATCTCCAAGCTCAGTTCGTTTACATTTCAAGAGGTCTGCCACAACATTGGCTGCTGCTATAATCAATCGATTCGTTTCAGTTATGTTGCTAGTTTCAATCACTTGTATTATCTGATTTACTTTCTGAGTCGTTGCTTTTACTTTGGATCTATCTACATAACGGAGGTTTGGAGGGATGTCATCTTGTTCTTTTCTCATTCTTGTCAGTATCATTTCCAAAATGTCGCGATCTTCATCACTGAACCATTCTATATCAGTGTTATTACTCACTGATTCATCCCTGATATTTATATCATCAATCATCTCTTCTTCCACATTTGCGTCGTTTTCTTGACTCTGTCTGTCTTCACCCTCATTCTCATTATTCTCAATGTCCCCTTCTAGTCTCTCTCTGTTATCACTATCTACCTTCTCCTCTTCCACATTTCGTTTTATTTCTTCTATCTCCACTGTTGTCAACGAATCATTAGTTCGTATTGCTCTAGCCTGGTCAGCCAATCTCTGCTCGCTCACTTCAAATACTCCCTTTTTATCCCATAATCGTTTCATTCTTTTTCTATATCCCCGCTTTGTTGGTACACTCCTAACCCAGCATTCAATCACTATCCGATTCACCTCTTTTTCCATTTCAGTCTCTTTCTCGTCTGATCAGTAGCTTGATGACGACCTGTGGGAGCCTGATCCCTCACTCCACACCTGCCGTGCGCGGAGCCTTCACAATTAACAGTTCCAGCCCCGTTAACGCAATTATTAATGTCATTATTTGCGTCCATCATTGTATAAATGAGATTTTGCGTTTGTAAGGTTGCGCAACTACCAGTATTACTTTCATGACACCATCACTAGATGAATTACCGACCAAGGTTGAAGAGCTCCATCTACCCTGGTTTGAAATCAAAGTTTTCCTTCTCCTAGGTGGACTGCCAACCAAGTGTTATGAGCTCCACCTACCCAGGGCTAGCAGGTACTACACCTTGCCCAAGAGTGACCTGGAGGTAGTTGTGGCTAAGGGTAACCTCATTCGCCCACGTCGAAACTCCACAACCGGATGCAGTTTAACGTCATACCCAGGACGTATTATTATTATTATTATTATTATTTATTTATTATTTATATTATTATTATTTGACTGTTTCTCGCGGCTAATGTTTGATCTTGCTTTGAGCCGGTTATTTTCAATTGCTACCGGGCCACAACCAGTAGCCTAGGGTAACAACTGTCTGTTTGTCGATGTCTTCTGTGTCTTTTAACTACTGCTGGTAGTCCAAAACCTTTCTCAGTACACGGGCTGTTCCAAGTAGGCAAGTTTTCTGAAGTGGTTCGATACCTGGTGCAAAGTCTATCTTTGATAGGTAATTCTCAAGGTTTCTTGTCACAATGTCAAGAGCACCAATAACGACCGGGATAATTATGACTGTCTTCACTTCGTTCCTCCAGCACTTCAAGATCTCATATTTTAGGTCTGTATACACTTCTATTTTTTCTTTCTCTTTTCGCTCTATTCTGGTGTCAAAAGGACACGCCACGTCTATTAACATACAGGTTCTCTTCTTTTTCTTTACAATGGCAATGTCTGGTCGGTTGTGTTCCAGCTTCTCATCAGTCTGAATCGGAAAATCCCACAATACCTTTACTTCATCGTTCTCTAGAACCCTCATCTCTTTAGTGATGACGTGCTCATAGCTTTTTTCTGTACAAGGGAATCCATATTGTTGGCACAAGCTCCAGTGCAGCATGGCAGCCACTTTATCATGTCGACATTTCTTATATTCATTCTGGGCCAGCTGTTTACATTCAGAAACTATATGCGCAACTGTTTCGTCCCTCTCTCCGCACAACCTGCATTTGTCTTGGACATCTTTCTTGTCTATGTTTTTCATTATCCTCCTGGTTCTTAATGCTTGATCTTGCGCTGCTAGCAGCAGTCCTTCCGTTTCTTTCTTAAGGTAGCCTTTCCGCAACCATAACCAGCTATTCTTGTTATCACGCACATCACTTGTTTCCTTGATAAACTTTGAATGCAGGGTCTTTTCTTCAAATGCTGCCTTATGCTTCTTTACAACCTCATCCTTCATTTTCTTTGGGTCTTCACTGTCATCAAATAGGCCTTCTCTGACAACCTCTGCGAGTAACGTTTCTTCTTTATCCTTTATGTAGAAGCCCATACTGTTTTCTTCTATTTTGACCACGTCTTGTACACTTAACAATCCCCTGCCACCTTCTTTTCTTTTCCAGTAAAGTCTATCTACATCTCCTTGCGGATGCATACTGTGATAGATGGTAAACATCTTTCTGGTTTTTCGATCGATTTCCTTCAACTCTGTTTTCGTCCATTCAATTATTCCTGCACCATATCTAATTATCGAAACAGCTCTGGCGTTTATTGCCTGCACAGTATTTCCACTATTGAGGCTGGACCTTAGGATCATCCTCAGTCTTCGAAAATACTCTTTTCTTACAATTTCTTTCATTTCCTTGCTTTTCTCCTTATCGCTTTGCAGTACCCCTAGGTATTTATAGGCTTCATCTATTTCTAATGACCGTATTCTTTCGCCGTCCGGTAATTCGATTCCGTTATTCTTTACTATCTTCCCTCGTTTCATCTCAATCATTGCACATTTCGAAATGCCAAACTCCATGCCGATGTCTTCGGAGATTAGCCTAACTGTTTGCACAAGGGTATCCAGCTCTTCCACTTTACGACTATATAGCTTCAAGTCATCCATAAACAAAAGATGATTCAAGTTACCCCTGTCTTTTCCTAGGTTGTATCCAATTGGCATGCTATTTAGGACAATTGACATTGGTATCAAAGCAACAACGAACAAAATCGGTGACAGACTATCACCTTGGAAGATACCTCGCTTTATCTTCACTTCTCCCAACCTTTCTCCAGCTGATGTCAGTTCTACTTTCCATTTAGTCATTGACCTTTCTATTAGATTCCTGATGTTGTCTGATATCTTGAAAATCTGCAAACACTGACAAATCCACGAATGCGGCACCATATCGTACGCCTTCTTGTAATCGATCCAAGCAAGGCATAGATTGGTGAGTCGCTTCTTACAATTTTTCAGTACCATCTTATCTATCATCAACTGGTCTTTTGTACCTCTGCTATTACGCCTACACCCCTTCTGCTCATCAGGAAATAGATTCTTTCTTTCCAAGTGTGTATAAACTTCTTCAGCCAATATCCCCGTTAGCAGCTTCCACATTAAGGGAAGGCACGTGATTGGTCTGAAATTTGAGACATCGTTTCCCTTACTCTCATCTTTTTGAATCAAGCATGTGCGTCCCTTTGTCATCCATTCTGGTGTTTCTCCATTACTTAAAATTTCGTCCAACTGCATTGCTATTATTTCATGCAATTTGCTAAAACTTTTTAACCAGTATCCATTTACATTATCTGGTCCACTTGCTTTCCACATTTGCGTCTTCCCTAGCTGCTTTTTCACCATCTCTTTTGTTATTTTGATATTTTCTTGCTTCTCTACTCCTGTGACTTGGTTCTTGACCTCCTCTAACCACTCTGATAATAATAATAATAATTCGTCCTGGGTATGACATAAAACTGCATCCGGTTGTGGAGTTTCGACGTGGGAGAATGAGGTTACCCTTTGCTGCAACTACCTCCAGGTCACCCTTGAGCAAGGTGTAGTACCTGTCAGCTCTCCCCGAGACCTTGAAGTACCGGGTTGGCGTCCGGCGGGGGCTAGTCTGTTTCATGGGTAGGAGGGACTCTTTAGCCTTGGTTGGTAGCCCTCCTAGAGATGGTGTCTCGATAAAAACACCGGTGGTTGTGCCACCTTATCACTACTACCCTCGTTTTGAGTGTAATAAAATGTCAAGAAATAATACTTCAGAGAACGGCGTGAATGAGGCAGGAGCTGCAAGCGAAGGTCTCTCGCCCGGCAGGTGTCCCATTGCACAGCAGGGTGGGCCCGGTCGTTATCAAGAGACTGCTAAAATGAAGAAAATTAAGTGGACAAAAGAGTTCAATAAAGTTGTAACTGAATGCTACCTGCGAAGTAGGCCAGAAATAAGAGGATACAGAAAAAGAATGGTTGCTTTTTCATTGCGTTGAACAGACTTACTCCAAATGTTACTCCAAATTTATTATTATTATTATTATTATTATTATTATTATTATTATTATTATTATTATTATTATTATTATTATTATTATTATTATTATTATTATTATTATTATTATTACATTATAATAAACTAAACCATTCTCTTGAACAAACAGAAATAAAAATATAAAAACACAACTGTTGCCGACATACGTTTCGATTAAAATCTTCTTCAGTGTAAAACTTTGCACAGGGCAGCCAAATATTTATAGCAAAGACTTGTTTACTTACATTACAAAGACTTTTTTAAAAAGATGAAATCTAATTTACAATTGAATGTGCGATACATAAACCTCCGTGAACCTAAAATCGATGCCTACGGGACCATCGTACTCCTGAGAGATTTTTCATTATTTCATTAAATTTGCAATTTATACCAGGTCCCTCGGGCCAATAAAGCCGCCAAGAAAGACCCAAAAAACAAGAACTCACACAGAGTTCCCGTCCCCCGGGTCCCCCCAAAACGACCCAACGAGCCAAAGGACCTAGTGGGAGCCAGAACTATGATGTGAAGAGGAACTGGAGCTTAACGAACCCCTTGAGGCTATGCTAACTTTTCTGTGAATCCCGAGGGTAACTTTCCATAGATTCGCTAGCTGCTAAACAATCTTAGCAAATGCTGAATCCGGGACAGCCCGATAGGGAATTCCACCCCACCACCACGTGCAGAAAGGCACGAAGTTACCAGAGAAAAACACAAAAAATAACGCTAGAGGGGCCTCCCTACACCCCATTCAAGTGTAATGGCAGAGTCTAAGCTGTTCCACATGCAAACATATCTAATTCCACATCCGCCGCTCTTTCATTAAGACCCTTGGGGGAGAACGTTTCAAGCCGATATTGCCAATAAAGCTCTTTTCTCCGAAGTGAATAAACGTCCTCTGCCCCATCGATAACTTTAATCTTAACCGTAAATTTCCCATTGTGTCCATTTTCAAAAAAATGCCCAAAGAAGCTGGCTTGTGGAATAGGCTTACCCTTGTCAAGGGAGCCTTCGTTATGTTTGCGCGAGTAAGACCTAAAATACGATTTGTACACATTAAATCTTTGTCGAAATTTTGTCTTAGTACTTTCCACATATTTTTTGTTACAACATTCACATTCCAAAAGATAAACCACGTGCTCAGAATTGCAGTCATACTTTCCAGAAAACGTTTTGAACGACCTTGTAGAATTAAAATTCTGGAAAGTATCTCCCTCCCTCATTAGGGGACAAATTTGGCAACTTTTTCTACCATTACACCTGAATGTGCCTTTTTCCATCAACTCTTCATCAAGATCTGGAAGTTTTCCCCTAACCAGTTTGTCTTTTAGATTTTTAGCCCTCCGAAACGAAACGAAAATTTTGTCTTTGAAAACATTCTTGTGTTCATTATCAACCAAAAGAACGTTTTCATTACCCCGAATGATTTCGTACACCTTATGCAAAGCTGGGTGATATGTGAGTACCAAAGCTATCCTCGTGTCATCCTTGGCCTGGGAATTGGTATCAAGTAAAGCAACCCGGTTTTTTAGGCGAACGCGTGCAACTTGACTGTCAACCTTTATAACCCCTCGCCAACAGCCAAGTTTTAAGATCCCCCACCCTTTTGTCGAAAAAAGTTTCCTCTTAACAAATGCGTCGAATTCTAAGAGCCTGACTATATGGGATACCTTTCTTAGTATGGCTAGGATGACATGAAGTGTGATGTAAGAGTTGATGGGTATCCGTTGGTTTTGTAAATAAATCGGTGACAAGTTTGTTACCCTGTTTTATGACTTGAACGTCAAGATAATTAACCCTCTCCGAGGACCATTCTGCGGTAAACTTAATAGAAACATGTGCCCCATTAAGGAAATTTAAAAAATCCCTAAGTTTTTCTTCCCCATGCAACCAAACTAAAAAGACATCGTTTATGTATCTCTACCACATCCACGGTTTCCACTGCGCCTCCGAAAGTATCTTTTCCTCAAGGGCAGCAAAAAAAGAATCGCGTAACAAGGAGCACACTTGGTACCTATGGCCGTACCTAGTTCCTAAGTTCCTGGTAAGAATCACCATTAAATTCAAAAAAATTGTTTTTCAAAACCAGGTGAGCAAGCTCCGTAAGAGAGTCTGTGGAGATGGCCTTATCTTCTCGACGTTCAAGTGCTTCCCGAAGTGCTTCCAGTCCCTCTTCATGCGGAATGCTGGGATAAAGCCCAACAACATCTACTGTACAAAGAGTAGCATCTTCAGGGAGTTCCCCCAGATTGTGGATTTTTTGGAGAAAATGGTTGGTATCCTTTATGTATGACTTAACTTTTTTTGCCAGTGGCTGCAAATGAATGTCCAAAAATTCCGAAATATTTTCTGTAAAAATCCACAATTTGAGATGACTGGCCTCCCCGGGACGCTATTCAACCTCTTATGAATCTTAGGTAAGAGATAAAAACGTCCTAACCTAGGGTTATTAACCATGAGATATTCCAAAGTTTTTTTCGTCGATATCTCCTCTATCTCTTATTATATCCAATGCATAAGTTATGATTTGGTGAAGCTGCCCCGAAGGATCGCTATCGAGTTTGCTGTAAACCTCTGAATCCCCTAATTGTCCTTCTGCCTCTTGGATATAATCCTCCTTGTCCCACACAACTACCCCTGAACCCTTGTCAGCCTCCTTGGTAACGATCGTTCGGTCAGCTTTCAAGTTGTTGATTGCTGCAAGTTCCTCCCTAGTGTAATTATTTCCTTGTACGCAAATATTCATGAGTTCCTCTTCTAACTTACTGAGATGCAATTCAATTGCAGCATCCTTGTTACGAGGATTAAATTTACTACGTGGTTTGAATGCTGGATAGTCCGAGAAATTCTCCGATTCTCGAAAATGCCATTTAAGACGAAGGCATCTGCCGAAATTTTCCAAATCAATTTTAATCTGCGAAAAGTCAATCTCCTTAGGAGTAATGATAAACTTCAAACCCTTTGATAAAACCGAAATCTCTGGCTCAGACAGAACCCTTTTTGATAAATTTACAACTTTTTCATTTACAAATTGTCCTTCGATGCGTCCATTACTATCAACTTTACAATAAAAATCTGAATTATTTACTACCTCTTGCTGGATCGTCTCTTGGTTTGTTGATTCTCCAAATGTTCTTGTTACTAAATTCGTGTTTGGTGGCTGGTTATTGGCTGAAGCTTCTTCATCGGCCATCAGAATCCGTTGTATACTTCCTAAATCCACACCAACATCATTTTCTGCATTGTATTCTTCCGTACCCTCTGGACAGTTTATCAGTGATTCAAAATTCGTGTTTGATGGCTGGTTATTGGCTGAAGCTTCTTCATCGGTCATCAGAATCAGTTGTATGTTTCGTAAATCCTCACCACCATCATTTTCTGCATTGTATTCTTCCGTACTCCCCGGAAAGTTTATCAGTGAATCCAAATCCATCAAAAATTCAAAGCTCTCATCAAGTACCCTCTCAAGTGGTAAAAATTCGGTATTGCCTGTCAAGTTCTTGAGCTTTCTATAACGTGTCCTTTTAATTGTAGCTCGTGCGGAGTAGATATGATCTTTTAATTGCGAAATGAGATCTGCCACATCTCCAGAGTCGACTGATGTTTCCAGGAACCTGATCATGTATTCCCAAAATTCACTTTGAAACTTTGCATAGAGTATTTCACACTCGTTTCATACTAATAACTAGTAACTTGTAAATTACAAACATGCGGCCGGGTAGCTGAATCATAGTATTGTTGGATATAAAATGATTTCGAATCAGGAAAGATTGTCCCCAAAGCGTAGACTTGCCAGAAGTCTTCCAGGTGACTTATTACAGATGACGAAATAAACTTGGGATAAGTCTACCAAAAGTGCTGTTTAGCTACAAGGGGCTCTTTCAACTGGATCACCTCTGCGGAGGATTTGAAATGATGGAACCATTTCTATGGATAGAACGAGAATTTGAAAGAGACATAGAATTTGCCTTTGGTACTTTGACCTTGCAACCATGGAAATGAATTACACTGTTATTCAAATTTGTTTTCATTGACTTGTGTTGAAAGAAAGGAAGGAATCCGTAAGAGGAAGTTGATTTTAGGATGCATCTCGAAGTAAGTTTACCGAGTGTTTGTGACTTTGCAGTGCTTGGAAATTCGAAGGTGGACTTCTCGAGCTTGTTACGTTCTACAGAGAGAATGTTACAGTTGCTGTAACGGAACAAACTCTTTTGGTGGAGAGTTTGCTTCTTATATTGAACCAATGTGGAATTTAGCTTCGATCCCGAGGAACTGAAGCTTAAAAGTGAGTTTGTTTTGGTTTCTTGCGTTATCCACTGATGTCGAGCACAGCTTTGCATCTCTGTAAGTTTTGGATCTTTCTTGATGTTTAACAGGTCCCATAAAAGCTTCCACCTTCCACATCGGCAATTTCCAAGTATTTGCTCGTAACTTGAAATGAAATCTCAAACTCCAGTCCCTTTCCAACTTCACTCCAAAGTCACTGCAATCTTTCCTTCATCAGTTGCAGTCGCTGTGTCAACCTATTATTGTTATTGTTTTCTTCGAACCAGCCAATGGAAACCCTACTAATTGTTAGGCTGGCCAATGATAACCTATTCATTCTTCCTTTCCACCAATCAAATAAAGTCGTGGCATGTGACTGCCATTGTTTTAACAATTGCCTAATTAGCAAGGTATGCGCTCAAATCTCAAATTCACTCAGCTACACACAGATTAGTAAGCGACCTTCGGCCGCAATAACAATGATAATTATTATAATTATTATTATAATAATTATTATTATTAATTATAATTAATTTTAATAATTATAATTATAATAATTATAATTGGCCTATGATTGTTGCGATCAGACGTCGCATGCTAGGCTTACGGTTTTGCTCTGAATTTACCGCTTTCAACAATCAACTTCTTGATAAACCTGTGACAGACAGATCTACAACGGAGGATGAGTCCTTTGACTATATTGAGCTTAATTTCCGTGCTCGTTATTTGCAACTACTGCCATGAAGATTTCAAGGTCCTTGGACGACATAACTGGCGATGTAAAGCAAGGGCGCAGCCAGGAAGGGTTACAATAGAAGTCGATCAACAACCTTCTGAAACAATACCAGACAAGGACCCTGTTGTTTCGTCAACAATAACTTGCTATTGTGGAAAGAATTGTAAAGGACATAGGGGACTAAAGAAACACCAACAAAGCTGTAGACTGATTAATGGTCTCCAGGGCATAACCACAAATGATGTAAATCACGAGAAAACGGCGAGCAGCGGAGCTGATGGCAACGAAGTGGATATTGATTCCCTCCTGGGAGATACATCTAACAATCCAACACTAAAGAAAGGAGTGAAGTTACCAAAAAGTGATCAACAATGGAACAACGCAAATAACTTTTTCAAATCAGTGCTTTTTATCGATGAAATAAAGGAATCAACATTAAGCCATTGTTGTCAAAAGATGTCAAACACAATGTACGATTATTTTGCTGAAAGATTTGGCTGTATAGAAAATAATCGGACTCTGGATCTTGAATTCAAAGAGAAATACAAAGCCCTTAACAAGAATCTATTGAAAAAGGCGCTAAAGAAATTAAAAAGCAATTAATCGGCTGCTATGCATAAGAACACATTAAGAGAAATTAAATACGTTTCCAAATTGCTGCGTTTAAAGGTTGACCACGGTACTGCAAGTGATAACCCAAGAATCGATACAGTTGACCACAATTCGCTCATTAAGAAATTCTTCTCAAAATATGCCGAGGAATTCATCGAAAAACCAAGAGAAAAACTTCCCTCCTTTAACATGCATAGATGCTTCTCGCACTTCTATCAAACATTCAGAGCACTATGCCCAAATAGAGTCTTTCTAATTCCAGATTGGATACCCCGGCTTGCGACACCAGCAATTCAATTCAACATAAGTCCTCCAACATACCGTGAAATTACGAACATTATACGGAAAATGAAAAGATCCAGTCTCCATGTCCCCTCGATCAAATCTCGATTATTGCTCTGAAACGTTCACCTTACCTCAGGACATACCTGACAGAGATAATATCACATGCGTGGAAGGCGAAAACAATTCCAGACACATGGCAAAAAGCCGTCACTATCTTGATCCATAAAAAAGATACAATGGACGACCCGTCTCATTTTCGCCCAATTACGCTCCAATGAACGGCCTTGAAGGTCATGACGTCATTCATGAGAAATAGGATCTTTGAATTCTTGTCACAAGACGGATATGCAGAAAACAACATTCAAAAAGGGTTTACCCCAAAGATAACGGGTTCGATTGAACATACAACTCACATGGCACACCTCATAAGGCATGCTAAGAAACACCAAAGGGCACTTGTAATTACCTTGATTGATCTGAAAAATGCCCTTGGAGAAGTTCATCACAACTTGATAAATTGTATCTGTTGAATATGTTTCAGTTGTTTTATGTTGTGGTTGTTGTTGCTATTAGAAATTGGACTTTGGACTGTACGAAACCATGGGATTATTTTGACCTTGAACTTTGAATCTTGCTGCAGGAAGATTATATTTTCTGTACCCTTGGGACTCGTGGTTATAAAAGCATTAGGCGTGTTTCTTTGCGCAGTGTTCAGTTCATCAAGCTTCAAGTCGGAGAACAGCAAAAGGCATGAAGGTCTTGGCCTACTTTTTCAAAGCTTTGGTTAGGCAGGCCCGTAGGCCCACACAGCTAACATGCTTCTATAGCTACGAGGACAAATAGATAGTAAGTTTTCTTGATTAATTTTGAGCTTGTTTGTTTACTTTATTCGTTTTCAGAGTTTATTTAGCAATTATTCATCTTGCATTTTTCTAAGGTTTTTGAACTTCTTTTTTCTGCTTTGCTCATGCACGATTCATAGGCCTAATCTCATATTATATTATATTCATGGACAATTTCAAGAACTATTGCGATAGTTAGATTCATTTAGCTTATTTTTGTTTGTGTTTATTTATAGCGAACAATCAATCATTCTGAATTCCAGCACTTTGTGTTTCTGCTTTGTGTCTACTGGGTTCCTTTTGGATTCGTTCGTACCTCTGTAGTAGATTATTGCTGAGAAGCTACAGTATCCTTGAATACCATCACATCCCAACACAGATGAAAAGCTTAATTTCAGACCTCTATACTGGCTTCCAAACCTCCGTGACAACATCTTCGTACTCAGCGCCGTTCATTCCAATAGAAAGAGGTGTATTACAAGGAGACTGCCTCAGCCCATTGTTGTTCAATATGATATTTAGTACCTTCATCAATTCCATCAAATCTAAAGAATTCGAGCAATTGGGATATCGATATTCTCAGCATCTCAGCCCGAGACACTGGTATCAATTTGCTGACGATGCAGCCATCATAACAGGTCAGCAGTACGAAAACCAGATTTTACTGAATGCTTTTACGAGGTGGACGAAATGGGCTAACATGATCATCCGAGTAGATAAGTGTAAGACCTTTGGGATACAAAAAGTAAATACTGCAACAGTTCAATACTCCCCGAAATTAGTCACCAATGATGCAGTAATACCACCTGTGAGAATGAATGAGGGATTCACGTATCTAGGAAGGGTCTTTGATTTCAATATGGACAACAATGCTCATATAACATCGCTAGTCTAAAAATGCAAGAGGATATTGGAAGACATAGACAGGTTACCCCTTCATCCAAAACATAAAATACAACTATACTTGAAGTTCCTGATGTCAAAAATAAACTGGGACCTTACGATATCTGATATAAACATCACTTGGGTAAAACAAACTCTTGATTCGATCAGCTCATCATTCGTGAGAAAATGGCTAGAAATTCCAATGAATGGCACACTTGATATAGTGACACTCTCTAAGGAAAAATTTGGTCTAAACATCATTAAGGTTTCAACAAAGTATCTGCAGTGTCAAACAACCAAGCGTAACTGTCTGAAGAAATCTCCGAATATGAATATAAATTATTTACATCAAGCTACCTCACAAGATAGCATCCAGGTTGATCAATGTAAAGATACAAGTGACGTCACAAAATCTGTGAGAGCCAAACAAAAATGGAAGATTTCAACTGATCTACAGTATCAAGGGTACATCGTGAAACAGATGTGGACCCTCAGCAATGATCAACTCAAAAAGCTATGGATAGATGTAAGAGACATTCTCCCATCAAATATCTACAACTTTACGAACAGATACATGAATAATACTTTAGCTACATTAAAGAATATGGTCCTGTAGGGAAAAGCAACCATGGACACATGCCTTGCATGCAAGGAAAATAGTCAATCCCTTTTGCACGTTGTTTCGGGTTGCAAAGTTCATCTACAACAAGGCAGATATACGTGGCGGCATGACTCCATCCCGGCGACTCTTTTGAGTAGCATTGATAGCCTGAGGGGCTTGAGAATCTTTGCTGACATTCCAGGCTATCCCTGCCCTACAGTTTTCACCGGAACACTAAAGCGACCAGATGTCATCATAGCCTATCAAGAGAAGATCGTCATCGTTCTCGAGTTAACCTGTGGTTTTATTACCAACGTGAAAGAAAATTGTGCAAGGAAGACTGGAAAATACAACTCTACCATTGTTGATCTTAAGAAACAGTTCGAGAAAGTAACATTTGTGAATCTGAGCATGAGCGCCCTAGGATTGATATGCAGGGATGATAATGGAAATGGCATAATGCAAGCATTAAAGAGCATCGCACTTTCGGAACTCCAATAAAAAATATTATTAGAAACATGATAAACATCTGTATAAGGACAACGTATTATATATTTTGTAGGAAAGACAAAGACTGGACCAAATCCAGAACTTTTAACATTCTAAAGACGTAAGATTGTTGAAGGCAGTAAGGCTTGACTAGCATGCCCTTTTGTGGAGAGTGGTAGTCACGAATAAGTTATTTATACTGTTAAGTTTTACATTTTTAAATATTCATCTTGTTGTAAGTTTTATTTATGAGGATGAAAGTTTCCATTATTATAGTAAGCTTCCAAAATCTGATCAAGCATGGTCTACAGCAAATGATTTCTTCAAAGCAAACCTTCCAGTTTCTGATATAAACAATGAGAACTTGGACGATACAGTGCGCAAATTCAATGATGTTGTTTACAATTATATGGCCGAGTCCCATGGTACTGTTACCAATTCAGAAACAGTGAATGAGCAGTTAAGTAGAAAGTATGCGGGAAAAAGCAAGAAACTTCTGACAAAATCGTTGTTTTATTTGAAAAGAACAATACCAATGGCAGTCGAGGAAATAAAGTTTGTATCAAAATTATTAAGATCATTATTAAGGAATGGATCAAAAGACTGTTTGCAGCACAATCACACATATTCAGTAGATCACAATCAATTGATTAAAAGAAACTTTTGGTCTTACGTGAAACGATTTATTGAAATACCCAAGAGAGTTATGCCAAAGTTTAACAAACTTACTTGTCAACAATACTTCCGAAAAGCGTTCCAGGCTGTAAGCCCCGGGAAAATATTTCACATTGCAGCCTGGATACCTGCATTCAAAACTCCAGGGAAACAATTCAACAGCGCTCCTCCGTCATACAGGCAAGTAACAAACATTATCCGGCGAATGAAAGCTTCTGGGTCACCGTGCCCCTTGGGGGGCCTATTATAGGGGGTCTGAAAGCCGCAAGACCGCGCAAAAATCAGCCAAAAGCCGCAATCCGCAATAAAACATAGTGCAAATCCGCAGCCGCGATAGTAAAACGTGATGTAGCACAAATTTTCACTTTGTTTCACAGAGCAATCTGTTCTATTGATCTAAACCCAATTTGAAATGCATGGACGCATATTTTCGTGGAAACGCATGAAAGATTCTGCAAAGTCATCTTGTCTGTACCCAGGTATTTTTCATACACCCTGAATCAACTGAAGACGCTGAACCTCTCATTCATGAATGGACCAAAGCACGAAAAACAATACAACTCACTGTTTAGCTCTACTGCACAAATCGGTTATTGGACCTCACTGCTCGTCCAAATCGTGATTTCGAGCCAACAAGGAACAAAGCTTCCCTTGTTACTTCACCCATCATTGTACCACTATCTTCTGCATCGCTTGAATAATTGCTAGCTGCGCTTTCTGATGAATCACTGTCATATTCTTGGCGTTGTGATTCGACATGATTTTCTTGGGCTACGACGTTGTCTCCTGACAGTCTTAGACGATCTCCATGTTGATCCCCATCTGCATAACAGTACTCAGGAAGACTTCCCGCTTTAGCCATTGTGGTTTCTTGTCGAGTGGTTCGTTGTCGCACAGCACGCCCATACACATTTGCAAAGTCTATAAGACACTGGACATCTTCTGGACTGCAGCTACGTGCAGGCGGTGGATCAAGCATAGGAACATCATCAAGCTTCAAGGAGCCCTGTGGCAAAGGGTACCAGCTCTTTGGGCTGGTGAAGTAGTGTGCACTCCATGTTGTGAGTCGTTTGATGCTCTCCTTTATGCAATTGCCAAAACTTCGACAGTATTGTAGCATTGACATCGTGGTGTTTTTTACGTGAGTGGTGGAATGGAAATGCTCTACATCCAGTGTCATGCAACTTTTGAGGCTGTATTGCGTGTAGTATCTAGATTCCAGTATTTCCTGTAAGTGCTCCAGTTCTAACAAAATTATTTGCACTGATCCTATGGTCTTGTTCGCGACATTACCTTCCGGCCCATTCAATGTTTTCAATGGCCTATGAACAAATCCCTTAATCAAAAGAAGAAAGAGTCTATGAAACGAGGAGCACTAACTTGCTACGGTCGCCCGAGCAACTAGCTCAAATCATTTTAATCCCCTATCCAGGCCTATTCAAATAATGTGCGAATTGTGTCCCAACAAAGGCCACATATATCAAGCTCCAGAAATCTGGAACCCGCAGTAGCAATCTTTTGCTCTTTGTTTTGGACCCTCTTTTATTTTGAATAATGGGTCTACTCGTAGGCTACGCTCTCAGATGATATTTACAGGGGCTAGTGGGCAGTTTCTTAAATTTTTGTTAATTTTGCTACCAAAAATTTCATCCAGTTTTGCTGAAAGGGCTCCCAAACTACGAAGTAAGAACTCAGAACAAGTAAATAACATAATTCGTGCTCAAAATAACGTCCAAACAGTTGCCATTGCTGTACAGTGTCAAAACATTTTGAGTGACCTATGAAAATTAAAACTGCAAATTACAAAAGTTTCTCAGCTCTTTAAATTCAGGTAAAGTTGTTCTTAGCTTTCGATGGGCTCACTTTCAAGTAAGACTCTTTCTTACATGCTGTTTCGTATGAAACAGAATACGTGTACGACGGCCCACCTTAGCGAGAAATGTGCCCCTCATATTGACCCTAAGAAAATCTTTCTTAACTGCTTCGAGCTGAATGTTGGGCACAAATGCAAATCAAGACATTTCTTTAGTAGAAAACTAATCAATTTTCTCTATGAGGAGACCGAAACTTTCGTGCGCCCTCGGGGCGCCTACTTTCTACCGAAATTTGGGCGCCCTCTCTGCCAGTTGACTCCTTCAACTTCAGACTGGATCCGTCCCCATTCCCCATTAAATCAATCCAAGTCCTTGCAGCAGCATTTTCCCCTTAGTCCAGTTGATCGAGGTTGAAACGAAGAATTACAACAAAAATTATATTTGAGAGAATTGATAGTTTCAGTAGTGCTATTTGATATCCAAAACGTCTAGAGCAACCCAAACAATAGAGATCTCTACGTTTTGTTCGTTCGAAATGCAATTTTTTCCGGAATCTCTACAGAAGAACAACTTCAAAGATCCAACTTTCCAGTGGCCCACATTTTATACGTTGCGAACTTTTAATACAACTTTGTGAAATCGACAAGCTTTGGTCCTCTTCAGAACTATATCGTAAAAGATGGAACGACGTGGATTACTCGGTAAAATACATCTAATTTCATGGTCTTCCGATGCTTGGATTTTCTTAAACTTTTGATATGCTATTTAGTAGCAGATGTAGAATGGTTTGCCATGAAAAAAAATTCTGTTGCAATTTGTTCTACGTTCGGCTAAAATTTGTCATTCGTTTACTGGACTATAAGGCCAACTGAGATGTCCATTTTATCTGAAGTTCCACCTGAACACCAAGATATTTGACCTCCATTACCAACTTGATATCCTCGGAACCAATCTTAAAGTGAGATTTAGTAGCATCGACATAGTCGATTTTTCTCAGCTTTCCATTGCTTCCTATGATCATTGCATCTGTCTTAGCTAAGTTCAGAGACAACTTGTTTCCTCCGAGCCATCCCTTCAAAGCTTCTAAGTCAGCATTAACTGCCTGATCAATTTCTGAAACAGATTCAGAGGTATAGTAAATGGATACAAGAGAATTTTTCAAACAACTAGGAAGGTCATTGATATAGACAAGAAAGAGAAGTGGTCCAAGGCAAGGTCCTTGTGGTACACCACAAGTTATACTGTCTGTAGCGGAAATTCGACCGTTTACGTTGCAGCATTGTCGTCTATCGGTGAGATACGGACGAAACCAGTTTAGTTCTTTTCCTTTTAGGCCACAGAAGTTGAGCTTTCTCAATAGAATATCATGATCGACTGTGTCAAAAGCTTCCTTGAGGTCTATGTAAACTACAGCCGTGTATTTACCTTTATCGATGTTTAAGTACCAGTCATTCGTACACTTGAACAGAGACGTCAGGACAGAATGAAGAGCCCGAAAACCAGACTGATCAGAAAAATCATCTTGCTTTTGTCAAGGTACAGCTGGTTATAGACAAGCTTTTCAAATAAACGAGAGACAACAGGTAGCACCGATATAGGCCTATAATTTGGCCCATCATCTTTTGAGCCTTGCTTAAAAATCGGGGCTACACAAGCAGTCTTCCAGTTGTCAGGGAAGCAGCCGACGGACAGAGACAGTGTGAAGAGTTGGGCAAGCGAAGGAGCCAAAATCTCAATACCTACTTTCAGAAAGTGATTAGAAATGCGATCAGTGCCTGATCCATTTGACTTTTTAATCTTAGAACATGCTTTTATAACATCTTCAGTAGTAATAGGTTTAAACGAAAACGTGGAATCAGTCTCTCTTTCACCACAATCGCCATTTAAAAGAGGGATTCCTTTGTTAGATATATTTTCGCTGAGGTCCTTACCAACATTGCAGAAAAATTTATACATGGTTTCCGCTATTTCCTGGGGTTTAGAAATTGTGTCCTCGCCATCTTTGAGTGACAAGATCTCAGTTGCTTTGGACCTTTTATTAACCAACTATGGTTTATTGTCTTCCAAGTTTCCTTTGTGTCCCCAGCACAAGACTGAATCTTATTTGAAAAAAGTTTCTTTTCATTTTAGAGTTCTAATTATTGGCCTTACATCGCATTTGTCTGTAGGCACTCAAAAGTAGTTCAGATTTTGCCTTCACTGCAGCAACCTTCATTTTGTCGCGTGTCCTGGAGAGCTGCTTCACATCAGGGGTGATCCATGGACTGAAACGCTCAGTGACTCTACGCTCTCTTAACGGGGCATGCTTCTCAATGATGGAGGACAGATGAAAGGACCACAAACGCACTGCATTGTCTAACCCATCGCTGTTGTGTACAATAGCAGACCAGTCAGTTGTGGCAAGGTCACTAATAAAGAGGTCTGTGGCAAAATTTTTCATGTGTCTGGACATTATTACTTTATGGTTGGCTTTGATGGATCCCCGAAACTTACGAGTCACGTATACCAAATAATGATCACTAATGCACGTTTTCAAAGCACCAGATTCAACAACATTTGAAGGGTTGCTGATCGCAACATGATCAATTATAGTGGCAGTATCAAGTGTCTCTCTGGTAGGTTCGGTAATAAGTTGCTTCAACCCAAAAGAGTTATAAAATCGACAATATGTTTAGTACAAATTGGAACATCAGAATTTGGGCATTCTAGAGGACTCAGAGTAGAACTAAGGTCACAATTAGTGTTGCCTAATAAGATTATTTCTTTACCCTCAGACTCTTAAAAACTTGAAAACTTCTTCTAGCTTATCGAAGACCTCTACCGGATCAGATGGGGGTCAGTACCAAGAAACCACGAAGAAAGGCTTTACCTGTATTGGCTTCACTTTCATGCATCTTAGCTCGAGAGTGGAGACAGGTATGTCTTCCCATACATCTACTTCAAAAGAGTCCCTTATATAAAAACCAATGCCACCCCCTCTACGGTTATGGTCAAGTCTGTCAAACCGATAACCCTCAATCTTTGGAAGTTCACTCGCATAGTCAGAATCAATCTTAGCTTCATTGAGCGCTAAAATATGGATATTTTTCTTATGAAGAAGGAGTCTAATTTCATCAATGTGAGCAGGGAGACTGTTCACGTTGAGAGAGGCTATAACCATACCCTTCCTAAACCCTAGCTTTGTACCAACAGGGCGGAGCGCCAAATCATCTGCAGGGAGAGAGGAAGTTGAGCCCCTTGCTGGTAAAGACGTGCTGGGGGTTGAATGAAAACTTTGACACGTACTGATGTCTTGCGTGTTCACTAAACCATGGGTGGTGAAAAATAGTTGTAAGCTATATATATCAAACTTTGGGCCGGTATCGCATGGTCAAATGGTTGTATGATCGTATCGTCTGGGATCGTAGGGTCCAGTGTCATAAGGTCCGGGGTTGTGCGGTTGTACGGCCCGACTAAAAGGACATGAAGCTAAAAGTTACGCATGGGAAACAACGAGGTATTCATATTTCAATAAAATCGAAGTCTATTCATATGAAAAGCCGAATTGTAGGATACCATAGTATTTTCTCACAGAACACATTATTTTTAATTCCTTACATATTATCAACTTACAGATCATCAACCATTGCAAGGAAATATAAATTCTGTAATGAGAATCATATTTGAAGTATAAGAGTATTAAGATAAAGTTACCCCGAGAGTTATTTTGAGCAAACGATGTAAGTAAGAAACACTATAGAGTATCAAGATATGTAGAAGTTCAACGGATGTCATTGGACATTTTTAGAAACCTGGTTATTGTGAGAAATTTATTTTGAAAATAAGAATTGATGAATTTGGGCTATATAGCGAGGCTAGTTATTTGATAGCCGTTGCAAGAGTTTTGAGAGATTTCGGCTAATTTGTTATGCAACGCGCTTAGTGAAGCGTTGCCCCTTTAGGGTTATTGTTGTTTATGAAGTTTATGATGTTAGAATGGCACCAGTATGCGTTGAATGTGCCACTGTTGCATTGTTGTTGTGCAACGATTATTTAAGAGGATTGTTTTTTTAGCCGAGGCATACCCCGATAACAAGGTAATTTGACATGGCTGTTTACATGAGTAATGTTACAGGCGGCCGCGTTCTTTAAGCACGGTACAGAAGCGTGTTATTTTTAATAAAGGATTTATCGTACATGTGCAACAGAGATTTTTACGGACGTATGGGTTGCTCGACCAAGCCCCAAGCTTAGAGATATGATCTTGTGCCCTTGGCAGCTTTGCTAGCTTACATCATTTTTGTGTAGCATCCATGGAAACGTTGTTTACGTAGATTACACCCTAGTAGATTTTGGTGTACAGCAGAACGCATCTCAGGCTGGCGGAATTATTATATTATATCTGTCTAGTTATTATCAAGCAATGAAATAACATATTGTATTCAACGCCGCTAACCATTCTCATTATCTGATGAAATAGCAAGTCTTTCACAAGTCTTATCCTTGTTCACTACTATAGAGCCACACCTGCACAAGGTGGCGAGGAACGAACCTGGTGCTGTCTAAGCTGCAAAAATACAACAGCTTACAACACTTAGCAGCTTTTCATTTCATACAAAGACAGCCATGGCATAATTACACTTATTTTCATTTATTTCCTGTATCATAATATACAGGAAATAAGTATTTCTACAGCCGTCGCAGTTTCCTGTAGTAATGCGAAGGAACTAGTGCAATTTTAAAGACTGGTAAGTTTCTGTAACGGTGGCAGAAATCGTAGGGGATTAGGGGACATTCTGAGGGGCATTTCACATAAAAAATTCTGGTCCATCCTTGGCATAACTCCTTTTATTTCATTTCATATCATTTCATTTCAAATATTTAAGGAGGGTAGCCCTTCAACAATGTTGATTTTCAAGGGGAACTCCGTTACAAAACTTACAATAATTAATACACAATAAATGAATTTATTAACAGTGCAATGGGAAAATGTTTTGAAGTAGCATTGTTTGTGAACTTATTTTATTTCGATTTTGCTCCTAGCTATACATTCATATATATATACATATATACATATACAACTAATCTAAATCGAAAATAATCTACTCTATTACAAATGAAAGGAAATAACTAAGGAAATAAATATCTAAAATGCTAAATTTTGAAAATAACTAGGATGTGAATGGACAGAATTTACAGGGTGTCATTAAATTTGCAAACGTTGCATTTGCAGGAAGGACCATCCCATTGTTTTATCATACGTTTGAAGCTGTTCAGATTATCAGCTGATTTTAGTTCATTTGGCAAACAGTTCCCGATCTGAGGTCCAATGGCTTTAAGACTCTTGGAACCGAACGTCATTTTATTTGGTCGAAAATGATTTAAATTGTTCGGATTCCGTGAAGGATGCTTGGAAGTTCTTGAGCTGAAAATGCATTGCATAAAAGTTGGGTTCAAGTTTTTGATTGTCTTGAATATTTCGATGCAAAGGGTTCCCTGACGAGCAACTTGCATTGTGCACTTTTTTGACGTAATAAGAAGATCATCATAGGAACTTTTATGATCATTGTACAAAAATCTTAGCGCGCGTTTCTGTATCCTTTCAATTTTCTGCAGCGATTTTGAAGACGAAAAATACCAAACTAAAGGACAATAGTTAAAATTCGAACACACGAAACTTTGAACCAAAACTTCTCTTTCAGCAAAACCAATAAATGGCTTGAATCACTTAAGAACGTTCAGCTGTGCCGCAGCTTTTTGACAAAGGTTTGACATATGTGGGTCAACGTTCAATTTGTAATCTAGTGTTACTCCTAAGAGCTTAACAGTCTCTTCAGATTTGATAGAATGTCCTTGAAAGTCAAAATTTATGCCGCAAGTATTTGTCTGGTCTTTTTTAACAAAAAGTGCATGGAATTTGTTCGGGTTCGCAATCATCTCATTTTGTTCGAGCCATGACAAAGCGCTGTCTGCTTCATTTTCCAAAACGTTGATAAGATCTGGCAAGAATTTGGAAAAGAAAGCTAGCGTGTTGTCATCAGCAAAGTTATGCATGGTTGCTTGCTTTATGAAAGAGAAAAGCTCATTTACGTAGAAATTGAAAAGTATAGGACCTAAAACTGATCCCTGGGGCACTCCTGATACAATTTCTCTAAAAGAACTGCGGACGATGTTTATTCGGACACTCAGCTTCCGTTTTTTAAGATAGGAATAAACGAGAACCAGGGCATTTTCATCAAAACCATATGCACGTAGTTTAGCTATAATCAAATCGTGCGGGATGCAATCAAAAGCTTTTGACAGATCCATCAAAACGGACCCTACAATAAAGTTCTTATCAAGCTTAGATTTCCACTCTTCTATAAGTTTTATCAAAACATGCTGTGTACTGTAAGCTGTTCTACACGCTGCAATAAAAACTGATAGAGTCTTATCAAGGAAGGGGCTGAGCTGTTCCTTTAGAATTTTTTCAAAATTTTGGGAAAAGTCTTGAGTATACTGACTGGACGATAATTTCTCTCCACAGAGCGAACGGGTTCACCTTTGTCTTAAGGGCAAATTGCAGCAGTTTTTGCATTCTGAGGAATATAAAATTTCGAATGCTACAATTGATGGCATTAATAAGGCATAGCCAAATCGTCGCTAGCCAGAGAAACGAGCTTCGGAGGGATTTGATCAACACCTGTTGATTTACCGCCATCGAGCTTTTTCAGTTGGAGCCATAGATCTCTTGCAGTAACCTCATTGAAAGAAAATGATTGAAAAGTATGCTAAGGGTTTTGAACTATAGCTAGAATACTTGGATGATCCTTGTATTTATCAAGAATTAACCTGACAATTTCTCGAAAATCATCAATTGAATTCGCATTGGCAATGCTGGAAGGCTTCTTATCGGAAGTATTTTCGACAATATTTATGTAATAATCATTAAAAATCTCGCATAAATCATGATCATCAGTGACTATTTTGTCATCTTTGATCAGGGAAATATCGGTACCAGCTAGAACACCCTTATTTGAGAGAAAAGGTTTTACCAGATCCTAGAAAGCTTTATTGGACATGAGACCATTGCTTGTAACTCTCTTAAAGTGATTCTTTATGGCTTTCTTAAGGAGAGCAACATAGCGATTTCGTTGCTTCTTGAAAGCAACTTCATTTTGCTTTGAAGGGTGTTTATTCAATCTTCGTTTAAGCCTAGCACGAGTGTACATAGCTTTTCTCAGCTCTGGATTCATGAAGGGTGCATTGTTTCCCCTCAGAAGCTTAGTTTTAATAGGAGCATGTTTGTCCACGATACTACGGAAAGTATTGGTTAGGTGGTCATAGGATTTATCCGGGTTAGTCCCGTCACACTCAAATTGGGCATTCTTTACATCGCTCAAGAAATTCTCAGGGACGAACTTTTTGTAACTGCGATACTTTATTTGTTTCGGTTTTAGCCTGGGAACAGTTGATTTCATTGTGGTAGCTACGAGACCATGATAGTCACTTTGACCTGTTTCGAAAACAGAGGTTTTCTGGAAAGACCCTGGTCGATTTGTTAAAATAACATCAATTGATGAGCTATGATTCTTAGTAAAGCATGTTTTCGACGTCACTAAATTGGATAGACCAAACACATCACAAAAAGAAGCTAATTTGTCAAAACCGGGGTCTGTTTCATTATGAGTATCAATAATGATATCGCCCATAACAATAATGTTATCGTACCGATCCAGTGCACGATTTAAAGACGTGGACAGGTCTGAGAAAAATGTTTCTATGCTAGCATTTGGGGGGCAGTAAATACTATAAATGATCCATTTCTTTTTTGCAACTACGAGTTCAAAACACAAAAGTTCAAGAGACGGGACCTCAAAATTGGGCAGTCTATTGCAAATAATGCCAATCCTTGAGTATTGAATGAGACATCCTCCAAATTCAGACCTATCCAAGCTAATGGGACTTTTGTAATTATTAATGAGAAACGATACAGTTTTAAAATCCGAGTTTAATTTTGTTTCTTCTATGAGCAATACATCAGGTAAACATCTTTCAGCGATCATTCTGAGATCAGTGATTTTATTTCTAAGAATGTTTATGTTTAAAAACCCTATGAGCAAGTTCCCGACACATTTAGCCCTTAAACTGAAAAATTGATCGATGTCATTACTGTCAGACCTGCTACTGAAACCTGAGGAATTTTCTGCTGATGAAACTTTGCTTGAAGTTGGATTGAAGGAAACAGGCCCTTTTGGACTATTTACAGAGGGTGAGGGTTTGCTTTCAAGGGTTTGTCCAGAAGCACTGCCACGACCTTCTACAAAAACTTCTAAACTGGTTTGTCAGGCATTTGATAAGAATTTGATAAAGTTACCTGTGAGCAGGTTTTTACCGGTATAATTTAGGTGGAGTCCCCAACGATCTAAGTTTCGATCTTGGATATTGTCATTGTTTATGAAATCGATGCCATGTTTTGGTAATTCCTGTTCCAAGATTCTGTTGACATTCATTATCTTCACATCCAAATCCAAGCTGTCTGCTCTCCGTACAATGCTCGATACAGCAACTTTTTCGTACTTTATTATTCGCGTTGACAGCCAACTCAATGATCTCTTTTGCAACTTGGTTTGGGTGATCATTTCGGAGATTATTTGTTCCATGGGTTCATGTCAAGTGATGGTATGACATGCCATTTCATATGTTCAACAGTAGCACCAGGAAACGTCTTGACATACGTGTTTTTTCGTTTCACTTCTCTGTTTATATCCTATCTCCTTATCCCTCGCAGCATCGAGTCTCCAACGATAGCAACCTTTGCTTTGCGAGGTCTTCTGGGGGTCATCATAGGTTTGAAAATCTTTGTTACTTGCCGTTCCCGAGGGTCAGCAGTGAAAGTGGTTGCATTAGGAAAACTCCTTGGTACAGCTTCACTATAGGAGTGCTCACCTGGGACTACATTTCTTGCATTTCTTTGATTTCGTCCCTGTGTAGTGTTGTTTGCAGATGTTAAACAGGCACCATCTCTTGCCACCTTTAAGAGAAGAATCAAATCGTAAACTGGTAACATTTGTGCCACGGCCCCCTAAAAAGCAGTTCTCATGGACTGACGGGGCTACCGTGCCTAAATAAATAAAAATGAATGAATGAATGTACGATAATTGCTTGATTGTGGCGCTACCGCAGCATGGCTATTGGTTTCTGTAGGTCCCTCGTGATTTTTCTCAGTATGATCTTCTAAAGAGTTGCATCTTTCACTTAAACTGGGTACCTGCTACCTTTTGCCTTCTTTTTTGTTGAATCGGAACATTCATTTGGTTTTTCTGACAATCCCCATGAATTTTCAATTGAGTTGCATTCTCTGATGCCAGCAAGGGAGCTGAAACGATTTTTTGTTTCAATGACAGGTTGCACATTTGATGCAGTCGTAGATCTTGCTACACGCGCCTTTGGTACTTGCCGTTCATCTTTGTTGGCTGTTGCTGATTTGAGGTATCCACTTGGGTATTCTGACAACGACCAAGGGTTTGTCCAACTGTTTCCAACCGGAAAACTTTCTCTGATGTCGTTTACCTCCCTTGTAGCAAGATTTGGTAATTCTCTTTGGCGCACCTGCCTTTGATTTTCTTTATCTGATAATGATTTTTGTAGTATTTTCATTTGTAAACAAACTAGGCCCTTTGCAAGATACAGTTTTGGTATTTTGGTAAGATTTTATAAAATCTTTTCCAATTTTGGATTCCTTCAGTTTCAAATTTTCAATTTTTGATTCTTCGTTTTCTACATGGAGACTTTGATTTTCTCTTTCAAGAAGACAGAGCCTGTCCAATATTTGATTAAAAGGTAAGTCCATGTTTTTGCTTTTATTTCCACCCTTCTCCTCAAGTTTCGTCAAATGTTTCAACACCAATGTCAAATTTTTCTCTAACGTTTCCAGACGATTTGATTTGTTGTCTTGAAACACGATGCTGCTGTTGCAAATGGATCCTTCAGATTCTTAAGATTCCTCTGTCTCCGATGTCTCATCTTCATTTTCCGACTTTCCTTCACCGTCCATTTCAATAGATTTTCTCAGTAACTCATCGCGAAATTCCAAAGTCATCGCTCCGTCGTTCGAAACTCTTGGTGAATCCTTTTCATGTTCTTTATCCTTCACTGTCATCTTATCTTCATCAAGTGATATTCTTTTTCCGGTTCCTTTTTCCACTTCTTTTTCTAATTCTTCATTACTTTCATTTGTTCCTGCGCTATCTGCGATGCTGAATGATTCGCGTCCTGCGTAAAAAGCCTTTTTCAACTTGCCGCGTTTCATCATGAAGTCTATTGCAATAACAACCACGCCTTCGGCTAGGCCATGTTTTTTTAACAATGCCTTACAGACAGAAATCGTGTCAGCTCGCTGTTTGCTTCCTTTAATTCTCTCTATTTCATTTACCACTAAGTTCTCAATATCATTGCTACAAGATAAGACACCAGAATCTGACATGATGCCACCATTCAAATCAAAACATGGAGAGAGCGATTCAACAACGGACGCCATGACATCTCTCGCATTGTTAAGTTTCTTCAGGAAATACTGTTGCACGCTCTCCATGGAAGCATGCTTAGTAGTCAAATATAAAAAGCTCTTCAAGGCGTGGAGAATCACAGGTCGATAGCAAGTACATTTACGAAAGATAGGTGTGCTGTTTGCGCTAGGCCATGTCTGCGACCGAAGAAAATTCGCAGAGAGAGAGAGACCAGAAAAGAGATGGAAACCAGAGACACATAGTCACAAAGTGGCCAGGAGACATTGGATAACGTCGAAGCATTGCCCCTGATGCAGTCCTACTTCAACAGCAAATTCAAAAGTTTGAAACGTGAGCTAACGCACGAGTCGGACGACGATTCAAGAAAATAATTTTGCCAGCATAGAGAATTTAAATTCAAGTCCAACAAGATGCAATTCGAGTTCAACAGTGGAATAATCGATAGTATTGAAGAAGTAACAAAGGTATTTGAAATGGGAGCGAAGACAAGGCCCAAGAAGCGGAACAAATTGATAAAGATCGCTGACAGGTCCCCAGCTGGGTGGTCAACTGTGGAAGAATACGCATCAGACGAGATTGTGAGTGATAGTGAGGATGAGAGAAAGCTTCGTGCAGGGGAATCCAAAGCAATTCTTAAACGAAGAAATGCCTCCAAGCAGAAGTTTCCTAACAACTCCATGCAGTCATTTCTTGTCGGGAGATAGCAAGTTATGCAACCACAGGCGTGCTTTCCCCAACTGCAGCCATTTTGTTCCCCCCAGCAAGAAGAATTAGCTACTTCAGCAGTACCCAGCAGTTCCAGCGTCCGGCCTTCAGGATGCAAGCTAAACCTACCGACATTTGCCTGGCCTGCGGACAGCTCGGAAACTGGCGTCGTAATTGCACAGTCATCAGTAACCCAGCCTCTTTTGGGAGATTGCAACCCTAACAAAAACCAAGATGAGTATTTAAATCGTTTTTTATCAATGAATTTGATTTTCGTTCCGCAAAAGATCATTTTCTTGCTTTTGATTTGGATGTGTCCGCTGAAGCATGTGTGAAAGGAACTTTGGCTAAAAACGTCGCCTTTTGAGAATATATTAAGGCACCAGAGAGTGTTATTGTATTGATTAATTTTGGTTACAGAATACCTTTTATAAATACACCGAAGCAAGCTATGTTTAGAAATAACAAATTTTCTTATCTTAATCAAGATTTTGTTTCTGAAAGCATTTTAGAACTGTTAAGATGTGGCTCAGCAGTGGAAGTCAGTTTTACCCCACATGCTGTGAGCCCCCTATCTGTTGCTGCAAATTCGTCAAGAAAATTGAGATGGATAATTGATTTACGATATGTAAAAAAAACATATATTTAAAGAGAACATTCGTTTTGATAATTGGCGTTCTTTTGAGAACTTTTTACAACCGAACTCTTTTGCTTTTAAATTTGATTTGAAACAAGGTTATTATCACGTTGATATTTTTCGAGATCATCAAACCTTTCTCGGTTTTTCCTGGATATTTGATGGAAGTGAAAAATTCTTTGTTTTCACTGTTTTGCCGTTTGGTATAGCATAGGTTTCAAATCTTTAAAAAGCTGGGTGTAAAGTCCAATGACCAATTTCTTTTAAATGAACGGCTTCAAAGAAACTTGAACTATTTTACAGTAAAATCTGCCGTTGGACTTTTCTGAAATCGTCAACATTTTCAGAATTCCACTGTTTTTCTTCTTTTTTAACAATTCCAGAAAATTTTCGAAAAAAACTTAAAACTATCGTAATTTCTAAACCTGTTGACAAAGGATCAAATAATTCTTAAGAAAAGCATAGTTTATGGATGCCTACAATAGGGTATCAAGCAAAACTCTTTCACTCTTCTAGTTTGTGATTTAGAAATTTGATGACGTCACATCTTAAAATGAGCTGAGTTATAAAAAAGGCTGTAATTTCGACAAATAATCAAGATTTCTGAAAAGTCCAACGGTAGAATCATAGAAAACTGGCTAAATTTTCTTTCAAGGCATTCAGTTTAAAGAAATAGGTCATTAAATTTTGCACCCGCCTTTTTTGTAGATTTAAAGTTTTGGAACCTATGCTGTTTGGTATGTGTTCCGCTCCGCATGTCTTTGCAAAGCTTCTAAGACCCCTAGGAGAACATTGGCGTTCTCAAGGGATCAAAATAAGTGTTTACCTTGATAATGGTATAGCTATTGCTGACTCCAAACCTAAGGCTCAACTGCACTCCAATAATGTGAGAGATACCCTTGTGAAGGCGGGTTTTGGTGCAAATGATGAGAACTCTGTTTGGGAGCCAAAAAAATCATTAACATGAATTGGGGTCTCCACGGACTTTAATACCAATATATTATTCATACCACAAAATCGGATAGATTCAATTTTCAATCAGATCACTTTTGCACAAGCCATATAAAACGACAAGAAAGGTAGCTCAATTCGCAGGTAAATTATTGTCAACAAAATATGTTCAAGGAAACATTGTAAGCCTCACATCAAGATACTTATATGCAATAATTGAAGGCCGATCCTCTTGGGATGCTGTTCGAAACATACCGAGCTTCCTTGGGGCTCACTTAGAAATTTGTTTGGCAAAATAACATTAAATCGTTAAATTTCCGTAATATTAAAGAATCGAATCTTTCATCGGTATTTGTCTCTTCAGATGCTAGTGCTACAGGGTTCGGAGCGGTGCTGGATAATCAGGTGGAAATCGCAGCCTTACGATGAATCGGAGAACAAGAACGACGACAAAAAAGATCATTTTATTCATTTTCAGCTTTCCATAATTTTCCACAAATCCATGTTATAGCTAATTAAGCTTTTGTGAGACAAATTCAAGAGACAAATCCAAATCCATGATGAGAAAAATAAGTGGCTAAGCCATAATTTGATTACGAACGTTTCGGACCAATTTCAAGGTCCATCATCAGCGTGCAAAGAGGGCGCAAACAGCCATTAAATAAGGCAGTAGCAAAGGGCTCCAAAATTGGCAAAAAACGTGCAAAAACAGCGAGTAAAGGAAAAACATGTCAATCAAGAAGGTAAACCAGAAGAGAAGGCAAACATGGAAACAGCAAAAGCGGGTAAACAACTACCTTAGAACAGCGCTAAGGGAATAGAGGACAATTGCGAATTAAGCGAGTGCCGGTCTCGAAGGATCAGAAGGCTCTAGTTGATAAGAAGGTCAAACGAGTTGTCAGTCCTACTGATGATTTCAAAGTTCTCAAGGGATGCATCGTGGCCGGACTTAGAAATATGGTCCCCAATGGCAGAAGGACTGCTCTTTATCTTTTGACCTGCTTTATCAATTCCCAAATGTTCTCTGCAGCGGACAACTAGATTACGGGTTGTTTTCCTATAGTGCGAGGCATGGCAGCCAGGACACCTATAACGGTAAATAACAGAAGAACAAATGAGAGATGGGAGCTTGTCGTTAAACCTGTCTTAACTTGTCTTACCTTTCTTAACTTTCTGCAATCCTGTAATTACTATGGCTTCATTCCAAAGTTCCTCAACTTCAAGCTATCCAATTCCCGACTGCGCTCTTCTATGATGTACACCAAATGCAGACGAAGACTCCTCTCGGTTGAAACAGCAAACAAAAAGGAACACATCCAAAGGCTTCAAGAAAAACTCATGGCCTCTCTTCAAGATCTTCGCTCCTGTTTCTCTTGGTTTGACTATAATCATTTAGTTTCATTTGTTCATTCTCATCAGGGCCGAAGCCAATGGGGGGGCTGGGGGGCGGAGCGCCCCCCCCAGGAGACCATTTGTCGGAAAATTTTGCTCTCTTGTCGGAAATCTTAGTGGCTTAAATGACTAATTCTGGAGGATTTTGAGGAGAAATAATGCATAAAACATGAATTTAGTAGTGTTAAAACATAAATTCCAACAGAAATTATTAACTTTACTTTATGGCATATTTTTTATTTATATTGACTAATTGTGTTGATTTCAACGTTGGATTGCGAAATGTTGCGAAATTTTAGTTACCGAGGAGCTAGATCGGTCATGTAATGCATAAATTTAACGTATGTTCCTACAACTGTTGTTGTTGCTGTTGCTGTGAATGATTTTTTCGTCGGAAAATTTTGGTTTTTCGCCCCCCTACGCAGTCATGGCTGGTATCGGCCCTGATTCTCATAATATCAAATCACTTAAACGCACCGAAGCTGTTCAGAATCGTAAACTTGATATTCTTAAGCGTGAATATTTTGCCACTGGTATAGATCCGAATAAGGTCACTTTTAATTATTCCAGTTATGACCTGAATGATATCGAGAAAAAAGCTCTATCCTGTGGCTTAGAATTCTGCTTGCGACCTGATAAATTTGACTACTGCGGTTTTCTTACTCCGTTTGAAAAACTTGCTATTAATCTTAGAAATAGGCCTATCGACAAAGAACATCTTAACTTTGATTTTGTTAAAACTAAGCTCAAAGGTTTGGCCCTCTCTGCTTATTATGGGTACGATTCTGCACAGCTTCCACTTAACATTAGTAAAGCTGAAACTTCCGCCCTTGATAATTTAAGCAAGAATATGGACATAATAATTATTCGCCCTGATAAGGGGAACGGAGTTGTTATCCTGAATCGCTCCGACTACATTGAGAAAGTTGAGGCTCTTTTGGCCGACGCCTCAAAGTTCTCTAAATTGGACATTGACACGCATGAAATTTGTCAGAGGCGGGAGAACAGGCTCGTTCGCTTTCTCCGGGACACCTTACTTAAGCAAAAATCATAACAGAGGAGGTTTACCGTCAGTTATTTCCTTCTGATAGCGTTCCTGGTGTTCTCTATGGCTTACCTAAGGTTCATAAATATAACTTCCCTGCTAGACCAATCTTATCCACAGCAAAAAAATGGTGAAATTTTCCCATGTTCTTTGAGATGGAAATTTTGGGAAAACGGACACTTTCCTAACAGTTTCCTCAGAGGGAAATGGAAATTTCCGTTTCCCTTTAATTTCCCACAAAAAACTATCCGTTTCCCCTAAATTTCCATGGAAAAACTAGAGGGAAATTTAGATATTTCTTGCTGTGATCGGCAGTTGGTACCTATAATTACAATCTAGCTAAGTTTCTTGTTCACATACTACAGCCCTTTGCTGTGGGTCAATACACAGTCAAAGACTCATTTGCTTTTGTCTCGGAGATCACAGCCTACAAAATTGACTGTGATCTTGTCATGGCTAGTTTTGATGTTTCTAGCCTTTTTACTAACGTTCCTCTTGATGAGTGTATTGACTTGTGCGTTGACTTGGTGTTTGAGGACTGTGACACATTTATATCTAAGGACTGTAAATTCAATCGCGACCACTTTCGGAAACTTCTTAACTTTGCCGTGAATAATAACAATAATAATAATAATAATAATAATAATAATAATAATAATAATAATAATAATAATAATAATAATAATAATAATAATAATAATAATAATAATAATAATAATAATAATAATAATAATAATAATAATAATAATGGTTAACGATCCAAAGCTGGGTAGGTTCTATCTTTTACCTAAAATCCACAAAAGACTCAGTAGTGTCCCAGTGTCGTCAACAATAACTTGCTATTGTGGAAAGAATTGTAAAGGACATAGGGGACTAAAGAAACACCAACAAAGCTGTAGACTGATTAATGGTCTCCAGGGCATAACCACAAATGATGTAAATCACGAGAAAACGGCGAGCAGCGGAGCTGATGGCAACGAAGTGGATATTGATTCCCTCCTGGGAGATACATCTAACAATCCAACACTAAAGAAAGGAGTGAAGTTACCAAAAAGTGATCAACAATGGAACAACGCAAATAACTTTTTCAAATCAGTGCTTTTTATCGATGAAATAAAGGAATCAACATTAAGCCATTGTTGTCAAAAGATGTCAAACACAATGTACGATTATTTTGCTGAAAGATTTGGCTGTATAGAAAATAATCGGACTCTGGATCTTGAATTCAAAGAGAAATACAAAGCCCTTAACAAGAATCTATTGAAAAAGGCGCTAAAGAAATTAAAAAGCAATTAATCGGCTGCTATGCATAAGAACACATTAAGAGAAATTAAATACGTTTCCAAATTGCTGCGTTTAAAGGTTGACCACGGTACTGCAAGTGATAACCCAAGAATCGATACAGTTGACCACAATTCGCTCATTAAGAAATTCTTCTCAAAATATGCCGAGGAATTCATCGAAAAACCAAGAGAAAAACTTCCCTCCTTTAACATGCATAGATGCTTCTCGCACTTCTATCAAACATTCAAAGCACTATGCCCAAATAGAGTCTTTCTAATTCCAGATTGGATACCCCGGCTTGCGACACCAGCAATTCAATTCAACATAAGTCCTCCAACATACCGTGAAATTACGAACATTATACGGAAAATGAAAAGATCCAGTCTCCATGTCCCCTCGATCAAATCTCGATTATTGCTCTGAAACGTTCACCTTACCTCAGGACATACCTGACAGAGATAATATCACATGCGTGGAAGGCGAAAACAATTCCAGACACATGGCAAAAAGCCGTCACTATCTTGATCCATAAAAAAGATACAATGGACGACCCGTCTCATTTTCGCCCAATTACGCTCCAATGAACGGCCTTGAAGGTCATGACGTCATTCATGAGAAATAGGATCTTTGAATTCTTGTCACAAGACGGATATGCAGAAAACAACATTCAAAAAGGGTTTACCCCAAAGATAACGGGTTCGATTGAACATACAACTCACATGGCACACCTCATAAGGCATGCTAAGAAACACCAAAGGGCACTTGTAATTACCTTGATTGATCTGAAAAATGCCCTTGGAGAAGTTCATCACAACTTGATAAATTGTATCTGTTGAATATGTTTCAGTTGTTTTATGTTGTGGTTGTTGTTGCTATTAGAAATTGGACTTTGGACTGTACGAAACCATGGGATTATTTTGACCTTGAACTTTGAATCTTGCTGCAGGAAGATTATATTTTCTGTACCCTTGGGACTCGTGGTTATAAAAGCATTAGGCGTGTTTCTTTGCGCAGTGTTCAGTTCATCAAGCTTCAAGTCGGAGAACAGCAAAAGGCATGAAGGTCTTGGCCTACTTTTTCAAAGCTTTGGTTAGGCAGGCCCGTAGGCCCACACAGCTAACATGCTTCTATAGCTACGAGGACAAATAGATAGTAAGTTTTCTTGATTAATTTTGAGCTTGTTTGTTTACTTTATTCGTTTTCAGAGTTTATTTAGCAATTATTCATCTTGCATTTTTCTAAGGTTTTTGGACTTCTTTTTTCTGCTTTGCTCATGCACGATTCATAGGCCTAATCTCATATTATATTATATTCATGGACAATTTCAAGAACTATTGCGATAGTTAGATTCATTTAGCTTATTTTTGTTTGTGTTTATTTATAGCGAACAATCAATCATTCTGAATTCCAGCACTTTGTGTTTCTGCTTTGTGTCTACTGGGTTCCTTTTGGATTCGTTCGTACCTCTGTAGTAGATTATTGCTGAGAAGCTACAGTATCCTTGAATACCATCACATCCCAACACAGATGAAAAGCTTAATTTCAGACCTCTATACTGGCTTCCAAACCTCCGTGACAACATCTTCGTACTCAGCGCCGTTCATTCCAATAGAAAGAGGTGTATTACAAGGAGACTGCCTCAGCCCATTGTTGTTCAATATGATATTTAGTACCTTCATCAATTCCATCAAATCTAAAGAATTCGAGCAATTGGGATATCGATATTCTCAGCATCTCAGCCCGAGACACTGGTATCAATTTGCTGACGATGCAGCCATCATAACAGGTCAGCAGTACGAAAACCAGATTTTACTGAATGCTTTTACGAGGTGGACGAAATGGGCTAACATGATCATCCGAGTAGATAAGTGTAAGACCTTTGGGATACAAAAAGTAAATACTGCAACAGTTCAATACTCCCCGAAATTAGTCACCAATGATGCAGTAATACCACCTGTGAGAATGAATGAGGGATTCACGTATCTAGGAAGGGTCTTTGATTTCAATATGGACAACAATGCTCATATAACATCGCTAGTCTAAAAATGCAAGAGGATATTGGAAGACATAGACAGGTTACCCCTTCATCCAAAACATAAAATACAACTATACTTGAAGTTCCTGATGTCAAAAATAAACTGGGACCTTACGATATCTGATATAAACATCACTTGGGTAAAACAAACTCTTGATTCGATCAGCTCATCATTCGTGAGAAAATGGCTAGAAATTCCAATGAATGGCACACTTGATATAGTGACACTCTCTAAGGAAAAATTTGGTCTAAACATCATTAAGGTTTCAACAAAGTATCTGCAGTGTCAAACAACCAAGCGTAACTGTCTGAAGAAATCTCCGAATATGAATATAAATTATTTACATCAAGCTACCTCACAAGATAGCATCCAGGTTGATCAATGTAAAGATACAAGTGACGTCACAAAATCTGTGAGAGCCAAACAAAAATGGAAGATTTCAACTGATCTACAGTATCAAGGGTACATCGTGAAACAGATGTGGACCCTCAGCAATGATCAACTCAAAAAGCTATGGATAGATGTAAGAGACATTCTCCCATCAAATATCTACAACTTTACGAACAGATACATGAATAATACTTTAGCTACATTAAAGAATATGGTCCTGTAGGGAAAAGCAACCATGGACACATGCCTTGCATGCAAGGAAAATAGTCAATCCCTTTTGCACGTTGTTTCGGGTTGCAAAGTTCATCTACAACAAGGCAGATATACGTGGCGGCATGACTCCATCCCGGCGACTCTTTTGAGTAGCATTGATAGCCTGAGGGGCTTGAGAATCTTTGCTGACATTCCAGGCTATCCCTGCCCTACAGTTTTCACCGGAACACTAAAGCGACCAGATGTCATCATAGCCTATCAAGAGAAGATCGTCATCGTTCTCGAGTTAACCTGTGGTTTTATTACCAACGTGAAAGAAAATTGTGCAAGGAAGACTGGAAAATACAACTCTACCATTGTTGATCTTAAGAAACAGTTCGAGAAAGTAACATTTGTGAATCTGAGCATGAGCGCCCTAGGATTGATATGCAGGGATGATAATGGAAATGGCATAATGCAAGCATTAAAGAGCATCGCACTTTCGGAACTCCAATAAAAAATATTATTAGAAACATGATAAACATCTGTATAAGGACAACGTATTATATATTTTGTAGGAAAGACAAAGACTGGACCAAATCCAGAACTTTTAACATTCTAAAGACGTAAGATTGTTGAAGGCAGTAAGGCTTGACTAGCATGCCCTTTTGTGGAGAGTGGTAGTCACGAATAAGTTATTTATACTGTTAAGTTTTACATTTTTAAATATTCATCTTGTTGTAAGTTTTATTTATGAGGATGAAAGTTTCCATTATTATAGTAAGCTTCCAAAATCTGATCAAGCATGGTCTACAGCAAATGATTTCTTCAAAGCAAACCTTCCAGTTTCTGATATAAACAATGAGAACTTGGACGATACAGTGCGCAAATTCAATGATGTTGTTTACAATTATATGGCCGAGTCCCATGGTACTGTTACCAATTCAGAAACAGTGAATGAGCAGTTAAGTAGAAAGTATGCGGGAAAAAGCAAGAAACTTCTGACAAAATCGTTGTTTTATTTGAAAAGAACAATACCAATGGCAGTCGAGGAAATAAAGTTTGTATCAAAATTATTAAGATCATTATTAAGGAATGGATCAAAAGACTGTTTGCAGCACAATCACACATATTCAGTAGATCACAATCAATTGATTAAAAGAAACTTTTGGTCTTACGTGAAACGATTTATTGAAATACCCAAGAGAGTTATGCCAAAGTTTAACAAACTTACTTGTCAACAATACTTCCGAAAAGCGTTCCAGGCTGTAAGCCCCGGGAAAATATTTCACATTGCAGCCTGGATACCTGCATTCAAAACTCCAGGGAAACAATTCAACAGCGCTCCTCCGTCATACAGGCAAGTAACAAACATTATCCGGCGAATGAAAGCTTCTGGGTCACCGTGCCCCTTGGGGGGCCTATTATAGGGGGTCTGAAAGCCGCAAGACCGCGCAAAAATCAGCCAAAAGCCGCAATCCGCAATAAAACATAGTGCAAATCCGCAGCCGCGATAGTAAAACGTGATGTAGCACAAATTTTCACTTTGTTTCACAGAGCAATCTGTTCTATTGATCTAAACCCAATTTGAAATGCATGGACGCATATTTTCGTGGAAACGCATGAAAGATTCTGCAAAGTCATCTTGTCTGTACCCAGGTATTTTTCATACACCCTGAATCAACTGAAGACGCTGAACCTCTCATTCATGAATGGACCAAAGCACGAAAAACAATACAACTCACTGTTTAGCTCTACTGCACAAATCGGTTATTGGACCTCACTGCTCGTCCAAATCGTGATTTCGAGCCAACAAGGAACAAAGCTTCCCTTGTTACTTCACCCATCATTGTACCACTATCTTCTGCATCGCTTGAATAATTGCTAGCTGCGCTTTCTGATGAATCACTGTCATATTCTTGGCGTTGTGATTCGACATGATTTTCTTGGGCTACGACGTTGTCTCCTGACAGTCTTAGACGATCTCCATGTTGATCCCCATCTGCATAACAGTACTCAGGAAGACTTCCCGCTTTAGCCATTGTGGTTTCTTGTCGAGTGGTTCGTTGTCGCACAGCACGCCCATACACATTTGCAAAGTCTATAAGACACTGGACATCTTCTGGACTGCAGCTACGTGCAGGCGGTGGATCAAGCATAGGAACATCATCAAGCTTCAAGGAGCCCTGTGGCAAAGGGTACCAGCTCTTTGGGCTGGTGAAGTAGTGTGCACTCCATGTTGTGAGTCGTTTGATGCTCTCCTTTATGCAATTGCCAAAACTTCGACAGTATTGTAGCATTGACATCGTGGTGTTTTTTACGTGAGTGGTGGAATGGAAATGCTCTACATCCAGTGTCATGCAACTTTTGAGGCTGTATTGCGTGTAGTATCTAGATTCCAGTATTTCCTGTAAGTGCTCCAGTTCTAACAAAATTATTTGCACTGATCCTATGGTCTTGTTCGCGACATTACCTTCCGGCCCATTCAATGTTTTCAATGGCCTATGAACAAATCCCTTAATCAAAAGAAGAAAGAGTCTATGAAACGAGGAGCACTAACTTGCTACGGTCGCCCGAGCAACTAGCTCAAATCATTTTAATCCCCTATCCAGGCCTATTCAAATAATGTGCGAATTGTGTCCCAACAAAGGCCACATATATCAAGCTCCAGAAATCTGGAACCCGCAGTAGCAATCTTTTGCTCTTTGTTTTGGACCCTCTTTTATTTTGAATAATGGGTCTACTCGTAGGCTACGCTCTCAGATGATATTTACAGGGGCTAGTGGGCAGTTTCTTAAATTTTTGTTCATTTTGCTACCAAAAATTTCATCCAGTTTTGCTGAAAGGGCTCCCAAACTACGAAGTAAGAACTCAGAACAAGTAAATAACATAATTCGTGCTCAAAATAACGTCCAAACAGTTGCCATTGCTGTACAGTGTCAAAACATTTTGAGTGACCTATGAAAATTAAAACTGCAAATTACAAAAGTTTCTCAGCTCTTTAAATTCAGGTAAAGTTTTTCTTAGCTTTCGATGGGCTCACTTTCAAGTAAGACTCTTTCTTACAAGCTGTTTCGTATGAAACAGAATACGTGTACGACGGCCCACCTTAGCGAGAAATGTGCCCCTCATATTGACCCTAAGAAAATCTTTCTTAAAGACCGACCATTGACCAGCATGCTTTGCGATCGCTTGTTTTTGTTTTCCCATACATTGTGACCCTGTGTTTTTGATATCAAGATTTTGCGAACATGTCGGTCAGGAAGCGCACAAACGTTTACGGATCTACGATCGAAGAAGACAGTGACAGTTTGGGAAGTTCAGATGCAAGTGCAATAGGCCCCACTTCTGATCGAACGGTATGGAATCAAATTTTAAGCTTATTTGATAACATTAGATTGGCATTGCCTGGATTTTGCTGTCCGGAGCATAGTAGGCCTACACATGGCATGGCTCATAAAAGCCCATTTGTATCGCAGAATTCTTGACGATATGTCAGGGCGAACGACTCACTGGTCGATTTGCTGATAAGAAAATAGCATCTGGAAGTATTATGACGTTCTTACGTTTTTATCCTGACTTTTAAGAAGAAGAAAGTGGTTTAAACCTCAGAATATCACGAGACCCTGTCCAATGCCTGTTATCTTGCTGAAACTTCAGCGACATAATGTTGCATGTTATGTATGGCTTTATATAGCCATCGCAATCTGTTCTCTCTATTTTAGGCTGTGTATTTGTCATGTTGGGAAATCACCTTCATTCCTGTTCAAATAAACAAAATAAGAATGCAAATTACTTCCCTTCAAACACATAGACAAGCCCAAGTCAAGAAGGGTGTTCTTTTATGAAAATTTTTGATGTTGTCTTGCATTTCTCCTTAATTACTCTCTGATACTCTCTTGTCCTTCCAGACATGCACCTGTAATACAATTTGCAGTCGCAAAAGTGGTAAGAAGGCTGGTTGTCCCTGCCGGGATGCTAAGCTGACTTGCTGTAAAGAGTGCCTATGTGGGAAAAAGGCTCATGGATCAGTCATTAGACCCTGTGAAAATAGAAAAGTATGTGGAATCAATTCTTGCTGTCATCTCATCCACTTCTACTCATTGATTGTAGGCATATGTTTTCTGCCCGTTTTATTTAAAGGAATGGATATCGATACCAATAGATCATAATGGTGTATCTGTTACAAAAAGTTTCTGTTTACAAAGCCCAAACTGTTACTTCTGCAGGACAGTCAGCAGAAATCTGTAGTGTCATAAACATTCCTGATATTGTTATAAAAGGTAATCTTTGATACTTTTATTGCACCCTACAGGTACTCCAAAAGGGATGTTCCATGGGGCCTGTGCAAAGAAAGCCAGATAATGATGGTTTTGACCAATTGCGCAGAGAACAAGAAAAGGCAAAGGAGGAAGTCAAGGTAAATCTTTTTTATTATACACATATTCTACAACATCCTGCAATAAACAATACAGCTACGGTTGACATCCACTCTTGCCATTGCCTCCATCTAAGGCCTGGTAGTTTGAGGAGAGCTGTACTAGAACCTCTCTCCACTCTTGGGTCCCTTCAAATTCTGGAAGGGAGCTGTAGACTGCTTGTCTAAAATGGTTCAAAAATTTAAATCACCTCCCTCAAAATGTCAGTTATTCCCCTTATCATGCAGTGAAGGAGGTGTGAACTGTATTTATGTGCTGTAATTGAAAAAAATTCATAAAACTCAATATCTGCTCTTTGCAACATGCTGTGATTTATGGCTCTTAAGAATGAATTCACAGATTAAAGTAGGATCAGTTTGTTACACCATAAGAGACACAAACATAATTTGACAAAACATTAGGATAAATTCATTGCGCCAGTAGTATGTCCAAAGTAGAATCGATAAACACTAAGCTACATCAATGATATGAACTTCTATTTAGCTGACTTCCCTCATAAACCCATGCTTGCATCCTAACTTTGACATATCCTTTGGTACCTTAAACACTTCATGTCTGACTAAAGCATTGTTAGCAATAAACGTTGATTGATTACATGCTTGCAAAGACTCTGAAAATATATTTTTTTCACAAGAAATACCTAGAGACACAAGAAAAAGAGGTGATTGAGAAACTTGTGCTAGAGATTGCATGTACTGGAAAGGGAAGCCTCAATTTTATAAAGAATTTGGTGGATTCCATTAAAAATGAAGATCAGCAGCCTGACGATGATTGTGATGCTCCTGACTGGTGTTCCTTCAAGGTGTGCAGGCCATTGCCCAAAGAAGAAGAAAATCACTGTTGTGGAAAACGCACATGTGTTACCTCCTACCAGATGTTTGCACAGTGCATCATAAATCGTGATGTGTTGGAACTGGCAATTAAGTACCACTGTGACACAAGGGCAGAGGACTTTGATTTTTCCACCAATACAATGAGGAAGGCTGCCTACCGTCAGTTCACCATGTGGAAGTATGGAAGGTTGGGGAGGGGTAACAGGAAACCAAATCCAGCATGCGTTGTGAGAATGATCCGGGAAGCCTATCCTTCCCCAACTAATGAATATATGGGCTACAAAGAGTCCTAAAGACTTATTAAGTGATAGAGCAAACCATAAAGATCTTGACATTAAGTGCTGTGTACTTTCGGGGCAAAAACTTTTGAGGGGCAAAAAGTTTCGCGATTTTCACGTTTTTTGGCATTTTTTGCAAAATTTTCTGCCAAGGCATAATCTAAATTCAAAACTTGTGAAAGTTCTGCTTGCAAAATTACAGAAAATTCTCAGCACGCAAACGTTTTTTCTTTTACAATACGCCTGTGATATGAAATCATGGCTAGGCCCTTTTACAGAACCTCTGGTTTCAAAGGCACTCCAAAATTAGACTTTGTGAACCCACATAAGTTTATGCCCTCCATTTTGCCATTCTTTCACTTATCGAATCTTTCTGGCTGTGAAAGTCTCTGCCCCTAAAGTATGAAAGGGAAACACAATAGGGTTTTTTTTTTGCCAACTTTGCTCATGATTCATGGCCAACAACATATGATTCCTATCTTACAAGAAAAATGTCTCATAAAAGTTAGGGCATCGTTTGATGATAATTTGCTTTGTTTGTTTGTTGAAAAACCTCTTGAAATTCTGCCATTCAAATTTTAATGAAAACAAATATTCATTGGCAATTTTTTTGTACATCCCCAGGGGGGGTAAATTGGGAAGGCTGGGGTAAAATGGGTAGTGTTGATTGCAAAGAAATAATAGGCCCTGAACTGGTGAGTAAGCATATGTTAAGTCAGGATATTTTTAGCAGTTGTAGCTACACAAAGATTTCAGCAAAATGTAGATTGATTTTTTCCCTAATATTGTACATCTAGCTTTTTACCCCAAACTTACCCATTTCACCCCAGTAGACCCTATGAATTAGGAATAATTACCAGACCCTGAATCTAAATAAGCAGATGCATCATGCAATGAAACAACAGTATATATCATATAGCTCGCACCTAAAACGTTTATTCAAACTTTTTCTTTGAAAATCTACTTTTTCTGCTCTCAACAAGATCAGCTGTTGATGGTGGATGCCTGGGACCTCCAATTGTAGGAGCTATTCTTTTTGGATCACTTGGAAGCCTTTCTGTGCTTCTTGATGATGACTCCTCATCAGCATATCGTTGATGCAAAACCTTAGCCATTAGGTGAGGTAAATATCTATAATCTTTTTCCTCTTTCACAGGCTGTGCATGCCAGTGTTTTGTTCGCTTGCAATATTTCCTCATGTAAATTGGCTCCCCACTTTTAGTTTTGGCTTGCTGTCTGTTCATGTGAAAATTGTGATCAATTCCAGCTACATAGCAACGGGTGATGTAATATGGGTACCTGAAATTTAAATGAAAATGTTTTTGATTTTTACCCTATATCAATGTCAATTCATAACCCAAGAAATACAGAATACAATATTCTGTGCCATCAGTAGCAGATAATAGACATGATCTCATCTGGTTCTGGCAATGAGCGGCACTTCACAATTCATTTAACAACTGTTTTTGATTCATATGCAGTAAAGGCCTATTCCACATTTCAGTCCGTTTCCTTGAATAAAAATGTTCTATATACTTCTTAAGAATTCATCACAACCTTCAACAACGTTATTTTGCAAAAGTGATGGGTGATTTGCAAGAAACTTTCCAAACTGTTTAATCCTTGATATTGTAACAAATTTGCTGCTACTATATGTTAAGACTCTTATCATGCATGTTAAGAATTTGCAAAGAATCTCCTATCAATTAGTTTTCAGGCCTACTCATTTGGTAGCATCATTTGACAACATAATGTCCTGGCTAGCTTCTAAGATAACCTCCCTAAACAGCATCATTTTGCATACAGGCAATAATTGAAACTCATAGCTTTCCAATAGAGAAGAGATAAATTCCATAAAACTTCTGCTTACTCAAATGCATTCCTCTTTGGTACATACTTCAGCAATAAACTATTAAAGTTTTCCACTTGACTTGTGTGCCTAAAAACAGAAGGTGATATGGGAATTAATTACTTGAATATTTCACAATCATTCATGATGTATCTGACAATGTTGTTGTGCATGAATGGTATGAGAGGATAGCTGATAACTAACAAGTGTCCCAACTTCAAAACATTGGCATGATAAAGTTCAAACTTGTTGGGATCACTAATGGGCTAAGTTGTAAGCCTGAATGAATTCCAATAAAGTTCCAGATTGTATCCGCAATAACAATTCACTTCAATGATGTAACAGGCAATTTAGCTTGAAAATTTAAAAACAAGCATGAGCTCCAATTTTGATTGACCCACAACAAAGATGAAAGAAATTAAAGATGCTATGCAGGAATGTTACCTGTATGAAGAAAGTGGGGGTATTCCCAGGAAATTCCCATTTAATGTTCAGCAGCAACAAGTTCAGCATCATATTCATTGCCTGGAAGTTCTTTGGAAACACTGCACTTGCATATGGCTTAACTGTTGTCAGTTATCCTTTACCACTGTCATACAGAATTGCAAAGGTACAAGGAACTTTGTAGCTTACCGGAAGTGAGTATAATATTGGAGTGACTTCAAGAGCTTCTTATCCAAAACAATGTCACGCAATGCTGTCATTTCCTTTGAAGTTTTCCTCAGAGTTTCTTTTCCATCATCATGTAATTCTTCATGCTTGCAGCTTCCATTTGCCCATTTGTGCTCACCACAGACATGATGCAGCACACTTAACCACATTTCCTTGAATTAAATTTTCAGAAAGACAGGCATTGGTACTGTGCTGTATATATATACATTACCTGCTAGAATTTGTCCATTTACCCAACTAACCCCACTTACAGTATATAAGGTATATACTGTCAGGCACAATGAAAAAGATGAAATGACATGGAAACATAAGCAGGCTTTGAGACATACTCAATACTACTAGGGCAAATGAGCAACAATGCCCATCTTCAATATCGGGAACAACTTATTCTACTACTCATCAAAACTGAATCTGGAAAACCAGAATTCAAAATCAAAGTCACAGTAAATGGGGTACCTACCCCTTGTTGCCCTTGTTTCACTCTTACTTTCTACCTAAACATGGGGATGCAATGGAAGAAAGATGAAAACAGAGAACAATAGGCACAGGCATGGGCACAGTGAAACGCACTAGCCTAAAACAAATGGCATACCTTAAACTCTTTTAGATTTCCATTACAGTGTTCTGATGAATACCAAAAGTGGTTGATGATATCTTCAATCCATTGGCTGAGTTTCTCATTTCCTTTTATTTTCGCTATTTTGTGTAGCTTTTTTGAGATGCTCTTACTCTTATGCCATGTGTCAAAGGAATGAAATAGATGTTCAATTTCTGGGTAACGCCCTAAATGAGAAAGATAGATTAGCCTTTGATTAGCCTTAAACTTCTACAGTAGTCAATTCACCCAACTGTAAAACCTGTGCAATATCTTACGGTTTTCTTCCCAGCCAGGGATCATGTAAAATGAATCCATCCTGAGCAAGTTGTAAAGAAAAGAAATAAATATATTACTTAATGAAGATATTCTGCCAAAAAAGACAAAACAGACTAAAGCCCAACTGATACTAAACCAAAGGTTGACAGAATAGAGGCTTTGAACAACTTCCATTTCCAAAGACATGGTTGAAGCTCATGACAGGAAATCCAAGAGTGTGTACAAACAATATGATTTGGTGAATGAACAAGAGAACAAATTAAGTTTCATCACCTGCATGGAAAAGTGGCTTCAACCCTATTTTCAATTCTTTGTATTTTCCCCTTGCTAAAGGCAGCCTGCCAGGCACCTGATTGGATGATAATGGAAACTCATTTAGAGCGTCAAGTGGCTGATGTTTCTATGGCCATAGAAATTGATAGGGGTCAGCATTTTTTTGTTCTAAAAACATATTCACAGAGTTCTAGCATTATTGCAGCAAACCAGAAGTGTGAAAGACAAATCTACTGTGAAGTTTCTCACCTTTAAGATCTGTAATCCTCTTTGCAACTGAACTGGAGGCGTCTGTTACAATTTCGTTCATTTTGTATCTATCCTTCAGCTTTATAATAATCTTTTCTGCTGCATACACCTCCATATTAGTTGATATTCCCTTTGTCTCCCGTTTATCAACAATTTGCATGTCTAGCACTGCTCCTGTTTCACTTTCCATCACTACATAGCTGCAATACCGTGCACAATGCCCAGGTGAGTCACTGCGACCATCTCCCAAAATACACAATTCTTTATCTCCAAGTACATTTGAACATGCGACATTCATTTGTTTCCAAAAATCAAACACCGTTGGTGCAATATAGTGTTTCTGGGAATTCAAAAACGATTGTTCCCCTGGGATCTTAACGTTTAATGCTTGACATAAGAGGGAAAACTTTGAGTAATTGTTGCCTGTCAAAACCAAAGCTGCAGGAATCATCATATCATTGACATAAATGTTGTTGTTGTTGATAACTTTAAGTATTTCTGAAGATCTCCAGATGCCCCTGTGATTGTTCTTGCATGACCATGATAGCACAAGGACAGATGCTTTTCCAAACTTTGCATCATATTTCACATCACTTCCACACAACACTCCTTCATGCAGTTCCTTACATTTCCTACCATGCAGTTCCTCTAGTCTTGCTACCGTGACAATGACTCGTGGCATACTCACAGCTGTCAACATATCTTTCTCTGCATCTTGGTGGAGCAGTCCTTGAAATTCTTTAGCCAAACATGACTTGATGTCCTTGATATCAGTTTCTTCATTTTTTTCCAATTGTGGCTCCAGTTCTGCTCCAACAATTCCTGCTTCCTCTTGAGAAACCATTTCAAATGCAAGTTCTCCTGGTGCATCTTCCTTTTCGTGAACGACAGTAATTGTCCTTTCAGGATCAGAGCAAGTATCATCATCCAGACTGTTCAATACTTCAAATGGAATTCCATCATCACTAAAAATAGAAGTTTATAGACCAATTAGGATGTAGTGCATGGATGTTTAGGAACTAGCAATGAAAAAAGTTACTGCTTACGAGCAGCTATTTCAGCAAGTACTGTTGACAAGAAATAAGGCAACAACCAAACTATAGTATCTGTGAGTTTCCCAAGGCTTTCAACCATTCTTTGTGAAACGTCAATATTATACACCACAAAGATTTCTATCAATCTTGGGGTGTCCCACACCACCAATTTCTTGGCAATCCTCTGTAAGGTCTGTTGACAATTGGCTCACAAACTGCATATTTCTTCTGACTGGGCATCAGGTGTATCCTTATTTGTATGTATTTATGAATGTATGTATTGCAGGTATAACTTAATCTATTGGCAAAATGCTAAAGATCCATTTAAAAACATCCCTGTTTAAAACAGCAGGGACAGCATTAAAAGGTCAGTGTGATTTTGTTTACATAATGGATCCATATGAAATTTAAATTCCATCATATATATATAATGTAACAGAATCATTCTATATAATTTTTTCAATCACTATGACATATATAGTAGGAGTTATTTGTTGAATAGATCTACAGGTTGTTGGAAAAACTTCATGCTGAGTTACTAATAAAAGACAATGCATAAGTCCAATTCATACTGTATATACATGATCCCTATTGGATCAGATGTCCAAAATCAATATATATATATATACTGTAGCGTAGTTGTTTCCTTGTGGTTAGTTAGCCAATGCTTCTTACAAAACAGGCTTGGTACACATTAACATGGTTTCCCTGTCTACGCATCATCAAGAATCCATAAAATCTTTTAAGAATTTTTTTACCTAAAATAACTCATTCATGAGTATTCTATGTATATATATATATATATATTTATGTCTATATATAAATACATATATAGTCTTTCAGATCACTCATGAATTCTTATCATGTACAAGGAAGGGAATTCATCAAAATCCCTAAGAACCACAGTGTTAATGTGTAGACCAGTACTATATGAGGTATGAATTTTGAGTTACTTACAGAACTGAACCATCCAGCAATCTGCTCTCTTCATCACTGTCATCTCTATCAAATTCAGAGTCCAACGTTGTGTTTGATGATAAACTTGAGATTTCAGAGCTGCTGTCAGTGTCATCAAAGGAATTCTCTCTTTCCTTACAAACAAGGCTCTTATGAGAAAATGGATTTCCAAATGACAAACCAAATATTGCATTCCAACGGAAGAATCGAGATGATGTATCTGCTTTAGTTTGGTCAGGTATTTCAACATCTCGTTGGTCCTCAAAATTTGTCTCGAATGTGACACTTTTTGGGTTTTGTTCACTGCTGCCAGTCACATCAACAATGCTATGGACAAAAGATCTTTGAAACTTTGTGTACAACAATGTGAGAAGCAATTTTCATCTAACAAAGGACATATGCATTATTTTCAAACTCAGCCTGTAAACAGTAAACATTTTCAGCAGCAAAATCCAACAAAGCCCACATCTCAATTCACATTTGAACCTGTATTCACTTTGCAAAAATTCATTAGGACTACAGGAATAGCAATGGGGGATACATAAACTATGTTCTGGGTAGAAACAAATCTGCTTTACCTGTCCTCTATAGCACTAACATCCCCAACAAGGGCATCAAATGCAATTTTTTTCTTTGTGTGCATTGGTGTTGAAAATGCCATGTCTTTCTCTGGCCTGATCCCTTTATTCCATCCAGCCCTTGGAGTTACTCCTGTATTCTGTCCAATCTCATTCACTTCTGAGCTGCAAAAATCATGAAATAAGTAATAAGTATTGGCAAGAATCACGATACAGACTTATGAGTAGAGATAGAAATTCAATCCAGATCAATTCACAGCGAATTATAATCCATCTCTGTACTTTGGTATTCTACTCTTCCTCTATAAAATTTTACACATTTTATTTTACAATTTATATATACTATGTATACAGTGAATTGGGTATCATTGACACTATAAAGTAAGTTGCAGGTGCCCCATCTTCATGCGTGTACCTGTGAGGTATAAAAGATAGGATAGGGCGCTTCTATGTAACTCCACCTAAAGGGTGCACTACACAACAATAACAAAATCATTGATGCCAGGATAACGATAAATACAATCTTTGCTATCATGCAGTAATGTGCTAGGAAAAACTCTTTTCCACACAAAAGACCTTTTGGGCCTAAATGCATGGAATGTACCCTCTGGTACTAGAACATTTTGGAGCTGCAAGGTGTGGGCCGCAGCCATCCAAATCAGGCAAAATCTACGCTTCTTTTTAGCAGTTTGTGCCGATGAAGCTTTTATATCCGGGTAAAGTACACAATAAGTGCAAATTACAACGGTTTTTCATCCCCAACGCCAATACAGTATAGTCTTGCTCTTGTACTCCATTGGCATTGGCTAGCTGGGGGCTAGGCCAGTAATAATAGACCAAGTAAAAAACTTACCTAACAGCACAGGATTGCTCCATCCTATCTAACAGTATCGATGCAAAGTCTGAGTTTGTCTTGTTTTCCATCCCAAACTGACATTTTATCACTTTCCATCGGTTAAATACGCTTGTGGTCAAGTATACGATTTTCCTATCTTCGCCTCTCGGAGGCCGTCCCATACGCTTCGATAACATGATCCACGCAAAATATTTGCTCGAAATATCCAGCCACGAGGCGAAATCGGTACCGTGTCTTGCCGTTGGAAGAATAATGATTACCTTGGCTGCACGGAATAGCTCCGATTGAGTGGATTCAAACGTCAGTGACTTTCTGACAGTCGAAAAGTCGAGAGCCGTGAAGAGCAAAATCACCGACTTCGCGCAAAGCATGCTGGTCAATAGTCGGTCTTTAACTGCTTCGAGCTGAATGTTGGGCACAAATGCAAATCAAGACATTTCTTTAGTAGAAAACTAATCAATTTTCTCTATGAGGAGACCGAAACTTTCGTGCGCCCTCGGGGCGCCTACTTTCTACCGAAATTTGGGCGCCCTCTCTGCCAGTTGACTCCTTCAACTTCAGACTGGATCCGTCCCCATTCCCCATTAAATCAATCCAAGTCCTTGCAGCAGCATTTTCCCCTTAGTCCAGTTGATCGAGGTTGAAACGAAGAATTACAACAAAAATTATATTTGAGAGAATTGATAGTTTCAGTAGTGCTATTTGATATCCAAAACGTCTAGAGCAACCCAAACAATAGAGATCTCTACGTTTTGTTCGTTCGAAATGCAATTTTTTCCGGAATCTCTACAGAAGAACAACTTCAAAGATCCAACTTTCCAGTGGCCCACATTTTATACGTTGCGAACTTTTAATACAACTTTGTGAAATCGACAAGCTTTGGTCCTCTTCAGAACTATATCGTAAAAGATGGAACGACGTGGATTACTCGGTAAAATACATCTAATTTCATGGTCTTCCGATGCTTGGATTTTCTTAAACTTTTGATATGCTATTTAGTAGCAGATGTAGAATGGTTTGCCATGAAAAAAAATTCTGTTGCAATTTGTTCTACGTTCGGCTAAAATTTGTCATTCGTTTACTGGACTATAAGGCCAACTGAGATGTCCATTTTATCTGAAGTTCCACCTGAACACCAAGATATTTGACCTCCATTACCAACTTGATATCCTCGGAACCAATCTTAAAGTGAGATTTAGTAGCATCGACAGAGTCGATTTTTCTCAGCTTTCCATTGCTTCCTATGATCATTGCATCTGTCTTAGCTAAGTTCAGAGACAACTTGTTTCCTCCGAGCCATCCCTTCAAAGCTTCTAAGTCAGCATTAACTGCCTGATCAATTTCTGAAACAGATTCAGAGGTATAGTAAATGGATACAAGAGAATTTTTCAAACAACTAGGAAGGTCATTGATATAGACAAGAAAGAGAAGTGGTCCAAGGCAAGGTCCTTGTGGTACACCACAAGTTATACTGTCTGTAGCGGAAATTCGACCGTTTACGTTGCAGCATTGTCGTCTATCGGTGAGATACGGACGAAACCAGTTTAGTTCTTTTCCTTTTAGGCCACAGAAGTTGAGCTTTCTCAATAGAATATCATGATCGACTGTGTCAAAAGCTTCCTTGAGGTCTATGTAAACTACAGCCGTGTATTTACCTTTATCGATGTTTAAGTACCAGTCATTCGTACACTTGAACAGAGACGTCAGGACAGAATGAAGAGCCCGAAAACCAGACTGATCAGAAAAATCATCTTGCTTTTGTCAAGGTACAGCTGGTTATAGACAAGCTTTTCAAATAAACGAGAGACAACAGGTAGCACCGATATAGGCCTATAATTTGGCCCATCATCTTTTGAGCCTTGCTTAAAAATCGGGGCTACACAAGCAGTCTTCCAGTTGTCAGGGAAGCAGCCGACGGACAGAGACAGTGTGAAGAGTTGGGCAAGCGAAGGAGCCAAAATCTCAATACCTACTTTCAGAAAGTGATTAGAAATGCGATCAGTGCCTGATCCATTTGACTTTTTAATCTTAGAACATGCTTTTATAACATCTTCAGTAGTAATAGGTTTAAACGAAAACGTGGAATCAGTCTCTCTTTCACCACAATCGCCATTTAAAAGAGGGATTCCTTTGTTAGATATATTTTCGCTGAGGTCCTTACCAACATTGCAGAAAAATTTATACATGGTTTCCGCTATTTCCTGGGGTTTAGAAATTGTGTCCTCGCCATCTTTGAGTGACAAGATCTCAGTTGTTTTGGACCTTTTATTAACCAACTATGGTTTATTGTCTTCCAAGTTTCCTTTGTGTCCCCAGCACAAGACTGAATCTTATTTGAAAAAAGTTTCTTTTCATTTTAGAGTTCTAATTATTGGCCTTACATCGCATTTGTCTGTAGGCACTCAAAAGTAGTTCAGATTTTGCCTTCACTGCAGCAACCTTCATTTTGTCGCGTGTCCTGGAGAGCTGCTTCACATCAGGGGTGATCCATGGACTGAAACGCTCAGTGACTCTACGCTCTCTTAACGGGGCATGCTTCTCAATGATGGAGGACAGATGAAAGGACCACAAACGCACTGCATTGTCTAACCCATCGCTGTTGTGTACAATAGCAGACCAGTCAGTTGTGGCAAGGTCACTAATAAAGAGGTCTGTGGCAAAATTTTTCATGTGTCTGGACATTATTACTTTATGGTTGGCTTTGATGGATCCCCGAAACTTACGAGTCACGTATACCAAATAATGATCACTAATGCACGTTTTCAAAGCACCAGATTCAACAACATTTGAAGGGTTGCTGATCGCAACATGATCAATTATAGTGGCAGTATCAAGTGTCTCTCTGGTAGGTTCGGTAATAAGTTGCTTCAACCCAAAAGAGTTATAAAATCGACAATATGTTTAGTACAAATTGGAACATCAGAATTTGGGCATTCTAGAGGACTCAGAGTAGAACTAAGGTCACAATTAGTGTTGCCTAATAAGATTATTTCTTTACCCTCAGACTCTTAAAAACTTGAAAACTTCTTCTAGCTTATCGAAGACCTCTACCGGATCAGATGGGGGTCAGTACCAAGAAACCACGAAGAAAGGCTTTACCTGTATTGGCTTCACTTTCATGCATCTTAGCTCGAGAGTGGAGACAGGTATGTCTTCCCATACATCTACTTCAAAAGAGTCCCTTATATAAAAACCAATGCCACCCCCTCTACGGTTATGGTCAAGTCTGTCAAACCGATAACCCTCAATCTTTGGAAGTTCACTCGCATAGTCAGAATCAATCTTAGCTTCATTGAGCGCTAAAATATGGATATTTTTCTTATGAAGAAGGAGTCTAATTTCATCAATGTGAGCAGGGAGACTGTTCACGTTGAGAGAGGCTATAACCATACCCTTCCTAAACCCTAGCTTTGTACCAACAGGGCGGAGCGCCAAATCATCTGCAGGGAGAGAGGAAGTTGAGCCCCTTGCTGGTAAAGACGTGCTGGGGGTTGAATGAAAACTTTGACACGTACTGATGTCTTGCGTGTTCACTAAACCATGGGTGGTGAAAAATAGTTGTAAGCTATATATATCAAACTTTGGGCCGGTATCGCATGGTCAAATGGTTGTATGATCGTATCGTCTGGGATCGTAGGGTCCAGTGTCATAAGGTCCGGGGTTGTGCGGTTGTACGGCCCGACTAAAAGGACATGAAGCTAAAAGTTACGCATGGGAAACAACGAGGTATTCATATTTCAATAAAATCGAAGTCTATTCATATGAAAAGCCGAATTGTAGGATACCATAGTATTTTCTCACAGAACACATTATTTTTAATTCCTTACATATTATCAACTTACAGATCATCAACCATTGCAAGGAAATATAAATTCTGTAATGAGAATCATATTTGAAGTATAAGAGTATTAAGATAAAGTTACCCCGAGAGTTATTTTGAGCAAACGATGTAAGTAAGAAACACTATAGAGTATCAAGATATGTAGAAGTTCAACGGATGTCATTGGACATTTTTAGAAACCTGGTTATTGTGAGAAATTTATTTTGAAAATAAGAATTGATGAATTTGGGCTATATAGCGAGGCTAGTTATTTGATAGCCGTTGCAAGAGTTTTGAGAGATTTCGGCTAATTTGTTATGCAACGCGCTTAGTGAAGCGTTGCCCCTTTAGGGTTATTGTTGTTTATGAAGTTTATGATGTTAGAATGGCACCAGTATGCGTTGAATGTGCCACTGTTGCATTGTTGTTGTGCAACGATTATTTAAGAGGATTGTTTTTTTAGCCGAGGCATACCCCGATAACAAGGTAATTTGACATGGCTGTTTACATGAGTAATGTTACAGGCGGCCGCGTTCTTTAAGCACGGTACAGAAGCGTGTTATTTTTAATAAAGGATTTATCGTACATGTGCAACAGAGATTTTTACGGACGTATGGGTTGCTCGACCAAGCCCCAAGCTTAGAGATATGATCTTGTGCCCTTGGCAGCTTTGCTAGCTTACATCATTTTTGTGTAGCATCCATGGAAACGTTGTTTACGTAGATTACACCCTAGTAGATTTTGGTGTACAGCAGAACGCATCTCAGGCTGGCGGAATTATTATATTATATCTGTCTAGTTATTATCAAGCAATGAAATAACATATTGTATTCAACGCCGCTAACCATTCTCATTATCTGATGAAATAGCAAGTCTTTCACAAGTCTTATCCTTGTTCACTACTATAGAGCCACACCTGCACAAGGTGGCGAGGAACGAACCTGGTGCTGTCTAAGCTGCAAAAATACAACAGCTTACAACACTTAGCAGCTTTTCATTTCATACAAAGACAGCCATGGCATAATTACACTTATTTTCATTTATTTCCTGTATCATAATATACAGGAAATAAGTATTTCTACAGCCGTCGCAGTTTCCTGTAGTAATGCGAAGGAACTAGTGCAATTTTAAAGACTGGTAAGTTTCTGTAACGGTGGCAGAAATCGTAGGGGATTAGGGGACATTCTGAGGGGCATTTCACATAAAAAATTCTGGTCCATCCTTGGCATAACTCCTTTTATTTCATTTCATATCATTTCATTTCAAATATTTAAGGAGGGTAGCCCTTCAACAATGTTGATTTTCAAGGGGAACTCCGTTACAAAACTTACAATAATTAATACACAATAAATGAATTTATTAACAGTGCAATGGGAAAATGTTTTGAAGTAGCATTGTTTGTGAACTTATTTTATTTCGATTTTGCTCCTAGCTATACATTCATATATATATACATATATACATATACAACTAATCTAAATCGAAAATAATCTACTCTATTACAAATGAAAGGAAATAACTAAGGAAATAAATATCTAAAATGCTAAATTTTGAAAATAACTAGGATGTGAATGGACAGAATTTACAGGGTGTCATTAAATTTGCAAACGTTGCATTTGCAGGAAGGACCATCCCATTGTTTTATCATACGTTTGAAGCTGTTCAGATTATCAGCTGATTTTAGTTCATTTGGCAAACAGTTCCCGATCTGAGGTCCAATGGCTTTAAGACTCTTGGAACCGAACGTCATTTTATTTGGTCGAAAATGATTTAAATTGTTCGGATTCCGTGAAGGATGCTTGGAAGTTCTTGAGCTGAAAATGCATTGCATAAAAGTTGGGTTCAAGTTTTTGATTGTCTTGAATATTTCGATGCAAAGGGTTCCCTGACGAGCAACTTGCATTGTGCACTTTTTTGACGTAATAAGAAGATCATCATAGGAACTTTTATGATCATTGTACAAAAATCTTAGCGCGCGTTTCTGTATCCTTTCAATTTTCTGCAGCGATTTTGAAGACGAAAAATACCAAACTAAAGGACAATAGTTAAAATTCGAACACACGAAACTTTGAACCAAAACTTCTCTTTCAGCAAAACCAATAAATGGCTTGAATCACTTAAGAACGTTCAGCTGTGCCGCAGCTTTTTGACAAAGGTTTGACATATGTGGGTCAACGTTCAATTTGTAATCTAGTGTTACTCCTAAGAGCTTAACAGTCTCTTCAGATTTGATAGAATGTCCTTGAAAGTCAAAATTTATGCCGCAAGTATTTGTCTGGTCTTTTTTAACAAAAAGTGCATGGAATTTGTTCGGGTTCGCAATCATCTCATTTTGTTCGAGCCATGACAAAGCGCTGTCTGCTTCATTTTCCAAAACGTTGATAAGATCTGGCAAGAATTTGGAAAAGAAAGCTAGCGTGTTGTCATCAGCAAAGTTATGCATGGTTGCTTGCTTTATGAAAGAGAAAAGCTCATTTACGTAGAAATTGAAAAGTATAGGACCTAAAACTGATCCCTGGGGCACTCCTGATACAATTTCTCTAAAAGAACTGCGGACGATGTTTATTCGGACACTCAGCTTCCGTTTTTTAAGATAGGAATAAACGAGAACCAGGGCATTTTCATCAAAACCATATGCACGTAGTTTAGCTATAATCAAATCGTGCGGGATGCAATCAAAAGCTTTTGACAGATCCATCAAAACGGACCCTACAATAAAGTTCTTATCAAGCTTAGATTTCCACTCTTCTATAAGTTTTATCAAAACATGCTGTGTACTGTAAGCTGTTCTACACGCTGCAATAAAAACTGATAGAGTCTTATCAAGGAAGGGGCTGAGCTGTTCCTTTAGAATTTTTTCAAAATTTTGGGAAAAGTCTTGAGTATACTGACTGGACGATAATTTCTCTCCACAGAGCGAACGGGTTCACCTTTGTCTTAAGGGCAAATTGCAGCAGTTTTTGCATTCTGAGGAATATAAAATTTCGAATGCTACAATTGATGGCATTAATAAGGCATAGCCAAATCGTCGCTAGCCAGAGAAACGAGCTTCGGAGGGATTTGATCAACACCTGTTGATTTACCGCCATCGAGCTTTTTCAGTTGGAGCCATAGATCTCTTGCAGTAACCTCATTGAAAGAAAATGATTGAAAAGTATGCTAAGGGTTTTGAACTATAGCTAGAATACTTGGATGATCCTTGTATTTATCAAGAATTAACCTGACAATTTCTCGAAAATCATCAATTGAATTCGCATTGGCAATGCTGGAAGGCTTCTTATCGGAAGTATTTTCGACAATATTTATGTAATAATCATTAAAAATCTCGCATAAATCATGATCATCAGTGACTATTTTGTCATCTTTGATCAGGGAAATATCGGTACCAGCTAGAACACCCTTATTTGAGAGAAAAGGTTTTACCAGATCCTAGAAAGCTTTATTGGACATGAGACCATTGCTTGTAACTCTCTTAAAGTGATTCTTTATGGCTTTCTTAAGGAGAGCAACATAGCGATTTCGTTGCTTCTTGAAAGCAACTTCATTTTGCTTTGAAGGGTGTTTATTCAATCTTCGTTTAAGCCTAGCACTAGTGTACATAGCTTTTCTCAGCTCTGGATTCATGAAGGGTGCATTGTTTCCCCTCAGAAGCTTAGTTTTAATAGGAGCATGTTTGTCCACGATACTACGGAAAGTATTGGTTAGGTGGTCATAGGATTTATCCGGGTTAGTCCCGTCACACTCAAATTGGGCATTCTTTACATCGCTCAAGAAATTCTCAGGGACGAACTTTTTGTAACTGCGATACTTTATTTGTTTCGGTTTTAGCCTGGGAACAGTTGATTTCATTGTGGTAGCTACGAGACCATGATAGTCACTTTGACCTGTTTCGAAAACAGAGGTTTTCTGGAAAGACCCTGGTCGATTTGTTAAAATAACATCAATTGATGAGCTATGATTCTTAGTAAAGCATGTTTTCGACGTCACTAAATTGGATAGACCAAACACATCACAAAAAGAAGCTAATTTGTCAAAACCGGGGTCTGTTTCATTATGAGTATCAATAATGATATCGCCCATAACAATAATGTTATCGTACCGATCCAGTGCACGATTTAAAGACGTGGACAGGTCTGAGAAAAATGTTTCTATGCTAGCATTTGGGGGGCAGTAAATACTATAAATGATCCATTTCTTTTTTGCAACTACGAGTTCAAAACACAAAAGTTCAAGAGACGGGACCTCAAAATTGGGCAGTCTATTGCAAATAATGCCAATCCTTGAGTATTGAATGAGACATCCTCCAAATTCAGACCTATCCAAGCTAATGGGACTTTTGTAATTATTAATGAGAAACGATACAGTTTTAAAATCCGAGTTTAATTTTGTTTCTTCTATGAGCAATACATCAGGTAAACATCTTTCAGCGATCATTCTGAGATCAGTGATTTTATTTCTAAGAATGTTTATGTTTAAAAACCCTATGAGCAAGTTCCCGACACATTTAGCCCTTAAACTGAAAAATTGATCGATGTCATTACTGTCAGACCTGCTACTGAAACCTGAGGAATTTTCTGCTGATGAAACTTTGCTTGAAGTTGGATTGAAGGAAACAGGCCCTTTTGGACTATTTACAGAGGGTGAGGGTTTGCTTTCAAGGGTTTGTCCAGAAGCACTGCCACGACCTTCTACAAAAACTTCTAAACTGGTTTGTCAGGCATTTGATAAGAATTTGATAAAGTTACCTGTGAGCAGGTTTTTACCGGTATAATTTAGGTGGAGTCCCCAACGATCTAAGTTTCGATCTTGGATATTGTCATTGTTTATGAAATCGATGCCATGTTTTGGTAATTCCTGTTCCAAGATTCTGTTGACATTCATTATCTTCACATCCAAATCCAAGCTGTCTGCTCTCCGTACAATGCTCGATACAGCAACTTTTTCGTACTTTATTATTCGCGTTGACAGCCAACTCAATGATCTCTTTTGCAACTTGGTTTGGGTGATCATTTCGGAGATTATTTGTTCCATGGGTTCATGTCAAGTGATGGTATGACATGCCATTTCATATGTTCAACAGTAGCACCAGGAAACGTCTTGACATACGTGTTTTTTCGTTTCACTTCTCTGTTTATATCCTATCTCCTTATCCCTCGCAGCATCGAGTCTCCAACGATAGCAACCTTTGCTTTGCGAGGTCTTCTGGGGGTCATCATAGGTTTGAAAATCTTTGTTACTTGCCGTTCCCGAGGGTCAGCAGTGAAAGTGGTTGCATTAGGAAAACTCCTTGGTACAGCTTCACTATAGGAGTGCTCACCTGGGACTACATTTCTTGCATTTCTTTGATTTCGTCCCTGTGTAGTGTTGTTTGCAGATGTTAAACAGGCACCATCTCTTGCCACCTTTAAGAGAAGAATCAAATCGTAAACTGGTAACATTTGTGCCACGGCCCCCTAAAAAGCAGTTCTCATGGACTGACGGGGCTACCGTGCCTAAATAAATAAAAATGAATGAATGAATGTACGATAATTGCTTGATTGTGGCGCTACCGCAGCATGGCTATTGGTTTCTGTAGGTCCCTCGTGATTTTTCTCAGTATGATCTTCTAAAGAGTTGCATCTTTCACTTAAACTGGGTACCTGCTACCTTTTGCCTTCTTTTTTGTTGAATCGGAACATTCATTTGGTTTTTCTGACAATCCCCATGAATTTTCAATTGAGTTGCATTCTCTGATGCCAGCAAGGGAGCTGAAACGATTTTTTGTTTCAATGACAGGTTGCACATTTGATGCAGTCGTAGATCTTGCTACACGCGCCTTTGGTACTTGCCGTTCATCTTTGTTGGCTGTTGCTGATTTGAGGTATCCACTTGGGTATTCTGACAACGACCAAGGGTTTGTCCAACTGTTTCCAACCGGAAAACTTTCTCTGATGTCGTTTACCTCCCTTGTAGCAAGATTTGGTAATTCTCTTTGGCGCACCTGCCTTTGATTTTCTTTATCTGATAATGATTTTTGTAGTATTTTCATTTGTAAACAAACTAGGCCCTTTGCAAGATACAGTTTTGGTATTTTGGTAAGATTTTATAAAATCTTTTCCAATTTTGGATTCCTTCAGTTTCAAATTTTCAATTTTTGATTCTTCGTTTTCTACATGGAGACTTTGATTTTCTCTTTCAAGAAGACAGAGCCTGTCCAATATTTGATTAAAAGGTAAGTCCATGTTTTTGCTTTTATTTCCACCCTTCTCCTCAAGTTTCGTCAAATGTTTCAACACCAATGTCAAATTTTTCTCTAACGTTTCCAGACGATTTGATTTGTTGTCTTGAAACACGATGCTGCTGCTGCAAATGGATCCTTCAGATTCTTAAGATTCCTCTGTCTCCGATGTCTCATCTTCATTTTCCGACTTTCCTTCACCGTCCATTTCAATAGATTTTCTCAGTAACTCATCGCGAAATTCCAAAGTCATCGCTCCGTCGTTCGAAACTCTTGGTGAATCCTTTTCATGTTCTTTATCCTTCACTGTCATCTTATCTTCATCAAGTGATATTCTTTTTCCGGTTCCTTTTTCCACTTCTTTTTCTAATTCTTCATTACTTTCATTTGTTCCTGCGCTATCTGCGATGCTGAATGATTCGCGTCCTGCGTAAAAAGCCTTTTTCAACTTGCCGCGTTTCATCATGAAGTCTATTGCAATAACAACCACGCCTTCGGCTAGGCCATGTTTTTTTAACAATGCCTTACAGACAGAAATCGTGTCAGCTCGCTGTTTGCTTCCTTTAATTCTCTCTATTTCATTTACCACTAAGTTCTCAATATCATTGCTACAAGATAAGACACCAGAATCTGACATGATGCCACCATTCAAATCAAAACATGGAGAGAGCGATTCAACAACGGACGCCATGACATCTCTCGCATTGTTAAGTTTCTTCAGGAAATACTGTTGCACGCTCTCCATGGAAGCATGCTTAGTAGTCAAATATAAAAAGCTCTTCAAGGCGTGGAGAATCACAGGTCGATAGCAAGTACATTTACGAAAGATAGGTGTGCTGTTTGCGCTAGGCCATGTCTGCGACCGAAGAAAATTCGCAGAGAGAGAGAGACCAGAAAAGAGATGGAAACCAGAGACACATAGTCACAAAGTGGCCAGGAGACATTGGATAACGTCGAAGCATTGCCCCTGATGCAGTCCTACTTCAACAGCAAATTCAAAAGTTTGAAACGTGAGCTAACGCACGAGTCGGACGACGATTCAAGAAAATAATTTTGCCAGCATAGAGAATTTAAATTCAAGTCCAACAAGATGCAATTCGAGTTCAACAGTGGAATAATCGATAGTATTGAAGAAGTAACAAAGGTATTTGAAATGGGAGCGAAGACAAGGCCCAAGAAGCGGAACAAATTGATAAAGATCGCTGACAGGTCCCCAGCTGGGTGGTCAACTGTGGAAGAATACGCATCAGACGAGATTGTGAGTGATAGTGAGGATGAGAGAAAGCTTCGTGCAGGGGAATCCAAAGCAATTCTTAAACGAAGAAATGCCTCCAAGCAGAAGTTTCCTAACAACTCCATGCAGTCATTTCTTGTCGGGAGATAGCAAGTTATGCAACCACAGGCGTGCTTTCCCCAACTGCAGCCATTTTGTTCCCCCCAGCAAGAAGAATTAGCTACTTCAGCAGTACCCAGCAGTTCCAGCGTCCGGCCTTCAGGATGCAAGCTAAACCTACCGACATTTGCCTGGCCTGCGGACAGCTCGGAAACTGGCGTCGTAATTGCACAGTCATCAGTAACCCAGCCTCTTTTGGGAGATTGCAACCCTAACAAAAACCAAGATGAGTATTTAAATCGTTTTTTATCAATGAATTTGATTTTCGTTCCGCAAAAGATCATTTTCTTGCTTTTGATTTGGATGTGTCCGCTGAAGCATGTGTGAAAGGAACTTTGGCTAAAAACGTCGCCTTTTGAGAATATATTAAGGCACCAGAGAGTGTTATTGTATTGATTAATTTTGGTTACAGAATACCTTTTATAAATACACCGAAGCAAGCTATGTTTAGAAATAACAAATTTTCTTATCTTAATCAAGATTTTGTTTCTGAAAGCATTTTAGAACTGTTAAGATGTGGCTCAGCAGTGGAAGTCAGTTTTACCCCACATGCTGTGAGCCCCCTATCTGTTGCTGCAAATTCGTCAAGAAAATTGAGATGGATAATTGATTTACGATATGTAAAAAAAACATATATTTAAAGAGAACATTCGTTTTGATAATTGGCGTTCTTTTGAGAACTTTTTACAACCGAACTCTTTTGCTTTTAAATTTGATTTGAAACAAGGTTATTATCACGTTGATATTTTTCGAGATCATCAAACCTTTCTCGGTTTTTCCTGGATATTTGATGGAAGTGAAAAATTCTTTGTTTTCACTGTTTTGCCGTTTGGTATAGCATAGGTTTCAAATCTTTAAAAAGCTGGGTGTAAAGTCCAATGACCAATTTCTTTTAAATGAACGGCTTCAAAGAAACTTGAACTATTTTACAGTAAAATCTGCCGTTGGACTTTTCTGAAATCGTCAACATTTTCAGAATTCCACTGTTTTTCTTCTTTTTTAACAATTCCAGAAAATTTTCGAAAAAAACTTAAAACTATCGTAATTTCTAAACCTGTTGACAAAGGATCAAATAATTCTTAAGAAAAGCATAGTTTATGGATGCCTACAATAGGGTATCAAGCAAAACTCTTTCACTCTTCTAGTTTGTGATTTAGAAATTTGATGACGTCACATCTTAAAATGAGCTGAGTTATAAAAAAGGCTGTAATTTCGACAAATAATCAAGATTTCTGAAAAGTCCAACGGTAGAATCATAGAAAACTGGCTAAATTTTCTTTCAAGGCATTCAGTTTAAAGAAATAGGTCATTAAATTTTGCACCCGCCTTTTTTGTAGATTTAAAGTTTTGGAACCTATGCTGTTTGGTATGTGTTCCGCTCCGCATGTCTTTGCAAAGCTTCTAAGACCCCTAGGAGAACATTGGCGTTCTCAAGGGATCAAAATAAGTGTTTACCTTGATAATGGTATAGCTATTGCTGACTCCAAACCTAAGGCTCAACTGCACTCCAATAATGTGAGAGATACCCTTGTGAAGGCGGGTTTTGGTGCAAATGATGAGAACTCTGTTTGGGAGCCAAAAAAATCATTAACATGAATTGGGGTCTCCACGGACTTTAATACCAATATATTATTCATACCACAAAATCGGATAGATTCAATTTTCAATCAGATCACTTTTGCACAAGCCATATAAAACGACAAGAAAGGTAGCTCAATTCGCAGGTAAATTATTGTCAACAAAATATGTTCAAGGAAACATTGTAAGCCTCACATCAAGATACTTATATGCAATAATTGAAGGCCGATCCTCTTGGGATGCTGTTCGAAACATACCGAGCTTCCTTGGGGCTCACTTAGAAATTTGTTTGGCAAAATAACATTAAATCGTTAAATTTCCGTAATATTAAAGAATCGAATCTTTCATCGGTATTTGTCTCTTCAGATGCTAGTGCTACAGGGTTCGGAGCGGTGCTGGATAATCAGGTGGAAATCGCAGCCTTACGATGAATCGGAGAACAAGAACGACGACAAAAAAGATCATTTTATTCATTTTCAGCTTTCCATAATTTTCCACAAATCCATGTTATAGCTAATTAAGCTTTTGTGAGACAAATTCAAGAGACAAATCCAAATCCATGATGAGAAAAATAAGTGGCTAAGCCATAATTTGATTACGAACGTTTCGGACCAATTTCAAGGTCCATCATCAGCGTGCAAAGAGGGCGCAAACAGCCATTAAATAAGGCAGTAGCAAAGGGCTCCAAAATTGGCAAAAAACGTGCAAAAACAGCGAGTAAAGGAAAAACATGTCAATCAAGAAGGTAAACCAGAAGAGAAGGCAAACATGGAAACAGCAAAAGCGGGTAAACAACTACCTTAGAACAGCGCTAAGGGAATAGAGGACAATTGCGAATTAAGCGAGTGCCGGTCTCGAAGGATCAGAAGGCTCTAGTTGATAAGAAGGTCAAACGAGTTGTCAGTCCTACTGATGATTTCAAAGTTCTCAAGGGATGCATCGTGGCCGGACTTAGAAATATGGTCCCCAATGGCAGAAGGACTGCTCTTTATCTTTTGACCTGCTTTATCAATTCCCAAATGTTCTCTGCAGCGGACAACTAGATTACGGGTTGTTTTCCTATAGTGCGAGGCATGGCAGCCAGGACACCTATAACGGTAAATAACAGAAGAACAAATGAGAGATGGGAGCTTGTCGTTAAACCTGTCTTAACTTGTCTTACCTTTCTTAACTTTCTGCAATCCTGTAATTACTATGGCTTCATTCCAAAGTTCCTCAACTTCAAGCTATCCAATTCCCGACTGCGCTCTTCTATGATGTACACCAAATGCAGACGAAGACTCCTCTCGGTTGAAACAGCAAACAAAAAGGAACACATCCAAAGGCTTCAAGAAAAACTCATGGCCTCTCTTCAAGATCTTCGCTCCTGTTTCTCTTGGTTTGACTATAATCATTTAGTTTCATTTGTTCATTCTCATCAGGGCCGAAGCCAATGGGGGGGCTGGGGGGCGGAGCGCCCCCCCCAGGAGACCATTTGTCGGAAAATTTTGCTCTCTTGTCGGAAATCTTAGTGGCTTAAATGACTAATTCTGGAGGATTTTGAGGAGAAATAATGCATAAAACATGAATTTAGTAGTGTTAAAACATAAATTCCAACAGAAATTATTAACTTTACTTTATGGCATATTTTTTATTTATATTGACTAATTGTGTTGATTTCAACGTTGGATTGCGAAATGTTGCGAAATTTTAGTTACCGAGGAGCTAGATCGGTCATGTAATGCATAAATTTAACGTATGTTCCTACAACTGTTGTTGTTGCTGTTGCTGTGAATGATTTTTTCGTCGGAAAATTTTGGTTTTTCGCCCCCCTACGCAGTCATGGCTGGTATCGGCCCTGATTCTCATAATATCAAATCACTTAAACGCACCGAAGCTGTTCAGAATCGTAAACTTGATATTCTTAAGCGTGAATATTTTGCCACTGGTATAGATCCGAATAAGGTCACTTTTAATTATTCCAGTTATGACCTGAATGATATCGAGAAAAAAGCTCTATCCTGTGGCTTAGAATTCTGCTTGCGACCTGATAAATTTGACTACTGCGGTTTTCTTACTCCGTTTGAAAAACTTGCTATTAATCTTAGAAATAGGCCTATCGACAAAGAACATCTTAACTTTGATTTTGTTAAAACTAAGCTCAAAGGTTTGGCCCTCTCTGCTTATTATGGGTACGATTCTGCACAGCTTCCACTTAACATTAGTAAAGCTGAAACTTCCGCCCTTGATAATTTAAGCAAGAATATGGACATAATAATTATTCGCCCTGATAAGGGGAACGGAGTTGTTATCCTGAATCGCTCCGACTACATTGAGAAAGTTGAGGCTCTTTTGGCCGACGCCTCAAAGTTCTCTAAATTGGACATTGACACGCATGAAATTTGTCAGAGGCGGGAGAACAGGCTCGTTCGCTTTCTCCGGGACACCTTACTTAAGCAAAAATCATAACAGAGGAGGTTTACCGTCAGTTATTTCCTTCTGATAGCGTTCCTGGTGTTCTCTATGGCTTACCTAAGGTTCATAAATATAACTTCCCTGCTAGACCAATCTTATCCACAGCAAAAAAATGGTGAAATTTTCCCATGTTCTTTGAGATGGAAATTTTGGGAAAACGGACACTTTCCTAACAGTTTCCTCAGAGGGAAATGGAAATTTCCGTTTCCCTTTAATTTCCCACAAAAAACTATCCGTTTCCCCTAAATTTCCATGGAAAAACTAGAGGGAAATTTAGATATTTCTTGCTGTGATCGGCAGTTGGTACCTATAATTACAATCTAGCTAAGTTTCTTGTTCACATACTACAGCCCTTTGCTGTGGGTCAATACACAGTCAAAGACTCATTTGCTTTTGTCTCGGAGATCACAGCCTACAAAATTAACTGTGATCTTGTCATGGCTAGTTTTGATGTTTCTAGCCTTTTTACTAACGTTCCTCTTGATGAGTGTATTGACTTGTGCGTTGACTTGGTGTTTGAGGACTGTGACACATTTATATCTAAGGACTGTAAATTCAATCGCGACCACTTTCGGAAACTTCTTAACTTTGCCGTGAATAATAATAATAATAATAATAATAATAATAATAATAATAATAATAATAATAATAATAATAATAATAATAATAATAATAATAATAATAATAATAATAATAATAATAATAATAATAATAATAATAATAATAATAATAATAATAATAATAATAATAATAATGGTTAACGATCCAAAGCTGGGTAGGTTCTATCTTTTACCTAAAATCCACAAAAGACTCAGTAGTGTCCCAGGGAGACCGGTTATTTCAAATTCGGGCTGTTTCACAGAAAATATTTCAGCATTTTTGGACCATCATCTCCAGCCTCTGGCTAAAAAAGTCCGTTCGTATGTCAAAGATACCAACGATTTTCTACAAAAGCTTGCCAACGTAGAGAACATTCCTCAGGATGCTATTCTGTGTACTATTGATGTGGTCGGTCTATATCCTAGTATACATCATGACGAAGGACTGGAAGCTCTGCGTACTGCTCTTAATTCTAGGGAGAATCAGTCGGTATCCACAGATACGTTAGTGGAATTGGCTGATTTAGTCCTAAGTAATAATTTTTTCGAGTTTAATGGTGATTTTTTAAGCAAATTAGGGGGACAGCTATTGGGACCAAGTGTGCACCATCGTATGCTATTTTATTTTTGGCGGCTTTGGAAGAAAAACTTCTTGAACAATCACAATATAAGCCTTGGTTATGGTGGCGTTATATTGATGATGTATTTCTGGTTTGGACACACGGGGAGGAAAAACTATTAGAATTTGTACTCTTTCTTAATTCCGCTCACCACTCCATAAAGTTCACCGTTGAATATTCCAAGGAAACGGTGAATTTTCTGGATGTTCAGGTTATAAAGCAGGGTAACAAAGTAGTCACAGACCTCTATACGAAACCGACTGATACTCATCAGCTTCTTCATCGTTCTTCGTGTCATCCAGGTCATACGAAAAAGGGTATTCCTTATGGGCAAGCCCTTCGTATCCGTCGTATCTGCTCAGAAGACTCTTTTTTTGAAAAACGATTGGGAAATTTGGAGAATTTTCTTCTTGATCGGGGGTACAATAGGGGTGAAATACAGGGACAGTTTGATAGGGCCAGGGGTTTGGATCGTAATACTCTTCTTGATCGGAACCAAAAGAACCGGGATGATACGAAGATACCCCTGGTTTTAACATACCATCCAGCATTTCATAGGGTTTACGGAATTTTGCAAACATGCCTTAATGCACTTTTTGTTGATACTGAACATCAACAACTTTTCAAGGAAAAAATTTTTGTTTCGTTCAGAAGGGCCAAAAATTTCAAGGATACTCTGGTTCGGGCCAAAGTTTACCAACCAACAGATGAACAAGCTGAAAAGGGCACTTTTAAATGTAATGGCCGGAGAAGCTGTCAAATTTGTGCACTTATTGTGGAAGGGGGGACATTTCGGAATTTTAATGACTCTCGATCTTTTACAGTCTCCTCTGGTGCTTATCATTGCAACTCAGAAAATGTGGTCTACTTGTTGCAATGTGATTGCTGCAACAAAAATATGTGGGCAGCACTAAGACCAAATTTCGCCAACGATTCAATGTATACAAGTCATACTTTCGTACTTATGCACGCAAACACAATGAGGGCAGTCTTGGCAGGGGTAAAGCGGTACCACAGGCGGGTTTCTTTGGGCATTTCTTTAGCGAAGGTCATCAGGGTGTTTTTTCGGTTAGCATAAAAATCATTGATGGGGCTTCAGATGTTTACTCACTTCGAAGGAAGGAGTTATTTTGGCAATACAAATTGGGAACATTTGCACCCAAAGGCCTAAATGAGAGGGCGGCTGATATTGAATTGGATATGTTTGCCTGTGGAACCGCCTAAATCCGGTCACTACATTTTAATAAGTCTTTCGCTTTATCTTGGGGCATGCTTCCTTCCGTATTTCGTGTCAGGGTGCACGTGGTGTCAGGGTGGAATTCCTTGTCTTGCCATCTAGGGATTTAGCAATTTAAGCAAATCCCAGGAGGATCGTTAGGGGGCATGCTTCTGTTTTGGCTTGAGACTTCACGTACAAAGAGCTTCCATTCTGATGCCGCAAACATAAAAATTAAAGTAAGGGAATTGGCTACAAAAAAAATTTTTTTTTTTTGAATTGAAAGTTTTGGCTTTACAACTAATATTTTAGTGGTCTGGGTGTTTTGTTTGGTATGTTTTTTAGGGGGGACTCGGGGGAATTTTACCACGATTTTATGGAAATGTTATTTTGTAAGTTTTAGGGTATAAATACTTGGCTGTTCTGTGGAGTGTAAACACTGATGAAGATTTGAATATCGAAACGTATGTGATTTTAAACAGTCTTGTTTTTATTAATCTTTTTCTGTTTATTTTGATGGTGGTTCAGTTTTAATTATTTAATAATAATAATAATAATAATAATAATAATAATAATAATAATAATAATAATAATAATAATAATAATAATAATAATAATAATAATAATAATAATAATAATAATAATTCTAATAATAAGAGGAGGTATTCAAGTTTATCAGTGACCAGAAGGGACTCGGTGCTGTTGCAACTACAAGATAAGGGTTGAGAGGGAAACGCTTGCTGCAATTGAGAATAAACCGCTTCATGGTCAATTTGAGAGAGATACAAAGGAATGTAAGAAGAAAGATTTATCCTGGATGTGGCTAGCAAACGGAGACCTAAAGAGAGAAACAGAGAGCCTTATAATCGCTGCGCAAGACCAAGTGTTGAATACAAACTCAATTAAAAAGTCCATTTACAAGTTAGACGTTTCAGATAAATGCCGTTTATGTGGAAAAGAAACGGAAAACGTCACACACATAGTCAGTTCTTGTGGAATGCTTGCACAGAAAGAATATAAAAGACGGCACGATAAGGTGTGCCAGAATATCCACTGGGCGTTGTGCATCAAATTCGGATTTGAGTGTAGTCAGAATTGGTGGGAACACAAACCAGAATTAACGTTAGAAAATGATAAAGCAAAAATCCTATGGGATTTCCTGTTTCAGACAGACAGACGAATTGAGCATAGAAAACCAGATATTGTTATACTTGACAAAACCAAAAATACATGCCTGATCGTAGATGTTGCTATACCAGGTGATCACCGCATAGCGTTGAAGGAGGTGGAGAAGATAATGAATTACGCGGAACTGAAGGTGGAACTGGAACGAATGTGGAAAACAAAGACTAAAGTCATCCCCATTGTTATTGGTGCGTTAGGTTCGATCACAAAGAAACTTGAAGAGAATCTAAAGGAGCTCGACGTCAAGCATAACATCAAAGTATTTCAAAAATCAGCATTACTCGGAACAGCTCATATCTTGAGGAAAGTGCTTGCTGTCTAAGACTCTTTGTTAGAGTTTGACATTTGGCATGTATGGTTCTGGCATTAGGCCATGTCGTATTTGAAATAATAATAATAATAATAATAATAATTTATTTATTTAAGGCTGGCATGATAAAAATAGCTAAAAAACTAATTAAGGCCAACCATTTAACAGAAGTAAAACTGAATAATCCTATTTACATGTCTTTTATAAAAATCCTAAATTATTTACATAGGTCTTGCATAATCTACAGTTGCAATCGCTGAAATGATGTTGTTTTATTTTCCTCTTAAACTCTGTCAAGGTATGAGACTCTTTCATTTCTAGCGGCAACGATTGCCAGAGTTTGTGCCCAGTGTACCTGATTGTCTCTATACCATACGCATTTGTGCGTGGAATTGGTACTGACATGTGGTCATTACATCTCAGGCTATATGAGATGTTCTTCTCGACAAAGATTTCACCAATGAATTTAGGATTAAGGTCATGTTTGGTCTTATAAATTTCTGTAGTTAGCAACTGTAGGTTTTTTTGGTGAATGGTGACTGAGGCTGCCTTTATCAACAATTCTTCAAAATTTGAGTACGTATCCTTGAAAGCGATTCTTAAAGCTCTTTCGTGGATTTTATTTATTTTGTTGTTCACGTTTCTATCATGGAAGATCCAAATTACAGGACAATAGCTAAATTGGGACAATATAAAAGCATTCATCACTGTCTGCAATTTCTCCTGGTCCATGAATTTTGCAACTCGTGCAAGCGTATGAAGCTTCTGGCCAGCTTTTTTGCATATATTTTCAACGTGACACTTGAAATCTAAGTTTTTATCAAGTGTTATACCAAGGAGCTTTTCTTTGTCAGATTGTTTTATACAGGACGTGCCTACGTTCACTGAAGTGGTGGACGACTTACTTCCGAATAACATAAAATGACACTTTGCATCATTTAGCTTCATATGGTTGTCAACAAACCACTTGGATAGGAGGCTCGCATCCGCCTCTAACTTATATTGAACATTACTTACATCAGAATCGCATGCAAAGATAGTCGTATCATCTGCATAATTGCAGACCTCAGTGTCATTCACCAAAAAGAAAATATCATTAATAAATATATTGAATAGAAGGGGTCCCAAGACTGAACCTTGCGGAATACCTTTTGTTGATTCCTTCCATACGCTGAATGAACCATTTTACTTTGACCCTCTGTTTTCTTTCATTGAGATAGCTGTAAATGAGCTCAAGTGCACTTCTGCTAAAGCCATATGCATGGAGCTTAGCAATAAGTAAATCATGATCAAGGCAATCAAATGCTTTAGAAAGATCCATAAGAAGCGCACCTGCATGACCATTTTTATCAAGAAGCTCCCTGCATTTTTCAACAAGTCTCATAAGTGAATGCTGTGTGCTATATCCTTTGCGAAAACCACAAAGATATATAGACATTACTGGTTCCATAAAGGGCATTATTTGATCTTGTATAATTCTTTCATATACTTTGGAGACCGCAGGTAACACAGTTATAGGTCTATAGTTTTTCTTAATGAAGGAATCTTCGCTTTTGAACAAAGACGATATTTCTCCCATTTTTAACTCATCTGGGAAAATACCAGTAACCAAACTGTTATTAATCAAATTTTGAAGCTGAACACCGAAAATATCAAAGTGCTCCTTGAGAAGCTTCGTAGGTAGGCTGCCTACGGGGCAAGACTTTTTCGGGTTAAGCTTATGCAGCTCTACCACCACCTCTTGTAAAGAAACGTGCTCGAATTCAAATGTATGTTCAACTTGCACCCTTTCCTTGATAAGTTTCATAGATGGGTGAGATTCATATTTCGTCAGAGCAATATCGAGTGGATCACGGATTTCATAGGTTGGTGTCAGGTTCTCACTTACTGTAGGAATATCAAGGCTATCAGTAATGCTCACAAAATAATCATTGAAGATATTTGCGACAGCTCTGTTGTCATTGACCAACTCATTATTCTCAAGGAGGGTAATTGCTGTAGATGTCTGGATTTTATCCGAAAACAATGGCTTAACAGTTCTCCAGAATCTCCTATTGTCTGTTAACAGTTTCAAGTTGAGGTTTCCATAGTAGTCATTTTTGGCTTTGCGTAGTAACTTGACGCACTTATTGCGTTGTTTTTTGAAAGCTTTCCAGTTTTCATCACTTCTCACTTTATTGTATCTATTAAGCAACCTGGTCCTCGTCATTATTGCTTTCCTCAGAGCTTTAGTCATAAAAGGGCTATCATTAGCCCGCACAGTTTTCTTTTTTAAGGGTACATGGTCGTTCAGAACATCTTCTACAATTTTGTTAAAGGCTCCATATTCAAGTTTACTGCTGTCGCTTTTCGACAAATTTTCTTGCAAGTCCCGTTTGAAAGCTTTGTTATCATACTTGCTAAAATCTCTATAATATACTGTCTTGGGACCCTTCTTTATGAAACCACCCTTTAATACTGTGAATATCATTACATGGAAATCTGATAATCCCGTTTCAACAGTAGAGGATCCTGTAAAACTCCTCTTTTTATTTGTAAGAATTAAATCTATGGTTCTGGGATTGTCAGAAGATTTGAAACAAGTAGGATTAACAATTAAGTTCTTTAGGCCGTAACTGTCAGAGAAATCACTAAGTTTACTATTGCTTTCCTCGCTATTAAAGTCACCAATGACAACGAAATTGTCATAGTTAGGGCTATAGTGGTCGATAGCCTTTCCGATTTCTTCGAAGAAGTATGTCTCGTTTTGGCAGGGGGGTCGGTAAATTCCAAATATAACCCACTTTATTTTGTGGAGATTTATTTCTATAGTTACGCATTCGATATCCTTGGGGCAAATAAAATCAGAGAGTTCCTTTGAGGGGACCTCTTCCCTAACATAAGCCAAAATACCCCCACCATTCTTGTTGCGGTCTAAACGAATTGGTACCTTAAAACCTGGTAGAAGAAACTGCCCGGTTGGAAAAGTATCATCAAGCTTCGTTTCAGCAACGATCAGTATGTCTACGTTCTTTGAAACTAAAGACCCAAGTTGCTCGATTTTGTTTCTGATGGAATTGATATTGAGATATGCAATGATCAACCCTTTGCGATTTTGCAGCCTTATCTTATTGAGGATACTAGTCTCCTCTTTTTCAGTGGTTTCACTTTTATTTCCATTTACTGATTGAGAGTATCAGCATTCTTAGTGATTTCATGACAATTTCTATTTACAGTAGCTAATGTTTCTTTTTTAGAGTTATCTTTTTGGTCTCTTTTAAAATCTTTTTCAGCGTTTTTTCAGGTATAGACACAAACCTTTTCAGAGTCTCGGCAGTCTGTCAATTTCTAAGGAATTTAACGTAGTTTCCAGCCAACAGTGAAGTTCCATATTTATTCAAATGTAGTTTGCTACCATTCAGGTGTTTAATAGCATCGATGTTGCTGTGTTTAATCAGGGGGATTGTTCCTCTTGCGCATAGCCTTCCCAGCTCTTCATTTACTGCAGCACCTTTCACTTGATTTTGTTCTGAGTCTGCTCTTGGAGTAAGCTCTGAGATGGAAACTGTGATATTCTCAGCTTCGATATCTTCAGCAAGATCGTATATTTCTCGGGCTATTTGTCCGGCTTCCTTTTCCTTTTTCGCAATTTCGTTCGTACCAATGTGCAAGATTACCTTGTCTGGTTTCCGTCTGATGATCGGTTTCGCAAAGTCAGTCATATCTTGAATGTCAGCGCCGTTGAAATTTTTCACATAAACGCGTTGTTTATATTGTAATGATTGTTGTACTCTTTGGACTTCGACATGCTTCACTATTGAATCCCCAAGGATAGTAACACTTGCTTTTGGTCTATTATCTTGTTTTGTTTTTTCGTTCTGCTTTGAAATTCTGCCTTTGTTCTGGTTGCAATTTGATTGAATAGGTTGCCTTTCATCCCTTTCTTCAGACTCGTGATTGTTTGACTCCTCTACTGTTAAAACTGAGAACCTATTGTTCAGATTTGTACCATTGAGTCGCGTCAGTCGTGTTGTTGTTGCGTTTGGGGATCTGTTTGGCGATACTCTGGATGCCTTATGCGGCGAGAAGTTTTTCGCGCGGGAAATTTTTACGAATTCATGGCTGGATTTCTGTCTTGCATCTTGCGTTGGATCTCAGGTTGGTACTGACTTTTGTACTTCTTGATGCAATGTTTGATTAACATTTACGAGTGACTTGTTTTCATTTTTCAACCATTCAACTTGACTTTGTAGCTCAGCTATTCGTGCTATCATCATTGATTCATTTGCCTTCGTAGCCCTTGATGGCTCTGGTTCATGTGTGTGCGAAAACGTGGATCTGTCCTCCAACAGCTTATCGATGATTTTTTGTTTTTCACACGACTGTCTTTCCAAGGAAGTAATCCTATCTTCGAGGTTCTTTATAAAAACTTTTTGAAAATCTATCTCATGCAAGTTTCTTGCAAGGGATGATGATGAAGTCGGCTTATCGGTGACCATAGATTTGACGGCTATTATCTCCTCGTGCACGAGATCTTGACAGATGGTTTGAATTTGGCTTGGCATTTCTGCTTCATTAAGTATGACAGTACTTTCGTCGTTGTTTGATAAGGATACGCTGTTAGTCACACGGAGAGCATGCTTTCCATGACTCATCATTGCTTTCAAAGCACCCTTTTGTTTAGCTGTATCAATTGCTGCCATTGTAGTAGGCCTATCCCAGTCGTATTCCTTCTCGCAATACGCTGCCAAATTTTCGATATATTGGCCCTTGTTTTTACTTCTCATCACATCGAGTGCCTTTAAAATGATCTCTGTATGGTCACTTATTGATTCATTATCTTTCTCGCTTGCCATGATAACTATTAAATCTGCTTTTCAAACTTTTAAAACTCTCACTCGTACTTGCCGCAGCTGCTCGTGGTCAAACCCAGCACAGACATGTCCGTTTTTGAAGGACAATCATTTTGTATTTAATGGACAATTATACGACCAACTTGATGGCGTCGCCATGGCCTCACCCCTAGGCCCTTCCATGGCAAACATCTTTATGTGTGCTTTAGAGCAGAAATACTTGAATGGTTGTCCTTTGGAATTTAAACCGGTGTTATACCGTAGATATGTTGATGATACATATTGTTTAATTAGACATAGAGAACACGTTGATAAGTTTCTTGAACATATTAATAAGTTCCATCCTAACATTAGATTTACTGTTGAAGTTGAAGAAGATAATAACTTATCATTTCTTGATGTGCTTGTCACACATGAACAAGGTGGCTTTTCTACAAGCTTATACCGCAAGAAAACATTCACTGTACTTTATACTGATTATGCTAGCCTCGCCCCCGACAGATATAAGATCAATTTAGTTCGTATTCTGGTATTTAGCGCCTTTCATATTTGCTCGTCCTAGCTCCCATCTCTCATTTGTTTCTTCCGTTATTTACCGTTATAGGTGTCCTGGCTTCCATGCCTCGTACTATGGGAAAACAACCCGTAATCTAGTTGTCCGCTGCAGAGAACATTTGGGAATTGATAAAGCAGGTCCAAAGATAAAGAGCAGTCCTTCTGCCATTGGGGACCATATTTCTAAGTCCGGCCACGATGCGTCCCTTGAGAACTTTGAAATCATCAGTAGGACTGACAACTCGTTTGACCTTCTTATCAACTAGAGCCTTCTAATCCTTCGAGACCGGCCCTCGCTTAATTCACAGTTGTCCTCTATTCCCTTAGCGCTGTTCTAATGTGGTTGTTTACCCGCTTTTGCTGTTTCCATGTTTACCTCCTCTTCTGGTTTACCTTCTTGATTGACATGTTTTTCCTTTACTCGCTGTTTTTGCACGATTTTGCCAATTTTGGAGCCCTTTGTTACTGCCTTATTTGATGGCTGTTTACGCCCTATTTGTACGCTGATGATGGACCTTGGAATTGGTCCGAAACGTTCGTAATCAAATTATGGCTTAGCCACTTATTTGTCTCATCATGGATTTGGATTTGTCTCTTGAATTTGTCTCACAAAAGCTTAATTAGCTATAACACGGATTTGTGGAAAATTATGGAAATCTGAAAATGAATAAAATGATCTTTTTTCTCGTCGTTCTTGTTCTCCGATGCTCGATAATCGTTTTAAAGATCATAGAAGGCTTTCCATTAAAGAATCATTGAAAAGCTAAACTTGGCGTGAATTGACTGCAATACTTTTTTCCCTGTAAAGTTTTCAATCATTCTAATCAAGACATGCTGTGTGTTATATTGCTGTATATATGCCGCTATCAACTTTGAGAGACAACGGTCAAGATGAGGAATGAGTTGAACTTTGATTATTTTCTCATAGATTTTCGAAAAATCGTTCAACAGAGGTATAAAAGTAGCCTGAATTTGGTCATCTACCAGCCAACGCAAACAATAGAACATTGAACAAACACATTGATACTGAGGCTGGCCTCTGGTGGCCTTCGCCTGGTCTTCGCGCTTCGCCAATGATATTTTCCCGCATAAATAGGCCCATCTCAACATTTTCCTCGATCCATAAAAATTATCAGCTGTGGTGGAATCATGGAAGAGGCAAGAGGTGGCGACTGATAAAGAAATGGATGCTCTTTGGATTGTTGTGAAGAGTGAGGATAAACAAGACAGAAACGGGAAGCAACTTCTACGACCATGTATTGTATATGTATATGATGCCACAATCCAAGCAAAGCAGTCATTTTTCACCAGTTCGCTTTCGGCTTGCTTTCCCAAATGGGAAATGTTGCCCAATGAGGAAACTTTTCCTATTTAGGAAACAACCTGTTGCACTTCTTTTGCCTTGAAACAAAATGTAAAAATAAACTGTATCAGCGCGAAAAGCAGTATGGTAGATTTAAAATTTATTTAGTGGTCATCAACAAATAATTTTTGTCACAGTTAACAGAATTGGGCCTTTAACAGGGCTGTTATGTGTCCCTGGGTTGGGGCTTAAACCTACTGCAAGTTCTTTGTGCAAGATCATGACATTAAATTAAGTAGCGCGACAGTAAAAACTTTACCGCTACAAGATATTCATTAAGGATTCATAATGAAATTGTACTTATTTCATTTTTCGTTACAGAAGTCAAATTTTAATGGATTTAAGCTGGACCCCCACGGCCCAATTCCGTTAACTGTGAAAAAATTTGTTTGTTGATGACCCTTTAGATTCAGATTCAGCATAAAAAAGCACGCAAACTCACTGCAAGAATCTTTGTTCAATTTTTGTTGCCCAAATGGGAAATATTGGACAACAAATTTGAGTCAGATTTCAATGAATTTGCATAGCGTTGCCCGATTGCCAGGTTGGAAAACATGGCCACATTTAGCTTACACGTAGTGTGAAAAAATGGCAGGAGTGAAGGCACAAGTGAAGCAAGCTGAAACGGGGGTTCAGGGAATTATTTCATGACCATGCCCTTTAGATCGTTGGGGAATGCTCCATATTTGGGAAATCTGCCATTGATCGAGGCAAAGGATCACAACTGATGGGAGCCATTCCAGGAAAATTTTGAAATCTTTCAGTTGTATGGCATCAAAAGACATTGCATCTTTCATGGATACCTTCCTCGAGTTAGCTTCCTTGATACTTAAAACATTTACAATTTAATGTAAATGATGGAAAAAGCATTTTAGCAATGAGTCATCCAAAGATGAAATAGTTTCACTTGGTAAAATGATCAAGTACCAGAAAATTGCCTCCCTGTTATAATCAGTTTTTGAAGAATGTTCCAACCACCCTACCTTTATTCCAACTCCTTCTTTTACTACTTTTTAAAACCTGAAATGATGTATAGTAACAAGATTTTTGAATGAATACTCTCGGGTGCCTAATACAAGGGGGGGGGACGCTTATTAATTTTCAAAAATTTTATCCACCCCCGACCCTTATTAAGTTTATCAATTTTGGCAAAACAATGTCCAAAGCTCAATATGATTTTTATACAAAATTTTGTTCGAAAGATAAACCATTGCAGTGTACGTTTTCGTAAACTAATTCAAATGTTTTCTTTTAGAAAAGAAGTCACTGCAGTGCATTTCGTAAGCTAATTCGAATGTCTTCTTTTAGAAAAAGAAGTCATTGCAGTGTACTCGTAAAATGCACTTGTCTCCAGTAGATAGCGTAAAAACCCGTTTTTTGCGAATTTCTGACCCCCCATTTGTTAAACCCCCCCCATTTATTAGTTTCTTTGAGGGGTTCCCACCCCCCCCATTTATTAAGACCCCCCTTGTATTAGGCACCCAAGAGTATAAATAGATGGATACCAGGGACTACACTCTAGATGTAGCCATGCGATTCCTCTCTTATAGTCCTTCATTTTTCATCTTGCAGAGTTTCCAAACATTTTTACCAGACGGTAAACATGTGACGTAGTATGCAGCAAAAATGGGAAAGTAAAGATGTGCAAAAAAGAGCATAGGAAATGGCAAAGACATCAACAGCTATTGCAGTACTCTCAAGTATCCGATAATGCCCCCCCCCCACTTATCAATTTTTGAAGAATTTTCCAGCAACCGCTACTTTTATTCCAACCCCTCTATTTATTAATTTAAGAAACCTGAAATGATAGTAACATGATATTTGAATGAATATGAAAACATACCGGTTTAACCAAATAAATAACTATTTTCAATTTATCTTACCCTCTCTTCCCAATTATTCCAACCCCTCACATAGTTTTTTATTGAACCATTTCCAAACCACCCAATTACTGTATTCTCACCCCCCCCATTTATTTGGTACTTGAGGGTGCTTACAAAGCAATTCTGGGGCCTACATACAGTATTAATACTCTATGACTATACCATATAATAGTATTTATCACCAATTTAATGATTAGAAATGGTTGCAAACATGAAACAGAAAATTGAAACGTGACTCTTTCCTCATGTAGGCAGGGCTTTTCAACACTTGGCTCTCAGCATAGCAAAAACTGGCATTTATGAACCATGCTATATACTAAAGGGGTACTCAGGTATACCTACAATAGGGATGCTCAGGTTACTTCTTTGCGTCTAAAATGTGGGTAAAAGCTTCCTTGGATCAATCATTGCTACAGTTATTTTTGGGTTCATTATTTTGGGCCTCAGATATGGAGAAAATTAGGGAAAACAAACTTTGGAAACAAAACCTAAAATCAAGTAACATTACTAAATTCAAGATGCTTAAATACCCTTACTCCTTATCAGAAATCTAATCAGTTAGGGCACTTTTCCAAAGATTTTATTATCTGACATCATGTCCTTTGGGTATGTTGGATTTGAAAAATTACTGTTTTGGTATATTTCCATTACAGATATCATTTTTTGGGTTAATGCTTTGTACCCAACTTGAGCACCCCTACCCTAAATATACCCCAGTAAACCAAGAGGAGGAAGTGGCTGTACAGATGAATCAAGAAATCTAATGGCACATGACACTGGCTTTAAGCGCGCCCATTCCGAGATAAGCCATTTTATATATCGCAGCAACAAAAAATATATTCTTCAAGAAAAAGTGATCGAAGTTGTCGAACCAGTGATTGCAAACATGAAAAAGACGAAAGGATGATGTGTCCCATTTCTCTAGCTTTATCACGAAATTGGTGCTTAGCATGCTAAAATTTGCTCCCTTCTGAAGTTCTGCACCATGTTATCGACCCAAGCTACAAAAAACTAGGTTCTTCAAGTACAATTGATTAAAAAAGTCGAAAGAATGATATGTGTCTCATTTCTCTAATTTTATCGCAAAATTGGCACTTAGCATGCCAAAGTTTGGTCTCCTCTGCGCCAATTTAGCGACAAAAAGAATCTAAAATCTACTTTCTTCAAGTACAATCGATGAAAATAGTCGAGATAATGATTGAAAACATGAAAAAATACGAAAGAATGATGTGTTTCTCATTTCTGTAACTTTATTGCCAAAATTGGCGCTTAGCATGCCAAACTTTGGACTTTTCCGCGCCATTTTCTTATTTCTTATTTAATCACGACATCCATTCAGTATAAAAAAGTATAACAAAAAGTAGTATGCTTAATAATAGATATAAAAGCCAGTACTGTTCTTCCATGGATTCGTGCGAAAACGTATTTTTCCTCAGCTTAGAAAATGACTTTTTAGCCCATTCTTAAACCGGGTGAGTGTGCCAGACTCTCTTATGTGTGTTGGAATAGAATTCCAAGTTTTTAGACCAGTATAATTGAAACTTTTTCTACTGAAGTCTAGATTTAGTCTTGGGATTTGGAGATCAGTTTTATTTCTTGTATCATACTTGCTTATCGAGGATCTTTCAGCAAATTTATCGTGCAGACTCTCAGGACATATCTTGTTAATTATCTTATACATCAGAACCGACCGGTCAAATTGAAACATCTGGTCGATGCTAAATGTGGGTCGAATCAAAGAGTCCTTTATTTTCGATCCTTGAATGATTTCAAATGCACAATTTTGCAGTCTCTGAAGGGCTGTTATTTTAGTTTCCGATAAGCTCCCCCATACTACGTCAGCATAGCGAAGATGACTCTCAACAAGCGCTTTGTACACTTGAAAAAGCATTGATTGTGGGAGGATGCCCTTAAGTTTCTTCATTGCTGCAAGGCCCCCAGCAACCTTTTTCTTAACTGATTCATACTGTTCTTCCCAACTTAAAGTATCGTCAACTATTACCCCAAGATATTTTGTTTTGTCAACCTGCTTAATTTTTTCGCGATTTATGAATACTTGCGGTAATAATTCTCTATTTTTCCTTCTACGAGGATGATCTAGTATCATGTATTCTGTTTTGGTGGGATTGAGACTGAGTTTGTTAATCCTCATCCATTCTGCGATGTTTAATAACTCAGCTTGTGCTTTTTCTATAAGCTCTACTTGGTTGTTTGAGGATATTGTTATCTCAGTATCATCTGCGTACATGTTGGCGCTTGAGTGTTCGAGGCAGTGCTCAGAATCATTTAAATAAATGATAAAGAGCAGCGGTCCCAAGCATGAACCTTGGGGGATCCCACAATCTATTTCCATAATATCAGATACTTGACCATCAATGGAACAGTACTGGCTTCTGTTAGTTAAATAGGATTTAAACCAGTTGTTCTCAATACCTTTTATTCCATATTTTGCTAATTTACTGATGAGTATCTCATGATCCACGGTATCAAATGCCTTTTTCAAGTCGAGAAAAAGAGCAAAGTTAGCTTTGTTGTTGTCGATACTTGAATACCAATGATCTGAGACACCAATCAGTGAGGTAATTGTAGAATGGAGCTTACGGAAAGCGAACTGATTCTGCGTTAGTTTTTTGTTAGATTGGAGGAAATCAATAAGTTGGTCATGTGCAATCTTTTCAAATAACTTAGATAGCACTGACAAAATTGAAATTGGCCTATAGTTATTCGTATCATCTTTGGCACCTGATTTATAAATTGGTGTAATTCGTGCTATTTTCCAACGGTCGGGGAAAGTCCCTAGCCTTACAGAACTGTTAAAGATCATCGTTAGTGGTTTACAAAGAAATTCAGCAGCGTCTTTCAAAATTGCCGTTGGTATTTTGTCAGGACCAGCAGATTTTCCTTGTTTTAGATTTTGGATATATTTCAGAACTGTTCTCTCATTTACTTGTTTGAACTGGAAGACTGTTTCTTCTGTAGGATTATTAAGATGACAGAGAGGATCATCGCCCGGTTTAACTTCAATTCTATGAGCAAGTCTCGGACCGACATTAACAAAGTGGCCATTTAGGACATTGGCAATTTGCTTTGAATCAGAAACTGTTTTGCTGCCATCCCTGACTTGCATAATAGTTGTTGAATTAGGGGCCTTATCTAGCACCTTATTTATGGTTCTCCACATGTTTTTGGGATTGTCCTTGTCTTCATTAATCAAAGAGTGGTAGTGTAATCTTATAGAGGATCTAATAGTGTTTGTCACCTTGTTTCGGAAAGATTTATACGATTTGAGAAGTTTGGGGCTTTTTATGGAGTTTTTCTTGGCCCTATCCCGCTCTTCCATAAGTGTTTTTATTTGTGGTGTAATCCACGGTGCAGGTTGATTTCTAATCTTTTTTCTCCTAATTGGTGCATGTGCATCTAGTAAGCCATCAAAGATCTCGTGGAATTTATCAACCATTAGACTTGGTGTTTCAGAGAACGGAGATAGCACTAGCTCCCAATTCACTTCCTTTATGTCGTTTAAGAATTTTGCTTTATTGTAATTTCTTAAACTTCGTGTTTCAAGAATTTTTGATTTTTTAGACCTAATCCTCCACGTGTTCACTTTCCGTATGGCATATATCATAAAATGGTCTACCATGCCCGATTTTATGACTCCAGAACTAAGAATATACCTTGGTTTGTTTGTTGAGAAATGGTCTATAAGCGTCTTACTGGTATGGTGTTCACTCTCTAGCAACCCTTGTGTGATCCTTTATCAGTTGCTCAAGTTGATAGTCATTATAAAGTTGTTTTAACAGCTTAGTGTTTTTATTTTTGGGATCCTTAAAGTCACAGTTGGTATCTCCACACAAGATTATTTCCTTATCTTCCCTTTCGAGCTGCCTTAAAATTTCCCTTAGGTTATCAAACGATGTTTTATCTATGTCTGGTGTCGGTGGTCTATACCAACTTAATAAAAACATGCCTTTTGCATTGCGTGGTGTTATTTCTAAACAAAGGAGCTCAAGCACGTCGCTTTTTAGCTTTACTTTTACGTCTGTCATTTTATCGACCAAAGCTACAAAAATCTACTTTCTTCAAGTACTATTGATAAAAATAGTCGAGATATTGATTGCAAACAGGAAATAAGTCGAAAGAATGATATGTGTCTCATTTATTTAATTTTATCGCAAAATTGGCACTTAGCATGCCAAAATTTGGTCACTTCTGCGCCAATTTAGCGACCAAAGGATCTAAAAACTAATTTCTTCAAGTACAATCGATGAAAATTGTCGAGATAATGATTGAAAACATGAAAAAATACGAAAGAATGATGTGTTTCTCATTTCTGTAACTTTATCACAAAATTGGCGCTTAGCATGCCAAAATTTGGTCCCTTCTGCGCCATTTTATCGACCAAAGCTACTAAAATCTACTTTCTTCAAGTACTATTAAGATATCGAAGACACTTGTTGCAGACTGTGTCATTCTGTTAAAAAGTATCAAACGGACACGGTACCACCGATTTGAGCTTAAGAAGACACACCGTGACAACCAGAGAAGAAAGACTGTTTCAAGGTGATTGAAGAGAACAGACTTTCGCAAGAGAGAGAAATATTTCGATGAACGCTAATAAACGTTTAATACAAATCGTTGTTTTACAAGTTCGGTTGAACTTCAATTCGAAGAGGGGGAGAGTGTGAGGGACAGGAATTATGTAAGTAAAACTATTCACGTACACGCATCGCATGAGCGACGACTCATGTACCCCCGTCCAAGTGGGTGGAACTGTAAAAGACCAAAATAATAATTTTCTGTGAGTAATAAATCGTACGCGGGAAGAGAATCAGAGAGAGAACGAGCGCTGCAAAAAGTAGGCATGAATAGAACTTCTCCTCGACCGTGTAAGAATTGAGTTTTTATTGATGTGTGTGATGTTGATGTGAATTCTCAACCAATTTTGTTTGTCACCCTCACAACGACCTAGTTCTTGGGCATGACAAACTGACTATACCCCTAACAGATGCAATAAATAATAGTTTCAAGAGATACAAGTTTCCGGATAAAGGAAAGCGAGCGGCTGTAACTCCATTGGATAAAAGTGAGCCAGTTCGTACCATGGAGAAAAACTATCGTCCCGTCAGCGTGTTGAACAGGAATAAAACGGACCAAAATCAGGTTATCTACCAGCCAACCAAATCTCGTTATAATAAAAACTTTGGGCCGCTACGAGGCAGGCTGGCAATGGTGGACGAGAGGGACAAGCAGTGGGAGATGCGGAAGACAAGCACACAGAAAAGAATGGAAGAAGAATCGGCACTGCTTAAAAGCAATGGAAAGTATGGCATCAACATGAGTTAAGGACAGGTAAATCCTTGATTTCTCACTTGATCTGTTGTCTTGCAGATTTTGCATTATTGAAAGTACATTGATGATGGTCGAGGGCGTCGAGCTATTAAAGCGAGATTATCGACGGACCTTATTTATTGCTTATTCTACTGATCCCTCTGAATACAAGCATGATTCAATTACGATTTCTATACATTAGATCTTATGGCACTTGCACAAAAGCCATTTGTAATTCTGTAGCTATTGGATCATAACTCTTTGCAAGTGTACTGTAGTGTAGGCCTATTATTATAGGTACTAGTACGTAAAAGCAGCTTCTCAAAGTTAAATAAGAAAGAGTCTCACTCAGAATTATGCAGTTGGCTGTAGCAGCAGTAACACTAACCGATGATGAAACGTACAAAGAATATGTTGAATGGCCTGAATGGCCTGACATCACATAGAGGGCACCCAGCAATATAAAAGCAAACCGTTTCAGATTTATATACTCAGAAAAAACGAAAACCTTGATTTCATTTCATTTTTCATTTTTAAATATTCATACAGGTTACAAATTTCAGTAATAAATAACTGTTTTACAAGTTGACCTGTGCAAAAAACAGAAAAGCCTAAATTAAAGAGAATTATAATACAATATATATACAAAAGAGCATATTGATATCAAACAGGCATAAATTTACTAGATCCCTGAAAGAACTGAATCTTGGTCAACAGATGAAAGGGCATGTGGAAACATGAGAATATCTTGGTGTTTTGGTTGACAGTATAACTGACAGGAAACTCCACTTCCAATCAATTTGTCAATCATTCAGTGCAAGAGTCAAAATGTTAGAAATTTGAAAATTTTCTTGCAGATATTTACCTCTCAACAGTACTGCCAACCATGAGATATGCAATTGCCGCATGGGGTACATGCAGCAACATGATATTTGAAGAATTATTGAGTATTCACTTACAGTACAAGCTCAGCAGCTCCGGAGACGGGGGGCGTGGGGGAAAAAAGCGCCCATCCTGCCCTTTTCTAACAGGGTCAAGTGGGAAAGATTACCCTTTTCATGGAATAATACATACATCGAAATATTACCCAATTCGATAGTATGAAAGCCATGAATTTATCCCTTAAGTGGAATAATCATCGCAGCTTGAATTGGTCATGCCCAAATTATGCAAGAGAGAACATGATTTACATCAGTCAGAATATTCTTGATAGTATTTTAAGCAAATCTCAAGGGTGTGGCCACAAATTTTTTCCAGGGTAGGACCACAGATCCACCCAATTTTTGGTTCGCTTCCCTCGTCATTGGTCTGGAGTGCCCTTGCCTCCCTCTTTGACCCCCTTGCCCTACCTTCGCTCTGGCGTCCATGTACAAGCTACAAGAATAATCAACAAGATTTCACCAAATGTGAAAGACATTGATGTGCTGAATACAAAATGTAGCCTGCTTGCAGGCTCTACTGATTCCCTGAAGAGAAGTGAGGTTCCTCTAGAGAGTTTGCATTTCAGCAACAGGCGTTAGGAACCTAACCTCATTGGTGGAAATAGATCTCTCTTGTTCTTTTTTTTTGATAAACATCTTTAAGGAAGTTTTGTTTTCATTTATGCAAACTTACCTCCTGATAAAAAATTTCTATGTATGTATGTATGCATGAATCTATGTATCTATGAGTCTTTATTCTAAATGACAAGAAAAATGCATGAGTTACTAAGAACCATTTATCATTAAAGGTACACAGTGTTACACGTTGACTAGATGCACCCGCTCCCTCTATCAGGAACTACACTCTTTACATATGTACCCATGCAATTGCTCTTTTGCAGTCCTTAATTTTTTCATCTTGCAGATTCTCCAAACATTTTTACCAGAGGGTAAACCTGTCAAATATAGTATGCAGCAAAGTTGGGAGGGAAAAGATGTGAAAAATAACAACAGTAGCAAATGGCAAAGATGATCAAAAGCTATTGCAGTATGGGTGCAGTACTTATATCAAACAAAATTAAAAAGCAGTCATGAGGCCTGCATTTTACTACTCTGGGATTGTACATTGTCAGTACTTGTCACTGAATTAAATGAGTTAGAAATGGTTGCAAAGATGACAAAGAAGATTAAAATGTGATTTCAATATTTCCTCTTGCAGTAGTGTGATACTTAGCTCTCAGCATAGCAACACTACCATTTTTGAATCATGTTATAACTAAACCTAACAAAATATTTCTGCCTGATCAATTGACTTAAAGTGTCAAGGAAGGGATTTCAAACATGAAGCAAGAAAAGGAATGGGATGTGACTCTTTCCTCTTATACCTTTTAACACTTAGTTTTAGCATGCCCATGCCAAATTTGATCATTCCTGTGCCATTTTATAGATCACAGATACAAAAATATTTTCTTCAAGTAAAATTGATCAAAACTGTCGAAATATAAATGCAAACATGAATAAAGAAGAAACTATGATATCTGTCCCATTTCCCTAAATTTATCTGAAAATTAATGCCCAACATGCCAAACTTTGATCATCTCCCCAATTTATGGATCCTAGCTAAAAAACTATTTTCTTTAAATAATATTGATATAGATAGTCTAGATAGTGACTGCAAACATGAAAAAGGACGAAAGAGTCATATGTGTCTCATTTCTCGAACTTTCTTATAAAATTGGCGCTTTGCATGCCAAAATTTGTTCACTTCTGCACCATTTTATCAACCAAAGGTACATAAAACTATTTCTTCAAGTGCAGTTAATAAAAATAGTCGAGATAGTGATTGCAAACATGAAAAAAGACGAAGGAATGATATGTGTCTCATTTCTCTAACTTTATCGCAAAATTCGCGCTTAGAATGAAAAAATTTGGTCACATCTACGCCATTTTATACACCAAAGCTACAAAAATTTACTTTCTTCAAGTACAATTGATCAAAATAGTCAAGATATTGATTGCAAACACGAAAAAAGTCGAAAGAATGATATGTGTCTCAGTTCTCTAACTTTATCGCAAAATTGGCGCTTAGCATGCCAAAATTTGGTCACTTCTGCGCCAACTTATTTATAGACCAAAGCTACAAAAAATACTTTCAACAAAATTGACCAGGAGTGTGCAAGAAATAGCTGCAAGTATCGATGCAGGCCGAAGAAGAGTAATTTCATTGCTTCTGCCATTACAAACAATGGCTCTTGAAATTATAGAATCCTTAGATTTTCATTATGAATGAAATTAGTTCACTAATTCTCATATGTTAACTAACAGCTAACTAACACGTTGTTATATGAGAATTAACGTATATTTCAGATATAACCCTAATGCATATCCAAGTATTAGCAATGCCTCAACGGCGTAAAATTGTCCAAAACCCCACCTAGAGACCTAAAATCGACTTAAAATGACCCAATTTTTATCAATAGTACTTGAAGAAAGTAGTTTTAGTAGCGTTGGTCGATAAAATGGCGCAGAAAGGACCACATTTAGGCATGCTAAGCGCCAATTTTGCGATAAAGTTAGAGAAATGAGATACATATCATTCCTTCGTCTTTTTTCGTGTTTGCAATCAATATCTTGACTATTTTTATCAATTGTACTTGAAGAACGTAGATTTTTGTAACTTTGGTCTATAAAATGGTATAGAAGTAACCAAATTTTTTCATTCTAAGCGCCAATTTTGCGATAAAGTTAGAGAAATGAGACACATATCATTCCTTCGTCTTTTTTTCGTGTTTGCAATCACTATCTCGACTATTTTTATTAACTGCACTTGAAGAAATGGTTTTATGTACCTTTGGTTGATAAAATGGCGCAGAAGTGAACAAATTTTGGCATGCAAAGCGCCAATTTTATAAGAAAGTTCGAGAAATGAGACACATATGACTCTTTCGTCCTTTTTCATGTTTGCAGTCACTATCTAGACTATCTATATCAATATTATTTAAAGAAAATAGTTTTTTAGCTAGGATCCATAAATTGTGGAGATGATCAAAGTTTGGCATGTTGGGCATTAATTTTCAGATAAATTTAGGGAAATGGGACAGATATCATAGTTTCTTCTTTATTCATGTTTGCATTTATATTTCGACAGTTTTGATCAATTTTACTTGAAGAAAATATTTTTGTATCTGTGATCTATAAAATGGCACAGGAATGATCAAATTTGGCATGGGCATGCTAAAACTAAGTGTTAAAAGGTATAAGAGGAAAGAGTCACATCCCATTCCTTTTCTTGATTCATGTTTGAAATCCCTTCCTTGACACTTTAAGTCAATTGATCAGGCAGAAATATGTTTTTAGGTTTAGTTATAACATGATTCAAAAATGGTAGTGTTGCTATGCTGAGAGCTAAGTATTACACTACTGCAAGAGGAAATATTGAAATCACATTTTAATCTTCTTTGTCATCTTTGCAACCATTTCTAACTCATTTAATTCAGTGACAAGTACTGACAATGTACAATCCCAGAGTAGTAAACTGCAGGCCTCATGACTGCTTTTTAATTTTGTTTGATATAAGTACTGCACCCATACTGCAATAGCTTTTGATCATCTTTGCCATTTGCTACTGTTGTTATTTTTCACATCTTTTCCCTCTCAACTTTGCTGCATACTATATTTGACAGGTTTACCCTCTGGTAAAAATGTTTGGAGAATCTGCAAGATGAAAAAATTAAGGACTGCAAAAGAGCAATTGCATGGGTACATATGTAAAGAGTGTAGTTCCTGATAGAGGGAGCGGGTGCATCTAGTCAACGTGTAACACTGTGTACCTTTAATGATAAATGGTTCTTAGTAACTCATGCATTTTTCTTGTCATTTAGAATAAAGACTCATAGATACATAGATTCATGCATACATACATACATAGAAATTTTTTATCAGGAGGTAAGTTTGCATAAATGAAAACAAAACTTCCTTAAAGATGTTTATCAAAAAAAAAGAACAAGAGAGATCTATTTCCACCAATGAGGTTAGGTTCCTAACGCCTGTTGCTGAAATGCAAACTCTCTAGAGGAACCTCACTTCTCTTCAGGGAATCAGTAGAGCCTGCAAGCAGGCTACATTTTGTATTCAGCACATCAATGTCTTTCACATTTGGTGAAATCTTGTTGATTATTCTTGTAGCTTGTACATGGACGCCAGAGCGAAGGTAGGGCAAGGGGGTCAAAGAGGGAGGCAAGGGCACTCCAGACCAATGACGAGGGAAGCGAACCAAAAATTGGGTGGATCTGTGGTCCTACCCTGGAAAAAATTTGTGGCCACACCCTTGAGATTTGCTTAAAATACTATCAAGAATATTCTGACTGATGTAAATCATGTTCTCTCTTGCATAATTTGGGCATGACCAATTCAAGCTGCGATGATTATTCCACTTAAGGGATAAATTCATGGCTTTCATACTATCGAATTGGGTAATATTTCGATGTATGTATTATTCCATGAAAAGGGTAATCTTTCCCACTTGACCCTATTAGAAAAGGGCAGGATGGGCGCTTTTTTCCCCCACGCCCCCCGCCTCCGGAGCTGCTGAGCTTGTACTGTAAGTGAATACTCAATAATTCTTCAAATATCATGTTGCTGCATGTACCCCATGCGGCAATTGCATATCTCATGGTTGGCAGTACTGTTGAGAGGTAAATATCTGCAAGAAAATTTTCAAATTTCTAACATTTTGACTCTTGCACTGAATGATTGACAAATTGATTGGAAGTGGAGTTTCCTGTCAGTTATACTGTCAACCAAAACACCAAGATATTCTCATGTTTCCACATGCCCTTTCATCTGTTGACCAAGATTCAGTTCTTTCAGGGATCTAGTAAATTTATGCCTGTTTGATATCAATATGCTCTTTTGTATATATATTGTATTATAATTCTCTTTATTTTAGGCTTTTCTGTTTTTTGCACAGGTCAACTTGTAAAACAGTTATTTATTACTGAAATTTGTAACCTGTATGAATATTTAAAAATGAAAAATGAAATGAAATCAAGGTTTTCGTTTTTTCTGATTATATAAATCTGAAACGGTTTGCTTTCATATTGCTGGGTGCCCTCTATGTGACGTCAGGCCATTCAGGCCATTCAACATATTCTTTGTACGTTTCATCATCGGTTAGTGTTACTGCTGCTACAGCCAACTGCATAATTCTGAGTGAGACTCTTTCTTATTTAACTTTGAGAAGCTGCTTTTACGTACTAGTACCCATAATAATAGGCCTACACTACAGTACACTTGCAAAGAGTTATGATCCAATAGCTACAGAATTACAAATGGCTTTTGTGCAAGTGCCATAAGATCTAATGTATAGAAATCGTAATTGAATCATGCTTGTATTCAGAGGGATCAGTAGAATAAGCAATAAATAAGGTCCGTCGATAATCTCGCTTTAATAGCTCGACGCCCTCGACCATCATCAATGTACTTTCAATAATGCAAAATCTGCAAGACAACAGATCAAGTGAGAAATCAAGGATTTACCTGTCCTTAACTCATGTTGATGCCATACTTTCCATTGCTTTTAAGCAGTGCCAATTCTTCTTCCATTCTTTTCTGTGTGCTTGTCTTCCGCATCTCCCCACTGCTTGTCCCTCTCGTCCACCATTGCCAGCCTGCCTCGTAGCGGCCCAAAGTTTTTATTATAACGAGATTTGGTTGGCTGGTAGATAACCTGATTTTGGTCCGTTTTATTCCTGTTCAACACGCTGACGGGACGATAGTTTTTCTCCATGGTACGAACTGGCTCACTTTTATCCAATGGAGTTACAGCCGCTCGCTTTCCTTTATCCGGAAACTTGTATCTCTTGAAACTATTATTTATTGCATCTGTTAGGGGTATAGTCAGTTTGTCATGCCCAAGAACTAGGTCGTTGTGAGGGTGACAAACAAAATTGGTTGAGAATTCACATCAACATCACACACATCAATAAAAACTCAATTCTTACACGGTCGAGGAGAAGTTCTATTCATGCCTACTTTTTGCAGCGCTCGTTCTCTCTCTGATTCTCTTCCCGCGTACGATTTATTACTCACAGAAAATTATTATTTTGGTCCTTTACAGTTCCACCCACTTGGACGGGGGTACATGAGTCGTCGCTCATGCGATGCGTGTACGTGAATAGTTTTACTTACATAATTCCTGTCCCTCACACTCTCCCCCTCTTCGAATTGAAGTTCAACCGAACTTGTAAAACAACGATTTGTATTAAACGTTTATTAGCGTTCATCGAAATATTTCTCTCTCTTGCGAAAGTCTGTTCTCTTCAATCACCTTGAAACAGTCTTTCTTCTCTGGTTGTCACGGTGTGTCTTCTTAAGCTCAAATCGGTGGTACCGTGTCCGTTTGATACTTTTTAACAGAATGACACAGTCTGCAACAAGTCTGGTCGATATCTTAATGTTCTTCAGCGATAATGCTCTTTAAAGTAACATCAACAATTTGAAGTTGTCTGTGTAACAAGTGTCTTTAAACCATTCTTTGATGGGAATGACTTGAACAAGATAAACATTTTTTGACGATAGGAGTCTGAACTCCGCTGGAAATCGACAGGAATTGATGTATATTTTTCTGTATGTTTGGAGTCAATATCTCAACTGAACAATGACTTCAAAATGTAGCTTCGAGTATACGATGCGATGAATAAGTCTTGTAAAATCTGATAATGTAAAATGAAATGTCAAACAATTCAAGCGGATAAATGAGTAAAATGAAAGTTATAATTGTAGAGTCTTAACAACGAATGTACCGCACAGGTAAGTTCCATACAGGTACAGGCACCCGAATTGGTCGTATCGGTTGACAGAATGACGGTGGTCGAAAAGTCATGTTTGAATATGGACTCTGCAGTACATTCACAAGTGGAAACGAACTTGGATTTCCAAGAGTTGGATAATGAAGATGTTCTGGTGGTCTTACATTACGACGTGGTCTTGTATACGGTTCTGGTGATGAATCTACTGCTGAAAATGACGTTTCAGGTGATGCTTGATTGGTCTGTAGATCATTTCCGTCATTGAGATCATTGTTCTCTGGATTATCCAAGACATCCTCATTGGGCTGTGAATTGTCTGCTTCCACTTCGGCTGCTGGACTTGATGTCTCCTCTCTTTCAGAAACTCGATATGGTGTTGGGGGTCGTCGCGCGACATTAGGCGTTGACTCCTGTCCTAGAATGAATAATATCTCGTCATCACTCTCTGGTTCTGAATTTGCAGCTTTTTCATTTGACACATAAGGTACGTGACGTTGTCGTTTCCTCTGGTTGGGACGATTTTTACGCTGAGTCATTTCCAGGTTTTCGAAAGGTAAATCGTCACAAGGTAACAATAGGTTACGATGTAGAGTACGCACCTTTGATTTCGGATCTCGTTCTGACACAAGCTGATAAACGGGACTGTGGTCACCAAGCCTCTTTACTACACGGTGAATCTCTTTTTCCCAAAAAGAACGTAGTTTGCCTGGTCCACCTCTTTCCGTTAAATTACGTACTAAAACGCGATCGCCTTCCTGCAACACTGTGGATCGAACTTTCTTATCATAATTCTCTTTGTTCTGCTGTTGACTACTTTGTGTTCTTTTGGCGGCAATATCGTAAGCTTCTTTCATTGCTCCTCGCCATTTTCGGACATATTCCGGGTAACTTTCTGAGCCTCTACTTCCGACGGTTGGCTTAGTATCAAAAATAACATCGATTGGTAGTCTTGGAGAGCGGTCATATAGTAAATAAAAATGTGAAAATCCAGTAGCGGAATGTCTAGTACAGTTATACGCATGGACGACCTTTTGCAAATAGTCTCTCCATCTTGACTTCTTATGTTCGGGCAGCGTACGTAACATGGACAAAAGAGTCTGGTTGAAGCGTTCCACTTGTCCATTCCCCTGAGGGTGATAGGGTGTTGTACGAGAATGACGTACCCCACATAGCTTTTCAAGACTGTCCAATAGCTGGTTCTCGAATTCTCCACCTTGATCGTGATGAATACGCTCAGGATATCCAAATCGCAATACGAAATCGTTATATATCTTCTCTGCTACGGTAGGAGCTGACTTGTTTTTAGTTGCATAGGCAGCAGTATAACGCGTAAAGTGGTCCATGATAACAAGAATATATTCATATCCTCCCACGCTCTTCTCGAGATGTACAAAATCAACTGAAATTAATTCAAATAGTTGTGTTGTCACGATACTTGATAATGGAGCTCGTGAGGGAATATGCGGGCGACGTTGCTTCAAGCAGGAACATATTCGTGTTGTGTAAGTTTCAATATCCGCACGCATGTTTGGCCAATAAACTCTTTGCGTGGCAAGCTGAAACACTCTTTCAGATTCAAGGTGTCCCATTTCATCGTGAAGTTCGCGATAAATAATGTTTCGAAGACTACTCGGTAACACGATTTGATCATACTCACTTGTCTTTCGTTTCAATACTCCATTTGAAGCGACATACAACTTGTCCCATTGACGCAGTAATGCTTTGGTTGCAGGTAATTCTCTATCGGTTTCCGTAGCATTTTGTTTTGAGCCTCGACTTTTCAATTCAATGATTCGCGAAATTGCAATATCTTGATGTTGAGCTCTTTTTAAGTCGAATAAATCGAGTCGCAAATCATTACTTGGTTGGAGTGTCTCGTTTGCTTGAAATTTCACTGATTCTTCCGTCGTTGATAAAGCTGAAACCCATGTAGTATCACCCAAATGTTGACTGCTGGCAGCGACAGCGGTTGCCTGAAAAACATTACTTGTGGCTTCTTCCGTGCATGTGTTAATGTATTTCTCAATGTCCAATGGCATCCTGGATAATACGTCTGCATCTGTATTATGGCTACCTGGCCGATACTTGATGTTGAAATTGAAATTTGAGAGATCAGCAATCCATCTATGTCCTGTTGCGTTCAATTTCGCTGATGTCATGACGTAAGTTAAAGGGTTATTGTCAGAATAGACGGTGAAAGAAGGTGCGTAATACAATAGATCTCTAAATTCGTCACATACAGCCCACTTCAATGCTAAAAATTCTAACTTGCCAGAGTGCATGTGGTAATTCTTTTCACTTGGTGACAAGGTTCTTGATGCATATGAAATGACTCTCATTGCAAGATTTTGCCTCTGGTATAACACTGCGCCTAGGCCTTCCTTGCTTGCGTCCGTGTGAAGGATGTAAGGGGCGTTATAGTCAGGGTATGCAAGTACTGGTGGGCTAACAAGGTAATCAATCAGGCGATTTAATGTATTACGATGAATCTCACACCATTTAATTGGACTATTCGGTGGAGGCTGTCCCTTTCGATTCAATTTAGCAGAATTGTGTTTCTTGGAATTTTTTGCTGTTTGTTTTGTAGTGGTGGAATCCTGCTGAAGTGCTTGTAGCAAATCAAACAAAGGTTTTGCCAACTTGGAAAAGTTCTCAATGTACTTACGATAGTAGCTCAAAAGACCTACTATGCGACGCACATCACCTACTGTTTTTGGTTCGTATTCCTTCATACTTTCAACTGCCTTGAAATTAGAGGTATCTACGCAGTATCCGTCTGATGAAACAACATGTCCCAGATATTTGACATGATCTTGAAATAGAGAGCACTTTTTAGGCTTCAATTTGATACCATTGTCACGTAAATGTTGAAGAACTATTCTTAGGTGCTCAAGGTGTGAATCGAAATCTTTGCTAAAAACAAGAACATCGTCCAAGTAGGGAATGCAAATTTCGTCTCTAATACCTTCCAGGCATCCTTCCATAAACCTCTGGAAGCCCCCTGGGGCATTGGAAAGCCCAAATGGGACCCTAACCCATTGATAGAGGCCCCAGGGAGTAATAAAGGCGGTTAGATGTTGGTGTTCTTTTCGCACAAACCCTTGATGATAGGCTTTGCCTTGATCCAATAGGGTAAAGAAACGGTTCCCTCCGAGACTCTCCAATGTGTCCTTAATTCGGGGGAGGGGATGTCTGTCCGGGATTGTTCGCTCGTTCAACTGTCTATAATCCACGCACAATCTCAAGCTGCCATCTTTTTTCCTCACACAAACAACTGGACTCGAATAGTTTGATCGCGACTTTGTAATGAACCCTTTATTCAGTAAATCTTCGATATAATGTTTTACTTCTGGGTACAATGGCTTTAGAATGGCATTATAAGTTTTTTGTACAGGTGTCTGATCTGATAAGTTTCTCGATAATTGAAAATCTTCAGCACACCCAATGTCATCTTGCCCTTTAGAAAATGAATCTGATTCTTCAATTAACATGTTAGAAACACGGGACTTTTGATCATCATTTAAAGAACTTAAGTCAAACTGACTCAAAAAGTCGTTGTTCTCCTCCTTAACCTTATCAGATATTCCCTCCTTAACATCAACTGAAACTGATGCACTGTCTGTTTTGACTTTGGCCTTTGCATGAGAATGAGGCTCTTCTTGCAACTGAACCTCAAAGGGTGTTATAGATTTAACCAGCTCAACACGACCTAGTACAGTTCCGCCTTTGAGTAAAATTGGGTGGTCAGTACAGTTGTAAATCTCGATGTTTATCCGAAAACTCTTTCCTTTAGAAATGGTGGCTAACGTTTCATTTATTTCAAGTCCACGGGGCCATGCTCGAATTTCATCTGGAGTGAAAAGAACGGGTGTTTTGTGTTCATTCATCACAGCATTTCCACGGCAATTGAGACGTTTTAACGTTTTGGGAGGTATTGAAATGCTCGCTTTAGGAGATTTTATGCAAGCTAATTCATCATTTAAACTGTCCAAAATCAGATTTATGAGGGCTTCTGCATTTTGCTTGCTAATCTGTTGAAAAGAGTTCTGAACAGAATTTATCATCAATTCATTCGGCATGATACTTTTTACGTCAGTTGTATTGCCCTTTGACATCTGTTTAATCACTTCTTCAATAACGTTATACCCGATAATTGGATTGGTGATATCGACCTTTGATACCAGAAAAGGTACTGACAAAGCACCTACGCTATTTTAATTCAAAAATTCGAACTCAATTTCAACATATCCAGTGTACGGTACGGGGGTATTGTTGGCAGCCATCAGTTTCAAATCACAGTCTTCGTCTAGAATTTCAGACAGCTCGTGCGGTTCAAGGTTTGGAAAGTTTCCTCGTAAAAATTTGTCTGACAAAATTGAAACTTGGGACCCTGTATCCCACAAGACAATTGATTCAATTTTGCCCAATCGACAAGAGACTTCGCATTTCTTTCCAACTATACTTGAAATTTTGATTTGTTGTTTCGCTGATAAGTGGGTAACAAATGAACTTTTCTACCTTCGTTTTCGTTGATTTTCGATAATGTGTTCAAAGCTTCACACAAAGGTTTATGAGTTTTCCAATGTCTCTTTTGACAATTTTTACTGCAATAATGTACCGTTTTACATTGTTCACACAAGGAGAATTTCGAATCAATGTTTTTGCAGCAAAAGTTCTGCAAAACAATACTGGTGGGACTGTTCTTTTTCCTTGGCTACACCGCGTCCCCCCGATGAAGCCGTTTCTGGTTTCCCTGCTTCGATTTACACTTTTTGCATCCACGAGCAAAGTGCTCAGAGGATCCGCAGATGAAACAATGCTCACAGTCGGTTTCAACTTTATTTTGACAGGCTTGACAAAGAGACGGGGGCCTTGCTGGCCTCTGAAACCCCGTCTTGGCTTCTTTGTTAAAAGACTTTGACTGAATGGCTTCTTTCAACACATCAACATCCGCTTTTATAGCTTCCAAAGTGGCTTTCAGGGGGTTTGTTTGCCTGCTTTTTGCTCCGTTGTTTTTGACGGGGGAGCACTAACTGAAGCGGCTGTTGTTGCGTTGGATTTTTGAGCCTTTTTTCTTGACCCAAACTTATTTTGCCTTTCATTCTCTGTTGATAAATCGATATTGATTTCTTTGATGAGCGTTTCATCTGTGACATTTGGGGTTTGCAAGAAGGGGCGCATACGTGTCCTTATTGCCTCATCTGACAAACTGGTCTCCACAGCATTGACAAAAACACTTTGCACTAAATTCTGATCGTATCTGATTTGAGAATCACGCTCCTGGCTAGCTAGCAAAACTTGTTGCCTCAATTTTAAAGCACGCATCAAAAATGTTAGAGGTGATTCATTCGCTTCTTGCACGATATTTGTTAATTCGTGGTACACTTCGCTCGCAGACTTCTCACAATAATGACTACGAAGAATTTGTCGTAGTTGCGCAAGACTCAATGGCTTAATACTCTCTAAATACGATTTCAAATGAAGGCTAGGTGAAACCGCATTAATTATTCCATCTATGATTTCCCGTTCAGGGTAACCTCTCTCTATGGCACTCTCAATTTGTTTGTTAAGGCTGGTATAAGACAAACGATTTTTCTCATTTGAAATAACGCCAGTTATTTTGAACTCTTTGATTCGAGCAACGTTTTTCATAGAAAGGTTACCATGAAATGGATCAAACTTGACATCATCCCCAGGACGAGGGCTTGGGGCAAAATTTTGGGTGGAAGATCTACGTTTACTACTTTCTAACAAACCAAGACGCTCTTTTGCTTCCGCAACTTTCTTCTCATGTTTCGCCAGTAGTAACGCGAATTCTCCTTCCAAAATTTCAAGATCTTGCTTCGCTTGAGCCACTTCACTTTCTGTCTCATCGTCATCAGTACTTTCTTCTACTTCCAGTGGTGGTGGATCCTTTGACATAACTGCGAGTATATCCTTTAAATATTCCCCGAGTTTTTCATCAGGTGCTTCTGCCTCTTGCAATGCCTTTAAAGCTTTCTCGATTCATTCTCGTACTTTCCGAATGATGTAAATCATTGATTTGTCTTCGTCGACGGTAATCTTCAGATAATTTGCAACACATACCAGTTTATCCATCGGGATCTCAAACAGTTTCTTCTCGATTAACAACTGAAGCTCTTCCATTTTTTTTCACGGCTACTTGTCTTTATCACATCTGTAAGTCACTCACAACATCGTAAACCTCAGGCCTTCGTGAATATACCATTTAACTACCACAAATAAGTGGTAACTACCCTCTGCTACCAAAATGTCATGCCCAAGAACTAGGTCGTTGTGAGGGTGACAAACAAAATTGGTCGAGAATTCACATCAACATCACACACATCAATAAAAACTCAATTCTTACACGGTCGAGGAGAAGTTCTATTCCTGCTTACTTTTTGCAGCGCTCGTTCTCTCTCTGATTCTCTTCCCGCGTACGATTTATTACTCACAAAAAAATTATCATTTTGGTCTTTTACAGTTCCACCCACTTGGACGGGGGTACATGAGTCGTCACTCATGCGATGCGTGTAAGTGAACAGTTTTACTTACATAATTCCTGTCCCTCACAAGTTCTTCTGAAGCCAAAGCAAAAGTTTAGGAGGAATTTGGTCCTCCTCAGTTGACTTTTTACTGTCTATGCTTTCAAGCAGCTTCCTTACTTCATTTGGTTCAACTGTACGAAATGAAAAGGTTGAAAAATGGTTCCTGGATTTTGAATTATAGCTAAGACACTAGGGTGACTGGCATATTTTGCGAGGATCAGTTTCACGATCTCTTTATCAGTAGTTTGTTCAAGGCTTTGTGGCTTTTTCCCACTGGATTTCTCGACAATATTGATGTAATGAACATTAAGTTTCAACCATAGAAATAGGAGGGCTAGAATGCGCGGTCTATTGTTCTGCTATATTTTTCGCGGCACAACTATGGGCAGTCAAGATGGCGGACGTTGGTTGGCAGAAGCTGCGAGTGGTGGTGTCACAACATCGTACATATGAGGGATTTTTGACGAATTCCCGTGTAAATAAAGGCACGATGATGTTCTAAGGGTAGAAGGCCAACAGTTACAGATCAATCTATGTAAGTATTAATATCGTTCGCCTATTTGTTGTCGTTGCTACGGAATTTCTTTGCTGTATTTTTAGGCCTTGTTGTAAAACGGCGGAGAGATGCTCGCTATTATTTCAATGCAAACGCACCGCTCACAAAGCTGCTAGACATCGATTTGAATGCAAATAAAATAAAATTGAATCATTCACGAGCCTCCTAAATAGCTCTGGATTAACCTTACGACTAAGTCTTCGAAGCAAGGGCTGGAGGCTGCTGGGGAGAAAAAGTTGATCAAAGGTAATAGGCTTAGGCCTACCGTGTGCAATGTTAGGAGGTGAAATGTGGAAATCAGACTCACCGATCCTGGAGACACAAGACACCAATACTTTCACGTCGTTGACTACTGCTTAAAAATACTAACCACGGTGACATCAAAAAGTGTGAGAGTTCAATTCAATGCATTGACCAAAGATTACGAAATTCCCTATGACTATCATTTTCCCACACCCTACATATACTTATTTAATTATATTCATCACATAGCAGATATATAGCTAGTGTTCCTATCAATGTTCGAATAATATTAAATATTAAGCTTAGATTCTTGCTGATATGATTAAAATGAACAATTGCTTATCAAAGGTTTGGCATTTCCTCCATCCCTCACTACTTTACCCAGGTTACTTAACCGCCGCCTGGTACTCGGCGTTACCTCATGAAAAGATAAACAGTTGTTCATTCATTTTGAAATAAAATCAATTTTGTGAGTTTACGCCTCTTTGATGCCTTATTGTTTTTGAGAATTCTCTCTGTAAATACCCTTCCAAACTGATGATAAAAAATAATGAGATACTGTTTGACAATTTCCTTGATGATAATTCTAATATGGTCATCTCTTAGACTTTGATCTAAAATATGGCATTCCTTGCTATGCTCACTTATTGACTGAAATGCATCATTCTTCATTGCAGACAAAACATCTGACAAGATCTGAGCATTAGTTTCTTTGGACAAGGACGCCCATTTACACAATGCAGGGCGTGCTTTTCTGTCAACACAGTTAACAACCTTGTATACGGAGCTTGATGGTATCAGCAATTCACCATACTTTTTGCATGGTAGAAGTGAAAGATGACCATTATGAAAACTTTTTGCAGTTTCAGAGCTTACGTGTAATGCTGCAGCACAGTCAGGACAATCTATAAACTCAAGCAACTTCTTAACAATGTATCCAGAGATGTAATGTAAGACATCTGAGCGCCAAATGGTGGTTGATAACAAGAGATTTGATACTCTTGAGTCAACTTTACTCATCTCACTTGTATCATTAGCGGAGACATTAATGCAGTTCGCAGTAGAAGGAGACTCAATCTTATCTTTCAAGAGCAGTTGTCTGATTGCATATTTGAACTGCAATGCTGTTGGATTGTTGTTCCATCCAAATCGACTTCTGATTTTGGCAAAATACATCTCCAACTTATCTTGTGAAAAATGATAGGTCAAAACATATTCAAATGGTGTTTCAGCTCGTTGTAGTAGATTTTTGCTAATCCTCAATATGGATAGTGCTGATATGTAAAATCCGATCACAAACATTTTTCGTGGACCGGATATCAGTGTTAGACCATTAGCATCTTTCAACAACTTTAACGTTTCAATGCCACTTTTCAGATAGCCCTCAACTTCAAGCATATTTTCAAGAGTAATTGGTTTTTTATAGTTCTTGCCAAACTTACTTTTACTGTCCAAGATATCAAACAAGTTATTCATAAGTAGAATAAAGTCACTTGTTGGTTTGCTATCTTGAATTCTCTAAGTTTTAAATTCCTTAAGAATGTTAAAGCTGCATACACAGAATGGCTTAATGTCTGAGCAGCAACACTTACTTTCATTTTGTGATTTTGCCATTGAACATGCTTGGCTTTTAATTTGTTCCTAAGATGGAGGATGTCCTTTTGTTGGGCTTTGTGAAGCTCCCTTATGTATTCCCAAGATATTTTCTCTCCACCAGGGGTAACAAAGACTTGCATGTCAGCAAATGCATTTCTTGCAAGTTTTAGCATGTGGCAAATATCTAAGATGACATAAATTTTGCCTCCTGGCATTGCAGGGTGATCAAAAGATCCATCTAGGTTTTTTATGTCACATCCAAACTTAGTTGCCATGCCAAGAGTTTTAGGGGCACCATCTAAAACAACAGCATGAACATCAGCCCCTTTTTCTGTTAATTGTTTTATAGCCTCAAAGACTAATTGTTTTAGAATTTCACCATTGAGACAGTTTGTTAAGAAATAAGCAATTGGAACAAACCATGGCTTCTGAAGACCACATGCCATGATAACAAGTGCATTTGTAGCCTCAGTGTCAACTTCTTCTGCTTTTATTCCTCCATAGTCTACTTGGCCAATAAATTTGGAGGTTTTCTGGTCCCATTGGACTTGCTTTTTTATGCTCATTTCATCAAGTAAAATTATGGAATCTTTTTGGCCTTCTGTGACTTTCTGCTCAATGTAATCAAAAGGTTTTTCAAGGAAACCTGGCTCACAATTTATGTTAACACACCACGATCTTATAGTTGCAGGGTGTGGTAAATGAAGAGCTTTCCTCACAAATTTATATGCTCTTGGGCGGTAAAAATGGAGGGTTAAAGCAAATTCTTTGATTTCTTCCGAATATCTTGAACCAGCTGATTTCTCAACATTTTTGCATTCATTTCTAAAAAGGGCAGTCGCCATATGGCCAAAGTTTTCATTTAATGTTTGAGCTAAGTCTTCATTCAGTAATTTGCATGCTTGCAATTTTGAGATCAAGCCACAAATTTTTTTTTCGAGGCGTAGATTTTTCTTTTTTAAGTTTCTTAATTTGTCATTTTTTTTTTAGTTTTTTGCGATATTTTGCTTCAAATTTTCTAGGTGAGATTTTATAAGCATATGTATGATCATGAATTGATGTTTCTTTTGGATTTGGCTTCTTAATCTTTTGTGGTGGGAATGCCGATGCAGATTGTGAATTTTGCCTTTTACAAGGGGAACGCCTTAATTTGGTTGTTTTTTTTCAAATGATCAGGAAAATTAAAAACTGTTGGGACTGCTTCTTTCTTCAAGTAATTCTTGCCGATAGATTCAGATGGGTTCAGGGATGGGGGAAAATGATAGTCACTTGGGAGGAAGTGCTTCTCACAAATTCTTTCATTGCGTGTTGGCTGCCAATCTTTACGATGCATTGCAAGGACCCATTTCTTAAGCAATTCTGCATTATCGTGAGGAAACCTGAAATCAGACCAGCTTGAAATATTTCTTCGTTTTTTGGAAACAGTTGCATCCCAAAAACTTATTTGGGGATTGCGTCCAGTGTATTTGCCAGTAAGAAGTTGGGGATCTTACGTGTTTACCCCAGAAGACATATCAGTCAGACACAACAGAATTATATTTAATGATTTGATAATGTCAACAGAGGTAAAATGGGTAGGCTGGGGGATAAAATAGGTGATGCTGATGGCAAGAGCAGTGGGTTATCAAACTGTTAAACAATATTTCCGAGAGTTAAGTTCTTGACATAGCTTATTTACGTTTGCTCCTTACAGACTTTAACCCCAAGCTGGCCCACTCCCGGCCCACTTAAGCCCTGTTCACTGCAGATCTCCTGAAACTGAAAGGCTGCAAATCCCTTCTATCTGATCTAAACCATTTTAGAGCTCATAGATCACATTTCACCATATCAGCGAGAAGGAATGAAGAAATATTAATTATTCCAGGCCAGCAAATGCGACCGGCCTAAAATCTTACCGGTGAAAAGCGAGATTTTTCTCGCCAGGAGCAAGATCTTTCTTTAATCTCCATCTGTTTTCGCAGCCAAAAGCCGCGCAAGAAATAACCATCTTATTTTCAGTTTCAATCGAAGAAAAACCAAGGATTTTGACGAAAATAGCGCTGCAATAACTGTTCAGCCTGGTCTAACATCTGTTTACGCACTGAGGTTCACAACAAACGGCCCACGCTTTTGCCAACCAACGTCAGCCATATTGGTTCCACATAGTTGTGCCGTGCCACGTGATCAACCACGCATTCTAGCCCTCCTATTTCTATGGTTTCAGCAAATTTATGATCTTCTGTAATAATCTTGTCATCTTTTACAAGCAAAATGTTGTTCCCTTATAAGCCAACTTTATTTGTCAAGAATGGTTTAAGGCTACTGTAACCCTTCAAACAAAAAATTCTCGATTTTTCCTTCTTGACATAATCTGATGGTATTGTCACAAATGGTAAGCGTTTGGCTCCACCATTATGTGATTCCGAGTTCTTTACCTGCATAAAGTAAACTGAATTCTCTGATTTATGTGTACCTGCTAGTTGCACGTCGAGCGATGAAGCATTCAATGCATTGCTTTACCTAACGCAAGGCAAAATGCAAAACAAACAGCATCCAAAACAACAACGAAAATCAAGGTTCGTAATGGTCCTAACACAATCAAATTCTTCATAACAAGAAACTATCATACGATCTGTTCTCTTCCATAGCTTTAGTCTTTTCTATCAACTCAACGGTCAAGTTTATCTTCCTCTGATAGCTTCGTTGCCCTCGCCATCAGTTGCTCTCTTTTCCTCTCATCCTCTTCTTTTCACACCTTCCCAACTTGTTTACGCCACGGTCCATCTCCTTTCTATTGTCTTCCATTGCCAAGATCCCGTATGTGCGCCATGTCCCGGATGTGCCTCAGGTCCCGGATGTGCTTCTCCTCTTGGGGGAGGGGGTTCGACTTGCGAATTTAATTATAAGGTGTGACAGGTATAAGCATCTGAGTACCATTCAAACCAGCTCACTTCCAGAAATAGCCACATTATTTGGAAATTTGAGCATTTTAAAAGAAGCAGTCCTGTTTCTTGAAAATTGAGGAAAAAGACATTAGGGGATTAAAGTATTCTTGCTTGACCTTGCAGCTGCATCCATAACATCCCGTGCTGCTGTTTGATAGCATAACTCTATACAAGACTGCACATAAGCTTTATTGCTCGACCTTAGCGGGTTTTTGTGTAAACTTTCATGCATAATCGTTTCTCCCGCCTTTTTTGCTTCATTTTGATAAAAACCTGATTTCTCGAAACAGGACTCTGGGGTACTGGTGGGTACTAAAAATCTTTGCGTAACCAACGGGCCGACCAAATCGCTTGAAACTTGGCCAACAGGGTCACAAGGCATGTAACTACGAAACCGTGTCAGCGATTTTCAATACGTCCACTGGTCTGATTTTTACAAAGGCTTGAAACTTAAAAAAGACATTTCAGACATTGACACAAAATTGAAATAGCATTATTTCTAGACAGTACATGCTGCATTGTTCTGTTGCGAAATAGACGCTTGGACCGAGACCTGTATACGCCCTGTAATCATCGTTATTATTTGTCATGGGTTCGCTAGCTGAGAGACGCTTAAAAACAAAGTCTTGTCTCTGACTAAATTCTTATGCGGGATATAACAAATGGCGACGAGATCAAGGTTACAGGCATAATAATTGCTTCGTGAAGTATTTTCACGGTAATGGCTACGTCTCTGGTTCAAGGATTACCATCCTTTGATCCAGATACTGACCTTGGGGCATCCGTAGGCCCAAGATGGAAAACATGGCTGGCTGACTTTGTAACATTCGTGATCGCAAATGATATCACTGACGACAAGCGAAAAAGAGCACTGTTATTGTTTCAGGCTGGCTCCAGAGTTCGTGAAATATTTCGACAACTCCAAGATACAGGAGAAGATGAAGATTACAAAAAAGCCGTCGATAAACTGAATGAGTATTTTGAACCCCAGAAAAACAGACTTAATGAAGTCTGCAAATTCCGCCAAGCAAAACAAGAAGAAGGAGAAACACTTGATCAGTTTCATACTCGTCTGCGTAGTCTGTCACAAACCTGTGAATTTGCTGACGCCTCGCTTGATTTTGAAATCATGCTGCAAATCGTCATAGGGGGACGTTCAAGTCGTCTTCGAAAGCAAGCATTGCGAGACCCCAAAATAACATTGAAAGATTTATTGTTGGAGGGAAGGCGTGCAGAAATGAGTGAATTTCAAACCTAGGAAATTGAGAAAGATTCAGCTCAACAGCATGATAAGATTCAAGCTGTTAAAACAAAGAAACCAGCAACGAAATCCGTTCGTAATCAAGGTCCACAATCAAAGTGTCGCAGTTGTGGGGGCGTGTTTCTTCACAGAGAAAAGCCATGTCCAGCGAAAGGTAAAACCTGTCACAAGTGTAATAAGTTCAATCATTTCGCAAAGTCTTGTTTTTCAAAACCCCAAGTGAATGCGAACAAAGGGAAGGATGGCAAGAACAATGTTCGTCCTATCCAAACAGAGGAAACAAGTGATTCAGAACAGTCGGAGTATTCTTACGCCGTAAAATCAAACAAAGCCAAACGTCCAATTGCTTATGTCACAATTCAAGAGCATAAGTTTCCCATTATGATCAACACAGGATCCACAATCATCATCATGAATAAAGAGACATTTGAAAAGATGAAAACCGTTCAGCTGAAGCCAACAAGTGTAAAGGCATACCCATACAATTCCACTGAACCAGTTAAAATGCAAGGGAAATTCGAGACAGTCATAGAAACAAAGAAGAGATTAGCGACTGCACAATTCTACGTCACTGATCACAATGGGGGTTGTTTGCTGAATGGTATCACAGCCCAAGATCTAGGCCTTATTACTCTGCATGTTAATCAAGTTCAGCAGACCGCAAAGCAGAGATCAATAAGGGATGAAAACATTGCCAAAATTGTAAGGAAGTTTCCTAAAGTCTTTGAAGCGGTAGGAAAGCTGAAAAACAAGCAAATCGAATTGGTTATCGACCAAGAAGTACAACCAGTTGCCCAGCAACAGAGAAGAATCCCTTTCCATCTACGTGACAAAGTTGAAAAGCAACTACAGCAACTTCAACAACAAGATATCATTGAACGTGTGCCCGAAGATGAAAAACTGATTGGGTATCATCCATAGTCTGTGTTCCTAAAAAGAACGACGAAATTCGTATTTGTGTTGACATGAGAGCTGCTAATCGTGCAATAAAACGAGTAAGACACCCGATTCCTACTGTTGACGACGCTGCCCTCGATTTAAACGGAGCAAAAGTATTTTCAAAGCTGGATTTGTCACAAGCATTTCATCAACTAGAGCTGAGTCCCCAAAGCCGAAATATCACTACGTTCATAGAAAATATAGAATATATAGGAAATTTTGGAGATCAATAAAACCCCTCTACAATGACAAGGTTAAAACTTCTTCAACAATTGTTTTGATGGAAAACGATGAGATTGTTTCGGAAGACCAAGCTGTTGCAACTATCTTGAATGACTATTTCAGTAATATCACCAAATCCTTGAATATTGCAGACAATAATGAAAATGTAGCAACCGGTGATGAGATTCCAGATCCAGTTACTGCTGCCATCGAAAAATACCGCTCTCATCCTAGTGTAATGTTGATAAAAAATCATTATGAAAATGTAGAGGTTTTCAACTTCAGAAGGGCCTCAATTACAAACCTCGATACTAAGAAGGCCTCGCCTATTGGTAGTATTCCCGCTACAACAGGATGTAGTAGAGGCAACAAAGTATCTGCAGTGTCAAACAACCAAGCGTAACTGTCTGAAGAAATCTCCGAATCCCGATATAAATTATTTACATCAAGCTACCTCACAAGAAAGCATCCAGGTTGATCAATATAAAGATACAAGTGACGTGACAAAATCTGTGAGAGCCAAACAAATCGAAAAGATTTCAAATGATCTACAGTATCAAGGGTACATACGTGGTGGCATAACTCCATCCTGGCGACTCTTTTGAGTAGCATTGATGGCCTGAGGGGCTTGAGAATCTTTGCTGATATTCCAGGCTATCCCTGCCCTACAGTTGTCACCGGAATACTAAAGCGATCAGATGTCGTCATAGTCTATCAAGAGAAGATCGTCATCGTTCTAGAGTTAACCTGTGGTTTTATTACCAACGTGAAAGAAAATTGTGCAAGGAAGATTGGAAAATACAACTCTACCATTGTTGATCTCAAGAAGCAGTTCGAGAAAGTAACATTTGTGAATCTGAGCATGAGCGCCCTAGGATTGATATGCAGGGATGATAATGGAAATGGCATAATGCAAGTATTAAAGAGCATCGGACTTTCGGAACTCCAATCAAAAACATCATTAGAAACATGATAAACATCTGTATAAGGACAACGTATTATATATTTTGTAGGAAAGACAAAAACTGGACCAATCCAGAACTGTTAACATTCTAAAGACGTAAGATTGTTGAAGGCAGTAAGGCTTGACTAGCATACCCTTTTATGGAGAGTGGTAGTCACGAATAAATTCATTACACTGTTAAGTTTTACATTTTTAAATATTCATCTTGTTGTAAGTTTTATTTATGAGAATGAAAGCTTCCATTATTATTATTATTATCATTATTATTATTATTATTATTATTATTATTATTATTATTATTATTATTATTATTATTATTATTATTATTATTATTATTATTATTTTGAATGCTACGCACAAATGAATTACATTTGGAATCAACGTCCATGATATCGGGTCACATCTAGTTTCCTTAGATATCAAGAACCTGTCTGATGATTCTCGCCGTGCCAAGAAGGGTTGACTTCTGGATTAACTCGATCCTTGTTGTTACACTTATGTCCTTCAAGTACTGTTCAAGTCTGTCTGTAACCGTGCCAAGGGCACCAATCACAATTGGGATGACCTTGGTTGATACACTCCAAATCTTTCTGATTTCTCTAGCTAGATCTTGGTACTTTACGATCTTTTCCTGCTCCTTGTTTCGTATGTTCACATCAACTGGTATGGCTATGTCCAAAATGATCGTTTCATTCGAATTTTTATCCACTATCACAATGTCTGGCCTTCTCGCATGTATTTCAATATCCGTCTGTATTGTAAAATCCCATAATACTTTGAATTGTTCATTTTAAACAACGCTCTCAGGTTGCTGTTGGTACCACTTATCACTAATTTTAAATCCTCGCTGACGTAAAACATCCCAGTGAAGTGCTCTGGCTACGCAGTCATGCCGGCGCTTGTATTCCTTTTGTGCAAGATTGCTACATCCGCTTACAATGTGATGAATCGTTTCTTCCTTTTCATTGCACATCCTGCATTTTGCATCTTCTCTGCTTTTACCAATTCTTGCTTTTATGGCATTCGTTCTAAGGGACTGTGACTGTGCAGCCATTATCATTCCTTCGGCTTCTTTCTTCAGTTCTTCCCTTTGTAGCCACGTCCACGACTCCTTTGCTCCTACTTCTTTCGTTTGTCTAAAATGCTGTCCGTGAAGTTCCTTTTCCCAGACACTTGTTTCCCTCTCTTCCTTTCGCCTTTTCTTGTAAGCTTTTGCACTCTCTACCTCTTTCGTTACATTTCCTCTGGCTGCTGATATAATTTTCTCTTTGCTTCTCATTACATATTCCTTGAGACTCAGTTCTGCAGAATCAACACAATCTTCTATCGAAATAAGCCCTCCTCCTTCCTTCCTGGGAAGATACAGCCTATCAACACTGTCTCTCGGGTGTAGAGCTCTGTACATGGTCATCATCTTTCTTGTCTGTCTGTCTATGGCTCTCAATTCTTCTCTTGTCCATTTCAAGAAAGCAGCAGAGTATATTATTATTATTATTATTATTATTATTATTACTATTATTATTATTATCATTATTATTATTATCATTATTATTATTATTATTATTATCATTATTATTATGTCTTTTTTATTTACAACGAGTTCTGTCTTCAAGTGTTTCCACCCCAAAAATGAGGTAAGGTATCACTGTTTGTTTGCATTGAGTCCCAGTCTTCACTAATTCCATGGTTTCACTATTTCATCAAGAATCTTCTTACTGCGTAGCACGTTCCCAATAATGTTATCTTTTGTATCTCGAAGATATTGATTTTTCCTGGTATCTTTTCAATGTATTTCGCAAACGTTTTGTCAACGACCCCTGTACATCCAACAACGATAGGGACTATTGCAATTTCTTTGAGTTGCCATAATGCTTTCAACTCGATAGCAAGATTTTGGTACTTCTCCACTTTCTCGATACGCTTATCAACAATGTTGTAATCTCTTGGTACTGCAATGTCTATTAACAAAGCGCTTTTATCTTTTTTGTTCATGAATACAATATCGGGTCTAATCGCCGTTATTTCTTTATCTGTTTGGATCGTGAAATCCCATAGCACTTTGATTTCGCTATTTTCGACAACCGGTTGTTGCTCTACGTCGTACCATTGATTTATTGATGGTAGACCATTTTCCTCACATATCTTATTGTAAATGTATTTCGCAACACTGTTGTGTCTCCTTAGGTACATGGTATTTGCATATTCTGGACATCCACTAACCACGTGGTGTATTGTTTCTTTGTATTCATTACAAAGTCTACATGTATCATCTTCCCTTGTGTGATAAATATTCTTCTCGATGTACCTTGTTTTAATCGCCTGATCCTGTATAGCAAACACCATGCTTTCTGTGTTGCCCTTTAACCGGGAATCTTTCAACCATTTAACAGATAAATCTTTATCTACGAAATCTTTTTCTATCAATCTTTGATGCTGTCCGTGAAGTGGCATTTCGCTCAGCTGTTTCATACTTTCATCTACCATCGCGCTTTTTATTTTTGCTTTGCATTGCTCTTTTGTTCTACTCATTAGATTATCAAGGTCTATTTTCATCTCAGCTGCACATTCCTGTGCTTTCTTTTGTAGCGACTTCGCCTTTCTCTGCGTATCCCATTTTAGCAGTAGTTCATTGAATCGGGAATTTCTATTTCGGAGATAGTGAACCAGATTTATGATTTGTTTCTGGTACTGTTTTACTGTGCTTAGTAACCCTCTTCCACCTAAACGACGTGGTATATACAGCCTTTCTACGTTGGACTTGTTGTGGAGTAGATGGTGATTCTTTAATTGATTTCGAGTCTTTCGATCTATTTCTGATAATTCTGTTTTCGACCAGTTTACTACTCCGAATCCATATGATATTGAAGGTACCACCCATGTGTTTATCGCTTGTATCTTGTTTTCACTGTTCAATTCTGACTTCAAAACTTTCTTTAGACGTCCAAAATATTCAGTACTTAGGCGATTTTTTGTCTCTGTGTGGCATATTGTTTGGGCTTCTTCTACTCCAAGGTATTTGAAGAATTGCGAATTTCGTAACTCTTTAATCGTTTCATTTGATGTTAGCGTTTTGTTTTCTGTGCTTGTTTTCTTTCCTTTAATAATCGTCATCTTAGCGCATTTTTCTAATCCGAATGCCATTCCAATATTTTTGCTGAATGTTTTTACAGTTTCCAAAAGAGTTTTTAATTGGTTATCGTTACTCGCATATAGTTTTAGGTCATCCATAAAAAGTAAGTGCGAAATTACATTGTTTTTCTCCTTGCCTTTACCTATTTTGTATCCAAGGCCTGCTCTATTTATTAACCATGAGAGTGGGGCAAGAGCCAAACAAAACAAGATGCCAGAGGGGCAGTCCCCTTGGAATATTCCAGAATTTATTTTTATGTCATCAGACTGCACTGTTCCGTTTTTATGATGTAGGAATAATACGGTTTTCCATTGTTTCATTGATGTTTCGATGTAGTTAATGAGATGATGACTAAAGTTGTATGTTTTAAGACAGTGCAATATCCACGAATGCGGTATCGAGTCATATGCTTTTGCATAGTCAATCCACGCTGTAGATAAGTTTTTCTTTAACTGTTTTGCATCTTCCGTTATCATTGAATCAATGAGTAGTTGGTCTAAGCACCCTAGTGTGTTCTCAGCGGCCCCTTTTTGTTCTTCTGGTATAATTTCATACTTTTTGATATGTTGCATTAACTCTTTTCCAATCAACTTAGAGAAGATCTTGTAAACAATTGGAAGGCACGTAATTGGGCGGTAATTCTTTGAATTTCTATATTCACTCGATTTTGGTATCAAGGTTGTCCTTCCCTTAGTAAACCAGTTAGGGCATGATTCAGGATTTTCTAAGAACCTGGCGTAGTATTCAGTTAATTGATCGTGCGAGAACGTGAAGTTTTTCCACCAAAACGCCTGAATTTGATCCGGTCCAAGCCCCTTCCAGTCCTGCAATGTTTTCAAGGTTTCTGTTATGTTTTTCTGGTCCCATTTTGGTTGCCCTTGTTCCTCGATTTGAGATGCTTTCACATAATTTTCGTGATCCTTAATCCATTGGGCTGTTGTATTGTGCGATTTACTTGTTTCATAGATTGGTTTCCAAAAGTTTTCAATGTCTTCTTTTTTTGGCGGATCGTCAACTTCAAATTGTGCTCCTCTTAGTTCTTTGTAGCATCTCTGGGGATCATTCTCAAACATATAGTTTTGGTGAAATTGTTTCTGGCGTGTTTGGAATCTTTTTAGCCTATGACTTAACGCTGAGAGCCTTTGTTTTTATCTCTCTGAGGTTTCCTTTCTCTTTGTATCACTATAAAGTTTGTATTTTCTCTTCATTTCGGCATTGTTTCTTTGTATTCTAGGTGTTTTGGGACTGTTGCACATTTGCTCTATTTTGCTTATATCAGATCTGAGTAATTCAATCTTTCTTTTGATTTTGTTCTCCCATGTATCTTTTCTTTTCTCATTTCTACGTTGTTTCATTGTTAGGCACTCTTTTGTTAAACCCGCAATTTCTATAGCAATTACTGAAGCAGCATACAAAAGACTATTTTGTTCAGTAAAATCGTTGACTGTAATATGGCCTTGTTTTAATATATTGTTTATTTTTGTTATGCTTTCTCTGAGTTTTTTTAAACTTCTTTTCGGAGGTTTTCGAAATCTTTTACGGTTATCAAAGCCAGTCATTTTAGTCTTCTCAAATTCAATCTTGATTTTTGTGATTATGGCCCTGGTCTCGTCCGATTCTGGCTCTTGAATTTCATCGGGGTTTTCTGCAGACAAGTTTTCAACATTCTCGGTAAGTATTTCCTCGCTTCTGTTTTGATTTGATTCATTGTTGTCGTATAATATCTTAGTCTCAGCCTCTATGGCTTCTACTTCCTCCCTAGACAACCATCCTCCACGGAGTTTTCCTTTTACCTTCCCGTAGGCCCTTTCTAGGATGGCACGCTTTTGGTCGGTTAATCGCTGGGCCGTGACATGCAAATTTGAAAATTTTCCTTCAAAGTATTCAAACAAACCTTTGGAATAAGTGTCGGGAACTGTTATCAGAGCTTTGAAATGGCCTTTAATTATTTCAGTATTCATTTCTCTAGTCCATTTCATCCTTTTTTTTGGTGTTAATACTTCTCTGTGTGCCGTTTTGTATCTCGCCAGACAGTGAAGTTGATGGTGGGGATCCAATTTCTTGCTCTGTTCTTGTGCTTGAATTCATGTTGGATCCATCTTGAATTCTTGCGTTGTTTCGTCGTTTACGCCTGTGTCTCAAACTGGTATTTGCTTCGATATCAGTGGAGATACTTGCATCTTCAGCAAGAGCGGATATTGATGCATCCGCCCCGCTCGTCGCCATCTTATTATTATCATTATCATTATCAATATTATTATTATTATTACTATTATTATTATTATTATAACGATAAAGGGAAGAATTATAAATTCGATTTAAGAGTTCTAAAGATTTCCGTGGAATTCTTGATTCTAATAATCTGGCGTCGATTGCTGATAACGAATTGGATAAGCACATAAGAACATAAAGCCAGAAACAAGAAATAAATACAAGGAAATGCAATTACATATTGAAAAACTTGGGAATAGTTTATAATGCGTTTTTGCTAGTTCACCCATGGTGCTGTTCATTCCATGAGGTTCTTTTGTGTCCAGTCTAGTGATCCATTTGTCCTAAAAGTTACCTAAGTCGGTTTCATTTCCTTCCACTTGCTGCAAAATGTGCACTTTCAAATTCCGATCGAAATTACAGTCTTGACTGTTGAAAAAGTGTCTTCCGAGTTCCGTTACAGAGGGATCATTCTTCGAATCACTCCTATGCTTGTTAAATCTTTGGCTGACTGACGTCGAGGTATAACCAACGTAAAGAATGTTATGTTTATTGCACTCTGCTGCGTAGATTACGTTTTTGCTTTGACAGGTACCTCCAGAAATTTTTGAAACTTTTCCTGTAATTGTATTGCTTATTATATTCGTTTGCCCCATATGTGGACATAATTTGCAAGGACGTCCTCGTTTTTTCGTATTTTTTTGGGTGCATCTTATGCTCTCTGCAAATTGCTTTGGCTCCCTTGTTTCTGATCTTACTAATTTCGAGCGGATATTTGGGTTACGACGATAAGCAATCATGGGGGCATTTGAAAAGATATTCTTCATATCCGGGTCACCACGAATCATCAATTCGTAATTTTTGTGGAGAATCTTTGCTAGTCCTTTAAATTTTCTGTGCCAGTTAATTACTAATGGCATTCGATCTTTGTTTGGGTTATTCTTTTGTTCTTGTCCACTCAGGAGTGATGCTCTGTCCTTTTCTTCGACTTCTTTCGCGAGCTTGTTTAACCTTGATAAAGAATATCCACGATTGACGTAAAAAGTTATGAATTTCCTAGCGTGTTTTCGATAGTCCTGTAAAAGATGGCAAATCCTTCTAATGCGAATAAATTGAGACAGGGGATTTGAGCGTATAGTGTGGAAGGGATGGTCAGACTGCCTGTGAAGGTAAGAGTGAGTTGAAGTTGGTTTGCAGTACAGTTCTGTCATAATTTTTCCATCGACAATTTTTATCTTGGTGTCCAGGAATGCTACCTCAGTTTTCGAATACTCCGCGGTGAATTTAATGTTTGATCGATAGCCGTTATTTTCTGAATAAGAGTTACAAAAGGCGAGGAATTTATTTAAGCTCTCAATGTCATCATTCCAGAGAAAGAATATGTCGTCTATATATCGGACCCATGAAAGTGGCACACAGCCATGTTCTTTTCTGTAGGCATCAATCATTTGGTCTTCAAATGCTGACATGAATAAATTAGCATAATTCACTGCCATCGGCGTTCCCATCGCAGTTCCTTTTATTTGATGGTAATACTTGTCCAAAAAGCGCATCGTATTGCTTGTCAAAATGAAACTGATCAGCTTTGTTATGTAGGAAGAGGGGATTGATTTGACTTTCCGCTGTTCAAGAGCCTTTTCACAAGCAGATATTCCTTCTTGGTGTGATATGTTGGGATAAAGGGAAACAACGTCCATCGTTACGAGAAACACGTCAGTGAGATTGATTTCTTTATCGTTCAAACTTTCAATATGCAAAACAAAGTCTGTTGTGTCTGTTGTGTTGTGTTGTGTGTGTGTTGTGTTGTGTTTCGATAAAGAAATCAATCTCACTGACGTGTTTCTCGTAACGATGGACGTTGTTTCCCTTTATCCCAACATATCACAAAGTTTGAACGATAAAAAAATCAATCTCACTGACGTGTTTCTCGTAACGATGGACGTTGTTTCCCTTTATCCCAACATATCACACCAAGAAGGAATATCTGCTTGTGAAAAGGCTCTTGAACAGCGGAAAGTCAAATCAATCCCCTCTTCCTACATAACAAAGCTGATCAGTTTCATTTTGACAAGCAATACGATGCGATTTTTGGACAAGTATTACCATCAAATAAAAGGAACTGCGATGGGAACGCCGATGGCAGTGAATTATGCTAATTTATTCATGTCAGCATTTGAAGACCAAATGATTGATGCCTACAGAAAAGAACATGGCTGTGTGCCACTTTCATGGGTCCGATATATAGACGACATATTCTTTCTCTGGAATGATGACATTGAGAGCTTAAATAAATTCCTCGCCTTTTGTAACTCTTATTCAGAAAATAACGGCTATCAATCAAACATTAAATTCACAGCGGAGTATTCGAAAACTGAGGTAGCATTCCTGGACACCAAGATAAAAATTGTCGATGGAAAAATTATGACAGAACTGTACTGCAAACCAACTTCAACTCACTCTTACCTTCACAGGCAGTCTGACCATCCCTTCCACACTATACGCTCAAATCCCCTGTCTCAATTTATTCGCATTAGAAGGATTTGCCATCTTTTACAGGACTATCGAAAACACGCTAGGAAATTCATAACTTTTTACGTCAATCGTGGATATTCTTTATCAAGGTTAAACAAGCTCGCGAAAGAAGTCGAAGAAAAGGACAGAGCATCACTCCTGAGTGGACAAGAACAAAAGAATAACCCAAACAAAGATCGAATGCCATTAGTAATTAACTGGCACAGAAAATTTAAAGGACTAGCAAAGATTCTCCACAAAAATTACGAATTGATGATTCGTGGTGACCCGGATATGAAGAATATCTTTTCAAATGCCCCCATGATTGCTTATCGTCGTAACCCAAATATCCGCTCGAAATTAGTAAGATCAGAAACAAGGGAGCCAAAGCAATTTGCAGAGAGCATAAGATGCACCCAAAAAAATACGAAAAAACGAGGACGTCCTTGCAAATTATGTCCACATATGGGGCAAACGAATATAATAAGCAATACAATTACAGGAAAAGTTTCAAAAATTTCTGGAGGTACCTGTCAAAGCAAAAACGTAATCTACGCAGCAGAGTGCAATAAACATAACATTCTTTACGTTGGTTATACCTCGACGTCAGTCAGCCAAAGATTTAACAAGCATAGGAGTGATTCGAAGAATGATCCCTCTGTAACGGAACTCGGAAGACACTTTTTCAACAGTCAAGACTGTAATTTCGATCGGAATTTGAAAGTGCACATTTTGCAGCAAGTGGAAGGAAATGAAACCGACTTAGGTAACTTTTAGGACAAATGGATCACTAGACTGGACACAAAAGAACCTCATGGAATGAACAGCACCATGGGTGAACTAGCAAAAACGCATTATAAACTATTCCCAAGTTTTTCAATATGTAATAGCATTTCCTTGTATTTATTTCTTATTTCTGGCTTTATGTTCTTATGTGCTTATCCAATTCGTTATCAGCAATCGACGCCAGATTATTAGAATCAAGAATTCCACGGAAATCTTTAGAACTCTTAAATCGAATTTATAATTCTTCCCTTTATCGTTATAGTACACTCTTGTAATTTACTCACATTGTGACTAAAGAAGATCTACATAAGATCGAAATATTTCACTGAAAAGTTCTTGTTTTTCTTGAATCTATTATTATTATTATTATTATTATTATTATTATTATTATTATTATTATTATTATTATTATTATTATTATTATTATTATTATTATTATTATTATTATTATTATTATTATTATTATTATTGTACTCATTCACAGTGTTGTTGTAATTTACTGGTTTGCGTCCTACCAGCAGGCTACTTCCCGTAGCTTTAGCAGGTAGGCTTCTACTGTTCAACTAATCTTTCTTGATGTTATCTCATGTTCTTCTACTTTGTGTCAAAAACTTTCCTCAGTATTCTTGCTGATCCCAGAAGGCAGGTTCTTTGCACTACTTCCAACTGAACATCGCACATCAGCTGCTCCAGGTAACTTTTGAATCTTTTGGTCACTGAGCCTAACGCTCCGATGATAATTGGAATGATAAAAACTTTGTTGACTTCACCTTTATGTACTTTGAATATCTCGTACTTCAGATCGCAGTAAGCATCTTTCTTTTCCATTTATTTTTTCTCAATTCTGGTATCGAAGGGACATGCCACGTCTATTATATAACATGCTTTTGACTTTTTCTCAATGACAACTATATCTGGCCTGTTATGCTCGATTTTAGACTCAGTCTGCATAGGGAAATCCCATAGAAGTTTAACTGCTTCATTTTCTAGTACAGCAATTGTGTTATCTACAAAGTGTTCATAGTTCTTTGATCCGCAAGAAAATCCAAACTTGTGACACAGATGCCAATGTATCACGGCAGCCACCTTATCATGACGTCATTTCTTGTACTCATTTTGTGCCAGCTTTTTACACTCCGAGAGAATGTGGCTTATAGTTTCATCCCTCTCCCCGCACACCCGACACATTGCAGATCCTTGTCTTTTATCTATCATAACCGATACCCAGTTTGTTCTGAGTGCTTGATCTTGGGCTGCCATGAGCATTCCTTCTGTTTCCTTTTTAAGATATCCATTGGCCAGCCACTTCCAACTTTCTTTTTCATCTTTAACGTCTTTTGTCTCTTTGAAGTAAGTAGAGTGCAATGGTTATTTTCATTATTATTATTATTGTTATTATTATTATTATCATCATTATTATTATTATTATTATTATTATTATTATTATTATTATTATTATTATTATTATTATTATTATTATCATTATTATTATTATCATCATTATTCACAACTCATATTGGCCTGTTCCGATACAAACGTTTGAACTATGGAACAAGTAGTGCAGCAGAGATTTTCCAGTTCACTTTGCAACAAGCACTTAATGGTTTAAAAGGCGCTCGAAACATAGCTGATGATGTACTCGTTTATGGTCATGACATCAAAGAGCACAATGAAGCTTTAGAATCGTGTTTAAAACGACTTGCAGATCTTCACTTGACACTCAACATCGAAAAATGCAAATATTTGAAAAACAGCCTTGATTTCTTTGGCTTTACGTTTTGCAAAGATGGTAAGAAACCCGATCCAAAGAAAGTGGAAGCATTTGTTAACGCTGCCACACCCACAAATGCCAGTGAAGTAAGAAGTTTACTAGGAATGTACAACTATTCATCACAATTCATTCCTGATTACGCCATAATAACGGAGCCTCTTCGAGCATTGACACGAAAGAACACACGTTTCGAATGGACTCCAGAATGAGATGGAGCATATCAGAAGTTAAAAGATGTATTGACGAAAGATCCAGTGGTTAGTTATTTTGATATCAACAAGGAAACGTTAGTAATCGTTGATGCAAGCCCCGTCGGACTTTCTGCTATTCTCGCACAGAAAGAGCCTGGCAAAGAATGTCTAAACATAATTGCTTACGCAAGCAGAGCGCTGTCGTCCGTAGAGCAAAGATACTCACAGAATGAGAAGGAAGCGCTAGCAATCGTATGGGGGGGGGGGGTCGAACATTACCACCTGTATTTGGATGGAGCACCATTTACATTGCATACGGATCACAAGTCTTTAGAGCTGATATAAGCAAATCCCTGTTCAAATCCTCCAGCAAGGATTAACAGATGGATGTTAAGACTCCAACAGTACAATTTTACAGTCGTTTATAAAGCCGGTACTTCCAACCCTGCTGATTTCCTCTCAAGACATCCAATACAAACAAAGCATTTCAGACCAAATGTTGCTGAAGATTACATCAATTTTATTACGAAAGCTGCTATTCGTCCAGCGTTTACTCTGGAAGAAATAAAGTGTGCAACGGAGGAGGATAAAGTTTTACGTGGACTTCGAGCTGCAATTCAAGCTGGCTGTTGGAACTGCGATATCGTAAGTGCGTTCAAAAATATTCGTGATGAAATATCCGTTGATCACCGACACAAGATATTATTACGCGGTACAAGGATTATACTCCCGAGTTCATTACAACGTCGTGCAATTAAGATCGCCCTTGAAGGTCATCAAGGCATTGCAAAGACAAAAGCACTTTTACGTGAATATGTTTGGTTTCCAAACTTGGAAAAGATGGTAAAGGAAGAGATAGATAGCTGTATTCCATGCCAAGCTGCGGGAAATCCCGAACCCCCAGCACCACTCCAAACATCACAAATGCCTGCAGGACCATGGAAAGAAGTCAAAATAGACTTTCTTGGACCATTCCTTAGTGGAGAGTGTTTATTAGCCGTGATTGATTGTTACTCAAGGTACCCTGAAGTTGAAATCGTTTCATCAACAGCTGCACCAGTGGTACTACCAAAGCTAGATGTCATATTTGCCAGACACGGAATACCAGATAAAGTAACATCGGACAATGGACCACCGTTTCAAGGAAAAGAACTTGAACGTTACATGTCCTTGTTAGGAATAAATCACGTACCAAGCACACCTCTTTGGCCACAAGGCAATGCACATGTAGAAGCGTTTAACAAGCCGTCAGGAAAAGCAATTCAAACAGCTCATGCAGAACATCGAAAATGGAAACAAGAGTTACAAAGATTTTTACTCAACTACAGAACAACGCCACACACGACTACAAAAGTACCTCCGGCTCAGTTATTGCTTAACAGAGTAGTGGAAGGAAAATGCCCGTTTTGGAGAGAAAGTCAAAGGTTATCAACCGACACGATGAAGCAACACAAAACGACGAAGCGAGAAAAGAATCCGCAAAAGATTTACGCCGATTCAAAAGTGAAACACAGAGAAATAAAGATTGGAGACACTGTTATCTGTCAACAAAAGAAACAAACTAATTGTCAACGAGATTCAATCCTGTTCCATACACAGTAATAAAGATTAAAGGAACTCGAATAACTGCGAGAAACAACAACAAATTCATCACTCGAAATGTATCATTCTTCAAGAAACTACCTGGCAAAACCGTTGCAGGAGAATCTGACGATGATTTCAGTCCTACGTCGAACGATCAGATGAACATTCAACAAACTGTAGCTATGCCAAGACGTTCAACGAGAAATCGAAAACAAACGGAACGTTATGGAGATTCAGTAGACTCCTCACTTGTTCGATAAGCTAATTGACTATTTTTTTTATTTGTTTTTTAAGGGGAGAGTAATGCTGTATTGTTCTGTTGCGAAATAGACGCTTGGACCGAGACCTGTATACGCCCTGTAATTATCGTTATTATTCGTCATGGGTTCGCTAGCTGAGAGACGCTTAAAAACAAAGTCTTGTCTCTGACTAAATTCTTATGCGGGATACAACAGTACATTTCATCAAAATTTCGTGACACGGTTTTGCAGTTCAAGACCTTTAGTCATTGGTAAATAAATGGTTATGGTCCTACAGTGCTCGCTGGGGTACACAAAGATTTTTTCGCAAGAGTGGTCCATTTTGTCTAAGATCTGAAATAAATCATTTGTGCTTTTACTAAATCAATTGCATATATTTTTATGATATTCTGCACTAAATTCTGCATCGAATGATATATAATCTTGTTTGGTATATCTTGACGAACGGCTGTGGCAAACAGAGTTTCTTAATCACTGCCTGAAGGGTTACAGTAACCTAAACTAATTTCCAAAAATCCTTATTCGTCATTACCCCATTTTCTGTCACCCTTCTGAAATGATTTATGATTGCTTTCTTCCTAAGGGAAACGCATTTGTTTCTCTGCTTTTTGAAATTAAGTTCATTTTCCCTGGTCCGACTTTTCTTAAATTTTCTCTGCAGGCTAGTTCTATTATAAATTTCTTCTCTCTATGTTTTATTCATAAAAGGTGCACCATTCCATCTAACGGTTTTGGTTCGCCAGGGAGCATGTTTGTCTACTATCTTACGAAAATTGCATTCCAAATCCTCATAGGCAGCATTTGGATCATCAGAAATGCATCCGAAGTTAGCATCTTTTACATCAGACAAAAAATTTCCTGGGGAGGACTTTTTGTAGCTTTTATAAACAATCTTTTTAGGCTTAACAGGGAAGTTCGGTCAAAAATCGAAATTTCCAATTTAGCTTGTTTTGGGGTTAAAAGAATGTTATGAAGGCAAAAGTAACACTTGCCTGCGATTTTATCCGTTATTTCGCCGCCTTTTACCTGAAAATCTTGCTTCTTGACCGCCGCCATCTTGCCCGGTAAAAAGACTGGAGCGAGTGTTGCTGTTTGACGTCATCACGTGCAGAAAGCAATATGAGGCACACTGTATAGTACGAAATCCAATCATAAAAATCTTGCAAACTCAGCTATGGGCATGAAAATTGGTGAAGAGGGGCAGTTGGACATGCTGAAAAAGATGGGGTGTGAACCAAACCCAAAAATACCCCCTGAGGCTATTTTTAGACAGTGGGGCTATGTGGGTGCAAGTCCATAAATCGGTTATACCTATAACTTTGTCACCAATCGTGGTACCAACTTAAAACTTTGATTTCTAGGTAAAGTCGACCCGCTTAAAGGAGAGGATATGAAATCAGACTGCAAAATGCCCCTTGTGCTATTTTTAGACTGGGGTATTAGGCTCCACTTTTGATGAATTTGTTGCAGTTTGTGGTAGGGACATGAAGCTTGGTTGTCAGGAGCAAGTTGATACGTTGAAAAAGAGTAGATGTGGTAAAGTGTCTTCTGTTCTATTTTTAGATTGAGGTACTAGGTTCCAGTCCTCTAAGATAGTGATTTTAATAACTTCGTTGCAGATTGTGGTACTGACATGAAATTTGGTTTTCAGGGGCAAGTTGATACGCTGAAAGATATAGGATGTGGATCTAAGGCCTCTAAAAGGGTAATTTTGATAAATTTGTTCCAGATTGTGCAATGAACATGGAATTTAAGTGTCAGAGGTAAGTTGATACGCTGGAAGAAATAACATGCGGATCTGAATTGTTAAGTCCCCCATGCTAATTTTAGACTCAGATACTAGGTTCAAGACCTCTTAAAGGGTTGTTTTGATTACTTTTTTACAGATTGTGGTACTGCCATGAAACTTAGCATTTCAGGGAAAATTGATACACTGAAAAAGATAAGATGTTGATCTTAATTGTAAGATGTCCCATACGTTCTTTTTGATAACTCTTTACATCTTTCGAACTACTCTTTTAGAGGTCTAGAACCTAGTATCCCAGTCTAGAAATAGCACAGGGGGAATTTTACAATTTATACCCACATCCAGTCTTTTCAGGGTATCAATTTGGCCCGGAAAACCAAATTTCATATCCGTGCCACAGTTTGCAATGAATTTATGAAAATTACACGTTTAGGGACCTAAAACCTAGCATCCAAGTCTAAAAGTAGTACAGGGGCATTTTCCAATTCGTCCCATATCTTTTCAGTGTATCAAATTGTCCATGGAGCCATAATTTCATGTCAGTACCACCATCGGCAATGAAGTTAATAAAGTAAACCTTTTAGAGGCCTGGGACTAGGTACCCCAGTTTGAGAATAGCACAGGGGTGATGGTACAATTTAGATCCACATTCTACATCTCTCAGTGTATCAACTTGCCAATGATAACCGAATTTCATGTCAGTGCCACAAACTGCAACGAAGAAGTGTATCAAATAACCACTTTGGAGGTCTGGAGCCTAGTGCCTCAATCTAAAAATAGCACATTCATTCATTTCATCCATTTTTATCTATTCAGGCACGGTAGCCCCGTCAGTCCATGAGAACTGCTTTTCAGGGGGCCGTGGCACAAATGTTACCACTTTACGATTTGATTCTCCTCTTAAAGGTGGCAAGAGATGGTGCCTGTTTAACATAAAGTTCAAGGCTATTCCAAAGCTTAGGTCCACGAAAAGAAATAGCTCTCTGCCCATTGTTAGTTTTTCGTAAAGGTATCGAAAGATCAGTTTCGGAGTTTCTGAGTTCCCTGACATTTCGAGTCGACCTTTTTTCAAACAAGCTTGAAAGGTACTCCGGGACGAGACCGTTTAGCGATTTGTACACTGTAGTTGCGGTTTCGCCTCTAATGATGTCGCTTACAGTCGGCCAATTTAAACTTTGTATCAAACCTATAGAAGGGGTATCAAAATTGCTTTTCGTAACGATTCTAGCCACTCGATTTTGCAACTTTTGTAAGGTTTGCAGCTTGGTCACCCCGCAGCACCCCCATACCGAACAACAGAACCGAAAATGGGGCTTGACGATACCCGAATACATTTTACTCAATGTGTTTTGAGGTAAAAATTTCCTGAAGTATTTCAGAAACCCAATTGCACGAGGAACTTTGGTACGGACATTGCTAATGTGCTCTTCCCAATTTAAGTTCTTATCAATTATCACACCCAGATATTTTGCTCGGTCAACATTTTCAACTTGAGAGCCACCAATAAAAAACTGTCGATGATCAACAATTTTATCAGTAATGTTCTTAATTTAGGGCTGGGAGCCTACAACCATAGCCTGAGTTTTTAGGACATTCAAAGAGAGTTTATTACCTTGCACCCATAGCTTCAAATCATTCAGTTCCCTATTAAGAGTTTGTTCTATGTCTATTAAACTCGAGGAGGAATAAGAAATACTCGTATCGTCTGCGTACATCGTCATTTTGCCTTTCTTTAGGGAAAACGGAAGATCATTGATATAAATCAAAAACAAAAGAGGGCCAGAGTCCAGAAAAGTACGAAACCTTCCTCCGGTCAAAATTTTTTCGTAGCAAAACCTTCCTCCAATTTTTTAAAATACCAGGGCGTGGCTAAATCATAGGTAGGGTGTGTAAGTCTTTGTCTTTGGATTTAAAAGGTGAAATACCTTTAAAAAGGATATAAAGTCATGACAATTTCTTGAATTATTGCTGCTACAGTAGACTTACTACCTAAGCTCTACGTTGTTCTAAACAGCTTCTAGTAGCAATATATCAATTGTAGGACTCAGGTAGTAAGTACAAATGCATTTTGAAGAGCAACAACAACAACAGTGGATATTAATGGCCTAGGCAAATCGTTCAATGAATATCAACTTGAATCAGATTCAAATGGAAGAAGTGAATTCCTACAAATTGCGTAAACATTTAGTGATTTGGTTGCTTGTTAGAGGAGCCAGCTTTGGTGCAAAGACATTGTTGTTTCACATGACATGGTGTCGGAGTCAACAACTGAGAATGCTAGCTAGGTAGTGGACTCTCAGAAAGTGGTGACTGACACTGTACCTCTCTGCACTGATTTGTAATGTTAGGAATACAGCCAAGAAACAAAGATCTTTTGGAACACGTGAGAAGTGAATAGTGGTATAATTGATGGATGCCCAGCATCTTTTTGTATCACAAGACTTATTGTGGGAAGTCTAACATTTTGAAGATGAAAGACTTGGTTAATTAGTCCTATCTATACCATGAAATCCATTGCCTGAAGTTTTGATTGAAGATTGACAGCAACAAATTTCAAAAACATTATGTAGACACCGACAAAGGATCAGGAAGGTAATAACTGAAACTAGGATTGAAAGATGTCTCAACTCTGATTGACCCTCAACCCAACTGGTACATTCGTGCTGTCTGTACAGCAACTGTGTGGCACCATGTTTGGTGAAGTTGGTAGGCATCACCCTGTTTCAATGAGTTTATGGTGAAGCTTTACTAAGCTTTGGAGGCTTTCCAGAATACATATTACTGAAAATAACCCTCTTGCTTTGGGAAATAAAACTGTGTTACACATGCAGCAAGTTGAAATGGAAAATAAATCAAGATTAGTGAAGTGCATATTGAAATTGAGAAGATATACCAGTTATCAATGCTAAAAGACTATTGTGAGACAAATCATCTGACATGTCATGCACTCTGACTTCATCACATTGACAGTTTCTTCCAATAATTTGTCTCAATTTTTATTGCCAAAGTATTTATCCAAACCTTCCTTCAAGTTCAAATCTCTATTTTGACAAACCTTCCTCCAAATTTCCATTGTTTTACCAACCTTCCTCCGGTCAATGACCGTGCGACCGTAATGTTTTCTGGACTCTGAAGAGGGCCAAGACAAGAACCCTGGGGCACACCGCAATGAATATCTTTAGTTTTGGAACATATCCCGTTAACCTTGCAAAATTGCTTTCTGTTATTTAGATAAGACGTAAACCAAGCAAGTTCTAGATTTTCAACGCCATATTTCCTCAACTTAGCAAGTAAAATGTCATGATCCACAGTATCAAATGCTTTTTTGACATCAATGAAGATATTTGCAGTGTATCTGCCATCGTCCATGTTCACATACCAGTCATCTGTGTTGTTAAGCAGACACGTGACAACAGAATGAAGAGCTCTGAAGCCAGATTGGTTTGAAAACAGATGTTTGTTTCTGTCCAAATAATCGTATAATTGGTTATGAATAAGTTTTTCAAAGACCCTAGCTAAAACAGGCAGAACCGATCTAGGTCGGTAATTAGATCGGTCATCAGGTTGGCCACTTTTTAAAATGGGTGCTACTCTGGCGATTTTCCTGCTATCTGGAAAGCAACCAGTAGCAATTGAAAAGTTGAAAATATCACAAAGAGATTATGAAATAACCGGAAGTGCAATTTTTAGAAAATAGCTAGCAATACCATCATTTCCACATCCCTTTGACGTTTTCAATTTGCCAAAAACTTTTCCTAATTGAAAGGTGTCAATAACGTGGAAATTAAATGTAGTTTTTTGTGGATTAACCTCGTACTCATTCTCAAGAAGAGGGTTTTTCGCTCTGGGAATTTTTCCACTAAGTGTCTCTCCTATGGTACAGAAGAAATCATTCATAGATTCTGCTATACCAGTACTGGAAGAGATGTGTTTCCCTTCGATACTTATGGACGAAATGTTGGTGGTTTTGGATTTCTTGTTTAAAACGTTATTGATGGTCTTCCATGTGTTTTTGAGGTCTCCTTCGCAGGAAGCAATTTTGTGAGTGCAATACTCGCGCTTAAGCTGCTCATTTAGTTTGTTAACTAGGTTACGTACATGTTTAGAGGACTTAATCAATACTTCGGACTTTGTACGAATGGCTCGTTTTTTAAATTATCCCTTACCTAGCACATAAGTTTGAAGTCGTTAGTCAACCAAGGACAGAATTTGTCAGAGACACGCCTGTTACGCGTCGGGGCGTGTTTTTCGAGAATAAGTGAGAAAGCTTTTGTCCAATTGTTAACTACAACATTTATATCGTCTGTATTCCGTACGATGCCTCTCCAGTCAACCCCTAAAAGGTCGTTTATAAACTCATTTTGATCAAAATTTTTCATTTGACTGGTAAAAATGTTTTTGTGTTGTTTTTTGCAAGAACCACGAAATTTTCTAACACAAAAGATTAAATAATGATCACTGAGGCAAGATTTATGTATCCCCGAAGATACTATATTACTTTTGTTTGTCGTAGCTATGTGATCTACAAGATTAGTAGTGGTCAGTGTCTCACGAGTAGGGCTTTCAATTAATTGATGGAAGCCAAACAAATTATATAATTCTAGCAGACGTAGAGAATGAGCTGGCAGGTCATTTGGGTTGGTATCCCCCTCTCTGGAATATTTAGGGAGAAAATCACAGTTTGTGTCGCCTAGAAGAATAGTTTCCTTGTCTTCCCTATCAAGAAATTGTAGACATTCTTCCATATGATCAAAACCATCGCTTACGTTAGGTGGCCTGTACCAAGCCATAACAAAGAAAGGAGCAGCACGAACAGGTTTAATCTCAATGCATACAAGCTCTAGATTTGACTTAGGAAAGTCTTCTCGCACAGTAAACTTGTCCAACAAAGTATCTTTTATGTAAATTGCAACACCTCCACCACGACGGTCACGATCGCATCTCTTTGAAGTATACCCTTCAATGCCTACCAAACTATCATCAATACTTTTGTCAAGCTTAGTCTCATTTAAGGCCAAGATATGAATCCCTAGTTCGTTTACAAGCATTCGTATTTCATCAATATGCAAGAGCAGGCTATTGCATACATTTAAAGATGCGATAGTCATACCTTTCCTGTGCCCAAGTGTAGTTACCCTTTTTGTAGGTGGTCCAGTCTGCGGAGCCGTAGGGTGACCATTCTGCGGAAGGGGAGTGGCCTCAACGATCTTCCTTGTATCGTTTGTAGTTGCAGAAAAGGAATGTTCGCATACGGGAGGCGTTTCTATTCGCGGAATACTGTCTGGGCTAGGGCTTAGAATCAAAGATGTTTTTACCAAACTCCCAAGAGACGTATCTTGGGGGTCCGATGGTTGGGGTCCCGTTGGTTGGAGTCGATGTAGGAATGAGGCAAAGTTACCAACTCAGGGTCTGCAGTTCGGAAAAGTCCTGCAGTTTCGCTGCACCTATTATCCAACGATTTTGTGGTTTGTAACGCTGCATCGTTACGAAAAAGCCTGTTTATTTCATCATCAGTTTCACTGTCAGATATGGGTGGAGTGGAATCGTAATCACTAGGTGTGCCTGCATTGCTAGCTTGGAAAGCTATTTCACCTTCAGAATACAGAGTCGACTTGATATGTTCTGTTAGGCTACAACTGAATTTAGCACCAGTCCCTTTATTATGAACTACACTACGGTCAGTTAAATTGGGTGTGTGTTCGGTGGTTTCAATGTTAAATCTATCCTGTCCTAAATCTATTTGTCATACACCGTTAAGAAAATTAATCAAGTTTCCGGTTAAAACATTATTACCTTGGAAGTTTAGATGAAGTCTCCATTTATCTAGGTGTCTGCTTTCAATGTTATCATGCTCAATGAAACTTATATTACTTCTTGAGAGGCCCACTTTAACTAAGTCATTTGCCTTTCTTCGTTTCATCTCGAGATCATGCGAATCTGTCCTTTTTATGATACTTGAAACAGCGACGGCTCTCAACTTTTTCTTCGTTTCAGTGGCCAGATCAATCAGCTTGTTTGCTGTTTCTTCAAGGCTCTCTGATCTCAAGTTGTTTGTTCCGCATTGGCATTTTCATATCCATACACACATACACACCCATATTATCTTTTTCAGTATATCAATTTGCCCCTGAAAACTAAATTTCATGTCAGTACCACAATCTGCAACGAAGTTATCAAAATCACTATCTTAGAGACTGGAACCTAGAACTTCAATCTGAAAATAGAACAGAAGACACTTTACCACATCTAGTCTTTTTTCAACGTATCAACTTGCTCCTGACAACCAAGTTTCATGTCCCAGCCACAAACTGCAAAAATTCATCAAAAGAAGCCTTTAGGGGGCCTGGAGCCTAGTACCGCAGTCTAAAAATAACACAAGGGGCATTTTGCAGTCTGATTTCATATACTCTCCTTTAAGCGGGTCGACTTTACCTAGAAATCAAAGTTTTAAGTTGGTACCACGATTGGTGACAAAGTTATAGGTATAACCGATTTAAGGACTTGCAGCCACATAGCCCCACTGTCTAAAAATAGCCTCAGGGGGTATTTTTGGGTTTGGTTCACACCCCATCTTTTTCAGCATGTCAAACTGCCCCTCTTCACCAATTTTCATGCCCATAGCTGAGTTTGCAAGATTTTTATGATTGGATTTCGTACTATACAGTATGCCTCATATTGCTTTCTGCAAGCAACACTCGCTCCAGTCTTTTTACCGGGCAAGATGGCGGCGGTCAAGAAGCAAGATTTTGAGGTAAAAAGCGGCCAAATAACGGCATAAAATCGCAGGCAAATTTTAATTTTGCTTTCTTTAACCCCAAAACAAGCTAAATTGGAAATTTCGATTTTTGAGTGAACTTCCCCTTTAAGGCGGGGAATACATGACTTCATACAAGTGGCTATAAAAGAATGGCAATCACTTAATCCAGTCTCGAAGGCAGATGCCTTTTGAAAATTCCGTTTGCGATTTGTAAGAATCACGTCTATGGAAGAGCTATGATCTCTTGTAAACAGGTTTTGACTTTTACTAAATTTTCAAGACGAAAGACGTCGCAGAACTCTTTGAGATACTCAAAACCAGGGTGTCTACGATCTTGCCCGTCTATGTTCATGTCACCTATAACTACAACATTTTCGTATTTGTCTAGAACATTATTTATGCAAGATGATAGTCTTTGGAAACACATTTCAATGTTTGATGAAATAGGGGGCCTGTAGACGGCAAAAATGGCCCATTTCTTTTATATTTAACTCGCTACCAATCATTTCTAAATGTTCGTTCTCTAAAGCTGGCACTCTGTTACACACAGCTCCATTTCCATTAAATTGCATAAGACCTCCTCCGTGTTCATTTCTGACTCTCCGTAATGGAGTTTAGTAATTTTCAACAATAAAATTTTGAGTTGGAAAATTATTGTTTAGTTTAGTTTCTGCCACTAGCAGTATAAATAGCAGAGCTTTCTGCATTATCTCCCTAAGATCATAGATCTTGTTTCGTAAGCTATTTTAGATACGTAATTACTGGATTGTTTGTATACTTGTTTATTTATCTTTAGATACGTAATTACTGGATTGTTTGTATACTTGTTCCGCAGCCTTATTAATTCCTTTAATTCATGAAGTTCTTCCAGGATGCTCTCCATGTTTTCATTATTTCCAGAAGTATGCTCCCCTCTTGTGGGGGTGGTTGGATTGCTAGTAATTCTGCTGATGGTAAGTTAAAAACTATATGAACTGTCCATGCTGTTATCCGACAGTCAGTTTTGTGTTAAATACTTTATCAAAGAATTCAAGGGACCCCATAAGTAGGTTGCATATGGGGGAGCCATTCTAGTGTTCATGGCAGTACCATGTTTCTGCAGGAAAAATTGTCCGTAAAAGTCAAATTTGTTGTTCTGTTAGATGATGTTGATGTGGTCGCATATGGTTTCTGTTGGTGGTCTCTGTGTGGTACGTTTGTTAAGGTGTTCCCTGGCAGCCTGGATGCCTACAGAGTGAGGGATATTAGCATAGAGCGAGGAGACGTCCAGAGAGACAAGGAGAGAGTTGTTCGGGGGGTTACCAAGTGAAGGAAGTTTGTTGAGGAAGTGTGTACTGTCCTTGATGAAGGAAGGTAATTTAAAGTCAAGAGGATTGAGAATATTACTAACATATTCAGAAATGCGCTCATTAGGATGACCGTTAGCTGAGACAATAGGCCTGACAGGTGGCGTCTGTCTGTTCTTGTGGATTTTGGGGAGGATGGAGAATCTGGAGCATCTAGATTGTTGATGTAAAACTGTTTGCCCATAACTACTGTCCCTGATCCTTTGTCCGCTGGCTTGATAACGATGACCGTGCGTCTTGTAAGTTTCTGTAGCGCATCCCGTTCTTGTGTGGTCAAGTTGTCGGAGATTTTGGTGGGTTGCATCTTCGTCATGTCGCGTTCTATGTTGTGGATGTACGAGTCAAGTTCAGGGTCAAGACTTATAGGTGGTGTCCAGGTGCTAGTCTTTCTGTATCTGTGTGTTGTTTCGTCTGTATCTTCGTTCTCGTTGTTACCGTCTGTTTCTGTGTTGTCTTCTTCGTTTTTGTCGTGGAAGAAGTGTTTGAGTTTAAGTCTGCGTTTAAAGTCTGTTAAGTCTGCGTTGCGTTCGCTCCAGTCGATGTTGTTAGGTGTGTGAGGCAGAAGTTAAGTCCACGTGAGAGTAGTGATTTTCGTCATCAGTGGGGTCGGCTGTAGCAAGGTTGATAACTGTTTCTGTTTCGAGGTGTTGAGGTTTCTGTCTTTTGTTTTTGATCTCTTCACGTGTGTAATTTTTGTTGTTGTTGTTCTTGTTGTAGTCTGCTGTGGTTTGTTTTTTTTGTTGTTGTCTTCGTTGTCTAGGTAATTGTTGTCTTTGTGGTTTTGGTTCTGTCGTATTAGCTGGTGTAGTTATGTTAGTGGAGCGTACATTAGTTTCATTGATGTTACGGTTATAGCTAAGATCAACGGAGATTACAGTTTGGTTAGTATTATTGGTTTCTCCGTGCTTGTGATTGCTGTTGTGGCTGTTACTGTTAGTGTTGCTGTGGTTGTTGTAACTCGTTTCTGTGGTCTGGTCAGCGTCGTGGGTATTAGGAACAGTATTGCATCTAGCGTTACCGTTAGCGGTTATGTTATGGCAAAATTTTTGTTAGTAATTTGAGTACTAGACTGGTTCCATTTCTCTGAAACTGTTCTTAAAAAGAGATCAAGGGGCATTTTTTAGTAGGAGCTGGGATCCGGTTGATTTAGGGTATTTCGACCATGCTGATTACGAATTTGGCGGATCCCAAGCGAAATTCACTAATCTATATGCTTAATTTGCATATTCAAAATGGCTGCCGGTCGGAAGACTTCAAGGCATAATCAATGCACCCTCCACACCGCAGAAGTTACTGGAAAGTGGTAGAATTGATAGTATTTGCTGGCCTCATGCTCTTTCACGCTGGTTGGTTCATTTTACTTCCAATTTAACAAATTCTGATCTCTTTAGTAGCCAAATTTGCTTATTTCAAATGGCCGCGTATTCAAAACTTTACTTTGCGATCCTATAGCCAAGTAATTTCTAATAGTGAAAAACCAACGCTTTACAAAAAATCCAACTGGAATCCACCCATCCCAGAATGCATTCCTATACATGATCATTTATCTTGTGTTCAAAACGACAGGTAGGATTTCTGCACAAACTCAAAACAAAACCCACTAAACCTCACTAAAAGTGAATTTCAGGCTCTAAGCAAACTTAAAACGCAAAACATCGCGATAAAAAGAGCAAATAAGGAGTGGGACGCAAAATCGTCTTGCGGCCGCGTGAAATGTACATGTCAGCGGCATCAAAACAACTCAATGGCACAAAGATACTGCCAAAAACTAGACAAGTACCAAACGAGAGAACAAGAGCTAAACATTGAGCCCTTACAGACAACTATCAAGTCCAAGGAATTCCTAAGCGAATCAAGAATACAATACCGTAGGCCAGAGTCACCCACTCGAACTGCAGTATTCTACCTTCTCCAAAAAAATTCAGAAAGAGGGCATACCAGGACGCCCAAATTATTTCAGATTGTGGTTCTCCGGATGAAAAAATCTCCTGATTCTTAGACCATTACTTAGCAACCAATTGTGCGAACATTGCAATCCTACACCAAAAACACAAAATGACTTCCTAACGAAAATTCTCTACGATAACTTAAAACTACCAAGAACTCAGTCTAGCTTCTTTCGGATTTGAACTCTTTATATACTCAACATACCACTAGGGGAGGGCAATCAAACATTGAGCAGATGCATCACTATTACGGTCAAAACCTTCCATTACCAAAACCAGTTATAACACAAATGTTCCATTTTGTCTTTAAAAAACCACTATTTCACTTTCAACAATGAATTCTACCTAAGAATTCATGGAACTGCAATGGAAACACCTCGCTCCCCATATTATGTAAACCTTTTCATGTCTAAACTCGAAAAGACAGTTCTCGACAACAAAAACTTTACAAATCAAAACTTTCTGTTGTTAAAGTTTATAGATGATATTTTCATGATTTAGCAACGCAGCGAAAAAGAACTGACATAGTTTCACAAATCTATCAACGTTATGCACCAAAAAATCTAATTTGAAATCACATGTTCACGAAGCAAAATAAATTTCCTAGACACTAAGATAGACGTCAACGAAATAGGCCAATTAGAAAGTACAATACCGGTTGTCCAAAAAAGTTTCCCTGTTTGAACGGTTCCAGAAAAACAACTATTGTCCCGTGTTGAACGACGTAAAAGCTACGGATAGGAAATCTTTTGTTTACGTGAGAAAATGTCGCTTTGAATTGGAAAAAACTGTCACACGTGACCTTCATCGTGTAAAATCCCATCTGCTCGGAGCCTTTATGGTATCGTCGAGTCATTACGAAAGATGAACGTCCCGTACAAACTTACAAAAACTCAGAGATCATCTTCTGCAAAGAGGCTATAAGTTCTCTAAGAATCAATTCATCATTCAACACATTATTCTTGAGCAACAACATTCCATCATTCTCTTTTTTGTCCCATTTGACAAAACTACACAATCCATCAGTAACATTCTAAAAAGGTATTGGCATCTCGTTAATAATCCCCGATTGAAACAACTATGGCCAGGCACGCCAATCCTGTCTCTATAGAAGCATCCAAGCTTCCAAGATATCTTAATATGTGCAGACTCACCAAACGCAAAACAAAGAACTGCCCCTACGTTTTAGAAAAGCATACAATGTACATCTTTGAACAAAAAGCAACTGTCAACAGTGCTCTATGACGGAAAGCAATGGGGTACCCATACGACCGATTAACGTATCCTATCTTAATTAAAGCCCAGAAACGTAAAAATGGGATAAAGGCTGATAACCAACAGTTGACTAAGTTGCCAGCAAAATAAAACAATCACAACAGACATAAAAAAGCTATTGCAAAATTGCATAGCTTAATTTTACCAGTAAACCCAACAACTTAGGCACTGATTAAATAGAACGGGCTGGCTCGGTTAACCGGGCTGGCCAGCCTAAGAGAGCTGAAATGATCTGAACTATTACATGGGGATTTCCGGCCCGGGCTGCGAAATATTTGGAACTATAATCGCATGTAATAAAGCACATGCGTTGCAGATTTCTCAGCCCACTTTGCCGGGCCAGCCCGGTATTGAATCGATTAAATGAGAAGAATACACAACTTCCAGCCTGTTTTTTCCGGGCTAGCCTGGTAGGCAGCAGACGGGATCTCGGCTAACCGGGCCAGCCCACTTGCCATGTAATCGAAAGGATATAAAACATAGTAAGTTCTATTGACCCCGGATTCCGGGTAAAAGTATTCATCTCGGTTAACCGGGCTAGCCCACTCTTTGTAGTCGGCCCCTAAATAAAGTTGGGGTCGTGGCCAGGTTCCATACGCTAACATCAGGTTGTCATTACTCCTTGATAAAACAATTTTAAAGTTGATGACGTCATCGAGTTTATGACGTCATGCTAATAATAACAAATGTCATAGATATTTTTAATGGCTAAATTTAGCTCTCTTCATCTTTACAAATAATTCAAGATATTTTAAAGTATTTCCATCATTAATTAGGGGTTTAAATGAAACAAATACAAACTGATGTAAATAAATCATGAATAAGCGATATAAATAATGAGCTTGGATGGAAACCATATCTGAACTTTACTTTTTGATGCTTTTTGATGTATTTTAGAGGCATTATAAAATGACTTATCAAATAAAAACTGAGATGTTGCCAACAGTAAGCAAATGCCGCAATTTTCCTCAATTATGACATCATGATGACGTCATGGATATAATGAAACATTTAAAAACTGCCCTGTTGTGTAGATTTTGTTGCTGTGCACCATTGTGTCAACTTCTGTCCTAATATCTGCTGTATTGATGAATATCCTAGTCAAATGCGGTACCAGGGGTTGTCTTGAAAGCATTTCGAAGATTTCGACTGGCAGCCATTTTGAATATGCAAATTAAGCCCTTAAATGAGCGAATTTCGCTTGGGATCCGCCAAATTCGTAATCAGCATGGCCGAAATACCCTAAAACGATTGGATCCCAGCTTCTACTAAAAAATACCCCTTGTTTTACATTTTCTGGGAAATGGAACCAGTCTATACTGTTAGACTGGGTGACTTGCAGAGAAATGGCAGTGTTATGATTTCGGTTATTATTAGTAGCTGGAAATTGTGGATAGAAAAGTGTTACTGTTCATGGGGGAATACACTCTGTTTGTGCAGTGGTGTGGTGATATATATGGCTGGTACATCTTTCTATCATAACTAAGATTAACAAAATGGCTATCAACGGGAATAGGAGCACTAAAATGGACAATATTTACACGAGAATTACGTAGGTCTCTTTTTAATTTTCTTGATCCTGTAGATTGAAGCTTGTTCTTGATATTGATACAGGAATGTGATATATTTTGTTGACTTTCTAGGAGTATGTGATAGTCGCATAGAAAGGATAAGTTGTAGCAGAGATTGTTCAGTTCACTGTGAAGATTAATGATCGAGTGTTCATGATGCTTGACAAATAAGTGCATCTGTGATTGAGCGAAAATGAGTGTGTTTTGATACCAGGGGCTATATGAATTTGCTTGGAGATTGGCATTTGGAACGGATTTTGGAATGAGTCGTTTTGGTACTGTGTGTCGGGCGGTTTGAGCTAGTATGAGGTCCAGGTGGTGTTGATGTTCGATTAACTGGAGTTGTGTGCGTCAGAGTTTGTTGAGGAGTGTTCTTTGGTTGTCACTGAGTCGATTACATGTATTCATAGGTCGTAAGCTAATGATTAAGCTTCAACGGCAAAAGGAAACAAAAACAACCTAATCAATTTTCATAGGCCGTAAGCGAATGATTAAGCTTCAATGGCAAAAGGGAAACAAACACAACCTAAACAATTTTCATAGGCCGTAAGCAAATGATTAAGCTTCAACGGCAAAAGGAAACAAAAACAACCTAATCAATTTTCATAGGCCGTAAGCTAATGATTAAGCTTCAATGGCAAAAGGGAAACAAACACAACCTAAACAATGTTCATAGGCCGTAAGCGAATGATTAAGCTTCAACGGCAAAAGGAAACAAAAACAACCTAATCAATTTTCATAGGCCGTAAGCGAATGATTACGCTTCAACGGCAAAAGGGAAAACAAAAACAACCTAAACAATTTTCATAGGCCGTAAGCGAATGATTAAGCTTCAACGGCAAAAGGGGAAAACAAAAACAACCTAAACAATTTTCATAGGCCGTAAGCGAATAATTAAGCTTCAACGGTAAAAGGGGAAAACAAAAACAACCTAAACAATTTTCATAGGTTGGAAGCGAATGATTAAGCTTCAACGGCAAAAGGGGAAAACAAAAACAACCTAATCAATTTTCATAGGCCGCAAGCGAATGATTAAGCTTCAACGGCAAAAGGGAAAACAAAAAAACCTAAACAATTTTCATAGGCCGTAAGCGAATGATTAAGCTTCAACGGCAAAAGGAAACAAAAACAACCTAATCAATTTTCATAGGCGTAAGCTAATGATTTAGCTTAGTAGCTGAAGGGGAACAAAGGAACCCAATTTTTGGTGATAATGATTGAACAGCATGAATCAAGCTTCTATGTCGATTACATATATTTTCGGGGCCAGGATTTGTTTCTATGTCCATACATATGGGTGGGTATATAGCAACGAAGTAAATGAATATAAGTAGCAGTATAGTATACATACGATGAATCTTTGATTATTAGGCTGATTGGCTGGTCTTTGATTAGATGTTTCTTTATAATTTGAATCAGTTGTAGTATATACAATGCGATCGGGATAGAATGTTCCGATTACATTTCTCCATAGAGTTAAATCAATACCCACAGTGTCGAATACTTGAGCAGCATTATCACTTTGCACGACAAGAGTAGTGAACTGGTAGCTTAAGGCTTGTAAAATGAATTGTATGGAGAAAAAAACCACGATGGCAGGCTGTGCGTCGGACCATCCATGAGCGAAAGGTGCTTGCAGCGAAGAACGAGTGAAAATATTAGAAGGCAGGAACACCACAATACAACGCAAAAGAAATGACGACTATTATTTGGATTAAATATTGATATATATTGTATATAAGAGCTGATATTTCGCCTCGGCATACGAGGCTTCCTCGGAGCTAAACTAACGTAATCACAAATGTAAAATGATTTGAATAAAGGTAAACTGTAACGTGATTGACTAATTTGTGCTACATTCACCCCTCACCCCTGTAATGTAGCACAACTTAGCCAATCACGTTAGAGTTTACCTTTATTCAAACTATTGTACATTTGTGATTACGTTAGTTGAGGTCTGAGGAAGCCTTGTATGCCGAGGCGAAATATCAGCTATCAGGTCTTATATACAATACATATCAATATTTAATCCAAATGATAGTCGTCATTTCTTTTGCTTGTATTGTGGTGTTTCTGCCTTCTAATATGTTTGGGTGGTTCCAGAGCCTCATTTTTCTTTCTTCTTTTACTTTTTGAGGCTCTGGTAACCAGGGTACCACCAGACCTGTCATATAATAAATTTTGCACTGTCCCTTAAAAGTCTTGCGACACGCAAAACAGCAGAAGACTGGCCAATCCTCTTTTCCCTTTAATTCTGTCAACCTCGCTTTCGTTTGGTTTTGGAAAAAGAAAAGAAACGGTTGCCAAGGTGGGAATTATGCCGTTTGAAGAGAAAAGCAAAGAGAGATAATCAACAATGATGGGCCATTCTGATATCTTTATACTTCACTGAACTCTTCCTACGGCCCTTGCACACGCATAGATACATTAAAAGCCAACTTACATATAATTGTTCGGGATACTGCGACTTCCCCCTTTTGTGAATGACAAAGGAAAAGACGTTAACTCTGATTGGCTCGCTGATCAATGTGATGAGCGAAGCGTTTTGGGGCATGCGCGAGTCAACAAAGGAAGGATGAACGGCGATGACCATCAGATCGATACTGCGCAGACTCCAAAGCGCTTCGACTGGCGTCTGACTCTTCAGGGGAAAATCCAAAAGACTTTCGCTGTAGTATCCCGAACAAATAAGAAGAGATAATGCAAGTTAGGCAAGGCGATTACAAAATTTACTTCTAAGTTCAAACATTAATTGAATGGGTGTTCTCACCAGCAGTCTCTTTACTTGTGATTTGTACATCGCGTAGAGAAATTTTCGATGTTGAATGAACACCCTAAAAATAGGTTGAAAGTACAATGGCAGCACAAACTATTCAGCAAAGCGAAAACAACCGAGAGCTCAACGAAATCGAAAAGAGATACGAACCGCTATTCTACTGTTAAGAAGACAAGATATAAAGAATACTTCAATGAAGTCCATAAATAGCACATTAAGCTAGAAAGATATTCTCTGTAAAAAGCTCTAAGTCTACAGCGTTCAGCAGAGAGAGCTTTCTTGGTTTAGGTCTTACCTATCTAACCGCAAAAAATTCTATAGGGTTAACGGTGTTGACTCAGATATCGGGAAAATAGAAGTGGGAGTACCACAGGGTTCATGCCTTAGGCCTCATCTCTTCCTTATCTACATCGAAGATCTTCCTGAGGCTGTCAAAGGTTCCACTGTAACTATGTATGCTGATGATACCAGCCTTTGTCATCAGCCTCGCGATTTGACTCAGCTGAATGAGGCTATAAATAGCGACCTCCGTAAATTGGAGACTTGGCTTCAAGGCAATAAGATTTCATTGAATGTGGCAAAAACTCATTCAATGCTCATATCCACCAAGCAGAAACACAACTTTCTCAAAAGTCGTAATGAAGCCTTAGAACTGAATTAAGCCTTGGTCCTAATTTACATCAATAATCTTCCTAAATCATCTTCAAAGTTATCCTTTTATCTCTTTGCTGATGACACAAACATTTACTTTGAATCACAAAGTTTAATCAATCTTCAAAAAGTTGTGAACAAAGAGCTCCAGCATGTCAAGAAGTGGTTAGATGCTAACACACTGGCTTTAAATGTAGATAAAATAAACTTTGCTATCTTTCACTCCCCACAGAAATCTCTGAATGACACCATAATCATAAAAATTGGTAATCAATATGTAAAACAGGCTAAATATGTCAAATTTCTTGGTCTCCTTTTAGATGAAATCTAAGCTGGAAGTATCATTTAAGTGAACTTAATAAAACTATCAAGAATTTGTGGTATAGTCTTTAAAGTGAGGCATCTTCTACCAACCACTGTTCTAATCTCTTTATACAACTCCTTGTTTTCCCCATTTCTTCAGTATTGAATTATTTATTGTTTGGGGTCTTATTTATGACACCCATGTTAAACCTATAGATCTTTTACAGCAGAAAGTTTTCCGAGCCATTGCTTTCAAAAGCTTTAGATCTCCATCCACTTCAATTTTTTTAAATTTTTCTAAAAATTCTTAAGCAATATGATTTATTTGAATTAAAGCTGCTTACTTTTGTGTGTGAGTCTGTTAATAAAATGTCTCCATCCTTTTTTCACAATTATTTCGAAACCTTGACAACTGTTCATCATTACGATACAAGACAGGCTGCCAGAGGTGATATCTTTATGATTCGTAGAAATACATTACAATATGGTTTAAGATCTGTTAGATCTTAACTGGGAAAGCTACTTTAAGACTGGGGATATTTTCCGAATTTACATCAACATTTACTTTTATGTCAAGGTATCCCTCTATTTGCCCTTCCACATATGTCTCAATCCGGGTTTCTTTTTGCATTGGGTTAAGGGACACTCTTCCGTCATATTCGATTATGCTCTTGGTTTCTTAGTGTGCCAGCTGTTTGACATCCTGTACTTGCAATGGATGTACCTTTGCCTATTACAAAGTAACGATATAGAGTCAAACCCAGGCCCCTCTCTTGGTAACTGTTTTAAATTTTGCATGTGGAACTTAAACAGCATAGCTGCATATGACCTTTCCAGAGTTTCTCTCATTGATGCTTATAATACAGTTAACAAGTACGATATTATTGCTTTAGCAGACACCCACTTAGATAGTGCGATCGATCTGCCAGAAAACTTCTGCCAAGCATCGAAGCTTCACATTGAAGGATACTCTTTCATTAGGAGAGACCATCCAGCTAATACAAAGAGGGGAGGTGTTGGCCTTTTTTATAAGGACTCCCTTGCTATCATTGAGCGTAATGATTTGGAATTACTCTCTGAGTGCTTGGTTTGTGAGCTAATGATTGATCGCAAGAAATTGTTTTTCGTTGTAACATATCGTAGTCCAAGTCAAGATCACGATGAATTCCAAAATTTCTTAGAACATTTTGAAGCAATGGTCACGAAGTTACAGGACGAGGATCCCTACTGTATCATAATCAGTGGTGATTTTAATTGCAGGTCAACATTGTGGTGGCCTGATGACTCGACTAATGATGAAGGAAGATTATTTGAGCCTGTCGTATCTGGCATGGGCTTGCATCAATTAATCTTCGAGCCTACTCATGAAATAGGAAGTAGCAGTCCTTGCACTGATCTAATTTTGACCGATCAACCAAACTTATTCACTGAAACTGGAGTTCATCCATCCCTCGATCCGTTGTGCCATCATCACATAGTATATGGTGAACTTAACGTTAGATGTCCACCGATTCCTAATTTTACCAGGAAAATCTGGGATTATGCAGCAGCAAATGGACACGCAATCCAACAATGTATTGAAACATTCGACTGGGAAAGGCACTTACGAAACCTAGATCCCGACACCCAAGCTGAGTTCTTCACTGAAACATTATTAAACATCTTCTCTAATTATATCCCTAATAAGGAACTAAAAGTGCGTCCTCGCGAGCCTCCATGGATGAACCGCGAAGTTAAAAATGCTCTTCTCAAGAATAAGAGATTATATGCTAAATTTGTTCGGAATGGACGTAGGGATGACCTAAAAGATGCAGTACAAAAGTCAAGGGAACAGGTTGGGAGATTAATTGATGGGGCCAAAGAGGCTTATTTTTCTCGTTTGGGTGAAAGTCTTTGTAATCCTACGATAGGTCCCGAGTCGTATAAGTGATGCATCTTTACTCTTTCCCTTGAGCTTGATTTATGAAAATTGCCTAAAAAACAGGATTTTCCCAAAAATATGGAAAAATGCGAACATTGTACCGGTGCATAAAAAGGCGTCTAAACAGGTAATAAAGAACTATCGTCCAATTTCCCTTTTGCCGATTTTTGGTAAAATATTCGAGAAACTGATCTATTCTAGTGTATATAGTCACCTTGAAACTTATGGTCTTCTCTCCAGTAAGCAAGCCGGCTTCCGACCTGGGGACTCAACAGTAAATCAGTTATTAGTCATAACCCATGATATTTTTAAGTCTTTTGATTGTAACCCTGTGCTAGATGTAAGATCAGTCTTCCTAGACATATCCAAAGCATTTGATCGGGTATGGCACGATGGCCTTATATTCAAACTTCGTCAGATTGGTGCTGATGGTAATCTACTTGGAATTATTAAAAGTTTTCTCAGTGATCGTCATCAGAGGACTGTTACAAATGGGAAAAGTTCTGATTGGAAAAAAATTACCGCTGGCGTCCCACAAGGCTCAATATTAGGACCACTGCTCTTTCTCATATATATCAATGATTTACCAGATGGCTTGCGTTCTAGTGTCCGAATATTCGCGGATGATATATCTCTTTTCTCAACAGTCTTTGATCCCCAATCTTCAGCTGAAAATATCAATCATGACTTAAATCTTATCAAGAATTGGGCTTATCAATGGAAGATGACCTTTAATCCGGACCCAACAAAACAAGCTGCACAGTTAGTTTTTTCCAAGAAAAGAGTAGCCCAAAATCATCCCCTGATTTATTTTCAAGATACTCCCGTCACCATTGTTGATGAGCATAAGCATTTAGGCCTTTTGATGGACAAGAAAATGAGTTTCTCTTCGCACATAAGGGAAATTATTGCTAAAGCGAATAAAGGAGTAGGTATGATTAAATACTTATCAAGGTATCTACCAAGGCATTCCCTGGACCAGATTTACAAGCTGCATGTTCGGCCACACTTTGATTATTGTGATGTCATCTACCACATCCCCAATCATGAAGATCCTTTTAGTGGGAACACTGCTGTGCACTATCTTGTGAGCAGGTTAGAATCTGTGCATTATTCTGCTGCGTTAGCTATCACAGGCGCGTGGAAGGGTACATCGAGAGATAAGATATACCATGAGCTGGGTTGGGAAACACTTGCAGACAGAAGATGGTACCGTAGGTTGACATTATTCTATAAAATCATTAATGGCTTTACCCCTTCTTACTTGAAAGCAATAATCCCAGATGCAACTTTTCATCGGCACGCGCTGCGACACAGTGACTGCATTCCATCCATGAGACACAGAACCGAAGCCTTCAAGAATAGTTTTTTTCCTTTTTGCATCGAAGAATGGAATCATCTTGATCCTGAGATACGGAATTCTCCCTCATTGGCAATATTTAAGTCCAGACTTATCAAACTGATAAGACCCAATAGATATGACACTTCTGGAGTTTATGATCCCAATGGTCTTAGATTTCTCACTCAGTTAAGGGTAGGATTAAGCGTTTTGAGAGAGCATAAGTTTCGGCAAAGCTTTTGCGATACGTCTGATCCTATGTGCTTATTAAATGATGGGGTGGAAAATACTGAGCATTACATGCTGCTTTGCCAAGATTTCAATCAGCAGAGAACACTCCTCCTTCGAAAGGTATCTGATGTTTTGTCCGAAATAGGAGTCAATGTTAACGATTTATCTCAGTGTGCACTTTTAAATATCTAGTTATATGGCGACTCTAGGCTTAATTGCACCCTAAATAGACGCATCATTTCGGCAACCTTAGAATACATTTTAGAAACTGGTCGTATGAACTGAGCTGTATCCCACTTTCCTCCCTCCCTCCCTCTCTCTGTCTCTCTCTCTCCCTTCCCTCCCTCTCACCCTTTTTCTTGTTTTCATTTTGATTTTCCTTGTTAGTGATTTGTGTAGTCCTTGTTATGTTCTATGTCTATAGGTTGGCTGCAGGGGAGATGTGCTAGTTCACACCCCATGCAGCTTCGTTTCATGTAAGTCTTGTAGTTTCCTTGTGTAAGTAGTCCCTGTTTGTAGTTGTAGTAGTTGTATTCTTGTAGTTTTGTAGTTTTTGATAAATTGATATAAAAAAAAGATCTGTTAGATTTGCAGGTGCCAAATCCTGAAACAGCATTAGTGATGACATCAAAAAATCTCCTTCAGTTTTCATCTTTAGTCGTAAACTCAAATCTCATATATTCTCTACAAAATATGAGGCCTAAACATCTCTAATCTTTACATTTACCAAACTACACAACAAATGTTAATTCAATTTTAGCAAAGAGGGTACCCTCTCCTCGATTGGTTTATCCATTGAGAGAGCTCCTCCTTAAGAAATTCCAACATACAAATTTCATACAAATCACTTTCTACATCGTTATTTATATTTATATTTTGTTGTTGTTGTTGTTGTTGTTGTTGTTATTAGATGGAATTTGTGTTATTGGAATCTTAAAAAATGAAACTTGAACTTGAACTTGAAGATACGCGAGAATGAACTCGAAATAGTTCAAGAGACAAAGTACCTTTGAGTACAAATCGATTGCTGTTTGGATTGGAAAGAACAAATTAAGGCTTAAGGCAGTTTCTACTAAGGTCTCCAGTGCGATCGGCTTTTTTAAGACACGCTAGATCCTTTCTGCCTCTGGCGAATTTGAAAACTCTTTACACGGGTATTGTTGTAGCCCACTTTCGATACTGTTGTTCTGTCTAGGGTTGCGCTGGCTCTACAGACATCAACCAGCTTCAAAAGCTCCAAAATTGCGCTGCTAGAATCATTACACATAGCAGCTTTGATAACCCAAGCAGACCACTTATTGCAGAATTGGGCTGGCAGACCATTGAAGAACTCATTGACAATGAGTCTAAACAATGGTCTTCAAGTCGCTCAACAATTTGGCTCCACAATACCTGTGTAATCTCTTCGCAAGCTTGAAAGGAGCATGATTTTGGCTTGGAGGAGCTTGAAATGAGTGTGTTGACACAATTTTGACCAGTTTACATATGATTAAAGCTTGATCAAGCATGACAGTAATCACACACTGAAGTCATTCTCAAACATACTACAATCAAGCTTGAGTTTGCCTTCTAGTCAAAAAGATACATGCAGCAAGCTAGTGCAAGCGGTGCAAAATTCTTACTCAAATCAAGCTCTAAAACCAAAACATACCAAAATCATACTCAGAACAAGTTAGTAGCAAGCTTGAAGCATGCTCCAAACATGCTAAATCTTTTGCTGAGGGTAGTTAACAAGCTTTTTGGTTTGAATGAACTGCCAGATCTGATAGAAAAGTGTTTTTGAGCATTTAATTGAAAGCAAAACCCTACACACAGAAGAGAAAATATTTCTGATTGAGTTCATTGTTGCTGCTTCAGGCATTAAAGAATTATCATATGGTCTTACTACTAACAAGGGACGAAAACCTCCACAAATACAGTAAGGCCCCGCATTTAAGAAACCACATAAAAAAGAAACTTTTAGCCTCTAGAAAAGTGAGTAGTCCCCATTCCTTATAAGGAACACTTGAGGCTCACACCTGAAATAAAGTTTCTTGTATTTTGATTGACATAAACTCCTGACCTGATGGTCTGGAGACGTTTCAATTCATGCAAAAGTTCATAAGAAATTGCTTCTAACATACCTTAGATTTAACAGCTTTTTACCCAAATTTAAATTGAAATTCATAACAATCATTGACAGCATACACATAACATCACTAAATACCCAATGCCATCATAACTTATTTTCTAGGACTTTCCAGAAAGTAAATTAGAAACTTAAGTAACTTGAGCCTAAAAAGTGGCAAGTATCATAGATATAAGAAACATCTTAGCCTAGGGTGTGAAAAAGTGGTTTCTCAAATGTGGGGCCTTACTGTACATTTCTTACAAACATCTTGTCCAAAGATCAACTTGAGTTGTTCTTTTCTTGCATTCAGGGAAAGAATAGATTTAACAATAACCCAGAATTGAAAATCGTGCGATTGAACTTTGCAAAATTCTTTTCAGGAATCCATAGATGTGTTCTTAGTGTGGCAGCTTCTTAACATTTCAAAATGGCCTGCTGCCTTCATGTTTTCTCCGAAATTAAGCAAAAGAAATGCCCCTCTTGTAAAAAATGGATTGATTCACCGAGCAAGATGTTCAACGTATGACAGACCTTTCTTCAAAATTAGATGCAATGCGCAAACTCATTGCAAAAATAGATTGTCCCATATTTGCCAGAGCATTTAGTCATTGATTCAAATGAAAAGCCGTAGTCAATAGTCGTAAATCAGGATGTTATTGGGCAGATGAGGGGAAGAACGGAGAAATTCTTGTCAAGCTTCTATCCTAACTGCATTTCTGAATGGAATAGACTTGATCCAGAAATCAGACTCGCGCCTTCTGTTGGTGTTTTTAAAACAAAGCTTCTGTCAAAAGTTCGCCCCACTGCAAAGTCTGTCTTTGGTATTCATGATCCGATAGGCTTAAGTCATCTTTTACAAATAAGGGTCGGTCTCAGTAAATTGAATTATCATAAATTCAAGCACAATTTTAGGGATACAGTGAACCCAATGTGCTCGACGAATGATGGCATTGAGGATACGGAGCACTTTTTGTTCCTTTGCCCTTCATTTGACAATCAACGACAAGATCTTCTCGCAGGAGTTTCAGAATTGTTACGATCATTTGTCCAAATCGAGACCCTTCCAAACAACGTTCTTGTTCAATACTTATTATATGGTAATGAAGAACTTCCTAATGACGTTAACAGAACCATACTGGAACATACTTTAAACTTCATCCATACAACAGGTCGGCTTGGATAACCGCAAACTTTCCTTTACGCCACACAACCGCTATGTAGATTTTTCCTCATTTTTTTTTGTGAGTCTGTTTCACATTTAATGTTAGGCAACGAATTGCCAATGGAAACTTCTTGATACTAATCCAAAGTAGTTCAGATTATCGTATGACAACCAGAAACCCTGGCCGGACAGCATATGCGCAGTGTGTTGAGGGATAGGGACTCTGGGGGAGGATCAGTGATGGTAGCAATTGCTGTCGTTGCTGTTCTCTCGTCCTGTGTTCCTGTTGTTCAGCATCTTTCTCCTATGCTGGCCTGACATCTAATGTGAACCGGATTCTAGTAGTAATGTGTATAGTGCTAAATCGTATGTTTTGTATTTCGTAGTTATTCATTTAGTTTTAATATTTGCATGTCTTTATGTTAATGGCCACAGGGTAGACATTGTCCTTTGCTCCTTGTGGTCATGTCCCTGTAGTGTTTGTATAGTTTGTAAAGTAATTAGAAAGTATCGTAGGACGTAGACGTAACTTGTATTGTAAATTTTAGATGCATATAAAAAAAAATAGTCGTAAAATTCAAATTCACATTGGGCTACATTTCCCATTTGGGAAAGAGTGCCAAAAAACTGGTCAAGAAATTCCAAGTGCTTAAAATCTGATAGTTTCAAACAAGTTAGTACTGGCCAAAAGTTTTTAAAACTTATGAAAATAATACATGCACATAAAGACATAAAATTCAACTTAAATTCAGCAAAAATTTATCAAAACAAACTGCAGTCAGGGTAAATTTAGTTCCCCCCTCTAAATTTACTGGTTTTGGTAGCATTTGCCATTTGCATTATCTATGAAGTCTTTCAGTCAAGTGTCTCTGAAATAAATTCCATTTATGGGCATTTTACTGGTGGATAAAAAGGGTTCTTCAACCTCCATGTTCTTCTAATGTTTGAATCTTCACTGCTGATGTGTTTGGCAAACAAATGCATTATGTAAACATGTCTTTCTTTCTTCCCCTTTGCATATTGCCAAAGGCATCTTGTTCAAATAGATCAACAAAAACAAATTGATCACTGCAGTGTTTGAAATGAAATGAGTCTCTGCTATGAGCCATGAAGTTTTCTCAAAAATCACTGTGTGACGCTCACACTGGCCTTCCTTAGTCATATAATGAAAAACAATGGTTTGCATTCAGTGTTGGTTATAATCCCATAACAAAACTGGATGTACATCTGTATTCCTGATCAAAGTCAATTGAACATGTTCTGATCAAGTATTGGTGGACTAATGTTTTGTGCTTCCTAGGACACTCATGTGATCTTTGCACCTCCAATTCTTCCAGTTCCAGATTCCTGTGGGAACTAGCCTTTATAGCAACTGTGTGATGGTCTTTACATCTTCTACCGCACTTCTGATGTGTTGTTTCGACCTACATCATTAAGAAATTCGTCACTAGACTCTAACAGTTCTCCTTTGACCAAAATGTCACAACAAATAACAGGAGTTTTTGGCTGGTGCATTTGTTTGTTCTTCACTGCTAATATTCTCGAGCTAACATTACAATTCATTATGGAAACCGGTCGTTTAGATTAAGTTCTTTCCAAACTCTGCTACAAACCACGCAGCCACTAAGAACTCTTTCTTTGCAACACCTTTTTCTTTTGTTGTTTTTTGTTATCTGTATCTTTCTTAATAGTTATGTTTCGTTTTTGTTTAAATGTTTTTCTTTTTTATTTTTCTTCTTTTGAAGGCCTCGGGGTTGTCATTGTATTTTGCTCCTCTTGGCATCTTCATTGTAGTATTGTAAAGTAGTTTAAGTAGTGTATTAAGTAATTCGTCATGTAAATTTTTAGATTGAATATAAAAAAAATTTATTTATTGGTTGTCCTGTGGTGTCTTTTAGTTGTACCTTCACTTTTGATTTAATCTTGTCAGGCAACACTGGTAAGCCATCCTGCATTCCCTTTCAGGGGGGGGGGCAAAATTCTTGATGGAATCAATTTAATCTTTCTTGAAAAAGATTTACGAACACATTCCTTTGACTCTGACCGATTGAGAAACCTGTCGTCCGCCATCTTTATCCTTTCTCCTGCAAACATTACCTCTGTTTTAGCAGTTTATATTCCTCAGTTCCATGTGTTTCCTTGCCGTTCAAACATGACGTAATGCACGCGCCTATGACGAATTTTGAAAGGTCACAGAACAATGAATCCTATTGTCCCCAGCCTCCTTATTTCATTCCCATGTAATTTTCTCGTATTTTCCCGCCGCTGAACCACAAAACCGCAAATGAGGGCAGCCTCACTTTTGCAGAGAAATTGAATTAGGCCACTACGAACTTGAAGCAATGAATTGAGCTGATCCAGGGAAGAAAAGGAAAGCCAAGAAAGGCCGAAGAAGCCATGATAAAGACACAGGTATGTTGCGTTTACATTTTTAACTATTACTTCTTTTCCTGCGACCCATGGTCGGTTGAAAGTTTGGAAGGGTGCTGCTGTTCGCGATAGTCCAGCACTGTTGAACAAAATACTCATCTGCAATGATTTCTGCTTTTGTTTGTAAATTTGGCACAAAGATTCCATCTTCATATAAAGCAGGGATATTCAAGGTTTTTTTCTTATTTATCAATCTGTTTAAAATCGCCCAGTAAGCCTTTATACCTTGGTCACGATCAGACAACTTACGACCCATGGTTGAAAAGTAGTTCTCTTTGGCCTTGGCGATCAATCTAGAAGTTTCATTTCGGACTTCTTTCACTAAATTCCAGTCCTCCAACCTTCGGGCACGATCTTTGTATTTTTTGAAGACTCTATGCTTTCATTTTATTGCAGTTTTTAATTCAGGAGTCATTGCACTCCTGAATTAAACTCCTGAATTGACATGGTGGCTCCTTGTCATTGCACTTTATGATTTTATTTGGAATATTTGCAGATACAATTGCAAAAATGGTGCCAGTGAACAACTCCTTCATTTCATTCGAACCAATCAACCAATCATCCGGGTATTGGCCTTTGAATGATTACATATCGTCCTTTTATATGGGGTGGATGGGGCATTGAAATGTTCAGCTTACCCTAGATTTGATGTTGACAGTGATCATCAAGGGAAGGATGGACTCCCAATTCTACAAATATGTTTGGTTGGTCAATGATGACAAGATCTACACAAGACATACATTCTTACCTCATGTTAGTTGGCTCATCAATAAGCTGATATAAATATTTGTTTGAAGTAGCTCATCCAAAGCAGTTCCCTCCCGATTCTCAATATCTCCCCCCCCCTCCACCACTGTGAAGATCGATAGTTGAAGTCACCAGTCATTATAATCGAACAAGGCCTTTCTCTTTGGAAATGATCGCACATTATTTGCAGCTTATCCATGAAACTTCTGAATTGTTCATTGTTTTGAGTTGGACTGCGATAAATTGCTACAAACAGTATCTTTTTACGCAAAATGTTTTTTCAGCAACAACCGTCTCCTGTAAAATTTCAAGATCTTTTCTTCGCTTAACTGGCAGTCCTTCACGGAAATATACACACACTCCCCCGGTTTTAGCATTACTTGGACGATCACTACGGTAAATTTCCCTACTAAAACCTTGAATGAAAATGTCCTCATTTTTGACTGATTGGTCCAACATAGTTTCAGATAGCGCCATGACATCAAAATGATGAACCGAATTGAATACCTCCATCAAGGGGATTTTGATGCTTTCTCTAGCACATATACTTTTTAAATTCCAATGGAAAAACTTCAGGCAGTTTTCAATTTGGGGTCCGGGATTAGATTCCATGTCTCCAGCAAGAAATAGAAGAGCTCTCATATGTAAATTTACAGCCAGGTATCCAAAGAGCTTACTTATTAGGCATACAATGAATGATGCAAAAAGACCAAAATTTCTCTTCGATAAGCTGAACACTTCACAAGGAGGTATGTGCTAGTTTTGAGTAGATCAAACAGAAAGGAAAGCAGAAAAAAACCTGTGGCAAGGACATACGACGTTAAGTTGATAAAATCCAGACGGGATCCTGTAATTCGGACTTCAACGCCAATGAAACATAGGCCCAGGCCGGGGGATATCAAAACCACGTGCTGCCAAAAAGGAAAACAATGAGGTACAAAGGACGGAACAAGGTACTGTCAGAACTGAAATGAAGATGAATATGTACAAATAGGCAAAAGAATAACAAACAGAGGATAAAATTTCAAAAACAGGCACGCGCAATTGAGCATGTGATTTTTGAAACTGCATTTGTAACGCACAATTCCTGCACGCCATTCATTAATTCCTACGGGCATTTGCTGCAGGAGAGATCTCTTTGGCCATGCTTTGTTTGGATAACAATGAAATTTATTAGCCTATTGATAAACAGAGGACCATCAATACCTGTTGTTGAGCAGCGATCGGGATAAAGTGAAAAACAAGTTGATACGAAAACAAAAGCATAAGATAGAACTAGGTAATTAGTTGAAGGACAATACAACGGTAATAAACACATTGTCCTAAGAGGACAACGGTAATACTGCAGGCACTTGTTGACTGGGAAATTGCCCGAAATGCGGTTTTTTTTGATTTTCAAAAGATAGCAGAGTCATTTACTGAAAAAGCTTTTGTTCAATGTTGATGGGAAAAAGTTAACCCTCATCCAACACAACTTTCAAAGAAATAAAGTCAGAACAATGCTGAAAAAGATATTGTCAATAGAAATACTATTACTGCTTCTTTTTGTTTTACCCCTACTTTGATTCAAGGGGAATGACCCATTAGAAGGGGGGAGCTAAGAGCCACGGTAGTTTTTCACAACTTCTACCAAATTGTAAAAAAGGAAAAGCAGCGGGTCCCAACAGAAACTGGAGAAAATAAGTTCTAATCTAGGGGACACTTTATCTCGCTTTGCGGGAAAACCCATCCACAAAGTGAAACAGCAGTTCCCTTCATTATCAAAAATTGCAATGGAAACCAATGAAGCCAAGGGCTCTATGATGAGCTCACACCAACCCACATCAGCACCCAAGAGCAAAAAACCACACCAGAACGCAGAAACCATCTCTTAATGTGATCAAGAACAGCCTGGGCTACTTTGGTCCTTAGGTTAGCTGTAGAGATGCTATGTTGCAGAACAGGGTCAATAGTCCGAATTCATCTACTGTTTGCGGAGTCAACTGTCGAGCCCCATACATCTAAAGTACGACCAAAAACTATGTAGAGTTAAAACGTTTCTCGATGCCATTTCGGCTCTATTTTCTTGATAGTAAAAGTTAAGGTCTCCTTCGAAAGAGGAAGAGAAGCGTAATATCCTGCAGCAGCATTTTCGAAAATCAAACTTACAGAAGGCGCTTGAAATCAAGCCTCAAAAAAGGCAACTCTTGGCCCACGCAGCCTTTGAAGTTGAAAAATATATGGCTGAAAAGCCCTTCTTTAGCTGTATCTAAATCTGTGCTCTGTTTATTTGTCAACCCAATAGGTTTTTGTCTACATACGAAGAAATGGCCAAGGGTTAGCAGATTTTGGAAAATCTGGTTTTCTCAATAACGGGGGAAGCACAAAGTCGCTAGAACAACAAATAACAGAAATGTTATCACAGCAAAACTGTATCGAGCATGAAAGATTGTCTCTAGAGAGTTTAGTCGAAATTCACTTTTTCTTCCTAAATGTTGTTGATTTCTTTCAAAGAATATTTTGTTTAGATTCTGAACAATTACATTTGGTACGCTTGCAGTTTTTGAAAGAACCTTTGCAGTAACGCAGTGTTACTCTTTTGCGAATCTGGCCGCTCGAGAGATTACAATAGATATATTTCATGTGCATTTTCAAGAAATAATTGTTATCTAAGATGCTTGACCGAACAACTTAAAATTCAAATAGAATATTATTTTGAAAGAAAGCATCAATGATCACGAGAAAGTGACTTTCGGTTAAACTCCCTTAAGATAACCTTCCATGCTCGATACAGTTTTACTGTGAGAAAGTCCGTGTTATTCGTTGCAGTGGCGACTTGTTGCTTCCCCCGATTTTGGGAAAACCAACTTTTCCAAAATCTGCTAACCCTTGGCCATTTCTTCGCATATGGACAAAAATGTACTTAGCTAACAAATAAACGGAGCGCATCTCAGCCACACATTTTTCAACCTCGACGGCTGCGTGGGCTAAGAGTTGCCTTTTTTGAGGCTTGATTGCAAGCCCCTTCTGTAAGCTTAAATTTCGAAAATGCTGCTTAAGGACATTACGCATCTTTTCCTCTTTCGAAAGAGACCGTAACTTTTACTATCAAGCAAATAGAGGCGAACTGGCATCGAAAAACGTTTTAACCTACATAGTTTTTGGTCATACTTTAGTGCAGGGTTAAATGTCGAGCCCTGCACGCACGGTGTACGATGAACTGTCGGACACACAATGGATTTGGTGAGAAACCGAGAAAGTATTTTGAATGAATAGGGTAAAATGTCAGACCTTTGGTTTGAGTCACCTGTCAGACCCGGAAAAAACGATCACAGACCCTGGGTTTGGGTCACAGGTCAGATCCAGTTCATGTCAACTGTCAAGGTCATTTTTTATTTCATCATTCGTCTTGTTATTTTTACCCTATTATGACAATAATAACTATCACTATTCTTGTTATAATTATCCCATGTATCTGGTGCAAGGTCAACTGTCGCACCCTAAACGTCTAGTGGAGGGTCAACTGGAAAATCTTCACGTCGGGTAAGGGGTCAACTGTCGGACCCTGTGTCAAAGGTCTCTTGTCATACCATGGAACATGGTCACCTGTCAGAACCTGGAAAAAGGTTTGGGTCACATGTCAGACCTGGCTTTGGGTCACACATCAGACAGATTTCGGATGGGTGACCTCTGAGGTCTGACCTCGCAACTCACCTCGTCGTCCTTCGGAAGGGACGTTAAACTAGGGGTCCCATGCCTGGATGCGGCATGCACAGTGGGCCTAAATTAGCTTTCAGTAGCTAGAAAGCAAGGCTGCAAAATGATTTTTATGCGTGCGCAGATATCGATCGAAACCGAGACAATAGTGAAATTTGAATCATTATTATTATTATTATTATTATTATTATAATTATTATTATTATTATTATTATCATCTATTTATTTAAAGTAGGCGTATAATGGCTAGCTATGAAATAAAAGCTAATTCAAGCCTACTACAAAGTAAAATTGTTTCAAAATAAAAGAAAAATACATATATATCTAACATAAGGATTAATTCAATATAATACGTGTATATAGATTTTTACAATGTTATTACAGAAATTTTTAGTATTTACAATGCAACGCATTTATCCTTTTAAGAACCCAACCTGAGCCACGAAAGGTCTACACAGTCTACAGTTGCATCCCTCTCCTTTCCAGGTTTTTATTCTCCTTTTAAAGGTGGAGAGGGTATCTGATTGTTTCATGTCATTGGGAAGTGCCTGCCATAATCTACTTCCTAGGAACGAGATCGTCTCTAAGCCATGGCAAGTAGTGCGCGCTTGTGGCAGCAGTAGATTATGGCAGCTTCTTAACCCGTAAGTACTGTGCTTTTCAACAAAGATCTCCTTCATGAAAGTAGGATTGAGTTCCCATTTTGTTTTATAAATTTCAGTCATCAGCAACTGTAAATTTCTTGTGTGGATTGTAACCGCATTGTCTCTGAGTAACATTGTGTCAAAATCTGATCTCATATCTTTGTAAGTTATCCGCAATGCCCGTTCGTGAATACGATTGACTTTGTTGTCAAGTGTTCTATTGCAGAACATCCAAACAAGGGGACAGTAGTTGAACTGGGACAAGATGAATGCCCTCATTATTCTCTTTAGTTGTTCAGTGTCAAGAAAATGAGAGATTCTCGAGAGAGCATGTAGCTTTTGCCCAGCCTTTTTGCAAATGGACTTTACTTGCCGTTTAAAGCATAATTTTTTGTCCAGAATCACTCCAAGCAACTTTTCTTCCTTGCTCTCTTTAATCCTCACACTTCCGATATTTAAAGAAATATCATTACTTTTGTCTCCAAAGATCATCAGATGGCATTTGTCCTCATTCAACTTCATACAGTTGTTTGGAAACCATTCTGCAATTTTAAGGGCATCGCTCTCTAATGTTTCAATGATACCTTCAATATTGTTGTCACAAGCATAGATAGTCGTATCATCTGCATAGTTACATATTTCAGCATCATTCACAAACATGAAGAGATCATTGAGGTATATGTTAAACAGAAGAGGTCCCAAGACCGAACCCTGCGGCACACCTATTGTTGTTTCTATCCATGTGCTGAAGGACCCATTCATCTTTACCCTCTGCTTCCTCTCATTGAGATAGCTATGGATCAACCGCAATGCACTTATACTGAAACCGTAAGCACTTAATTTTGCAATCAAAAGCTCATGATATAAGCAATCAAAAGCCTTTGAGAGATCCATGAGCAGTGCTCCAGCGACACCCCCTTTATCTAAGGTCTTTTTGCAGGTTTCTATGAGTCGTAAAAGTGCATGTTGGGTTCCATAGCCCTCTCGAAATCCACACAGAAGAGGAGAGAGGAAACTAAGGGCATGAGATTTCATTTGACTCTCTAGGACTCTCTCGTAAATTTTGGACACAGATGATAAAACCGTTATAGGTCTATAATTTTTCTTGATAAAAGCATCAAGACTTTTGAACAGGGACGAGACCTCACCAGCTTTCAGTTCCTTTGGAAAATAACATTCCGACAAATTCGAATTGAAGATTTTTTGGATGAGAACAGCAAAAATATCTGCATTCTGTTTGAGGATCTTAGCTGGAATGCTGTTTAAGGGAGACGCCTTTTTTGAGTTCAGTTTTTGAATCTGTAAAAGTATCTCATTAATAGTCACTGGTTTGAATTCAAATCGACTCAGTTCGCAGCATTCTTTGATCTTTTTAATGCTGGGATGATTAGCATATTTTTTGATAGCTTTTTCCACTGGATCATTTATCCCATTAGTTGGTGAGAGCAGTGTCTGGTCTTCGGAAATTCCCAAACTCTCTGTTATGTTTGTGAAATAATGATTAAAAATTTCTGCTATCTTTAAGTCCTCAGTTATCATTTTTCCATCTTCCATTAGAGTCACAGATGAATTTGTTTGTACTTCATTTGAGAAAACCGGTTTGACTGTCCTCCAAAATTTACGGTTATCTGCAAGGTCTCTAAGGTCAAGGTTCCGATAGTAATCAGATTTCGTCTTGCGCAGGAGTTTCACACAAAAATTTCTTTGCGTTTTAAAAGCTTTAAGATTATCCTCAGTTCTACTCTTGATGTATCTATTGCGTAATTTCTTGCGATGCATCATCGCTTTTCGTAAGGCCTTTGTCATAAAAGGGCCATCATTTGCACGCAAATATGTTTTCTTCAGAGGAGCATGTTTATTAAGTGTATTTGTAACTACAGCATCAAAAGTGCCGTAGTCCTCGTTATCCTGCAGTTCAGACGTTATCTGATCACAAAGATCCTTCCTAAAGTCCTCAGCACAGAAGTTGGTGTAATTTCTATATGTAATGATCTTGGGCCCTTTTTTCCTATATCCACCCTTAAGTACCGTGACTATCATGGCATGAAAATCCGACAGCCCTGTGTGCACCGTTACCGTATTCTGAAAACTTCTCCTCCTGTTCGTTCGCCTGATCCTGTTCATTACAAACGCTCCATGTCTCAGCTAGAGGAGTGACTACTCACAAAACTTTCACCGCAACAACAACGACCACATGTAAAGGGCTCATGTACATAGCTCAAATGGAACTTTACCGAACAAATCAAAACAAAAACAAGACGGCTTCACTTGGACCTTCGTAGTTTGTCGCAGTTTTATTAATCGCTAACCAACCTTGTGAGGAAATCAAACTCATTTTGCGCAGTTTTAATCGTGCAAAGCCTGGAGTTTCTGTCTTCAACTAACTGGTGGATGGCCTAAACTTCCCGTAGTGCGTATTGTCTGCGAGGAACGACGACAGCGAACCAAGGGGTAGATAGTAGCTGAATCTGACGAGAGCAAGTAATATTTTCTGGATGCAGCCATGCTTACCCTGAAGTTATTCGATAGAATTTTCAAAATGAGTTTCTCTTAATGACCAACTTCCCATAAATGGTAAACCCATGGATAAACAAAAGTAAGAAACAGAAATAATATTATTTTTCTCTAAGAGGGTGACAGAATATTTCTGTAAGTGAGAGCGAAAAAGGGAAATTCTTAAGAAAACCTCAGATTCGAAATTAACATCACAAAATTACGACATTTACATGGAGCCAAGGAGAACTTCGGCCCCATTACTACCCGACCCCTTGGGGGATCAGGCTACGTAGGCAGCCATACTGACCCCCTGGAACTCAAAAAAAGGACTCTATATAGGACTCTAGATGCTAACATGAAAAATCACGGGGGTATAATTTTGACCTCGCTCTGAGCTGTTGTCGTTGCTCTCTATTGTTTGCGGCAGCCAGATTGTAAACAAACAAAAATGGTGGGCTCTGAAATCGACATAAAACCAACAAGTAGATATCTAATTTTTACGATATCATCCCCTATTTTCCCGGCAGTACTGATACGATTTTCTGATAGCCAAATAAAATCTCGATCGATACAAAAAGTCTCCTGAAAAGGCTGCGGCTAGATTTTTAGCAAATTACATGGAAATTCGATCAATTTTTCTTCACAAATTTTGCACAAAAATCTGATAAACTTACAATTTCTTCGCTAGTGAGACTCAGAAGGGTCAGATAGGCTTCCAATTCAACGAAATAAAGAACAAAGGATCCTCCTATTCAAAAATGATTTGAGTGCTTGTTTCTATCAAGGATTTTGAGCACTAGGAGGACTTACTACGGCAGACCAGAATACTTAGGACGGTAGCCTTGTGAAGATCAATATTCTTTCGATAAAAAATGTAGAAGCCATCCCCTATTTTCCGAAATAACTCACCTGGTTCAGAATGTTGCTTGGATCTTGGAGAAAATTTTCAGCGATTTAGATGAAAAGGCTGCGGCTAGATTTGGAGATATTCGCCAAACCTTAAATTGTTCAATTTCCTTGATTTTCTAGCCATCACTGTGAAATTTATTACAATGTTTTGATGCTTTCTTGATGTTTTATAATCTTGAGCTTTCATCCTTGAGATCTTCTGTCTTCAACATGTGCAAATAGCCATGTGTCGATTACAATAAGCTGATTCCCTAGGGACAGGAATCCTCTAAACTCCATTGTTCGCTTTTCCTGGGTGTTTCCCAGATTTACAAATTTCAACTAAATGCGGTGGCGCATAGTGCTATTGGTCAGCGGCAAAAACATTTCGCAGACTTGCTTAGCTAGAAATCCTGACAAGCCCACTCAAAACAAATTGAAAACAAAACAAAAACAAACAAAACCATGGAAAAAGGTATGGGGTCGTCTTTCAGACCCTAGTTTTTGGTCGCCCGTCAGACCTGGGTATGGGTCACCCGTCAGACCCTGGAAAAAGGTATGGGGTCGCCTGTTAGACCCTGGGTTTGGGTCACCCGTCAGACCTGGGTATGGGTCACCCGTCAGATCCTGGAAAAAGGTATGGGGTCGCCTGTTAGACCCTGGGTTTGGGTCACCCGTCAGACCTGGGTATGGGTCGCACGTCAGACCTGGGTATGGGTCACCCGTCAGACCCTATTCATGTCAACTGTCGATTGCGTATTGTGAAGTGTCAATATAGCCGTGTTAATCGTTTGTTGTTATTTGTCTATTTCTTTATTTGCATGGAAAATCGAATTCAACATATTCAGCGTAAGTATCGTTGTCTACATGTTTGAGAAATGCAAGAGGCTTCTGGCTTCGTGATTTTGTAATGTGTTATCATTGCAAATCGCAAACAAGGTCGGAATCCAGGGCGCTACGAGGCAGTGGTGTTTTCTCATTCTTCTTAGATTTATTGGCATCTTTGTTGGGGGTTGGGGGAATACTTCGTGTTCTGTGGTGGAAAATCATGGCTTGTTTCTTGAAACCCGAAACAGGGAAAAGTTTAGGGGGTTGAGCTGAGTGCACACTTGGCCAATGCACTAAAAGCCCAAACTTAGGCCTCGATGATGAGAGTACACTCAGAGAAAAAAGGAGGTTTCTGGAGTACCCTTTAGGATACTCTAGTCGGGTACAAATATGGTACCCTTTAGGGTACTCTGGAGTACCCTTTGTGAGGGTACTCTGGAGTACCCTAGAAATGGTACTTCAGAGTTCCCCCAATGGTACTTCAGAGGTCCTCTAATGGTACTTCAGAGCTCCCTTAATGGTACTTCAGAGCTCCCCTAATGGTACTTCAGAATTCCCCTAATGGTACTTCAGAGTTCCCCTGATGGTACTTCAGAGTTCCCCTAATGGTACTTCAGAGTACCCTTAAAGGTACTCCAGACTTCTCCTAAAGGTACTCCAGAGTACCCCTAAAGGTACTCCAGAGTACCCTTAATGGTACTCCAGAGTACCCCTAATGGTACTCCAGAGTTCCCCTGATGGTACTTCAGAGTACCCCTAATGGTACTTCAGAGTTCCCCTAATGGTACCCCAGAGTACCCTTAAAGGTACTCCAAAGTACCCTTAAAGGTATCTTAAAGGTACTCCAGAGTACTCTTAAAAGTACTCCAGAGAACCCTTAAAGGTACTCCAGAGTTCCCCTAAAGGTACTCCAGAGTACCCCAAAAGGTACCCCAGAGTACCCTAAATGGTACTCAAGAGTTCCCCTGATGGTACTTCAGAGTATCCTTAATGGTACTTCAGAGTTCCCCTAATTGTACTCCAGAGTACCCTTAAAGGTACTCCAGAGTACCCTTAAGGGTACTCCAGAGTTCCCCTAAAGGTACTCCAGAGTACCCTTAATGGTACTCCAGAGTACCCCTAATGGTACTCCAGAGTTCCCCTGATAGTACTTCAGAGTACCCCTAATGGTACTTCAGAGTTCCCCTAATGGTTCTTCAGAGTACCCTTAAAGGTACTCCAGAGTTCCCCAAAGGTACTCCAGAGTACCCCTAAAGGTACTCCAGAGTACCCCTAATGGTACTCCAGAGTTCCCCTGACGGTACTTTAGAGTACCCCTAATGGTACTTCAGAGTTCCCCAAATGGTACTCCAGAGTACCCTTAAAGGTACTCCAGACTACCCTTAAAGGTACTCCAGAGTTCCCCTAAAGGTACTCTAGAGTACCCCTAAAGGTACTCCAGAGTACCCCTAATGATACTTCAGAGTTCCCCTGATGATACTTCAGAGTACCCCTAATGGTACTTCAGAGTTCCACTAATGGTACTCCAGAGTACCCCGAAAGGTACTCCAGAGTACCCCTAGTGGTACTTCAGAGTTCCCTTGATGGTACTTCAGAGTTCCCCTAATGGTACTTCAGAATTCCCCTAATGGTACTTCAGAGTTCCCCTGATGGTACTTTACTTCAGAGTTCCCCTAATGGTACCGCAGAGTACCCTTAAAGGTACTCCAGAGTACCCTTACTCCAGAGTTCCCCTAAAGGTACTCCAGAGTACCCCTAATGGTACTCCAGAGTACCCTTAAAGGTACTCCAGAGTACCCTTAAAGGTACTCCAGAGTTCCCCTAAAGGTAATCCAGAGTACCCCTAAAGGTACTCCAGAGTACCCTTAATGGTACTCCAGAGTTCCCCTGATGGTACTTCAGAGTACCCCTAATGGTGCTTCAGAGTTCCCCAGATGGTACTTCAGAGTACCCCTAATGGTACTTCAGAGTTACCCTTAAAGGTACTCCAGAGTTCCCCTAAAGGTACTCCAGAGTACCCCTAAAGGTACTCCAGAGTACCCTTAATGGTACTCCAGAGTTCCCCTGATGGTACTTCAGAGTACCCCTAATGGTGCTTCAGAGTTCCCCAGATGGTACTTCAGAGTACCCCTTATGGTACTTCAGAGTTACCCTTAATGGTACTCCAGAGTACCCCTAAAGGTACTCCAGAGTACCCCAAGTGGTACTCCAGAGTACCCCTAAAGGTACTCCAAAGTACCCCAAGTGGTACTTCAGAGTTCCCCTGATGGTACTCCAGAGTACCCCCAATGGTACTTCAGAGTTCCCCTAATGGTACTCCAGAGTACCCTTAAAGGTACTCAAGAGTTCCCCTTAAGGTACTCCAGAGTTCCCTTGATGGTACTTCAGAGTACCCCTAATGGTACTTCAGAGTTCCCCTAATTGTACTCCAGAGTACCCTTAAAGGTACTCCAGAGTACCCTTAAGGGTACTCCAGAGTTCCCCTAAAGGTACTCCAGAGTACCTTTAATGGTACTCCAGAGTACCCCTAAAGGTACTCCAGAGTACCCCAAGTGGTACTTCAGAGTTCCCCTGATGGTACTTCAGAGTTCCCCTAATGGTACCGCAGAGTACCCTTAAAGGTACTCCAGAGTACCCTTACTCCAGAGTTCCCCTAAAGGTACTCCAGAGTACCCCTAATGGTACTCCAGAGTACCCTTAAAGGTACTCCAGAGTACCCTTAAAGGTACTCCAGAGTTCCCCTAAAGGTACTCCAGAGTACCCCTAAAGGTACTCCAGAGTACCCTTAATGGTACTCCAGAGTTCCCCTGATGGTACTTCAGAGTACCCCTAATGGTGGTTCAGAGTTCCCCAGATGGTACTTCAGAGTACCCCTAATGGTACTTCAGAGTTACCCTAATGGTACTCCAGAGTTCCCCTGATGGTACTTCAGAGTACCCCTAATGGTACTTCAGCGTTCCCCTAATGGTACTCCAAAGTACCCTTAAGGTACTCCAGAGTACCCTTAAGGGTACTTCAGAGTACCCCTAATGGTACTTCAGAGTTCCCCTAATGGTTCTTCAGAGTACCCTTAAAGGTACTCCAGAGTTAACCTAATGGTACTCCAGAGTACCCTTAAAGGTATCTTAAAGGAACTCCAGAGTACCCTTTAAGGTACTCCAGAGTTCCCCTAAAGGTACTCCAGAGTACCCCTAATGGTACTTCAGAAGACCCTTAAGGGTACTTGAGAATGTATTTAAATTATTATTTCCTTGGGAAAGAATCAATGGGAGTTAGTAACAAAGAAGAAAACACAATCATTGTCTTGCTATCATGACCTTGACTGGCTTCACATGAAAATGTATAACAAAAATTTTTTGCGTTGTTCAACGTTAGCTAATTGATATTCGAATGCTGTACAGAACGCTAAAACTTCAGCTTGCTATAAAATGTCTGGCTGCTTCTTTGCAAGATAAATTAATGCTACAAAAGAGTTGCTAGTTAGAGAATTACAGAAGGCTAGAAGCACTACAATTTTATATTATGTGTTCTTAACGTTAATAATTTCCATTTAGTAGTGGTGGCACCAGGGAGGGCTAGAGGGGGGTTACAACCCCCTGTTGGAAGCATCTAGCTCCCCTGTCGGAGGAAATTTTGCGTTTCTGTCGGAGGAAATTTGGCAAAATCAAACGAAATGATGTACGAAAACTGCATTTTCTGGCCATTTCAGCCCCCCTGTCGGTAGTTCCAGCTCCTCCATCGGAAGATCTCTGGCGCCACCCCAGAGAACAGGTATGACACTGAATCATTTATAATAATTAATAAACAATAACCTGAGTGCACTGTTCTTCTTACGAGAAACAAACTTTCTGCCTTCAGTGTAGGTGTTTCTTAATATTTTGTCAAATCCAGCCTTACATGTTTCTGAAATGTTTCTTAAATTTTTCTTATAATTATTGAAATTTCTAACAACTGTCCATGACAATGGATGACAGAAAACGAGATGTTTCTTTTCCTGCATCAAGGGAAAAAGATCCTTATTGTGTCCTTACTATTTTTCCCGGTTAATCAAATTTTAGTGAGTTTTCAAATGGGGAGCACTTTTTGGGATGCTGTTTGTATTTTGCTTAGAGTAAAACCAGCTCCTTTCAAGTTTACTTTTGAAGCACAGCCTGCTTGTGTTTCTTAAATGTTTCTCATTCTTGATCTGATTTGAGCTCATTTGTTTTATAAATGTGTTTCTTATAAGAGAAAACCCTGTAATCTTGCAGCATTGTCCAAAATGTTTTTTGCAGTAAAAAATCTTCTTTGTGATATTCATCAGGACTCAGGTAATAAGCACTTGTTTCCAGATCATATAACCAGTCAAGTGACGTAATGAGCATCATCATCATCTTCATCATCATCATAGATTATACTAGGCAACATTCAAAGGAAAAACAGCTACGTTACATCTAACTTGGGCTAAACTTCAACCCTATCAGGCCAAGGGTATTTGATGTTCTAAGAAGCCTAGGGGGGCTGATTCGCCCCCTTAATTTATTTCTGTTCTGGACCACCTAGAGCCTTGAAACTTTGCATGTGTATAGAAAATCTTATGGTGAACGAAAAGATGAAATCTATTTTTAAAAATATCACGTGACCTTTCCATGACATCACATTGTTCAAATTTCAAAGTCAATAGGGTTCAGTACTAAATATGTTCAATCGTTGATTGTGAGGAAACAAAAAGCACTAACTATGTCAAAATAATGTTTGATCTGCAAAGAAAAATTACTAAAAAGTGATGAGGTCATCACACAGGAATACAAAGAAAGTGCGCATGCGTAGCGCAAAAATCCGCAAAACCATACGTTCAAATTAAAAATTAGCTAATTTGTTGGGTGGAGCATCAAAAGTAGTATGCATTCCTACCTTTTCATAGTTTTATCGCATTAGCTGTAGATTTTATTAGGAATTATTCAAAATTTTACACACGCATCTCTCGAACACCGATCGCGTTTATCCCCTGGTAAAAATCTACAGACGAAAAACCGCTAGGGGGGGGGGGCTGATTCAGCTCCTCTAGGCTTGATAGGGTTAAACTACAAACTACAACTGACGACCGCCATGGAAAGAAGAGGCTGGAAAACAACTGGCTTGTTGTCAGAGCAAAACAAACTAACTGCTCTTTTTTGTGCAATACATAATAGTGTGCGCCAGCTCTCCTGTATTGTTTTCTTACTAACAAAATGTATCCATTTGCTGTGGCTGATATGCACAAACTGTCAAGGTTACGACCCACGACTTTAGCAAAATGATAAAGGTAAATCAGTATATTTTTTGACAGAGAAACAAACATAGAAAGTTATCTTCGTTGGAACTTAAGCACTGAATTGATATTTTGCTTCCCTGCAAATTTCTTTGGCTGCCCCTACCCCTATTGCCCCTTCCCTGTATCTGTATAGTAATGTTCCATTGAGACGTCTTTAAAGTCGTCCAAAATTGATCTCAGGTAGTTTTGACTTTATACTTGAGCCAGGAAATACCCAAATGGTGAGGCCTTGGGGGTCGGAGAAACTTCCTCCCCCCTTCATTGATTAGTGAAACAACCAAGCATCAGGTCCTACCTAAATTACGTAAAGGGCCTACCTAAATTACGATTTCCCGTGTAGGTGGCTGGAATCAGCCTATCAGGGATGGCGCCAGACATTATCTGAGAGAAGGGCAAAGCGAAAATCTAGCTTTCAGATAGACTTATTACAGTTGACGAAATGAACTTGGGGAAAATCTGATGTCAATCTTTATTTTGATTTGAATTCTTTTTGAATCATATCAACAAAACAGTGCAAGTAAATCGTGATAGATGATGAAGAGGACATTGTTCTTATTTGTTACAACTGATGACAACAATATTGGGTTGGAAAATTGGTTTTTTAAATTGCATGTTTAGGGGCCAGTCATTATTAACGCTGGGTAGGTGGCCAGAAGATATTCAGAGGGGCCACCCAAAATTTAGGGCAGTGAAAGGGGGGCCACTGAAAACCTTCAGTGTAAAATAAGGGGCCGGGTGATTCCATGTCAATGAGGGCCAGCTTGTTGATTTTTCGTTTGTGATTTAAGTATGATGATAGTAGCAACATATCCAAATTTCAGCTTTCTACCATTTGTCGTTCTGGAAATATCGTAACTCATAGATTTGACATTTTTGGGCCTAAATCTTTATTGGCAGCCATTTTGAATTGACACTTTTCATAAAATTAGCTATCTTTTGATCAACTCCTAAGAATTGTGTCATCCAAATGTGGTTTCCATACAAATTTGAGGTGGCAAACACAAAGATAGCCTGGAAATATTGTTAAATTAAGTAGATATGACCATAAATGCACAAATAAATTTTGATTGCACAATTTGCTTTTGTTATTATTTCACTAATTTTGTTGATGTTGCTTGACTTTGACTAAACTGATCTTTTGCAAGCTCAAAGTAGACACATACACCTACTTTCATGGAAAAAATATTCTTGGACAAACCTGTCATTAAGGATTTATCCATATTTAAACATTTTTGTATATATCTTATTGCGCACAACAACAACAACTATGTTTGTATTTTAGCATTTTGCTGTGATGTAATTTTGTTGTTGTAGTACGCAATACAAATATACACTAAAATGTTTAAACATGGATAAATCCTTAATGACAGGTTTGTCCAAGAATACTTTTTCGACAAGAGTAGGTGTATGTGTCTGCTTTGAGCTTGCTAAAGATCATTTTAGTCAAAGTCAAGCAACATGAAAAAAATTAGCAAAATATCACCAAAAGCAAATTGTGTAATCAAAATTTATTTGTGCATTTATGGTCATGTTTACTTAATTTAACACTATTTTCAGGCTATTTTTGTGTTTGCCATCTCACATTTGTATGGAAACAACACTTGGATGACACAATTCTGAGGAGTTGATCAAAAGATAGCTAATTTTATGAAAAGTGTCAATTCAAAATGGCTGCCAATAAAGATTTAGGCCCAAAATACCAGAACTTTGAGTTACTATATTTCCAGAACGACAAATGGTAGAAACCTGAAACTTGGATATGTTGCTACTATCATCATACTTAAATCACAAAGAAAAAATCAGCAAAATCTGAGAGTATAGGGTTAATTTTTTTTCTTTTTCGTCCTAGTTTGAAGTAGAATTACCTGGCCATGAAAACTTAACAAACCTGATCCCAGCTATCTGAAATGCTAAAGAGTCACCCTTTTATGATCTTTGTTTGTGCCTTGCGTTTTTGCGCAAAGTATCATATCTTATATAAAATCTCCAGGTGTACTGCCACCTTTTCTCTTGAAAGCATTTCTATGTCATTTTTGCTTCACTTTCCATCAGAAAACAAGCTTGGGGATATTTCATCAAATTTGATACAGAGAGGGGCCACCACAAATTGCAGCTAAGTAATCAGGGGCCCTTGAAAATCTTAATGACAATTTGAAGGGGTTATGAAAAATTTTTATTATTCCTAAAAATATCTTCCAGCCCCCTACCCGACATTAATAAAGACTGGTCCCCTTACAATAATCTTTCGTAAAATTCTTGAGATTTGATTTCAGATTTCTTATCTGCTATTATTGTCATTCAATTGTTGTCATTCAATTCATATTGTTGTCAACATACTGTTTAGTCAGCAAACATTGTATAGATTTTTTTAATTGTTTCAGATATTACACTTTTTATCATAAGAAACTTCGCTCAGGCCATACTAAAAGTTTCTTGATTTACCATGAAATTTTGTTCATTTTGATACTAATAGTTTCTTAATTGGTTTCTTATTCTTTAAATGCACAAATTACTAATGTGGTCTATAACACTGGTGCAAATATTTTTCTTGGCATTCAAAGCCACCCCTTCAACGGTGGCATTTTACTGCACACGAAAAAGAAGAAAATTATCTTAATGAAGACAAAACTGCTTCTGCAATGTTGAGCTCCTTGAAAAACTGTGCATCTTATCCATTCTTCTCGATCATTCATATTCCTCTTTCCATTGAGCACTCCATTCATCATTCAATTTCATCATTCTGTCTTACAGTTTCATCCCTTCGTTTCACCCTAATCACTACATTCTTCAAATTCATATCATCAGTCCATCCTATTACACCTCTCTGGCCACAAGTCCTACGTTTTTACCATCTTGATTTAACAGTCTTGTCTTCATTTTAAGTTTCAGGAAGTCATTCACTTCATGTTAAGTTTCAGGTAGTCATTCATAAGAGACAGGGGGCTAAGGGGGCTGCAGCCCTCCCATCTTTGGAAGAGTTTGCAAAAATCAGCCATAATCTGGAAGAAAATCAGCCTAAAGTTGGGCAAAATTTTCGGAAACAATGGATCTTTTATCGGGCAGCCCCCCCATAAAGTTTATTTTCCGCTACGCTTATGCCTAAGATTACAATTGTTTCGTTCCAGTTTTCAAAACACAGAGCGTTTCACAGCTTTGACAGTCATTCCAACGTTTCTCCATTTTCATGTGATTTTTGTATGGCATCTTTTGCTTGCCTTGACCTACTTTGATTACTGTCTTTACCAAGTCTAGATTGTCTGTTTCTTGAAAACAGCAAAGATAAAATCAATTCCATAGCATCACCACAGGTGCCAGACCTGACAAGAAAGTTCAGGAAAATAGGGTTCTCAGAAATAAACTTTGTTATAGGTACAGTCTTTGGAAGACTTGAAACTTCTTAGAACCAAAAGACCTAATCGTTACCAAAACATGAATTAGATGTGAATAAAAGATATCAAGGAAGTCTCGAAAAATTCAAAGAAACTGTACCATGTTGAAAATGCTAAGGCAGCAGGCTTGCGTAATGTTGGTCAAAGAACTGACCTACTACAAAATGCAAGCAAGTTGGGATTCAGGTAGAGAATACTATTTCCTAAACAAGCAGAAGGGCAAGTATGTATAGATGTATTTCTTGCTGCCTTTAGGCCTATTCCATGTACCCGATGTCATAACAACGGTAGGTACGTCAACCGATTCGTAGGCCAGATAATCTTTTGAAAGAGGCGATATGACCAAAACCCAATGCTTCTTTGTGGGTAAAATTTCAGTAAGGTGAAATAACGAAACACGGCTAGGCTGAGTTTGCTCTCAACTCAGTGGGAGACGCATTTTGGCAAGTCAATAAACCTGCAACGCGTAGTCAACTTTCTCGGGACTTTCTCCCTATTTCAGATAAAGTTAATGAAACAATTGTATGCCAGTAAATGCATCATCCTACTCATCAATCATATTTTGTCGATTCGGATGAAATAAATTCATTAAAGCTTACCTTCTTCGCGATATTCTTTCCTTTCTTTCCTTCGAACCTTCGCTGCAGCAACGAAACTTCAAGATTCAACCGTGTTCAAGAGAAGAAGATAACGCAAATACATTCCATTTACGAACACTTTGCGTAAGTCACGTGATATTTTCAGTCGTAAGGGTACTCTGGAGTACCTTTTCTGGCCTGAAGTACCCTAGGGTATTCCAGAATACCCTCAAAGTACCCTAGGGTATTCCAGAGTACCCTCAAAGTACCCTACAGGGTACTCTAGATTACCTAAGGCTACTCTAGGTGCTGAAGTATCCTAGGGTACTATATAGTACCCCTGAAAACCACCTTTTTTCTGTGAGTGCACACCACTGTTGGATAGTGTTGGGAAAAAGCAATTCGCTTTATATTTGATAGTGTGCTTAGAAGCTCTGAGGGGCCTGTTTTTCTCTGGTCTTAAGAATTAACAAAGCGACCAGTACTATGCATAAAACGTATTGTTCACTCATGGATGCTTCTATTGAGATTTTTTGGAAAATTCTTATCCCCGTACAGTAAGATTTGCATCAGAACATCATTTGCAAGATATTCATATCCATATGGTCGCACAAGAGTGCATATTTCAGCGAGGAGATCAGTCCTTTGAATACCAAAAGAGGGGCAGAACAAGAAGAAGTGTTCTGCATCCTCGATTCCATCGTTACTTAGGCACATTGGATTTATTGTATCACTAACGTTGTGTTGAAATTTGTGAAAATTTAATTAGCTGAGACCAACCCCTGAGCTGAGTAAGATGAGACAGGCCCCTCGGCTCATGAATCCCAAGACAGATTTTGTTGGGGGGGGGCGGATTATAGATAATTTCTTTGCCTTCACTCACAGAAAAAAGGTGGTTTTGAGAGGTTCTGGCAAAGAACCCTAGGGATCTTGGATGCCCTAAGGTTCTTCAAAGAACCGTAGGATTCTCTAGAGTACCCTATAGGGTTCTTCGAGGGTACTCCAAAGAACCCCAGGGTTCTTCAAGTCAAAAAGGTTCTTCAAAGAACCCTTATGACTGCAAATATCACGTGACTTACGCAAAGTGTTCGAAAATAGAATGTATTCGCGTTCTCTTCTTCTCTTGAAACGGTTGAATTTTGAAGTTTCGTTGCTGCGGCGAATGTTGGAAGGAAAGGCAGGAAGAACATCGCGAAAAAGGTAAGCTTTAATGAATTCATTTACCTGAATTAACAAAATATGATAAAGTAGTAGGATAATGCACTTTTCTGCAATACAGTTGTTTTATTAACTTTATCTGAAATAGGGAGAAAGCCCCTAGAAAGTTGGCTACGCGTTGCAGGCTTACAGACTTGCCAAAACGCGTTCCCATTGAGTTGAGAGCAAACCACAGTCTAGCTGTGTTTCTTTAGTTCACCTTTCTGAAATTTTCCCAACAAAGAAGCTTTGGCTTTTGTGCAGGTAGGCCTAGCCTCTTTCCAAAATTATCTGGCCTACGAATCGGTTGACGAAACGTTATAACATCAAGTAGAAAGTAGATAGTAGATACATGGAGTGGGCCCGGCCTTAAAGGCAGCAAGAAATACTTCTAATACTTGCTTTTCAGCTTGTCTAGGAAATAGCATTCTCAACCTGAAGCCCAACTTGCCTGCATTTTGTATGTAGCAGGTCAGTTCCTTGACCATCAACATTACGCAAGCCTGCTGCCTTAGCATTTTCTAGAAACAAACAATGTTTGAGTAAGAAACCGTTTGTATTGGTTGTGCAAATCAGCCTGATACAGTTTTTTCGAACTTTTTCGAGACTCTTTTGATATCTTTTATTTCTTTTATTCATACCTATTTGATATTTTGGTGATGATTATGTCTTTTGGATCAAAGAATTTCTTCAAGTCTTCCAAAGACTGTATAATGAAGGTTATTTCTGAGAACCCTATTTTCCTCAACTTTCTTGTCAGGTTTTGCAACTGTGGTGATGCTATGGATATTGAATTCATCTTGCTGTTGTCAAGAAACTGACAGAAGAGCCCATATGACTTGGTAAAGACAGAAATCAAAGTAACTCAAGCAAGTAAAAGATGCAACACGGAAATCACATGAAAATAAAGAAGTTTTAGAACAACAGCCAAAGCTGTGAAATGTTCAGTCTTTTGAAAATTGGAACGAAACAATCGTGATCTTAGGGATGAATAACTTTTCTTGAAACTTAAAATGAAGACAAAACTGTCAAGTTTTCCCAACAGAAATCTGAGCTTTGATGGTCAAAATGGCAAAAACGTAGGACTTGTGGCCAGTGAGGTGTAATAGGATGGACTGATATGAAATTGAAGAATGTAGTGATCGGGTGAAACTATGGGTGAAATGAAGGGATGAAACTGTAAGACAAAATGATGAAAGTGAATGATGAATGGAGTGCTCAATGGAAAGGGGAAAATGAATGATCGAGAAGAATGGATAAGATAAAAAATCTTTCAAGGAGCTCAACATTCCAGAAGCAGTTTTGTCTTCATTAAGATCATTGTCTTCTTTGTCAAGTGCAGTAGAATGCCACCCTTAAAAAACCCTGTCTCAGCTCGGAGTTTTGAAACGGTCAATGTCTGTGGGTGGGGGGGGGGGGGTCAGTGCGCACCCTTCTTTTTATTCGCTGTTATAATACACGTTTTTTATTTCATGAGAAACTTGGATTACACGTTTATTTTATAATAAACATTAAGAAACTAGGATCATGCCATATTACTAAAAGTTGCACAATTTAACATGAAATTTTATCGATTGTAGTACCAAAAGTTTCTTAATTGGTTTGTTATTTTATGAATGAAAATTATCAACGTGGTTGCTAACACTGCTGCCGATATGTTTCTTTAATTGGGCTTAAAGCATAGAATTATTATGGATATTACCAAAATACAAAGGGTCAACAAAAATTTTCCCACAATTTTATTTGATGTAGCTTCAAAAATAGTTTCTTAGCACTTCTCGAACATATTACTAGAGTTTCTAGAGTTTTTGGACATCCTAGTACTAGTGTCGTATAAACCAGTTTCTTATGAAATAATAAACATGTAGATAAAATCATTAAACTTAGTAATAAGAATGATTTTGATACGAACAGCTAAAACCACGTGATTAAGTCAGATGAACTCAGTTGCTATGACAATGAGTTGTTTCAGTTGCTATGTCAATGAGAAGTAAGTCATGATTAGCATGATTATCGGTATACAGTAGGTCCTGGGGACAAGATCGGAGTTGGATTTGCATCAAGGATCTTAGGACACGAATGTTTTGATTGATTATTTATTTACTTTGTTTTGATCCCTGTATCTTGTTTTGTTGTCTTGATTTCTGTTCTGTTTCGTCTGGAACTGAGTGTGTTAGGCCCAACCGCCCTCAGGTTGCTCGAATAGAGCTCCCTTGTATTTCTGTGTCTTAGTGAGCCCTTGCACAAGAAAGGTTTTTAAAACCGCAAAGCCAAGGAAGATTTTCCTTTAGCTTTGCGGTTTTAAAAACCTTTCTTGTGCGAAAGCGCACTAAGACACAGAAATACAAGGGAGCTCTATTCGAACAACTTGAGAGCGGTTGGGCCTAACCACGCTCAGTTGAAGACGAAACAGAACAGAAATCAAGACAGCAAAGCAAGGCACGGGGATCAAAACAAAGTAAATGAATAATCAATCAAAACATCCGTGTCCCAAGACCCTTGCTTGGATGATATTTGAGGTTACACATTTTTTTAGAAAAAACTGGTTTATAATACTAAGATGAATACAATTTGAAGAAACTCTAGTACTGTTTCTGAGAAGTATCAAGAAACTTTAAAAGCTAAAAGCATGGATAATTAAGCAAATACATTGTTGAACCTTCATTGTTGAGGAATATTTACTAACCATTTGTGTTTTGAACATACCAGAACAGTATTTATTCTAAATGCTTTTCTGAATGTCAAGAAACATGTCTGCAGCTGTGTAGGAGACAACATTGATAATTCATGCATTCAAAAAATAAGAAACCAATTAAGAAACTTTTAACATTAAAATGGAAAAAATTTCATGTTAAATCAAGAAACTTTTAGTATTATGGCCTTAGCCAAGTTTCCCATCATAAAGAAAGTGTAATATCAGCAGCAATAGACGATTGCGCTAAAGATGGCCGCGAGGAATTTTTGACGAGATGCACTGCGTACTTTAATCGAATTCCTATAGAATAGTTAAAGATTTGTAATTCGAACTCAGTGCATCTCGGTAAAGAATTCCTAGCCACCATCTTTAGCGCAATCCTTTATTGAAAAAATTTATACAGTGTTTGGTGACTAGGTCGAAAAGGGGTAGAGGGGTAGAGGGGTAGAAGGTCCAGGGATCGTAAATATCTTGTGCCATAGAATCTTTGTTATTGCTATTTAACTCTGTAGTGCATTTTTATGGAAATTTATCTGCTTTGAAAGGGTATTTGCAAGAACCGTCGACTTTGATGACAATTTTCACATCAGAAATCAAACCGTCGTATTGATATTTCTAATTTATCGAAACAACTTCTCTCCCAGCGAGTCAGTCATTGGTGTTTTAGGGTCGTTGAGTTTTGGTTCACATTCAGTCTTTTCGGCCTGTGAATCGCTCGTTCCTTCTATCACCTCAAGTGACTGCAGCGATCTGGTGTGAATAAGGCATTACCAGCATAAAACGATGTCCTTGATTCATAATACAATTTTTTGTATAACCTTTACACGGAATTTTTAGGCAATTTCTTTTAGAACAATTAGTCTTACAAGGGGTGTTTTCCTCACCTTCTGGGAGACTAAAGGGCGTGGTGACAAAAATTTTGAGAAAATTCTGTGCAATTTCAACTTTAGGTCATTTATGCAACTTTTTGTGCCATTTGAACCACTTTAGTGACAATATTTTCAAAGTCTTCGTCCATGTTCATAATCAGCGTACTTGAAATAGGCATTGGACTGATTTTGAGATAATTCTGTGGAATTTCAAATTTAGGTCAATTGCGCCACTTATTGTGCCATTTGGACTACCCTAGTGACAATATTTTCAAAATCTTCGCCCATAATCATAATCAGCCTACTTGAAATAGGTCTTGCACCAATTCTAAGATAATTCTGTGCAATTTCAATTGTAGGTCATTTGTGCCATTTTTTGTGCCATTTGGATCACTTAAGAGACAATATTTTAAAAATATTCGTTCATTTTCATAATCAAGACACTCGAAATAGGCTTTGTACAAATTTTGAGATCATTCTCTGCAATTTCAATTTTAGGCCATTTCTACCACTTTTTGTGCCACTTGGACGACTTTAGTGAGAATGTTTTCACCAGGTTCTCTGAAGTACTTTAGGAATTCTTTGAAGAACCTTTTCTCTCAAGTACCTTTAGTGGTTCCTTTAGTGAAGGTTCGTTCCTTTAGCGAAAGCGGAACCCCTAAGGAACGTTCCTTAGGGGTTCTTTGAAGAACCTTTTTTGGATTTTTTGAAGAACCTTTAGGGGTTCTTTGAAGAACCCTTCTAAGTTCTCTGAAGAACCTTCATGGGTTCTTGGAAGAACCCTTCTAGGCTGTCTTGGGTTCTTTGAAGAACCCTTCTACGCTCTCTGAAGAACCTTCATGGGTTCTTTGAAGAACCCTTATAGTCTCTCTGAAGAACCTATATGGGTTCTCTGAAGAACCCTTCTAGGCTCTCAGAAGAACCTTCATGGGTTCTTTGAAGAACCTTTACTGGTTCTCTGAAGAACCTTCATGGGTTCTTTGAAGAATCTTTATTGGTTCTCTGAAGAACCTGCATGGGTTCTTTGAAGAACCCTTCTAGGCTCTCTGAAGAACATTTATGGGTTCTATGAAGAACCCTTCTAGGCTCTCTGAAGAACCATCATGGGTTCTTTGAAGAACCTTTACTGGTTCTCTGAAGAACCTTCATGGGTTCTTTGAAGAACCCTTATTGGTTCTCTGAAGAACCTTCATGGGTTCTTTGAAGAATCCTTATAGGGTCTGAAAAACCTTCATGGGTTCTTTGAAGAACCCTTCTAGGCTCTCTGAAGAACCTTCATGGGTTCTTTGAAGAACCTTTATTGGTTCTCTGAAGAACCTTCATGGGTTCTCTGAAGAACCTTTATGGGTTCTATGAAGTACCTTCAGGGCTTCTCTGAAGAACCTTCATTGGTTCTTTGAAGAACCCTTATAGGCTCTCTGAAGAACCTTCATGGGTTCTTTGAAGAACCCTTCTAGGATCTCTGAAGAACCTTCATGGGTTCTTTGAAGAACCCTTATAGGCTCTCTGGAGAACCTTCATGGGTTCTTTGAAGAACCCTGCTAGGCTCTCTGAAGAACCTTCATGGGTTCTTTAAATTTTTTATTTAATATTTTTTTAGTTTCTTTGTTTTTATGGGGGGGGGGGCTCTCCCTCGATTAGTTAACCTATTTGGAGAGCTCCTCCTAAGTTAATCTATCCTAAATACAATCATGTAATATGCTTTTTTTAGTTTCAGTTTGTAGTACTGTAGATTTTTTTTAGTTAATATATGGTATTGTAATGTATTTAATTGTATAGTAATTTGTTTAGAATTGTATTTAGAATGGATTAACGAATCAATGAAAACTGAAACTGAAACTGAAACTGAAGAACCTTCATGGGTTCTTTGAAGAACCTTTACTGGTTCTCTGAAGAACCTTCATGGGTTCTTTGAAGAACCTTTATTGGTTCTCTGAAGAACCTTCATGGGTTCTTTGAAGAACCCTTATAGGCTCTGAAAAACCTTCAAGGGTTCTTTGAAGAACCCTTCTAGGCTCTCTGAAGAACCTTCATGGGTTCTTTGAAGAACCTTTATTGGTTCTCTGAAGAACCTTCATGGGTTCTCTGAAGAACCTTTATGGGTTCTATGAAGTACCTTCAGGGCTTCTCTGAAGAACCTTCATTGGTTCTTTGAAGAACCTTTATAGGCTCTCTGAAGAACCCTTCTAGGCTCTCTGAAGAACCTTCATGGGCTCTCTGAAGAACCTTTATGGGTTCTATGAAGTACCTTTAGGGGTTCTCTGAAGTACCTTTATTAGTTCTCTGAAGAACCTTCATGGGTTCTCTGAAGAACCTTTATGGGTTCTATGAAGTACCTTCAGGGGTTTTCTGAAGAACCGTAATTGGTTCTTTGAAGAACCCTTATAGGCTCTCTGAAGAACCTTCATGGGTTCTTTGAAGAACCCCTCTAGGCTCTCTGAAGAACCTTCATGGGTTCTTTGAAGAACCTTTATTGGTTCTCTGAAGAACCTTCATGGGTTCTCTGAAGAACCTTTATGGGTTCTATGAAGTACCTTTAGGGGTTCTCTCAAGTACCTTTATTGGTTCTCTGAAGAACCTTCATGGGTTCTTTGAAGAACCTTTATGGGTTCTATGAAGTACCTTTAGGGGTTCTTTAAAGAACCATTAGTAGGGGTTCTTTGAAGAACCCCTGACTTGGGGTTCTTTGAAGAACCTTTAGGGGTCCCATATTTGTACTCTGCTGAAGAACCCTAAAAGGTTCTTCGTAAGCCACCTTTTTTCTGTGAGTGTTGAGAACAGCAACAGAAGGTGACAATCTAATTTCAGGTTCAAATTTATTCCACTCGGACAAACAGTGAGGATGAAAAGTAGATTTATAGTTTTCTGTCCTTGCTTATATCTACTCCATCTGCGGAGGCTTAGCGATTCTCAACCAAGGTCAAGGGACAGCTTTTTTGGAGGCCTTCCCCTCCAAGCTCCCGTTATAGCTAAGACAGTGGAGCATTGAACAAACTCTGGCTTCTCCATTAAACTTGATTGGGTGGTACTGCCAGTGTAGTCACATACTTTTGGTGGATTGTGGCAGATAACATCTCCGTAATCTAAATGAGATTGAAAATAGAGCTTGCATAATTCATTTAGGGTATGCCTAGGCAGATATCTGGAGGGTCATCTCAACATACCAATACCTTTTCTTGCCTTTGAGAAAGCAGCCTTTATATGAGCGGAGAAAGACAAAAGTCGCGTCCAAAGTAATTCCAAGATGCTTACGTTCATCAACTTTCATAACGGGCACGTTATTAAACAGTATTACTGGATGATCAATCGCCGATTCTTTCTTGGAAAAGATTAGTTCAACTGCTTGCTTTGTTGCGTCACGATTGAAGGATATCCTCCAATCATGAGCCACTTCCTCACCAACTCTAAGTCGTGGTTCATGTCACTGGCAGCTGCGTTTGAGTCTTGAAATATAGCGAATAAGGACGTATCAGCTGCAAAGAACTTGACTTTGCACTTAAAGTTCTCAGTCAGGTCATTTACATATAGAAGTTCAGTTCAGTTTCATTTCATTTTAAAATTCTCAACATACAAGTTTCAACATAAAATACATTAAATACAAGAATACATATATAAAACAAACAAAAACGATACAAACACCTAAAATTAATCTAAGGGAGAGAACATATGAAGCCTGTATGTGGGGAATCCCTTAAAGGAGGAGCTCTCTCAGTAGATAAACTAATCGAGGAGAGAGCATCCCCCATGCTAAAAAATCCATATTTCAGTATATCAAATGATTCCAAAAGTTGCGTTATGTGCAAGAGACCCAGAGTGATCGCAGTGACCCCAGGCCCACGGAGCCCTCTCCAGGCAAAAAACCCATCCACAGCTTACGCCAAGGAAGGGTTCTATACCCAGAGCAGGCCCCTAAAGCAGGAGGCCACCAAAACGACTCCAAGGTCAGTATGCTTTAGAGAATTGTGAGATTTACAGTCTTGACTGAAAAGTGCAACCAGAATTATGAAATCAAATACAAATATTTAGCATTTTGTTGAGAACAAATGGACTTTCAATTGCTGGCGAAAGCGTATCTTTGAAGGGCATTGCTTGATGATGATAGGAAGTTCATTCCAGGATTTCGCACCTGTGTATCTGACAGATCTTATTCCATATTGCAACGTATTTCTACGATTTAAGAAAATGCCACCCATACGTGCCTGCCTGGTATCATATTGATGAACAGAAGACAACAAAGTAAAATAATCATGAAAATATGAGGGACAAGTTTTGTTAACACATTCATACGCAAAAGAAAGGAGCTTTAAATAAAATAAATCATATAACTTAAGAATTTTCAACTCTAAAAAGATTGGGGTAGAAGGAGCAGCAAAGTTATTGAAAGTAATAGCTCTAACAACTTTCTTTTGTAAGATATAGATAGGCTTAGTGTGGATGTCATAGGTTAGACCCCACACAACAATCCCATACTGAATAAATGAGCCAAATAAGGAATGGTACAGGCAGACTAAAGCACTAGAAGGGAGAAGATGCCTAATTTTGAAGAACACACCGGATGTTCTTGCTAGCTTTTTAGAGAGTTCATTCAAGTGATATTTCCAGGTGAGGTTTTCATCCAGCAGAAGACCAAGAAATTTAACGTATTTAACCTGCTTGACATGCTTCTTTCCAATTTTAATGTTAACAGTTTCATGCAACAATTTCTTAAGAGAATGAAAAATTAAAAAGTTAGTTTTTTCTACATTTAGGGCAAGTTTGTTAGCATCAAGCCACTTTTTTACAAGTTTAAGTTCCTTGTTAACTACCTTTTGTAATTTATATAAACAGTCTGATTCATAGTAGATGTTAGTATCATCAGCAAAAAGATAAAAAGTTAGTTTAATCGATGAGTTAGGAAGATCATTGATATATATGAGGAATAGAAGTGGGCCAAGGACAGAACCCTGTGGTACTCCACAAGTAATATTGAGGCAGTTAGAGTTGTGGCCATTGACAGATACATATTGGCTTCTATTGCAAACGTAGGAACTGAACCATGCCAAAGCTGTACCACGAATACCATAATGTTCAAGCTTGCTGAGGAGGATTTTGTGATTGACTGTATCAAATGCTTTTTGTAAGTCAATGAAAATGCCACAGCCAAACTTCTTGTTATCCAAGGTATTCTTAATTGATTCAGTTAAACTAATCAAAGCATGATCTATCGAGTGAGAAGCACGAAAACCAAACTGGAGATTATACAAAACTTCATGTAGCTCTAAGAAATTATATAAGCGCTTATACATTAATTTTTCTGTGATTTTACTGAAAACAGACAAAAGAGATATGGGCCTATAGTTTGAAGAAGTCACAGAACAACCCTTTTTGAACAAGGGTATAACTTTGGCTTGCTTCATCTTGGTAGAAAAACACCAGTCTGAAAAGACTCATTAATGATTAGAGATAAGGGAGAAGATACATAAGGAGACAGAATTTTAAACAACTTCATAGGGATACTGTTAGGACCTATTGATTTACCAGTTTTAAATTGATCAATTATATCTGATATCTCATAAGGAGCTGAGGGGGATATGAAGAAAGAATGTGGATTTTTATTTGACAGATAATCCATTGGGGATTTTTTAGACCTGGGTATGTTCTTAGTGATATTATCAGCTACATTAACAAAGAAGTCATTAAAAATATTAGCCATTGTTGATGAATCAGTTGTAAGATTACCATTTACATCCTTAAGTTTGTTGATAATATTTACATGAGAGTTTTTTAAACTAATGATAGATTTAATTCCTGTCCATAAAAGCTTCATATTGTTGCTATTAATATTAAAATAATTATGAAAATAATTCTTTTTACTTTCTTTAAGTTCAATCGTAATACGGTTTCTGAATTGCTTATACAAAAGCTTGGTTGCTTCATCAGGTTTTTTCCTGAGTTTTTTCAATGCTTTATCCCTTAATCGCATCATCTTTTGAATTCTACCATTAATCCATGGCTTATTACGCAATTTGAGTTCTTTTTTGGTGAGTTTCTTCAATGGGGCATGCTTTTTAACAATATCATTAAGATTATCAAGAAATCTGTTAAATTTTGCATTTACATCATTTATGTTCTCATTCAGTTACTCAAAGTTAAGGTTATTAAAATCTTCAAGAAAGCTTTCCTGATTAAATTTGGAATAGTCATGTTGGTAAAAAGATAAGGTTCTGTTTGAGATTCCTGCTTTCTTGACAATCAAAAACTGTGGAGAGTGATCTGCAATATGGGTTAAGATGTTACCACTTTTAGTTTCTAAATTACAAATGTTAGAAAAAATATTATCAATAATAGTGGAAGAATGATCTGATACTCGAGTAGGATGAACTACAAAGGGAAGGAAATGCTGAGAAAGAAAAAGACTAACAAAGTTTTTAGTAGGTGTATGAGAATCATAGTTTAGTAGGTTTAAGTTGAAGTCACCTAAAATGAAAACATTCTTGTTAGCGATGGTAGGATTAGCTAAAATATTTTGTATGTACTCATTAAAGGTTTCAGGGTCCGAGTTTGGATGACGATAAGCACAGCAGATCAAAATGTTTTTATCTTTAGGACTTTCAACTTCTGTCCAAACTGTCTCAAAATCACCACTGTCACCAGCTAAATCAGACCTTGGAATGGGAGCTAAACTAGATTTAATATAAAGACCTACACCACCATTCTGAGTTTGAGATCTTGTGGAAAAAAAGTATATCCAGGAATTTCAACATTGACTTTTAAGGGTCTTTCAAAAGAATCCCAAGTTTCCGAAACAGCAACAACATCAAAAGGAACCTTAAGGTTAACCAACAATGTCTGAAGCTCATCAAAATGACAAGAAAGACTTCTTATATTCATGTGTAAGAAAGAGAGATCAGTGTGGTTAGTATCAGAAGAAGATAAATCTTGAATTGATACATAATTAGAATCAATATTGGAAGGCAATTGTTCATCAATATCATAGTCTTGTAGGTTAGGCAAGTTGGTAAGATGGGAGGTGATTTCAAATGATGGTAATGAATCAACAACAGAAGGTTTATCAAGCTCAAACAAATCTGATAGTGTTTCATTTTCAACTGTGCCAAAGGGAAAATTGATTCACGATCTGCAATAGTACACTTTTTACAAAACCATTGAACTTCATCAGGCTCATCAGCAAGGGTTTTGTACTCAGAAGGAGAAACTTCACTGCAAGTGACATGAACATAAAAATTGCAGTTACTACAAAGAATGGATGGTTGAAATTCATGCACAATTTTGTGGCAAATACCACAAGGAAATTTTTGCTTAATCATTTGGGTTTGCGGAAAACAAAATCAAGACTATGCAACAGAGCATAATTGATCTAGTTATGACATTAAAAAAGCACACAAGGAAAGATTGCAAAAATAACACAAAAAGTAGGCTGCGCCTACGACAAGAGTCAAACATCACCTTACTGCTGCATGTTAACTATAATTTCATTGTTATCAGCACCGTCACCAGATATTGGCGAGGATGCAGCTTGTTCATAAGGTGGTGAAGATGCCTCATGGCCATCATGACTGGGGGATCCAAACCCTGGTCCAAATCCTCCAGTAGGCACTTTCTCTTTCACAACAAGTTTGTCCAGGACAAAGTATGCAATCTTCCCATGTCTCCTTGCATCAAGAAGTTGGGGCACCAATCTTTCACGTTTATCCAGTGTGCGTTGACTGAGATCAGGGACAAACTTTATGCCATCTGGCTTCTTTGCTCTAGCCTCCTTCAAGACAGACTCTTTTTGTTTCCATGACTGAAACTTAGCTACAATGGGCCTAGGCCTAGCTTTGACCTTTGACCCGTCGGGCCGTGTGAAGAAGGCTTTCGGTTTGCCAACTCGATGGGCTCTTTCAATTTGGAGATCCTCTGCAATTCCAAGAAGGGTATTGATTTTATCTTTGACAATATGTTCACTCTCCTCCCATGACTCCTTAAAATGAGGAGCTTCAGGCACTCCAACAATTCTAATGTTATTACGGCGGCTGCTGTTCTCCAGGTATTCCACCTTGTCCTCAAGATTAATCAGGTCCATATCGCTGCTACCCAGTTGGTCTTTAATCAGCTTTAATTCCTTCTCAATGCAATCTATTTTCACGGTGTAAGAGTCAATAGTATTGCTCTGAAATTGAGTACTTGCTTTGAGATCATTAATATCATTTTTCATGAACCTAATTTCGTTGCGAAGGTCTGCAGTGAGAACCTCGATCATCTTGGCATAACTCGTCTGTTGAACAGCAAGCAGCTCCTTGCACATCGCAATCGTAATAAATTCCGTCATCTTCCAGGTAGAATGCATAAATTGATGAATGAAAAACTGAACTGAAGATGTTTTATGTAAAAACTTACATTATCAAAAACGAAACTAATAATCCTAAGGCTACAAAGTTCAACCAAGACCAAGACTCAAGAAACACGTGTGGTCGTCAGACATCTTGGATTATTTTGATGAATAAAGAATAGGAGTCCCAGTATATATCCTTGGGTACACCAGATAAGATATTCCCCCAGTTGGAAGCCTACCCGTTCAGAACTGTTCGTTGCATTCGATATTTGAGAAAATGTTGAAGATGAGATAGTTGTCCAGACACGCCAATCGTTTTAGCTTACATATGAGGCCATCATATTTCATATTTCATATTTCATTTGTTTAGGGAGGGTTGCCCTTTAACCGAAGTTGTTTTTCAAGGGGCCCTACTTTCAAGGGGTCAATCATGCCATACTCTATCAAATGGTGGATTACAGTCGAAGGCTGTAAATATTGTACGCGTTAGGGATATCAACAGGTTGATTGTTGAGTCACCTGGACGAAAACGAGATTGATTTGGGTTTAGCATTTTGGAGGAGACAACATGAGAGCAAAGAGGCAAATATGAGTTTTTAAAGGATTTTCCCAAAGATTGGCAAAAGAGAACAAGGACGATAGTTCCTCTTGATATTATTTTTTCAGTCTTCTAATGGACAGGAGCTACATTTGCGTGTTTCCATATTTCAGGAAAGATACCTAGTTTATGAACATTATCTTCAGTGCTATAGACAGGGTCATATTACAGAGTTTTATCATCGTCATAGAGATCTCATCCCAGCCATGTGCTTTATTACGCTTGATTGATCTTATAATTTTCAGTATTTTTTCCTCAGAAATGCAAAAATCATTCAGTAGGGTGACCGTTACTGGTCCATCCTGCCTGTATCCATCCTACTGGTTCACTGCCTGTATCGATTGTCGTACATTGGAGCAAGAAATAGTCATTAAATATTTGCGCCTTTTCAGTGAAATTCGCTACAAATATATCGTTTTCTAGAACTGGCGATATTACAGGGATCTTAGCTTTGTTCAGGATAGTTTTTCTTAGCGTTCTCAATTGGCCTAGAACCTTCTGATATCATGTTTTATTCCTTCAAATTTATCGTTTGGCTGGCCATTCTTCAGAAAGTTTTTATATGCATGGTTTTTTCCTTAGAAAGTTCCTCCTTTTTTCCTTCCGAGACCTTATAATTGTCAATTTGTTCGGTATAATGTTAGAGAAATTGTTCATGAGGACTTTATTGAGCGGTTTGACATGCTTGTAAGGACATATAATATTTTCAAGATGCTCGTGCCATTCAAACAAGTCAATGCTGCTCTGAATCGCCTTGAAATTTCCCTTATCATAGTACCAAACCCTAATTTTGTAGGGGGCGGTGCGAGGTTAGAGACTAATAATTTTCAATAAACTATTTAATGATGACATTAACAATGCAGAGAAGAATGAAAACAGGATTCAATAAAGAGGTTAGGCTGTTTGGTAAAGACCAAATCGATACAAGATTTTGAATCTCCCATGAAATGTGTTGGTTCTGAAATCGGCTGATACAGACCCAGATCTGATGTCAACGGCTCCGATAGTTTTCCCTCATTTCCTTCTATTTCATAATCCTATCATTGGGAAGAGCGGCAGTTAAAATCGCCGGTGATGACGGCACAGGCAAGATGCTCTGCAGCAATTTTGGATAAAATCGACTCAAAATTTAGGATGAAATCCAGGATTCGGTTTGGTTCTGACTTGAGCATCTGTAAATGACGACAAAGAAATACTTTTTCCTGTTCAGTTGGATCTCAAAAACAATGCATTCAGGGAGGGTTACCAAGTCAAAACAATCGCTCGAAGGAAGAGTGTCTTTGACGTACAGCCAAACACCAATTCTCTTAACCTAAATGGTTTTCGGTTGAGGGAAATCAGCGCGGAAATTACATTTATCAGAAAATGGATCTTTAATGTAAACTGAAGCTCCGCCACCGAAATGGTTGCGATCACATCTCTTGATCATATTGCCATCTATGCTGACAAGATCATAATGTACATTTTTATCAATTTTGTTTCATTCACGGCAAGCATATGCCTGCCAAGCTCTTTAATCAATAAACAGATATCGTCGATATGCAGCATTAGGCTATTTACGTTCCATGATGCAACACCACACCATTCCTGTTTCCAAGTCCGGTAGACCCAGGAGAACTACCTTTGGGAGCCACAAGCATAGGTTCCAAATCTTTAAAGCTATGAAAAAAGTGGGTGTAAAATTCAATGACCTATTTCTTTAAACTGAATGACTTGAAAGAAACTTTAGCCATTATTCTATGATTCTGCCGTAAGACTTTTCAGAAATCTTGATTATTTGTCAAAATTACAGCCGCTTCTATATTTCAGCTAATTCTATGTGACGCTCAAATTTCTAAATCACAAACCAGAAGACTGCAAGAGTTTTGATTGATACCATATTGTAGGCATCCATAAACTATGGTTTTCTTGAAAATCATTTGATCTTTCGTCAACAGGTTTTGAAATTACGATAGTTTTAAGTTCTTTTCGAAAATTTTCTTGAATACTTAAAAAAGACGCGCAATACTGTAATTCTGGAAATATTGAAGATTCCAGAAAAGTCCAACGGCAGACATACTGTAAAATGGTTCAACATTCTTTGAAACCGTTCAGTTCAAACAAATAGGTCTCTGATAGGTCAATTTTGCGTCTCATAGGTCAAATTTGCGTCTCCGCGTGTGGAATGATAAGACGTGCTTTTGCTGCAAGCGAAAATTCTACCTTATTACACTAAAAATGGATGCGAATTCTGATATAAAGAGGATAACTAACCCTCTAGATAACCTGAAACAACGACACACTGGTCAATATCTGGAATATATTGCAGAATTTTGCCAAAAAGAGTACAAATGGGATCAAACCAAAACCGAAGCAGTCTTGGAGCACGCGATTCAGGCTGCATTCGTTTACACAGGGCCAAGTAACAACAAAATATCATACAGGATAAAAAGTCAAGGAATCATCATACAAGACAACGTTAAGTCAGTGGAACCACAAACTGAACCAACAACATTCACAGATGACAGGAAATTTGTCAACCTCCCAAACGACTTGCCAGAATTTAAACGCTTCGTGCACAATGAAATCCTGTCGCTGAAAGCCCAAACATCCAACGGGAATAATACAGAAAAAATTGGAAAAATTGAAAAAGATGATACCTACCTGATACCATTGCTGAGAAGCTTCGAACAGCGCACAACATCTTTGGAAAAGCAACTTGAGGACAAGCAACGCATAATTGAAGCATTAATTCGTGGGCCTAGCCCATACGTAAACAAACCCGACCAGTGTAAGGAAGCTTCCCCCATGGGGGAAAGGGGAGAATACGCTGATCAGAGCAAAGTATTGACAACAAAAGAAGCAAAGAATGTCGACAACAATAGGTTGAAAGAACTACCAAAAAAATCCCGATTCAAAGCGAAACAATGGTGTGATCGAAAATCCAAATAAAAAAACAAGAACACAAGAGAAAGAAACAACTGCAGTGACAAAAAACAGCAAATGGCAGAACGGAAAAAAGAGAGTAAAAAAAGATGATACAAAGCCGAGTGAGCGAAAAAATGTCGTGATTATCGGAGACTCTATCTTAAATGGCCTAAGTGAACAAGGATTGAGAAAACGACATATTGTGAGAATACGAGCCCACAGTGGGGCGACAAGTTTGGATATTAAAGACCACATTCGGCCAATAATGAGAAGGAAGCCTGACTGTGTTCTGGTACACTGTGGAACCAATGATCTATCTAATAAGGATGGTATTGACACGATCGAAACAATCAAGGAAATCATCTCTGAGGCGAAGGATGAATATCCGCACACAACCATCGTTCTGTCGTCACTTACGATGAGAAGAGACCATGAAGGTATGAGTAACAAAGTCAATGAATCAAAAACAGATCTCTCAAGAAGCTAGCTAAAGAACAAGGTATCCCGATAATCGACAATAACAATGTTGACATTTCCTGCTTGAGTGCACGTAAATTGCATCTAAATAGGAAAGCTGACTCCACCCTTGCACGCAACTTTGTCAATTTTTAGATAACATTTGAACAAAGTATGCTATCCCAAATGAAGAAGTATTTCCTAATCATGTTCAAAATAGTGAACATAATTTGAATAGAGAAGATCAATCTTATCAACGTTTGGGCTATATAGAGCCCCAACCTGTAACCAGTATTGCTACAAATACTGATTGCTTTGAAGAGGTGAAAACGCCAAGACTAAAATACACAAAAAATGTTATAGTCGGCTACATAAATATCAACTCTATAATGAACAAATTCGAGCATTTTTCTCAGATGATAAGAGACAAGCTTGATGTCTTAATTATTGCTGAGACAAAACTTGATTCATCTTTTCCGAGCAGTCAGTTTACATATAAGTGGTTTTAAAGCACCAATTAGATTAGACATTACTAGGAACAGTGGAGGACTTCTTGTGTAGGAAGGAAGATATTTTGTGAAGGAAGATAGAGGGTCTTGAGATACCTGAGGATATTCAGGCTATTCCATTGAGATCAATATTAGAAAACAGAAATGGCTGGTATTACCGATATACAGCAGCCCTACACAAGATCCACGTTATTTTGTTGATAACGTGTGCAGGATTATCAATGGATATACCCTCTCACGAGAAAATGTCTTGCTCATTGGTGACTTTAATATGGAGGTAGGTGATAGGGCACTTAGTCCTTTGATTGATGCCTATCACTTATCTAGCCTTTTGAAGGGACCAACACGTTTCAAGACTTCCAGAGGGCGATCCATTGATCTCATACTTACAAATAAAAAGGATTCCTTCATGAAAAGCCAGTCGTTTGAAACAGGCTTCAGCGATCATCATCATCTGATATACACAATATTAAAATCAACCTTTGTAAAAGTGCCTCCAAGAAATATCAGATACCGTGAGTATAAGAATTTCTGCTCAGAAGAGTTCCAAAGAGACTTGGATATCAAACTGCGTGACACCATTCCTACTGACTATCAAGTATTACATTCTATCACCGAGAGTTTATTACGGAAACATGTCCCTTGAAAGAAAGGATGGTTAGGGGGAATGATAAAAACCCCACGTAAAGTCTGATATGAGAAAAGCGATAATGACAAGAACAAAACTCAAAACAAGGGCAAATAAATCTGGAAATGACACAAGCAATTGATGAGAGAGAGAGAGATCAGTTTAAGGGGCAGGCTGAAAGAGATCATACTATGTGGCCTGAATATAAAAGATTAAGAAATAAAGTGACAAGTGAACTACGTAAGTCGGTAGAAGCATATTTTAGTGACATGGTAGATGAAAACTGTAATGACTCCAAGGGTATGTGGAAGGTCGTAAACAAAGTATTAAATAAGGACCATGAATCCCCATCCCCCCTTGTCGGTCACATACGAAGGTCAAAATATAGATAAGTCCAGTGAAAGCGCGGAGGCCTTTAACAACCATTTTGTCACAATTGGCCCGAGACTGGCTGAAAAAATTGAGTGTGAAGAATCCGACGACCCGCTGAAATACATAGATAATAAAGGATCGTCTGCTGATGCGCCACGATTTGCCTTCCAGAAGGTGACGCCAGATTCTATTAAGCGTGAGATCTATAAGCTAAAATTAGCAAAATCAGCAGGCCATGATAAAATAAATCGAAAAAGAAAAGGCCACGATATAAACGTCGCTCGTCGGATCCGCAGATGCTTGCGATGATGGATAAGGAATAAATTGTAGGTAGTAACACCGCAACACGACGAAGAACAACAGCAAAGAATGAGTCGATTTAACGCATATTTATTTGATTATATATGTTTTGCCAATATTTCGTCCTGCCATGCAGGACTTCTTCAGGGCTGTTATGGGATAGTTACATTGAAGATTAGAATATGTACAGCGATTTGAATAGGAGAGGCTACATGTGATAGGTTAGATATGATGGCTACGCAGAGGCTATGTAGGTAGATATGGGATTACGTTATGTGGTAATTATAATGATAATGTAGTTGGTGATGATAATGATGAGAATGATGATGGTGATAATGATGATGATATGGTAGTATAATGTGAAGTGATGACAACGATAATAATGATGGTGGTGCTGTAGAGTAAGATGGGAAGGTTAGGAAAGTGTGCCAGTAGATTCGGTTAGTGTGGAATTATTTGTGTTAGCGGTCTGTGGTTCTGTTAAGTCCGTTAGGTGACAGAGTGTTGGCCAAGCCAATGAAGTATGCTTCCTTGGCTCGTCTAACACTCTCTCTGGTGTCATGTATCTGGAGTAGCGGTAGTAGTTGCAAGTCTTGTACTGAGTGTCCGGGTCTACAGAAATTTTCTGCAACCCCGGATGTGTCGGAACGTCTGTTTATAACGTCTCGTCGATGTTCGTTGAGTCTGTCTCTTATACGTCGTCCCGTTTGTCCTATGTATTGTTAACTAGTTGTCAAATATTAGTAGTTGTCAAATATTAGCAGCTTTATAAAGTATTGTTAGGGGTGTCACAGTTCTGATAACAAAAACATTGAGTGTAGAACAGGGCCACCAAGAAAGAGAAATGGTCTAAAAATAGCGTTTTTAAACATAGTCTCCCTCAGGAAACATAGACATGAGATAGAAATTGTGCTAAATGACCATGACATAGATGTCATTGGCCTCAGTGAGACGCGGCTTGACAAGACAAAAAGTGACTCCGAAGTCAGCATCAGTGGTTATAACATCTTTAGAAATGATCGCAATTTAAATGGTGGAGGTGTTGCAATTTATGTCAAAGCAAGTTTACCTGAACCAATAAAAAGTGAAAATCTGGAATTGATCTCACTTGAAATTGCACCTAAGCATGTGAAACCTCTTCTCGTTGTTTGTTGGTACAGACCTCCAACAGTAGATGAGGCCGCATTCGATAATCTTAGGGAAGTTTTGAAAAACCTGGATCAAGAAGGCAAAGAAATTATCTTTGTCGGGGATACAAACTGCGATTTCAAAAATAACCAAAGCGCAAACACAAAAAAGTTGAAAGCTATTTACGAGGAGTATCAGCTGGAACAACTGATTAAAAGCTATACTCGAATAGCTACAACAACGAATGAACGTAACGAGCGAAATATTAGTAAAACGCTAATAGACCATTTCTCCACAACGAGCCCAAAATATATACTAACAGCAGAAGTGCTAGAGTTAGGGATGGTTGACCATTTTCTGGTGTATGGAATAAGAAAAGTAAATGCTTGGCGAGTGAAAAATAAGAAACCAAAACTCTTGGAGACTCGTAGTCTTAGCAATTATGATGAGGCATTGTTTCGTAACGATCTGCAGCAGATTGATTGGGAAACCATCCTTAGCTCTTACGCTGATAATCCTGATAGTATGGCTACCACTTTTCAGGAGATCTTTGAGTCGATTTTAGATATCCATGCACCCCTGAAAAAAAGGAGGGTAGGTAACACCTCTACTCCTTGGATAACCCCAGAAATTAGGAAATTAATGAGGGAAAGGGATGCAGCTAAGAAAGCGACGAAAACATATCCTGAAAAGTGGAACACATACAAGTATCTCCGTAACAAGGTAACACAAAAAATACGAGATGCAATACAATTACACTATCATGGATTAATTGAAGAAAATAAAGGAGATCCAAAAAGAATGTGGAAGGTTATTAACAAGGTACTAGACAAGGCAACACCCTCAACAGAAGTTTCGACCTTAGATGTTGAGGGGAGAACAATTACAAAAGAAAAAGATATAGCTGAAGCACTTAATCATCACTTTACCACCATAGGACCAAAACTTGCTAGCAAGTTAGAGTCCAGGTCTGATGATGATTCTCTCAAACATATAAATGCTCAACAAAACAAAATGATGTTTGTACCTGTCGATGAAACATATGTGCTAAATGCCATTAAGCAACTAAAAAATGGCAAAGCACCAGGACCAGATAAGATCTCCACTAAGCTAATTAAAGATGCCGCTGACTTTATTTGGAAGCCACTAACCATGGTTTTCAACTCATCATTGAAGTATGGCGTCTTCCCAGATATCTGGAAATTAGCAAGAGGCACACCAATTTTTAAGACGGGCTCAAAAAAAGATGCAAATAATTATAGACCAATCTCTGTCATTTCAGTCTTTTCAAGGATGTTGGCAAAAATAGTTCACGATCAGCTTACTGAATATCTAGTAACTAACAAATTATTGTGAATCAATCAATCTGCTTTTCGAAAACTATATTCGACCGTAACATCCCTGATAAATGGTACGGATTACTGGTACGACAACATGGATAAAAAGCAACTAAACTTAGCCATATTTCTTGATATGAAGAAGGCATTTGATACCGTGGATTATAGAATATTGATAAAAAAATTAGGTGCATACGGTATCAGGGGAATCTCGGGAGCATGGTTCTCAACTTTCTTAAGTAATAGAAAACAATTTTGTTCAGTTAATGGACAACAGTCAGGGGCTAGATTGGTAACATGTGGCATACCGCAAGGGTCGTGCCTGGGACCACTCCTATTTATCATCTATCTAAATGACTTCGAAAAATGTCTAGAGTTCTCTAGGGCTAGTATGTATGCAGATGACACGCATGTCACTTTAACATCTAACAACGTTGATGATTTGATTACAAATGCCCACAGAGAATTAAGAAACATCTCGGAATGGATGAGAGTAAACAAGCTAAGTGCCAACCCTCAAAAAACCGAATACATGATTATTGGTCATCCACGGAGAATCAACGACGTTGAAGTCTCGGAACCACTGAATCTTAATGATTCAGAAATAAAGCGTGTCGCAAAGACAAAATCATTAGGGGTTGTTGTGGACGAAGGATTAAATTGGGATAACCAACTCAGCAAAGTGAAGGGGAAGATGAGTGGTGGTCTAAGGTCACTAAAAAAACTGAAAAACCTTATTCCACAATCTCAGCTTGACCATGTATACCGCGCCCTTGTTGAAAGTCATCTGCGATGTGCTAATTTGGGGGAGTCTTCCAAAAACAAAATTAAATACCCTCCAACGTTTGCAGGATAGAGCGCGTTCTATCATTGATAACGCCAGACAAAAGGATGGCTGGTCTCATAACTGGTTGACCGTTGAACAACTGATAAAATTCGATCGATCAGTTATGACATACAAAATAATCAACAGGCAATGTCCCGAAAGCATTTGGGATAAATACCATACAAGGACCCAGCTCTCCAACCACATAACAAGGAATTGCAGGGACCTTCAAATCCCAAGAAACAATCTTGAATACGTCAAGAAAGGCTTTCATTATTCGGCACTGAAAGCTTGGAACGAAATTCCCATTTGCATCAGAGAGCTCCCTACACTTAGTAGATTCAAAAGTCAACTAAAATGTTATTTCAAGAGCTGAAAGAAAACAAAAACACGACTCCCTGGAAGAGCAGCTGTGTCTAAATAGGTCTTAGGTAGATACACTGTAAATATATATATATCATAATGTATTATTGTAATTAGGTTTTTTTTCTTGTCTTATTTTGAAATTGCTGAAGGGATTTTGTGTTTAAATAATTTAAAATGAAATGAAAATGAAAATGAAAATATGTATTGGCAGTCGGTCTTTTTGTTGCGTAGGCATCGTTTGCATTGCAGTAAGTATATGAGGTTGGTGGAGTTGCAGTCAAGGCTTTGTCGTATGTCAAAGGTTTTGTTGGTGTTATAAAATGTGATTGTGCGTGTTCCGTCTTGTATGTGTTGGCAGGTATGGCAGTTACGGCGTGATGGACATTTGGATATACCTCTGAGAGTGGTGGTGGCGTCATTTTTTATTTTGGCGCGCACCAGGTATTCCCTGAGGTTTTTTGGTCTACGGTTGCTAAGTATCGGTGGGTCTGGGAAGACTTCCTTGCAGTTAGTTGAGTTTTGCAGTATGTGGAAGTTGCTGTGAAGTATATGCTTGAGTTGTGGAATGCTGGGGTGATAGGTGACAACGAATGGCGTTCTGTTTTTATGTCTTTTCTGTTTTGTTTGTAAGCTTGATTGTCGCGTTGTTTTGGAAGCCTTCCGGACAGAGCGGAAACGATGCTCGCCTGCGCACTAAAAGTTTTCAAAATCAAAAGATGCAAGACAACAACTCATGCCGTCGAAAGTCTGATCGAGGAAAACAGATCAAAAGTTCTCGATTGTAAAATGCTTACTATCGGCAATTCATGCACTGAAAGTATTGATTACTTTTACACATCTTGTTCAGTTTTCTTCCGTCCTTCTTTTAACGGCAAATACATTCATGCAAGCAAAGTTTCTTACGCAGAAATGAGGGGATGAAATCGTTGGGTCACATCTCAGCAGCGACAATTTCGAAATTATTCATGTCACAAAAGTTCCAAAGATAAGGCCGTTTTCCAGTTGATAAGGAATTTTATTCTTTCAACTTGTACTTTGGGGATGCCTCCACCATATATCAAGAGTTCCCGTAAATCCAAGGTTGTTCTTGCTCGCGACACCGATCCGAGACAAAATTTAAGTTTCATTAATTCTGAAACTTTTCAACGCTCTCAAAATTCTACAACGATGTTAATTCAAGGCAGCGACCAGAGCTGGTCGAAATTGCTTGAAATTACTTACCAATGAATGAATTCTTGTTCGAACTAGTTGCAAAATTGGTGTATCGTCCAAATTCAAGAGTTTTTGGCACCAACTGACCATCATTTGTGTTGAAGACTGGCGATATTTACAGTAAATCCAGAATTCTTGCCTAAATTTGCTCCTTTGATGTTTCTAGTCGCTAGAGATACTTTGAATCGTCACCAAATTTGACTGGCCTTATAAAGGACTTGAGAATGATATAAAAGATGTAGTCTGAGTATTTTAAAATCAAAAGCATGAAGTCTCTAGAAAAGAATCGTCTTCTCTACATCTTCTTGTTCTCAACGCAATCGAAAAGTTGCAAGAATTTCACAAGGAGAATACTCCAGTTAACTGATGTGACACTGCATTCGAATTTCAAAGAACAGAGGTTGACAATTTCCAGTTTCACAAAGGTTTCATCAATATTTTCATAAAAGATATTGAAAGCAGCCAAATAAACAAATATTTTCAAAATGAATGAAATTTGTAGCATTTGAAAAAACAGACGGATGTCATGATGAGCTGGGAAAGGATCTTATATTCGGCCCAAAAATTAAGAAACATTATAAAAAGATATTAAGAAACGTTATACCAATGAGCATTCTAGTTTCTTGAAAAGTAGTTAAGTCTTCCTAGCTTTACGACCTTTCATATTTTTCAAGTGGATCTAATAGCTTTTGCATATTAGGCACGATTATGGACGAAATATTTTTTAGCATGAAGTTAATCGTGTCCTCGCATGGTAGGCTTTGGCATAAACCTTTAGCAGAAACTTGCTTTGACAAAGGCTGATAATTTAGGATTGCTTTGATAGATGCCACATTGTGCAGCAAGCTTGTCTTTGTGTTGCTCTGTATGGTCAAATTTTAGGGCCAATGACATGACATGGATCACCGTGACCTGCTACGAGGGGCACCTCACTCAATGGAGAAAGTGTACGAGATTTTTTCAGAACAAAAGGATTTATACGGATTTTTGATGAATTTTTCTTGAAAACAAAAGGATTTTTGCCAAAGGTGTACGAGATTTTTGGGAGTGAAATGCCCCTCGACCTGCTACATCAGAGTTGCCGAATTTAGGAAACTCATTACTTTGCGTGCAATAATGTCTTGACACCGGAGGAATTTGCAACCCATCCTGGACCTGATTCACTTATTGCAAAAGATGTACAGTTTGAATTATTTCCCAGCCATCGTCACATGCCCTTGCAATTTAGCCCTTCTTCAAAAATCAAACGAGTAGACACATAATCCTAAAAAATAATTTGTCTCACATAAGGCTACGGTTCAGGCGCCAAAAAGTTTATGTGTATCACTTAAATTGAGAAAAAAGGGTTATAGTACTAACAGTTTCTTAATTTAACAAGAAATTTTGTCCAAGTACTAAACGCTTCTTAATTGGTTTCTTATTTTTTGAATGCAGAATTATCAATGTGGTTGCTAAAACTGCTGCATATATGTTTCTTTATTCTATTATTTTTAAAACACATGTGGTTAGTTAATATTGTTCAAGAACAAAGTATCATTGCTATAATATCCTTGTTTCTGACTTTTAAAAGTTTCTTAATGCTTCTCAGATATAGTACTACAGTTTCGTAAAATTTTGGCTATCTTTGTACTAGTTTCTTATAAACCAGTTTCTTATAAAAAACGTTTATTGAAAAAAATTACAAATATTGCCTATGATCATCGTTTTCTTGCCAAGACACTCCAGCAGCAGTTGTAGTTTTACCATTTTTACTTGATGTGTCTGTGTTTCCAACCAAAAGAATCGAGAGCCAAAAAGGAGGGATGAACAAATGAGCCGCTGAGGAGTGAGGATGGAGGTAGGAACTGAGAAAAGAAGTCTTGAAATGTTCTGAAACAATAAAAAGAAATATCCCTGCTTTAGGAGCTGGATGGAAAGATATCACAGGCGCATTCTCATAAGCATACAAGGCGGGGGGGGGGCGGGGGGGGGGTGGTAGCCCCCAACCCCCCAACTTTGGAGAAATTTTCAAAAATCAGCCCCTTTCGGGCAAATTTTTGCCCTTAGTCGGCAAAAATGCTGCCAAACAATGGGCTTTGTTTCGGACCGCCCCCTAGATTTTTTCTTCCCGTACGCTTATGCGTATTCCTGTCCTGTTTTTCTCAGGATTTCAGGAAATGATCACCTCACAGGCACGAGGCATCGTATGAATTATTCCGGAGTTAGAGCCTCTCTCTCTCTCTCTCTTTCTTCCTTTTCCCTCAGTTCTTTGGCTCTGAAGGCACCATACTGTAGACGATTTGAATCAATTTTCCTAACTTCCAGAACAAACTAGAAGGTCAATAGGCCTAAGAAAGAGTCTTGATTGGTTTGCCTATATTAACGCTTTTCATCGCCTTTTAGTGGCTTTCCAGGGGCATTTTATTGCCAGCCTACTTTTTCAAAATGCTTTCCTTATATCTGGTCTCAACATGACAGCATTTGCCCCTCTAGCCCCCTGCAGCACCTGGCTCAAGTGGATTCAGCTTGAAAAATTGCAAATGTGATCATCTGTTGAAACATGTTCGATAGTTTAACACGAGGAAAACATAAAACTTAAGCAAGCGAGATTTCATTCAAAAACTGCAACTTGGTAGACTTTACAAATACTTTTTGAGGAAGCTTGATTGGTCAGTACAGTGGTTTCGTCCCTTTCTTTTAATTTTTTAAGAAAAAACCTGATTTCTGAGTTGGTGGTAATCACAAATACATTATAGATCAAAATCCTTCTCTCTTCTTGAGATCCGTCATTTATTTTAACTACTGTAGCTATATCTCATTCATTTTCAAAATATCTTTTTTGACTGTTTTCAAAAACTTTTATGAAAATATCGATGAAACCTTTGTGAAACTGGAAATTGGCAACATATGTTGTTCGAAATTCGAATGCAGTGTCGCAGTACAGCATCAGAGAGCTAGCGACTTCTCCTTGCGAAGTTCTTGCAACCTCTGGATTGCGTTGGCAAGAAGAAGATGCAGAGAAGCCGATTCTTTTCGGGAGGCTTCACGCTTTTGATTTTTGAATACTCAGATTACATCCTTTACATCATTCTCAAGACCTTTATACGTCAGTGGAGTTTGGTGACAATTTGAAGTATCTCCAGCGACTACAAAGATCAAAGAAGTAATTTTAGGCAAGAATTCTGGATTTACTGTAAATATCGCCAGTCTTCAACACAAATGATGGTCAGTTTGTGACAAAAACTCTTGTATTTGGAAAATAAACCAATTTTGCAACTAGTTCAAACAAGAATTCATTCATTGGTAAGTAATTTCAAGCAATTTCAACAAACTCTGGGATCATCTTTGTAGAATTTCGAGGGCGTTGAAAAGTTTCAGAATTAATGAAACTTGAATTTTGTCTCGGTCAAGCGAGCAAGAACAACCTTGGATTTATGGGAACTCTTGATATATGGTGAAGGCATCCCCAAAGTACAAGTTGAAAAAATAAAATTCCTTATCAACTGGAAAACGGCCTTATCTTTGGGACTTTTGTGACATGCATAATTTCCAAATTGTCGCTGCTGAGATGTGACCAACCATTTCATCCCCTCATTTTTGCGTAAGCAATTTTGTTTATGTGAATGTTTTTACCGTTAAAAGAAAGACGAAAGAAAACCGAACAAGAAGTGTAGATGTTTTCAATATTTTCCATGCATAAATCGCCGTAACGAAGCATTTTAGGATTAAAACATTTATTTTTTTTCGTCGATCAGAGTTTCGACGGCGTGACTTGTTGCCTTCCATCCTTCGATTTTCGAGCTGTTAGTGCGCAGGCGTGCATCGTTTCCGCTCTGTCGGGTTTTTACATATTTTGTTATATTGGATATTATGTAGATAGTTGGTGTATAAATTAGCTGTTGTTAGCTACCAATAAACCAACTGTAAATAAATTTTTATGATTATGATTATGATTATGATAGGCCATAGAATTTCACACGCAGCTTTTTAAAGATTTGAAATCTATGCTCGGTTGGACCCCCTCTGACAGAGTCAAGCAGACTTCCTCATTATTCTTATCATTACTGAGTCAAAAACGGAGAGAAATAGGCAAATCATTAGTTAAAATAGTGTCACCAAGACAGTCAATTCAATATTAGGATGGTCTATGAAAGTGATCGGACAACAAAATCACCTTAAAATCGCCGAAAAGGATCTATCTTTTTGGTATCTGCTTCCATATATGGGAATGTTACGTGATCCATGAGTTCCATCGTTCTGCTAATTAAGCAACAGACCTTTTTGTAATTTGGAGAAAGCTGCCGAGGAGAGCGCGTTCCATTCTGACATTCTTGGCATTGGCAACAGTAGGAAGAGTGATTCTCCACTTGGCTTGCTTCTCGGTCGCATCTTCCTTATGATGAGGCTAAGAACTCGGGGGGGGGGAGGGGGTGATGGAAAACACTCTCAGGTAAGGATTACGGTCAACAATGACAATTCCCTTAAAAGAATCGGAAAACTTTGAGAACTGCCTGTACTCCAACAATTGCACGATTGTTTAATGCATTTGTCCTTTGATATCTCGCCTTTACAAGAAATTCAGATACTGCTTACAAATTTTGATTGGCAATCTTTGATATTTTGACTATTTTCAGAATTACGAAGCTTTCATTTTGTTGAAAGGATCTCTTAAAGGTGAAGTTACGGTTTTCAGCCTTTTCAGCGCCAAGCGCTGGGATCGCAGAAGTAGCTAAGCGCTAATCAGGTCCGCGACCCCTTGTCATGATGCTCAAGTGGTGGGGTCCTACCGGGTCTCGAACCCACTCCACCTGACTGTTCTGGCTGCAAGGTAAGAGGATTACGCCAATGCGCCACAACACCTTAAAAGCTCTGAAAAAACTAATATGTACGATGAAAGATAAAATCTTAAAGAAAGCTATAGCTATGTAGGTCTATAATGTAACGGTAAGCAGGAATCTGCAGCTTTGTGGTTACAATTTAGCAGTTTGATGACGTCACACGACCAGGAAACTTCTTGAATCCGAATCCAAAGAGACATTGTAATCATAAACACAACCAATGTTTCAACTTATTTCTATAGGAACTTAAAAACAAATATCTGACGTACCCTTATTCCATTAAAGCAAAAAACGAACCTTAAGTAATCGTGCAAGGCCTTTATAAGATTTTATTCTCACGCTGCATTCTCGGAAAATGGCAGAAGATAATATCAATGTAGCTTAGTTGCTCCTTTATCAAAAAACTTCCAACGAATCTTCCTCAACTTTTACTCAAGATAAACATTCGAAAAATCTATCAAATGAAAAGTATATACAAACCTATCTGTCTTGCACATACATAGTGGAAACGTTTTGGGCACGATGTGCCGAAGCAGGCGACTGTAGCTCCAATTTCCGAGCAAACATTGCATTTCTGAAAGGAAAGCATTCCTCGTTACTGCTAGATCTCTTTGCTTGTTCGATGTTGGTCATTCATCATAGTTAAATGATACACGACACAAGATAAACTTATAAAGAAAACTATCAAGTGAGTCAGCAAACACATGGCGAATTTGCCACTGATGAAACTTACCAGGTAAATCGAAGGAAGTTTCTGCTTTCAGAAGTTGAAAGCATCGCAGCTAGAGTGATTTAAATGATTCAAATTTATTGGAGCACTTTTATTCAAATTCCTGTGCCTTGTGGGTACTGAAAACACACAGTATGTAAATTCAACTTAACCAAAAGAAAAAGTTTTGGTTGCAAAATGCCTAAGAAGGGCCTGAAACACTAGATTAAATCGTAAAGAATCTCTCCAAAAAGAATGATTAGAGATCGACTTTCAGATAACTACTGAAGTTTTTCAATACATGGTAGAAATGAGCTGACAATATCTCTCATCTGTGAGAGATTTAACTTTCCTTACTGTCCTTGCAGGAAGTTTCTTCACGCTCTGATCAAGTATCTTGGGCTCATTTCAGGGATTTCATAACCATGAAAGTTTATCGGAGTTGAATTTACTTTTGTTCCAGGTATTCATAAAAGTGCAAAAAAACTTTAAAAATATTGCGTGAGTCTAAAAAAGCACGGCATTTGAAAGGCTACTGGTCCCTGAGTATATAAGCAATGATACTTTGCAATATTTGATTGAATAGCCAAATCTGTCAAGTAGTTTTCGAATTCTTCCTGACTAAAATCAGCCACTCCGTTCAGATTCTGTAAGTGATTTTATAAGAAAATTCCCATTGAGAAATCTTAAAATATGTGCTAAATTTGCAAGCAAGTTTCCATGATGTGTTAGCGTAACAGTGATGACTTCCAGCACGCTTCAGCACGTGCTTTCTTTTTGTCGGGTTGAAAAGTCTTCCCCTAGTATGAATAACTTACAAAGTACATGAACACATTCAAGAGTTATTATTGCTAGGAAGGAGAACAAAGGGAAATCTTGCTTGGTGTTTTCACGCGTTTTTGCAGGTCTTCGAAAGGGGCTTTCTGCAGAAAATCTCCCATTTAGACAGGAAGGAATGGCTGATTAAAGCCAGATAAATTACGGAACCTAATCTTACGTACCAGCAATAAATAAGACAGCTTTCAATATCATTGCTATGATATTCAGGGAGCACAATTTTTTCAAATGCTGGTCATTTTTTTACTCACATGGCGAGATTGAAGAAACGTGCAACCGAAACTCTACAGCCGCTGCAGTTTTATGACGTTCCTACGTCAACTTAATGTATATTTGGAAACTGTAGATTTAAAGTGGAAAGTTCTTATCAAAATATGTTCAGTTCAATCGTCAATAATCATTAATTTGCAACTTTAAGGCCAACATTCCGGAGGATGATTTCGTTACACTTAAAATTATTCAAACCTTGTTGGAGATGCAAGTACTGCTTATAAAGACTCATTCAAAATGATGTTTGAGAGCCTTTAAGATGAGCTCAGGGATGTGAAGAAGGACATCTCTGATTTAAAAGAAAGTTTGTCCTTTTCGCAAGGCCAACTTGATACAAACATCAGAAAGGTCGAAAAAATTGATGTAAGAACATAGTTCTTTGAATCAAACCTAACTCCAATGAGCGAAAATTTGGATGCCATCAAGGAAAATCTAGAGTATCAAGAAAACATGAGTCGCAGAAATAATGTCAAGCTTGTTGGATTTCCCAAGAGTAAATAAAGTGTGAAAATGACAAAACTAGTCTTTTTAACAATGCAACTGTTTCCATAGCCTGTGCTGTGTCCTTTCATTTCTTTTCATTTTAAAAATGTTTACCCTGGGATACAATTCAGTTAAAAAATAGATTAAGCAACTGCTTTCCAATTGTACCAGCAAAAAATGAAATAAAAAGCTAATGAGAAATAAACCTATTTTCAATAGTTTCTAATTACATAGGTATAAAACGAGAAAAAGAAAAATAACGATGACTCTTTCGGTGTAGAACAGCTTTCCTTGAACATTGTCAATAGACGATTGCGCTAAAGATGGCGGCGAGGAATTTTTTACCGAGATGCACTGCGTTCTTTAATCGAATTCCTATAGAATCGTTATAGGTTTGCAATTCGAACGCAGTGCATCTCGGTAAAAAATTCCTCGCCGCCATCTTTAGCGCAATCCTCTATCTAAAGCTTTTATTTTCGTTTTGAATGACTTGAATGAGTTTATTCCATGCCTTCTCTCCACGAAACGCAAATGATTTTTGGCCATAAGCAGTTCTCGTCTTTGGCACTGCAAGATTGCATATCGTATCGCGAAGGACCCTGGTATGAACATCAGACAATTTGTAGAAAATGCTACCTAGGTTTTCAGGTGTGAGTTCATTCAAAGATTTATACACCATTGTACACGTTTCTCGATTGTAACCCGTAGTATTGCGTAACTTTTTTGTACCGTGTCGATTGTTTCCTTGCATTGTGTAGCCTTTTGTGCTGCGTCTTTATTTTCAAACGTCTTTTGTTGTGCATTCATGTATTCATGCATATCCTAGGCTTAATCAGGGGCGACGAAGCGAAGCGTGAGAAGAGACTTTCGCTTGTTTATTTTCGATGGTTGTTCATGGACATTGAGTAAAGAATAAAATTTCGAACGCTGAAATAACAGACATCAATGTATTCCAGTAAGAATTATTATCGGATAATTTGATCGCCTTGCTTAGCAGTGTTTCTTGTTAGTCTTGTTCTGTTTTGTTTTTTGTCTGTTTGTTTTAAGCCTAACTGTTATTCGTTTTTATTTTAGCAAAAATCGTAGCAGCAAAAGAGTGATAAGAATTCTGATTTTATAAAAACTTTGGATTTTGTTTATTTCCGCTGTTAAATTTAGTGGAATACAAGTCACTGCAGCGTATTCAGTTTGATTATGGAGGAGAATACCTTGGATAACTTTGTTGAGTCCTTTGGAGCATTAGAGATAAACAGATCTGAATAAAGATGAGGCTACTGGTAGCAGCCTATACGTAAAGTACGACCAAAACTATGTAGAGTTAAAACGCTTTTCCATGAAATTTCGGCGCTATTTGAATAATGGTAAAAGCTAAGGTCTCTTTCGAAGTGGAAGAGAAGCGCAATATTTTGATGAAGCATTTTCCAAATTAAAACATGCAGAAGGGGGTTGAAATCAATCCTCAAAAAAGGCAACTTTTGGCCTACGCAGCCGTCGAGGTTGAAAAGTATATGGTTAGAAAAAGATCTACTTCTGGCTGTATCCAAATCTGTGCTCCGTTTATTTGTAAATAGATTTTCATCTACATACGAAGCAGTGGCCAGGGTTGGCCAGGGTTAGCAGATTTTGGTAAATCTGATTTCCTCAATAACGGGGGAAGCAACAAGTCGCTACAACAACAAAAAGGACTTTATCACAGCGAAACTGTATCGTGCATGAAAAGTTATCTCAAGGGGAGTTTAAGGTAACTCTGCTTTCCGCTCAAGTGAGCAGCGAGTTGCCGTTTTGCAACACAACTCTCCTCAGAAAACAGTTAATTTCGCCAATACTAATCGGCCGATTTAAAATTAGTAAAATGGACGCTGTTCTACATAGTCTTGGCAATCGAAAGATATGCAAATCGCAAATTTTCCATAAAGGTTGCCTTTGCAAATTATTTCTCAAGACGTTTTTGTTGATTTCAGAAAAATGGATTTACCTCCAAAACTACTCGAAAAATTTTTGGTTATCTTTCGCTATATCCTTAGCTAGATTGTTCTTCCCCAATCAAATCTTGGGGAATTAATGGATAATTAATTCCAGCCCCCCTCAAGGACGACTCCCTGGAAGATAATTTTATTCAATTGCTATATTAAGTTTTTTTTGTAAGATTTTTAACACTTGTACTGAAGGGATATCGTTGTAGAGAATTATCATTACTATTGTCGATCTGCAACTTTACCAAGTCTGATTGAAAAAGCAAGGCTAGATTTGTCGCAATCGAATTTTATCAATGGTAGAAACCATTGTCAGCTGATTAGGACATAGGAAAGCGTTGAAACCCCTTTGTAGAAAGTTTAGTTTCAGATCTCTGTTCTTTGTGGACTCTTAGAGAAATTGATACATTGTGAATGATCATTAAACTCTCAAAGGACACGAAACGGAAGGTTGTGAAATTGCTGGTTTTGCTGTTAGCATTGAAGACATGATACTTTCACAAGCGCTCCAAGGATATCTATTGAGACTTGAATACAGCATTCCCAACAGATTTCGTTCATTCTTTTGCCAATGAAACATTTCAGAGAGTTCTGCTAAGGCTGAGTGTTTGAAAGCGTGAATTGTAACATGGTAATCTGTTGACCAAGGTTTCTACCCTTCGCTGTCGAAAAGTAAACAGAAATATATAATTCGATTGCGACAAATCTAGCCTAGCTTTTCAATCAGACTTGGTAAAGCTGTAGATCAACAACCTTTTTTTATCATTCTAAAATTTAAAAAAGCAACAATTTAATACAAATACTGTGACATTTGTAGCGAGGAAAGACACAAGGTCACCGGGTCCTCACTACAAATGCCACCTACAATTTTCTGCAAAATATCAACGGTAAATTAAGATGGTTGCAGGAAAAAACTTTCAGAATTTTTTTTTACAAAATCATCAAGAAAGTTAGAGCTTTTTCCTCCAAACACCTTAATGGTAATAGAAAAAGACAGAACAAAAACAAAACTAAGTCGAAACCGAAGTACCCCAAAACCCGCGCAAACAGCCCACTAACGCCCAAGCCACAACCACGATAGCATCGGCAGGGAGAATGGAACTATGGTGCAGAGATCCAACTCCGAGGAGAGACAAAAACTTCCAACTAGTTATAGAACTCCCCCAGCCAACACCCCGGCGGCCGCAGCCTGATGAGCACAGACAGCCCACGCAAAATTCTGGGAGCACTTCAGTCAAAAAAAGGCTAAGGCTGCTGTTTTCCCGGAAAATTTAATTAATTGAAACGTCCAGAAGTTTTAATGAAAGAAATTGTTGCTTCTAGGATGATTCTGTTTACAAAGGTGCTTTTATTTGGGTTCCCATATAACAACAGATGACAAAGATCCTTTGAGTTCATGCTAGCAACATCATATCCGACATCCGAGACTTGACCCAGGAGATCGTGGCGTTAAGCTGGAAACTGGGGGCAGTGCAGGAGGTAATGCTGATTATCTTCCTTTCCTGTACCACAAATACAAATTGGACTCAAGCACTCAAAATTATGCCCAAATCTATGTTCATTGAGAGGACTGAAATTAACTCGAAGCCTTGTTAGTAGCTTAATATCCAAAATACCATGAAGCAATTTGCGCTTGAAAACAGCGAGAGAAGGTGAATCTTGTACCGATTTGTCTAACAGATTCCACTCACATATTGTGTTATGGAAGTAAGCGCTGGAAAAGCGCACAGTTCTACCTACATTTTGCTCATAAAAACGCGGGTTTCTTAAATTATAATCAACTGAGCGCTGTTCAGGTATCTCACTGAAAAGGTAATCTGGGCTTTTGGATGTGGTTAATGAAAAGAAATGACATAATCTTCGACACCATCTTCGGTTATAAAGTGTTTCCCATCCGAGCTCTTCAAGCAGCTTTTGAGTACCTGTACCCATCCACGCTCCAGTAACAGCTAGTGCTGCTTTATATTTATATTTTTATATTTATATTTTATATTTAATTCTTTTAAGGAGGGTTGCCCTTCAACAAGTTGATTTTCAAGGGGCCCTCCGATAAAAATATTAATTACAGTCTAAGATAAAAAGTAAGGAGCTATCAATTAGATTAAACTATAAAACCTAAAATTAAATTAAACTATGAAAGCTTATTTACAATATCCAAAACCTATTTACAATAATGTTTAAAATTTACAATCAAAACGAAAGAAAACAGTTTCTATATAGTTTTCTTAAAACCATACGGAGAGGTTGCCTGCTTTGACTCGGCGGACAGGCTATTCCATAGTTTTGCACCTCTATAAGAGAAACATCTCTGGCCATTTGCTGACCTTTTCATCGGTAACCTCAGGTTGGTCCCCGTATCACGAAGGCTATATGATGAGCAGGACGAATTTCGGGTGAAAAGGTCACACAGGTACTGTGGAGCCAGCTCATTCAGGGACTTGAAGACCATTGTCTTAGATTCACCAGAAGCAAGTTCCTCAACGGTCTTCCATCCCAGCCCTTTAATAAGAGGTCTGCTAGGGGCATCAAAGCTGCTATTCGTTATCATCCTAGCAGCACGGTTTTGAAGCTTTTGCAACTGATTAATTTCAGTTAAACCGGCACAGCCCCAGACAGAACAGCAGTATCGAAAGTGGGGCTCCACGATACCTGTGTAGAGAGTTTGCAAGGTTTCTTCCAAGAGAAAAGACTTGGCATGTCTTAAAAAGCCAACTGCCCTCGAGACCTTGCTAGAGACTGCCTTGATTTGTTCTTTCCAATCCAAGGAGCAGTCGATTTGCACACCAAGGTATTTTGTTTTTTTGACTACTTCAAGCTCATTATCGCGAATTTTCAGAACCAAGTCTTTATTTTGACTTTTGAGAACGTTGTGTTTCTGCTTGGTAGAAATAAGCATAGAATGAGTTTTCGCGACATTCAGGGAAAGCTTGTTGCCTTGTAGCCACGTATCCAGTTTTCTAAGGTCACTATTAATAGCCTCATTTAGCCGAGTCAAAACGTGAAACTGGTAGCACAAATTTGTGTCATCAGCATACATGGACACGGTAGAATCTTGGACAGCTTGTGGGAGATCGTTGATGTAGATGAGGAAGAGAAGAGGGCCAAGACATGAACCTTGTGGAACACCAACTTCTATGTCCCCTATTCTTGAATCAACCCCATTAACCCTACAAAACTGTTTCCGATTGGAAAGGTAGGATTTGAACCAAGAGAGTTCGCGTTGCTGTAAACCGTAGAGCTCAAGCTTTTTGCAGAGAATGTTATGATCTACAGTGTCAAATGCCTTTTTGAGGTCAATGAACACTAGACCCACAAGCTTACCAAGATCCATTCCATTGTACCAGTCGTCAGTATTTTTAAGTAAGCATTTTACTGTAGAATGAAGGCGCAAAAACCCGGATTGCCCAGATGTAAAATGCCCGTTATCATTCATGTACTGGTACAGCTGGTTTGTTACTAACTTTCATATTTCTAACTATATAACTAAATTTCATATTGAGTCTGTTCTAATTGTTGCGTAAAGTTCAGCAGCACATCTGGGTCATATTTATGGTAAATGATGTCTCCATAGTCTAAGTGAGGTCTCACGTAAAGCTTATAGGTTTGATCAAGGACCTCTCTTGATACATATTTTGAAAGGTATATTAACAAATCAATTCCTCTACGTGCATCCAAGATAGCCTCTCGAATATGACTTCTCGAATTTAGCTTTGAGTAAAGAATAACACCAAGATGCTTGTGTTCCAATTTTGAGGGAATGACCTCCTCTCCCAATCTAAGACCAGGGTGGATTAGCTTATTTCTTTTGCATGAAAATATAGCCCCCTCTGTCTTGTCAGCGTTAAACTGCATTTTCCATTGCCATGCCCATAAGTTAACTTTTTCTAAATCTCTGTTTAAGTCAAGTGCAGCTACATTTTCATCCTGAACGGTAGTAAACAATGACGTGTCATCGACGTGTCATGTGTGGTATGTGAACATGGACGATGGCAGATACACTGCAAATATCTTCATTGATCTCAAAAAAGCATTTGATACTGTGGATCACGACATTTTACTTGCTAAGTTGAGGAAATATGGCGTTGAAAATCTAGAACATTCTTGGTTTACGTCTTATCTAAGCAACAGAAAGCAATTTTGCAAAGTTAACGGGATATGTTCCAAAACTAAAGATATTCATTGCGGTGTGCCCCAGGGTTCTTGTCTTGGCCCTCTTTTGTTTTTGATTTATATCAATGATCTTCCGTTCGCCTTAAAGAACAGCAAAGTGACGATGTACGCAGACGATACGAGTATTTCTCATTCCTCCTCAAGTTTAGTAGACATAGAACAAACTCTAAATAGTGAACTGAATGATTTGAAGCTATGGATGCAAGGTAATAAACTCTCTTTGAATGTCCTAAAAACTCAGGCTATGGTTGTAGGCTCCAAGCCCAAAATTAAGAAAATTACTGACAAAATTGTTGATCATCCAAAATTTTTTATTGGAGGCTCTCAAGTTGAAAATGTAGACCGAGCAAAATACCTGGGTGTGATAATCGATAAGAACTTAAATTGGGAAGAGCACATTAGCAATGTCCGTACCAAAGTTTCTCGTGCAATTGGGTTTCTGAAATACTCCAGGAAATTTTTACCTCAAAACACATTGAGTAAAATGTATTCGGGTATCGTCGAGCCCCATTTTCGGTTCTGTTGTTCGGTATGGGGGTGCTGCGGGGTGACCAAGCTGCAAACCTTACAAAAGTTGCAAAATCGAGCTGCTAGAATCGTTACGAAAAGCAATTTTGATACCCCTTCTATAGGTTTGATACAAAGTTTAAAATGGCCTACTGTAAGCGACATCATTAGAGGCGAAACCGCAACTACAGTGTACAAATCGCTAAACGGTCTCGTCCCAGAGTACCTTTCCAGCTTGTTAAAAAAAGGTCGACTCGAAATGTCAGGGAACTCAGAAACACCGAAACTGATCTTTCGATACCTTTACGAAAAACTAACAATGGGCAGAGGGCTATATCTTTTCGTGGACCTAAGCTTTGGAATAGCCTTGAACTTGATGTTAAACAGGCACCATCTCTTGCCACCTTTAAGAGAAGAATCAAATCGTAAAGTGGTAACGTTTGTGCCACGGCCCCCTGAAAAGCAGTTCTCATGGACTGACGGGGCTACCGTGCCTAAATAAATAAAAATGAAATGAAATGAAATGAAATCAACAAATAACTTAATACCACATTTAACATTGTGGGTTACATCATTAATGTAGATCAAAAACAACAGCGCTCCAACAACTGATCCTTGTGGTACACCTGCGATATTTTATCCCACTTTGAACATTGCCCATTCAATACAACCCGTTGCTTACGATCTGCCAAAAAGATTTTAACAATCCGAAGAACATTTCCATGTAAGGCATTAAAATTCCAACTTGTAAATCAGACCCTCATGCAAGACCCTGTCAAATGCCTTTGAAAGGTCAAGGAAGATGGCACGTGTTTCTTTACTAGGAGCTTCATCGAAGGCTCCATAAATATTTTGTGTGATTAGCAGTAATTGATCGATGGTCGAATCACCGGGACGGAACTCTGATTGATGAGGCGATATAAGACCATTTATACAGAGGTGCTCGTAGTTGGCATCAAAAAATAGCTTTCAAAAACTTTCAAAAAATTGGAAGTAGCTTAGCGAAATATAAATCAACAACCTAGCTAAAGATATAGCGAAGGAAAACGAAAAATTTTCCAGAAGTTTTGGAGATAAATCCACCTTTCTGAAATCAACGAAAAATCTTGAAAAATAATTTGCAAAGCGAGCCTAACGGAAACATTGCGATTTGCATATCTTTCGATTGCCAATACTGTGTAGAATAACGTCCTTTTTACCGCTTTTCACTAGGCCGAATAGTATTTGACAAATTAACTGTTTTCTGAATAGAGTGGCTTTGCAAAACGGCTACTCGCTGCTCACTGGAGCGGAAAGCAGAGCTACCTTAACCGCAAGTTTTTTTCGTGTCCATTAATGCTTCCTTTGAAAAATAGCTTATTCGAATTTTGAGCTATTCAATTTACAACAATTACGTAAATGTATCGATTGTTATCTCTCAAGAGGCTAGATCAGCGAACGAAAAACCAAATTTAATTGTTTAAGATGTAACCAAAATATTCTTTCAAAGACATTAGCAACGTTTGGCATGAAAAGTCACTTTTGGTTCAAACTCCCTTGAAATAATCTTTCGTGCACGAGACAGTTTTACTGTGATAAAGTCCTTCTTATTTTTGATGTAGCGACTAGCTGCTTCCCCTGTTATCGAGAAAACAAGATTTTCCAAGATTTTCTAACCTTTGGCCATTTCTTTGTATGTAGACAAAAATCTACTGCGTTAACAAATAAACGGAGCACACATTTGGATACAGCTAGGATAGAGCTTTTTAACCATATACTTTTCAACCCCAACGGGAGCATAGGCTAAAATTGCTTTTTTGAGGCCTGATTTGAACGCATTTCAGCATGCTAAATTTCGAAAATGCTTCAAAAGAATATTACGCTTCTCTTCCTCTTTCGGAAGAGGCCTTAGCTTTTACTATTAAGCAAATAGAGCCGAAATGGCGTCGAAGAACGTTTAAACTCCATATAGTTTTGGTCGTACTTTAGTCAAACATGAACTTTAACGCTACTTATCTGCTTATAACTATCGGATTTGTCTTAACTGGAAATGTAATAACCTTGTCAAACTTGGAATACCTTTTTGAATTTGAACATTATTATCGTCGCAATTCTTGTACTCCGCTTTTGGTGAAGCTTTGATTTCCTACCAATATTCCGATTTCTACAATCAAGGTAATGCTTAGTTAATTGGCAAATGCTAGGAGAAAGTGCAATCTGATCTGCGCAGGCTTAGCACGCCACGGGCGCTTTGGACAAAAGACAAGATCTGGCGGCTATGCTGTAGCAGGCTAACTTGTCATGCAATGAGCTTCCGTTTCAATTGCTAAGAGGCATCGAGTGTTACTGTTAAGATCGGCAAATTTCTTACCAAGCTCTGATTATACGCAACAACAGACACTGCAAGAGACATCATTCCTTGACAGTATGAGAAAAGATAGTCGATGATAAAGAGCAACTTACCGTTTTGGCAGCAGCTGTCAACATGGCACCTAATCCTGTCAGGGTAGATCCTACAAGGCATACACCAGGTGTCCAAACTGCACAATCACGATGAAGCCGTACATGTAATACTTGCTCAGGTTTTGCATTTTTTACGTCACGTTTGGCCGGACTATCATTCCCTATCATTACTTTATATGGCCCAAAAAGTGGGCCAAGAATAGCGAAGTTCCCTGGTTTACTGCAGAGTGTGCAACTAATTGTTTTCTTTTCAAGTGGTTTCCAGGTTTTCTTGTCAATCTGATCCTTTGAATTGAATCCGTTTTCAAGAATTGGAGCACCTCTTCGTTCCGTGAGATCTATGACTACATCAGCTTCAACTTTCACTTTCTTTTTCAGTCTATCTGGCAGCTGAACCTTATCGTCATGGGCAAATGTTCTGTTCTTGGTTTTCTGGACCTTTTTACTTAGTTTCATTTTGGAACCTTTCGGCCTCCCACGACCAGCTAAGTTTGGAGTTTTTCCCTTAGGCTTTGCTGAGGATCCTTTGGGCCTGCCACGTTTTCTGCTCTCGCCAACGCCATTTTCCATTTTTCTAGATAGTAAATAATCTTGCTTGCCGATTTCCTGAAATTCCATTTTGTTCATGTCGTGAAGGTTCATGTACAGTAACTGAAATTCTGATTCATTGATAGGCTCATCTCTGATGTTCCTTGCACTGATAGTAGTAGCTCTTTTGGTGTATTTGTGTGGCTCAGTCTTATCACGAGAATCACTCATTTCCTTTCTTGTAGCAGGTTCTACATTTTTTTTGACATCAGTTTCATCTGTTGGCTCATTAGCTGCTAAATCGATCGCTTTTCCTGAATTACAAGTATCAAGATCCAGAGGCCCCACTTCACTTGCTTTGATATGTTGAATATGTGCTTTGGCAGTTGTGTGGTTTGCCTCTTGTTTCACTCTTTCCTCCGTCTCGGCCTGCAAACGCGCAATCAATGAATTAACATCACTAAAAGTCTCCATTACTTTACCGTAATGTAACCTAAAATGATGGAATGTATCCTTGCAGTCCTTTGAACTTCAGCGTTATCAAATCTTGTGTTCCAACAAATCTATGGTGTAAAATTGTAAAAAAGATCAGATTTATCAAAGAGACGTAGATAGATGGCAGACGACTTTAAAATTTGCTGTCAAAACATAGACTCATGATGCAGTCCCAGTTATTGCAACAATAACAAAAATGACAACAATGATAACAACAACAACTTTTTTATCTTCGCTCAAACTGGGACTTATGGAATTTCATATAAAAATTTGAGACAGAAATGAACACGTTTAGGTGTGCGTTCTGGAACGAGGCTAAGGTGTAATCTAAGTAGCGAGGCAAGCAAGCCGCGATAAGTAGGAATTCTCATTGCTGAGGTGAAGTTCATGGAAGGAACTCCTTTTTTTATGTAACTCAATAAAATGTTACAAAACATAATACAGTCTACACTACTTACATGAAATTACTTTACAATACTACTGGGGCAAACACCCCCGGGGAGCAAAAGGCTGTGACTACCCCAATGGAATTAACATAGATAAAAAGAAAGAAGAACTACTTAAACTTAAAAACCACTACTAAAAACAACACACACGGATAATAAGAACAATTTGATACCCAAGTCTGCTGCATATTAGACGTAAGAGCAAATCGATGGCGAGGAAACGCAGCTGGAGGCGAAAAACTTATCTTTGAGTTTCTTTAAGTATTATGAAAAAAAACCACCATGCACCTGCCGTCCAATATGGAACAGACTTACGAACGAAAAGAGACAACAACAAAAAATGGTGATGGGGACTTAGTGGTTACAAGGTGTACATCTTTCGTTAGAAACGAAGCGAACCTTACTCAAACCGACCAGTTTGGCGGATGAACTGTATAGTCAAATTGAGAATAGTTCTATTGAGGTTGTAAGAGAACTTTTCATCGCCATACAGTAAAAGCTAAGTTAGGACCTTCTTTGAAAGATTACTATGTCCAAAAGGTTGTAATACATTAGAGATTCCAGCGAGAAGATCTCGTCGTTGAGCATCAAAAGAGAGGCAAAGAAACAAGAAGTGCTCCGCATCTTCAATGCCATCATTCGAAGGGCACATGGGGTTTACAGTATCCCCAAAATTGTGTATGAATTTGTGGAAGTTTAATTCGCTTAACCAAATAAGAACTCCTGGTTCACAGTGAAAGATTTGTTGATTCTTGGACCAAGGAAACATTCATCTGGATACTTGCGGCTATTTTCCATGGCTAGTATCACTGAAAACTTGAATTTTGAGGTGTTTTAGCATCGAAGGTTAGAGCCGGCAACTTAGTCCCATCCGCCATTGCCAGGAGTCCGTACAGTGCTGCTATGGTTTCCATATCTAGTCAAGATATCTAGCGGGGAAAATTTCGTCCCAAATTTCAATGTGAAAGTCCATGAGTCGCAGTTTGAGCGTCTCTTATTAATTCATTATTATAATCAATTCTTTTCGTTGGATAACATAACTGATAGTTGAAAATATTTATCAAATAAATTCCAACGCTAAAAATATTTAATAAAAAGTGTAGATAAACGATAATGTTGACAAATCTAAAACGAGGCCAATGAGACTCAGGAGACCTCCAGTTCGTTATGTCACTTGAAGACAGTTCATTAACCTTTCTAGTTGTAAATGTTTTCCCCTTGTGTTTTGGTGGTGAGCGCCTCTCTCGGTTGCCTGAGAAGCTGAGACAGAGTTGAAGAGGAGTCAGTTATGTTTTGATGAGAGTACAAGACGCAAGACGAAACCGAACGCGTTTCAAGTGACGTCAAGAAGGACAGGCCGCAAGTCAAGCGTCGACCCTAGCCCAATCGATGACGGGATGTTGGTGAGCGTATTTTTCCTATTATTTGGGGAGTCAGAGTGAGGCATATCAAAGAAACTTTCAACAATTCTGAATGACTTAACTTTCGTTGTGTTGATCTGCTGCTTCGAACCAAAAGAAACTTCGATAAAAATGTACAAAGGCATTTTCGAGTTGCATTTTCGTTACTTTTGTTCAGTGTGAGGAAGCTGTGGTGAAACAAGATTGCGGGCATTGCAAAAACTGCAAAATCGAGCTGCAAGGATTGTCTCCAATAGCAGTTATGATACATCTGCAACCCTTTTGATTAAGAACCTTGAATGGCTTACTGTCACCGACATGATTAATTAAAAGTGAAGCAGCTACGGTGACGTATAAAGCAATAACTGGTCTTACACCTAGCTACCTTTCCAATTTTTTCACAACAAATACAGACCGAAGTATTGATATTAACTTGTGAAATGCAGCAAATGATCTTTACATCTCCAGAATGACAACTAGCATAGGACAAAAAGCGATATCTTTTCGTGGCGCTAAACCTTGGAATCAACTTTCTTCGGATATAAAAGAAGCAAATTCGCTTAATTCTTTTAAATACAAACTAAAACACCACTTGCAGCTTACTGTTTGAATATGCGATTTCGTTTCATTCACCAGTCTTGATTTTACTCCTTCTTACTTTTGATTATATGTACTTTAGTTTGACTTTCTAGGTATTAGCACTTGTAATTAGGTTATTTTAGGTTTTAACTATTAAACTTAAGTTACTTTAGTTATGCAATATTAATTTCATAAGTTTTAACGCGGCCCCTGTAAAGCAGTCTTAAGCCCTGGTCAAACTGATCAAACATTTCACACAAAATTTATCAAACTTTATATTTTGATTTTGCTTCATGTTGTTGGTTGGTATGGTCAAACAGAACTAACATGTCACCAAAAAATTTTGCCTAACATTTGGTTTGGTTTGGTTTGACACTGCGGAGCATGCACAAAGGCATTTTGATGAAAACAAAAGACGATGTTTCGCGAAATGTTTGTTGGAGTGGTCAAACATATCCAACATTTTACACAACAACGAAAAAAAAATTGTTTTTGACCTAGATCAAACTTTGCCCAATACTGCCAAACAAATGTTATGAGACCAAACAAGGTGGTCAAACAAGCCCAACATTTCATCAAACATTTGTTTTTGAAATGTTAGGTGAAATGTTTGATCTTTTTGACCGGGGCTTTAGATTGATGGGGCCACAGTGTATAAAGAATTAAAAATGAAATGAAATGTAATGAAATGAACGCTTTGATATTGAAAAAGAGTTGCATTGTATTTTAAGGAAATGATATATTTTGTTTTGTCATGTTTATGGGCCGCACGAAAATCCACTACATGTTAGCAGAAGGTAGTTAATTGTTTAACTATCAGTTTATTGAATGACGTGGTACTCAGGGTTGTTCCCTTTTAACATAGCTCATTACCCAGGTACTTACATCATGTCGACATGATGAGTTGTACCTCGTTCTGTGCTAATGTGAGTGGGGACCTTGTGTACTACTTCGATGTGCTATTTTTGTGTTACTTGAATTTATGCTTTCATCTTAGTGCACGTTTTTTTTGCGCGTAGCGATTTGCGCAAATTAGAGTTGCTTTCCTGTTTTTATGAGAAAGTTGTGTAATTTATAGCAGTTATTACACAAAATTGAAATGCATTTGTAACATGTTATGCTTAGATGAATTGAATAGTTTCTTTTCTTAGCCAGTTCTATTAATATTGGTATTAATTGGACAGTTTATGTTGCTGACATTTGTTATTGGGCTTGTTTACTCCCTTAAGATTGAAGAAAGATTTGGGTTTGAGAAGAAAAAAGCAGCAAGACAGATAGCAGGCTTCTGAAGAAGAGCACATTGCAAAAATCCCAATTCTTAATTTAAGAAAAAAAACTTACTTAGAACAAGATAATTTTTCTTATTTTGGGCAAAATTATCTTGTGCCCGGAGCAAGAAAATAGTTCTTGACAAGAATTCTTGTTAAGATTCCTTTTCTTATTTCAAGATTTATTTTCTTGAAACAAGAATAAGTTTTCAAGAGCCACTTCTTACATTAAGAAAGTATTTCTTCTTGTCAAGATCTTTTTTCTAATTCAAGATACATTTCCTTGAAACAGGAATGACCTCAGAGGAACGTTTTCTTAAATCAAGAATACTTTTCCTGAAACAAGATAACTTTTCTAGGAAATAACAAGAAAAATATCTTGTCCCAGGAGCAAGAAAATATTTCTTGACAAGAATTCTTATTAAGAAGTTTGTTCTTGTTTCAAGATATATTTCCCTGAAACAAGTCTTAATTTTTAAGAATTCTTTTCTTAAACTCAGATGTCTTTTTGTCAAGGTTTATTTTCTTGTTTCAAGATAGACTTTCCATCAACGGGAATTAGCTTGGAGGAGTTTTTCCTCAAACCAAGAATAATTTTCTTTAAAAAAGATAATTTTCCTTGATAAAAAGGGAAAAAGCCAAGGAAACTATCTTGTCCCAGGAGCAAGAAAACTTTCTTAGCAAGAATTCATTTGCACATATTTTTTCTTGCTTCAGGATTATCATCTTGAAACAAGGAAAATTTGCTGAAAAGAAAAATGATGAAATATTTTTCCCAGCGCACTCTATAAATAAGTCATATCAACTCACTCTTTTGTTCCTAGAATTCCTGTCTTAAAGCGAGAATTAGATTGAACGGATGACCTCGATCAAACAACTTTATCTTGGATACTGTAAATCCCTGAAGCTTAGAGACTTCTCTGGTCAGTCATTACCGCCACTTTCATGATATTTCTTTACTTTTAACAACAAATTCTGGCGTCGTATTCTCATTACATGGGCAAATGCATCCTACTACTGTGTAGGTGGATCATCTTCCTGAAGGCAACTACAACGTTCTTTCTGTTTTCGGTACTGTCTTTCTAGGGAGCACCAAAGAGCAGTTGAGACCGCACAGCCTGAGTGGCAAGTTTTTTTCCATATGCGTTTTGAATATTGTGTGTATGTGCATTGCTGGCTGCCAGAAAACTTTTAAATTCATTGATATGGACCCAACGCCTATTCTGAAAATGCCCTCTCCGTGTGAAACGGATGTGCCTCCAGATGTGCCTTCACGGAGGCTACATCGATTCTAAATCCATCGCTTCAGTGTTGAATGTACATGAAACCGTAAAGCCCATGCTTTGACAAAAGTGATCAAAAGTGAGTGCACTTGGAATGGAATTCATGCATTCAGAAAATAGGAAACAAATTAGCTAAGAAATTGTGAGTATCAAAATACAAAGGCTCTCATGTTGAAATAAGAACCGTTTAGCAGTACACCTTTCTTATCGAAGCGAGAAAGCGTACGAAATTTTTTTAAAAGAATAGGATTTTATAAATTTTTGAAGACTTTTCTTGAAAACAAAGGCTTCTCGCAAAAAGATGTATGAGACATTTTGATATTTTTTGCGAAATGCCCCTCAAAATAACCGGTTTAATAAACATTATTCAAGGACAAATGTCATATCATATCATATCATATAAATATTTAGGCAAGATGCCCTATCAGCTGCTACAAAAGTATAATAAGAATTAATAACAGAAATCTCTAAACCCTAAAAGGCTGCTCTTCCTAGGGGTCGTGCTTTAATTGCCGCCAAGGTAGATGAATGCATCAAGATCCCCACGGCTCCACAACACCCAGAGGGACAGCACCCCGCAGGCCCCAACCCGGTCTAGAACAGACCAAATCAGGACCAACCAGGCACCATCCCCCAAAGCACCACGAGGCCCCAAGGACCCAAACGCACTCACCCACCTTAGCTCCTTAGGAGTTGTTTAACTTCCTTTTTGAAGCAATTTAGAGAGGGTAAGTCTCTGTACTGTAGCGGGATCTCGTTCCATGTCGAGGCTCCGGTAAATTGGAAACTCTTTTTGGTAAATTCCAATCGAGGTTTAGGCAAATGGAGATTTTGGCTATTCCTTCCTTATATTGATCTTTCCAGCTCAGATTTTCGTCTATATTGAGACCAAGATACTTTGTTTTGGTAACCCTATTTATTTTCTTATGGTTGACCTCAATTTCTCTGAGCTCATTTAGGACATTATGCTGTCTTGAGTGGCCTATGACCATAAATTCGCTTTTGCCTGCGTTCAAATTTAGTTTATTTAGCCGCATCCATTCTGCGATATTAGTCATCTCATTATTTATATTCCTAAGCAGAGAATCGCTGTCAGTAGAAGAACAAGTAATGCTTGTATCGTCAGCATACATGTTGGGAGTTGCCCCCTGTAAACAACGCTCGAAATCGTTAACGTATATAATGAAAAGAAGGGGCGCCAAGCACGATCCTTGAGGAATGCCACAGTTTACGCTTTTTGTGGATGAATTTTGCCCATCAACACGACAGAATTGTTCTCTGTTTCTAAGGTATGATGTGAACCAGCAATGTGATTTCTCAATGACTCCAAGCGCTGACAACTTCGATAGCAAAATATCATGGTCGACTGTGTCGAAAGCTTTTTTCAAGTCCAAAAATACACTCACATTTAGTTTGCGTTCATCAATATTTTTGTACCAGGTTTCCGCTTAATGAAAGCATTATTAAATGGATGCTTAATGAAATTTCAGAGGGAGCCAATGAATAATTTTCAAACAAAACAAAAATTGCGCCATTAAATTGCAACAAAGTAGACCTTAAAAATTTTCCTATCAAAATTTTAGGCCTAAAGCGTAAAATGGGGTTAGGTTTCTCTCCGATGGTTCTTTGCGTGGTTCAAAAGCTTTGTGCATTAACTTTCTTCCGCCCTTATCGCACGTTACATCTCCTCCTCATTTCGAAAGCTGAAATTTCTCATGAACATTGTGAAAGAACCGTAGAATTTTTAGAACCCCTTTCATTTTGCCAACAAAGAGAAGTTACAAAGAGCTTACAACTGAAGTCAAGATGCGTATAAATGCCTCAATGGAATCAGCATCGATATTGCATTGGAGAAATCAATCATGTGAACACATTTCTAACCAATCACAAACGAACACAACGCATTACCGCGAAAAGACGTGTCCTGGAACCGCCAGAGGCATTCAAGCCTTCGTCTCACTCCGACAAGAGCAGATAGCAATTTGAAACAAAAAACCCACCCAAACCTCACCCCTATTCGAAAAGAAACCAAGCCCTGCTGAAGCCTTTGAATCCCACTTTTCAGTAGTTGCGTACGTATTTGTAACTAGGTTTACATCCTATGAAATTTCATTTTTCTGTTTACAAGTAATTTACTGCGAGTTGCGAAGTGATAATGGACTGTTAAGACATTTAATATATCGTACACAATTGTTTTGTTGGACCAAAAATCTGGGGCAACATTCTGTCGGCAGCAAGTGCCCCCGTACAAGCACTTATATCACCAAAACGACTCAAATTTCAGTCAATTTTTCCAACCAAGGAGCAACATGTATATTGTATGGGGCTTGGCAAACTCTTTGATATACATGCACTGCCACTTGGATTGCTGGTCTGAGCACAGCCCGCCAAGAACAGCCTATCTCGCACCGGGTATTTCTTGAGGGAGCCGCACGCGCCATACCGCACTCTCGCACTCCCGATAGATATCGCATGTCCAGCATATCAAAAGGCTTCTTAACCGTCTTAAAAAGCCCATAAAGAAAAATGTTTTCCTCCTTCGATATTTACAAAGCGAAAAGCACGGGATCCTTGCCGCCTTCAGAACTTGCCTCCATTCCCCACAACTCTTGCATAACTTTTATGTCTTTGTCTGCCAGTCAACGACGCTCAGGAAGCAAACAGGGTCAAAATAAAAGAAACCAGGTGTTAAACTTCGCTTGTTAAACCATGAAATGCCATCAGAACGTTGCATTTCTGCCTTGGTTCGTCCGGCGCCGAGGGGCAATTTCACTCATTCAAAACAAGATTCAAAATCATTCGAAGTCTCTCCAGTACAGAGTGATTTATACGGACATCGGACGGACTTTTAGGAAAACGAAAAGTGTTTGCTAAAGAATGCCCCTCGGGTGCAGCCATGCGCAAAGCCGGATCAAACTTATTTTAATCGCAAGCACATCAAAAATCAATATCTCGGGCCATCCTACAGGGGCTTCTGGGATAGAATTCCACTACAAGGGGCCAGACATTTCGTATCTTCTTAATACCGAAGAGGAGAGAAAGTTAATAGCATGAATCAGTGAATAATTATGAATAATGTTGAGTAAAGGTGAATAAGAGTGAACAAGATGGAATAAGAAAACCTCGTTTTCAGAAAACCAATTTTGAAAAATTTCTTATTCACTCTTATTCACTCTTATGCATCATTGTTCACTGCTGTTCATTGTTATTCAATACTTCTACCTAGGAGAAAAGTTTCCAGGGTTTCAAGATATCATGATGTCATTAGAATGTTTACATATCAAATAAACAACAGCAGCAACACAAAAAAAATGGCGCCATTAAATTGCAACAAAGTAGACCTTAAAAATTTTCATATAGCATGAATCAGTGAATAATTATGAATAATGCTGAGTGAAGGTGAATAAGAGCGAACAAGATGGAATAAGAAAACCTCGTTTTCAGAAAACCAATTTTGAAAAATTCTTATTCACTCTTATTCACTCTTATGCATCATTGTTCACTGCTGTTCATTGCTATTCACTACTTCTACCTAGGAGAAAAGTTCCCAGGAGTCAAGATATAATGATGTCACCAGAATGCAGATATATCTAACCAAACAGCATTAGCACAAATTTTAAAAAATGATGTCATAAGATCACAGCGAATTTGCTTTTGAAACCTTCCAATAATAGCATTATTCAATGAATAAGTTTGAACATGAGGGAATAAAAGTGAATAATATTGAGCAAGAGTGAATAAGATGATCTCGATTGGGGATAACCTTAGGACGCAATTTCATTACGTAAATCACACAATACAATTTCAATCATTTTCTAGACAGTATTTCAGCTCGTTTCTTAAGAGAGTCCGATGTCCTTTTCTCATGAAACTTAAAGCGTGGATCGCGTAGCATGCAAGTCCACTTTCCAAATCCATAAATTCGTAAGCATTTTTTCAGGAAGTAGTCCTCTTCAGGGGTAAAAGGCACCCTTGAGCTCACGATTGGCTTCGATTTTCTCTTGCTAGCTTGTCTCATGGGTGGTTGGTAACTTGTAATACTCTTACTGTTAAATACTTCAGCCCCAATATTTGCCTCCTTTCTCAAATCAGCACTTCCCTGAGTAGCGCAGTCAACGACTTCAAGCACTTCCTCGCACCCTTTCGTTTCATCATCGCAGTCGGAAGAGCTATCGCTTGCAAATTCTACTTTTTTCAGTTCTCTGTCGACGTCTCCGTTCTGTAACTTTTTCATAGCACGTCTTGCATGCGTTGAAATTTTGCGGGAGCTCCGCTTTTGGTAGTACGTTCTCGCCACTTGCGAACTGTGTTTTTGATCTCGGCCAAACCATATCTTGCTCCTCCGTACTAAATTTTCGCGAGCTCTCAGTTTCCAATATTTGCCGATATCTTGTCGGGTGAACATATTTTCCAATGGCTGCAAAGACGATCTTTGACATAAGAATACTGAAGTTCTTTATCTGCGTACCATTTCTCGTTACGATAACATAGTCACATTGTGGGTTCAACAACGGTCTGATATGCATAATGTAGTCGTAGATAATCCGAGTGCTCGTCTCGTCGAAAATCAGTGAATCAACGGTGTACTGTTGAGCAGTTTTAAACTCGGTCTGATCAACGAAGCCCCCATTTTCCTTCGCTTTCTCCATCATTCCAATTGTCAAGTATTGATATGTCATCGGCCGCGATCCCTTCACTATTCTCACTGGGGCGTGCTCGCGATTTCGTCAAACAAATTACGTAAAAAATTTACAAAGATAAAAAAACGATCCCTTGGGGCTAGTGCCAATCCCCTGCGTGCCAGAGAAAATAAACCATTTTGCAAAACGTGCTGTTTGTCATTCTGAAGAAACAACAGACGGCGTAAGACCGAAAATCTTTCGCACTACAAACAAACGTCTCTCGCTGCCACTGACAGCAGAATGGCATAAGTACCAGCAGAAATAAACGCTGCTGAGGCAGCTTTAGACAACTTGCAAAGGGAAGTACAACCAGTGGATCAGCAAGGGGCAGTCCAAAATGAACCCGCTGGGGTCCTTTGGGGTCCTCTTCGTTCTCTTGCTATTTCTTAATATTCTCTTCCAGGAAAATTGCTCCACCTTTTTTGTCAGTTTGTTCAGCAGTTTCGTCTTCTACTGCTAGAGTTTGTTGTGCCACTCGCTTAGCTATTTTCGTCCTTTGCTGCGAGAGTTTGAAAATGTGAATCGGTACAGCGGTTTTCGCTGCAGAATTCCTTAGGATATTTGCATAAAACTTTTGTCGCTCGTTCAGCACACAAACGAAATATTTCAAAGATAGGTTGCCAAGATGTTGAAGTTTAATGCAAAAATGGCTTTTAACGCTTGCAAACGCTTGCTTTTTTTGTTTCAGCTTTGAAATTGAGATATTGAATTTTTACAGGGAATTTTTTTGAGAAAATATGTAAAGGAAATAATGCTTTAAAATGGGGAAACCATTTGCTGTATCGATTCAGCAATTACATGATCTTAAAGTAGATAGAATAGGCTATCAACTGAAAAAAAAGTTTTGAAAATCGGACAACGGAAAGCTGCGCTATGGGAGTTTGAAAATTGTTGTTGTAGTGGCAGTCTGACCGGAAGTCTCAATGTAAACAAACAACTGCCACTTCGGTTAACTTTGGAAGCATGTTTCTCCGCTCATATTAGCCCGATTTTCAAACGGTTTGCTTTGTGTTAACCCTCAGTGTATCCTTTTTTAAGAAAATGACACCAGACTTTCATTTTCGAAATTTCATTTTTTTCAATTTATTCCATGGTCTGGATCACTGTGAAGCAGTTTCGTCTTTTGCTGCGAGAATTTGTTTATGTAATCCGTTCAGCGGGTTTTGCTGTGGAATTTTTTCTTAGGATAGATATTGCTTAAAATTTTTGTCGCTCGTTCAGCAGTTTTGTCTTTTGCTGCGAGGATTTGTTGACGTGAATCCGTTCAGCAGTTTTTGCTGCGAGAATTTGTTGACATGAATCCGTTCAGCGGTTTTTTGCTGCGGAATTTTCTTGGGATATTGTTTAAAACTTTTGCCGCTCGTTTAGCAGTTTCGTCTTTTGCTGCGAGAATTTGTTGACATGAATCCGTTCAGCGGTTTTTGCTGCGGAATTTTCTTAGGATATTGTTTAAAACCCTTGCCGCTCGTTCAGCAGTTTCCTCTTTTGCTGCGAGAATTTGTTGATGTGAATCCGTTCAGCAGGTTTTGCTGCGGAGTTTCTTAGGATATTGCTTAAAACTTTTGCCGCACGTTCAGCAGCTTCGTCTTTTGCTGCGAGAATTTATTGACATGAATCCGTTCAGCGGTTTTTGCTGCGGAATTTTCTCAGGATATTGTTTAAAGCTTTTGTCGTTCGTTCAGCAGTTTCGTCTTTTGCTGCGAGAACTTGTTGACGTGAATCCGTTCAGCGGCTTTTGCTGCGGAATTTTCTTAGGATATTGCTTAAACTTTTGTCGCTCGTTTACAGCAGTTTCCTCTTTTGCTGCGACAATTTCTTGATGTAATCCGTTCAGCGGTTATTTGCTGCGGGGTTTCTTAGGATATTGCATCAAACTTTTGTCGCTCGTTCAGCTGTTTCGTCTTTTGCTGCGAGAATTTGTTTATGTGAATCCGTTCAGCGGTTTTTGCTGCGGAATTTTCTTAGGATATTGCATCAAACTTTTGTCGCTCGTTCAGCTGTTTCGTCTTTTGCTGCGAGAATTTGTTGATGTGAATCCGTTCAGCGGGTTTTGCTGCGGAGTTTCTTAGGATATTGCTTAATTTTTTGTCGCTCGTTCAGCAGTCTGGTCTTTTTCTGCGAGAATTTGTTGATGTGAATCCGTTCAGCGGGTTTTGCTGCGGAGTTTCTTAGGATATTGCTTAAATTTTTTGTCGCTCGTTCAGCAGTTTCCTCTTTTGCTGCGAGAATTTGTTGATGTGAATCCGTTCAGCAGGTTTGCTGCGGAGTTTCTTAGGATATTGCTTAAAACTTTTGCCGCACGTTCAGCAGCTTCGTCTTTTGCTGCGAGAATTTATTGACATGAATCCGTTCAGCGGTTTTTGCTGCGGAATTTTCTCAGGATATTGTTTAAAGCTTTTGTCGTTCGTTCAGCAGTTTCGTCTTTTGCTGCGAGAACTTGTTGACGTGAATCCGTTCAGCGGCTTTTGCTGCGGAATTTTCTTAGGATATTGCTTAAACTTTTGTCGCTCGTTCACAGCAGTTTCCTCTTTTGCTGCGACAATTTCTTGATGTAATCCGTTCAGCGGTTATTTGCTGCGGGGTTTCTTAGGATATTGCATCAAACTTTTGTCGCTCGTTCAGCTGTTTCGTCTTTTGCTGCGAGAATTTGTTTATGTGAATCCGTTCAGCGGTTTTTGCTGCGGAATTTTCTTAGGATATTGCATCAAACTTTTGTCGCTCGTTCAGCTGTTTCGTCTTTTGCTGCGAGAATTTGTTGATGTGAATCCGTTCAGCGGGTTTTGCTGCGGAGTTTCTTAGGATATTGCTTAATTTTTTGTCGCTCGTTCAGCAGTCTGGTCTTTTACTGCGAGAATTTGTTTATGTGAATCCATTCAGCGGTTATTTGCTGCAGAGTTTCTTAGGATATTGCTTAATTTTTTGTCGCTCGTTCAGCAGTCTGGTCTTTTGCTGCGAGAATTTGTTGATGTGAATCCGTTCAGCAGGTTTGCTGCGGAGTTTCTTAGGATATTGCTTAAAACTTTTGCCGCACGTTCAGCAGCTTCGTCTTTTGCTGCGAGAATTTATTGACATGAATCCGTTCAGCGGTTTTTGCTGCGGAATTTTCTCAGGATATTGTTTAAAGCTTTTGTCGTTCGTTCAGCAGTTTCGTCTTTTGCTGCGAGAACTTGTTGACGTGAATCCGTTCAGCGGCTTTTGCTGCGGAATTTTCTTAGGATATTGCTTAAACTTTTGTCGCTCGTTCACAGCAGTTTCCTCTTTTGCTGCGACAATTTCTTGATGTAATCCGTTCAGCGGTAATTTGCTGCGGGGTTTCTTAGGATATTGCATCAAACTTTTGTCGCTCGTTCAGCTGTTTCGTCTTTTGCTGCGAGAATTTGTTTATGTGAATCCGTTCAGCGGTTTTTGCTGCGGAATTTTCTTAGGATATTGCATCAAACTTTTGTCGCTCGTTCAGCTGTTTCGTCTTTTGCTGCGAGAATTTGTTGATGTGAATCCGTTCAGCGGGTTTTGCTGCGGAGTTTCTTAGGATATTGCTTAATTTTTTGTCGCTCGTTCAGCAGTCTGGTCTTTTACTGCGAGAATTTGTTTATGTGAATCCATTCAGCGGTTATTTGCTGCAGAGTTTCTTAGGATATTGCTTAATTTTTTGTCGCTCGTTCAGCAGTCTGGTCTTTTGCTGCGAGAATTTGTTGATGTGAATCCGTTCAGCGGGTTTTGCTGCGGAGTTTCTTGGGATATTGCTTAAATTTTTTGTCGCTCGTTCAGCAGTTTTGTCTTTTGCTGCGAGAATTTGTTGATGTAATCCGCTCAGCGGCTTTTGCTGCGGAGTTTCTTAGGATATTGCTTAAACTTTTGGCGTTCGTTCAGCAGTTTTGTCTTTTGCTGCGAGAATTTGTTGATGTAATCCGCTCAGCGGCTTTTGCTGCGGAGTTTCTTAGGATATTGCCTAAACTTTTGTCGTTCGTTCAGCAGTTTCGTCTTTTGCTGCGAGAATTTGTTGATGTAATCCGTTCAGCGGTTATTTGCTGCGGAGTTTTCTTAGGATATTGCTTAAATTTTTGTCGCTCGTTCAGCAGTTTTCGTCTTTGCTGCGAGAATTTGTTGAGGTAATCCGTTCAGCAGTTATTTGCTGCGGAGTTTCTTAGGATATTGCTTAAACTTTTGTCGCTCGTTCAGCAGTTTCGTCTTTTGCTGCGAGAATTTGTTTATGTGAATCCGTTCAGCGGTTATTTGCTGCGAAGTTTCTTAGGATATTGCTTAAATTTTTGTCGCTCGTTCAGCAGTTTTCGTCTTTGCTGCGAGAATTTGTTGATGTAATCCGTTCAGCGGTTATTTGCTGCGGAATTTCTTAGGATATTGCTTGAATTTTTTGTCGCTCGTTCAGCAGTCTAGTCTTTTGCTGCGAGAATTTGTTGATGTGAATCCGTTCAGCGGGTTTTGCTGCGGAGTTTTCTGAGGATATTGTTTAAATTTTTGTCGCTCGTTCAGCAGTTTCGTCTTTTGCTGCGAGAATTTGTTGATGTGAATCCGTTCAGCGGTTATTTGCTGCGGAATTTCCTTGGATATTACTTAAATTTTCGTCGCTCGTTCAGCAGTCTAGTCTTTTGCTGCGAGAATTTTGCGGTTCCTTGTCCAATTTTTGACGGTAATTTGATTCTTTCCTTTTAGAATGGAAACATTGATGATTTATTGAATAGAGTTAAAGCTTTAGAGGGCAAGCAAAAGCCATCAGTATCTACGCTCGAGAAAGGAATTATTCAGTACTGCTTTCGTCAAATGGAAGACTTTGATAAATATAAGGTGTTAGACATGGTGGAGCAGTTAAAGAATGTCGCTGTTGATCTCAAAGACAAAAAGGCTGACTATCTTAGGAGCGTGTACTCCACTTTACAAGAAAGAGTGTCCAAACCGAAGGAACAATTCAAAAACTATATTCTTACATTGATTGGTGATAAAGATTACGAGAAGATGATAGAATCAGTAAACAAAATCGACAAATCATTTAATGAGAAGCAAGCCCCTAAATATGCAGCCCCTTCACCCTTGCCTGTTCCTAGCTATGTGTTTCCACCATCCCCGTCTCGTCTTAGGTTTGCGGGTTTCAGTCATCCAGGAGTCCAAACATCCCAAGCTCCGCCACCACCCTCACCACTCTTCCCCAATCATCCTAGAAGATTTAGTCCTTACCATAATCTTAGAGGAGACAGGCATCTTACTTGTTTTTTCTGTGGACAAAGGGGCCACATCAGCCATTACTGCTACCACAAGAGAACAGTGGAACAACAGCGAAAGTGATTCAGACTTGAACGGTATCAAACAGTTGTGTAACATACAAATAGTAGTTAGAGTTGTGTTAATTATATTGAAGTTATATTCTGTTATTTGTTAAGCCGCAATTATGAAAGCTTAAGAGAGAAAAGAGTTTATTGTTTCACAATCTAAGCTTGCGTAGTTTGTTTTGTCTTGTCTCATCTTACTTTTCTGGTTTGAGTGAATGAGTGAATATGCAGGGTTTGTTAGTTTCTCCGTTTTACTTTAACCGCTGTATCCGTTTCCAGTTAAGGCCTGCTTTGACCTATAGCCATTCGATTGTATTCCTTTCTCAGAAATTCCTTTCGATTGTATTTCAAACTGCAGTGGAGAATATCACACGTGGATTAGAAACGCGATTTATGAAAGATATCGAATGGTGCACTCTTGATGGAAGACCCTCCAGCGAGAGCATCCAGGAACCCTTGTCTACAATTGATCTGGTAAAAGATGGCAAAATGAAAGCCTCTGCAAACAATGTGATTTTCAGAAATCCTGACTGTTTTGTCGCAGGTGAACTCCATCATCATTTCGATGCATGGGATACAATATTAGATGGTTATTATAAGAAAGACGAAATTTTGAGGTACATTTCCGAAGGTGTTTCGATCTTTCCATTCTTCAGATATTTCAAAGGTGATTTTAAAGGCAACTATTTTAACTCCCCAACTCGACCAAGGATGATTTTTGAGAACAGTAAAATCTGTCATCAATACCAAGATTTCATCTCGGAGACAATTTTAGAGAGGATTTGCAATGGATCTATTTCTGTCTGGGGAAAGGAAGGTACATGTGAACCACCGCATCTAGTCATGCCTTTAACTATTGAGACGTCTAAGCCCCGTATGTGCCATGACCAAAGATTCTTAAACCTGTGGATGGACACTCCCCATTTTGCCCTCGACACCATCACAGACATCCCGCGTTATGTATGTAATTCGGGAATCTGAATTTACCCTCTGCAAATCAATTCAGAGAATCAAAGTAATTCAGAGATTCAGAGAATCAATTCAGAGAATCGATCTAAAGAATCAATGTAATTCGGGAATCTGAATTTACCCTCTGCAAAGTATCGCGCGAACTCCAAAGATCCTCGAAAGGGCTGATCCGCAGAAAAAGGGGGTTCAATCTTCTGAATTTTCTCTAATTAATTAAACGAACTTGACTCTTTATAATTTAATTTCTTTAGTATGTAGTTCGTAATGTCTTTCTTTCAATTCGACGGCGATAAGAGCTCTGCCAGCGGCGTAACAAGAGCTAAGCATTGTTCTTCGCATGTAACGATAAGTGCTCTGCCAGCGGCGTAACAAGAGCTAAGCATTGTTCTTCAAATGTAACGATAAGAGCTCTGCCAGCGGCGTAACAAGAGCTAAGCATTGTCCTTCAATTATAACGATTCACCGTACCATTCCAAAACGATAAATAAATCCCAATAACTCCATCTGAATTCTGTTCATAAGATGATATACACAAATAACAGCAAGTAGTAAGTCCAGTCTCTGAGATTCAAGACAGCGAATGAATATAACTGCAGTGTGTTCTTTTCCAAATCAATAAATAACTTTGTCCTTCGGGACGATAATACAGTCGATAAGTAAATCCAGTAAATCTTTGTGCTTCGGCACGAAATACAGCGATAAAGCTTGTTCTTCTGAACGAATGAAACGATAAAGTTTCCAAATAAATGTTGGGCTTCGGCCCGAACGCTTCGAAGTTAACTTGAAAAAAACGCGTCGACAGACTTGATTTTCTTTCGCGAATCGAATAACAAACTGTTCATGCTTGTCTGACCATGAACAAAGCCTATTGAGACAACAACAAAGACTCGACTCTCTATGTACAAAGGTTTTTGAACGCACATTGTTTTATGTTCTTTGTGACGTACGTTGTTTACGCAAACGTTGCTTTGGTGTGGGGATAACCCCTAGCTTTTGTGTGGGAATCACCACACGCCCGGCTCTAGTGCGGTACTGAACATCCTCCCCAGCTTGATCTTCTCTAGGAAGATCAACAACTTTCTGCATGACTAGATTTTCTTCATCGTCTTTGTTCTCTGAAATTTGTCCTCGTTGTGTCTCTTTAGTGGCAATGACATCATGTGTTGCAGACGGATGAACCCTTTCTCGTATCTCCAGATTATGGATCCTTTGAATTGGTCGTCTCAGTTGCCCCTTTTGCGTTCTGAGTGTAACATTGCGTATTAATCCATCACTTCCTGGGTGTACTGCAGTGACGTATCCCATCGGCCAATGTCCTCTTGCGACTCTATCTTCTGATATGAGAACAATATCTCCAACTGCAACTGGTAAACTTTCCTGTTTCCTTCTATTTCTTGGGGATAATTGATGAAGGTACTCTTTCTGCCATCTTTTCCAAAAATGGTTTAAGATACGCTGTTGATACAAATATCGTTGAACAATTGGCTGTTCTTCTGAGCTAGATTTCTGTACTTAAGGCAATCCTTTCAATGGTCTTCCGATGGCTAGGTGTGCAGGTGTAATTGGCTCTGCATCGTTGATATCATCTCCTATGATTGTGAGTGGTCTAGAATTAATGATTGCCTCAATGTCTGTCAATACTGTATACAACTCTACGTAGCTGAGCAATGCATTTCCTAAAGTCTTGCGAAGAGGTTCTTTCACTGACTTTACGACTCTTTCCCAAAAGCCACCTCTCCAGGGAGCTCTTTCAACAATTAATTTCCACTCTACGCCCATTGCTGCTAACTCTTTACGGACACGGTTCTGATCAATGTTCTTCATCTTTGACTTACTGCTTGATGATGCAAATAACTCCTGAAGAATACGATCTGCTGCTTTAAATGTCTTCGCATTGTCTGACTGCATTGATTGGCAAAGCCCTCGACGATTGATCATTCGACGGAATGCTTGAAGAAACTCATCAGTGTGTAAACTATTTGTCAGTTCTAGGTGTACCATTCGCGATGCTGCACAGGTGAAAATGCAAATGTAAACTTTCTTACTAGTTGAATTGGTGAGAGCATATAGCGGTCCAGCAAAGTCCACACCCACGTGAGTGAATGCGGGTGAGTGCCGTATTCTCTCTTTCGGTAAATTTCCCATCTTCTGTGATCCAGCTACTGCATTCTGTCGTTTGCAACGAAAACAGTCCTTTAAAAAATGTTTTACTTCACGATGTCCTTGTGTTAACCAAATCGTCTCTCGAAGGATTGCTAAGGTAGTCAAAGGACCGACGCAAACGGAATCTTTATGTACTTGTTGAATTTTCATTTCGACAATCGGATGACCATGTGGCAAAATCACCTGATGTTTCGTCTCTTCTGGCAAATCTGAATGCTGAAGTCTTCCTCCGACTCTGATCACACGATCTTTACTGTCATAGAATGGATCTAACTTGAGGATTCTGCTGGATTTAGGGACCTCTTCTTCCTTACTTAAAGACTTCATCTCTTCTGTGTAGACCTCGGATTGCACCTGTCGATACCAAAAGTACTCTGCATCTTTGATCTCTTTAGATGACAGCTCTTCCCATGGCTGTGACTGCTTGGATTTTGCTTGTTTCAAACTTTTAAATCTTTGAATAGCACGAAAAACAATTGCGGTTATTCTGACAAGCTTTCTCCACGTTGAATACCTCTTTGGATCAATAACTGTACGTGCATCTACAACTGGCAATGACTGGACTGTACTTTTCAATTCTTGTTGTACATCCTCATTGTCTAACTTTGTTTCTATCGTATCTGGCCATTTATTTGATGGCTGATCAAGCCACGATGGTCCCTCGAACCATTTCTCATTTCCAATAAGATCTTTGGGCCCGACTCCTCGTGTCAGCAAGTCAGCTGGATTGTCATTTCCGGGACAATGTCTCCAGTTCTCTGGACTCCACGTTGATTGAATTTCTGAAACTCTATTGGCAACGAATGGCTTCCAATTTGAAGGTGGTCTCTTTAACCAATGAAGTGCAACCGTGCTGTCAGACCATAATACGATTCGGCTGATATCTCGTTTAAGCGAATCTGCAACAAAACCAGTCAATCTTGTGTTTACTACTGCTGCAAGTAGCTCAAGCCTGGGTAATGTTACTATCTTTAAAGGTGCAACTCTTGACTTTGACATTACAAGAGAAGTGTTGATCTTTCCTTTAATATCTGTAGTGCGAAGATAGACTGCCGCTCCATAAGCTTTAGGTGAAGCATCACCAAATCCGTGAAGCTCAATACTCTTGATTTCATTTTGCTCTGCGACAAAACATCTAGGAATTTTTATAGCTGGTATTTGCTTCGAATCTTCCTTCCACCTCTTCCACAGGCTAACTATGTCTTCTGGTAGCCTTTGATCCCACTGTAGGCCTCGGCTCCACAACTCTTGAAATAATACTTTGACTCTTAGAATGTATGGTGACAGGAGACCCATCGGGTCGAATATCTTTGAAGCAATGCTGAGAAGACTTCTTTTGGTTTCAGGATCTTTTCCTTCACTTATCTTTTCAGCAACATCAAAATAGAACTGGTCTTTCTTTGTTTCCCAACTCATGCCTAGGGCTTTTAAACTTTCTCTTTTATCAAACTACCGTCAACGATGGTGCTCTCTCCTCTGGATCTATATGCTTCAAAACTTCTTCAGAATTGCTTGCCCATTTTGTTAAATGAAAACCTCCTGATTTCATCATTGAAAACAAGGAATCGTGTAGCTCTGCTGCCTTTTCGACGTTTTCTGCACCAGTTAGGCAATCGTCTACGTACATATCATCAATCACCTCAGCTGCTGCTGCTGGAAACTGTCTCTTTAATTTCTCTGCATGATTCTGAACAGTAGCTATGGCCACGAACGGACTACAACTTACTCCAAATGTCACAGTTTTCATGCGAAAGACTTTTGGTTCCTCATCCGTTTGTATATCACGCCAAACATATCTGTGTGAATCTTGATCTTCGTCTGCAATCTTGATTTGAAGAAACATCTTCTTTACATCTGCAACAAGTGCTACGTGATGCATTCTGAATCTAATTAAGACTGACACCAAATTTGGCTGCAATGCAGGTCCTTGCAATATGCAGTCATTCAATGAAACTCATCTCCTTCTTTTGCAGAAGCATCAAATACTATTCTTGTCTTGGTTGTACTTTTATCCTCTCTGTATACAGCATGGTGTGGTAGGTATCTAACCCTTTTACCCGTTTTACAACAATGGTCATCTGATGTGACTTCTTCAGCAAACCCTTCTTTCACATACTGGGAAATTGCCTTGGAATATTCTTTAGCTTTGGCATCATTTCTTTTCAATTGATCTTCTACCCTTATCAACCTTCTGACAGCTTGATTGTAATTGTTCTTTAACACTGGATGATCTTTTTTCCAAGGAATATGTACCTCGTACCTTTCTCCATCAAAAGAAAGTCCCTCTTTGAATTGCTTTAAAGCATAAATCTCATCATCTTTCATCGGCAATGATTTCTCATTTAGGATACCTATACTCTCTAACTCCCAGAAACTTTTCAGAGTTTTGGAGACATCTTCTTCGACTTTTGAAAACATTGTGGCTGTTATTCCTTGCTGCTGGCTTTCAATTTGACCACACAAGATCCATCCTAGTTTTGACTTAACAGCTATGGGTGCATTCTTGTTCGTACTTCTTTTAACAGAACCTTCAATGATGCTATAGTAGAAATCTGCACCTATCAGAATGTCCACTTGTTCCGTATCTCTTTGGTAACTATCTGCAAAAGTCAATCCTTTTAAGTGATGATACTTTGATGGGTCAAGTTGTACTGGCTGCAATGGAGCACAAATCTTATCAATAGCTAGAGCTTCAATCTCTATGCAAGCATCCTCATAATTGCTGTCTAACTTTCTAATGGAACACTTGACTCGTTGCATCTTCTTGTATTGTGTTGTTTTCCCTCCTAAAGTTGAAATGGTCAAGACTTCAGTTGGGCCTCTTAAATCAAGTGATTCGGCAATTTCTTTACGGATGTATGATCTCTGGCTGCCTGTATCTAACAGGATACGTACTGGTAGTTCTTGTGATCCTACTTGTAACGTAGCAAGTGCTGTTTGAAGAAGTGCTTGGCTTGATCTTTGTGAATCTGTGATACATCCACTTAATGAAGTGCTTTGACTTTGTTGGCTATTTGTATGAAGCAATCGATGATGTTTCTTTCCACATCCTTCGGCAGTACAGCTGGGTTGTCTGCAATTTCTGGAATTATGATCCGTATGTGAAGGTTTCAAACAGTTAAAACAAAGCTTCTTGTCTCTTACTATTTTCCATCGCTCTTCGATACTTTTCTTCTTTGCTGAATAACAATTTCCTGATTCGTGACCTTGCTTATTACAGAAATGACAATTGTTCATTGTTTCTTGCTTTACTTCTCCAAGCAATGCTGATGCTGACGATACTCGTTGTTCTGTTTTGTTACTTGAAATAGCTTTCGATCTATAGGGACCTTTACTGGAACTAGAACTTGCCTGGCTGTTTTCTGTCTGACTTCTTTCACCGGCTTCTTTGGACATGACTTGCCTATTCAGAAATTTGAAAAACAAATCAATCGTTATATCTTCATCTTCTATGTCTGATGTTTCCAGTTCCCATTTTTCAGCTAAGCTTTGTGGTAATTTCATTTCCAACAATGGGATTAAAATCATCTGCACATCTTGATTATCCTCTGGCTTCAATCCTAATCCTTCTAGTGCTCTGATACGATTCTGTAAAGTGTCATGTAGCTGACGTAGTGACAAAGCTTTTGTTCTATCTTTCATTTCAAACTTCACAATCGATTTAACCAAATGAGCAACGATAATCTTCGTTCTTCCAAAGCGATGTAGAATGGCATCTACTGCAGGCTTGTAGTTGGCTGCTGTTGTTTCGAAACCATCTATTGTTTGTAGGGCTGCTCCTTTCAGACTTGCATGTAGATAAGAAAACTTCTGTGCTGCTGACAAATCATTGTTATCATGCACTGCACACTTAAATTGATCCCAATATGCAGTAAACTTTAATGTGTCACCATTTAATGTAGGCAAATCAAACTTTGGGAGCTTTATTTCTTTGTGTTGTCGCTCAGTTGATGCTAAACTCGCAGCTACAACGGCATTACGTGAATCTGCAATATACTTTTGAGCCTGGTTGCAAAGCTTACGAATTGTACGATGAAATTCTGCAAAATTTTCACATTCAACATCTACTTCATCTTCCAGGAGTAATGGCATAAGTTCATCATTCAATTTTACATGGTTTTCTCTCTGCTTCTCAAGCTCTGCTAAGCAGTTCTCAATTTCTACTAACTGGTTATCCAATTCTAAGAGCTCAGTTATGTCTTCCATAAGATGACTAATGTTGACCTTCAAACATTTCTCCTTCCTCCTGATACTGACAATTTCTGGATGTTCTAAACCAGATTTCACAGCTCTTGCACTCTGGGCTGGACTACCTGTAACGACTTTACTTTCGCGAAGCTCCAAATAACACCTGATCCGCTTTGCTAAGGCCTTCTTACTTCCAGCTGCATTTATCCCCCAGCACTTCAGTGCAGATTGCATCTGCCCGTATGATAGTAAATCAAGGGTATCTAAGTCAACTTCGAATATATCTGATTCCATAATTGTCAATTGTTCTCTAAAGATTTGCAATTAGCCTCTTTCGTCAAGAACCAATGGATCCTTGGCAATTTGCTCTGCGGAGGAACATTGTTCTGCGGGGAAACAGTTCTTGATGTGGATGAGATGTCCTTTTCCAATGTCCTATCCTATTCCATCCTCAATATCCGGCTCGGTGGACCAATGTAATTCGGGAATCTGAATTTACCCTCTGCAAATCAATTCAGAGAATCAAAGTAATTCAGAGATTCAGAGAATCAATTCAGAGAATCGATCTAAAGAATCAAGGTAATTCGGGAATCTGAATTTACCCTCTGCAAAGTATCGCGCGAACTCCAAAGATCCTCGAAAGGGCTGATCCGCAGAAAAAGGGGGTTCAATCTTCTGAATTTTCTCTAATTAATTAAACGAACTTGACTCTTTATAATTTAATTTCTTTAGTATGTAGTTCGTAATGTCTTTCTTTCAATTCGACGGCGATAAGAGCTCTGCCAGCGGCGTAACAAGAGCTAAGCATTGTTCTTCGCATGTAACGATAAGTGCTCTGCCAGCGGCGTAACAAGAGCTAAGCATTGTTCTTCAAATGTAACGATAAGAGCTCTGCCAGCGGCGTAACAAGAGCTAAGCATTGTCCTTCAATTATAACGATTCACCGTACCATTCCGAAACGATAAATAAATCCCAATAACTCCATCTGAATTCTGTTCATAAGATGATATATACAAATAACAGCAAGTAGTAAGTCCAGTCTCTGAGATTCAAGACAGCGAATGAATAAAACTGCAGTGTGTTCTTTTCCAAATCAATAAATAACTTTGTCCTTCGGGACGATAATACAGTCGATAAGTAAATCCAGTAAATCTTTGTGCTTCGGCACGAAATACAGCGATAAAGCTTGTTCTTCTGAACGAATGAAACGATAAAGTTTCCAAATAAATGTTGGGCTTCGGCCCGAACGCTTCGAAGTTAACTTGAAAAAAACGCGTCGACAGACTTGATTTTCTTTCGCGAATCGAATAACAAACTGTTCATGCTTGTCTGACCATGAACAAAGCCTATTGAACAACAACAAAGACTCGACTCTCTATGTACAAAGGTTTTTGAACGCACATTGTTCTATGTTCTTTGTGACGTACGTTGTTTACGCAAACGTTGCTTTGGTGTGGGGATAACCCCTAGCTTTTGTGTGGGAATCACCACACGCCCGGCTCTAGTGCGGTACTGAACAATGTAGAGCATGAGCATTTTCAATCGAAGCTGGATGATAAGAGTGGCTACGACCATGTACGGCTAACTCAAGAAGGCAGGAAATATTTCGGGTTTTATTGGCAAGGATGGTACTTTGTTTACAACACACTTCCTTTCGGTTGGAGTCCGAGTGCATACATCTATCAAACTATTGGTCTTGGTGCAACAAATTTTATTCGTTCTAAGGGTGTTCCTTTATTACAATACATCGATGATCGTCATATTGGTCAGCTTTACCCTCATGATGTTTGCTCATTTCGTTCCTGGTCTAACTTCGATCTCGCAAATGCTGGGGTATTTATTACTGCTCTCGTTTTAGTCTCTTGTGGGTACTTCATTGGCATCAAGAAATCCGTTCTCTCCCCAACAAAAGAAATAAGTTTTCTTGGTTTCATTGTTGACTCCTCAAAACAGGCCTTCCGTCTATCCGAGGATAAAAGACGTAAGTTTGCAAGGCTAAGGGATCAGTTGCTGCAGTCAAGATCCGTGTCAGTCAAATCGTTGCAACGTTTCACTGGGAAGGTAATCTCTTTCACCTTAGCTGTTCCAGCTGCCAGGCTTTACACAAGGGAGGTAAACAGCTCTATCAGTAAGGGCTTAAAGAGTTCTAAGCCAGTCCCCATGAAAAGAAACTTGAGAGAGGAATTGGAGCATTGGAAGTTCCTTGATTCTTGGAACGGTTTTTTGCCTTGGCGGGATGAGAGGCATTGTATAGTAAATATTGTCTCCGATGCGTCAAATTATGGTTGGGGTGGGATAATAAACCTGCCAAGTGGTACAATTGAAACAAAGGATTATTGGGACCCTGAAGACTTAGAAAACACCACCATAGCAGTGAAAGAGGCAAAGGCTTTGGCAAAGACTCTGACAGTTTTTGGCAAGGAAATATGCAATAAGAGAGTGGATGCCCTTGTCGACAATCAGAATGTTGTAGATTCTGGAACAACATGGGTGGCAGGAATATCGCTCTTACAAACGAGATAAAAGGCCTTTTTGAGCTAACCACACGGTTAAACATAGCCCTCCATGTATCCTATCTCCCGACCAAACTAAATTCAGTAGACTCACCATCCAGACACACCTCTGATACTGACTGTGCTACTTCCTGCTCAGCTTGGAGAACTATTGAAAGAGCCTTCGGACCCCACACATTCGATCTAATGGCAATTCCCAGCAATGTGAAGGAAGGGAAAGATGGAAGACCACTGAACTTCTTCTCACCGTATCCTTGTGCTGGGTCAAGTTGAGTTAACGTATTTGCACAAATCCTGACTCCCGCAGAGAATTATTACGCTTTCCCTCCATTTGTATTAATTGGTCCACTTATCAGATTTCTCAAATCCCAAAACACACAAGTAACACTGGTAGTGCCCGACATTGCACCAAGAAAGTATTGGTGGCCCATTGTAAATTCGCTTTCAATTGCTAAAATTAAAATTGGTTGCAAAAGTGAAAGAGATGTGCTGCAGTTCCCGCCAAAGCCAAAGCTAAACTGGCACACGCGCCCTCTCCAATGGGACCTTTACGCTTTTCGATTACTTTTCTCGTCTTGACTGTTTCAGAGTCTTCCTGAAGTTCCAAGAATATGGAAAAGAGCCGTAAGTTGTGAAGAATGTCACCATCCAAATGATTACGATTTCAACTATTGCCAAAAAGGTGGTCACAGAAGAACCCCTGTCTCATCACTGGCGCAACCATTGCTGGTTGAAATAGATTTCAAAAGAATAAGTGACAGAATGGCTCACCTGCAAAACTACCGCTCTGAAAAACCCTATCAACGTCAAAAGAGTGCCATGCAAAAACAGCTGGAATCTTTCTTGTGGTCTAGCCCAAACAAGAAAACTTTGAGTTCCGCAAGCCCAAATGACATAGTATCGTTCCTGATCTGGAGAGATAAGTTTGGCAAAACTAAAGTGCATAGAAATTCGTGCCAATCAAAAAATGAGCTTGGGGGAAGTATCTGGTCATGCTCATGTCCTAAAGTTCTGGCGGCGGGAACGATTGATAATAATATTGGTAAATTAAGAGCTCTCTTCAAAGAGCACGGCAGAGGCGTGACGTGGAATGACGATCTGAACGTTGGCGATCCTGCTGCTCATCGATCTGTCAAGGAATATCATTCCCTTGTTCAAGAAGAACAGACGATCGCTAGATGTTTCCCTTCTCAAGCAGTTCCTCTTTTTCTGGACAAGCTCAAACTCCTATGCTCTCACTTGCGAAATCTCATTGTTACTCCAGAAATGAAATCTACAACAAGATATATCCTAGCACGTGATCTTGCATTCTTTTCTATGGATTTCTTCTCGGGAGACAGAGGCACAGATCTTGGTAGAGTCAAGGCAATGGATGTATTGACGTTACACCTAGAAAGTGGCATCTTGGTCAACCAGGTGTTTGGAAAGACTCTTAGAGGTAACAGAGCCAGAGTTCTTGGGCTGAAACCAATCCAAGGAGCCCCATACTGTACCATTATGAATCTGAAATACTATAAATATCTTTCAGAAAAAATGGCAGTCAATTTGAAAGATGGCTATTTACTCCGTGTAACTGATCAACGTGGACATATAACAGATTCCCCATTTATTGGTTCAGTGGTCTCCAACAGGCTGAAGAAACATCTTTGTGATTTGAAGATACACAATGGAGAATCAATGAATAGTGTTATATTCTCACTGTGGCTCACTCTCTCTTCACCAAACTAATTAAGACATGGAGAGTGCTGCGGAGGTGCAGCTATTTGGCAAAGAGAGTAGAGCGAGCTGCCACTGAGGGAGGCGGGTAGGGCCGATTTTTGGTCTTAGCTGTATGTTGTTTCTTCAGAATGACAAACAGCACGTTTTGCAAAATGGTTTTATGCTCTCTGGCACGCAGGGGATTGGCACAGTGAGAATATAACACTCTCGTAAACAAGTATACAACTACAAAGCGAGTAGCGAATGCCAAGTCTGCCGCGGTGAAACTCGTCATAGGATATCCCTTGCAGTTTGATAGAGTCACCTTGTATTGTGGCAAATGAAACGGGATCACTTTCTCCATTTCGTCCATTGTCGCCCACTGATTCGTTGCAGCGAGAACTTCGACAGAAAGGTTCTTCGACCACTCAGTTAATTTTCGTCGTGCTAAAGCCCTCTTGCCTCTATTGATGTACACCTCGGATACTGCTAAATTCCAGAGCACTGTTGCCGACAATCCACTGGACTTGCGAAAATCAATTAGGTCTGTAATTGCTTGTAGGTATCCTAGCTGCGCCGAGCTACCTAGGCCCAACTCTTTACCAATATGCTCGATAAACTTGCAAATGTCTTGGGCAGAACCAATACAGTAGTCTATGTGCTCTTCAGTAAGCTCCTCCTCATCATCCTCACTGCAATATTTCAGAAACTTCATCACTCGAATTCCATTTTGTGCCGCCTGTGATTCTAATATTCCCCCTCCGCAAACAGCACAAAGCCAATCAATGTACCTTTTTCCAATTCCAGTGGATATTGAGTAATAAGGCCTCTTCGTTGTGTCTGAACGCTTTTTCAGCCCATCTCAAAACTTTGAAGCCCCAGAGGTGCTTTGTTGTTGCTTGATGCCCTTTTCGATCAATCTCTCGCTTGGCTTCTCATCAAAGTAATAGTACCACCTATGCTTAGTGTCCACATGTTTTCTGCAGCCTCTCTTGCTAAAAAAAGTTCGATTCTCACAACACTGCACCAGACAAATGTAATGACGATTAGAATGAAATTCTAATCGGAGTTAAAGCAACGAACATGCTGTGCATTGTGCTTTTTACAGATTTACAAATCTGGCAGTTTAGACCAGCATTGTTTTAACTCTCTAGAGATGTATCGTTTTTCATCATCTGCGTGTTCATTGATAGACGCATGCGGCGTGGTTTCTTCCATGCAGTATAAAACAGAGTTTGATTTGAGAATTTAGTAAATTTTGCACACTTGTGCTGAGTGGTTGCAAGTCAAAATGCTAAAAGTCTCGACAGATAGTTGAGCAATGTTGGTTGAAATGGCCTTCGGGCTTTGCTTGTGTTTGTGTGTTACGTGTTTGTGGCCTTCGAGCCATGTTCTCCTTTTCAGCTTCGTTTGAGCAGGCCATTTTGTTGGCCAGTTGTTGTGCAATTCTACATTGGTTTAGCACGAGGCATGGAGCCTCAGATTTGGTGAGAAATATCTTTTTCATTTATATCATGTGTACTTTCACCTCTAGTTAGCAATCCAAGCATTTCGAGGTATCATTTTAGCTATCGCTTACAGGGGCTGCATTTCCTCATCTTATTTACGCTTCGACCCTATTTGGCTTGGGGTCCTGCGCTGTTTCTCTCCTCTTGGTTTGGGGTTGGGGGGAACACTTTGCTTCGTTTCATTTCATTTCCTCGCTTCGTGTTCTGTGGCGGGAAAAACCCCAGGTTTTCCTTCCAACCCCACCTTCGGGAGGGTTTTTGCTACAAATTTTGAAATTATGTCCGAGACAGCTTCGCATGAATAGAGGCGTTCAGTGGAAATCAGGAATCAACAACAATTACCCTTAGCATATTTGCTCATTAGTGAGTATTAGCTAAGTAGCATACAGATACAGATACAGATACAGGGGATTAGTTTTGCGGGAAAAATGCAGGTTTTCCTTCCAACCCCACCTTCGGGAGGGTTATTTGCTTTTTCGGGCGATGGACTAGTTCCCTCAAAGCCCAAATTGCCCTAATGATGAGGAAATGCAACCTTATGTTTGTTGATGCTTATGAGGAAAGATTTACGAAAGGTTGAAAAATATCTGAAGGGCAGCCAAGCCCCAGCATCATTGGGCAGATTTATGGGAGTGTAGCTTTAGAGTCTTTTCTTTCGATTCTCTGAGAATTAACGTTCTCTTCTGCTGCCTCGCACCATCGACCTTTGACCCGTCCATGTTTTTCTTTTACTTGAGTTGTTTACAAAACAGATCTCTTTTTATGCAAAAGCGCAATAAATTCTTTCGCAAAAGCACCGTTGTCAAGCAGTATCAAGGCTCCTAATTGGTCAATTTGAATTTGAAATTGGATTGAACGTAACTAAAATATTCAATTCTATTGTTAAATAAAGTATTTTGTAATTCCCTAACATAAAAGAAAGAGAAAGAACTTAGAGAAGAAAAAGAAGGAATGCTACAGGAAGTGCACTTTTACAAATCTCAAGGGAACTCCGTGGCGACAGGGCATCTAGACTGATCATGTTGGACATAGCATGATGAATTCAGAATTCCATGAGATCAAAATGATCAACGTGATCCCAGAGGACCTTCTCAGCCAATCACAGTGACCAGAGAACATGGAGTTCCCTGCATTTCAGTTCCCTACGACGAGGAAAGCAAAGTTCAACTTCTAATTAAAGGTCACTAGGGTCATATGAATTCATTGGAGTCAGAGTCCAAACTTTTGTTCCCTTTCCACTGAGAATTGGGGGGGAGTGGAAAAAGCATGGGGTGTGGGTCTGATCTATTATATTCAGAAGTATATATGCATATATATAATCTCCTTGACTATATCTGTTGAATTTTCTATATAAAAGAGCAAGCATGAGCAAGGCTCGCCGTCAGTGAACAGTACAATGAATTAGAGAGGTGTATAAATATACATATATATATATCCGGAAAGACGTTCATTTCATGCGATGCCAGGTTTCAGGCCCTCAAGACGTCTGACATCGAAAACGATATATAATGCTTTACGAACATTCGTTGTACCAGTGATCACAAAGAACTACTCGGTGGTTTGTTTAAGAGCCTTATGGGATGCCCAAAAAAACGATGAGACGCTCGCAGAGCAAATGATTCCTGTGAAACGGAGACAACTAGAAATGCTCCTTGGGCGCAACAGCGACATAATGATTATTTGGTCTTGCAACACGGGCATCGAAGAAGGAAAAGCAAAGGAAAAGAACAAGAAAAGTTCAAGGACGAAAAGGAAAAGGGACGATGAAGAGGACACGGAAGAAGAGACAAGTGAAGAAGAACAAGGCAATTTAGAGGAGTCAAGGTATGTCATTTACTGCTTAAATCATTTAACAATTTGCTATGCGATAACACTTAACAGTTGGTTGATAATCACGTTCTTTTCGTAGTCACAGGCAGAAAATACCATTAGATTCTAACCATCACTTTACGTTGTAGGAAAAAAGGTGATGCTGGCAAGGGCTCACAGAGTGAACAGAGAAAAGAGACCGATGAAGCGCTAAAAGTCCAACCGGGCATTAGTTTCTGGTTGGTGGTGGACGTCCCTGACAACGGCCTTCCTGAAATTCGCTCACAACTAATGCAGCTAATTCTAACGTCTGGGCTGGAATCGACCAATGTAAGCCAATCATGGCAAGGAAGAAAACCAGCATCGATGATGCTTATGCTGCAACTCTCAGCCAGGCAATTAAAAATCATAATCATTCCTATGCACTGGAGATCGCCGAGAGCGGTACCTTGGATTTTACACAAAAGTTTGTAAAGTCCATGACCGGTTTACAGCTCGACTTTAGAGACTTGCCATAATGCAGAGAATTCGGCAGATTGCCACTTCACATAACGATCACGGAAAAATGCCCAACAGAGACCGGAGATGCCTTTCGTGAAGCATTGAGCAGAATAAGGTACGTAATCTATTAATTTTTGAGACTTTTGATACGCTGTAAAATTCACTCCTAGGTAGAAGTAGTGAATACCAATGACTAACAATGAATAAGGGTGCATAAGAGTGAATAAGAGGGAATAAGAATTTTCCAAGTTAGTTTCTTGGAATCGAGGTTTTCTTATTCAGCCTAGATCCCTCTTATTCATCCTTACTCAGCATTATTCATAATTATTCACTGATTCTTGCTACAGGAAAGTTTTAAGATCAAACTTGCTACGAATTAATGGCGCCATGTTTCCTGTTTATGTTGTTGCTGTTGTTCTGGCAAAATACATCAATTTTATGATGACATCATAATGTATTTAAACCCTGGAAACTTTTCTCCAAGGTAGAAGTAGTGAATACCAATGAATAACAATGAATAAGGGTGCATAAGAGTGAATAAGATTGAATGAGAATTTTCCAAGTTAGTTTCTTGGAATCGAGGTTTTCTTATTCAGCCTAGTTCCCTCTTATTCATCCTTACTCAGCATTATTCATAATCATTCAATGATTCTTGCTACAGGAAAGTTTTAAGATCAAACTTGCTACGAATCAATGGCGCCATGTTTCCTGTTTATGTTGTTGCTGTTGTTCTGGCAAAATACATCAATTTTATGATGACATCATAATGTATTGAAATCCTGGAAACTTTTCTCCAAGGTAGCAGCAGTGAATACCAATGAATAACAATGAATAAGGGTGCATAAGAGTGAATAAGAAGGAATAAGAATTTTCCAAGTTAGTTTCTTGGAATCGAGGTTTTCTTATTCAGCCTAGTTCCCTCTTATTCATCCTTACTCAGCATTATTCATAATTATTCACTGATTCTTGCTACAGGAAAGTTTTAAGATCAAACTTGCTACGAATTAATGGCGCCATGTTTCCTGTTTATGTTGTTGCTGTTGTTCTGGCAAAATACATCAATTTTATGATGACATCATAATGTATTGAAATCCTGGAAACTTTTCTCCAAGGTAGCAGCAGTGAATACCAATGAATAACAATGAATAAGGGTGCATAAGAATGAATAAGAAGGAATAAGAATTTTCCAAGTTAGTTTCTTGGAATCGAGGTTTTCTTATTCAGCCTAGTTCCCTCTTATTCATCCTTACTCAGCATTATTCATAATTATTCACTGATTCTTGCTACAGGAAAGTTTTAAGATCAAACTTGCTACGAATCAATGGCGCCATGTTTCCTGCTTATGTTGTTGCTGTTGTTCTGGCAAAATACATCAACTTTATGATGACATCATAATGTATTTAAACCCTGGAAACTTTTCTCCAAGGTAGAAGTAGTGAATACCAATGAATAACAATGAATAAGGGTGCATAAGAGTGAATAAGATTGAATGAGAATTTTCCAAGTTAGTTTCTTTGAATCGAGGTTTTCTTATTCAACCGATTTTACTCTTATTCATCCTTACTCAACCTTACTCATACCCATTCACCGACTTTTGGTGTAGCAAAATTTAGCTAAATGCTGGCTGTGATTGATCCTGCCTTTTGATATTCAGGTACACAGACCTTCGATATGATCTTGTGGATAGACAAGAAAACCTAAGTGAAGCTTTCCAATCTACAACGAGTAGTACAATTCCATCAAAGCCATCAAGCCAGATCTGCAAGGCAGTGGACGTGGTGAAACGTGCCATGGACAAGCTAAATGTTCGCTTACATCGAGGGCACATCTACACAAAAGCACCAGAAGGCAAGTATGCCTTTGTAAAGAGTCTCACAGTGGATAGCTTTCTCCACACCCTCCTTCGCAACACCCATATTGCTGATATGCTAGCACCACAAATGAAGATGGTTTCAACGATTCTTTCATTTTTTTTTTACATTCAGATAAAAAATTTACAATATTAGTTACGTTCTACTTTACTTTCTAATTATGACTCTACGACACTACAGGGACAATTCCAAGAGGAGCGAGATTACACGGCTACCCCTTGGTTACATGAAACAAAGCGAGGACAAAACAAGAAACTTTACGCAAAGAAACAACGAGGGAACGAAAAACATAAACGAACAACATACAATTAAATACGGCATTAAACTTTGAGTGTAGGTAGCTTGTTACCAAGTAATTCCAGATATAAACAAGTCTGAGACTTGGAAACCTGGATAAAATTTGTTCGTTCTTTGAACCCAAAGATTTAGGTTGGAAAGAAAATTTCTTACTTGGCTGCAAGCTACCTCAAACTATTACGCAAAAAGTAACTACGAACAACACTAAATACAAATAGGGTTGGGGTATGGGGGTATTCGTAGGGAAATGGATAGATTAATCAAAGCGTTCTGTTTCCAAAATAAACTTAATCGTTAAGTTCGGGATTAAAGCATTTGCCTCCAAAGGCAGGTTTTTATCCCCGTATAAAAGAACCTGTAAAATATTAGAGCCCAGAGACTCGGAATATCCGTGCGTTTGGAGCACATCGTTAGCACCAGCGAGAAGACTGCGCCTATGCTCTGTGAAAGAACTGCAGAGCAGCAAAAAGTGTTCCGTGTCCTCTATGCCATCATTTATTGGGCACATTGGGTTTATTGTATCTTTAAAATTGTGTCTGAATTTGTGAAAATTGAGTTTGCTTAGTCCAACTCTCAACTGAGTTAAGTACGCAATCCCTTTAGGATTGTGAATACCATATACGGAGTTAGCAGGAGGTCTAATCTGTGAAAATAAATTCTTTTTAAAAATGCTAACTGAAGTGGATGCCCTCAACACAGGATCAAGTTTATTCCACTCAAACAAGCAGTTTGGATAAAAACTAGTTCTGAATTTTTCCGTTCCTGCCCTTATTTGTCCTAATACTGGCTGGTTTCGAAAAATATAGTTTGTTTCATGCAGCGGTGGAATGGGATCTCGCGTGTAGTCAGGCGTCAAGTTATTGATGAATTTATAGAAAAGAATTAGACGTCTACTCCATCTTCTTGAACTTAAAGATTCCCATCCCAGCTCATTGTACAGCCTTTCCCGACATGTTCCTCTCCAGGTTCCTGTCACTGCTAACGCAGCAGAATATTGCACTGATTCAAGTTTTCCCATAAGGTAACTCTTAGATCCATCGTCTCCTTCAGGCACATGATAACTTACATCACCATAATCTAAATGGGGTCTTACGTATAGTTTATACAAATTGCTTAAGGTGTTTCTTGGAAGATATTTGACTCTTATGCATCATTGTTCACTGCTGTTCATTGTTATTCACTATTTGTACGTAGGAGAAAAGTTCCCAGGGTTTCAAGATATCATGATGTCATCAGAATGTTTACATATCAAATCAAACAACAGCAGCAACACAAAAAAATGGCGCCATTACATTGCAACAAAGTAGACCTTAAAAATTTTCCTATAGCATGAATCAGTGAATAATTATGAATAATGCTGAGTAAAGGTGAATATGAGTGAACAAGATGGAATAAGAAACCTCGTTTTCAGAAAACCAATTTTGAAAAATTCTTATTCACTCGTATTCACTCTTATGCATCATTGTTCACTGCTGTTCATTGTTATTCACTACTTCTACCTAGGAGAAAAGTTCCCAGGAGTCAAGATATCATGATGTCACCAGAATGCAGATATATCTAACCAAACAGCATTAGCACAAATTTTAAAAAATGATGTCATAAGATCACAGCGAATTTGCTTTTGAAACCTTCCAATAATAGCATTATTCAATTAATAAGTTTGAACATGAGGGAATAAAAGTGAATAATATTGAGCAAGAGTGAATAAGATGATCTCGATTGGGGATAACCTTAGGACGCAATTTCATTACGTAAATCACACAATACAATTTCAATCATTTTCTAGACAGTATTTCAGCTCGTTTCTTAAGAGAGTCCGATGTCCTTTTCTCATGAAACTTAAAGCGTGGATCACGTAGCATGCAAGTCCACTTTCCAAATCCATAAATTCGTAAGCATTTTTTCAGGAAGTAGTCCTCTTCAGGGGTAAAAGGCACCCTTGAGCTCACGATTGGCTTCGATTTTCTCTTGCTAGCTTGTCTCATGGGTGGTTGGTAACTTGTAATACTCTTACTGTTAAATACTTCAGCCCCAATATTTGCCTCCTTTCTCAAATCAGCACTTCCCTGAGTAGCGCAGTCAACGACTTCAAGCACTTCCTCGCACCCTTTCGTTTCATCATCGCAGTCGGAAGAGCTATCGCTTGCAAATTCTACTTTTTTCAGTTCTCTGTCGACGTCTCCGTTCTGTAACTTTTTCATAGCACGTCTTGCATCCGTTGAAATTTTACGGGAGCTCCGCTTTTGGTAGTACGTTCTCGCCACTTGCGAAATGTGTTTTTGATCTCGGCCAAACCATATCTTGCTCCTCCGTACTAAATTTTCGCGAGCTCTCGGTTTCCAATATTTGCCGATATCTTGTCGGGTGAATATATTTCCCAATGGCTGCAAAGACGATCTTTGACATAAGAATACTGAAGTTCTTTATCTGCGTACCATTTCTCGTTACGATAACATAGTCACATTGTGGGTTCAACAACGGTCTGATATGCATAATGTAGTCGTAGATAATCCGAGTGCTCGTCTCGTCGAAAATCAGTGAATCAAAGGTGTACTGTTGAGCAGTTTTAAACTCGGTCTGATCAACGAAGCCCCCATTTTCCTTCGCTTTCTCCATCATTCCAATTGTCAAGTATTGATATGTCATCGGCGGAGATCCCTTCACTCTCGTAAACAAGTATACAGGTACAAAGCGAGTAGCGAATGCCAAGTCTGCCGCGGTGAAACTCGTCATAGGATATCCCTTGCAGTTTGATAGAGTCACCTTGTATTGTGGCAAATGAAACGGGATAACTTTCTCCATTTCGTCCATTGTCGCCCACTGATTCGTTGCAGCGAGAACTTCGACAGAAAGGTTCTTCGACCACTCAGTTAATTTTCGTCGTGCTAAAGCCCTCTTGCCTCTATTGATGTACACCTCGGATACTGCTAAATTCCCGAGCACTGTTGCCGACAATCCACTGGACTTGCGAAAAATCAATTAGGTCTGTAATTGCTTGTAGGTATCCAAGCTGCGCCGAGCTAGTTAGGCCCAATTCTTTTCCAATATGCTCTATAAACTTGCAAATGTCTTGGGCAGAACCAATACAGTAGTCTATGTGCTCTTCAGTAAGCTCCTCCTCATCATCCTCACTGCAATATTTCAGAAACTTCATCACTCGAATTCTATTTTGTGCCGCCTGTGATTCTAACATTCCCCCTCCGCAAACAGCACAAAGCCAATCAATGTACCTTTTTCCAATTCCAGTGGATATTGAGTAATAAGGCCTATTCGTTGTGTCTGCACGCTTTTTCAGCCCATCTCAAAACTTTGAAGCCCCAGAGGTGCTTTGTTGTTGCTTGATGCCCTTTTCGATCAATCTCTCGCTTAGCTTCTCATCAAAGTAATAGTACCACCTATGCTTAGTGTCCACATGTTTTCTGCAGCCCCTCTTGCTAAAAAAAGTTCGATTCTCACAACACTGCACCGGACAAATTTAAGTCTTTTCTTTTGATTCTCTGAGAATTAACGTTCTCTTCTGCTGCCTGGCGCCATCGTCCTTTGACCAGTCCATGTTTGTCTTTTACTTGAGTTGTTTGAAACAGATCTCTTTTTATGCAAAAGCGCAATAAATCCCTTCGCAAAAGCACCGTTGTCAAGCAGTATCAAGGCTCCTGATTGGTCAATTTGAAATTGGATTGAACGTAACTGAAATATTCAATTCTATTGTTAAATAAAGTATTTTGTAATTCCCTAACATAAAAGAAAGAGAAAGAACTTAGAGAAGAAAAAGAAGGAATGCTACAGGAAGTGCACTTTTACAAATCTCAAGGGAACTCCGTGGTGACAGGGCATCTAGACTTCTTCTTCTACTTTCTTCTTATTTCTTATTTAATCACGACATCCATTCAGTATAAAAAAGTATAACAAAAAATAGTATGCTTAATAATAAATATAAAAGCCAGTACTGTTCTTCCATGGATTCGTGGGAAAACATATTTTTCCTCAGCTTAGAAAATGACTTTTTAGCCCATTCTTAAACCGGGTGAGTGTGCCAGACTCTCTTATGTGTGTTGGAATAGAATTCCAAGTTTTTAGACCAGTATAATTGAAACTTTTTCTACTGAAGTCTAGATTTAGCCTTGGGATTTGGAGATCAGCTTTATTTCTTGTATCATACTTGCTTATCGAGGATCTTTCAGCAAATTTATCGTGCAGACTCTCAGGACATATCTTGTTAATTATCTTATACATCAGAACCGACCGGTCAAATTGAAACATCTGGTCGATGCTAAATGTGGGTCGAATCAAAGAGTCCTTTATTTTCGATCCTTGAATGATTTCAAATGCACGATTTTGCAGTCTCTGAAGGGCTGTTATTTTAGTTTCCGATAAGCTCCCCCATACTACGTCAGCATAGCGAAGATGACTCTCAACAAGCGCTTTGTACACTTGAAAAAGCATTGATTGTGGGAGGATGCCCTTAAGTTTCTTCATTGCTGCAAGGCCCCCAGCAACCTTTTTCTTAACTGATTCATACTGTTCTTCCCAACTTAAAGTATCGTCAACTATTACCCCAAGATATTTTGTTTTGTCAACCTGCTTAATTTTTTCGCGATTCATGAATACTTGCGGTAATAATTCTCTATTTTTCCTTCTACGAGGATGATCTAGTATCATGTATTCTGTTTTGGTGGGATTGAGACTGAGTTTGTTAATCCTCATCCATTCTGCGATGTTTAATAACACAGCTCGTGCTTTTTCTATAAGCTCTACTTGGTTGTTTGAGGATATTGTTATCTCAGTATCATCTGCGTACATGTTGGCTCTTGAGTGTTCGAGGCAGTGCTCAAAATCATTTAAATAAATGATAAAGAGCAGCGGTCCCAAGCATGAACCTTGGGGGATCCCACAATCTATTTCCATAATATCAGATACTTGACCATCAATGGAACAGTACTGGCTTCTGTTAGTTAAATAGGATTTAAACCAGTTGTTCTCAATACCTTTTATTCCATATTTTGCTAATTCACTGATGAGTATCTCATGATCCACGGTATCAAATGCCTTTTTCAAGTCGAGAAAAAGAGCAAAGTTAGCTTTGTTGTTGTCGATACTTGAATACCAATGATCTGAGACACCAATCAGTGAGGTAATTGTAGAATGGAGCTTACGGAAAGCGAACTGATTCTGCGTTAGTTTTTTGTTAGATTGGAGGAAATCAATAGGTTGGTCATGTGCAATCTTTTCAAATAACTTAGATAGCACTGACAAAATTGAAATTGGCCTATACTTATTCGTATCATCTTTGGCACCTGATGTATAAATTGGTGTAATTCGTACTATTTTCCAACGGTCGGGGAAAGTCCCTAGCCTTACAGAACTGTTAAAGATCATCGTTAGTGGTTTACAAAGAAAGTCAGCAGCGTCTTTCAAAATTGCCGTTGGTATTTTGTCAGGACCAGCAGATTTTCCTTGTTTTAGATTTTGGATATATTTCAGAACTGTTCTCTCATTTACTTGTTTGAACTGGAAGACTGTTTCTTCTGTAGGATTATTAAGATGACAGAGAGGATCATCGCCCGGTTTAACTTCAATTCTATGAGCAAGTCTCGGACCGACATTAACAAAGTGGCCATTTAGGACATTGGCAATTTGCTTTGAATCAGAAACTGTTTTGCTGCCATCCCTGACTTGCATAATAGTTGTTGAATTAGGGGCCTTATCTAGCACCTTATTCATGGTTCTCCACATGTTTTTGGGATTGTCCTTGTTTTCATTAATCAAAGAGTGGTAGTGTAATCTTATAGAGGATCTAATAGTGTTTGTCACCTTGTTTCGCAAAGATTTATACGATTTGAGAAGTTTGGGGCTTTTTATGGAGTTTTTCTTGGCCCTATCCCTCTCTTCCATAAGTCTTTTTATTTGTGGTGTAATCCACGGTGCAGGTTGATTTCTATCTTTTTTCTCATAATTGGTGCATGTGCATCTAGTAAGCCATCAAAGATCTCGTGGAATTTATCAACCATTAGACTTGGTGTTTCAGAGAACGGAGATAGCACTAGCTCCCAATTCACTTCCTTTATGTCGTTTAAGAATTTTGCTTTATCGTAATTTCTTAAACTTCGTGTTTCAAGAATTTTTTATTTTTTAAACCTAATCCTCCACGCGTTCACTTTCCGTATGGCATATATCATAAAATGGTCTACCATGCCCGATTTTATGACTCCAGAACTAAGAATATACCTTGGTTTGTTTGTTGAGAAATGGTCTATAAGCGTCTTACTGGTACGGTGTTTACTCTCTTTAGTAGCTCTTACAGCAACCCTTGTGTGATCCTTTATCAGTTGCTCAAGTTGATATTCATTATAAAGTTGTTTTAACAGCTTAGTGTTTTTATTTTTGGGATCCTTAAAGTCACAGTTGGTATCTCCACACAAGATTATTTCCTTATCTTCCCTTTTCTAGCTGCCTTAAAATTTCCCTTAGGCTATCAAACGATGTTTTATCTATGTCTGGTGTCGGTGGTCTATACCAACTTAATAAAAACATGCCTTTTGCATTGCGTGGTGTTATTTCTAAACAAAGGAGCTCAAGCTCGTCGCTTTTTAGCTTTACTTTTACGTCTGTCAAGCTGTCCTTTACATAAAATGCTACCCCTCCGCCATTTTGGTTTCTATCGTTTCTAAAAATTTGATACCCATCGATGTGGATTTCTTGGTCTTTAATAGTTTGGTTGAGCCTAGTTTCATTTAACCCAATAATATCAATTTGATTTTCATTGAGCATCAAGGAAAAGTTCATCCTTATATTTCCTAAGAGACACAATGTTGTAAGAAGCTATCTTAAGACCATTTCTCTTTCTAGTTTGAGTGGAGTTATTTGTAGCAATGGGACTTTGTACTTTAGAGTTTTTCTTGAATTTATTTCCTAAGCTGTCCAAATCCTAGCGATATCTAAAATAACTACTTAAATTACCAGCAAATTTTCTGATTCCGCCATCATTGATGTGGAGTCCGTCTTTCCAAAGGTTGCAGAAGAGAATGTTCGCGTTGTTGATGAAATCAAAACCATGGAGCTTTAGCTTTTCTTCCAGGATCTTGTTTACCTCCGCTACCTTTCTGTTAGGGGTTGGGTCGTTCTTGTCATTTCTGCGAAACATCGATGAATATGCTATTTGTGATGATGGTTTGCTTTCTTGGATTTTGCTCAATGTGTTTATGATCTCATCACTCAGCGCTTCTGCATTGCTACTCTTTATGTCGTTTGTTCCTGTGTGGACCACGATAATGTCGCTGTCAGATTTTCCGACTTGTTGAGTTGCCTGTCTAATTCTAGACCCACCCTTCGCTACTATTTTGACTTGGTGATGATGATTGCTTAGTTTGGTTTCATCCAATCTTTTTAGTTGTGAGTCTCCGACGATTGTTATTTTAACTCTCTGCGACGTTATTTCTTTTTGTTGACCCCCTCTTTTCTCGGTATTTTGTGCTTCCTCGATTCTCTCGCATTGAGACTTGTTATTCAAATTGACGTTGCTCTTTCTACTTCCTTTTCTCTGTGCGCCTTTGTTTCTATTGCCTTGCAAGTTGTTACCTTTGCTTTTAGTTGTTTTAGACGCATGTTGTTGATCTGTCCTTCCAGTATTTTCCAAGATTTCGTTGTAGATGTTATTGGGATTTGATGACTCTTGTTGTTCTTTACGCTTTATGTTTTGCGAGTTTCCGTTTGCGTTGTTTGTCTTGCTAATTTCCGAATGATGCCTAGTATGACTACTCTCGGGTCCCAAGTCACCTTCACTTCCATTCCCACTCTCCACACTGACAACAGACAAGGATTCCCTTTGGAGGGTAGAATGTTGTCTTCTGGGACGTACAACTTGAAATCCATTGCTTTGTGTTGTGTCATGTGGCTTTTTATTCCTTAGTGAATTGGGCTGTTTCTTACTCCGCGGGAGGAATATTTCGTCCAATGGATCAATATCTGTATCACTCTCCTCCGCGCGTTGGATTCTTGATGATCCACGGAGAATGAAATCATCGAGGAGGTGAGAGTTCTTCACCTCTAATTCTTTTATTTTTAGCTTTAACTCGAGGTTTTCTTGTAATATTGCTTTACTGAAGGCTCGTTCCTGATGAAGCAGTTGGTTTGTGCTGTCTAGGCCTCGGGCAAGTGCTTCCAAAGTGCTTAGAACCATAGAATTATCAGTGTTTACTGTTGGTGATGGTGGATTCGGATGCGGCACCCAAGTGTCGCGATCTTTTGACGCTCCAACAATTATGATTCCTGGAGATGAAGCATCTTCTAATTTTGAGTCCTCTGGCTCCAAAGGAATAGTTCTATTTACCGGCTCGTTAATGGAGTCTGATCTGCTGTTAATGAAATGTGAGTCTTCCTCATTTACAGTGATTTTCTTATCTTTAATCATCTCGTCAAGGACAGACTTCGCGCTTGTGTAACTTAGGCCATGTTTGGATTCAGCTTCACGCAATATAAATTTTGTGTCAGGTTTTTTCCTCTTTTTCTCTCGTATATCAATGATAACTTGTTTAATGATGTCTTCCAATGTATCCATGTTGTATTTGAACTGAAAATCAACATTTGCTTAACAATTCAAACTTTTGAGAAAAACAGCAGCGAGTAGCCCTAACAGCAGCGTGCATTGGTCTAACAGCAGACTGATCATGTTGGGCATAGCATGATGAATTCAGAATTCCATGAGATCAAAATGATCAACGTGATCCCAGAGGATTTTCTCAGCAAATCACAGTGACCAGAGAACATAGAGTTCCCTGCATTTCAGTTCCCTATGACGAGGAAAACAAAGTTCCACTTCTAATTCAAGGTCACTAGGGTCATATGAATTCATTGGGGTCAGAGTCCAAACTTTTGTTCCCTTTCCACTGAGAATTGGGTGGAGTGGAAAAAGCATGGGGTGTGGGTCTGATCTATTATATTCAGAAGTATATATGCATATATATAATCCCCTTGACTATATCTGCTGAATTTTCTATATAAAAGAGCAAGCATGAGCAAAGCTCGCCGTCAGTGAACAGTACAATGAAATAGAGAGGTATATATTGTTAATGTTAATTAGTTGGAACTCCCTGTATGTTGTTGTTATTGTTTGTATTTGTGGTTGTGGATGTTGTGTGTGTGTGTGTAGAAGTAATGGCTACCAGTAAGGTGTGGTTATAAGATTAACAATGGTAGCAGAGGGTTGAGAAAAGGAAGTGAACATGGCAACAAGAAACACACCACCACCAGTGTTCTCAGAGGATATTTCATGGCTTGACTACAAGAAAGAATTGAAAATATGGCAGGCTTTGACAGACCTGCCTGCAAAGAAACAAGGCCCAAGTTTGTATCTGTCCTTGACAGGGAAGGCAAGAGAAGCTGCATTAGAGCTGGATATTGCTGTTATTAGCAAGCATGATGGTTTGGAGAAAATTTTGGAGCGTCTGGATAAATTGTATTTGCAGGACACAAATCAATCTGCTTATCTCGCATATCAAGAAATTGAGAATTTTAAACGCCCTTTGGAGATGCGCATGAGAGAATATTTAAACAACTTTGAGAAGCTATATACAAAAATAAAGGCACATGGTATGGAGTTACCAGATGGAGTACTGGCCTATAGGGTGTTAAACTCGGCTAATCTTAGTGAGGAAGAAATGAAGCTATGCAGGGCAACACTCACCATCCTTCAGTATGAAAAAATGGTTGAACAGTTTTTGAAAATCTTTGGAGATACAGTTTCGTCAAGCTTTGGTAAATCGGATGTGAAGGAAGAAGCTGTATTTGTTGCATCAAATGAAGAAGGAGAAGCATATTATTCCAGCAGATGGAGAGGAGGGAGAGATTTTGGACGCTTTGAAAGAGGGGGGAGATCAAAAAGGAGAGGAAGAAACCAATTTGAATTCAAAACAAGCAAGGAATCTTCAGTTCGGAAATTAAATCCACCAGATTCCAGTGGGAAGCCGTCAAGGTGCAATATTTGTGAAAGCAAATTTCATTGGGCAAGAAACTGTCCGGATGCATATGTAAACCAAAAACAAGAGTCAGACATAAGTCTTTTTCAATCATCAGATGACAAGATAGTTCAAATGAAGGTATTTGTTGGAGAAACATTAAACTGTGCAGTGTTGGATAGTGGCTGTACACAAACTGTGTGTGGCAATAACTGGCTCAAGTGTTTCAAGGAGAGCATGCAAGAAGAAATCATGATAGAAGAAAAGCCTTCCCATGCTACATTCAACTTTGGGAATGGTGATGCAGTTAGTTCCAGCAGAAAGGGTGTCTTGCCTGTGACTATAGGTAGCAAGAACGTAAAGCTAGAAACGGATGTGGTTGATACTGAGATTCCTCTCTTAATGTCAAAGGCTGCTATGAAGAAAGCCAACACAGTTCTTGATTTTGATCAAGACAGGGTTATCATGTTTGGGGAAGAACAAACTCTTCTGAAAACATCATCAGGCCATTATGCAATACCTATCACAAAGTCCAGGCAAATTATTGAACAAGGAGAAATTGATAATGAACTTTGTTTGCTTGCTAAAAATATCACCACAAAAGATGACAGAGAGAAGATTGCTTGGAAATTACATAGGCAATTTTGCCATTGCAGTGCAGACAAGCTAAAACGTCTGATCAAAGCTTCAGAAATATGGAAAGAAGATGTAGAGATCCTTAATGCAGTTGATAAAGTTACAGAGAACTGTCAAATTTGCAAGATCTACAAACGAGCACCACCAAGACCCGTGGTTGGGCTTCCATTAGCCTCAGATTTTAATCACACAGTTGCAATGGATTTGATAACTTACAAGCAAGGAACATGGATTCTTCATCTCATTGATGTCTTTTCAAGGTTTTCAGTTGCTTGTGTAAGGCATTCCAAGAAACAAGATGCCATTGTTGATGCAGTATTGAAAACTTGGATCAGCTATTTTGGGCAACCACAGAGATTCCTGGCAGATAATGGTGGAGAATTTGCGAATGAAGAGTATAAGAGCATGTGTGAAATGTTCAACATTGAAATGGCAAAGACTGCAGCTGAGAGTCCATGGTCAAATGGGTTGTGTGAGCGGCATAATGGTGTTATAGAAGAGTCAATAAGGAAGGTGATGGAAGATAATGCTGATATGAGTCTTGAAACAGCAGTTGTATGGGCAGTCAGTGCAAAGAACACACTGATAAACAACAGTGGTTGCAGTCCAAATATGATTGTTTTTGGCAGAAATCCCAATACACCATCTGTGTTGACAAATAAGCTTCCTGCAATGGAAAATAAGGCAACAAGTGTGATTGTTGAAAAGAACTTGAAGGCTCTTCATATGGCAAGAGAAGCTGTTATTCAGAGCGAGTCATCAGAGAAGATTAAAAGAGCATTGCGGCATAACGTGAGAACTTGTAATGATATCAAATTTTACCAAGGTGAATGTGTATATTACAAGCGAAACAACAATGAAAGATGGCATGGCCCTGGTACAGTCATTGGTCAAGATCATAAACAAATTTTAGTTAAGCATGGTAATGATCTTGTAAGGGTTCACTGTTCTAGGCTACTACATGTTGATACACAAAACAAAGAGCATCAGGATGATGAAGTGAACATGACACCTCAAGACAGACATAGTGAGTTGCAAGAAAGTCCTGATCTACATCATGAATCATCAGAAATTAATATGCCAGAAATAACTGAAAGAGTGCAGGAATCAGATGACGCTCTAGAAATTGAGCATCCAGTATGTAACACAAGTGATCCTGGACTAATGAAAGAAGATTCTAAATTGAATAAAGAGAAGAATCAAAATGTATTGCCAAGAGTAAAATCTACCATTACTTTCAGGGTTAGAGATGCCATAGAATGGAGGAAAGGTGTAGTTCATAGTAAAGCTGGCAAAGCTAGAGGAAAATATAGGAACTGTTTGAATGTTGAAAACAAAGAAACAGGAGAGATCAAATGTTATGACTTTGAAAGAGACATCTCAGAATGGTCACCAGTGGCTGAGGAAGTGCTTTTATCCACTAACTTTGATGAAATGTCAGTTTCTATGGCAAAATAACAAGTATTAGAGAGCTGGAAACAAAATAATGTATTCACAGAAGTACCAAATGAAAATCAACCCCATGTGACTTGTAGATGGGTTATCACAATTAAAGAAGTGAATGGGAGTTATACAACAAAAGCAAGATTAGTAGCAAGGGGTTTTGAAGATACAGATGTGAGGAATCAGAAAACTGATTCACCAACGTGTTCGAAAGAGTGTATTAGGATTGCCTTGGCTATCATGGCACGTAAAGAATGGGAATGCAAAGTTTTAGATGTCAACACTGCGTTCCTTCAAGGGAATGAGTTGAAGAGGGACATTTATTTGAAACCTCCCAAAGAAGCAAAGACCCAAGGTATATGGAAGTTAAATAAAGCTGTATACGGCCTCAATGAAGCTTCCCCGTATTGGTATGAAAGAGTAAAAGATGTGTTGATAAATGCTGGAATGCTGAAGTCAAAGTATGATGAAGCTCTATTTTATTGGAAGATGAATGGCAAAGTCCAAGGAATTATAGCAATTCATGTTGATGACTTTCTTTATGGGGGGTCTGATCTATTTGAAGCTGAAATAATGAAACAAATTCGAAAAGCTTTCACAATAGGATCGGAAGCAAGCACTCCAATAAAGTATTTAGGGATCAATCTCGACAAAGTAGATGGTGAGATTATGTTCAGTCAACAGTCATATATTGAAAATGTACAAATTTTTTTGTAAGAGACAAATTTTTAGAGAGAGAAAAGAAAAAGGTGAATACCATACTCTAGTGAAAGAAACAATGCTTTTTGACCATGAATACTTTTTCAGGATGTTTAGAATGAGCCCAACGAAATATGAAACACTTCTTCAGTGGCTGGCTCCTTTCCTAGTTCGTAGCAATGTTAGACGGGAAGCAATAGGCCCAGGGGAAAGACTTTGTGTAACTCTGCGCTTTCTAGTGACAGGGGATGCCTTTGCTACAATTGCACACAGCTACAGAATGAGCGAAACAACAGTAGGAAGGATTGTCAAAGATACATGTGAAGTGATCTGGAATGTTTTAAAGGATAAAGGCTTCCTTAAGGTTCCTGGAAATCAAAACGATTGGACGAAAATTGCAGATGAATTTGAAAAACGGTGGAACTTTCCAAACTGCTTAGGGGCCATCGATGGAAAGCATGTAATAATACAGTGTCCACCAAGAGGCGGCTCCAAATACTTCAACTACAAAAAATTTCACAGCATTGTTCTTATGGCTGTAGTCAATGCAAATTATGAATTCACCATGGTTGATGTGGGTGACTACGGTCGATTAAGTGATGGAAGTGTATTTGGCAGTTGTGACTTGGGAATAGCAATAGAACAACAAAGGCTTAACATGCCACCACCCAGAGTGCTCCCAGGATCAAATGTGAAATTTCCCTACGTTTTTGTTGGTGATGACGCTTTCCCGTTGAAAACAAATGTAATGAAACCATACCCAAGAGGGCATATAGAAGAGAAGGAGAAAATTGCAAACTACAGGCTATCAAGAGCACGCAGGATTGTGGAAAATGCATTTGGTATTGCCACATCAAGATTTCGTGTTTTCCGCAGAGCAATATGTGCAAATGTTGAAACAGCTCAAAAAATTGTTAAGGCAGTGTTAGCAGTGCATAATTTCTTGATGTATGGACGTTCATTTTCAACATCCTGTGAATATTGCCCAGCAGATTTTATTGATAGCGAGGTAGAAGGAACACTGACAAATGGGGGATGGAGAAATAATTCAGCTACTCAAGCAATGCTCCCAATTTCTCAAATGGGGTCCAACAACTATTCCAGGAGTGCAAAAGAAACAAGAGACAATTTCAGAGATTATTTCTGCAGTGCAGCAGGCTCTGTTCCATGGCAATTGAATGCAGTCAGAAGTACACAAGATCTCTTTGATGAGAATCAATGAAACAGCTTTTAACATTTTAAACATTAACATTTTTCTAGTAATGTTCAGTGTGAAGTTTTAAACACTTAAAACAACAATTGAAAAGTCAGTCAACAGAATGAATAACAGGCAAAGTTTACCGTATACTGGGTAAACCAAAAAAGGACAGCTATATTTGACCTCACTGGCTCAAATATACTGTCTACTTCATGGCAGGGTGGTATAAACTCAGGTTATCATGGGAAAGGTCTGGAAAATTTGATGTCTACTTCATGGCAGGGTGGTCTAAACTCAGGTTATCATGGGAAAGGTCTGGAAAATTTGATGCCTACTTTGCTATTCTCTTTGAAAGACTATCAAAAAGGACATACAAGCTTGTTTACTTTTTTGGCATACCCAGTACTGCACAATTAGAAAGCACAAAAGAAACTTTGGCCATTCCAAGTGTTCAGTCTATGCTGCCTAATATTCAGTTATCAAACTCAAAGTCAATCAGAAGCTTCTGTATTTCCAGTCTTGCGAGTCTGTTCTTTTTTGGGGGCAAACTTTCCAAAATAGGAACCAGGCTCTTACAGAACAACAAATTTGAATTATCTTCATCATTTGAAACACGCACAGAGGTCTCAGTATTATCACATTTGGATAATGCATTTACAAGTAAAAGGTCAATATTGTCTCTTCTTTCATCTGCCTTCTGCTGGTTACGTTGCTTTTTTGTAGAAGGCATGTCCACTGGACTACAACTCTTGTGCTTCTGACAAGTACTTTCCACCTCTAGAGATTGATCATTTGCTTGCAACAATCCATCAAAATTTTCAACGGAGTTTGTCAAATCAACTGGCATGCTCAGTGTAAAGTTGCTTGAAGTGGATTTGTTGTTTGAAATACTATCCTTCAAGAACAGCAACTGCTCATAAAATTGGCATGTGGGTGATTTTGCTGCGCCAGAGCCAGATTTGCTTTCAATTGAAATTTTTTTCAAGCATCTCATCATTCCATCTTTGAGGTTTTTCCATCTGTTCTTGATTGCATCAACTGGAAGAAATAAATTAACTGTTGTCAGTATATAATCTCTTCATATTCTTTCAAGCGGTGCCAACATGAAAACTTGTGTGACCTTGGAAAATTAAAGCTGCAAATAAAGTTTCGTGACTTTTTAAATCTATTGTAGGTAGGATAGTACACCCTATTTTTATAAGAAAGAATGAATTTGGGCCAGTACTAAAAGTTTTTAAAACCACTCTAGATTTTCACCACTGAGAGCTTCTCACAAGTTTCTTGAAGGTTCCATAACAATCTCCATATCTACCAGTGTCCTCTCAGTTATATTTGCCCAGTACTGAAGTTTCTTCATTTTTTTAGTGATCTGAGAGAAGAGTTTCTCATAAACGGTTTCTTATTAAAACATGTGTGGCTTCTAGATATGATTGTCTACAGTAGTGTCCCGCATATAAGAAACATGAATTTAAGAAACACCAGACCTTGATTTTCAAAATAATATCCCCTCTTATAAGAAACTGGTGCAGGTCTGGAAAAGACTTGTTTCTTATGTATACATTGGAAATTTGAAAAACATGAAAAATTCAGCTCTGCAGTTGAATCAGCCTGTACCTATTCAAATGGAAACAAGAGATTTGCATGCAAATGAAGCAAAAATCACCTTCCTGGAATAAATCTGAGCTTTCTTGATTGTGAATATTCACAATACAAATGAAAATTGTATGTTTTGTATGACAATCAAAAAGCTTGTGTCTTACTGTAGTAGTTCATTGATAGTACATGATTCTTCTGATAAGAAACTTTACCCTGATTTGAAGTTTATATTTCATTTTACAAGAAACATATCAGACCTCAAATTGAAACTGTTGTTTCTTATATGCGGGGGACTGCACTTACTGTTTATTGCATGGGAAAGTGCAATAAAACAATAAATAAACAATAAATAATAATAATAATAATAATAATAATAATAATAATAATAATAATAATAATAATAATAATAATAATAATAATAATAATAATAATAATAATAATAATAATAATAATAATAATAATAAATGATATAGAACAATAAATAAACAATAAATTCTAATGTTATTTAGATCAAAATAGTGCAGAGAAGATTTTATTCATGTGTTGCAAGAAATATTTACAAGCTGTTGTCTTTGGGTGGTAAAAATAGACCAAGTTTCAAGAATCACAAGCATTAAACTTTTTCCAAAAGTCCAATGTTTTTGAGGGTCCCTGATCCAAAATTCAAAAAGAGAAACTCATGTTAAGTTAATGAAGAGAGAAACTCCAGTTTTTATTTGCTATGCCACTAATCCAAAGAAAATATTTTTGTTGTCTAAAAATTTCCTGAGTAAAGTAGATTTTTGGGCTGACACCCACATCATCCTACCCATACCCTGTGGGTTAAGCACTTGCTGCTGCTTGTCTAGAACACATGACAACAAAATACTGCACATGTTTTGACGTTGGCATTTTTGTGGGAATGGACATTTCTCAACTTCTACCCTCCAGCGCAGCCCCTAATAATAATTTGATAGAGGTGGAGGTGGCACCAGGGTAACCTAGAACTTACAAGGGGAATGCTTCCTACGTTTAGGCTTGGTTAAGGCAGCGTATGATGGATAATGGAGTAAATGTAATAACTGAAATATCGCCATTGTGTAACACACAAGAATAGAATTAATACACGGAATAGGCCTGTCTTACCATCGATGTTGTCCATTTTCATGGCAATTTCCCTCCAGGCCTGATTTTTCTTCTGGCTATCCTTGTATCCCCTTCCGCCAGTAAACCAAATGATCCTGTAACTCCTAACAAGATCTATAAGCAATTCATCATCTATCATTCCTTCAGTGTTTCCATTCACTCCTCCAAATTGTAGTTGCTTGCAAGCTTCGGGCCTCGTCATATTCGCCATTTTCTTTTCCCGCTCTCGTTCGAAATCCTCACCTCTGATTGGCTGAAATTTGCGCGGAGCATTGCGGTCGCATGAAAAGTTGAAGTGACTCCAACTTCCAAAACTACAATTGCGAACAGCGCGACTGAAAGCTGAGCATGCGCAGTAGCCAAGCGCTTTGGTCGCCGACCAAAACTACCGAAGTGGAGATCGGCCTTAAGAGCCCACAAGGATGAGAAAGAAAGAGATTTGAATCCAGAAGAGCAATCAGCTTATCGTGCCATTTGTGGGCAACTGAATTGGATATGTACACAGTCAAGACCTGATATTTCATATGATGTTTGCCAACTTAGTGCTAAGTTAAATGATGCAAAAGTCAATGATATTTTGTTGGCAAATAAGGTTGTAAAGAAAGTAAAGAGGGAAAACCTTTGTTTGAAATTCAAGAGGCTTACTGGGCCAATGAGACTGATAGCATATTCTGATGCATCATATGCAAATCTGAAAGATGGATCTTCACAAGGAGGAATTATAATATTTCTAGCAGATGAAAATGGGAATGTGTCACCATTGTATTGGTCCTCTCGAAAGTTAAGACGAGTTTGTAGAAGCACATTAGCAGCCGAGACTTCTGCTGTGCTAGATGCAACAGATTTGTGCATTTGGCTCACACATATTATCAATGAAATTGATGATCAAAGTTTGCTAACAACATTGGTACGAACAGACAATAAATCATTAAGTGAAGCTGTGTATTCTACAAAAGCAGTGGAAGAAAAGAGGCTCCGTGTTAAAATAGCTGCATTACGAGAAAGTGTTGAGAGAAAGGAGATCAAAGTTGAATGGATTAGGACCAGGGATCAAATAGCGGATGTATTCACAAAGCAAGGAGCTGATAATAGACTGCTATTGGACGTTCTACGAAATGGATTGATTGGAGACTGACTGTATTATGCTATGTATAAAGTTGTTCAAGTTTTAGAATTAACTCCAAATTAATTATTAACTTTTATTATCTGACTATGCATTAAAAAAAAATTTACAGTTAATGGACATTTCAGTTATTTTAATTCAATTATTGCATACGCATCAGTAAGAATATTTTGTTAGATGGACGATTCAAACTTAATAGCATTCACTTAACTAGTTTTTATTTGAACAATGGTATATTAAAAAAAAATGTTTTTACAAAATAGACAGAAAGAAGATTGTTAATGTTAATTAGTTGGGACTCCCTGTATGTTGTTGTTATTGTTTGTAGAAGTAATGGCTACCAGTAAGGTGTGGTTATAAGATTAACATATATATATATACCTATACATATATATGTATATATATATATATATATATATATATATATATATATATATATATATATATATATATATATATATATATATATATATATATATATATATATATATATATATATATATATATATATATATATATATATATATATATATATATATATATACATATATATGTATAGGTATATATATATATATAAAGTGAACAATCATAAAGACGAAGAGGGGCAACATCTTCAGAAAGCAGGCATCGAGTTGATCTTTTGCGCTATTATTTTCTTTTCAGTCATCTGCTAACTAGTTTCGGCCACAAGGCCATCATCAGAGCAACTGAAGAATTTCATAAATACAACGGCTTTTATAGAGAAAAATTTAATTAAGTATAGTAAATGTCCATATAAGGTTAATGTAACAAGTTCTTGGACTCAGTTCACTCGGCCCGTTTGTCATAAATCGTCAGATCTGTTTTGCTCAGAAGACAGCCTCCTCCTCAGTTTCTGGCCATCTCAGGTTGCTACCCTTCGCAGTGGTCCGTGTCCTCATAGGCTCTGCTGTAATTGTTGTTGTGTTGTGCGTTGCTAGCTGTAAATCATTCATGATCCTGTTGTTGTTGCTGGCGTTGTTGTTTGACGTAGGTCCTTTGATTTTGCGTCAAATTAACTGCCTCATTTTCTTTTGTTTTCTTGTTGTTGTTATTGCTGTTATTGCTGAAATTGTTTTTGACGTACCTTCTTTGATTTCACGTCAGATTGGTTTGAGTTGCTGCCCACGATGGCGGGTTTATGTCTGCGTTGTTTTCTTCGGCCTATTCCGTCGATTTGTCAGCGCTTCCTGCTTCTTGATGACTCTTCCAGGGGTCTGCGTCCAGACCGTTATATACAAAGTGAACAATCATAAAGACGAAGAGGGGCAACATCTTCAGAAAGCAGGCATCGAGTTGATCTTTTGCGCTATTATATTCTTTCCTGTCATCTGCGAACTAGTTTCGGCCACAAGGCCATCATCAGAGCAACTGAAGAATTTTATAAATACAACGGCTTTTATAGAGAAAAATTTAATTAAGTATAGTAAATGTCCATATAAGGTTAATGCAACAAGTTCTTGGACTCAGTTCACTCGGTCCGTTTGTTATAAATCGTCAGATCTGTTTTGCTCAGAAGACAGCCTCCTCCTCAGTTTCTGGCTATCTCAGGCTGCTACCCTTCGCAGTGGATCCGTGTCCTCTTAGGCTGTGCTGTAATTGTTGTTGTGTTGTGCGTTGCTAGCTGTAAATCATTCATGATCCTGTTGTTGTTGTTGGCGTTGTTGTTTGACGTAGGTCGTTTGATTTTGCGTCAAATTAACTGTCTCGTTTTCTTTTGTTTTCTTGTTGTTGTTGTTGTTGCTGTTGTTGCTGAAATTGTTTTTGACATACCTTCTTTGATTTCACGTCAGATTGGTTTGAGTTGCTGCCCACATTTTATATGTATGTATATATATAATATGTACTAGGCCATTTTTATTTTTATAATATTTACTAGGCCATTTTTATGCTAGGCCATATATGAAAGGCCATTTTTTCTCCGTTCACTTTTTTATGCAATACTTTGTTTCCCTGTGGCCTATCATTTCTACACATAAAACGTAATATCAAAATTCAATTAAGGATTCATGTGACGCCATATCCGGCGTCACGTGACCCCAATTTAGCACCACGTGACCCCTTTCTTAATCACGTGACTGCAAAAAGGCTATAAGAGGGGCATACCTCTAGGTAAATTCTCATTCTTCTGACGATGACCAAAGAGTCGAAACGCGTCAAGAATAGCAGATGAGATTAAAAGAAATGAGTAGAAGAACTCCAAGTCGTCTTTTTCTTGTGTTCATCTTTATAATATATACTATAATTATATATACTATATACTATAATTATATTATAATATATTATGATAAATATTATTATTGTTATTATTATTATTATTATTATTATCATTATTATTATTATCTTAATGGTAAGGCTATAGGAAGAGAATGCATAATGCTTGGACGGAATGGGGTTTGATGAACATCTCAGAACAACGACTATGTGATCAAGCTAGAATGATAAGGAAGAATGAGTGGTTCACTACGGTATAACTTGAAGAAAAAAAGAGGAGAGTAACAATTAGAGGAGAAAAAATGGAAGAAACCACAAACGAAAACGACGAATGGGAGGAGATAATACGACAAGGTATTGAGCAGGGGGAAGAAATAATGGTTGAAATGATAGAGACCGACGACAGAAGGGAAGAGGTGAAGAACATGATAAAAGAAATTGTCGAAATTATGAAAAACGGGCAAAAGAGTAATGTAAAAGGGTGGAAGAAGGTGGACAGGAACGTGTCGAATGATTGGTCAAAAAAGGTGAATGAGACGCTTAAAGAAATAAGAACTGAAAATATAACTGATACGAACAAATTGATCAACGCTGTGTCTGTATACATAGCGAGAAAGGTTGGATTAAAAACAGGTCCAACAACAGCATACCATAACAAAGAGCTATGGTGGAAAAGGAGGATAAAGAACTCAATCAGCGTACTGAGGAAACATATCAACATTTTGGAAAGGAATAGAAGAGGTGAAGTTAGGAAGAAAGGAAAATACTTAGAAGGGGCCAAAAATATAAGATGAAGGAGAGGGGAGAGAATAATAATAATGATAATAATAATTTATTTATTTAAGGTTGGCATGATAAAAATAGCTAAAAAACTAATTAAGGCCAACCATTTAACAGAAGTGAAACTGAATAATCCTATTTACATGTTTTTTATAAAAATCCTAAATTATTTACATAGGTCTTGCATAATCTACAGTTGCAATCGCTGAAATGATGTTGTTTTATTTTCCTCTTAAATTCTGTCAAGGTATGAGACTCTTTTATTTCTAGCGGCAACGATTGCCAGAGTTTGTGCCCAGTGTACCTGATTGTCTCTATACCATACGCATTTGTGCGTGGAATTGGTACTGACATGTGGTCATTACATCTCAGGCTATATGAGATGTTCTTCTCGACAAAGATTTCACCAATGAATTTAGGATTAAGGTCCTAAATTCATTGGTGAAATCTTTGTCGAGAAGAACAGAATGTAGTAATTGAAGAGCCCAAACAAAGGTTACAGGCAAAAGCTGCCAAATTGAAAAGATATGAACAGAGAATCCAACAATTCAGAGTTAACAGAATGTTTGATCAAGATCAGAAGAGGGTCTACCAAGAACTGAATGGTACTGCTAGAGCAGCAGGAGTAACACTTGATGCAGCTGAAAGTAAAATATTTTGGTCTGGGATATGGGACAATGAATGGGCAAGCAACCCTGGTTAGAAAATTTATCTGACAATGACAACACAGATTTAAAATTTCTAAAGGTTCTTCGAAAGTATATTTTCGCGGCGACCAAAAGTTGAGAGGGTAGTTTTTCTATGGTTTTCCCCACAGCTACGACTTTTGACACGCGAAGTTGTTGACCATGTGATTAAGATGGAGCCTGCTGATTGGCTATGGTTCAAAATGTAAACAAACTGACATTTCTGTTGTTACAAAATTTACTCCTGCTACGTCAAACAATTTTCTGAGACACCCTTTTCGGCTAACTAGGAGTTCTAAATGACAAAACGGTTATCCAGCTTAATAGAAATAACATATACAGCAGGCCTTACTGGGAATATTTTAGTAGCGATGTGGCCAATCACACTCCTGGTGCATATCAGGCGTGCAATGGAGAGCAATAACTTCATCAGAGCATGTCCATTGGAACTTTTATTGATTAGAGTAATAAACTGTAGTCATGTCATAATGACAATCTTGGAGCATAGAGCACTTTCTTATCACTTTTGATGAATGCTAAACTGAATACCTTGCAAAAATTGCAGAACAGAGCTGCAAGAGTTGTCACGGGCAGCCCTTTTGATTCATCGGCTGCTCCACTGTTGCAAAGATCAGGATGGCTCTCAGTTGATAGGCTTGTCCACAGGGAAACATCCACTATGGCATATAAATCCCTAAATGGACTTGCACCCGACAACCTATGTCAGATCTTCTCCCGATTGTCAGATGTTCACAGTCGGGTCTTACGAAATACGAAATGCGATCTTTATATACCTCGAATGAGAACAGCTTATGGTCAAAACTCGTTTGCTTTCCGCGGAGTTGATACATGGCACAAACTCCATTCTGATATCAAGTTAGCTCCTTCCATCCAGTCGTTTAAAGCCAAACTCAAAGCTCATAATTGAAAATATTCAAGGAAAGCTGGTTTTAATTATTCCGTTTTTCTATTCAAGTTTTTATTAATAGGTGTTTTGTATATTTATAGGATTAGACGATTATTGTTATTAGGTTATTTTTATTTTTAGTTGCAGGGTACATTGTAAAACAGTTACAAACTGAATTGTATCCCTGGGTAAAGAATTTTAAAATGTAAATGTAAAATGTAAATGAATGCTTTGATCTTTTTTGAACTATCAACGTTCCCAATGAAATGCTTAATAACGCAATTCTTTTATTTTCTTAAAAACAGAGCATTTAGAAATGAGAGATTTGATACTGTAATGTTGAAGAGGTGAAATACTCAAAGATTTCATACTGTAACTTCTGGATATGGGCAGTTAAAACCATCTCTCAAATTATCAGAATTTGTCAATCTTTGGAATTTTTTTTAAAGTAATACTACATCCTACAGGATTATCTTTTCTACACACCCTAAAGATAATCATCAATCATTAGGGGTTTCCCTTTAAGTGCAAGATTTTAATCGTCATTTGGAAGGGAGAGACATGCGATCAATTGCACTCCTTGGGAAGAGAAGGTATGTGCCAAGGTGCGCAAGAGTGATCGCACGACATTCCCAGTAAGGCCTGTACAGCTAACAAAGGGATAAAATGACATATACAGCTATCCATGCGTTAGGTAGGTATATTTTTGCCATAAATTGAAATGACAATATATATATGATAAAAGAAAAAAAGAAAGTGAATCCATTTACATCTATAAAAATGTTACAGGCAAAAAGCTAAATGATTAATCCAAAAGTATCCCAGGTTAACAAGGGCAGGGATAGCATCAAAAAGGTCAATGCGACCTTGTTTTCATAATGGTCCCTCCTGAGGTATATCAAAGAAGTGTGATCCGAAGAGAGGTTTTGTGTGCAAAACGGAGAAATTCCAGAACAATTACACTTTTGGCTACCCTGGCGATAGGGTCATTCCACATAATTTGAACAAATGCATGTCAAGTCATGTTTGAGAAACGTCTTCAAAATTTTTCATGTAATTGTTACCTAGAGGAAAGGTCAAATTTCAAATTTTAGCTCCATATCTTAAACGGTTAATTTTCTAAGGCAGGTTGAAGTTTATGATGACAGCTCAATCAAAGATGAAGTGGCACTGTCAACGATTTCTAATTTCAACTACAACGCTCTGCAATGAAGTCCGATCAGTGAAAAGCATTGGAAATGCAGCATATAATCAGGAGAAAAATTCATTTGCAAATTTAAGATTCCCATTTTGTGCAGATGCTCATCAAAATCCTGACATGGTAATGAAAAATTCTGAATTAATCCACTTTGGAGAGATGTATATTTCATTGGTTTTCCTGCTTCAATGGCTTGGGCAAATTAACTACGAATGATAATCTTCATTTATCATGCTGCGTATAGTCAGAATAAAATATGAAAACTCTTCTACGAGTTCCCACTCGAAAGATAACTAGGTATGGAAATTTGACAAAAAGCAAATTTATGCAGTTTTAGCAGATTGAAAAAATATTTTTGCAAATTTTGGTATGAATGATCCCAAATTGATTTGTAATATGTTGATACATACCAACTGAAGTTTGCCAAGAAGCAATATTGTCAATTTATTCCATTTGCTAGTATATGATATTGCCTTTTGAAAATACCTCAGACACCAAAATGGCTGATATGTGTCATCTTCAGTGGCTGCTAAAAGAACCCGTCAGTAATGTCAGATTCCTGAGAATTTTTCAGTGAATAATATACTCTATTATCTTCTGTTGAAAAAGATTCTGTGTCTCAAATGGAATTATATCCCATGCATCAAAATATTTTAAATTGCCTTTTCCTTTCAAAACTAGTAATATTGAGGAAGCTCTCTTTGAGCAAACTTAAAATCTCATAAAATCATCATTGATTATGATGAAAGTAAAGCATTGATCACCTTCAATGGTTAGAAGGCTGTTATATATCCTAAATACAGGGTCATTGTGAACTTGTTGAAGGGGGGGGGGATAATTATGTAATGTTACTACCATCAAGTAAACCCATTAGCTATAAGGACACATAAACTGGAATTTGTATGGGAATGATCCTCTAAGTGTATCAGACAATTATGCTGGTAAATCCTCAGCCTTCAACATCGATACCATTAAAGGTGATCTGAAGCGAAATTTTCAGTGATTCAGATTAATGGCACTGTCGAATGATATGGACTCCTGTTTAAATTTCTTTGATATCTCTTTTCGTTTTCAAGTTATCCACTGATATCAGGTTTCAGTTGATGACGCCATTTTGTTTGCAAATTGCTAGGATGATGTACTGGAATACAGCTGTATCTAAGCTTTGAAAGGTTACAGTTGTCGGAGACATTTAAATTGAGCTGAATAAATGTAATAGAAATTGTCCCATGGGTTTATATGATGTTTAGAAAGGCATGTCAATTTAAGAAAAGTTCTTGGAGTCGATTTCCTTTGCAAACATAACAAGCCTCGTACAGTTTCCTTACTTTTTTTTACAAACAAAATGACGTCATCAGCAAATTATACAAAATAGTGTATAATTCGAAAATGAAACAAGGTATCACCAAATGGTAAACGACATTCCTCATCATTCAAAAGTGCTATCAATTTGCATCAATAAAAATTTTCGCTTCAGATCACCTTTAATATCAAAGCCTCAGCTTATAACATAACCCCCCCAAAAAAATTTCACAGTGACCCTAAATTTAAGATTGAGGATAGATCCCAGTCTTCTAGCCATTGATGGTCACCAATGATGTTGCTTTCATCATAATCAATCATGATTTCATGACATTTCAAGTTTGCTCATGTTGAAGAGAGCTTCCTCAATATTACTATTTTCAAAAGAAAACGGCAATTTACAATATTTTGATGCATGGGTAATAATTCCATTTCAGACACAAAATTCTTATTATTTATTGAAAAATACTTGAGAATCTGAAATTACTGACCGGTAATTTTTGGAGCCACTGAAGATGACCCATATCAGCCATTTTGGTATCTGAGGTATTTTCAAAAGGCAAAATCACTGACTAGCAAGTGGAATCAATTGAGGATATTACTTCTTGGCAAACTTCAGTTGGTACATATCAACATATTACAAATCAATTTGGGATCATTGATATCAAAATTAGCAAAAATATTTTTTCAAATCTGCTAAAACTGCACAAATTTGTGTTTTGTCATAGGTAGGTAGGTAATCATATTTAACGTGGCTAGCCTGCAAAAGTCTGAGAGACTTATTTCCAGCAGGGGCCATGGATGTTTTACCATCAACCCGCCACAGCCAATGGCACCGCTACCAGATTTCCCTCACATGGCTCTGGTCGACCCGGGCTAGAGTTACGGACAGCGACCAAACTGTCCGGCATGGGATTTGAACCTCGGCCGTTCTGACCTTTGGTTCATGAGTCAGTCGCCTTAACCACTCCGCAAAACACTCTCAATTTCCATACCTAGTTATTTTTCGAGTGGGAACTCATAGAAGAGTTTTCATATTTTATTCTGACTATAAGCAGCATGATAAATCAAGATTATCATTTGTAGTTAATTTGCCCAAGCCATTGAAGCAAGAAAACCAATGAAATATACATCCCTCCAAAGTGGATTAATTCAGAATTTTTCATTACCATGTCAGGATTTTGATGAGCATCTGCACAAAATGGGAATCTTAAATTGGCAAATGAATTTTTCTCCTGATTACATGCTGCATTTCCAATGCTTTTCACTGATCAGACTTCATTGCACAGTGTTGTAGTTGAAATTAGAAAACGTTGACAGTGGCACTTCATCTTTGATTGAGCTGTCATCATAAACTTCAACCTGCCTTAGAAAATTAACCGTTTAAGATATGGAGCTAAAATTTGAAATTTGACCTTTCCTCTAGGTAAAAATTACATGAAAAAGTTTGAAGACGTTTCTCAAACATGAATTGACATGCATTTGCGCAAATTATATGGAATGACCCAATAGAAATAACATATAGCGCTAGCCGAGTGATAAAATGACATATGCAGCTATCCAAGCGACAGGAGTGACATATGCGGCTACCCTGGCGATAGAATGACATATACGGCTACCTTGGCGATAGCAATGGCTTTCTATTGGGGTTCTCTTGTCAAAGATTGATAATGGTCGACGGTGCCTGTATCCTACCTCCGTAACATGCTGTCTGTGTCTATGTCATGTTGGTCGTATATGTCGTGTTGGCTGTTATGTCACAGCTGTATAGTGTGAAATCTCTATTTAGCCGCCCGGGGACTTATTTAATTTCAAACCTTCCAGAGGGGGCTAATTAGTGAGGGGGCTTATTCACAAAATCAATGGATAAGGATATATTTGGTAGCTTTTCAGTTCTTTTATCCCATATTTTGCTGAATCAAAGAGAATACAATTTTACAGCTTAAATACATATTTATTTGACACAGTTTTCATCCCAAACAATATTAAAGTTAACATGCAAGGTTGCGTAGCTAAATAAATGGAAAATATAAGTTCAGAGCCTGGTATGAGTGGGGGGGCTTAAATAGAGAGGGGGGCTTATTTCAGATTTTGTCTCCAAGGGGAGGGGCTTATTGGGGTTGGGGCTTAATAGAGAGGGGGCTTAATAGAGCTTTTACGGTATTTCAGGAAACGTTACCAACTCCTCTCATGGGGGGGGGGGTGCTCTCTCCTCGATTAGTCTGACTAAGCTCCTCCTTGAAAATTCCTTCCAAACAATCTAAATTTATCCCCTCTCTTTGTTTTGTTCAAGGTATATTGTTATTATATTTTCTTTATCTTAGTTTTAGTGTTATTATTTTATGAAACTGAGAAACCTACCAAAACCAGGGACTAGTCTATTTGGTAGGGTTTTTGGTAGGGTTCAGTTAGGGAGTTGTCATGAAGTCAGGGGCGAAAATTGTGGGGGGGTGTAGAGGGGTGTGACACCCCCCCCCCAATCACAAATACAGTAGATTTCGTTGGGCAATCGAAGAGTTTGCAGGGCGCCAAGGAGATTCTATCGCAGCGCAGCAACCACTTAACAAGGGCTGCAATACACCACTTTAATTAAGCAGCCTCGTCTTGGAAATTTGTCAAAATCTTTTCCTATTGTTAATATGAAAATTTCGATCCCAGATTCGGATTTGGCACCCATACTTTAGTCTGGTTACATGTTTTTAAAGTGCTGACAATTTTGATGTTGATTTTATGACAATGTAAAGTTCAACGATTTATAAGGGATTTGACCGTGAAAAGTCGTTTGGGGTGAAACTTTACACCCCAAGTCATTTTCACGGTCAAATCCCTTATAGATTTTCAACCTTCACATCGCCATAAAATTAACACTACAACCGCTAACAACATGAAAATTTATGGTTCCACTAAAGTTTGGGTGCTAAATCCGAATTTGGGGTCTAAAATTTTATATGAAAGAATTTTGAATAATTTCCCAAAACGAGGCTGTTCATTAAAGTGGTGTATCATGCTAAGCTGTCTTCAAATTTGATGTTTTAAACACAAATTTCTCTGTGGCAACACCTTTACATATGAAGGGCACATAACTGCCATGCCTTTTTATGTGAATGACACCCCCGGCTTGGTAGAAAGTTTTTTGAAAATGCTCTGAGCAGCACTAACTTAGCTATGTTAAAGCATAGGTTTCAAATCTTTAAAAAGCTGGGTGTAAAATTCTATGATCTATTTCTTTGAACTGAATGGCTTCAAAGAAACTTGAACTATTTTCAAGAAAATCTGCCATTGGAATTTTCTGAAATCTTCAATCTTTTCAGAATGACATTGTTTCTCTTCTTTCTTAAGAATTCAAGAAAATTTTTGAAAAAAGCTTAAAACTGTCCTAATTTCTAAACCTATTGACAAAAGATCAAATAATTTTCAAGAAAACCATAGCTTATAGAAGCCTACAATATGGTTTCAAGCGAAAGTCTTTCACTCTTCAGGTTTGTGATTGAGAAATTTGATGACGTCACACCAAAAAAAGAGCTGAAATATGAAAAAGGCTGTAATTTCGACAAATATTCAAGATTTTTGAAAAGTCCAACAGTAGAATCATAGAAAAGTTGCTTAAGTTTCTTTCAAGTCATTAAGTTTGAAGACATAAGTCAATGAATTTTACACCCGCCTTTTTTCGTAGATATAAAGATTTGGAACCTATGCTCTATGTTAACCGCTAGTAATAAGACAGTAAGACTGGAGTTGGAGGGCAGTTCTTTTAAACGCCACCTCTGATGTTCGTGGAGGAAACTAGTGCTCAACATTGAGTCCTTACACCATCAAATCTAAGGAACTTCTAAGCGAATGAACAACCCATCAACAATAGAATAATTTAGGCCAGAGTTACCGAGACTCGTACTCCAGTGTTTGACCTTCTTCCAAAAAATTCACAAAGAGACCATACCAGGATGCCAGATTCCTTAAGGTAGTGCCTCTCCAAATGAAAAAAAATCTCACCATTCTTCGACCACTACCAACAAATGCAACAACCAATAATGTGAACATTGCCATCCTACATCAAAGACTCTAATGACTTTGTAACAAAAATTATCTACAATAACTTGAAACTACCAAGAAACTCAATCTTAGTTTCTTTTGTCAAATCTCTATATACCAACATACCACAAGAGGAGGGCATACAATCAAACATTGAGCAGATGTGTCAATATTACGGTCAAACCTACCATTATCAATACCAGTTTTAACACAAATGCTCAATTTCGTCTTAAAAACAAACTATTTCATTTTCAACAATTAATTCTACCAACAAATCCAATGAAATGCAATGGGAACACCTTGCTCCCCAAACTATGCAAACCTTTTCATGGATAAACTCGAAAAAATGATTCGCAACAACAACAACTTTACAAGTCAACCCCTCCTGTGGCTACGGTTTGTAGATGATATTTTCATGATTTGGCAACACAGAGAAAACGAACTGAAGGAGTTTCAATAATTTATCAATAATATACACCCAACAAGTAAGTTTGAAATCACATTTTCAAAAAACAACATAAAGTTCCTGGATGCTAAGATATACATTTACGAAATAGGCCAATTAGTAAATACACTATACAAACAGCCAACTGACACATTTACATCTACATTACTTCACCGCCATTCTTTCAACCCTGAACACACAAAAACAAGCGTAATCTTTTTACAAACCTTACAGTATCGTCGAGTCATTACGAAAGATGAACATCTAATACAGTCTTACAAAAACTTAGAGATCAACTTCTGGAAAGAGGCTAAAAATTCTCTGAAATCAGTGCACAACTCAACAAGGTTCTGAATTATTCTCAAAAATAACCCTTAAAAAATAAGAAACAGCAACAGCAACAGCAACATTCAAATATTCTTCCCTTTATTATTCCATTAGACAAAACTACACAATCAATCAGTCACATTCTGAAAAGGCATTGGCACTTCATTAATAATGAACCGTTCCTGCCCTTCCTGTCTCTAAAACAGCAACCAAGCTTAGAGGATATCTTAGTACGGGCAGACTTGCCAAACACAAAACAATGAAGTACTCCTACCTTTTTGCAGAAAAAAACATATAACTTACAACCTGAACAAAAAAGCAACTGTTGACAGTGCTCTTTGATGGAAAACACTGGGGGCACCCACACTACGAATTAACGTTTCTTAATTAAAGCCAAGAAACGTTAAAGTGGGATTAAGACTAATTATCAACAGTTGATAAAGTTGCCAACAAACGAAACAATCACAACAGATATTAGAAAGGCCATTGTGATGTAAAATAGCTTAGTTACAACGGTTAACCCAACAACTTAATGAAATTGAGGTCGTTGCTGGTGTCCATAAGCATACTTAGAAAGGAGGTTGGTATTGCCCCTTTATCTTAATAAAAAGTCTGCAGGACACCACTCAATTTTGCAAGGCAAAAATCTATTCCACCCCTGCAACATTAATGGTCTAGTTACACCCCTGTATGAAGTATCTACTACATGGGGGTGGATGATATTTGGATGGGCCACCAAAAATTTTGGGGTAACTTTTGGGGGCCATGAAAAAAACCAGGTGTATTTTATGGGGCCATGAAAATCTAGTCATAAAATGTTATGTTCCACAATTAGGCAATTGGCTGCAAAGGCTGGACGATTGATCCTGTCCTTTTTTCAAACTTGAAACTTGCAATTGACCCCTCATAAACCTTAAATTGAGTTTATATTCATCCAATACAACTGGTTTTGACTAGTCGCTAAAAGTATGAGCTTTATACCACGTCTGCATGGCTAGACATCACTGGTGACATGACTGCTAAGATTGCCAAGCTTCCTATGTCACTGTGACGTCAATTTAGATTGTGCATAATTTCACAAAACAACATCGGTTCTTGAAATCTACATGAAAAATTGTTGACACTAGTCAACAGAAAGAGACAAACTAGCCCCATCACTTGCATTTGATTACAGCTAAAGCACCTTTTAAGTTTGATGCATTTGGCCCCTGATGTCATCAGAGAATCTCCTTCAGTTTCCAATTTTCGTCATAAAGTCAAGTTTCATATCTTCTCCACAAAATACCAAAATTGATCACCTTCAGTATGTTCATTTCTACAATTTTTTCCCAAATGAACTAAAGATGCTACAACTATAACATAATATGCTCTTGGAACAGGGGGTGCTCTCTCCTCGATTAGTTTATCTATTGAGAGAGCTCCTCCTTAAAGGTCTAATATCACCATTTTCAATAAGTTGCAATATGGACCTCCTCTGACAGCTGAATTCGATAACATCATTCAAATCACGATATTTTGCCAACAAGTGCCCCTAAAAGCCCCCCAAAGTTGCGAATTTGCGGAAATTTCTCAAAATTACCGCACAAAGAAAAGAAGACTGGTAACCAGTGCCGCAACGTCAAGGCAGAAACACACAAGAGAATCGCGGCACAGGTCTTCATGGGAAACACTTCAAGGTTGCTTCTTGTTTCTTCCTGCAAATATGCTGTTTCAGCCAAGTCTGAGAAATGTAGCGTTTATGGTAGCAGCAATTACCTATGGCAAAGAGTTGTGTATTTCAGTCCATAAACTGGCTTCTTCGGAGAAGACAAGCCTGAAGCGAAGAAACAAAGGAAGAAGTTGACTGAACTTACAGAGAGAGAGAAGGCAAATGAACCAAATAGAAGCACTCCGTTGCTTGCTAGAAGAAAGCTAGCCTAAAAGTCATGCTAAAAGTGCAGGGTCTTCACATAGGCCAGGTGAAAGCTTTTCCTTCAAAACAAGAACCGTTTCCCTAAATACTATATCTGGCGTTCCACAGAGAAAAGGTAATTCTCCAGGGTAACATTGACAGCTGAAGGAAACAATAATTATAAATGAATAGCTCAAAGAATCTTCTTTCAAATGGTGTCAAATGTTAATACATCTTACACTAAATTTTGCAGTCATCGTGAGCGTGAAGTCAGCAGGTCAAGATTTGCTTGCAATCTGGCTTTCGATCATGGACGTTTCTGTTGAAGAGATTTTCAAAGAGAGTTCCCAAGGACAAGAGTTGTGATGATATATCAATGAAAACTTTGATAGGAGTTACAACTCATACATTGAATATAGTGATGTCTTATCATTTGCAGAAAGTTCTTTTGAGGAGGGCAAAGCGGAACATTGGGAAGCGTTGAGGAACTCTGTGCCGTTTCGTAGAGGCGTAAATCTTGGCTTGTTCTCAGAGAACCTGAGATGCATCCTATTATTTGGTCACGAACTCAGCCCTGTTCGCTGTAAACTGAAGTAAGAGCCTTTGTATCAAGATCAGTTGTGGGTTTCTTATCATTTCAATATGCTTTAGTCACTTGCTTGTTCATTCCTTGTCGGCAACAGTGTCATCTTGACATAGATCTTTCATGTGCAAGCCTGGGTCTATCTACGCACAATGTGAAGTTTGCTGTACTACGGTCATTGCTTGCTGGCTGGTGCTGCTTCATCTTCTTTTCCAGCAACATGTTCTTCGAGGTTGTAGCAAAAAGCACACATCCTTTGATTTCTATGATGATTCAGACAATGTTTCTGACATGTTTTGTAGATCTAGTTCCTTTGTTCCCACAGTTTATCCGCACGCTTCAAATTCCTCAATGATGCATTGGATACTTGCGCGTGGCGTGGTTCCTCTTGTTACGTCACAAACACTAGACCCAGTCTCTCTCTTTTGCGTGGTAATTTTTCACACCACCCCATCTTTCAAGGGCTTTTAAGGGCACTTCTTGTCAAAATATCACAATTTGAGTGATGGTATCGAATTCAGCAATGATAGAATGTCCATATTACAAACTTTCAGGAATGGTGATATTAGACCTTTAAGAAATTCCTTACATACAAGTTCCATGCAAAATTATTATATAGTTGTCTTTTCACTCTTTTGTTGTTGTTAATCTATTATTTATAGTTTGTTGTTAAATGGAATTTGTATTGTTGTTGAATTTTAAAATGAAAACTTGAACTTGAACTTGGCCCAATATTTTGGTCAAGTGCATGCTATAAAAAGGTACAGCGAAATGTACATCAAAAGTATTATTCCCGCTTAATGGCAAACAGACCAAAATCAGTTTGTGATGATGACCCCCAACGTGTTCTGGAAACTAAAGGATTTTTAGGGGTCATGAAAAATAACCTGGTCATTGATAAGGGGCCAAAAGGAATTTAATAGGAATTTAGGATGGGCCATGAAGTTTTCTGCTAGATTTTTGGCAAATCCTCCACCCCCATATAGCACATACTTTATGACCTGTCCCTTAGAATCAGAGTAGGATCAGTAACAGCCACCGGTGTTGGGCTTTTCCATTTTAAGTCCATACAGGAATATGGAAGGCACTATTTGCTGACATTTTACACCCCAGAAATCCAGGGGGATTGCATGAATCTTAGCCCTGGAAAATTAGGTGATTGCTATGAGCACTCTAGAATCCAGTATGGTTTTGGAGGTCCCTGGATTCCAGGGTGTTCTTTGCAATGACCCTGGTTTCCAGGGGTCTCTGTACAACCTCCCTTGATTTCCAGGGTGGTTTGAGTCAAGATAGCCTGGAAATTATGTGTAATCTTACCCCTGGAATTTTAAATTGCAAAGAATTGGTTCATTTGCTTACCTATCTCTGAATATGTGCTGGAAACCTGATACAATCCGTCGTTTTCTCTTTTTTGTCACTGCAGATCTAACGTCGCCAATAACCTGGAGTCAGGAGTCTCTGTTTCCCTGTGCTCTTTGCTGCCTCGCAGTACCTGTGTTGCATTTTCTGGCGCGCGGCTGAATTACGTCATTCTTCTCCCATTAAGCATGACATTTTTGTGTATATGTAGTTGTCAAAGCAGAATTGCCAATCTGCCAGGTCTGGAAAAGAAACTGGCCTGCAACGACTACTGTAGTTAACCAGGTGTTGGTGATTTCGAGGCATTTCACTCCTAATCAGTGATGGATGTTCGTGAAGAAGAGATTGCAGATCACTTCGAAGATGAACTGGGTCAAATGCGAGTTCATTCGCCATCCACCGATAACTTGTTTAGCAATAGAGATGGTAAGTTTATCAGACCATGGCCTAGCTAGGCCACCTTCCATCAGCTTTCGGCGCATTTCCTGCTTTTGTTTCACGATTTGTTTTTGCAGAGCATTGATCCAGATCCCTTGGTCTTGAGTGGTTTCTACATTCTGTTCACGTCTGCTAGGATTTTTAACGTTTTGTGTTTTGCTTCTTTCTAGTTCTTGCAAGAAGACTGCAGTGTCGACTTGGACGCGAAGATTTGATCGTGCGAGGAATCCTGCCCTGTGAGTATTTTGTCTCGTGATATTTGGAGGAGGTTTGCCAACGGACTTTGGCGAAGCTTCTCTTCTCGAGCAAAGCTGTTCTTATGGCAGTATGGTGATGAAGTGATTATTAAATGATTTTGCATCGTTAGTTGTTTCAGAGAGGTTTCAAAATTCGCACAGACAGTGTATTCGGATTCGGTTTGTGTGATTGATGGCCAAGTGGAACTTTTGCTTTCTACTGTCCAAGAAATATGCTAGAATTAGTCTTCATTGTGAAACCATTAACTACTAACTATAACTATAATATTTCTGTGCTAAAGGCTAAGAGCCTGTCACAGATCTGAGGAGTGACCTCACCCTGGACCTAGACCATTGTACTGACAGACCACTTGTTCAGCTATGGTAGATAAAACAAATGTAACACCCAGTTGATAGATAGTGAATGTCAGGAAAACAGTCTGTCCTGGGAAAAGCCACTCCAATACTCATCATATTTTCTCAAAAAGGTAAATATGTTGTTGTCTCAATCTAAACTATTGAAAAAATGTCTTCTTTACAACAAGAGTATTTCTTCTCTCCAAATAATTTGTCCAAATGGTTCTTGAATGAATTTAATGTGTCTGCATTGACAATGTTGGATGGTAGCTTATTCCATAAAGTGTTGATCCTCATGCTGAAAAACCTCTTCCTTACATCTTTTCTGCAATGCTCTTTAACAATTTTGAAGTTGTCGCCGCGAGTTCTACTCTCTTCCTGAAGATGAAACAGACTTTCAGTGTTATAATGGTCATGCGTATATTTGTAAACTTGGATAAGGTTGCCCCGAATCCTTCTATACAAAAGACTTGGCAGCTTCAGTTGTCTTAAGCGTTCTTCATAATCAAGATCTTTTAGGCCTTCAACTAGCTTGCTGGCTCTCCTTTGGACGTTCTCTATTAACTGCACGTCTTTAACATACCAAGTTGACCATACTGTATTTCCATACTCTAGATGCGGTCTTACCAAACTCTTAAAAAGGCTATTGAACATATCTCCATTCATGTAACTAAAAGAGCGCCTTATCATTCCGCATAACCGGTTTGCTTTGTTTGAAACAATCTCAGCATGATTGCTAAACTTAAGGTTTCTATCAACATTCACTCCTAAGTCTTTCTCACACTCAGTAACTGTCAATATCACTTGAGAATCATTCTGTTCCATTATATACTCATGGCAATGATTGTTCCAGCCCAGATGCATAACTTTGCATTTGGAGGCATTGAATCGTAATTGCCAGGTGTCTGCCCAATCTTTTAATGTCTTCAAATCTGATTGTAAATTCTCTTTATCCTCCTCACTGTCAACTTGACGGAAAATTTTGGTGTCATCTGCAAACATCCTCAAGGCACTGTGGACCACTTCCGGCACATCATTGACATAACAAATGAACAAAAGGGGCCCTAATACACTACCCTGTGGAACCCCACTATCTACAGGGGCCCAACTGGAAAGGTTCCCATTTACTGCTACTCTTTGCCGGCTTCCTGTTAGGAAGCTTTCAAGCCACCTTAAAGTGATCCCTTAATCCCATATGCCTCCAATTTCAATAGCAACCTTCTGTGAGGCACAGAATCAAAAGCCTTTGAAAAATCCAGGTAAATTGCATCCACTGCTGATCCTCCGTCTAAAAGTCGAGACCACGTGTCAATTGTATCCAGTAACTGGGTGATGCATGAACGTCCTCCAATAAAGCCATGCTGGCAGCTGGATATAAAATGATTCAAATGCTTAATAGCTTGTGCCCGAATTATTTTCTCCATAACTTTACATACAATGGAGGTCAAACTTACAGGCCGATAGTCATCGCATATATTCTTCTTTCCTTTCTTGAAAATTGGTGTTATTTGGCCTTCCTTCCAGGCTTTTGGTACTACTCCTTCCTCCAATGACTTCCTAAATAACAAAGTTAATGGTTCTTTCAATTCGTTTGATAACTCATTCAAGATCCTTGGGTGTAATCCATCCGGTCCTGGTGATTTGTTCATTTTCAAAGTTTTTAGTTGCTCCATAACTATACTTTCATTTATTTCTATATCTTGAAGAGTCAACCCATTGCTTCGATCCTCAAAAAATGGGAAGTTGTTCATATTCTCCTTCGTGAGCGTGCTAGAGAAAAATTTATTAAGTTCCTCTGCTTTTTCTGAGTCAGTTGTGGTTTTGGTTCCATCAGCTTTATCGAGGTTTGGTACTGTAGATCTTGTTTTCAATTTTGAATTTGCATACTTAAAAATGACTTTGGATTATTCTTACTGTCCATTGCAATCTTTTTTTCATACTCTCTCTTGGCTTTCCTGATCTCCCATTTTGCTTGATTTCGGGCTTTGGCGTAAGCGTCATAATCTTTGCCTTCTCTTTTAGATAGATAGTGTGTAGGTAAATAAATTACTTGGTGTAAGACAAAAAAAGTTGTTAGCATCTTATTTCATTCAACAAAGTTGTTTACTCCAAATTCTCTTTGAATCAAACCAACATTTTGGATTATTGAGTGATGTAGGTAATGGTACTGTACAGGTCTTTTGTATGTTAACATGCAAGAAATGCTTGAGAAAAGAAACGAAAAGAAACGAAACGAAAAGAAACAGTAAGAAGCAACAAGAAACGAAACGAAAGGATTAAAAACGCCGATTTGTATGAAGTATTGCTCAATCATGAGATCATTGAAATGCTTTCAAAACAAAAGTCAAATAGCAATTTATATGATTCAAAATGTTCGTGCAATGTTTTTATTGTTCCTTTCTGTTATCACTCTGATGATATTAAAGTCCGTTAAATATTTTAGCACTGCTTTCTCTTATAATTCCAAGAAACTCAAGGCGTGAGATATTTCAGGGTTTCTTTCTCCTATTCCTCCATTTTGCGTTACTTTCTGTTACTCCACCGATGAAACATTTTGACGTTGCTTTCTGTCAGAACTCCGATGTTTCACTTGAGGGGGACAGCGACGACACTTAAAATGTGACGTACACTACGTTTACTTGCGATGCAGTAGGACTAAAAATTTGTAGTTGGAAGGCTATTGAAGGAAAATGACAAGTGATAGGCAATTGATGAAATGACTGGCGTTTGAGAAACGATCATCGCGAATGTCGTCTCTGGGCACTGTACTTCATCGAGGTTAAAGTGCCAAAACCACAGATATGCCGATTTATACAAGTAAGTTTGGATTCCTTGTTATTTCAAATTCAACTGTTTTAGGGGGGATCATTTTGTTTTAAAACCAGATATTTTTGCAATGTGTTGTGATGATTTTACAAACTGAAATATTATTCGAGCGAGGGAAAATTATCATTCCAAATGCGGCCATGTGTTGTCGTCTTCTTATTTTAATTCAATCTTTCATCAAGCCATTCCGAAGGACCGTGCAATTCAAAGTTGATACTTACAGTTTGTTATAAGAAACAAAGTTCTACTAAGATTGCTAAACTATATTTTCGTAAACAAGGTATGCAGGGTATCTTCACATTATTTTTTCACTCGTACTCAAGCCATATAGAAACATATTTGAAAGTTCCCCAAGAGCTCTCCCCTGAAATGTTCACGTGGGACACGGAAAGTGGTCGTAAAACAGTTATCAAAACTTTCGCAAGCTCATAAGAAACCCAAGTACCATAATCTTGCATTTTTTTACAGATTCACCACTGATTGCGAAGTTAACCTCAGTTGATGATGTGATGTCCCATGAAGTTCCCGGTTACTTGGCTTTAGGGGCCATCCCTCATTTGATAAAGCATGAGATTTTTCAGAAAAACGGACTTTAATGGATTTTTAACGGATTTTTCTTGAAAATAGAAGGATTTTTGCCATAAGTGTACAAGATTTTGAGGCCTTTGAGGATTGAAATGTCTCTCGACTTAGCTCTTTATCTGCATAATTTTGTCATAAGTCTGAGCATCGGAGGTCTTCCGTGGCTGTGAAGGGGACTAACGGTCTCCAAAGCAGTGAAGAAACTTCGAAACTATTTGTCTGCTAACTTTTATCCCCTCTTTCTCTGATATTTTTTCTTGAGTCTGCCACACAGTTGCTCGATTGCTTAGAGACAAATTAACCAAGCGATGCCCTGTTAACAATCAAACCACTTTGAAGCTGATTACCTGTAAAATGTTTTGATAATAGATCTTAGCAGCACAGTGAATATTTGAAGTTTTTATTATCATCACCATAACATTAGAATGTAATTACAAAGACTTACGTTGTTAGAACTAAACAAAGGCAGGATTTACAGAACAAAGTTAGGATACTGGCTGCAAAGTCTTACAAAACGATTATTATGAAACCTTTCGTGTTTCTTGATGTTTCTTTTCTTCTTGTTTCTTGCTGTTTCTTTTCGTTTCTTTTCGTTTCGTTTCTTTTCACTTCTTAGGCAAGAAAAGAGTGTTAACTTACGAAAGACCTGTACTGTAAATGTTTGACTAACATTGGGGCTCCTTGTTGTCATACCAACAAGGTCCTTTTCACATTGGACCACCATTTCTTCTGTTTCATCTTTGTTTGAGTTTCTAGAAAATAGTATGGGTTATGTTTCTGCTCATATGGGCATGCGATTATTCTGTTTGACAATTGTTTCCTCAGTTCTTTGCAATTTTGCCAGCAATAGCAACACCTACAGATGCACTTTGAGCAAAAGTCTGTGCATTCTTTTTTTGCAACAGGTCTGCATTAGGGGCTGCACACAAATCAATTCTTTCACACAGAACATCCATCAGGCATTTTCAAAATCCCCCCACCTCCTCTCCCCAAAACTTCCTATTGAAAATTGATGTGATTTTTCATTTAACATGGAATTTTTCATGTAATTGATGTAACATGGGCTTAATAAGTGATTGTGAAGTCAGCAGTGATATACTTTCAATGAGGAGACTCAACAAAAATGGACATCACTTTCACTGCTGTTGACATTCTTTCACAAACAAAGTATAAAGCAAGTAAAAGCTGTAGAATATACAAAGCAAGTAAAGCTGTAGAATATATAAAGCAAGTAAAGCTGTAGAATAAAGTTCCTTGCAGAAAATTCTCGTAAGAAATTTTGATAAAACAGGTTTTGACAACTTCTTGTCCTTTTACCCCGCCCCCCAAACGTCCATAGGATTTTTTGGATGAAAAAATTCATTTGTCTGCAGCCCCTTGTAAAGGCTGTACTTGCAGAGATGAAACAAACATTTATGTGTCACTCAACTTTTCATATCACATTTTAGTTTTTCTTTTTTAAATCGAATTGTGTTATTTAAAGCATTGCCATCAGAATGGAGCCGTTGAGCTTTCCACTGTTCTGAACAGAAGGATATGGAATAGAACGATTATCGAGCATTCCCATGTGAACAGGGGGAGAGTGAGATTGGATCTGGACTTGTGCCAAGAGAGGGGCAAGCTGGGGTGCTCCCAATTGCCACCCAGTTTAAGTATTGATGTATTAAGATTACAGTAAAGGTTTGTTGGTCAAAAATGTGGACTTTTGGATTTCCTGAAATCTCAGAAGCCCAACTCTTTAGAAACACGAAGATACCATTTTTGGAAGATCCAGTGGTGCTGATTTTGGAGAAATGAATGTCAAAAGAAAGGATGCAATTCTTCACACAAAGTTTTCCAGTGTGACTCAAATGGTAATCCTAGTTTTTTGACCCATTAAAGGGGCCTTTGCAACTGGCAGCCACTGCGCACTCACTATTTGTTTACGTTTACATGGAATTTCAAAGCGAAGCAGGCCAAGGCACCTCCTATCATGCCTGATGATATTGAAGCCTCTATATCATTGTTCTGGCCGTATGCACTGCAAAGTACATAGGGTATCGGTGGTGGTAATCAGACGACTGCGGTAATCAACCATTTTTGAATGAACCTAACAAACTGAGGAGTAAATCATATTCACAATATATTTTAATAAGTAAAGATGATTGTTAGCATTATCTTCTACCAGCTCATATAGTAAACATCCCCAGGGAAAGCCCTCTTAAATGCAAAACGCTGTCAAACAAGTCACTATCTATACCTTCTCAGCATGATTGCAGTAAAGAAATTGTCATTGCACCTTCATTCGAAGCTTTGAATTTGTGGCAGAAAGAGTTTAGAATTTTACATAAGAGATGGAATGTCCGACAGGAGATTGAAATATAAGCAGGTGACTGAAATTTAAAAGGGGGCAGGCAGGGTTTTTTGTTTTGATAGCCCTGAAAAGGTTAGGGCTGAGGTTTTTGGATACCACATAAATCATCCCTGGAAGAGAACTGTTAGTCTATCTTGAGGTTGCCTTTGAGTCCTTTACCCACAGCGATTCTTTTTGCAAACAAGAAGGAAGGCTTTTGTGCGAAAAAACAAATAAACGAAATTATTCACAAAGGAGAAGAAGAATCGTGGATTGTAGCGGGCACAAGTTCATTGACCTCTTCGGTAGCCTGTCCATTTCTTTCTTTGAGAAGAATAAATTTTTGCACAGATATCTATTTATGCTCAGATTGTATAAATTGGTGTAAAATGATGCTTTCATGGCATTCATTTTCATTTTAAATTATTTATACACGGTGGCCCCATCAATTTAAGACTGCTTTACAGGGGGCCATGTTAAGAACTTACAAAATTGATAATACATTGCTAAGATAAGTATAAGAGTTAAACGCTAAAATAACCTAATTACAGGTGCTAATACCTAAAAATTCAAACTAAAGTACATATGATAAAAAATATAAAGGATTAAAATCAAAATTAGTGAATCGAACGAAATGTTACATTCAAAGAGTAGGCTGCAAGTGGTGTTTTAGTTTGCATTTAAACGAATTAAGCAAATTTGCTTCTTTGATATCCGGCGAAAGTTGATTCCAAGTTTTAACGCCACAATTAGATATCACTTTTTGTCCTTTGTTAGTTGTCATTCTGGGGATGTAAAGATTGTTTGCTGCATTTCGCAAGTTAATATCAATATTTGGGTCAGTATTTTTTGTGAACACACTTCATCGTAGCTGTTTCACTTTTAATCATGTATGTCGATGACAGCCATTTAAGGTTCTTGATCAAAAGGGTAGCAGACATATCGTAACAGCTATTGGAGACAATCCTTGCAGCCCAATTTTACAATTTTTGTAACGCCCTCGATCCTGTTTCACCACAGCTTCCTCACACTGAACAACAGTAACGAAAATGTGGCTCGACAATGCCTCTGTACATTTGTATCAGAGTTTCCTTTGGTACGAATTTTTTGCGTGCTTCAAAAAGCCAATAGCACGAGATACCTTGCTACATAAAACTTTCATGTGCTGATTCTAAACAAGGTTACTATCAAGTTGAACTCCTAAGTATTTCACACTTTTAGCGAGATCATTAACAGAATCTCCAGTAGAAAAGGATGGCGTGTCTACTCTCTTATCGGCAATTTCCTTCAAGTTTGGTTGTGATCCTATAACCATCGCCTGAGTCTTTACAACATTTAATGACAGTTTGTTACCTTGTAGCCATTTATTTAGACAATCGAGATCCCCATTTATAACTCTATTAAGTTCTCCGATATTTTTAGATGCATAAGAAATGCTTATATCATCGGCATACATTGTCAGATTACATTTATGGAGTGCCAGTGGAAGATCGTTAATGTATATTAAAAAAGAAGTGGTCCTAAACAAGATCCCTGTGGAATACCGCAATCAATATCTTTCAAATCAGAGCATGCACCATTTACTCTACAGAATTGACGTCTGTTTTCTAGATAGGATTGGAACCATAAATATTCGAGGCCATCAATGCCGTGTTTCTTCAATTTTGCAAGAAGAATCTGGCAGTGTATTTTCCATTGTCTGTGTTGACTTACCAATCATTGGTATTGTTTAAGAGGGACGTAACTACAGAGTGTAAACCCAAACCGGATTGATACGATAATAGATGTTTGTTTTCGTCCAAATAATAATAGTGAACAAAAAAAATGGAAATTCAGAATTTCAGGAACCCAAAAAATAGCCATACCAATCCTTAACCCAAAAACTAGCTTTGCCCTAATTTTTGACCGTAAAAGGTAACCTTAGCACCCCTATCCTAGACACACCTGAGTATCCCCCCCAAGGTATCTTCTGAAAACATTTATCACCGTAGCGCGAGCCTGTAAATCTGAGGCGCCTGTATATCTGAGGTCTGCCTGTAAATATGAGGTGTCGAGGGAGTATTCAAACACTTTTAGCTATTGTTTGAATAGCCTTTCAAATTAAACAATGCTGTAGAGAGACCGCCCAACGTACCAGACACATTACGTCCCGTGATCAAAGGCGCTACCGTCATTTGCGATGATATACAGACGCGCATAATTTTGAAAAAAGTTTAAAGAAGAGAAATAATGTGCGACAAAAACGAGAAAGATACTAAACCCATAACAAGAAAAGGTTATTAAGACAGACTCTCGAGATTGGAAAAACAGGAAAATGATATGCGACCAAAATGAAAAAAGAACTAAACAAATAATAAGGAGGATTATTAGGATAGATATTCCGAGATTGTAAAAAGATGTCGCATAAATTTCAAAAATGATAAGAAACATAGTAATATAATAAGGTGCCAAATGGAAAAGAAACCAAATCCGTTCCAAGAAAAGGTTATTTCGATTCGATAATTCGATATTTAGGCGGGCTATCACATAAATATAGGAAAAAAAATTAGAAACCGAGAGATAATATGCGACAAAAGTGAAGCAGGAATAAAACCCATACTGAGGAAGGGTTATTAGGTTACATATTTCGAGATTTGGGAAGGATTTCGCATAGATTTGAAAATTGATAAGAAACCGAGAAATGATATGCGACAATAGTGAAGAAGAAATTAAACCCATGCTAAGGAAGGATTATTAGGTTACATATTTCGAGATTTGGGAAGGATGTCGCATAAATTTGAAAACTAATAAGAAACCGAGAAATGATATGCGACAATAGTGAAGAAGAAATTAAACCCATGCTAAGGAAGGGTTATTAGGTTACATATTTCGAGATTTGGGAAGGATGTCGCATAAATTTGAAAACTAACAAGAAAACGAGAAATGATATGGAATGAAATAGAATTGAGAACCGCGTAAAATCACAGATATCATAAGTCTGGTCAAGCTTCCTTCCTCAGAGTGCAGGACTTCGTCCTGTGAAATGCCAATATTCAACCGTTTACAAGCCACAAATGTCTGAAATCTTTGCAACATAGATTATCATTTATTGTTATTTCAAAAACCGTGAGCTAGATATGCCAAGGTTGCTGCGAGACATGGTTTCGTGATATCCAGCTTGCAAACAAGCGTTCTTTACCACATTGACGAGAGACAAAAATATTTGAAAACATTGTAAATTTAGCAATTGAAGTATTCAAGAAACCAGGAGTGGAATTCCTTAGTTTTGATCGGTTAAAATGGTGAATAAACAAGCCAAACCTGACCACTTACCAAGGTTTCGTAATGGTTTCATGTATGAAGCATTGCATGGTGTTCTCTTTCCACAAACACTTTACGTCACAGAGGCCTGGTAATCAACGGTCTGACCGCGCAGACTTGCCGCCACTTTTCGAAGCAAAGTGGGGCTGCTCAACCCCATTTTCTGAAGTAATAAGCATCTAAATTAAAAAATAAAGTACACCATCGTGACGAGCGATGTTTAATGCATAATATTAGACAATAAAACTTTTCGCATCATATTCACTTTAAGCTCAACTCCACTAACCGAGCACGAGATTCTAACTAACAACAACAACACCAGATCACTAATACTACTGTCTAAATATTACATCACTCCCCCTTTTAAAACAAAAATCCTGGCGAGAGTGTGTATAGTCTAAAGTACTTCTGACGGAATCGGATTTCCGTAACGAATTGGCGCTTGGCGTGTTCTTACTGGTCTCTCATTCCTAGCGTTCGCGTTTCCTCGATCATCTGCGTGTTCTTATTCGTGCTCAATATCGTGTTCGTTCTCAGTCTCCTGTTGGTGTTCAATATCTTGCTCAACATCAGAATCGCTATCAGAGCTGTCGGGTTGACGGTTTGCGCTTGCGTTCACCCTTTTGAAATGTGAAACGTTTCTGGTAATACGATGTTTTGAGTTTTCGGCTGTTACGTTCGTGCCTTTTCGGTTTATGACAGTGTACGGTGTTTTATTGAACCTGGTTGTCAACTTGCTCTGCTTAATTTGCTTCACCAAAACTGTATCACGGATCTCGATCGTACTCTCCTTAGCACGTCTTCGTTTGTCTGCGTATTCCTTATTGTAACTCTGACTCTTCCGTTCATTCTCTCGAGCTTCTTTGTGCTTGTTTAAAACACGTTTCTTTTCAAGAGAAGGAAGTTTACCTCGCACTGATCGATTGAACATTAGTTCACATGGCGCTACCTTGGTGGTACTATGCGGGGTTGTGCGATACTGTAACAGAAAACGATAAAGTTCCTGCCTCCACACTTTTCCTTCCGTGACTGCTATCTGTAACGCTTTTCCTGGAGGCTGATTGAAACGCTCTACCTCTCCGTTTGCCTGTGGCCAACATGTTGTAGATGGTTCATATCTAATACCGAGAGTCCTAAGGTATTGGTCAAAATCATCGCTTGAAAATGGTGGTCCGTTATCTGTCTTGACTGTTTCTGGAATCCCGTGTACTGAGAAGATCTTATCCAATTTGGGAATCACCACTGATGCTTTTCTGCGTGACAATCTTGACTTCCGGAAACCTGGAATAACGATCAATCACGACAAGTAAGTAGTCCCCTGAAGGTAAAGGTCCATAAAAATCGATGTGAACTTTCTCCCAAGGTCCTTTAGGCATGTCTTGTAGATGCAATGGTTCAGGTGGTGCTGGTCTGCCAACTGCTTGGCATGCAATACATGAATAAAGTGTCTTTTGTGCAAGTTCATCAATACAGGGAAGCCACACCTTTTCTCGAAGAAGTGCTTTCGTCTTGGATAACCCTTGATGGTTTTCATGGGCGATGTCTATTTCTCTCTGATGAAGTGATGTTAGCACGATTTTTGCGTGTTCCTCTAAGTATAACTCCTTGTGCTCCGATTGTGAGCTCATCTTTGATGCAGCGGTATGGCTTTAGGCACTCGGCATCCCACATGTTCAAACGTATTGCTGCGTGTAAGCGTTGTAATGTGCTATCGGACTTTGTTTCGCTTGCTATCTCCTCTAATGTCATTGCTTTCGGTACTGAATGACGTGTCAGGAAGTTAACGTATTCCTCTGCTAGCTTCTCTTGTTGCTTCTCTCCTTTCTTGAACGGATGTCGTGACAAGTAATCTGCTGAATTTTCACTACCACTGCGGTATTGTATCTTGAACGCATATGGTTGTAATCTGAGAACCCAGCGCTCTATCCTTGCGGATGGTTTGGATGTTGGATTGCCATATATCACCTCGAATGGCTTATGGTCAGTGATTAACGTGAATTCTTTTCCATATAAGAATAAATGGAAATGTTCAACAACCCCAGATGATACTCAATGCTTCTTTCTCCGTCTGCGAATATCTTTTTTCGACACCAGAAAGGGCTCTGCTAGCGTAAGCAATTACTGCGTACTCATCAGATGCTGATTTTGAATGGGTTAAAATTGCAGAGATGCCTACTGGACTTGCATCAACGGTTACAAACGTGTCCCGTTTTACATCAAAATAACCCATTGCGGGTGCTTCACTAAGAGCTTGATTCAACTTTGTGAAGGCTTCTTGGTGTCTCTCTTTCCACACGAAGGTTACATTCTTCTAAGTTAAGTCGCGTAGAGGTGCTGTAATCGTAGCATAATTTGGAATATATTTCGCACTGTAGTTCGCCATTCCCAATAGACTGCGAACCTCTCTGGCATTGACTGGTACTGATGCATTTTCTAGATCTTCCACGCGTTTTGGGTCAGGGCGTGTCCCTTGTTGTCAAAATATCTGACCAAAGAAATTAATTGACGGCTGAAGAAATTTGCATTTCTTTGGATTCAATGTAAGACCTTTGTCTTTCAATCGTTGTAAACAGTTCTTTAAAGCTGTGTCATGCTCTCGACGCGTTTTTCCAAAAACGAACATGTCATCTGCTAAGTTTAGAGCGCCAGGTATTCCTTGTAAATTTTGCCGTAACACGTGGTGGAAAATCTCCATGGCAGCATTAGTGCCATACTTTAATCGTGTTTAACGATATAATCCTATATGAGTGTTGAATGTTGTTATGCAAAGGCAACTGGTGGTATGCTTGTGCGAGATCAAGCTTGCTGAAGTATTTGGCTCCATTCAGCTCCACGCTGATGTCGTTTACTGTCGGTATGGGATGCCTGACTCTCTTAATTGCTTTATTAGGCATTCTCATGTCCACGCAAATACGAACTGTATCATCCTTCTTTGGTACAGCAACAATTGGTGAGACCCACTGCGCAGGAGAATCCTGTGGAACGGGTTAAATTGTGCCTTCTTGCTCAAGCTCCTTCACAGCGGCTTTAACTTTTTTACGAATATGAAATGGAACTCTTCTTTGCGGTTGTGCATGAGGAATTGCTTTTTCATCAATGTTGAGTTTTACAGAATAACCTTTCAATTTCGCTACGCCAGTAAACACTTCTTTTTATTCCTGTAGAATGGCATCAATCTCTGGATCATTACTCTTAATTTCAATTGAGTTCTTAATTACAGTATCAAAGGTATTTGAAAGGCTCATGGATACTCAGATTTCTTCACATTTCAAATTTCAGATTTCAAAATCAATTGTTCTTTCAGCAGCTATAAACATCTAAGGTTTGGCGTTCCTCAAGGATCCGTACTTGGACCTCTATTTTTCAATATCTATATCAATGACCTTTCATTTTCATTTTCATTTTATCATATTTAAACACAAAACCCTATCAGCTAAGAAAAGAAAAACATAAAACTGTACAAATATCTATTTACATATATATATAAAATCTTAAGTTTGCTGGTCTTCCTAGGGATCGTGCTTCGGGAAGGATGCTAATTTCGTAGGAATTCTTTCAGTTTCCTCTTGAATGTGGTAATCGTGGAACTCATTCTGATCTCTAATGGGATTTGATTCCACGCTTTTGCACCAGAATAGAAAAAACTGCCTTTGGAGAATTCTAGGCTCTGCCTTGGAGTGTCAAGATCTAACTGATTTCTTGTTGGATAGCTAGATATTTGAGATCTGGTAACCAGTCTCCCTCTCAAGTTGTCCGGGCAGAGACCATTCATTATTTTATAGATCATCACGGCCCTGTCAAATATTATTAAGTTAGAGACTGAAAGCCAGTTGCAACTCCACCCATCCTTTAATCTAGAGCTTTCTATCAGTGTTCGTGCTCTAGTTTGCAGACGTTGAAGATGATCAAGCTTTGTGTTTGACAAACTGCCCCAAAGTTCATCACTGTATCTCAAATGACTCTCGAGCAGTGCCTTATACACCTGATCCAATTTTGATTGCGGTAGTATGTTCTTTAATTTCCGCAGGGACGAAAGGGCATTTTTGATTTTACCTTTGAGTCTCTTATATTGCTCATTCCATGAAAGGTTTTCGTCCACTGTAACTCCAAGGTATTTAACTTTTTTGACTCTTTTAATTGGTCCTCCATTTATGTTTACCTCTAATGGACCATTGATAGGGTTAGTTTGTCTTTTGTGACCGACAACCATGTACTCAGTTTTATCAGTGTTCAAACTAAGCTTATTCTGCCGTAACCATTCTGCAATATTGTCCACCTCAGTTCTTAGATCATTGCAGAGTTCGTCAATATCTTCAGCAGAGCAAGTTACGCTAGTATCATCTGCATACATGTTTGAGGTGCATTCATAGAGGCACTGCTCAAAGTCGTCGACATACAGGATGAAGAGGAGAGGCCCCAAGCACGAGCCCTGAGGAATACCGCAGTGAACAGTTTTCAGGCTGGATTTGTGGCCATTCACTTGACAGTATTGTTTTCTATTCGTCAAGTACGATGTGAACCACCGAAGAGGTGTTCCTACTACGCCGTATTTGGTAAGCTTGGAGAGGAGAATTTCGTGGTTCACCGTGTCGAAAGCCTTTTTGAGGTCGAGAAATGCGCTTATCCTTCTGTTATCGATTCAAGAAACAGATATATGTAACTATGATGCGGATGATACAACCATCTATACGTGCGATATTCGTCTCGAAAATGTAATCTCTAGGCTAGAAAATGATTCTAAAATTATAATCGATTGGTTTAGAAACAATTATAAGAAACTGAACGAAGACAAGTGCCATTTTATGATATTTGGTGAAAGAACAAATCAAGAGGTGAGCATAAATATCAGCAGCTGTGCCGTCAATAATTCAAAGGAGGAGAAGCTTCTAGGAATTTTAATTGACGCAAATCTTAGCTTTGAAAAGCACATCAGCAATATTTGTCAAAAGGCTGGCAATACACTATTTGCTTTGTCACGAATGTCTGCATATCTAGGTACTGATAAATTGAGACTTTTGATGAGAGCATTTGTTACTAGTCAGTTCCAATATTGTCCATTGGTTTGGATGTTTCATAGCAGAAAAATGAACAACAAAATCAATAGGCTGCACGAGAGAGCCCTCAGAATAGCATATAAAGACTTTTGTTCTAGTTTTGCAACTTTGTTGGAAAAAGATTGATCCGTAACGATACATGAGAAAAATCTGCAATTGCTTATGACTGAAATGTTCAAAACAATAAATAATCAATCTCCCACATTCATGAACGAAATTTTTCCTCAAAGAAATGTTGCTTATAATTTGAGAAATTCAAATACATTCACAGTTCCTATCGTACATACTGTTAAATATGGTACTGAAACAGTCCGTTATAGAGGACAGCGCATTTGGCACACTCTTTCACAGGAAACAAAAGATGCAAATTCTGTGCAACAATTCAAGAATAGAATAAAATTTTGGAAACATGTAGACTGTGACTGTAGACTCTGCAGACAATACATACCTCAGCTCAGTGTTTATAGTTTTACACCTCTTTTGGATTGTATGTATAGGTTTTATGAACTTTGTAATTTTATTGACTTGTTTTACTTATTTTGTTGTATTATTGTAGATTAATTTGTTGGCTTGAATTAGCATTTTTATATTTTGCTATGTAAGTTGACAACTTTAAATAGAATGATGATGATAATAGTAATAATGATAATAATATCAAACTCAAACCATCACCACAATAAAACAGAGATAAAATTAAGAAAACACAACTGTTTTATATCATACGTTTCCATGTAAAATCGTTCTTCAGCGTGGAAGATTGTGGAACACTTAAGAAGATTTTACATCGAAACGTATGATATAAAACAGTTGTGTTTTCTTAATAAAAATAATAATAGTAATAATAATTGATTCAAGAAAAGCAAGAACTTTTCAGTGAAATAATTGGATCTTACGTAGATCTTCTTCAGTCACAATGTGAGTAAATTACAAGAATGTGTACTATAACGATAAAGGGAAGAATTATTCTGCAAATCTCCGTGGAATTCTTGATTGTAATAATGTGGCGTCGACTGTTAATAACTAATTGGATAAATATATAAGAACATAAAACTCGAAATAAGAAATAGATACAAGGAAATGCTATTGCAACATCAAAAACTTGGGAATAGTTTGTAATGCGTTTTTGCTAGTTCGCCCATGGTGCTGTTCATTCCATGAGGTTCTTTGGTGTCCAATTTAGTGATCCATTTGTCCTCAAAGTTGCCTAATTCGGTTTCATTTCCTTCCACTTGCTGCAAAATGTGCACTTTCAAATTCCGATCAAAATTACAGTCTTGACTGTTGAAAAAGTGTCTTCCGAGTTCCGTTGCAGAGGGATCATTCTTCGAGTCGCTCCTATGTTTGTTAAATCTTTGACTGACTGAAGTCGAGGTATAACCAACGTAAAGAATGTTATGTTTATTGCACTCTGCTGCGTAGATTACGTTTTTACTTTGACAAGTGCCCCCAGAAATTTTTTAAACTTTTCCTGTAATTGCATTCCGTATTGTATTCGTTTGCCCCATGTGTGGACATAATTTACAAGGACGTCCTCGTTTTTTGGTATTTCTTTGGGTGCATCTTATGCTTTCTGCAAACTGCTTTGACTTCTTTGTCTCTGATTTTACTAATTTCGAGCGGATATTTGGGTTACGACGATAAGCAATCATGGGAGCATTTGAAAAGACGTTCTTCATATCCGGGTCACCACGAATCATCAATTCGTAATTTTTGTGGAGTATCTTTGCTATACCTTTAGATTTTCTGTGCCAATTAATTACTAATGTTATTCGATCTTTATTTGGATTTTTCTTTTGTTCGTGTCCATTTAAGAGTGATGATCTGTCCTTTTCTTCGACTTCCTTCGCGAGCTTGTTTAACCTTGATAATGAATATCCACGATTGACGTAAAATTTTATGAATTTCCTGGCGTGTTCTCGATAGTCCTGTAGAAGATGGCAAATCCTTCCAATGCGAATAAATTGAGACAGGGAATTGGAGCGTACAGTGTGGAAGGGATGGTCAGACTGTCTATGGAGGTAAGAGTGCGTTGAAGTTGGTTTGCAGTAGAGTTCCGTCATAATTTTTCCATCAACAATCTTTATTTTTGTGTCCAAGAATGCTACCTCAGTTTTAGAATACTCCGCCGTGAATTTAATGTTTGATTGATAGCCGTTATTCTCTGCATAAGAATTACAAAAGGCAAGGAATTTGTTTAAGCTCTCAATGTCGTCATTCCAGAGAAAGAATATATCGTCTATATATCGGACCCATGAAAGTGGCACACACCCATACTCTTTTTTGTAAGCATCTATCATTTGATCTTTAAATGCGGACATGAACAAGTTAGCGTAATTCACTGCCATCGGCGTTCCCATGGCAGTTCCTTTTATTTGATGGTAATATTTATCTAAAAATCGCATCGTATTGCTGGTCAATATGAAACTTATCAGCTTTGTTATGAAGGAAGAAGGGATTGACTTGACTTTCCGCTGTTCAAGAGCCTTTTCACAAGCAAATATTCCTTCTTGGTGTGAGATGTTGGGATAAAGGGAAGCAACGTCCATCGTTACGAGAAATACGTCAGTGAGGTTGATTTCTTTGTCGTTCAAACTTTCAATATGCAAAACAAAGTCTGTTGTGTATTTGATATATAATTTCGTCTTCATAGCAGCTGACTTTAAGAAACTATCCACCCATTCCGATAACCTAGCTGTGCATGACTTAAAACCACTACAAATTGGTCGTAAAGGTGGAAATTTGCTGTAACTCTTGTGGATTTTTGGTAAGCCATGAAAACAGGGTGTTCTTGATCCTTCTCTGAGTTTTGTCTCTTCCGTTTCTCCAATGTAATCAAGGTCGTTCATTTCACTAATTATTTCATCTAACTCTTTACGGTACTTAGGGTTGGGATCTTCTGGAACTTCTTCATAGTAGCTCTTATCATTTAATATTTTCAGACATGCTTGATGATAGACATTTTTGTCCATGATGACAATTCCTTGCCTTTATCCGCTGGCTTAATTGTTAGGGAATCATCAGATGAAAGTGCATTTGAAGCTTTTCTCTGGCCATGTGTTAGGTTGTTCCATTTTTTATTTTGGTTCCGCTCCAAGTGATCTTTGATATCTTTTAAGAGGTTGTCAATAAAATTTGTCAAGTTTTCTGATCTCCCTTCCCTAACTATCGCCGGATACCAGTTTGGGTTATTAATTGTCCAGTTGAGTCTTGAACGGTCTGATTCTGTGCTCTTTTCAGTGCCTTTATTACTTTGCTCCCTTGATTATCCGTTTCATGGAAGTATTCCTTGAGTTTAAGTCTTCGAATGAAATTGTGGATGTCGTTTGTAAACTTTTCCTTGTTAAATTTCCTTTGACTTGGAGTAAATGACAAGCCTAATTCTAAGACTGACTTTTCGTCCACTGAGAGGACATGCTTCGATAAGTTGTACATTGCTGATTGGCTTTGACAGTTTTTGAAAGGACCTTTGCTGTGACAGCCACTGATATATTTAGATTCATCTCTGGTCTTATCTGCCTTGTTAGCCCTACTTTGTTTGTCGAGGATACAGAAGCGGTTTGATAAGGGAATGTCCTTTCTTAAGTGTTGGTCTCTTAACCCAGTAAAAGTTTTCTTTGGAAAAGTCCATTTGTTATTAGGATGTATCTTCTTCGTGATCTCTTCTTCTCTACACGTTGCTGTGTTGATCCTTTTGATTGGGAAGGGAATGATGAAACCAGATTCCAAACTGTCAAAGAAATGCTGCCTCATTTTGGATTGATCAAATACTTTGCTTGAAGGGTCTTTGTTTCTTGCTATCTCAACAGCATAAGTCAGAGCAAACAGTCCACAATCATTTTGACCTTCTTGTGTAGAGACCACTTTCTTATGGATGATAGTAATAATAATAATGAATAATAATAATTATAATAATAGTAATAATAATAATAAATTCTGATATGATTTGACTAACGAGAGCTAACTAAGATGTTTCAACGTCAAATGTTTGTCCAGCATACTCATAAAATCAAATTTCATTCTGTCCGTGAATCCCTTTGCATCGGTTTCGCCATATCATGTTTCCACATATCATATTAGATACACTCCACCATTTCATCGTAGACTTTGCCTCCTCACTCGACAGTCCTAATCCTTCTAAGTTCTTTCTTACGTCTTCATGAACAGTTCCAAGCGATCCAAAGCACAATATTCTTATATTTGTCTTTATCCCATTCCGATTCAAAATGTTTTTCAGTTGTTGGTACTTCCTAGCTTTACTTTCATATGACTCTGACATGTACAAATCAGAGCATACAGTTACTTCTATGATCTCGCATTCTTTTTCGTTAGACTTTATCTCTAGCAAATCAGGCTTCCTGTTATTGATTTGCTGCAGTTCTGTTCGTAAATGTGGAAATGCTGTTTCTGCCATCCTGTTAACAAACTTGAGTGACGTTTCATTGTACCGACGAATCTTTTGATAAATGGCTTCTACTGTCCTATCGTGTCGTTTTGAGTAAAGATCTTTAAATCTTTTGCAAGAGTTCATTAAATGGGCTACTGACTCTGTGTGATGGTTACACAACGAGCATCTCTTTTCATGATCTTTATTCCAAAAATTGATCAGCTGGTTGCAAGGTATTTGGTTCATTCTTGCTCGTAACACAAATTTTACTAAACTATCTGAGAGCTTCCATCCGTAGTATATTTGATGAGATATTTTCCGATCAATGGCATCTATTCCTATGAATTTCCCTTGAAACCTGAGTTCTGAGCAGTTTGCTATATCATGTTTTTCAAATTCTCGCTCGATCTCTTGCTTCAGAGTTTTGTGACTAAGTTTTTTTCCATTAACAACAACTTTCGCCAAATTTTCCTCGTACATGACACACCCTTTCAATTTATTCACTTGGAAAAGAAGATCTGGCCAATCTGAATTTCCACCGTAAGTTTTGTTTTTCACCAGTCTGTCGTTATCATCTAATTCATAGCCTAAAAAGTTCTTTTCATCATTTGTAGCTCTTACACCCCGCGCTCTCATATCCAAACTTAACGATTCTCTTGCTACATACCTTATATTTTCTTCTTCGTGGTTTAGCATTTTGACTAGATTTGCTATCCGTGTAGCTCTGTAAACATTGGATGGCTTTTTTATACCAAGACCCCCTTGTAGCCTTCCAATGAAAAACACTTTATCAGTTGTTTTAGGGTACAACCCAAACATATCTCTTACGACACAGCTAACTTTACTGTCCATCTCTCCTAGTTGTTGTTACTCTATTCTTGTGTTATCAAAGTGATGTAATATTTTGGCTAGAGCCATGTTGTTAAAAGCACTAAGTTTTAGAGGGATTGGGAGGGAGCTAGCGTCCATCTTATTCAAAGTTTCTTTGAATTCTTCGATAAAGGCTTCAACTTGATTTGGGTCTTCACCACAGATGCTGAGAGATTTACCAAGATATTTGTATGCCTGTGCTCTCTTATATGTCTCAATCTTTTCGCCTTGAATCTCTATGGCTGGTTGTCTATCATTCTTTCCTTTATACCAATAATGAATAATAATAATTATAATAATTACAATTATAATAATAATAACAATAATAATAATAATAATAATAATAATAATAATAATAATAATAATAATAATAATAATAATAATAATAATAATAATAATAATAATAATAATAATAATAATAATAAAGTTTGTCGACTACTTGAATGCATCTCACCATTCGATCAAATTTACCGCAGAATGGTCTAAGGAAAGCATCAATTTTCTAGACACAAGGATTATTAAGAAAGACAACACTCTTGTCACGGATTTATACACAAAACCAACAGACACCCATCAGCTCCTCCATCGTTCTTCCTGCCATCCTTATCATACTAAAAAGGGTATACCTTATGGTCAAGCTCTTCGCATTCGGCGCATTTGTTCAGAGGATTCTTCGTTTAAGGAACATTTGGCTAGTTTGGGGAGATCGACACACAGTTGGAGAGGGTCAAAGGTTTGCAAAGGGATACCCTTTTGAATAGGGAATCAAAATCCAAAGATGGCACGAGGATACCCCTTGTCCTTACTTTTCATCCTGCACTCAATGAGGTTCATGAGATTTTGCGGAAATGTGAAAACATCCTTCTTGTGGATCGTGAGCATCGCAGGGTTTTTTCGGGAAAACTTTTCGTTTCGTTTAGAAGGGCCAAAAACTTTAAAGATACCTTGGTTCGGGCAAAATTACAACCGGAAAATGAGGAGCTGGTGGAAAAAGGTACACATAAGTGCAATGGTAGAAGGTGCCAAATATGCCCGGTGATGCAAGAGGGGTCCATGTTTTATAATGCAGATGATTCTCGGTTTTTTAGGAACTTTTCGGGGGCGTATGACTGCAACTCGGAGAATGTGGTCTACTTGCTGCAATGCACATGTTGCAATAAAAAGTATGTAGGCAGTACGAAGACTAAATTTCGCCAGAGATTTAACGTCTATAAATCGTATTGTCGGACATACAAACAAAAGCGTCTAAGTGGTAATCTTCATACGGGTAAGCCTGTCCCACAGGCAAGCTTTTTCTCTCATTTTTTTGAACAAGATCATCGGGGTGAATTTTCTGTAAAAATAAGCATCATCGATGGTGCAGGTGACGTGTATTCGCTTCGCAGAAAGGAGCTTTTTTGGCAATATAAATTGGGTGTATTTTCCCCTAAGGGCCTAAATGAAAGGGTGGCGGATATCGAGTTGGATTTGTTTGCTTGTGGGAGCGCTTAATCCTTCTACCTTTGCACTTAGATCCCGAGGGAGTGGAAGGATATGCTGGTCGGTTAACTTCGTGCATTTTGCACGTGGTGTTGGGGTGGAATTCCCCATCGGGCTATTCGGGATTTAGCAAATTAAGCAAATCCTTGGAGGGTTACTGGCTAGCGTCTCTTTTTCTGTTCCCTTGGAAATTAGGATTCTGCTACGGAGGACACTCTCAATCCCATGTGGGTAAAGAAACCAAAAAGATAGGCTGTATTATTATTATTGTAACTCTATGGTTTGGAAGGTTTAGTATTTTATTCTTTTTCTTTTTTTTTCTCGGAGATGGCGTGGAGGTAAGACGTGTTTTCGCTGAGGGAGAAGTCTGATACAGTTTATTGAATCGAAATGTCTTGAGAGAACATATTTGAGCCTTTACGAAATTGTAAATGGTGTTGCGAATGTCTATTTGTTGCATGCAGTCTAAGGAGCAAATTGTTTCGCATTAAAATGCCGAATACGGCACGTTTGCAAAAGAGTGAAAATTTAGGCCCAACGGCAACGCAGTCCGTGAATTACATAACCAAGGCAGATTTCGAAAGCATTCTCGTCCAAAAGCTTGATTCATTGAAGGCGGATTTAGCCACGAAGGAGTGCATTCAAGGTTTGAAAGATGTCATCGAAGCGCAGAAAATAGAGATAAATAAGTTGGAATCTAGAGTTGTAATTATGGAGAGGTATGTGGCTCAACTGCAAAGGTCTGCTGACGAGCAGGAGCAATACCAGCGGAGATTATGCTTGAGAATTAATGGCGTGGAAGTTGAGCCTGGGAAAGAAGAAACTGGCAATGACTGTCTAAATAAATGCAAGAAAGTCTTTAAAGATCTTGGTGTGAGAATGCCTGAAACAGCACTTGATAGAGCTCACAGAATTGGAAGAGAAAAGAAGTTACAGGGAAAAGTTTATCGGCAAATCATCGTGCGCTTCACGACGTGGAGACATCGCACAATGGTGTACAAGGCGAGGAAAGCATCAAAAGGTCCAAAAATTCGACTAGATCTCACAAAACAAAGATTAAATGCTATTGGGAAAATGAATGACACGTTGAAATCCAGGGACATGCAAGATTCATTTGCGTTTGCTGACATTAACTGCCGACTTTGTGTGAAGATAAATGGCGAATTCCATTATCTGAATGATGAAATAGACTTTGTGAATCTGATGAACAAAATGGATGCAGGAAGTTTTAGTGAAGGTGAAGATGAAGGTGAAGGAGCACCGGGAGAAGAAGGCGATGAAGAAGAAGAAGAAATTGAGGATTAGTTTAACATATATTTTTGTTTTAAAGGTTTAACCTTTAGCTTTGTGTTTTGCTCATGCTGCTGAGCTGGTTGCAGTTAAAAGAATCATGTTCGCCCTGATTGTCTAGGTGGGAACATGATAATTACTCCAAATATTGGCGCGTGATCCTTCCCTTGTTAAGTGGAATCATCAAGTAGATTAACGATATCTCTGATTCCTTGATTTTGTTGAGGGGCATTTCACTCCCATAAATCTCGTACATCTTTTGCAAAAATCCTTTTGTTTTCAAGAAAAATCCACTAATAAGCCGTAAGAATACTTTTGTTGTGAAAGAATCTCGTACGCTTTTTCGAAAGAGTGAAATGCCCCTCGGATCTTGTCTGCGCTCATCTAGACAATCAGTACCACTTTAGAAAGTCACTGAAATATGATTGCTGGGCATTCCCCCCCCCTGCCCAAGATATGGTAACTGTTATCCCCCATATATGTAAATTTTATAGCAATACATTACAGCAATTTTTTGCTTTTATTTATGAGAATGTTAACTGATTACAGTTCTATTGGCCTAGAGGCGGGTTTCCGCTTGTGCGAATTTGGTCGCGCGATCGCGCGGCCAGTTGTCTGGGCATGCGTAATTACTTAGTGCGCGTGCTCAGGCCATTGGTCGCGCAGCGGGTCGCGCGGCCACATTCGCACGGGTGGAAACCCGCCTGAAGGCTTAAGCTAAGGATGTTTACAACAACTTGTTTAACTCATAAAAGTGATAGCATTCCCCCGAGGAACAAATTCCTAAGATTTTTTGGCCCTTGAGAAATAGCAAGCATTGAATTCTTTTTGATAGCATTTTTCAATGATGAATAAAAACCTCTTGACAAAGATTGTTAAAAGATTGTAGAAAAACGAAACTTTCAGCACAAACCCTCGAAAACCCTTTTAATGACCACTTGGGAGACATGTTTTGGTTGAGGTCTCTTGTGGCCATCGTTTTCTGTGGCTCATTTTCGAAGTATTGCGTTAGAGCTAGCTCTTACTTCTTTGGTCTTTTCAATGATGTGTATTTTTGTCTAGTTTATGTTTTGTTATATTTATTTCCCCTTTTTCGTTATGGTGGTTGCTTTGTGTCGTATTGCCCCTTAGGAACAGCGAAAGGATCTGAGCACGATGATGCCGGTTGAAATCAGTCAGTGGCGAGCAACAATTGGGTGTTTCCACGTATCCGTGCAAAAATCGTCCCCACTTATGAAAAGTGTCAAGCCATTTTCAGTCGTTTTTCAAATCCTCAAATTATTTTGGTTTTTTTATTGTTTCATCGCAATTTCAATCCTTGCTCTGCCTGTTACACTAACAATACAGTTTCTTGCAATACACTCTGTGACAACACAGTCGAGGTTCTTGCCTTTGTTCGCTCGTGTGCATCACTTCGCGAAGTCGGTTCTTTACACGACTATAGAGCTTCTCAAGCGATTCCCTATCGGTATCATTGCTCTTGTTCGGTATAAGCATGTAGCTGTGAGGCACTTTCTCTTCCTGTATGCTTATTTTTACATTGGGTGTATAACATGCTTCACACTTCATACGCAATGGTTGGTCTTTAGGACACTTTTGCTGAGTGGTGATGTAGAAACGAACCCAGGCCCCGAAACACTTGATTTTTGTACTTGGAATCTAAATAGTATTACTGCGCATGACTTTTTATGAGTCTCTCTTTTAGAGGCTTACAATTCGGTTTATAATTATGACCTAATTGGCATTATTGAAACCCACCTAGATAACACCGTCGATAGAGATAAACTAGACCTAAATGGCTATACTTTTATCAAAGATAACCATCCTCAAAATTTGGAAAGGGGTGGTGTCGGGTTATATATCAAAGATTCCCTTCCATCAAAAAATCGTCCTGACCTGGTGACTCTTCCCGAATGTATTGTGTATGAAATTCAATTAAACAGGAAAAAATACTTCTTTGCTGTAATTTACAGAAGTCCAAGTCAGGGGCCTGAGGAGTTTGATAACTTTACAATAAACTTTGAATTAATGTTATCCAAAATGCACGCCGAAAACCCATTCTGCGTTATCATTACTGGAGATTTCAACTGTAGATCAACTCAGTGGTGGGAAAATGATATCGAAAATAACGAAGGAAAACTATTTGAGCCACTTGCATCTGACAATGGTCTTCATCAGTTGATTTCAGAACCAACCCATTTGATAGGTGATTCCAAATCCTGTATTGATTTGATATTCACTGATCAACCTAATCTCATCATTGAGTCTGGTGTTCATCCGTCATTGCATGAGCAGTGCCACCATCAAATAGTTTACGGTAAACTATCTGTTTCAAATATAGCACTCCCTCCATATACCCGTAAAATTTGGCACTATGACAAGGCAGACTTTATAGCCATTAGGAAAAGCATTGAAATGTTTGCTTGGCACGAACATCTTGATAACATGACTTGTCCTAATGAACAGGTAAAACTACTCAATGAAGTCCTTTTGAATATTTATTCTAACTTCATTCCAAATAAAGTAAAAACAATTAGGCCTCGTCAAGCACCCTGGATAACGCAAGCTATCAAAAATTTTCTTAGGAAAAAGAATCGTGCTTATAAAAGTTTCGTGAGAAATGGTCGGCCAGACGACAAGCTTGAAGGCATACAAAATATGATATCTGAAGGAGCAAGACTGATTGAAGAAGCCAAACGGAATTACTTCCTTAAGGCAGGCAAAACTTTAGCAAATCCTGGAACAAGTAGCAAAACTTATTGGACTTTAATTAATACTGTTCTAAACAAAGTTAAGATTCCCACGATACCACCTCTTCTAGAAAACGGGCTATTTGTAACAGATTTTGCCGAAAAGGCTCAAATCTTTAATGACTATTTTATACTTCAGTGCACGACCATTAATACAGGTAGTGAAATCCCACAAGATACTCCAATAACTACAACTCGGATAATTGATTTTTTCATCTCTGAGGAAAAGTTTCTTAATATCATAAGATCGCTTAATCCTAATAAAGCACATGGCTGGGATGAAATATCCGTGAGGATGATAAAGTTAAGCGATGTTGCATTGGTTCTCCCACTTAAAACAATTTTCACAAATTGTTTGAGGCGTGGTTTATTTCCTGAAATATGGAAATACGCAAATGTAGTTCCGGTCCATAAGAAAAATGAGAAAAATCTGAAGGGAAATTACCGTCCGATTTCTCTTTTACCAATTTTTGGGAAAATATTTGAAAAACTCATTTACGACTCTCTATACTCGCATCTTGTATCGCATGAACTGCTTAACCCAAATCAATCAGGTTTTCGTCCAGGAGACTCAACAGTCAATCAGTTACTCTCAATAACACATACCATATTTAAAGCTTTTGACTGTAATCCTCCTCTCGATGTTCGTACTGTGTATCTAGACATATCTAAAGCATTTGATAGGGTGTGGCACGATGGTCTAATCTATAAATTAAAACGATGTGGTGTCTCGGGACAACTTCTTCTTCTAATCCAAAGTTTTCTTAAGGATCGAAAGCAGAGGACTGTCCTGAATGGTCAGAGTTCTACTTGGGGAGATATTTCAGCCGGGGTGCCTCAGGGCTCTATTCTGGGACCTCTGTTTTTCCTAGTGAACATAAATGATCTAGCCGTAGGCTTAAAATGCAATGTTAAGTTATTTGCCGATGATACATCATTGTTCACAGTGGTTGAAGATTCCAATACAGCAGCCAACGATATGAACCATGACTTGAATTCGATAAGTCAGTGGGCTCACGCTTGGAGAATGTCTTTTAATCCTGACCCACAAAAACAAGCTGTTGAATTAACATTTTCAAGGAAGAAAATTGAAATTGATCATCCAGTGATCCATTTCAACGACATACCTGTGAAGAAAGTAGATGAACATAAACATTTAGGAATTACCTTGGATTCAAAGCTATCTTTTTCAGCTCACATAAAATCAGCTATTTCAAAAACTAGAAAGGGTATCGGTTTGCTGAAATATCTCTCCAAGTATCTGCCTAGGCATACTCTAAATGAATTATATAAGCTTTATGTTCGACCCCACTTGGACTATGGTGATGTTATTTACCATATCCCTGCTAAAGTATGTGAATTCAGTCAAAACATTATTTTACCAAATCTAATGGAAAAGCTAGAGTCTGTTCAGTATTCTGCTGCTTTGGCTGTAACAGGAACATGGAGAGGAACGTCTCGCGACAAGCTGTACGCAGAGCTTGGATGGGAGTCATTAAGTTCCAGAAGATGGAGCAGGCGCCTTACCTTGTTCTACAAGTTTGCAAATAATCTTTGTCCTGAGTATACAGTAGATCCGATTCCCCCTCTTCATCAGTCGCAGTACCGTCTTCGTGATCAGGATGTCATTGGGCGATTAAGGGCAAGGACAGACAAATTCAAATCTAGCTTCTATCCAAATTGTTTGTCCTAATGGAATAAGCTTGAGCCTGAATTGAGACCTGCACCGTCTGTTGCTGTTTTTAAGAAAAAGCTCTTATCGATTATCCGCCCCCCTGCAAAATCTGTGTTTGGAATTTACGACCCAAAAGGATTATCCTATCTTACCCAACTCAGGGTTGGTCTAAGCAAACTGAATTTCCACAAATTCAAGCATAATTTTAGGGATACAATAAACCCAATGTGCCCAACCAGCGATGGCATTGAGGATACGGAGCACTTTCTGTTGCTCTGCCCAACTTTCGATGCTCAACGTTGGGATCTTTTCGCTGGAATTGTTGAATTAATACGACCATTTAGGCAAATTACCGATCTTTCAAATGATTCTTTGACACAGCTTTTATTATATGGTGATCAAGACCTTTCTACTGAATTGAACAGAAGTATACTTGAATTGACTTTGCGCTTCATCCACGATACTGGTCGCTTTGATTAAAATCATTTGCAACGTCCGTACCAAGCAGCCACCAAGTCCTTTAAAGTAAATGTTCTTTTTCTTTGTAATTCTGTTTCACATTAGATGCCAGACCATCTTTCAACTTCACGGAACGACTTGTTCTCGTGACTACATGTTATTTATCTGAAGCCCTGACCAGACATCTAATGTCAAACAGAAACTAGCACATTATCCATTAGGTCTTAAATCGTAGTTTAGCTGTTTTTCAGTTTAATGTTGCGTGTTTTCTTATTGGTCATGGGGTAGTCATTATCTTTTCGCACCCCATGGTATCGTCCCTGTAGTGTAGTATTGTAATTAGAAATTTTGTATGGTAGAAAGTAATATTGTTATTTGTGATATTTAATATCAATATAAAAAAAAATTCTTTGAAAGCCAAAAAAAAAGTATTTTATTATTGTTTTTATCTTAAAGCCTGGTTCGCGCTGGGTCTTTTGGGTCCGTTGGGGTCTTGCAGGGGGACCTGAGAGACAGAGACTTAAACTCCAGTTCTTTGTCTTTCGGGTTTTTTTTGCGCTGCCCTGGTGGCCCGGGAGACCCGGTGTGAATCAGGCCTAGGTTTCTGTTAATTTTGTTTACGTTGTAATGTATTTTATGTTCATAATTCGAGTTGTATCAAGGGTATTCTAATTTTGATTTTATGGAAATTTTATGTTAATTTTAATTTTGTTTACAACGTATAAAACCTGGCTTGTCCCCAATTGTAAGTAAACTGAGGAAGATTTTAAATCGAAACGTTTTTAGCAAAATTGCAGTTGTGTTTCTTTATTTTAGTTTTCTGTTATTTTTAGATGGTGCTTTTTGTTTCTTTATAATAATAATAATAATAATAATAATAATAATAATAATAATAATAATAATAATAATAATAATAATAATAATAATAATAATAATAATAATAATAATAATAATAATAATAATAATAATAATAATAATAGTAATAATAATAATAATAATAATAATAATAATAATAATAATAATAATAATATTTGCTGACGAAGATTTTTAATCGAAACGTACAGAGTTTTTAACAGTTGTGTTTCTTTTTATTTTCTTTTTCTGTTAATTTTTGATGATGGTTTTGTTTCTTATAATAATAATAATAATAATAATAATAATAATAATAATAATAATAATAATAATAATAATAATAATAATAATAATAATAATAATAATAATAATAATAAGTAAACTAAAACCTCATCAAAATTTAACAGAAAAAAAGAAAAGAAAAACGAGACTGCTAAAATTCCAAACGTTTCGATCTAAACTCTTCCTCAGTGCTTTACAACCAGAATCAGCCAAGTATTTATAGCTAAAAACATATTTACATAAACATTGTATAAGTAATCTCCAAGGTATTACATGAAAACAGAATATTTACTAAAACCTTTAGTGCATCTTAAATTGAAAATGCACGACAATTTAAAAGAAAAAGTATAATGTTTGTTAAAGGTTGTTTGCACAAAGCTTAGACCGTTTCACCAATCGACAAGGGACCAGAATCCACGTTGCTAAAACCTGGACACCGAACAAGACAAACTCCAAAATGCCTCCAGGGATCTGCTTTTCATAAATTGCTAAATCCAAGATGGTTCGACAAAGGGTTCCATCCTGTCACCTCCTAAAGACCCTCCGCAGGACTCGCACGATGCTTAACTCTTCTTTTAGCATCAGCTGAATCCCAGAAGGTCTAATACTTGAATACCCTCCAAAGATTTGCTTTTCGTGAATTGCTAAATCCAGGATTGCTTGACAGGGGATTCCACCTTGCCACCACGTATACGAAGCATGTCAGAGTACACACCCACTCGTCCGATGTCCTGGATGACAAAATTATTCAATTCATCGACACGACTTGGCAATCCCACAGGCAAACATATCCAGCTAAACATCCGCTGCCCTTTCATTTAAACCATTTGGTATATAAACGTTCCCAATTTATATTGCCAAAACTCTTTTCGTCTAACCGAAAATACGTCGTGAGCCCCATCTTAATTTTTACCCCACCGAAAATGTACCCTGGTGTCCCTCGCCGAAAAAATGAGCAAAAAAGTTTGCCTGTGGAACTGGCTTACCCCTGTCAAGACTGCCCTCGTTGTATTTGCGCGCATAAGTGCGAAAATAGGACTTGTAAACATTGAACCGTTGTCGGAACTTAGTCGTAGTACTGCCAACATATTTTTTGTTGCAGATATTCCATTGCAACAGATAAACCACATTTTGCGAGTTGCAATTGTATGCCCCTGAAAAGTTGGTAAAAGACCGAGATTCATTATAATTTCCGAAAGTATTACCCTCCACAACAATGGGGCAGATTTGACAGCTCCTTCTACCGTTGCATCTAAAAGTACCTTTCTCCACCTGTTCCTCATCCGATGGTGTCAGTTTTGCCCTTACCAAAGTATCCATAAGGTTTTTCGCTCTCCGAAAAGATACAAACATTTTATTTCGAAAAAGATCCCGATGCTTGTCATCTGCAAACAATGTGTTAGAACAATTACGCAAAATAATAATAATAATGATAATAATAGTAATAATAATAATAATAATAATAATAATAATAATAATAATAATAATAATAATAATAATAATAATAATAATAATAATAATAATAATAATATTAACAATAATAATAATAATAATAATAATAATAATAAATAAACTAAAACCTCATCAATAGACTAAAAAGTAGCTCTACATTTATCCCCAAAAGACCCCCCGAAAGATTCGCATGATGCTTAACTCTTCTTTTAGCAACAGCTAAATCCTATGTTTTGTTTACAAAATTGTTTACAAATCTTATTTTAGAACACACGCACGCAAACACAACGAAAACTCTCTGATAAAGGGAGACCGGTTCCACAAGCAAGTTTTTTCAATCATTTTTTTTTAAGAGGGACACAATGGCAGTTTCCGGGTCGGGATTAAAATTATAGACGGGGCAGATGATGTGTTTTCACTACGTAGGAAGGAGTTGTTTTGGCAATATCGACTTCAAACTTTTTCACCCAAGGGTCTAAATGAAAGAGCTGCAGACGTGGAACTGGACGTGTTTGCGTGCGGGGGAACAACTTAGATTCTGCCAATGCATCTAAAGGTCTTAGAGGTTGCTCGGTTTAAGGAATTAGCATCAGGCCATCTGGGATTCAGCTGTTGCTAAAAGAAGAGTTAAGCATCAAGCGAATCTTTCGGAGGGTCACTTGGGGGAAAGTGAGTTGCCAGGGCAGCCTCAGGGGTATCAAAGAAATCAGAATTAGTATTAGACCATCTAGGATTTAGCTGTTGCTAAAAGAAGGGTTAAGCATCATGCTAATCTTTCGGAGGGTCTTTTGGGGGATAAATGCAGAGCTGCCAGGACAGCCTCAAAGGAGTAAATTAGACTTTAAAACGCTTCCAATCCATTCTCAAGTGATCAGGGACAACGCGATTAAGTAAATTTGGCATATTTTGGTTTGTAAATAGATTTGTCATGTATATTTTTTCTGTAAACAACTTGTATGAATTCTCGGCTGTCCCAGTAAAGTTTTACTCAGAAGAAGATTTTGAATCGAAACGTCAGTTTTAAAAACAGTTTTATTTTCTATATTTCATTTTCTGTTTTTGTTGAAAGTTGGTTTGGTTTTCATAACAATAATAATAATAATGATAATAATAATAATAATAATATAAATAATAATAATAATAATAATAATAATGATAATAATAATAATAATAATAATAATAAATAATAATAATAATAATAATAATAATAATAATAATAATAATAATAATAATAATAATAATAATAATGTTCGTAGCGAAGGGATAGAGATACCTTCAGGTGAAAAAATAAAGGAGATAGATCTCGAAAATGGCTACAAGTATCTCGGAATTCTAGAGGCCGATGGTATGAAGGACAAGTATATGAAGGAAAACTTCAGGTCAGAATACTTGAGAAGGCTGAGAAAGATTTTGAAATCAAAATTGAACAGTAAGAATACCATAAATGCAATAAACCCAAGAGCTGTTTCGATTATTAGGTATAGCGCTGGAATTGTGACTTGGAGAGTGAATGAGCTTCAAGATTTAGACCGGAAAACACGAAAATTGCTGACTATGTACAGTATGTTCCATAAGAAGGGTGATGTAGACCGATTGTACATTAAGAGAGCAGAGGGTGGCAGAGGCCTTATCAGTGTCGAAGACTGTGTTCTTATTGAAAAGAATTGTTTGTATGAATATATTCGGAACAGCCAAGAGCCAATGCTTAAGGAGATTCAAGGAGAAGGGGTAGTTGACATCGGAGCTGAAAAGAACTTCATCAAGGATAAACGGAAGAACAACTTAAAGGAGAAAAAACTCCACAATGCATTTCTCAGCAGCACGGAATTCAGAGATGCAATAAGCTGGGATTGGTTGAAAAAAGGGGATCTGAAGAAGGCCACTGAAGGCACACTAATGGCGGCTCAGGAACAAGCCATTAGAACTCGATCGATTAAACATCATATCGACAAGGAAAATATTTCTCCCCTCTACAGAATTTGTGGAGAGCGCGAAGAAACAGTTGCCCATCTTATTTCCGAATGCAAGAACCTTGCGCAAAAACAATACAAACAGTGGAGACATGACAAAATCGCTCAAGTGATACATTGGCAGTTGTGCAAAGATTATAACCTAGAACACGCCGAGAAGTGGTATGACCATAGACCTCAGGTTACTGTTGAAAATGACAAGGTTAAAATATAATGGGACATAAAGATTCAAACCGACAAGGTTTTAGAACACTCAAGACCAGACATAGTAGTGCTGGAAAAAGATCAAAGAATTTGTAAAATCATAGATGTTGCATGTCCCTTTGATACGCGCATAATTGAAAAAGAAAGAGAGAAAGTAGACCGTTACCAAGACCTAAAATGGGAACTGAAAAGAATCTGGCAATGCAACGATGTACCGGTAGTCCCCATAATCATCGGGGCGTTGGGCACTGTATCCAAGAGCTTAAAGAAATGGCTTGAACGCATCAGCCTAAATATTTACTTTGGAACATTGCAAAAGGCTTGCCTACTTGGAACTGCAAGAACTCTACGTTATGCGCTGAATATTTAAGGCTGCGGGTTGCAGCTTGATGTTCAGCTTAACTTTCCAGTCGAACAATATCTTGGACTGTGGTATTGCAATAATAATGATAATTATAATAATAATAATAATAATAATAATAATAATAATAATAATAATAATAATAATAATAATAATAATAATAATAATAATAATAATACTGTCTGCTCTTTCTTGCAACTCAGCCGGCATTTTGAGTTTCCTTAACGTCTCTCTTGGTTCCACATCTGTCATTGTGACATGTTTCAGGCTAATAAGTTGGTCATTAAATATAGCCTCTAACTCTTCATCGATTAGCTCAGGACCCTCCACTGCTGTCTCACCCTCTATCTTTGATTCATCCTGATTTACTTCATTCGAAATTATCTCCTGTTGGTCATCTCTTTGGTTTCCCGGGTTCTCATTCTCCACTTCATTTCTTTGTCTCACTAGTATAAGATTTGTAATGGTTTGTTCTTTTCGGAACCTTGCTGCATTATCACGTAGCTTCTGTATGCTGGCTGTTGCGTGTTCTGGGTACTGATCTACCCATCTTTCTTTCACCCTTTTCATAAATCCTTTCCCCCTTTTTCTTTCTTCATCGTCAATTTGTACCAATCTTACCTTCATCTCTGTTGTCCACTCTACATTTTTGGATTGTGTATCCCTTTCCTGTGCTTCACTATTAACGGAGTTTTCCTGAACTCTTCCCCACCCTTCTTTGGCAAATCTTTTAGCATTGTCAATTAAATTCTGCGCTGTCCTCTGTTTTTCTGGATACTCTTGATGCCATCGTTCTTTTATCCTCTTCATGAAGTTTTTCCCTTTCATTCGTTCTTCCATGTCAATTTCTACTACTCTTTTCTTTTCTTCGTCAGTCCACTCTCTACAATTCATTGTATGAAGTCTGTTGTCTCGTTCTCGGTCTGCTTTGTTTTCAGCACCAGTTAACTGAGCCACTGTTCTGTCAGCAACACCGAGTGTAAGGTTTGGTTGATTTTGATAATTGTAATCTAAGTCTTCCATATGATATGTATTTGAATGCACGGGTATAAGAAGTCCATCCAGGGTTGCCCGGCTCTCTGGATAAGGCTTTATAGTGATAGAGTCGCCACTCCTCTACCAGATCCCGCGATCGGTGACCTCATAACGCAGTGGCCATCCACCCATATCGGCACGGTACCTTCGGGTTGCGGGTACAATTGTTCGTGTAGCCTCCACTAGGTAATCTGCTTAAAGAAACTAAAGGACATCACCTATCCTACCATTATTCGTGTAGTTTCCACTAGACAGGTTGTCTGCCATGACTGAAGAGGCCCATCTGCCCTGGTTTGTAATAAGAGTTTTCCTTCTCCTAGGTGGGTTGCCAGCCAAGGCTCAAGAGTCCCCCCTACCCATGAGGCAGACTAGCCCCCGCCGGACGCCAACACGGAATTTCATGGTCTCGGGGAGAGCTAACAGGTACTACACCTTGCTCAAGGGTGACCTGGAGGTAGTTGTGGCAAAGGGTAACCTCATTCTCCCACGTTGAAACTCCACAACCGGATGTAGTTTTATGTCATACCCAGGACAAAGGATCAAGCCTTTTTTAAGACTTTGGAGGAAAAGACTGTATACGAAGGAGAACCGCCACCGATGGAAAAGTTTGTTGAGTTCTGGGCTGGGATATGGGAAAAAGATGAAAAAACACCAGAAATGCCATGGATGCAGAAAGTGAAAATGGCGTTGCGGGAGAAGGTGAAAAATGTAAAGGAGTTTACCCTCACGGAAAAAAGAGTAGTTGGAGAGATCAGAAAGAGGAAGAACTGGACAGCTCCAGGCATAGATGGGATTCAAAATTACTGGTGGAAAACATTCAAAACAGCACAAAAAGCGTTGACGAGAGCATTTGAAAGGATGAAGAATGATAACAACCTGATACCAGTATGGTGGCCGACAGGAAGAACAGTCCAAATACCTAAGACAAAGGACCTCAGCAATGAGCAGAAATATCGCCCAATCACGTGTTTGAATACTTCGTACAAGATTATGACAGGTTTGATTGGTAAATACATGAGGGAACATGCACTAGAGAATGAGGTCTGGGATGCAGGACAGCTTGGAGCAGTAGAGGGTGTCTTGGGCACAGTTGACCAGTTAATCATTGACAGCTGTATTATGGAGGAAGTAAAGACCTACCACAGGAATTTAGCTGTAGCCTTCTATGACTATCAGAAAGCATATGACAAAGTGCATCACGACTGGATGATACGAGTGTATGAGTGGATTGGCATACCAACAGTAGTCATTTCATTGTTGAGAGAGCTGATGAATAAATGGAAAACGAGACTGGAACTCTGGAAAGATGGGGAAAAGTGTGTAAGCAGATGGATACATATAAAGTGCGGATTCTTGCAAGGAGATAGTTACTCACCGGTTGGATTTTGTATCACAGAAATACCTGTTGCTAAGCTTCTTGAACAGAGTAAAGGATATCGAATGGGAGAGCCAGGAAAGAGAGATGTAAGCCGGACACACAGTTTGTTTGTTGATGACCTTAAGGTATATCAGGAATCACACAGTTTATTAAAGGAAATAAATGAAGTTATTGTACAAGCGAGTTTAGATACAGGAGCTTGTTATGGTGTTTCAAAATGTGCAGAAATTGTGTTCGAACGTGGAAAAATGGTGAAAGGTGAAGGATTGCAAGTGTTACAAGAACGGATGAAGACTTTAGAGCCAGATCAGGAGGAGATGTATAAGTTTCTTGGAGTTGAGCAGGCAGATGGCATCAAGACAAAGAAGGTATATGAAAGGGTTAAAGTAGAAATGACAAAGAGGCTGAAACTACTAATGAAATCCGAACTAAATGATGAAAACTTGATACAAGCAATTAATTCTAAGATTGTTCCAGTGGCAGCTTATCCAATGAATGTATGCAAAATGACAAAAGGTGAACTGAATGAGCTGGATCAAATTGTTAAAAGGGAATTGAGGAAGAACGACATGTTAGGGAGGCAAGCAAGTGATGAACGATTATATCTAAAGAGAGACCAAGGCGGAAGGGGACTGAAGTCTATGAGAGATGTGTATGCAGAAACAAGAACAAGAGTCGCTTGTTATATGTGCAAGTCAAATAATAAATGGATTCAGGCAGCATGGCATAGAGAAACAATAAAAGAAACTAACACAATCATTGACGAAGCAGTAAAAGCAATGATGGAAATTGATAAGACATTAGAATTCGTAGAGAATAGTGTAAAGCTAGAGGGAGAAATATTGGAATTAGAATGGAAGCCAACATGGAAGAAAGTGAAGGCAGAATTGAAGAAGGGTGTGGAAAAGAAAAGACAGGATTCTTACGAACAGAAAGAATTACAAAGTTGTATGTATAGACGACAAGAACAGGAATGCCATCTTTGGCTAAAACAAAGATTGACACCAAGAAAGACAGCATCAATAATGACACTGATTGAGCAAATGGTGGAGACAAGAGGATGGAAGGTGGCAAGGGGGCTAATGGAAAATGGAAGATGTCGATTATGTGGTGAATTCAATGAAACTGTTGAGCACCTTGTTGCTGGATGTAAGACGATAGCCAACAGTGAGTACTTGGCACGGCACAATAGAGCGTTAATGGTAATGGCTATTGCATGGGCAAAAGAATACGGGTTGGTAGGAAAAGAAACAAAGTGGTATATGGAAAATTGGCTGAGAGGACAAGTCTTGGAAAACAGTCGTGCCAAGTTAGTCTGGGATTTTGAGTTCAACTTACGTAAAACAACAACATCCAGGAGACCAGATCTGGTATTGGAGGACAAGGAAAGAAATAAGATTTGGATATGCGATATGGCATGTCCGCAGCAGGCAAATATAGCAGCTAAAAGAAATGAGAAAGTGACAAAATATCGACAACTTGCATTTGAATTAAGAGAGAGAAGACCAGGATATGATATAGCTATAATTCCTGTTGTCATTGGTGCTCTTGGTGGCGGTATGAAAGAAGTATTGCGTGATGTTGAAAGAGTATTTAGCGAACGCTTAGAACGAAAGAAATTAGCTGAGAAAGCAGTAGCAGAGATGCAGAAAACCGTATTAATGGACAGTGAAAGCATGGTTCGAAAAGTACTTTCAGGACTCGTCCAACACTAAGATTAGATATTGACTGTTTTTTTTTTGTATGGAAGGTGTTGCTCATTTTTAGGACCAACAATATTTGATGGTCCTTATTGTAGGCTATTTAACTGTAGCTATTTTGCTTCAATAATATATTATATAATAATAATAATAATAATAATAATAATAATAATAATAATAATAATAATAATAATAATAATAATAATAATAATAATAATAATAATAATAATAATAATAATAATAATAATAATAATAATAATAATAATAGTAATAATAGTAATAATGATAATAATTTGTGTTTGGACGGTTTTCTCTGGAGTTGCTGTTGTGATCTTATTCAGCTTCAAAGTGATTATTCCCATTTCTTGTGCTGTAGCTGCAGATAATAAACACCCACTGTTTTCTTGTTTCAAAACAAAGAACGTAGCAACGGCATACCGAGATTTCGTCTGTACAGGTGATTCAAACTTGCCAATAAATTGAACTGGTTCCTTTGAATTGTACGGATATGCTTTCACTTTCGTTTGCTGCAATTTGATGCCTTTCACGTTATCAAAGGTGTTTTTGTCAATGACATTGATAGTTGAGCCTGTGTCCACAATCATAGCAAACTGGTGTTCACCAACCATGACATTTACTTTTGGGCTTTCCTTTGATGCCTTTTGTTTCACATTACCAACTGCATTCACATATTCATCATCACTTGTGTCACTTCCATGCTGAAGTGGTCTAACTGTGGTTGAATTATTGGCTTTTGGATTCTGTGGTTTCTTTGGTTTTGAAGATTTAGAGCTTCTACAAACAGCTGCAAAATGATTGGGCTTATCACAGTTTCTGCAGGTTTTCCCTTTAGCCGGGCAGGGTCCCTTATGTGGGAATTTCCCTCCACAATTACCACAATTCTTTGGTGCTTGATTGCTCTGCTTTGCTATAAATCGATGAGTTGTTTCTGTTGTTTCCTTGGACTCAATGTCCTTAGCTTGGTATGAACTGCTTTCATCCCTCCTTCCATCAATAAGCATATCTTTCAGTGAATACTCTGGATCTCGAAGAGCTCGTTTGCGAATTCTTGATGAGCGTCCCCCAATAATCATTTGCTCTTCTTGTTGCGTCCCCCAATAATTATTTGCTCCTCTAGTTGCGTTTGTCACCTTCTATTTCGAATGTTTCATCAGCAAACTCACATGTTTTTGCCATATTTCTCAATCCTGTGTGAAAACTGTCAAGAGTTTCCCTTTCTCCTCGTTTTGTTTCACGAAATCGATAAACTTCATACCGTTTATTCTTCTGCGGCTCGAAATATTCAGATAACTTTTGCTGTGCAAGGTCAAAGTCATCTTCGTCTCCTGTGTCAGGTAACTGAGCAAAAATCTCTCTAATTCTAGGATCTGCTTGATATTATAACAAGGCTTTCTTCCGCTTTGCATCCCTGATGCCACTGGCCAAGATAAACGTGTTGAAATCTTGCAACCAAAGTCTCCATCGTGTTGCGAGGCTTGCACCGATATCTGCGTCTGGAACAAATTCGGGAACTGGTTGTAGATTTACAGCCATTCTTGATGAGACATGTTTGATTTGTTGTAATTTGTTTTAATCCTCGTCGCCACTGTTAATTCTTGGGGGCTCCATCGGTATGATGGCCTAAGCTCAACTCCACTAACCGACCACGAGATTCTAACTAACAACAACAACACCGGCTCCTCCGCATGGCCGCGTACGAAACAAAACGAGATTACTAAATACTACTGTCTAAATATTACAATTAGACAGGCGTGTGTAAACGTCGAAAGCAGGGCCATCTAATCTGCTTGCTAAATCGAGCGCACATTTCTCTCCAGTGTACCCTTTTAGTGATGAATGTAGCTCGACCTTAACAATAAATTCCTTCACGTTTCCTTCGCCGTTTAACACTTTGATATTGTTGTCCTTTTTGGATTGTGTAATAGAAATGTAGCCGTGGTCGAAACTCAAGAGATGATACTTCTTGTGGCCTAGAGAAGATCTATTACACAATAACGAAACATGCAGCGCAGCGTAATAGGAGTAATGGTATATGTCTATTATCGTTCAGTCACGGGGGTGTATCCCTACAGCTCCACTATCTAATTGGATTTGCCAGGTACATCCCAGAATGGTACGGACATACCAGTATGGGACCCGCCCTTCTTAGGCACATCCCAAACAGGGACCCGCCTTTGACGTATCATTTCTCTCTTAGGCACATCCTCGGCCTCGGACGAACCACAAGCCAAATATCCATCCAGGACCCGCCCTGTAAATCTTACTGACACTGCAGAATGATTTGGCTCCCTTTTCTGCAATGCTGGTTACCCCTTAGGACATTTGCCCTCCCTCGTTGCGTCTCCAATTCCCCATTTCAAGCTCTGATAGTTAGACTTAATTTAGGTAGTATTGTATTTAAGTTAGATTTAGATTAAATTAGCTTAATTAGACAACAGATGGGAAACAGTTTCTCTCTTCATTTCGGTCATTTCTGATGAAGTACAACCAGAATTTGATGATGAGATCTCCCGAGGCAAATCTAGGCCCAATAAGGCCATTCGGCTAAGTAAGGATCTGAGCACATGAGATAGAATTAACGTAGCAAGATTGTTGCCACCACTGTGGATTCATTTGGGGACCATGGAGACTGCCATAGAATAGGAGGATACTGGGCTAATTCTTCTCTTTTATCATTTGTCCTTCCCTCACAGGAGTTCTTTTATGTCTTACAAATCTTTTGTAAGAATTCGTTGTATTATTAGATTCAAGAGTCTAATAATGGGAGGAGCAAATTCTTTGCCTTGGAAGCCATCTGTGACACAGAATCACTATGCTGAAACCCCTCCTTTCCCTTCCGCGTTCGTAGGAATCTCAACATAAAATCACGAACAAACTAAAATTAACAAGAAGCCGTACTGCTTTAACACGATAGCAAATTGTGCTGAGTTAACTGAAGATGATTTGCATCAATTGGCACGACAATTGATGCAATGATTTGGCACTGCGAGGTTGACTTACGTATTTTTGACGTTCGCAATGTATGGATATTTATGAATAAATGATGAAGATTGTATTTCCATTTCTGAAGAAAAAAAATCGTTACATTGCGTGAAATTCACAAATCAAAACCGTTTCAAGTTGTCTTTCTAGGGTGACTATTTGTTCTACAAATTATGTTCTTAAGCCCCTTCACCATTTCAACCAATTCTTTCTGGTTCTTCTTTTTGCTCCGTCCATCCACAAAACGTAATATCTTATTTCAAGACGCCATATGATTGTTGTAGCACTAGCACTTCCCAAAAAACATACCCTCGGTTACGTTGCTCGACCCAAATTTTTACGGTCCCTTTCAACATGGTAACAAAGCGTAGAATGTTATTACCAGTCACCTGAACAAAGAGGCCACAGAATAAAACTATGAATGTATAAACAATAACAGAACATGATTGTTTTCTCAACTTAACAAGCAGCACTCTCTCACAGCAATGATAGTACGCTACAAGAACGCTACAGAAACAGAGCAAAATTTATAGCCTTATTTTCTCGTCTCTGCCTAGAGAACCGAAAAGAAAAAGCTTGCTTGTTTGACTGCACATGTATTTTTCTTAACGAAGCTAAAACTTTAGGAAAGTACCGGAAGTTTTTTGAAATTACCGAAATTTCCATAGTCAAAAGAGTTTTCTATGAGTTTTTTAAAGCTTCCATGACAACATCCATCTTTACTGCGTGCGTAACCATGAAAACATTGCAGAATGATGTCTTTCAAACCTTTCTGATATTTTAATATCACTAAGCTACGTACCATGTAATGTGATACAGAAAAGAAGTGAAAACATAGTTAAAATATTTGGATGATTTCCTTTGTCAAATTAGATAGTTTCTTAAGTTTTATTTTTCCAGTATTTTCTCATTTTTACGATTTGCGAATTGGGGTTTCTAATAAGTAGTTTCTTATGAAAAAATGCGTGCACTCAGTATCACTGAAAAACATATGCAAACTTGTTTGCCTCCAGCGATAGGAAGATAGCTTCGTATCAATGGCTAGATTAAAATCCAAAGCGTTTGGATGGAAAGGTAGGGAAAAATAACTTTGGTCAGAAAACGTACGTGCGCTGTTTCGGGAACTTCGGACAAAACATTTTCGGACAAACACAGTACCAAATATATCAATTCTGATGGCTCAGAGTTAAATCATTTTGCAATTCAGAGCTATGGAATTTCGGCCTAAGTAAATAGTTAAAGCTAATGGAATTAATGAGTGCTGGCCTCTTGGTCTTTAATTTTAGTTTAAAGTTGGATGTGGCGTAAAAAATTGCTTCGGCCAAAAGGCCAAATTTCTGACTTTGGATTTAGTGACAAAACCTGAATGTTCAAGATTAACAATTTTGCTCTGAAATTGACAATAGTAACAAGCAAGGTATCAATGTTCAATTTTACAATCAAAAAACATCTTGAGAGCGATTAGCCATTAATTAGAGGTAAATGGACATCAATGGAGGCAATTAAATATGTATACTTTTTTGGGATACAGCTAGGTAAAAATAAAGCAGCATTGTTTGTAGCATCAATAGCACGTGCACGTTACGTGCTGTTGAAAACACAACAGTCTTACAAGGTTTTCCCATGTAGCTTGAGCTAAGCGTGCAAGGCCATATGAGTGATAACGTTTCTCGTATTGTACTTGTAGTCTATCTTTTCCAAGTATAGTAATTTTTCAACAAGGGAACTGATGCTGTTCTTGTACTTAGAAAGGATATCTTCTTCTAGGAAGGACTCTAAAACTTCAAGGGGCAAACTGAGTGATACATCGTCATCAAACTCCAAATTGCACTCAAAGGTGCAAAGGCAACTAGTAGGTTTCATCTGCCGGTTGCAACTTGTGCATCTGACAATGCGTTCCCCTGGGACGATTGTAACTTTTTGCTTACAAGAGGCACTTGAGCAGGCAGGAAATATGTCAACATTAGCATTCAGGATTTCTAGGCAACACAGTTTTGCCTGAGTGTGAATTTTATGTTGTTCGTAAAAGGTAATATCAATAGATTCCCAGTCAAGTTTCTTGCATGATTTGACTGGGGTCACATTTGTAAGAGTTGTTGACGACAGTTTAGCACCAAAGTAATCTTTAAGATTTACATTTGTGAAACAATACCATGTTGATAATTCTTGTAAATCAGCTTTAAGTAAATCTTCCCAGAGTGTAATCAAGATGTGATCTGTCCCATCGAATAATTTTTTTTTATATTGATATTAAATATTACGAATAACAATATTACTTTCTACCATACAAAATTTCTAATTACTATACTACACTACAGGGACGATACCATGGGGTGCGAAAAGATAATGACTACCCCATGACCAATAAGAAAACACGCAACATTAAACTGAAAAACAGCTACACTACGATTTAAGACCTAATGGATAATGTGCTAGTTTCTGTTTGACATTAGATGTCTGGTCAGGGCTTCAGATAAATAACATGTAGTCACGAGAACAAGTCGTTCCGTGAAGTTGAAAGATGGTCTGGCATCTAATGTGAAACAGAATTACAAAGAAAAAGAACATTTACTTTAAAGGACTTGGTGGCTGCTTGGTACGGACGTTGCAAATGATTTTAATCAAAGCGACCAGTATCGTGGATGAAGCGCAAAGTCAATTCAAGTATATTTCTATTCAATTCAGTAGAAAGGTCTTGATCACCATATAATAAAAGCTTGATCATCGAATAATATTGCCTCTCTCAGTTGCCTTTGGTCACCATTAGGCGTATTGATGGTCTCAGTTTCAGAAAACCATCTTATGCAGCCATTGACGGTGAATGTTCCGGTTGTCTTCTGTTTGACATCCTTGATAGAGGTTTGACGTTGATCAGTGGAATTGAAAGGCAAGTTGATTCCTTCTTCAATTCTGCTCCCGCGAAATGAGTTAAAAAAGTTGGTCCCATTATTCGTAGTGTACACTTTTGCAAACTGGACAGGTATTCCTCCAGCCTGGAGTGACTTGAGATAATCTACTTTGACTGTTGGATTCTGGCATTTCATTACACGTATTGTGATGAATTCATCAATACTAACTTTCAACTTAACATCATAGTATTAATTTCCAGTTTTGCTTTTTGCTGTCCATACATATGATACAAAGCCCTGAAAGTCTACAATAAAGATGGAATATGAATTACTAATATAGAAATAGCCAGAGTGCAAAATGATGGGGTAAAAATACCCAGAAGAGCAAATTGCAACTCTATTTTCATAATCCTTCCACAATGGGGATATGCAAAACTTGTATTTCTCTCTGTCCTGTCAGCTACACACAGAATGTGTGGGGAAACTGGTCTCATGCTTGTTTACATGTGTAGAATGCACCCCTAGATCAAGCAGTAAATATTTGGTAAAGTATGTCAATGGGTTAGAAATATGTGGTATAAATAAAATCTTCAAATATGCTAAGTTAATGGTCACATGACAACTAATTAGAACTAAAGTTACAAAACATTGTAGGTCATTAAATTGTAGGGTAATTCAGAAAGTATCAGCTTGCTAAGTGCACTGTACACACATGGAATAGGGGTAAAGTGAAACAGCTGCAATATTATGACAAATCAATTAAAAAGTGCACTTCATGTGAGTTTAATGACTGTGAACATGGCTGTCATTGGCAAAGGAAGTTTGGAATGTTAAAGAAAAGATATATAATAAGTCTATTTGCTTACACATTACTTGCAGGACTATAAACCCCTGTAATTCTGCATTTGGTTGAGAGGGTGCACTGTCAATGTGCATTAAAGGCTAAGAATGGCACACCATGTTGAAATTTAATGGCTTTTGTTAAACCTTGTGAATTTACCTGAACTGTGGTTTCAAAAGTTAACACTTTATAGATCATGGCAACTTCATTATACACTGAGAACAATTCAAAGTTTCTGCTAGTTCATAACTGTGATTTGTGTAATTAAAAAAAACTTACCATCTACTTCGCCAGAAGATGGCGATGGTGACTTTGCAGGTGAGGCATACTAGCCACATCGGGCGTCCCAGAAAAAAGGTAACAGATTTGATCATGGCTAGCGCTAAGGATTTAGCTTGAATCGATCGGAAATAACCTTTAAACTATTCTTCGATAGACAACTTGAAGACAGACACCTTGTTTGCTGATATTGGAGCATTGAAAGAAGAAATTTTTATCATGAAAGTCAAGATTTGCCTCCACCCCTAAGCCAGAGCTTTTGGGTTTTGGCCTAAGTTGTTGACGCACTTGTTGTGGAATCTCCTGAATCAGAGCGAAGTACAAGCAAGAAGCCTCTTGCTCTGGAAAAATTCTTGATGGAAATCCAAATCGAACTTGAAATCAAACTCACGAATTTTTTTCCCAAAGAGACATCTCCTTTCATTCAAGAAACCTTTGAATTATACCTGCCGAATAAAAGTTATTCATCAGCGAAATAATTCCCTTGGGTGTGAAAAAATCTTCCTTGTTGGAATAAACTGCATTTTTGTTATCATTGGAATTATTACGAAACAAGCAATCGCGTATACCCAAAGGATTAAAATTAACAAGGATAAGATCCTTGAAAGTGCTCACTCGTGCTTAAATTGTTTCTATTCTGTAAATTAATCTTGACTGGAGAAAGATATTCCTTGGTGGTTATATTCATTCATAAGTTTGTAAGTCTTTAATTTTTACATTTCCATTCAAATGTGTACCTAAGCACACTGGTCCTTGTTCAGAATTTCTACGCTATGTATGTCCTTGAGGAGATTCCCCTAAACAGCGCGTTTGTAGTTTAGGCCAAAACCTAAAATCTCTGGTTTCGAGATGGAGGCAAATCTGTGCTTTCAAGATAAAAATATCTTCTCTCAATGTTCTAATATCACCAAAAAAGGTATCTATCTTCAAGTAAACTATCAAGGAATAGTTCAAAGATGATTTCCGATTGATTCGAGCTCAATTCTTGACACTAGCCTTGATCAAATCTGTTACCTTTTTTTTGAGACACCCGGTAGTTTATTCTTTTTGTTGGAGTGGAGAAAGAAGAACCTTCCCCATCATCAGGTGTTGCTCTCTTTGATGGGCTGCTTGTTGAAGACATTGTTGCAATGTATGGAACTGAAGAAAATAGAATAACTTTATACTGCAAACATCTCTGAAAATTGTGTTGCCCAAGTCACAAAATACACATCACATTTCCAAGTCACTGCTCAGTTCTAACTAAAATCTTAATAGCATCATGATCAGTGAAAAATAAACACTTTACAACGACACAGATACTGAAAGATGACAGTAGACTTTTTCTAACATAAACATGGTCAAGAATCGACCCATTTAAATGTGTTGCTTCTGTGACAAGTTGTTCAAAGGGTTCCAGTGCTGATAAATGGAAATTAGGCTTCATGTTAAAGTCACCAACTACAATGTCAAGTTGTTGAGATTGAATGATATAGTCAAGATACTCAAAAAAAGTAGCAACTGGCAAGTCTCCTTTTTTTTTACAGTAACAGCACTTTTAAAGTAGGTAAGGAGTCTTGGGAAGTTACAGTTAAGGTGGAAAAACCATTTAGTCCTAAGTTATGAATTACTTCGAGACTGTGTCTGTGGTACATTGCAAGACTCAAAAATCTATCTTCTCTGTTATTACAAGATAGATGAAAGCCATTGATAAAGAGGCCATTAACAGTGCTTCCTTCAGTCAACTGACTTTCACTACGGAGAATTATGTCACTTGATAAAAATGTTTTATCTGCTCTGATATCTGCTGCATGGGCTCTCAAGGACCTAACATTACACACAGTTATCGCTAGCAGATCATCATTTTCTGTATCACAGTGATCTGGGAAAGCTATACTTTGATTTTCTCTCAAGAAGTTGTACTCAGCAGTCACCTTGCTGTCAGCAGTAATCGCACCACTATTGAATTGACCAGTCAAATATAGTCCATTTAATGACTGGACACGGCTCAGTGCAACATAAAGCTGTCCATGGTTAAACGTTTTTTGTTTTAACAAATCAAATCTTATCACTATTCTCAAGCTAACAATAGTTCCAATTTGGCCATTGATCAACCGATCTGGTATGTCAATATTTGATGTAAGCATTACTCTGGCACCTATCTTTATTTCAAGATGGTATGCAAGACCTCCTGTTTTACTTTGAGAGGAAGTCAGTACTTTTTCATAAACGTAATTAGGTACACCTTTCGGAATTTGATCTAATGCAACAAGGGGTGTAACTTGCCCATTTGTTCTATCTAGCATTAGTGTATTGTGATGTCTCGCAGGCTCATTTTCTGCAAATATATGCAATGCATCTCTAGGATAATCATCAGATGTATTCATGAATTTTGACATAAGAAGTTGCTTGTCATCTTCATTAATAACATCAATCCTAATTCTGTTGAGAAGATCAATGAGTGTTGCATCGCCTCTTTGCCGCATAACCTCAGTCAACTCACACATTCTAAAATTCCTCCACAGCGGGTAAATATTGTGTAATTCACTATAGAACTCTGCAAATACAGGCCTCTGCAAAACTGGAGGTAACTGATAGAGGTCCCCAACAAGAATGACAGTCAAACCTGCAAAGGGTTTGTCGTAGTCTGAACCAAAAACTTCCAGAAGTCTCTGATGGACATATAAGAGAAGGATATTTGAAACCATGGAAATTTCATCAATGATTATAGCCTTTACTTCTGATAGTTCCATCCTCAAATTACATCTCCTTTTGTCAGGAAGTTTGGGGACTGTCAATCCACGTGTCTCAACTGGAATGCCTAATGCTGAATGAATAGTATTTCCATTGATGTTTATAGCAGCAACACCAGTGGGGGCAAGAAGAAGTACATAAGGTTTATCAATACAATTTGACCTATAAGATAATGTTTTCGACAATGCAGCATGGATTGTCTTAATAAGGTGTGATTTGCCGGTTCCTGCTCCACCAGTTATAAATAAATACAATGGAGAGAGTTCCTTGGGGTTGTCTGATGATAGATTTTTAACAAAACACTTTGCCCGTGTGTAAACTGTATCAAAGATGGTCCTTTGATGATCGTTTAATGATTGAATCAATTTTTTTAGCTCTTGATCAGATATCAAGTTCAAACTTGCTGCAGATGCACTCCTTTCATTTACACTTTGTTCACTGATGGGAATAGGTCCTTCCAGTCCATCATCTCCCTGATTTTCATCTTCAATTAATTCTTCCTGTACATCATCATTTTCTTGCTGAGCATAAGGATCAGTAGCTGACACAAAGCTATGAGACATCAACACTGTATCCACTACATCACCAAATGGCTCAAACTTTGCTTTGTTTCTATTAACTTTCTTCAGAATATCTGGCTTCCTTAGCTTTGAAGAGTACAAATTATCTTCCTGTGACTTTAAGTCATGTTCATTGTGGAATGGATAAAACAACATGAGCAAATGATGAGCATAACCTTCTGGGTTGCTTACAGGATTTGGGGTGTGGTACCTAACAACACGTTTTACATTACGACGTCTCATCTTTTCAGAGGAGTTCATGAGATGAATTGACTCGGGAAAATGGCACTCAAATGCTTGAGCTGGAACATCATCAGAAAGAATTTCTAGTTGATTATCGTCTTCTAATTCAAGGTTGGGTTTCATGTGCAACACATAAAAAGCAAGAAATTCTGCGTAACAGAAGTCATCTAATATTGCATACTTGCCATTTTTAGATGTAGTATTTGGCCTATTCGTATAGCGATCTAAGTTATTCCGCTTGAAGACATCTGTGCTATCTTCTGGGACTTCTTGAAGTTGTTCCTGCGATTTGAAAAGCCTATATCTTCTTTCTGGCAAATTTGTATTTGCGAACACAACAGCTGGAAACGTTTTTCTCAGCCATAACTCTGGCATAACCTGATAAACTGCTTCTTGGAGGGAGCACTGTCTTTGTGATAAAAAAGCTATTGCAAGTTTCTTCATTTGGTCCTTGAATCCTAAGTTTTCCTTTTCTGCATCTTCTGGAGCCTTTTTCATGGCAAGGGATGATACAGACTCAGTTTTTGAAAAGTATGAGCACATATAAGACACTGCTTTAAAATAATTAAAAAAAAGCTGGATGTCTATATTCGCTTGCCATGAAAGCAATCCTATCTCAAAGTAATTGTTGACAAAACAGGAATCTGGTGGTCTACGGTAATGTATTTCATAATCCTGATCTGCAGAAATGGAAAGTGCCTTGTAATAGTCCTGTTCTGTGATGCCAAGAGAATGTAAGATTTCTACAATGGTATCTGGTTTTTTGTAAGTAGCTTTATGAGGATCAAGATTTTCATCTATAAATGTTTTTACTTTCTTCAGTAGTTTAGCCCTAAATGACAAAACTGCGCTCCTCTCTGATTCTAGCATTTCTTCAAATAGAGGCTGTGCAATTACTGTCTTTTCCGTGAAATACCTTCCATAATGAAATCGACAGGAAACATTTTTATACTTGCGACAAGAATTTGAGTGTGCATGGATCTGGTATTGGGAAACAAGTCTGTGTAATTCTGGTTCTTCATCAGAATCTGGCAGATCAGTGTGAACTATGCTATCCACAAACTTTGAGTACTCATCTTTTGTATCATTATTGAGAACAGGTGCACTTGATAGCCAAAGAAAGCAATGGACATGGGGTGATCCTCTAAACTGAAATTCAACCTTAATAACATAATTATCAATTTTACCAAGACAACAGTTTTTATGCAGCTGTACTTCCTTAAAAAATACTTCAACTCTATATTGAAAATGTCTAGCAGTTAAAACTGGGTTTTGGTTCAACAAATTGCATCTCCTATAGTAATCAAGATCATTTTCATTGATTTCTATGTTGCTGATTCTTGCAATTATTTGGATCAATTCATCCCATCTTAAGTCAGCACAAGATAATGTGAGAAAAAAAGTTGGTAAACCTAGCTGCTTTACCATGGCAAGAACATCATGTAAAAAATTCTTCCAATAAGCAGGTGTTCCTTTAATCGATTTCATAAGTAGATACCCTTGGTCTTTGGAAACAAAGGATTGCACTGTTTCTTGAAAATTACGTTGCAGCTGTCCTGCAGTAATATCACCTCTCACTTTGCGTGTAGCAACATTTATCTGGTCATGCAAATGTATCTGTTGTGTTACGTAGTGGGCAAAAAACATGTAATCTGCATTTGAGGAAAAACGTTGTGTATAATTCAGTAAACGTTGGTTAAAGTATTTTGTAGGTGATAAATGTATAGGTCTAACTACTTTGTATCCAAATTTACCAGTTGGAAATAAAAAAGGAAATGCTTGTTCCTCATAAAAATGATCAGTAAAAAAATGCTGCGGTTTTTTGCCTTCCCCTGGTGCTATGTCCAATATACCCTCTTCTTGATTATAAATGTTTGGGATGATGCACATTTCATCACTGTTTGCCCGTTCAGAGTCAAGTGGATCTTCCTGCTCTAAATTTCTTTCCTCAATTATCAAAGGAAAAGAATCCTGTTCAACTAAAGCTTCTGCATCAGATATAGTGAGCAGCTCTTTAGATATGTTATCAATCTTAATCAAGACATCCGAATAAAACGGGTTTGCACCTTTAAGGTATTCTAATGCACTTTTGGTCATATCTGGTCGTACACTTTCAAAAACTACATGACCACGAAAAGATAATTTTCTTTTCAGTTTAACAAATATAAGTCCATTACTCTCCATTCCATGTGGAAGACAAGCACTCACTTTATCTGCTCGAACAGGAATATTACAAATGGCGCCCTTAACTTTAGACTGTTGACCTTTAGGCATAATTGAAATTTTCTTGAAAAGAATGCGTTTGGAAATCAAAATCTTTTCTAATCGATTGAGGGAGGCAATTTCAAGTGGAATTGGCACCAATTCTAACTTGCTCCAAACTGCTTGACATGGTATATCATTTTTAAGAAGATGACAGTCACAAGTATGGCATATGTAAAACCTTGAATCAAAGCTTTCAGTACTGGTGGTAACATGTTGTATACTAACTGGATAAGAATCTGTGTGAAAAGGCTTAACAGTTTTTCTGTACATGCATCTATTACAGACAACACATATGAAAAATGGTCCATTTTTTATTGCCTCGCGAAAAGCTACAATAGATTTGTTGTCACGGATCTTGTGTTCTTTTCTTGACCTTTTCCCAACATGAAAACTCTCCTGTTCATAGTTTCCTTTTTCTGAATTTCGTTTGCGAGAGGTGGTTGGTGATAGTTCCTTTTGGCCTTTCACCTTGGATTTCTTTGCGTTTCTCAAATTCCTTTTTTCTTTATGATATTCTGTAGAAAAATCTATATTTTGATCTTCTTTCTCAAATGCAATGTTTTGTGTTTCATACTGAACTTCAATAACATGTTCATTCAGATATACAGTTGATAAATGACGTTCCAAATCCCGTTTTTTATCAAACTTTACAAGTATTGCTGTACCGTATGGAGTAGCCATTCCATTTTCATCTCTGCTATGAGAATCAAAAAGAAAGATGTTTCTCTTTGTCCAAAAGACAGCTATGCAAAGACCTTTTAAAAACAAAATCAAACCATTCCCTTCATACTGACCTGGCTTTGAAAAAAATTTTGAAGTATTTCCAAAACTTACAACACCAACATTATTTTCCAACAGCTTCACATTCACATTTGTTCTAAATTTAGAAATCAAACATGGCAGCTGTGTCACCATTAGGAAATCAGTGGTATTTTTACTTTTATAAAGGGTATCACCCTCTTGGACAACAAAGTCTAAATCATTTCTATCCCAATGACCAGGACTTTTAACAATTGTGAAAAAAATTGCAAACAAGGAACAGCAGGAACATTGGCGTCCAGCTGTTTCACCAAACATTGGATGACCTTGATTAAAAGTACCTTGAAGTACCTTCTTGTAGAAAGACATGTTCACTTTCTGGCTTTAATTTAACCTGAATGTCACTGCAAATATCTTTCTCTCAACTGGTCTGCAGCTGAGAGAATGTCTACTCAAGTTAGTCCTTAACTGAGTTTATGTGAAAACCTCAATGTAGTTTTTAGATCCCATCTCTACACTGCAAAAAAGAACTGAATACTAAAAGCTTCTTAGGCAACAAAAAACATATTGATGGGTAGGGCCGGCTGCTTGTGCTGAGTAGAATTGGCCTAGGACCTATCTACCTTTTGCAAAACAAGAAAACCTGGCTATGATTCAGATAAAATGCACCAAAATGCAAAGACAGTACCTAGGCAGCAACGAAACAGTTAAGCAATGTTTTAAAGGAAAATTAAATGATCATAAGCAGTTACGAATGAAACTTTTCGATATGAAAATTAGAAAACATACCTCTCGCTGTGTGAAAACTTCCTCTCACTTGCTGTGTGAAAACTTCCCGTCTCTTGCTGTGTGAAAACTTCCTATCACCAGGTAGGCTCAAAGTAGCTCCTATCAATGCTGTGACTGGTCGTTTTTCAAGCGATCGCACAACTGCAGATGCCCCGCATTTTCTGTCTTTGTATGATCATCTTTGGCCTGAATACTTCCTGTCAATGGGCAGGCGCAAAGTAGCTGCTACGGATACTGTGATAGGCTATTATTCAAAGCGACGCACAACCGCAGATGCCCCGCAAATTTCTCAAAAGTGACGTTTCTGGACATCACAAAATCCAGCTGATTTTAAACACGCTAGCATTTGCTATCGTGAATAAAACAATCTCAAAATTTCGTAAGATCTCTTCTCCATGTTTTTCCTCGTGGTCCGTTGCTTTCGTCTCCGTCCGCATGCTCCTTCACAGCAACCATTCGCTTCTACATCGTTCGCCAAACTCCCCTAAAATTATTAGTTCAACAAAATACAATTATTTACGATTAAAATTCGAATGAATACTTGTTACCAGTTGTCCTCGAGCATTTTTTGGTTCTTGCTGATCCTCGATCCTTTGCTGCTCTTTCTAGTCTGTCAACCACTTTGACTGCCTCTTCTTTCTTGCTTGCAAGTTGGATTCTTCTGTTCAGTTCCTCAGCAAAAAATGTAGATTTGATTTCCAAAGGGCATATCAGCTGTATTGGCCGCTCCCATACTTTATTGTTAACAATCATCCTCACTCCTCTCACCACTTCATCCTTCCCTCTCAACAAGTCACCTACCAACCCATGTTTCCACTCATGTCTATTCTTTCCATCCCCAACAACGAGGACAGCTGCTCCTATTTCTGGGTGGTATGGTTTTACTTTGGTAACATCATGCCTCGCTATCAACGCTCTCACATATTCAGTTGTCCATCTGTCCCAAATCTCCTTTTTGGCTCTTCTAATTCTCTTTTCCGTCTTGCTTGGTGAATCTGGTTCCTCTATTTCCTCTAATTGATAAATATTTCTTCCATGTATGATTCTGTTTGGTGTTAGTACTCTTGTACCCATTCATCTTCCACGTATTGTAACGGTCGATTGTTGAATATTACCTCGATATCTTTTGTGACTCTGCTCAATCCTTCATCCGTCAGATGGCTCCTCCCTAATTTCTTGTACAATATATTCTTTAAATCTCTGTGCAATATTTCATAAAAGGACCCTCTCCATGGACTTTTAACAAGGATGAAATCCCATATGATTCCTTGATCTCACAAATAATCATGTAACTCTTCACTTTTGCTCAATTTATCGATAAAATCAGCAGCAGCCTTAAATGTCTGTGCATTGTCACTAATATTTATTACAATGTTTTGATGCTTTTCTTGATGTTTTATAATCTTGAGCTTTCGTCCTTAAGATCTTCTGGCTGCAACCTGTGCAAGTAGCCATGTGTCAGTTAAAATAAGCTGATTCCCTAGAGACAGGAATCCTCTAAACTCATTTGTTCGCTTTTCTTGGGTGTTTCCCAGATTTACAAATTCCAACTAAATGCGATGGCGCATAGTGCTATTGGTCAGCGGCAAAAACATTTCGCAGACTTGCTCCTTGCGGAAAGAAACTGTTCCTTGCCAAATGAGAATATTAAAGTTCTAATAACTGTTTGTGAATTTATCAACTACCCCTGATCTCCATGCAATTCCAATAAACCCAATACTTTTCCATTAGCGACTGTGAGCGTCTCGTAACTGGAAAAGCTTTGTAATTTTTCAGGATTTTTGCAGCCATTGCCCCCCCCCCATAATTGGCTAGTATGGCATCAAAATGTCAAGCTGACCTTATGGTTTCCTTAGAGGTGCTGGTACAATGAAAAACGTAAGAAAAGAAGACAGGAAATGCTGTAGTTGTTTTCGGTACAAAAATAAGTGAGTCTACCGTTGCCATGGATTATAGAAGAAAGTATGTATTTTCCAGGGAGGAGGAGTATTTAACTAGGGAAGTGACGGGGTGTGTGGCAACTCTCTCCACTCCCTGTACCCTGTCGCATAAAAAATAACCCAAAAGTATACCTTGTTGCTTAAAAATTTTGCAAAAAATATACCGAGTGAGTAAAAAAAACGCGCGGCGTTTAAAGGTTACTGTTCCCCGAGTATGTAAGCAATGAAATTTTGCAATACCTGATTGCATAGCTAAAATTGTCAACTATTTTTAGAAATTTTCCTGGCTAAAATTGATCACTCTGTTCAGATTCTGTAAGTGATTTCTAAAATGAATCCATTTGAGAAACCTTAAAAACCGTGCTAAAGTTACAAGCATGAATCCCTAATTTGTTTACCTCACGATGACTTTCAGCACGCTTTAACACGTACTTTCCCCTTGGCAGGTTGAAAAGTCTTCCCCCTCCTAGAGTGTGAATAACTTATTCAGGGGGATCCCATTTTTCCGTGAGGACATAATACATGAACTCATCCAAGAGTCATTATTGCTAGGAAGTAGAACAAAAGGAAATCTTGCAATGTGTTTTCACTCGTTTTCCAGGTTTTCGAGACAAGACAGTTTTCATATAATTGCTTTGATATTCAAGGAGCTTGATTTTTTCAAACGCCGGGCGCTTCTTCTTTTTTGACTCACCCAGTACATTGTTCCATTGTTTCAAGAGAACTCTAAATAGAGCCTTCCATATTATACCTTGTCGCATAATTTTCTTATCAATTACAGTACCCTATCGCATAATTTTTATTAGAAAAGGACACCCTGTCAGACAATTTTTACAGTAAAAGGACACCATGTTGAGCGGCACATCCATTCTAGTCAAGTATGGGAGTACCCCTCCCTCCGCGGGGGGTATTTTCATGGTTACTTGCAGTATCTAACTACCAGTTGTATAATAATGCTTCCTTTGATTTCAGCTCACCATGCATCACCACAAATTGCAGCTCAGATTCACCAGCTAGAGAGGGCAAAGGTATAAATTCGTTTTTTAGGTGCATTTCCTGTTTAAAGACACAAGGCTGATCTTGGCCTTCTGCGGGCCAAATTTTAGAATTGTAACAGGAGTCATGACCCTGCTTTACTAAACAGCTTTACCAGTGGTTGTGAGGAAAAAGCAGCAGGTTATTTAAGCGCAATTGATCAATTGATTTTCCAAGTCCAAATTACGCGGCGAGCAAATAACAAGGGCCCCGTGCACAAGGTTGAAGATAATATAAACCTTGTATCTCTTAGGACTTAATGAATCCCACCTAACACACTAACCAGTGATAGTGGGCTTTCGATGCACTTGGGTAAGAAAACCATTATCCGACCGTTCCACTACCACTAGACTCCCGTTCTGGGGAGTAGTGCAAAGAGCTAAGTAAAACGTAGGAATGTTGGCACGCCTCTTCATTCTCAAAAATAGCATAAGTATCATCAATATACCTAAAATAACATAATGGTGTATTATCCGTTAGAGAACTCATGAGTTTCTGGTCATAATAACCAACAAAGATGTTAGCAAGCACAGGACCTAAAGGTGAATCATACCTTTCAATCATACCTTTCTAACAGGAAGCAGTGCTGTAAGGTAAACGGGAAGCTTTCCGACCTGGGAGAAGTAACTTGTTGAGTTCCACAGGGATCATGTTTAGGTCCGCTACTTTTTATTATCTATATAAATGATCTCCCACTATCTATTAAGCACTCACTAGTTAATGTGTATGCCGATGACACCAGTTTATCCTTCTCCTCTAATAGCATCTCCTCAATAAATGAAAAGGTTAATGAGGACCTAGAATGTCTAAACACATGGCTTGCAGGAAATAAATTGTCACTTAACGTTGCTAAAACAAACAGCATTGTGATTGGAAGTCGGAAAAAGGTTAAAGATATTCAACAAACATCAGCTATGAAACCTTCACTTGTTATTCGTGATGAAGACATTTCGATGAAAGAGCACACTAAATACTTAGGGGTACATGTGGACCAATACCTGAATTGGGATGTTCACATTGCAGAAGTGATAAAAAAGATATCAAGGGCGTTAGGTATGATACGCCATACGAAACAGTACCTCCCGTTAAGCATACTGCAGACTATGTACAGAAGTATGGTTGAGCCTTATTTCCGTTTCTGTTGCCCCGTTCGGGGTGTTTGTGGCACTACAGCACTCAACAAGCTTCAGAAGCTCCAAAATCGTGCAGCCAGAATCATGACAAATAGCCCCTACAGAATGTCTGCACCACCCATCATCAGGCAGTTGGGGTGGCAAACGGTCAAAGAGCTCATAGAAACTGAAACAGTGAAAATGGTCTATTGGTCCATAAACCATGAAGCGCCCGAGTATCTTACAGGACTGTTCCATAGGTTATCTGAAACCTGTGCTAGACAGCTTCGAAACACCAGCACTGGCCTTTATGTACCTCTTCTAAAAGCCGCATGTGGCCAAAAATGCTTCTCGTATAGAGGAGCTAAACTTTGGAATGATTTGAAAAGAGAAAGTAAGATGCCCAATACTTTCGCCCAATTCAAATCGTCACTTAAAAATGATAAATCCTGAGCAGTGTCTCACCTTTCCTTTACTTTTGCGTATTTTATAGTTCCTATTTTTACTGTAATTTTGTAGCTTTTCTTTTGAACAGGGCCTTTTGTAAATCAATGTTATCATGACTTGAATACTTACCCTGTATAAATATTATAAAATGAAATGAAAATGAAATGAACCCTTTGGTACACCATCAACTTGTTTCTACATTATGTTGTTGAAACTGAATTCAACAGACCTCGTGGCAAAATTCATTAACTCCCCAAAAGTTTCCTTTCTGAACGCAGACATATTGCTTCTGCCGAACGGAGAGTCAGCACAGATATTAATAACCTCATCAAGGGGTACATTAGTAAATAAGCTGCTGATGTCAACAGCTTCCTTTTTCTCTATGTTCGGCACAGTCTGCGCTCAGTAGGGAAACTTTCGGGGAGTTGATGAATTTTGTCACTAGGTCTGTTGAACTCAGTTTCAACAACATAATGCAGAAACAAGTTGATGGTGTACCAATGGGTTCACCTGTAGGTCCTGTGCTTGCTAATATCTTTGTTGGTTATTATGACTAGAAACTCATGAGTGCTCTAACGGAATTATGTTATTTTAGGTATGTTGATGATGCTTATGCTATTTTTGCTTATGCTATCTTATCTTCAGCCTTGTGCACAGGGCTCTGATTATTTGATCGCCGCATTATTTGGACTCGGAAATTGCTAGGTTGAAGGATTTTTCAGACAGAATGGTTACCCTGACCATGTTGTTACAGTCAAGGCAAGAGTAGTGTGGCCGATTGAAATATATTATTCGAATATTAATCGTATAATAATGAAATCTTGATTTTCAAGAATCAAATGATAATAATGTTTTCATTCAACTGACCGCCCATACACTGTGTAAGTTGGACAATAGTTCAGCAGATGTGTGTGCTTGAGGAAGACAAACCAAGGAATTCCATGTATTTAGTAGTACGAGGGCCTTACACCACATGTCACATCATTATTCGAATTATTATTCGAATAATAATCCATTAATGATTTGGAAAAATCAAATATTTTAGGATTATACTGGTCACACTACTCTTGCTTTGACTATAATCGGTGCATTGACAAGAAACTCTCCACTTGGTCGTCCGAGAAGGCTGTTGGTCCATAGCAATGTCCGGTGTACTTTAGACTACCATATATCGGTGATGTATACTACAGGTTTGAAGGTAAAATTCATAAATCTCCAAATCATGACCAAAGATATCTTTCAGATACAATTTCTGTGATTTTTGATAAATATTCGGCCAGATAAGGAGATGTAATATTTATTATGGGAGATTCTTACATGGAACCAAATGATAGTAATATGATAACACTTACGCGTGACCACAACCTTTATAAAGGGAAAACATGTTTTAAATCGCAACATGGTCGTTGTATTGATCTTATTTTAACTAACAAGAAGCATTCGTTTATGAAGAGTGAGTCATTTGAAACAGGTTTTAGTGACCACCACCACCTGATTTATACGATCCTTAAATCAGTCCAAAGAAAGTAGTTTATCGTGAATAAAAAACTTCAACGAAGAACAATTTCTAATTAACCTCAATATCATTTTGAAATGAAACCATCCAACTGACTATCAGGGATTTGAGGATACAAACGTGCAGACTCTAGACAAACATGCACCAAAGAAACAAAAGGTTTTAAGGGCCAACAGCAAACCTTAAATTAATAAAGATTTAAGCATGGCTATTAAGACGTGGTCTTGGTTGAAGAAACTCGCTAATAAAACGAAAAAGGAGACTGATATCAAGAAATATAAATCACAAAGAAAACTTGTATTGAAATTGAACACAAAGTTGAGACGAGATTTTTACAAGTCAGCAGATCCGAAGAAAATAAGTCCTGACACAAAGTTTTGGAAGAAGATAGTTTTGGAAGATGGAAGATTATAGACTCTCCATAACACCAAGATGGCGGACGCAAGTGCTGTCAAGGCAAGACCTAGCGAGGGAACAAACAACGATACTGGAAGAGCTTGCGCCATCGATACTTCCGACTATTGAAGATAATGAGATGGAAAGCATGATTCTAAGTGAAACAGAAAGGATCCAACGAGCAAATGAACGTGCAAATACGAGGTCGGTTCAAACTGAAATTGAAACAATGGAACAATGTACTGCACTCGCCAACAAATATGGCCTAGGCGCTGATTTTACCTTGGCCCACATATCAAGTTTGTTAAACTGTGGGAAATTAAACAGTGTCAACTTCAAGGGAGACGAATCATTTCGAATTCCACTCCAAAGGGAAGAACTGACGAAAGATGAAAAGTCGCAGCCAGATGATATTTCTCCTTAAGTTGATTTATTTGGTTCGTCAGTCACTTTTGATCTGGCGATGAATCATAATGGCAATCACAATGACTCCTTTTTAACATTTCTGGATAATGTGAAGATGCCAATAAAGGATAACCAGCAAAATTTAAAATCAAACATGGTCACTTGGTAACTCCATTCCCACTCCAGCGGTTATGATTATTAACAAATTAGTTGAAAGCAACAATAATTCGATCAACATGCTCACAATGGAAAGATCAAGAACAAATGCTCTCTTGAATGAAAATTGGACACTGTCTGAAGAGCTAAAAGGCCTTTAATTACAACTTCCAAAGCCCCTGCACCCCACTTTAAAAACTAATCAGGCTTCACAACCTACTGAAATTGTTGATACCACTGCTGAGACCACTGCTGATACGACTGTTGACACCACTGTTGACACCAGCATACAATCAACAAAATCAATTAAAAACAATCTAGCTGAGCAATTAAAAGCTGTGAAAATTATGAAACATCAAGAATTCAATCACTGGAAATCACAGTCATCAAAAGGTAATGAGTTGTCAACAAAACCAGGTATTCAGAACAAAAATAATGACACCAAACAAGCAAATGCACAGCAAAAAGAATGTGTCATGGAAGACACTACTGTTACCAAAATTGAGGCTCCTAGCCATGGTGATGACAGCAGTAAATGGAGAAAAGTGAAACGTCGCAAAAATAAAGGAAGGAACAATGGTAAACATGAGAATAAAAGTGTAAGTGGTAATGAAAACACCAGCCAAAGCAATGTATCAGGAGAAAGGAAAGTTTTACTTCTTGGTGACTCCCGTGTAAGGCGATTAGGTGAAAGTCATTTGTTATCAAAACAAATATCTGCCAATGGAATCGGAGGTCTCCGCAGCAATCAGATCCTTTCACGTCATAAAAAAGTGATCAATAGTGAGCTGGCCCCTGTGATGAAGTCATTATTCATATTGGCAGTAACAATATAGCAAAAGGTATTCAGCAGGACAATTTTGTCAAAAATATAGATTTTACCACAAAGAAACTGAAAGATCTTAACCCAGACGTCAAGCTAACAGTTTCATCGATATTCCTACAAGGGTATGACACTCCTCGTAATTGGAATATGTTTAGGGAATCGCAGCCAAAATATGAATTTTATTGCAAGTGTCACGACGAACAGTTTCATGGTTTCATTTAATTAATTCTCAGGATACTCAGGATGACATGACGGAAAAGACGACAAATCCAGTAGAAAACAAAATCGACAATCCAGTAATTATGACATATCCAGTAGACAATCCAGTAGTTAAGAAATATTAAATAAATTAAATTAAGACATGATCAAGTTAGTACGTTTCGGCACTCAAACTCGTGCCATCCTCAGCTAATAAATCGAAATACACGTGCTGTTTATATAGCACTGATTATAAAACCGGTTTAACTGGTCAGTACAGACACTCCCACTCCTCGTAATGTTAAAGTCATAGAAGTGAATCAGGCAATCAAGCGTTACTGCCTCACACAGGGCTTGGATTGTATTAATCATGGCAATATTGCCTTCAAACACCTAGACCATGGGGGTATGCATCTCAGCCCTGATGGTAATCACTTGTTTGCCAAAAATATAAATTCACATGTTATGTCTGGGTAGCAGGTCTACCAGGGTGGATTAGTTGACCTAGATCCACCCTGTATAAAAACTGGGGAGGATGGCTGCTCCACTGGGCAATCACGCTTGTCTCGTCAGCGTCTTGGATTCAAAAAAGGTATTGCAATTGCATCCTTGAATGTTAACGGTCTACGCAGTCACATAGATGAGGTTCAGCTACTGATAAATAATTAGGGATACATATTCTTGCCTTAAATGAGACTAAGCTAGATCCTAATTACCCAAAAGAGTTGACTAGCGTGGCAGGCTACCAACAAGAACGTCTGGACAGGACTTGCAATGGTGGTGGAGTCTCTGTCTATATCAGAGACTCAATCAAATACAAACCTCGTTCTGATGTTCCAGTTGATGGCTTAGAAATCATATGCATTGAGGTGGAACCTCCTAAAAGTAAGTCCTTTCTTGTTCTTGCCTGGTACAGGCCACCTAGTGACCCCGTTGTCTCTTTTGATAAGCTGGAAAAGGTTCTCTCTTTCTTGGACAAAGAGGGTAAAGAAATAATCCTCCTAGGAGACACAAACTGTGATCTTACTCAAAAACAAGCTGAACAGTCTATAGACAACAACTCAAAGCACATGCTTCATCTCTATGAGTTGTTCAGCTTCAACGAGCTTGTTGAGGAGCCAACTAGGGTCACCCTAACAACCTCCTCTATTATTGATCATATTGCTACAACATGTGCCAGAAACATTGTAAAATCAGGGGTGCATGAAGTTTCCATGAGTGATCATTATATGGCTTACTGCATACGTAAATTCAATGGTGCAGTGGAAAAGAACATAAGGTAATGAAATCCCGCAAAATGAAAAATTTCAATGAGGATGCATTCTTGTCAGATGTCTCTGGCATATGCTGGGAGCTAATGCTTACTGAAACTGATGACATCAATACTCTTGTTAATAATTGGTCAAACCTGTTTTCCTTGATCATAGACCAACATGCTCCATTAACTGAAATGCGTGTTTCAGAGAAATACTGCCCATGGATAGATAAAGACCTTAGGGACCTAACGCATACTAGGGATAAATTAAGGAAGGCTGCTTCCAAAAGAAAGTCGCAATTTCTTATGGATTCCTATAGGCAGGTCCGCAACAGGGTCAGTTCTAGGAATATTCAGTTGAAGAAGCAATATTTCACTGATAAGATCTCTGCATGTCAAGGCGACATGAAAGAATCTTGGAAGGCAGTTAATGAACTTCTAAATAAGAGATCTGAGTCCAGTAACATCAGGTGTCTCAAAGAGGCCGGTACTGAAACTGTTCATAAAAAAGGCATTGCAGAGGCTATGAACAATTTCTTTTGCTCTGTAGGCAAGGAACTAGCAGACAAAATCGATTTTGTCCCCAATCCTCTCCTTACAGATGAATATGAAGTCAATGCAAATAAGGCTAAATTTAGCTTCAAGACTATTGAAGTTAAGGAGATCAGGGCTGCATTTGCCAAGATAAGAACCGCGAAGAGCTTTGGGATTGACAATATCTCTAGCTACTTTTTGAAGCTTGCCTTACCTTTCATTGAAAACTCCCTAGCTTTCTTGTTTAACACTTCCATTGAGACAAGCCAGTTTCCAGATTCATGGAAAGTAGCTAGAGGTACTCCAATCTTTAAAGATGGAGACAAGACTGAAAAGTCAAACTACCGTCCGGTATCAGTCTTACCAGTCATCTCAAGGCTCTTTGAAAAACTTGTTTTTGACCAGCTGTATCAGTATATGAAAGAAAATGATCTCTTCTCTCCTGACCAATCTGGGTTTCTGAGGCTTCATTCTACACTCACGTGTTTGCTTAAAAATACTGATGACTGGTACATTGGCCTGGACCTTGGACGGCTTGTGGGATTTGTATTCATTGATTTGAACATAGTCACAATAGAGAACCATAGTCTTGAAGCTAGAACAATCACCCATTGTTTGGTTGTTGTGTTCACGCGCTGATGTTGAAACGCGCTATCACGTGACCGTGAGAGTGCATCAATTCACAACATGCGAGAGGATCCTCGTACTTACAGCGAAGGTTTCCGTCTCGTCGTCTCTTTCGATGCATGTTTTGGTTTAGCTGAAAAGGATTTGTTGGAGCAAGATGAAGCTATCAATTCTGAAATAGATGGTGGTGTGTTTGAGGTACATTTAAATTTAATTCAGTTTCTTTTTCTTTCATAATCGCACGACAGTTAATTGACTAAAATTAGGCCTACTTTTGCATATCGCCAGGAAACTTGTTCTGCTTTTGGTCTGAAGCCAGATTACACCGGGAACAAATTTGTTAATTCTTATCATTAAATAACGACCATAGCTCTACTCATGTATATACGCGTCAAACTCTCGCTTTAGGTTGAAAGAGAACAAGAAAAGGACGCATTTTCGTGAGCGATGTTGAGAGAAGTGCATATCATAGTTGTGACCCTACGAATGCCAAATGCGAGAAGAACGAGAATTTTGGCGAAGATACTGCAAGAACTTGTAACAGAAAGAACCAAAAGCAGCTGGGTCAGTCCTGCACCCATTGCAGTTCAAAGGAATGATTGCAAACTCAGTTCCAAAACTGACTGATGGCGGAGAAAAGTTATCAAATTATCCTGCCAAAGCAGAGCCTTGAGACTACAAGAACATGGATGATGTGTTCTCTATGCACAAGAGCATTGTACATCTATCATCCAAGCATGAAATAGAAACAATGATAAAATTTCCCCTATTTTTATAAATGTTTTTGTTGAGGAAGGATTCCAAATATTGAGCAAACATTCCTGTTCAGTCATTGGAATGTAGCTGGCAATTCATGTTTTGGCCTATTTACATCAAGCCCAAGCAAATTCAACTTTACTACCAAGCAACATTTCTAAGATACTGTAGCAATTCTAACAGAGGAGGCTTGTATTGCATTGCTAAGTGGATATGTCTTTGGAAAATTGCATAGGTGTATCCAAAGTTCAAATAACTTTAACAAATTCAAGAGCCAACAGTTTTTGTCATAAATGATTGTGGCAAAGTAACTGATGGCATGGTCATCTCAATTTTCTTTGGTGTTTTGAAATGTTTCTCATAAAAAGATGAGCAGTGGAGACATGACAGCAAAACTTCTTCAAAATCGTGAAACTTTGACTTATTTCAAACAACTGAACGTGGCAGAGCAGGGCGTTGACAAGAAAATATCACAAGATTTCTTGCAACAATTATTTACCCTACACAGTATATCAGGTTCAGAGCTTTTTCATACAGGATGCTTGACATGGGAAAATAGTTGACAACAATCAAATGGAGGTGAACCCAGCTTTAGTGTATAAATGCATCCATTTTTCATAAGAAACTGTGTAGTCTCTTATAGAGAATTAAGAAACTCTACCAGAAAATGATCAGAAGTCTTATCAGAATTAAGAAACTTTTCAGAAGCATTGATTTTGTCTTTAGAATTTGACTCTTCTAATTTTGTAGGTTCACAAAAATCAGTCAATCAAAACAAAGAATTTGAGGCCTGAAGAAGAAATATCAAGTGTTGCCTTATTCTGGGATCTTTTGCACGCACCTGGAGAGGGGGGGCTCAACGTTATGACTTTTCATGCAAGTGTGCCTAGTTTCTGCTCTTTCCAGCAGAGTTTCTTAAAATGAAAAATCTGACAGAAGTAAGTATTGGTCCCAAAAGAGCAGAAACTGGGCAGGCATGTATGAAAAGTAATATTTTTAGCCCCCCTAGCTGCCTACAACAGATCCAAAAAAAGGCAACTGATAGTTCTTCTTCAGGCCTCAAATCCTTGGTTTTTCAAAGAGCTTACTGTATGTAGCCAATACTTCAATAAAAGTCAGACTGCCATATGACATTATTCCATCCAGTTTCTGCTCTGTCAGCCCAAAGTTAATAGCTGTCTTCTTTACATGAGACATGTGACTGTGTTGGATTTGCAAAATTTTCTTCTTTGTAATGGAATCATCTGTTGACCTTGGGTCTTTCCTCAGGCTGCAGCTAAAACACAACACAAACATTTTATAAAAAATATATATAAAAGTTCCCATCCCATTAGAAACTTACAATAGATGAGAATTTTTTGTACTGAGCATCATATAGATACCAACCTACCTTTTTTTTAGTATAAGATGATGAAGGTGAATTTGTGTTTTTGCGCTGAGGCTGGGATTGCAGATATTGCTCAACTGGTGGAGCTGTTCCTGGGATTTGGCCCTGTCTGCCTGACTGTTCTGGCTGCAAAGTCAGAGGATTACACCACTGTGCCACCACTATGGTGCACAACACCTTCAAATTAAGATTGACCTGGATAGTTCAAGACAGTTTTGTAAAATTTTTGTGAATGGAGCCCTCAAAGGTTCTTGATTTTTTCTCAGGCATTTTATCATATCCTTGGTGTTTCTATCCTGTGCCCTCGTGAAAGCTAACATTTGATAAAATCTTTTAACACATTGTGCCAGCTGTAATACATCACTTCACAAGGCCTCTCAACTAAATAAAATGATAGAAAAACCTGTCAAAATAACTTGAAAATCTCTTTCGATTTTCTTGAATATAAAAAATTTTGTGTAATAGTTTTTTCCAGTTTTCAGTTACACCCAGAGAGCTGGGTTTCTATATGAAGAGTTTCTTCCAGAATTTAATTAAGATGGTATAAAATTACTCACCTGTTTGGGTTATTTATGATTGACCTTCCAGCATGTCAGATTTGATACTGCTTCCGGTATTAATGTCTTTTGATCTGAATCTAGAATAAATCCAGAAAATAGTAAGTTGCACTCAGCGATAAACATAGACAGTTACGCACAAACATGAAGGTCAAGTGGTCAGCTTGTTCAGAAGGCCATTGTGTAGGCCTAAGCACACAAAAGAGTGCTTCGAAGTCTTTATAAATAAAGTTGGTCCATCAAGTCAAATTACAGGCATATTGATCATAATATGATTAGGTTGTCTAAAAGATCTTAATTTCAACACTTACAAAGTATCATTATGTCTGCTTCGTGAAGTTCTCTTGAATATAACCACGGCTTTTGGATCTCTGTTTTCTCGAATCTTTGGAAACATGGGTCCGTCATGACGAAGATACCAAGGAACTTCCAACGCCGATTGGACTTGAATTCGTCCAACTTGCAGGCAGTTTAACAGCAGATATTGCGTTTAATTTAGTGCTTTTCAAAGTAAAACAGTCATGTATTAAACAGCTAGCTCATGGAATTCATAAAACCAGAATCTTCTGATCGTATCCAGCAGCGTGAGTACGTTCCGCCATATCTTGTCCACCTTCGCAAAAATTTGATGCACCTTCAAGTAGACTGGGCACTAAAAAAATGTTGACAAAAAGATAAAACAAAAGCGCATTGTTAGCTTCAAGACTATAGCTCTCTCTTGTGACTATGATTTGAAAAAGGCTTTTGATACTGTTGATCATGATATCCTCTGTGAAAAACTTCAAATTTATGGTGTTCAGCAGCTAGAGCTGTCTTGGTTTAGGTCATACCTATCCAACCGTAAACAGTTCTGCAGGGTTAATGGTGTTGCCTCTGACATGCAGGATGTAGAAGTTAGTGTGCCACAAGGCTCATGTCTCGGCCCTCTTCTCTTCCTCATCTATATCAATGACCTTCCACTGGCCGTCCAGGGTTCAACTGTGTCCATGTATGCTGACGACACCAGTTTGTGTCACCAGGCATTGAATATGACTCAGCTGAATGGTGCTATTGATAATGATCTTAAGCGATTGGACACATGGCTTCAAGGCAATAAACTTTCTTTGAATGTTACAAAAACACACTCCATGCTTATTACAACCAAGCAAAAACGCAACGTTCTCAAAAGTACAAATCAGAATCTGGAATTGAACTTACGTGGCAATGAGCTTGACATTGTCCAAAAAACAAAATACCTTTGTGTCCAAATTGATTGCTCTTTAGATTGGAAAGAGCAAATAAAGGCTGTCTCTGCCAAGGTGTCAAGGGCAGTTGGCTTTTTAAAGCATGCAAAGAAGTTTCTACCAAGGGTAACTCTTGAGAATCTTTACACAGGTATTGTTGAGCCGCACTTTCGGTACTGTTGTTCTGTTTGGGGTTGTTGTGGTTCTACTGAAATCAACCAGCTACAAAAGCTTCAAAACCGAGCTGCTAGGATTGTTACCGGTAGCAGCTTTGACACCCCAAGCAGGCCACTCACCGAAAGGTTGAGCTGGAAGACCATTGACCAACTCATCAGCTATGAGTCGAAAATAGTGGTCTTCAAGTCACTCAATGAGCTGGCTCCGCAATACCTGAGTAGCCTCTTCAAACGAAATTCACAATGCTCCACCCGCTGCCTTCGAAATACCGAGGCTGACCCGAGGGTACCAAAGAAAACTTCTGTAAATGGTAAAAAATGTTTCTCTTTTAGGGGAGCAAAATTGTGGAATAGCCTATAAGTTGAGTCAAAGTAGGCATCCTCCCTAAATAGATTGAAAAAGTCTGTTTAGGGATAACTGCGGGGATGTGGCCTGCGGCGGTGGCACTGGTTGTACTTGGGTGGCGGGCCGCTCGGGGCGAATGGCCGTCATGGTTTTGATCGCTGTTCGCTCTGGGTTGTCGCGTCGCCTGGGGGCGGCTGGTTTATTATTATTATCATTGTTATTATTATTATGGTCCTTTTATCTAAACACAGCTTCTAGCTGGATGTTATGTTGATACCAAAGTCTAGACATCAAATAACTCCCAGTCACTTCAGGTGTTCAGTACTTTCCTGAGTATTCTTCCTGTACCGAGTAGGCTTGCTTGTTGTATTTGTCCAATATTACAGTTGATATCGATACTCTTTAACCATTCTCCAAGCTTTGCATTAACAATGCCTAGTGCCCCAATAATAATTGGTATTATCTTTACGCTTTTACAATTCCAGATCTTCTTCAGTTTATTATTATAATAATAATTATTATTATTATTATTATTATTATCATTATTATTATTATTATCATATTATTATTATCATTATTATTATTATTATTATTATTATTATTATTATTATTATTATTATTATTATTATTATTATTATTATTATTATTATTATCATTATTATTATTTTTATACGCTATGCGCTGTTTTATATGCTAGAAGGTCGGGTAATAATTGGTACAAGGGTAAATCGGACATAATACCAAAGGCGAAAGTACAGTCACATGAATTAGCTGTTTGTGGGCGCAATAAGCCATATAAATACTTGGGAAAGTCGTTATCGTTATCTGGAGAGGATCCAAAGCAGGTCAATCAAATATTAGAAAATTATAACGAGTTGCTGGACAAAATCTCAAAATGTAAGTTGCCACTTTCGCTGAAGGCAAGTGCTTTCAATAACATGGCTCTTGCTAAAATATTGCATCATTTTAACAATACAAGGTTTACCGAGGAACAGCTCGAAGAATTGGATAAGGCTCAAACACAAACAGTTCGAAATTTGTACGATTTATACAGTTCAACTACGCAGCTCATCATTTACCTACCACGCGAGGACGGAGGAATAGGAATTAAACGTGTATCTGCTGTATACCGGACGACACGAATTGCGTTTCTCCTAAAAATGTTGAATCATGAGGAAGATCATTTTAGAAACAGTGCACGTCAGTCTCTAAGTCTTGACATGTTAAGGAGGGGGGTAGCAGAATCGAGTGATGAAAAGAACTTTCTTGGTTACGAAGTCACAGTTGATAGATATTTGAATAATAAAACAAACTTTGGTTGTCAGTCTGACTGGCCTGAGTTGTTGCGCTATGCAAGGAAACTAGATATCTCCATCGTTCTCAGAGATGGGAAAGCAGGTGTAATCATTGATGGAAAGTTTCACGACGACACTTCATCGCTACAAAAGATTCTATTTCATTACACAGTTAAACGTGATTTGATTAAGGCAAAAGAATTGTCAATTCAGGGGTGCTTTTTCGGTATGGATGGCATTCATTTGAAGTCATCACATTCCATTTTCTACAACTGGAAAATAGACGACTTGTTAGTGAAATTCAGCATAAAAGCACGACTTAGCCTCCTTCCAACTAACTTAACGCTGCACATTTGGAACCGTGAACATGATCCTTTATGCCCCTTTTGCCGAAATCATACCGAAAGTATGGCGCATCTGATGAATGGCTGTCATGAATTTCGAAATTTTTATAGTCGTCGCCACAATCGAATCGCTGATAAAGTAGAAGATGTTATTTCTCAGAGTAACCGTCGTCTACGAGTCTACTCAAACAAGCTAATGGAGACAATATTCACAGAGTATCGCGAGGAACTACTGTTGATTGAACATCGCAAACCAGACATTATTTTAATTGATCATGTATCACAGAAGAGCACCATTGTTGAAGTAGCTGTGTGTTATGATTTGTACTTTGATTACGCGTTTCGAGAGAAGTTGGGGCGTTACGAGAGCGTTTGCTGTCTATTACGAGGTCATGGATGGAACGTTGAATGGAATGGAACGTTGAATTAAAGGTTATGCGTTTTGGCTCGCTTGGTTGCATAAAGAAGGATATTTGGAGTGAACTGAGATCTTTGTCAGTTGACAAATTAGTTGCAAAGCAGATGTTACAATGGTGTTCAATATCAAATGTTATTATGGCAAATTATATTTGGAGGCACAGGGTGCGGAAGTTATTCCCATAGTCTAGGCCTACATTTAGCACTTTTGAAATTCGAGGGCATTGCTCTTTTTCCGTTTGAAATAAGTCAGCTAAATGTCTGCCTGTGCTTGGATAAACTCCCCCCCCCCTTTGCTGAGGTATTTTCATGTGATACTGTGTGTAATAGCTAACATAAACCTAGTATAGCGTATTCATACGTTAACTGAGCTGCTAGCTCAGGCACTAGGGCAGATACGAATGTTATTATTATTATTATTATTATTATTATTATTATTATTATTATTATTATTATTATTATTATTATTATTATTATCATTATTATTATTATTATTATTATTATTATTATTATTATTATTATTGTTATTATTATTATTGTTATTATGCCCTTTCTTCAGCATTAAAAACGCTGCAACGAATGATTCGATTTGGTTCCAATTTGTGCAACCAAATGGTCGCCATTGGAGCGTGGCACTGCAGCGCTACGCAGCACGCGTTGTCAAGACGTTTCCAAGAAACGATGAATACTCTATTCAAAGTGAGAATAATACCCTTGCCTACATAAACAATCAGTTGGAGTTTATCAGGAAAACAATATGCCCTTTCTTCAGCATTAAAAACGCTGCAACGAATGATTCGAACAAAGTTTCTAAGGAAAAACTCGTTGATTTGTGGTTGAACAGACGTAAGAAGGCTATCGCTGTTATAAGAAACAACGGTTGTTGGCCTGCAACCGTAATTGCCCGTTCTACTGTTTCACAGAACAAAAATTATTTCAAGTCATCTCCGAAATGTGCAATTCGTAGTGAGTTCATACCATCAGAAAGTCGTTATTTTGATCGAGCTTTGGCTCGCTCCTTGGTAAATCAATCAGATCTATTTGATGTGGAAGAAATCGCAGAAATTGTAAAGCAATGCCCCAGAGGGAAATCATGCGGTATCGATGGAGTGTATTACGAAGATCTTCGAGAGTGTAATCGTGATGAAGAAATTGTGAATATTATGAATGTTTGTTTGGTTAATCAACGTGTCTCTGCATTTTGGAAACATTGTGTGATAAGTAGGATACCCAAGAAGAATTTTAACCCCGATGACCTTTCGACCCTCCGGGATATATCATTGTTGCCAGTGTCGTACAAGGTATTTTCAAAAGCTTTGTGTAGCAGGTTGCTTCCTTTTGTCTCAGATAAAGTAGCTTTTTGGCAACGTGCATTCCTCAGCAAGCGTGACAGGCAAGATTTGATTTTCACACTAAAAACAGCATTTGATGATTTTCGCCATAAGAGCTCGAAAATGGTGTCAGTATTTATTGGTTTTGCAGATGCTTTCGGAAGCGTTGAGCATGGGTTCATCTTTGAAACACTTAAGTCATTTGGCATACCCTTGATTTATTGTGCATTGATTGAGGACATTTATTGTTATTCGTCCTTCTCAGTGATTTGTGGATGTGAACTCAGTGAACTGTTTTATATAATTCGTGGCACCAAAACTGGGGACCCTCTTAGTGCCCTCATTTTCATTCTGGTGATTGATGTTATATGTCGGCCTATGTATAGAAGAGCTTTAGATGAAATGAACATTTTGAACGATGAGATCGTTAATCCATTACCGGTTCAGGCATTTGCAGACGATATTAACACTACCCATCATGACGCTAAGCTTATTCAAAAGATGTTCGATGTCAGTGAAGAAGTCAGTATTCAGTCAGGACTCGAAGTTAAACCTGAGAAATGTGCTGTACTCAACGCACGACGCTCTGGAAATAATTGGTACAAAGGAAAAAATGACGTCACTCCGTCCATTACTGTTCAGGGGAATGTTCTAGAGACATATGGTCGAAGCTATTCATACAAGTATTTAGGATAATCACTCTCGTTGTCAGGTGAAGACAGTGCTCAAGTTGAAGAATTTATTGAAACGTATCTCGATTTGGTAAAGAAAATCTCTGATTCCAGTTTACCTTTGGCACTTAAAGCAGGCGCATTAAATAACATGGCCCTAGCCAAAATCCTCCATCATTTTTATAATACACGATTAACGGAAGAACAACTGGATGATACATACATACATACATACATACATACATACATACATACATACATACATACATACATACATACATACATTTTTATTTGTCCCGCAGGTTAAAGTTTGGCAGCTCTGAGGAGCTGATGTGGACCTGCAATTAAAGCTATACTTAATAACAACACTATGAAATCTGAAATTTAACTTAAAAGTAAAAGTAATAATCCTTTTTATTAGATATAGTAATGTTTCCTTTTGTAAATTTAAAATCGTTTATGAGCTTGTTGTGACTTTTCAGTTTGATCTTGAAGCCATTTGTATCTTTAATTTGTTTGAGTTCATATGGTAAAGCGTTCCATAAAACGGACCCTCTGTATCTAAAACTGTTTCTGCCAACTTCCGTCTTGAATCTATCTACTTTTAGTTGCATCAAATGTCGTGAATTTTCACTTCTTGGAGACAACTTTTCAAATTCTACCAAATCGGACTTTGATTGTAAATTGTGTGCATCAATACAGCTATACGTCGCTTGTAGATATATGCAAGTGGCTGCCACTTTGCTATTGAGAGGCTTTCTTCCTTAGATGTACTTCTTTTAAGGTTGTAAATCATTCTTGCTGCTCTTCCATGGATAATTTCTAGCTTTTCGAATTGGGCTGTAGAGCAGTTCCCCCAGACCGACGTGCAATATGTAACTTTTGAGATGACAGTGGAGAAGTAAATTTTCTCCAAAACTTGCCTTGGTAGAAACTTCATGCGTTTCAATGCACTCAATTTCTGGGAGAATGCCTTACATAAACTATCTATTTGTGGCTCCCAGGTCAGTCTATTATCAATCCTTACTCCAAGGCAAACAGCCTCACTCACTACATTAATAACATTTGTCCCAATCATTATTGGTCTGAATGGTCCAACAAAGGGCCTTTTCATCATTATCATAGCCTCACTCTTGCCAGGATGGATTGTTAACTTATGTTTGTGGCACCACAGATATACTTCTTTCATGGCTAAATTCATTTTATCTATTAAGCGCTCAATGTTAGTATCTGTGCAGAAAAAAGTTGTGTCGTCTGCGAACATATGTATCTCTCCTTCAGATATAGCACTTGGCAAATCATTGACATAGACACTAAAGAGTCTAGGGCCAATAAGAGATCCTTGCGGAACTCCACATCGAATGCGTTTTGTCTCTGAGCTCACCCCATTTACTTCTACATATTGTTGTCTTCCACTTAAGTAGTTCATTATCCATGAAAGAAAGTCTCCTGAAATGCCAACTGCTAGTAGTTTCTGGGGTAGAAGGTCATGAGGCACCGTGTCGAATGCCTTTTGAAAATCTATGAATACTATCCCAACAATGAGTCCCTGGTCCACTGATTGTTTCCACTTTTCTGTTAATCTTAATAGAAGACCCTCTGTTGATCTTCCCTCACTGAAGCCCCACTGATTCTTGATATCGACAAGTCAGTTACTACGACTGTCAGAGAAATGTATGGATTATACACCACTACAACCAATCTTGTGATTTACTTACCGCGGGAGTATGGTGGTATTGGAGTGAAAAGAGTGTCCGATGTTTATCGGACTACAAGACTGGCATTTTTAGTCAAGATGCTGAATCATGATGTGCCACAGTTCAGAAATATGGCTCGTGAGTCTTTAAGGTTGGATATGGTCAAAAGGGGAGTGCCACTTTCAGAGAATAGTGATAACTTTCTTGGTTATGATTTGAATTCTAATGGCTTTTTGAATACGACAACGCGATTCGGGTGCCAGTCAGACTGGCCAGACATGCTACGATATTCTCGTAAGTTGGGAGTGAAAGTGATTTTTAGAAACGGAAAAGCAGAAGTAACTTACAAAGATTTAATTTTGGACGAAACCCCTACACTGCAGAAAAGACTGTTTCGCATCACGATAGATAGTGATCTTCAAAAGAGTAAAGAACTTAGCATTCAAGGTCCTTTTCTTGGACTAACTGATATTCAGATAAAAGCGTCACATTCTATATTTTACAACTGGAACATAAGTGATGATTTGGTCCGTTTTGCTATCAAAGCGCGTTTAAGCTTACTCCCAACAAACTTCACAACCTATATTTGGAACAGGACAAATGATCCGTGTTGCCCGTTTTGCTTTGGTCACACAGAGAGCATTGCTCACTTGTTTAATGGATGCAAGGAATTTCATAATTTCTACAGTCGTCGCCACGATCGGATTGTTGGGAAACTTTTCGATGAAATAAAGTTGATATCATGTTCGGGGAAGAAAGTTTATACAAACAAGTTACTAGAAACTTTGTTGCCGGAGTATCGAGAAGAGCTGACTTTGCTTCAACATCGGAAACCGGATATTGTCATAATTGATGAGACTTCGCGAGTTATCATCATAGCAGAAGTTACAGTGTGTTTTGATCTCTACTTCGAATCCTCGTTTCCAGTCAAGTGTGATCGCTACCAGGAACTATGTGACTTTCTTCGTGAAAATGGTTGGAAACCTTCTCTTCATGTTCTGTGTTTTGGTGCGCTTGGCTGTATCAAAGATGACGTTTATGAACGATTGAGGAATGTTGGTTTTGGAAAAGCAAAAACAAAGGAATTGTTAGCTTGGTGCTCGATTTCTAATATTATTGGAGCGAATTATATCTGGAGGCACAGGGTGAAAAAATTGAATCACTGATTCTTTCCATTACATCTTTCGCTTTCGTTTTTGGTCTCCTGTTGATTACACCTGGTTGTTGTTTACATCAAGATTGAGCCTTTTCATCCTTGATACTCAGTGATAAATTTATTCACCGTTTGTGCCATAGCGTTTATGAACTGTAACTGTAAAACCAGCAAACATTCTGTATATTAACTAAGCAGTAGGTCTCGCCATTTGCTTGGGTGCGGAATAACTTAGGATCGTATTATTATTATTGTTATTATTATTAATTTATTTATCGTTGGATACTAAAAGATAGCTAATGTAGATAGCTAATTAATTCCAACACTAAAACTTTAAAATACAAAACAAACCTTTAAAATACAAATATTATTACAAGAGAAATGTGGATGAAATATTTACATGCCATTAAGAATATACAGTGGAAAAACAGACATCTAAAATTGTTTATCATATAAAGCCCAAGTTCGGAATAAAAGTTCGGCATAATCTGCATCGGCAGTTTTTGGTGCTGGCGCTGCGGGGTCTGCCCCCGCTAGAGAATTCGGATTCATTTTATTTTTCTCTCTTTTATTTTATTTTCAATATGTATATAAATAATTAATTCTTGTAAGTAGGTTTTTAATATGGTTTTCATTGTGATTAGCTTAGGGTAGTTTATTTGGTATTTTTGTAATTAATGTTTTTATCGGAGGGCCCCTTGAAAAACGGCTTTTGCCGAAGAGCTACCCTCCTTAAATATATGATGAATGAATGAATGAATGAATGAATGAATGAATGAATGAATGAATGAATGAATGAATGAATGAATGAATGAATGAATGAATGAATGAGTGTGAAGCCTATGTTCTTGCCCTTATGTACAGGGTGTCTCAAAAAAATTGTTCGAAGTTTGATAAAATATTGAAAAATAAGGACAACGTAAACAAGCTCATGGAAAGATAACCCTGTTCCTGAGATTATGAAATAATTTTAGAGACTAAAATCGTGCAAATCGGTTGAAAATTCACTGAGTTACGAGCTCTCGAAGATCAAAAATATGCGATAGCTGAAACCAGAGACCCCCACAGATTACTGGTATTGCAAAAAGCTCGAAGGTGGAGGTAAGAGAAGCTTATCCAATGTCATACCTCTCCTTGATATCAGAGCAAACCAAATATGACTTCTAAAGTAAATTGTTTCTTGCGATCATTCTCTGAATTTCCTTACATTGCTTAAGTTCAAAAACAGTGGTTCAGAACATAATCGGCGAGAGACTGAATCTGTTTCCTCAAAGCATCTATATGCTTGACAGTTAGGTCATCGAAAACCTGTTTGAATCCAACTTGGTTCGCCCTGAAACAATTGAGAAATAACAGAAACGACGGCCTAAGGAGCTTTTACCAAAAATGCCATTTCGAGGCCTCTGGTTTCGGCATCTTCAATTGCTTGTAACTCCGTGAATTTTTAGCGGATTTGCAAGATCCTTGTGTCAAAAATTAATCTAAAATCTCAGGAAAAGGTGACTTAACCAAGAGTGCATTCAGCTTATCGTTATTTTTTAGCATTTAATCAAACGTCGAACAATTTTTTGAAACACCCTGTAACTAACTGCATCAATAATTCAATAATTGATGGTATTTTTCCAACGGAATTGAAAGAGGCTGATGTGACGTTACTATGGGGAGAAAACCTCAAAGAAAAACTTTCGGCCAATAAGCATATTGCCCTGGGCCAAAGCTTTGGGTTGAATGCTATCTACTACCATTTTCCCTGAAGCAATATTTTTCGCAAGGTTTCGATATTTTGCAAACTAATCATAGAAATGAATTGTGCGTAGATTGATGTAAAATCCAGCTGAGTAACACAATTTTCGGGTCACCCCCCCCCTTTCGGCAGAACCACTGGAATTTCGGAGAATTTCTGTAGATTTCATTGTGACGTCGTAGCAAAATGGCGCAGACATTAAAAAAAACAACTTCGAAATTCGGAATCTACATAGAAAGCTGTGCCAAACTAACTCCAAGAGAGTAAATCAGGCAGAGCGCTAGGGTTCCACTTCGTTACCCCAAGAAAAGTCGTTGACAAAGATGCTGTTTTAAACTTTTGGCCACGACTGTATCTGCATGATCTCATTCTTCAAAAATGGCTAATGGAGGGGGGGCATGATTCATGGTCTGAACTGAAAGATTTGAGCTCTATACTTATGTGCCAATGAGCAATGAAATCCGTCACGAATTTGATGTTTAGATAACCCTTACCTCGAAAAAGTACATTGAAACTTGAGCGTTTTGGCAATTGGTTTGCTTAAAAACACTGCAAAGTATTTGCCACGCCAAATTTTAAGGGAGCTTAAACTTGATCTACATTAGGATACAGGTTGTAAATGTGTTGTCTTTTGCGAATTTGCAAATATCAGTGGACTCTTCAAATTCAATCATTTCACTAACGGAAGTTTTTTTGCAGACAGGTGACATACTTCAAAAGAAGATCAGAGTTCGTTCAAGCAGACAGCAACTTGTGCAGAGACATATCTTAGCAGGTAAGAATGTGGTGGTCATAATGTTTCTGTTTCTTGATGCATTCCTCTTGTGGATGTAGATACATCATTGCATGGCCATGTCAACATCATAGATTAAAGCCAAAAGGAGGGCTGGCGTAGGTTAGGGTAGGGGGTAATGCGAGTCTAAATGGAGCAAATTTTCAAGTAAGTAGCTGGCAAAACGTCAGTTGATTAAAAGCTTTTGCAAGATTTTCGTCTATTGACATTCTACCAAAAAAACTGAGCTCTGATAAAGGCAATTAAATCCGATATTTATATATGCAATGAAGAGTTTTCAATAAAAAAGTGACTCACAGTGATCCAGGCAAGGGAATAAATAGAAAAAAATGAAACTTGTAAAATATAAAGTTTTTCTATCTGATATCGACAAGCATACTTTGACATCCGTGATAAAACAAATTTCAGCAAAATTTGACGTCTAGATGCAGAGATATATTTTGAAGTTGGAAGAAATTGATTAGGTCAAAGGTCAGTACAATTTCCGGTCGAAATTCACATTGTTGGCAGAATTTTGATAACTTTGAGGCAGAATTCTATCCACTTTCTGAACTCCGATTGCGGCGATTTTTGTCTTGTTTTGTACGTTGTTGTCTTTATTTCACAACTAGCTATTCATTTATACAATTTCATCAGGGATATTTCGTATTTTGCATGTTTATTAAACTATGCTGTTTTCGCCACTAAATCTCCGAAAAACTGAAGAATTCTGACTTTGAGGCTAAAAACAAAAAAAGGACGGAAAAGGGCGGAAATGGCACCTATCCCTTGTGGAAGTGTTATTTCAAATGGACATTTGTGCAAAAGGATTCGTACAAATTCGTACAGATAAGAGAGCAATGCTATTTCGAAAGATATCACTCTGGCTACAGGAGTACTCTTGCTTCGTACAGATAAGAGAGCAATTTCTTCCAACTTCAAAATGTAATATCTCTGCATCCAGAAATCCGATATTGCCGAAAATTGTTTTATCATGTATGTCAAAGTATGCTTGTCGATATCAGGTAGCAGAATTTTGAAGTTTACAAGTTTCATTTTTAACGATTTATTCCCTTATTTCGTTAATTTGGATCACTGTGTGACTTTCATACCAATAATAGTTGTTGCTTTGGGAACAGTGAGTAAAGAGCTTGAGAACTATATTGAACAACTAGGGATTACAATACGATTGGAACACTTGCAGAAAACAGCACTTCTTGGAACTGCTCGAATACTTCGGAAGGTGCTTGAAGAATAAAGATGTTACCTAAGTTTACTGGCAGTAAACAGCTAACACCTTAATGTTACATCTCCAGCTGAAGACGAAACAAGCTGAGCAAAGGGAAGAACATACTAATAATAATAATAATAAATAATAATAATAATAATAATAATAATAATAATAATAATAATAATAATAATAATAATAGATAATGATAATAATAATAATAATAATAATAATAATAATAATAATGATAATAATAATAATAGTAATGATAATAATAATAATAATATAAGAAACAAAACCATCATCAAAAATTAACAGAAAAAGAAAATAAAAAGAAACACAACTGTTAAAAACTCTGTACGTTTCGATTAAAAATCTTCGTCAGCAATACTTTTCTAATTGGACAACCGAGGATTTATACTCCATGGTAAACAACTTAAATTCAGTTAAAGATAAACTAAAATTACATTTCATTACAAAGAATCCTATTCTTAGTAAACATGACTGACCCCGAAATCAAGACCCAGTGGGAATTAAAATCGCGCTTTAAATTCAAACTTTTTTCCAGCGTAAACAAGAAATGAAGTAACTGGCACATCAGCAAATGTCCCCTCCCCTATGATGCTCCCTTATGTCCTTTCACCCCGTGGGATCAGATAGATCACAGAGCAAACCTCCAAGGGATGCAGCCGGCAACCCCACGGCCCTCCCACTTGACCTTTCAATGATTCGCAAATTGCTGAATCTTGAATGGCTTGATAGGGAATTCCACCCTAACGCCACATGCAAAAAAAACATGAAGCCAAATAGGAAGACCGCAGAGCACCGCCAACCAAACCCCCCAGAGAAACCAGATTCAATGGCAGGAATTAGGCCATACCACACGCAAACATATCGAGTTCCACATCTGCAGCCCGTTCATTCAAACCCTTGGGAAGAAAAGTTCCCAGTCTGTATTGCCAAAATAATTCCTTACGTCGTAATGAAAAGACATTATCAGCCCCATCGATCATTTTAACCCTAACCTCAAACTTACCATTGTGATTCCCCTCAAAGAAATGACTAAAAAAGTTGGCTTGTGGGATTAATTTACCCCTGTCCAGTGATCCCTCGTTATGTTTGCATGCGTAAGATCTAAAATAAGATTTGTACACGTTGAATCTTTGCCTAAATTTGGTTTTGGTGCTACCTACGTATTTTTTTCTGCAAACTTCACATTGTAGTAAATACACTACGTTTTCTGAATTGCAGTTATACCTTCCCGAAAAGTTTTTGAAAGATCTGTTTTCGTCCGATAATAATAAGGAAAGACCTGATATTCCATGACATGACATGAATAATAATAACAATAGACATGAATAATGATAATAATAATAATAATAATAATAATAATAATAATAATAATAATAATAATAATAATAATAATAATAATAATAATAATAATAATAATAATAAAGAAACACAACTGCAATTTTGCTAAAAACGTTTCCATTTAAATCTTCCTCAGTTCTTGATAATAATATCTTCTCTGCGTCATGTCGTCTCCTTATCTTCTTAATAATAATAATAATAATAATAATAATAATAATAATAATAATAATAATAATAATAATAATAATAATAATAATAATAATAATAATAATAATAATAATAATAATAATGGAAACTTTCATTCAAGAAATCCTAATACATACAATACAAAACTAAAACTAAAATCTATGGCATTAACTCGCCAACAAGGGGCATTAATGACATACTCATACAGGTGATGTAAAAGTTAGAAATCAGGGACCTAAAAATCTAAGAGTTCTGGATTTGTCCATTCCTTGTTTCTACAGCAAAAAATGAAGTAGGAGGCGCGAATACAAATGTTTCTCATCCTTTTGGTTACATATTTTATTTCTGTGTCTGAGACATTTAGGTTAGATAGCAGTTCGAAGAATCTTTTACTGTCCTTTTCGATGAAGCCACATGCCCCCATTGAGACATTACAGTACACAACCTTATTATTTGATGATTTCAGTCTGTTCATAAGTGGCTTGTATTTTTCTCTCTTTCTTGTGCTGTTACCCGCCATGTTCGTCTCGAAACCAACCGTAAGCTCCACAAGTGTGACGGTCTTGTGTTGGACAATAACAATATCAGGTCTTTCCTGATCCCCTGTTACTATGCAGGGAGATGCAAAGGAGGGCAGATCAACATATAGGCTCTTACATGATCTTGACAACGTATTTGCAAAGATCTTCAGAACGGAGTTATGTCTCCATGTATAGCGTCCTTGAGTAAGAGCGATGTTACAGCCTGCGACAACGTGGCCCAGTGTTTGGGGATCGTGACACAGTGGGCACATCTTATTTTCTGCATAACCCCAAATCAGCATATTACTCATGTTAGGAAGAGTATTATTCAGGTATCTTATTGTGTAGTTGAAGATGTTCCTTGGCATAGCCTTCTGTACCGACGACCACACTGTTTTAGTGTTTGAAAGAACACAGTCCCATACATGACGCATGACAAGGCCTTGCGTCGTAAGATTTTCTTTCACTTTATTTGCAAGATTTAGCCTGATAGATTTAAGGACGTTCTTCGTACTGTTGAAAGAATCGTATTGGCGACTTCTGTCATTGGAAAGTTGGGCTAACTCATTAATGTCTTTGTTGACAGATTTCTTTAAACATTGCCTTATAACAACCTGGCATTGCTTGAATTTTGTACTTATATCTTGGATGTCGAGACCAAATTGGCTTTTAGAAAGCATGATGATCGACAGTGATCCATTTGCTGGAATTTCAAGCCATCTTCGCAGATAACTATGAGCAAGGGAGTCTAATTGATTTATCACCCAGGTTTGCTCAATGTCCGCGATTGTCAGGTGCCAAGATAGTTTACTCATTAGGTAGCGAGAGTAGAGCATGATTTTATTCTTTGGATGCAATAGTAAGCTGTCAACTTTGTTCATAATGTGAGTGACAATCTCTGTTAGCTCTTCTTTGTGTTTCTTATTGTCCATTTCGAAATTGAACCAACGACCAAGATATTCTAAGCTTTCTCCTAATTCAATGGGTTTGATGGCCGCTCCATTTATAAAGAGCTTCGGTTTAAATTGAACCGACTTAGTTGCTTTCTTGCATATTCCAAATGACATACATTTATCTGTCCTTATGATCATGTTCGCCCAAGTACACCACCTTGTAAAAATGTTTAACAGGATTTGGTTTTCATATTCGCTTGATGTTATGGCTACTGCGTCATCAGCAAATTGGAACCAGTTTTTAGGCTTTAAGATCTTATGGTACACGTAATTCATTTGCCTTATTTCGTCGCTTTTTACCAAGGTCTGGATAATAATAATAATAATAATAATAATAATAATAATAATAATAATAATAATAATAATAATAATTAATAATAATAATAAAGAAACACAACTGTTGCCGACATACGTTTCGATTAAAATCTTCAGTGTAAAACTTTTCACAGGGCAGCCAAATATTTATAGCAAAGACTTGTTTACTTACATTACAAAGACTTTTTAAAAGATGAAATCTAATTTACAATTGAATGTGCGATACGTAAACCTCCGTGAACCTAAAATCAATGCCTACGGGACCATCGTACTCCTGAGAGATTAAAATCAATGCCTACGGGACCATCGTACTCCTGAGAGATTAAAATCAATGCCTACGGGGCCATCGTACTCCTGAGAGATTAAAATCAATGCCTACGGGACCATCGTACTCCTGAGAGATTAAAATCAATGCCTACGGGACCATCGTACTCCTGAGGGATTAAAATCAATGCCTACGGGACCATCGTACTCCTGAGAGATTAAGATCAATGCCTACGGGACCATCGTACTCCTGAGAGATAATAATAATCGTACTCCTAATAATAATAATAATAATAATAATAATAATAATAATAATAATGATAATAATAATAATAATAATAATAATAATAATAATAATGGCTTAATTCCTGCAGTTGCATTTGTATGGGGTGGACTTGGTGGGCGTGGTTTTGCGAATTTTATTAGGCAATTTTAAGCTTTGTGGCAAAGGAGGTACCATTACGGCCTGATGACATAGAGGGGAAGAATGAGTATAGCTCAAGGATTCAGAAGGAGAAACATGACGCACTGATAGAAATGCCACTTCATGGTCAATTAGAGAGAGCAACCAGAGATCTAGAAACAGAAGACTCTTGGGCTTGGCTGAAAAATGGAGATTTGAAAAGGGAGAAAGAGAGTTTGCTAATGGCATCCCAGGAGCAAGCCTTAAACACAAATTGCGTAAAAAAACACATATATGTTTGCTGTGAATCTTCGCTGTGTCGATTGTGTGGGGAAAAAGAGGAGAATGTGAGCCATATCATCAGCTCTTGCAAGATGCTTGCTCAAAGAGAGTACAAGCGCGGCCATGATAAAATTTGCAGCAATGTGCATTGGAATCTATGCAGAAAGTTTGGTTTCAATGTCAGTGATAAGTGGTACCAACACAGAATTGATAAAGTTTTGGAAAGCGAGAAAGTTAAGATCTTATGGGATTTTGATATGCAGACAGACAGTGTTATTGAGCACAAGAGGCCTGATATTCTCTTGATCAACAAAGAAACTAATGAATGCTTCATTATTGACATTGCAGTACAAGCAGATTATAACATAGATGAGAAGGGTTTTGAGCAAGTAAGTAAATATTCTGAGTTGAAGGTAGAGCTTTCACGGATACTGAACAAGAAGAGGTTCGTTATACCAATAGTCATCGCAGCCCTTGGGTCAATCCCAAAGAGACTACATTCAATTGCTGACAAACTGGGCATAAGGAATGACTTTATGATATGGCAAAAATCAGCACTGCTGGGAACTGCTGGGATCCTACGAAAAGTTTTATGATTACGAAATTTGAAGAAGAGAGAAGGACAAGTCTTTATCTTAAGTGCTTGCACCTGATGAAGAACTTTACATAACCAGCGTTAACATCAAAAGCTGTGGTGAATGTGAAATAATAATGATAATGATAATAAAAATAATTATAAATAATAATTTTTAAACATCATGTATCATTTTCATCAAAAATCCACTTAATTACAATCTAAGAATTTAAAAACCATTACAGCAATCTCATATTTGGCAAGCTGAATGGAATGCACAACGGCTAAATAAAAGCTAAGGAAGGAAAAAAATATTCGTATAAACCTATTTCCGATTTTACAATGAAATGACAAGATTTACCATGAAAGCAATTTTGTTTCTGGCCAGTTACTGTCCTTCTTACAAAATAAAAAGTATTTGCATCTTATGCAAACATTTATTAGTTTCTTAACAATATAATCCTCTTCACTCTTGGATAGGCCTAGTTCTTGCAACATTGTCTTCACATTATGGCTTTCCTTTCCAATTATTCCTAAGGCTCCCAGTGATAAATTTACAAAGAGAACCTTTTCGTACTTATTTTGTTCACGACGTCCTTGTAAGTTCTCAATCAGATCTGCATATTTTTGCTCTTTCCTTTCAGCATTCTTAGAGATATTAGTTTCAAATCCAACGGTTAGTTCCAATATGTGCAGCAATTTTCCTTTGATTATCTCTATGTCAGGTCGCAAATCATCACCAGTTATCACTGAAGGTGAAGAATATTTTTCCAGATCAGCATGCACACATAAGTTTTCTTTTAATCTAAGGTAATCAGCAAGATTTTTAAGAATAGAATCATGTCTCCATGTGTATCTCACCTTGTTCAAGTGAGCTGCACATCCACCAATTACGTGTCCTAGTGTTTGTGGGGCACTGCATACACTGCATTGAGCACTAGCTGATTTCTTCCACGTAAACATGTTTTTGTTTGTGGCTAGTGTATTGTTTAAATACCGTATACAGAAGTTGAATATGTTTTTTGGCATCTTATCAAATGTTGAGAGCCACAGTCCCTTGTATGCTGGCATCACTGCATCCCAAATTGCGCCAATGATAAATCCCTGTGACGTCAGTTTGGTCGTTATGTGATCAGTTGTCGCTGCTCTCATATCTTTTAGGACCTCTCGTGTGGTTTTGTATTTGTCATATTGCACATTGGTACCATAGCTAGTAGCTTCATGAATATACCGAATATCGTCATTGACTGAGTTCTTTAGGCAGTTTCTTATTGTTGCCTGACATTGGGTGAATTTGGTTGAAACAGGTATGATGTTTAGCCCAAATTTACTTTTCGGTAAGCTAACTATGTCCATTGTCCCAGATATTGGAATTTCGAGCCAATCACGGATGTATTGGTTACACAAGCTATCTAGTGATTGTATCACCCATGTTTTTGACAGATCAGCAATTGTCAAGTACCACGACAGCTTTGGCAGCAAGTATCTGGAGTAAAGAGCAATTTTATTTTTTGGATGTAAGGGAAGAATGTTAATTCGTTGCATGATATCCTGAGTTAGTTCAACTAACTGGTCTTGGTGGCTCTTGTTGTCCATTTCATAATTGAAAGAGCGACCTAGGTAAACAAAGTGTTCGCCTTGCCCGACTGTAGGGATTAAGTTATTATTGACGTATAACTTTGGGGGGACTTGTTTTGCATTTGAACCGACCTTTTCTATCCCAAACGTCTTGCATTTATCAAAGAAAGAATGTCACAGAAGGAATCAGCAGTTGAAGGGCCTAGCACAAGCACGCGGGTGCAACCAAAGCGTGGTCAAAGTAGCCAAAGTCATGGCCAAGACCTCATGCAGATGATTAGCGAAGCTCTTGCACCTATTCGCAAAAACTTGGCCAAATTACCAACTAAACAAGCAATTGATGCATTGCTGAATGACCTTGTCGATAGACTGGAAAGGAAAATTGAGGAAAAGGTCGAGGAAAGAGCCTCTGCAATTGAGTCAAGGATTAATCAGCTCGAGCAAAAGGTTGACGCGTTGGAAAGTGCCTTGGTTGTCGTAGACCACCTGCATAGAAAGATTGACGATAACGAACAGTACAGCAGGCGTGTCTGCTTGCGTTTTGATAATGTTCCTTTACCCGAAAATGGCCATAAAGAAGACTGTGCCAAGAAAATAGGAGAAATTATGAATCAAATGAACTATGGTTTGGATGTCAATGATATTGATCGGGCACATCGCATTGGCCAGAGGAAAACAAGTGAGGATGGATCCCAACGACAACAGATCATAGCACGATTTAAATCATTTAGAGGACGCACTCTTGTTTATAGAAATAGAAAGAAAGCGAAAGATAATGTGAAAATCAGAGTTGATCTTACTTCGAAAAGGATGAAGATCCTGAATGCAGCTATGGATATCGCCAAGCAATCCCCAATTATCGATTTCGTATTTGCAGATATCAATTGCAATGTAGCAGCTAAACTCACAAATGGAAACTTTCTCTATTTCCAGTCAATTGCAGAACTCCAGGAAAAACTAGCTAAGCAGGAAGAGCAAGTCGAGCAATCTGAGCAAGCTGAGGAAGTTTAGAAATCGGAAGAAAATAACCACGATGAACCTGATTTTGAATAGATTTCACAGTGTAGCCATCTAGTAAGTTTTCTTGTGCAGTATCGATATTGACAAATGGGAGTTTGGGCTTTGGAGGGACACAACAAATGAGACAGCATACTATATGCAGCTTTTTCTATTTTCCCATTTCACTCTTATTCCATTCTTTAAGAATTTAGAGTAATAGCTCTCTAATTAACGCAAGGTGCTGTCTTGTGAGTGGTGTTTCACATCTGCCTCCCTCTGAAAGGGCTCCAATTATTAAGTTTATAAAAGGTATTTTGAGGTCTGCCTCAGGATTCCCCACTATGCTAATATTTATTATACGTTAATTAGACGATATTTTCAAATTTCATAACCTGATGACTGCTCATTAAGGCCCCCTTTTGCATATGTGTGGTGGGAGGTCCTTAGACAGCCTATGGTGCCAACTAGATCTTTGTTGTGTGATTTTTTTTCTGTTTTTTTTTTCTTGGATTGTGGATTGTGTGGTATGGGCTGCTGCCGTCCGCCCGCATCACTGGCTCATCACATATGGGCTGGTGGGGTGGGTGGACGATGGCAGTTGCTAAGGTACGTTGTAGTAAGTCTAGTCAATTTCCAGTAACAGTGTTTTGCTTTCTGTTGCTGTTTATTTTTCCTTTTCCTTTGACCGAAGCAAAATTGAGTTGGGGCTGATTTTCGCTTGGTAGAATTTTTCCGAGCGGACTGAATTTTGACAATAAAATGCTAGCCACCCATGACATTCCATTCAAAATCACGACAACTTTTTTCACACTTAAACAAGGACTTCCTGTCTGGTTGGAGAGTTTTGCTGAGTGGATATCAGCCTTAAGTTATCTCGATTTTCTACGGTTGAGTAACTGTTTACTGAGTAAATTTGAAGCTGCTTGGAGAATTTATCTGACTTGAACTCACAAGAGACCATCTTCCAGGATGATTATCATAAAGCCTGGTTGTCGTTGGGTCGTGGTTCATCGCCGGCCGTTGTCTTAGAGCATCGGCGATCATCGGCGGTGCTGTGGGACGGTGGTCGGCGGTGGATTGCGATTTAATGAAAACCAGGCTTAACCACTGCCAGTTTGTTTACGTTGGAAAAACAAAGTCTCTAGAGTACTCGGTTTGTGAAACTCACAGGAATCGCCAAAGTTATATTACCTCTGAGAAATAATGCCCGTCGTTCCGTGCAAGTAGACTGATCAAACCTATACTTAACCAATGATGTTTTTTTATTATCAGATAATTATTTTCTTTTTCTTTTGTTCAAAATCCCGTTACCATTTTTCTTTTGTTTCAAATTGCTGTTGCTGCTTTTTTTAAATTGTTGCTTTCACGAATAGCTCGGACTTGAAGGGAGTGTCCTTAGAGGATGGTCAAAGATATCAAAAGCATTTTAAATGCCGATAGGAGTAAATGAGTGGCGTGCAGGGATTTCTAAGTGCAGGGTCTTGATTATCAAGAGAGATGAGTGCAAGCTCCCAATTACCGAAATGGTGTTGCAGACATTAGGATGTTTAGCCTACTTGTACCTCTTTATGTGGATTTCAGTTTTTACCGCTCCGCTTTCTGGTGTTGTTGTTTGGCTATGTTCACATTTCGTTCCTATGACTTCAGAATCCCCAAGCACTATCTATGTCTTATCTCATTTGAATTCATTCTCTTTGATTCATCTTCATTTGTTGTTCAATTATAATCTGGATACCTTAAATAGCGGAATTGACAAAGTGCATGTTAAAACATTGATTTTCATTGTGCAAAACATTGTTTATACCATGCTTCTTAGCATCTGCCTCGAAAATTTGCGGCTTGAGTCAGGCTACCCTCTAAACTTATTATTATCATTATCTGGAGACATTCACGTTAATCCAGGTCCAAATGTAAATAAGGGTCTCAAGTTTTTTCACTGGAATTTAAATAGCATTTGTGCGAGTAATGGTGTAAAAATATCTCAAATCGAGGCACATGATGCAATTCATAAATTTGATGTCATCGCAATCTCTGAGTCAATGCTTGATGGCACTATAAGAAATGATGCAATTCGTATCAAAGGGTTCAGTCCAGAAGTATTTCGTAATGTTCACCCTAGCAACTCTAAAACTGGTGGAGTTTGTTTATATTTTCGTGATGGACTGCCAATTAAGCGAAGAGATGATCTTGAAGTATTGCAAGAAATGATTGTTTCAGAAGTCACTATCTCTCGTAAGAAGATATTTGTAATTAACCTCTATCGCAGTCCAAGCCAAAATAGCGAGCAGTTCGAGATGTTTATTAATAACTTACAACGGGCTTTAGATAATATTAGAAACGAAAGGCCCCACTGTACTCCCTTTACTGGAGATTTCGATTGTAGATCATCCCAGTGGTGGGCTGAGGATATAGAAAATCCTGAGGGCGCAGCTCTTGATGAGTTCATGGAAACAAACGGTCTGCACCAACTGATCGATGAGCCAACCAATATAAGAAATGAGAGTATGTCCTGTATCGATTTAATAATCACTGACAAACCTAACACGTTTGCGGACTATGGTGTCCACCCTTCATTGGATATATACTGTCAACATCAAGTCATTTTCGGGAACCTTAACATGTCATTGCCTTCGCCTCCTCCTTATAAAAGAACAGTTTGGCATTACTCGAAGGCTAACGCACAATTGATAAGAAACTCGATAAACAATGTAGATTGGGTAAATAGCCTAAATCCTCTCACCCCTTCAGAAATGGTTGAAAATTTTACGACGACTCTTTATGCAATTATGTCCCTTTACATCCCAAACGAGGCTATTAGAATTAATGACAAGGATCCATCTTGGCTAACATCAGAGCTTAAAACTGCTATCAAACGAAAGCACAGGCTTTACAGAAGGTTTATAAGACGCGGAAGGAACCAAGAAGACTGGAACCTAGTTCGAAATATTCAGCTTGAAAATACCCGAAAAATAATTGAAGCCAAGGATAAGTATTATTCAAAATTAGGTAAAAAGTTGTCTGATCCCCATATAGGTGTGAAATATTATTGGAACATTTTGAATAAGCTTATTGACAAAAAGAAATTTACGAATATACCGCCAATTTTAGAAAATGGTCTCTTTGTTACTAACCTGGAAGCTAAGGCAAATCTATTTAATGATTACTTTGTGGAGCAATGCAGTGCTATAGCAACAGGTAGTACCCTTCCTGCTTTTCGACAAAGGTGTCCTACATTATTGCAGAGAGTACACGTAGACAGAGAAAAGATCCTTAATATCATCCGGTCTCTTGATACAAAAAAGGCACATCGTTGTGATGATATCTCGATCTCAATGATCAAGATATGTGATAGTGCAATTGTAGAGCCTCTGTATTTAATTTTTGAAAAGTGCTTAGAAACAGGTGTTTACCCAACTTCATGGAAGAGAGCGAACATAATTCCTGTCCACAAGAAAAACAGCAGACAGAGCAAAAATAACTATCGCCCAATCTCCCTGTTGCCAATTTTTGGTAAAATATTTGAAAAACTTTTATTTGATACGATTTACAAGCATCTATGTGACCATAGCCTTATAACTCCAAACCAATCTGGCTTTCGCCCGGGTGACTCAACCATTAACCAACTGTTGTCCATAACGCATACAATCTATACCGCCTTCGAAGATGTACCCAGTAGGGAAACTCGAGCTGTCTTTCTAGACTTATCCAAGGCATTTGATAGGGTATGGCACGAAGGTCTATTATACAAACTGGAATGCAATGGCATAGGTGGTAATCTCCTTGGACTTATCAAGGACTTTTTATGTGATCGTAGGCAACGTGTTGTATTAAACGGGAAATCTTCTAACTGGTCCACTGTATCAGCTGGTGTACCCCAGGGGTCGGTCCTTGGTTCATTATTCTTTCTTGTATACATCAATGATCTTCCAGAAAATGTATCATGCAGTGTGAAGCTATTTGCAGATGACACGTCTCTCTTTTCCGTTGTAAAAAACGAGCACGACACAGGTTTAGATATGAACTACGACCTTGAAAAGATCCGAATGTGGGCATGGCAATGGAAAATGTTATTTAATGCTGATAAAACAGAGGAAGTTATCTTCTCTTGGAAAAGAACTAAGCCACACCATCCCATTCTCAAATTAGGGAATGAAGAAGTTAAAACAAGTTCGGAGCATAAACACCTCGGAATGATCTTGGATCATAAACTTGATTTTCAAAGTCACATAAGAGAGGTAATTCTGAAGGCACGTAGAGGTATTGGGTTGATAAAATATCTTTCCAAATATGTTTCTAGGGAGGTCCTAGATCAAGTTTATAAGCTTTACATAAGGCCACACTTAGATTACGGTGAAATAATCTACCATAGATTTGACCCTGAAATGCATCTTGAAATCATCAAAAAGTTGGAGCAGGTACAATATTCAGCGGCTCTAGCTGTGACTGGAACATGGGGAGGTACAAGTAGGCAGAAGCTTTATGAGGAACTGGGTTGGGAGACCTTATATAACAGAAGATGGTACCGTAGATTGACTCATTTTCTTTTGTTTAAGAAGGTCCAAATCCCCTGAATATCTCTTCAATGAAATACCATAAGAGCATCAATTAACGTACAATTTGCGAAATCCAAGTACATATGAGCAGCCAGCGGCAAGGACAGTTCGTTTTTCCAATACTTATTTTCGAAACACGCTGTTCGAATGGAATTCACTTGACAGCGAGATCCAGAATGCTACTACAATCGCGCAGTTTAAAAAGAAATTGCTCTCAATCATTCGACCAGTTAAAAATTCTACATATCGCGTATCTGATATCCCAGGTATAAGATTATTAACTAGGCTCCGTCTTCAGTTTAGTGCCTTGAATGAGCATCGTTTTAGACATGCCTTTGACTGTCTTTCTCCAGTCTGTAATTGTGGTTTAGCCATTGAGGATAACGAACATTTCCTCCTGCACTGCCCACAGTATTACACCTTTCGTTTGGATCTCTTTGGCCAGCTCTCTGACATCTCAGGAATCGATCTCACTCGCCTCAATGATAGATCGCAGTGTAATATTCTTCTATATGGAAGCCCCCGTTGCAGTGTGATAGAAAATAGCATTATTCTCGAGTCTACAACATCCTACATCAAAGATACGGGCCGGTTTGATTAGGGATAGATTATCCTAAACAGCAGCAGCTTTTACTTTTGTTTTTATTTTTCTTTCTTAGATGTCTGTCTCAAGACAGATGCTGGAGGAGTCTGCAGGAATCATTTTTGACAATTAATCTTTCAATTACTTATCCTTAGTTCCGTAGAAACTCCTGGCATCTATCTTGAGATGCGCTTGTTGACACTATTTTGTTTGGTATCCTTTTTATTTATTTTTCTTCCTTTTTTTTCTGGAAAATTTAAGTAGTTGGGGATTGTAAGTACTATTCATAGCCAGAACTCGGTGACCTTGTGTCTTTTTTGGCTGTGGATGGTACATTAGTTGTATTTAAAAAAATTGTGTTAGGTTTTATGATGGATAAAAAAAAAATTCTCACTTTGCTGGCCGGAAATGACTGCAGCATCGTCTGCAAATTGATACCAGTGACGAGGTTGGAAATATTTGCTGAACTGGTACCCTGGTTGTCGGTAGCTCGCATTTTTTACATGTTGGATGAAGGTGTTTATCATTAGGTTGAACAAAAGTGGACTCAAACAGTCTCCTTGTAGGACTCCTTTACCAACATGTATAAAATCTGTTCTATAGGAATCAGTTGTAATACAGGTAAAGAAGTTCGTGTACAGTTGCTGGATCAGTGTGCTAGTGTCATTAGGCAGATGGTGATACTCTAACACTGTCTTAATCAAACTGTGATGTACTTCTCCGAAAGCATTTCTTAAATCAAGCAATGTCACTGTCAAGAATCTTTGTTTTTTACGGGCGTGGCTAATCAGATGCGAGAGGTGATATGTGTGTTCAAAGGTCCCCGACATCTTGGGCACAAATCCCTTCTGAATTTCCGACTCGATATAATTGTTATCCTTCAGGAATTCGTAGATTCTGTTTCTAAGAAATGATGTAAATATTTTCAAGGGAACAGTTTCCAGCGTGATAGGCCTGAAGTTTTGGGGTTCAGACTCATCGCCTTTCTTGTAAGCCAAGATTGTAACTGCTCTCTTCCATGTTTCTGGTATTTGATTTGTTATCAGAACTTTGGTGATCACAGCATGAATAAGTGATCGCAAATAGGGGCATTTTTTAAACACAATAATTGATATTTGGTCCAAGGGGCACGGTGACCCAGAAGCTTTCATTCGCCGGATAATGTTTGTTACTTGCCTGTATGACGGAGGAGCGTTGTTGAATTGTTTCCCTGGAGTTTTGAATGCAGGTATCCAGGCTGGAATGTGAAATATTTTCCCGGGGCTTACAGCCTGGAACGCTTTTCGGAAGTATTGTTGACAAGTAAGTTTGTTAAACGTTGGCATAACTCTCTTGGGTATTTCAATAAATCGTTTCACGTAAGACCAAAAGTTTCTTTTAATCAATTGATTGTGATCTACTGAATATGTGTGATTGTGCTGCAAACAGTCTTTTGATCCATTCCTTAATAATGATCTTAATAATTTTGATACAAACTTTATTTCCTCGACTGCCATTGGCATTGTTCTTTTCAAATAAAACAAAGATTTTTTCAGAAATTTCTTGCTTTTTCCCGCATACTTTTCACTTAACTGCTCATTCACTGGTTCTGAATTGGTAACAGTACCATGGGACTCGGCCATATAATTGTAAACAACATCATTGAATTTGCGCACTGTATCGTCCAAGTTCTCATTGTTTATATCAGAAACTGGAAGGTTTGCTTTGAAGAAATCATTTGCTGTAGACCATGCTTGATCAGATTTTGGAAGCTTAATTCCTTGTTTAAATGAAGGAGTATCAGGTAAGGTGACTTCTGTTGCAGCCTCTTCTTGAACTTGAGCTGCTTCTTGCAGGTCACGTGACAGGTTCACGCTGAGGCCCTTTATTACCCTGCATGATCTCTGGTGAGGTTTTATACCCCGAAGACCCTTACATTTTCGTCCACATGCACATTCAATTTCACCAGTATCACACCTGCCATGGTCATCATGTGTGCTTGGTATGAATTCGTTTACCCTGCTTGCTTGAGAGCTTTGTGTTGTGACGTTTTCCTCGATGTTTTTGGTTCGGCATCTCCACTCGTGTCGGCCAACAACCTTGAATTCATCACCTCAAAACTTGCAAATTCCAAAGAATGCAAGAAGAAATCCAAAGTAAATCGCTTTCATAGCTTATCTTGAGTAGAATACAAGCACTTATATTGAAATTGTTACCCTAATTGCCTTGTGCAAATAAAATTTTATAAAACAGTTCGGAGCTGGCACTCTAACAATAATAATAATAATTACAATAATGATAACAATAGTAACAATAATAATAATGATGATAATAATAATAATAACATCGGTACCAAAAGTTTATCTAAGACAAACAAATTGTTGAAAGTTGTTAGCATCTATGTAGCAGAAAGATTAGGGATAAAAAGTAAAAGAGGGCTAAAACGAAACAATGAACCATGATGGAATAGGAGAACTGAATATGACATCAATATACTTCGGAAAGACATAGCAGTATTAGAAAGGAAGAGAAGGGGAGAGCTGAGAAGAGGAGGAATATTTAAGTTTCTGCAGAAGAAATATAACGTAAATAGAAAGGGACTCGCAGTTGCTATTGAAGAATTGAAACAGAGAGTAACAGCAAATAAAGCAAAACTAAATAGGTATGAGCAAAGGATAAAACAGTACAGACAAAATCGATTATTCTATATAGATCAGAAGTGATTCTACCAGGAAATAAATGGGGAGACAAGGAAAGAAAAGATCTTACCTAATGCGGAAGAAAGTAGAAAATTCTGGGGAGGAATTTGGGATAATGCAAAAGAGCATAATAAGCAGGTAGAATGGCTACAACAAATCAAGGATACTGAGACATATCCAGAACAAGAGGACATGCATATTTCTAAGGATAAAGTAGAAGAGCAATGCAGAAAGATGCCAAACTGGAAAGCCCCTGGACCTGACGGGGTGCAGGGATTCTGGGTGAAAAGGCTAACCGCGTGCCACCAAAGAATAGCAGAACAGATGGATAAAATCTTGAATGGCCAGGAAGAATTACCTGAATGGATGACGAAAGGAAGAACGGTGCTATGCCAGAAAGATCTGACAAAGGGAGACGCTGTATACAGCTTTAGACCTATATCATGTTTACCGTTATTGTGGAAGCCAATGACAGGTATAATAGCAGAAAGCATGTATGGCTTCTTAGAGAGCAACAATGTTCTACCTGATGAGCGAAAAGGATACAAACGTGAGAGGAGGGGAACTAAAGATCAATTAGTGATTGATAAAATGGTCCTGAAAGATTGTAAGAGGAGACACACTAATTTAGCGATGGCCTTGATCGACTATCGAAAGGCATACGATATGGTGCCGCACTCATGGACTATCGAATGCTTAGAAATATTTGGCATTGCCAGGAACGTAGAACAGTTTATTCGCCGGAGTATGGCTCAATGGAAAACGGGATTAACATCATGTGGAGAGAGGTTAGGTCATGTTCACATTAAAAGAGGGATCTTCCAGGGTGATAGTTTGTCCCCTTTATTGTTCGTGCTTTATCTCATCAGTACACCTTTTACAGTCAAACAATTTACAGTCAAAACAGTACACCTGTTCAGCAAAGATATTGGAATGGAATTTGGCGTTAAAAATGTGGTGTTTTAATCTTAAAGAGGGGCAAAGTGGTAGATTATGAGGGAGTTTTGTTGCCAGATGGTGAACTGATGAAGGTTGTTGAAAATGATGGGTACAAGTACTTAGGGATCTTGGAAATAGATGGAGTGATGGAAGATGAAATGAAGATGAAGTTTAGAAAGGAATATCGAAGTAGGTTGAGATTAGTATTGAAGTCGAAGCTCAATGGAAGAAACAAGTTCCAAGCAATAAACACTTCGGCCGTAAAGTTACTCAGATATGGAGCAAGTATCATAAAATGGAACAAAGAGGAATTACAAAACATGGATAGGAAGTCAAGAAAATTATTGACGTTATATGGTGCATTCCATCCTAAAAGTGACGTAGACAGGCTTTACTTGCCGAGATCCAAAGGAGGAAGAGGTTTAATAAGCTGCGAAAGCTGTATAAGATCAGAGGAGAACAGTGTTGGGTTTTACACAAAGAATGGACCCGTTTAAAGTAAATCGAACATTGGACTCGAATCGAGTTTTCGAGACCATGCGGCGTCAAATTTTTCATTTTTGCATTTTTTGTTATCGTCACAGTTTGCAAGATTTCTCTGTATTAACGCACTGGAAGACGATGAAAACTTAACGGGACCTACCTTAGAGTCTGAGGAACTAATCTTTTGTTTCTTCTCTTTATAAACTTTCACAGAAATGATGAGGAACCTTCGCAAGCACCACTCGCTCCTAGCTCTTTTCACAAAACCGCCGACCGCCCAGCGACCGCCATGAACCCTTTCAGCCATAACTTCTGTGCAGGGGTAGACACCAACTCGATTTCCAAAATGAAGTCTTTAGTCTTTATACATCGTTGATGATCCTCTGATATTTCCACACCTCGATCTGTTGTCGTTTTTGTAAAATTTCCCCTTGATTTGACTCTTGCTATGTTTCCAAGTAGGCTCACGGCCAAAAGCCGATGACAGAGAAGTTCGCTTGTTGTAGCAAGGATTGGGGAGCCCTTTCAACAGTGACGGGGGAACCGGAACAGGAGTGAATATGTACTCGACGAATCAGCTGATAATTTCCCGACAAATTCAAACTCGTACTTCAAGTTATCAGTTGTTTATTTGCAGTGGTTATCGTCCCCTTCGCCAAGCTTATATGCCAGTTGTAATAATAGCAATGCAGAGAAATCTTGCAAACTGTAATGATAACAAAAAAGTGCTAAAATGAAAAATTTGACGCCGCATGGTCTCGAAAACTCGATTCGAATCCCCTGTTCGATTTACTGTAAATGGGTCTATTCTATCGAGCCATTGTTAGAGCAAGTTAGAAAGAGTGGTGTAATTCAAACCGAAGAATGTTTGCTTAAAGAACAATACAAGAAAAAAAAGACAACAGAGAGAGAGGAGAACTGGAAAGGAAAGGTGTATGGCCAATACTGCAGGGAAGCTAGTGATGATATTGATAAGAACAAGATGTGGAGATGGTTACAAAAGAGTGATTTAAAAGAAGAGACTGAAGCTCTTATTTGTGCTGCCCAAGAGCAGGCAATAAGAACAAATTACATCAAGTTCAATATAGATAAGACGATGGAATCACCTATGTGCCGAATGTAAGGAGAAAAGGGGGAAAGCATAGGCCACATAGTTAGTGAATGTGAAAAACTTCCCCAAAGAGAGTATAAAAGGAGGCATGATAATGTTGCAAGAATTGTTCATTGGACATTATGTGGCAAACATGACCTAGAACGCGGAGCTAACTGGTATGAACATTATCCACAAGGTGTTGTTGAGTCTGATAAGGTTAATATGCTTTGGGTCTTTATGATCCAATGTGATCGTTACATAGAATGTCGCAAACCAGATATAGTTGTGGTAGAAAAGGAAGAAAAGCAATGCACAATAATTGATATTGCCACTCCAGGAGACAACAGAGTTGGTGCAAAGGAAAAGATAGAAAAATATGACAACTTAAAGTGGGAGATCAAGAAAATGTGGTCAATAAAAAAGGTAGAGATAGTACCAGTGGTTATTGGAGCAATTGGAGCTGTCAGTAAGAATTTTGAACAGTACATGGAAAGATTAGGAATTCAAATAGAGACAGAACTTTTACAGAAGACCGCTTTGCAGGGAAAAGCAAGGATATTGAGAAGAACATTAGAGAACTGAATGGCAAAGGAGAAAGATCAGGATAGAACTCATTCAAATGATGCTACCAATGACAGAAGGGTGTAGCTAGCAGATAAGACAATGTCACCTTAGTTTACTCGCTGTAGACAGCTGACATTGGAAATACCAGCAGAACACCAAGCTGTGCGAACTGAGATAATAACAATAATAACAACAATAATAACAACAATTATAGCAGTAATAATAATAACAATAATAACAATAATGATGATGATGATGATGATGATGATGATGATGATGATGATGATGATGATGATGATGATGATGATGATGATGATGATGATGATGATGATGATGATGATGATGATGATGATGATGATGGTGATGGTGATGGTGATGGTGATGGTGATGATGATGATGATGATGATGATGATGATGATGATGATGATGATGATGATGATGATGATTGGAAATAACCTCGATAACCGTTCAACAATTCACTCACCGCTGGGGCCAAGCTAAGTAGCATAACTGAGGTGTGCAGAGTCCGAATTTGGCAAAACAATTTTCGCATTTAATGAAGAAATAGCTATTTCTTGGGTTGTGTTGTTGAATGAAAATAATTTAAATTGGGTAGTGAATTAAACAAACCTTACTTTGTGTGCGGTCCAGTAACTGCCTTTGCTACTCCCCTGATTCATCGCTTTTCCATGATTGTTTTTATTTACACAATGTAAAAATTTACAATTCAACAAAACATATTTACGTCAGCGATATCATTGGGAGCATGATAGGCATGGCTACCCGATATGATCTTAACAAAAAGAGAAACCAATACGGATACTAAAGGCTATACCAAAGTTCTGGTCCCTTCATAGGAAGAAACGGATCGCAGAGATTATGTGACACTTTTGCCGGATCGAAATTTAAATTAGTAACATAGATATATTTACAATACATTTGTAATGTTATAACAACAAGATTAAAGATTAATAGAGAAAGGTGAGATAAAAGATTAAAGATTAATGTCCCTAGGTTTTCATTGGTGATGCTAGGAAAATTGCTCTGATGAGTGAATGAATTTTAGCGTTGATTCAAAAATTTGTCTATTTTGATCATGATTAAAACTTTGATCACCATACAACAATATTTGTACAATGGTTTGATTTGGCAGGTTTAAGATATTGTGTAGTTGGAATACTTCATTAACAGTGCCAAGGAGATCACGCCTCTGACTCTCATATGCATGGCATTGCAGCAAGAAGTGTTCAGTATCTTCAATTCCATCATTGATTAGACACATTGGGTCAACTGTGTCTCTAAAGTTATGGTTGAATTTGTGAGAATTTAGCTTACTGAGGCCAACGCGTAGCTGATTGAGGATGGCAACGCCTCTTGGATCATAAATTCCATAAATAGGTTTTTGGGTGGGGCGAATGAGAGAGGAAAGTCTGTTTTTGATTGAGCTTACTGTGGGTAATTCCCTAATCTCAGAAGCAAGACTGTTCCACTCTTTAAGGTGCCACTGAAGTCTGTTAGTCAAAAGAAATTTTAAAATGTTATCTGATGCAAAATCATCGCTGAATCGATTGCCGTGAATAGTTTTTCCTTTTTTGATCCGAAAATGCTATTTTTGGGGTATTTTAAACGATTAACCAAAAAAATTCAGACGGCTCAAAATAAATGTATCAGGTTCTGCTTGAACCTTAGTAACAGAGCGCATATAGGAATAAACGAATTTAAAACTGTTAACTGGCTTTCCACTAAAGAAAGGTTTGAGCAATGCACTGCTGGAAAGGTTTTCAACTTTTTTGATAATGCAGCCCCATCATATATGTCGGAAATGTTCTTACCAGTTTGCCAGAGCCGAGTAACTCGAAGATCTAAAAACAAACTAATTCAACCTTTCCGAAAAAGCAACACAGGACAAAATGGTCTCTCATATTTAGGACCTAAAATATGGAACAGCCTATCCTCAGAACTGAAATCTGCAACAAACATCAACGGTTTCAAACACAAGATCAAAGACCAATTCTTTAAAAATCTCCAGAGTGTTAATGATAGTCCCTATGTATATTATTGGAAATCCAAAAAAACCAATAACAATACTTATTCGTCATTGAAATCATCGATTCTACTTCCGGTTTAGTCAAAACTTCATTTACTATGAAAACTTTTTATTTTCTTTTCTGGAAAACGTTTTTCTTTCATTTTCCTTTTAAATAGCACTCCTGGAGGGACCATTATGGAAACAAGGTTGCATTGACCTTTTAATGCAATCCCTGCCGTCGTTTACCATGGGGTGCTTTTAAATTAGATTATTAATAAGATATGTAATTTTTGCCTGTAATTATTTTAAATTGTAGATATTGTAATTAGATTTCTTTTTCTTTTTAAATAGTTGTATTTTACTTTGATGGCAAAATTATACATACATACATACATACATACATACATACATACATACATACATACATACATACATACATACATACATACATACATACATACATACATACATACATACATACATACATACATACATACATACATACATACATACATACATACATACATACATACATACATACATACATACATACATACATACATACATACATACATACATACATACATACATACATACATACATACATACATACATACATACATACATACATACATACATACATACATACATACATACATACATACATACATACATACATACATACATACATACATACATACATACATACATACATACATACATACATACATACATACAAAATGGACTAGTGAAGCATGTCGGGACCTAAGGGAAGACAAGGAACTCTTCACCAAACTTTTAGAAAAAACTGGTTTACTAATGACTGTGGATGGGTCAGGAGATGAGAAAGGACTATGTCTTTTAACACAGAGCTTTGCGTTGCTTGTAATATTGGCAGCATGTTTTCAATGCTAAACCTTCAACTATCCTTTGTTTTCTTGCATTTTTTGGACCCTATGTTAAGAACCTACACCCTGATTGTGGGATTTACCTCATAGAATAAGAACCTTAACAGGCTTAAAAATCTTAGGTTCTTATGTGCGGGTTTTTACTGTAATCTAAGGAGACAATACATTTTCTGGATGTTCAGGTAATTAAAAAAGATGACAGGATTGTTACTGATCTATACACGAAACCGACGGATACACATCAACTTCTCCACCATTCCTCATGTCACCCGAGTCATACGAAGAGGGGCACACCGTACGGGCAAGCTCTCCGCCTCCGTCGTATTTGTTCAGAGGAAGGTTTCTTTGCAAAACGGCTAGGAGAACTGGAGACATACCTTCTGGAGAGGGGGAAATTGATAGCCAAGTAAACAGGGTTAAAGGGCTGGATCGTAGAGACCTCCTGGGTCGCTCTCAAACCACAGTGATGATTCGCGCATACCTCTAGTCCTGACCTACCATCCTGCATTCTTCAAAGTGCACGAAATTTTGCGTAATTGTTCAAATACGTTGTTTGTAGATGATAAGCATCGTAATCTCTTTCAGAATAAAATGTTTATATTGTTTCGGAGAGCAAAAAATCTTAAGGACACTCTAGTAAGTGCAAAACTTAGGCCATCGGGAGAGGAACAGGTGGAGAATGGTACTTTTAGGTGCAACGGTAGAAGGAGCTGTCAGATCTGCCCCATTGTTGTGGAGGGGGACACTTTCGGAAACTTTAATGAATCGCGGTCTTTTACCATCTTTTCATGGGCATACAATTGCAACTCTCAAAATGTGGTTTATCTATTGCAATGTAATATCTGAAACAAAAAATATGTTGGCAGCACAACGACTAAGTTTCGACAACTGTTTAATGTCTGAAAGTCCTATCATCGCACATATGCCTGCAAATACAATGATGGCAGCCTTGACAGGGGTAAACCAGTCCCGCAGGCCAACTTTTTTCCTCATTTTTTCGGCCAGGGTCATCAGGGTGCATTTTCGGTTAGTGTAAAAATCATGGATGGGGCTCACGATGTGTTTTCGGTTAGACGCAAGGAGTTGTTTTGGCAATGTAAATTGGGGACTTTCATACCAAATGGTTTAAATGAAAGGGCAGGGGATGTTGAGCTGGATATGTTTGCTTGCGGTATTGCTTAACTTTTATCGATTTATCGGAGAGATTTTTTGATCTGGGACATCAGATAGGTGGTATACACGCGGTGGCAGGATGGAACCCACGGTCAAGCCATTCGGGATTTAGCAATTTACGAAAAGCAGATCCTGGAGGGTATTTTGGAGTCTCTATATGGCCGCCCGGGATTTAGCAATTTACGAAAAGCAGATCCTGGAGGGTATTTTGGAGTCTCTATATGGCCATCAGGGATTTAGCAATTTACGAAAAGCAGGTCCTTTGGGGGTATTTTCGAGTCTCTATCTAGCCATTAGTTACGAAAAGCAGATCCTTGGAGGGTGTATATTGTTAGGAGTCCTCGTAGAGTCCAGTGTCCTAGTTTCTAACAGCATGGATTCTAGTCCCTTGTCGATTTTAGAACCGCTTAAGCTAGATGAAAAACAATTGCATGTAAACATTTTTCCCTTTAAATACTTGGCTGTTTTTATTGTAAAGCACTGATGAAGATTTGATTATCGAAACGTCTGGTTTTTAACAGTTGTGTTTTTTATTTTTACTTTTCTGTTAATTTTGAGGATGGTTTAGTTTATATGATAATGATAATAATAATAATAACAATAATAATAATAATGATAATAATAATAGTAATAATGATAATGATAAGACCACCGCAGAAGAACTATGAATGTGACACGCTCTAAACCAATTAAATTGAGCAGAAAGCTAGGCGGGAAATATGGAATCACATATTTAGGCCTTTTTTGACGATTTGACTTCTTTTCATCAAGCATAATATAAATCGACAGAAGCTTGACTTATATACGTATGCATGGCTCTGATAAAAGCTTAATGCAAAGCACGAAAACAAAATGGCTTCTGTCGTGGCTTAGGACCAGGGATCTGAATGATTCAGATTTCCCCAACATTTTATTGTGCTTGAGTGTCGCATTGGAACGGTGGAGAGTGAAGGTGAAGGTGAAGGTGAAGTTACGGTTTTTAGCGCCAGGCGCTGGGATCGCAGAAGTAGCTAAGCGCTAATCGAGTCCGCGACCCCTTGTCATGACGCTCAAGTGGTGAGGCCCTACCACCTCTCGAACCCACTCCGCCTGACTGTTCTGGCTTCAAAGTCAGAGGATTACACCACTGCGCCACAACACCTTCAGAGTCTTTTGACATGAGGACCCTTTGTTCGACCTCAGGCAACGGCACATTTTAACTCTCCAGTTGTGGTAGCTTACTCCTGATAAATTTCATTATCAGTTTATTTTTGTATTAGTATGGGACAAAATGAACAATGTTACTTATGACCTGCCCTCTCCTTTAACCTAGACTCGAAGATAGATGCATCTCTGCAAGGAAAGCAGTCGTCTTTGGAAAGACACAGGATAGCAGATTCTTTAAACGAACAACTCTTTAATCGTCCTGGCCCTTTAGAACTCATTCGAGAGAATATTCTAAAAGTTGAACCGAATTTTGATGATGCTGTTAAACATGGCTGCGTTCCATTTAATCCAACCTGTAGAGATGTTTCTACGTCACCAGTGAGTATCTCGTTGCTGGACTCACCGTCATCTGAGGTTGACGGAAGCAGATGCTCAATAGAATCCCTCTCTCCGATAGCTCCAGATGCCATTGATACTTTTACCCAAGCATTCTCAGAGCATGTGACTGTCGACACTGCCTCTGGAGGTAGCAGTATATCAGACGCAGTTAACGAGCTAGAGGACTGTATCATCTCAACCAAATTTCAAAAAGAGCATGCCAGAAGTGATCGGTCGAAGGAATGTCTCGGTAGAAAACCATCGAAAAGTAATAAAAAGAAACAACAATGCCAAAGTAAGCCAAAGATCAAGAAGTATAAATATCACGAGTACAAACCGCCGGGAACAGTTCCACCCACGTACCAAGCTCCCCTGGACGACAGGTATAAACGTCTCCTTGAGCAACAGCAGATGTTTTTGCAGCTTCAAGTAATGAAACAAAATGCTCTTTTTGCTGCTATGAATGGAACAATTGAAGATCCGCTGATAGACAGGATGGACACAGAAGAGAATCAAACTCAGTTGACTGAGACGAATTCTGTGCCCAGCCCACGAACAACCAGTGGTATGCAGTTTCATCCATGTTCAGGGTCTGCGCTCGACGAGTTACGAGTTACAGAGTTAAAGTCAGAGTTGCGACAGCGAGGTCTGCCTGTGTCAGGACCGAAGGCCAAGTTGTTAGAACGATTACGAGATTATGAGGGTAAAAAGACGAAAGACGGTGAAATCAACTCTCACTCAGAAAGTTTGCAGCCTTCTTGTTTTACGACAAGTGTAGCTGAAGGAGACGTACATGATGCTATGGCAGAGGCAGTTTCAGCTTCAGCGAGTCAAACTGGAAACGGATTAATCAAAGTAACCACGTATGCGTCACAAAGTGGGGAAACATTTCAACTGGTACAGGCTGTTCCAAGTTCACAGTCAGAGATTCAATATCAGTTGGTTCCAACTTCAGTTATACTTGGCCAGGGACAGTCGCTTATGCAACCTGTGCAGAAAGGAGCACACAGTTTACAGATGTCTGCTTCTTCTACTGCAGATAACTCCCTTTTGCAAAGTGCTGTCAATGCAGTAGTAAGTGCACACGACACATCACTTATTACAGACACAAGGCGGTACATGAGAGAACTGAGTTGCCAGGTCCCTCAACCGGTTCAGTTGCAGCTGTCACCGCCTTCTTCCAGCGCAGTGTCAGCAGATTCATTGCTGGAACACTCATCTGCTATCGAAAAGAGTCAGAAAGCTGTACTCGATGCCTTTACCATGCAAGTGCTAAATGAAAAAGTCAAGAATACTGCAAAATCTCAAGCATCGATGCAGACTCAAACGTCTCGTGAGCCCGCACGAACTGGCAGTATATCATATAGTGACCATTCATCTTTACTAAATCAATTGCAGAGGATGCAGCTACCTCCCCATGTCCAGGGTGATTATCATGATGCAATAGGATTGTCCCAAGACGAGAAAGCTGAGCAGATCAAACAGCAAATGACAGTTACTGCACGAAATCAGCTGGTCACTAGTGGCGACTATCGAATAGGGATGAAGCCAAACATTAATCTTAGTAGCAGTTACTCCGGGAAGCCCAGTGCCTTCTTTACAGGGAGCAACAGCAACCGTGACAGAGCACAAACGGATCCCCTTGCAAGTAACACGTCGACCTGTACATCGTTATCGTTTAGAATGGAAGCTCCAAGGCGTGGTCAGTCAACTGCATTTGATAGCTATGATTTAAAACTGGAGAGGAGAGATTCCAGAACAGATTCAGTGCCTAATGCACCGTCGGTATGTGACTTTGATTACTTCTACTCAACCATATTTTGGAGGCTTCTAACGTCTGAGTCTAAAACATACTCGGTGTCTGAGTGAATAGTGCTTACTGAATATCAAACCAATGACATTGAAAAATGTCTTGTTTCATGTCGCCAGTCTCTTCCCCAGCACTTTCGCTTTTAGTATACTTCTTGTGAAAAAAATGTATTTTAAAAATTCAACGAATTTCTTTTCACTTTGTTCATCATAGTCTGCAGGATATGAAAATGCAAACAATTTTCAAGTCAAGCAACAGGCGGCTAGTGTAATCGGCATAACGCAGGTTGAATCCTTATGGTTGCAGGTTGCAGGTTATGCTTTATGCAGGTTGTTATGGTTGTGACTATGGTTGTGGTTAAGGTTATGCTGGTTGCAGGTTGTTATGGTTGCAGGTTATGCTTTATGGCCAAAGGTAGTATGGCTGTAGTAAGGGGCCGTCACCCACAGAACCTTGAAATTTCTGTGTCAGGGGATTACAAAAAAAGTCGTTGTTATGTAGAACTACTGTTCCTGTGAAAAGAACATGCCACAGATGAATTTAATGGCTTGGTTGCAAGTGATTAACTGCCTCTGACTCATATTTGATAACCACAAACCATTGTTATCAAATCAATGGGAAATCAATGAGTAACATCATTCTATTCATATGCAATATGCATACCTAACATGATGCAATTGTAATGGTATCCTCAATAACCTTGCGTATTGTCATGAAAACGTTATGTTTGTTCGAGGGGAATTTCACGGGAATTTCCCTCATTCGAAAGAGCATCAAGATATTTTCAGAACAAAGGATTTTTATACTTTTGATAGCTTTTCATGAAGGCAAAAGGATTTTTGCCAGAGGTGTACGAGATTTTTGGGAATCAATGAAATGCCTCTTGTGTTAGCTGCTTCCTTGGAACAAACTTTCCAGTTTTCAAAGTCTACGTTTTTCAGTTGGTCCTATTTTCAAGCTCAAAAACAGGGACTTTGTGAACAAAATGATACAGATTTTCTCTTAATTATCAAATTTATTCCATTCTCCATAAGAAAGTCTGACAAACCTTTATATCATAAAAAATACCCCCTGAAAGCAAAATACTTAGTGTCATCAAGAAGATGGCCCCATAGTACAGCCATGCAAGCCTTGGCCATAAAACATGACCTGCAACCTGCATTATGCAACCTGTGTTATGCAGATCACACCAGCCGAGCAACAGGAGCCTGAGAAAACATCTTTTTAAGTCAGGCCTTAATTGGATAGTGTAAGGTTCTTGCTAGACGTAACAAAGTCATAAAATAGCATGAATTTTCAGATTTTCATGTCGTCGTTTGTAGGTGTCAGATTTGAACAATCTCTTTTTTGTTTGGAAGAATGAACCTTGTAGAATATCTCCTGAATCAGGTGATCAACGACTTTTGCTTCAAATTGTGGAAAATGTGTGAACCGATAATGGTAACCAACTATTAAAAACTTGATCGAATGAACTTTCCAACCGGATTGGCTGAATACAAAAATTCTGTCTCAGAAAGCTTTGAAAACCAATTTTAAAATGAACTTAAGCCCTTTGCTGACACTCTTGCGAAAGCTGTAGGTAGAGGAGTGACGTAGTAAAATTTTGCAATTTTTTTACGAAGTTAAGCGAAGGCAGCCTTCTGATGACTTGTTTGACAACTGTCATTGCCATGCTGGCAAGGATGGATGTTTAACGAAATAGCAGTTACATTCAGTGGATCTTATTTTGCATTTTTGTGTTTTCCAACGTCGCCCACTAGTTGAGCTGTCTGACCTCCTTGCATTCATATACGTTTAGGCAGCACCCTGCAAATTTATATCGGACTACACGGATAAATGAAGTGCTTTCATTTTGAATTTCAGTTGACTTCCTCATTTGATAGCAGAATCATGTGCCGAAATGTGGCTTTTGGTCGCAAGGGCCTAAGCATAATTCTGCGATTTTTGAAACTTCCTCTTGTTTCTTTTTGGTCATATAAAAAGATTACGAGAAAGCAAATCGAGATACATATTGCTATTTAGTAATTTCTGAAGTCCAAGGATTTTATCGCTATGCACCAAACATATCTAATATCTTTGTTCTCGCTCAGGAAAGAGATTTTGCTGCGAAAATTAGGCTCGATAAAACCTGAGGAAATTCGAAGCTGCGTGGTGTCGAAATCTTGAAAATTTCCCTCTTTTCCTGCATGTTTTTCTTCATTTTTCTCTGTGAAGTCTGCCAGCTCTATCGTTTCCAGAATGTGTGAAGTCTGCCAGCTCTACCTCTTTCTATTTTTCTCTGCGAAGTCTGCCAACTCTATCGTTTTCAGAATACGCATGCTTTTGGTAACTGAAATCTTTCTTTGCGAAGTCTACCGTTTCCATAAGACTTCGCAGACTTCAGATGCCAAAAGAATATGCCCTTAAGGCCGATGTCCACTCAGTAGAATCTTCCGAGTGGACTGACTTTTAGTACGCGTGTTTAGCATTTTATTGTGTCAAATTCAGTCCGCTCGAAAAATCGTACTGAGAACAAAGGCAGATTTTGTAATACAATGGCATCAGCTGCTTTCGTTCACACCTCATTTCAAAGTGATTAGCAAATGAAGACAAAATAAATTCTCTCAACCAGAAATTCAAAACAAACGTAGCCGCAAAGTTGCCCTGAAACCAGTACGGCAAACTCTCACTTGGTGCAGGAAGAAGTTATGTGCTTAAGACGAAAGAAGAAGGGTAAATGTAAGGCTCTGTTTGGCGGATTTTGGTTAAGTTATTCAGAAGCCGAGCAGAGGGCTTGCAATAGTTGCATATTTGTTGCTCAAAAGTAGACAGTTACTCCTCAACTCCTGAATCAAATAAACAAAATTCGCGAGACAGAGCTTTAGATTTACCCTTCTTCTTTCGTTATAAGCACATAACTTCGCTTAAAGACCTCCCATCGCCCGCACCAAGCGAGAGTTAGCCGAACTAATTTCATGGCAACTTTGCGGCTATATTTTTTTTTGAATTACTGCTTGAGAGAGTTCCCTTTGTCTGTATTCGCTTATCGCTTTGAATTGAGGTGTGAACCAAAGCAACTGATGCTATTGTATTACAAAAACTGCCGTTGTTTCTACTAAGTGGAAATCAGCCTTTACTCCACGGATGAATTACAGCATAGTCTTAGGAGAAAACTTAATTATCCTCTTGCGACTAGGATTATAGCGAACGACATGTTCTTTCCACAAAATACAACAACACATCGTTAAAAATCACACCTTGGCCAGTCCTCTTGGGGTCCAGGTTTTTACGAATAAACAATCGAACGTTCAATACAAAAGCCATAGTACAACCGTCACGCTCTGATCAGAACTTATTTTCTCCTAAAATTGACCAATCAGGTGCCGTTGTTGTGTTTACTTCGCGTTTTGCGGCAAAGCTTAGGCCATTTTTGACCGTTTTGACCACCATCTCGAAAACAACATTGCACGCTCGGCTAGATCGATTTTCATCATAATTTCAACGGGAGAAGATTCTCCATACCTCGGACCATAAATGTTTCGGCATCGCTCTGCGATCGCTAAAATTCGCCGATTTGTGGTATTTTGAAAATTATTGCAACCATTTTTGCGTACCAAATCCTACAAAACTTGGCAAAAGGCAAGCACAAACTGATTATTTAACGTCTATAAACCTACCTAAACTGTTTTGAAGACAAATATCCACTTCTCTGCTGCAATCCAATCCCACTTTCACCACCAAATCGCTCCCAAGGCTATGCGCCTTTTTCGATAAACAGTGCCCCAATCCTTCTCCCAACTCCTGCAATTATTACAAGTCTGAAGGAGTGGAAACTGGCAATGTCAACCAAAATTTTGGAAATTTATGAATCACTTCTTGCATAAGAGCACAAGTGATGATAGAGCACGAGCTATCGTCGTGTTACAGTAGAGCGGGTATTTGAAATGAAAATGAACTGAATTTGTGTTTAAGCAACAGAGGAAATGTACATTTTGTTTTCATCACGAAATACTATTTAGCATAATACTACTTTTCAAAGATCCTCATATCTTTAGTTCTCAATTACGTATTAGAAACTCATCCCTTGGCAGTAGAACAAAGCAGCATGATAGCAAATATAGATATTATTGTTGCGTTCAGTAAACTCATGGAAGTACGCATTTATTTTTTGATACTGAAATTTTGATCCAGTATTGAAAGCTCCTCAGAATTTTTATTATCATCGTCTGAGCAGAGAGAGTTTCGTAATGGTTTCTCGTAAGTTCCTTCAGATTCCCATTGATAGGGGGCCCCTCAGATTTCCATTGGTTTTGGTGGGGGCTCTCTAGGATCGGGATCACGCAAGAAACTTTGAGTAAAAGAAGCAGGCAAAAGATGAAATGATTTTGTTCTGTAAACAAAGTTCTATATGAAACTGCCTGTAAGAAACTCTGTATCATAAGACTCAGAAGGTTGAGTAATGTCCAAACACTGGAGATACCTCGAAAACTTTGTTTTGAACAGTTCACAGCAGGGCACAAGAGGTGAAACGTTAAGAATCTTTCTTTACTCAGATAATAACAAGGATTTAGAGAAGCTTCCGATACCAGATCGAAGTCTTCGTATCTCAAAAAAATGCATATGTACCTCTATTAGTTTACAAAATGTAACACTGATATCTTTGTTTGCTTTGGTGCTGCTTTGTTGTCTGACTGCCAAGGGGTGATTTCCTCATACGTACTGGAAGACTAAAGATATCTTCTACGATACCCACACAAAGTGTGAAATTGATTTTGAGGTGCTTTTGAAAATAGTTTTTAAAATGTTAAATGGTTTTCCGTGGTAAAAATAAAGTGTACATTTCTTCCGCTTGCTGCTATTTGTAGGAAGATCAAGCACAGCTTCATTTTCATTTCTATTTCACGTTCCTGCTACACTGAAAGACGACACTGTCTTCTCTTGTGCTCTTATGCAAGAAGTATGGGCTGTGAACATATATGCAATATTTTGGTTGACATTGCCGGTTTCCACTCCTTCAGACTTGTAATTATTGCAGGAGTTATGAGAAGGATTGGGCCACTGTTTATCGAAAAAGACGCATAGCCTTGGGAGCGATGTGGTGGTGAAAGTGGGATTTGATTGCAGCAGAGAAGTGGATATTTGTCTTCAAAACAGTTTAGGTAGGTTTATAGACGTTAAATAATCAGTTTGTGCTTGCCTTTTGCCAAGTTTTGTAGGATTTGGTAAGCAAAAATGGTTGCAATAATTTTCAAAATACCAGAGCGATGCCGAAACACTTATGGTCTGAGGTATGGAGAATCTTCTCCCGTTGAAATTATTATGAAAATCGATGTAGCCGAGCGTGCAATGTTTTTTTTTCGGGATGGTGGTCAAAACGGTCACAAATGACCTAAGCTTTGCCGCAAAACGCGGAAGTAAACACAACGATGGCACCTGATTGGTCAATTTTAGGAGAAAATTTTTCTGATCAGAGCGTGACGGAGAACCCCACAAGATCTTTAGACAAAAGAAAAGATTTTTCTGCTATGCTTGCTCGTGACCCATGGCCGGAAACCATCAAAATCTCGTTTCCACGGAACTATCAGACGGCGAATAAGTGAGGAAGACAAAAGAAACGTTTGAAGATTTTTCAAATTTTACCTACCTTGATAAAGCGCAACCAGGACAAAAAACTGCTTGAAATTTCCTGAAATTTTTTGAAGATATCTACTCTCCATATATTTGGGTATACAAGTTACGATCCTTGTCAAAATATCTCCCGATTCCAAGGAGTTATGAGGCCTCAAACCACGACCTTTGTTCGTTTTCAGCATTTCTGGGCTTCCAGCATTCTTAGTACAAAATTCATTCCTAAAAAAAGTCTTTTAAAACACATGTGAAACATCACTAATTCCCATGAGACCGATACCGTGATTTCGTGAACATAGATCAGTGTTTGGACGCAAAAAGGCAGAAATTGAAGCCTACGACGCTATTTACTGCATTATTTGTGGAAAAAAATCGTCAAATGGAGACCAAGCACAGCCTGGTAAATACACAGGACTGCAGGATGCCTCAAACAAACGAAAAGAGATGCGCACACTTGAAATTTTTGAGCCAAAAATACGATGTAGCACATTTTAGAACTGCAATCGCGGACAAAACTCATGAAACACTTTGTATTTTGGAGGAAATTTCGAGTAGAGATCTCCCCCACCCCCCACCCCCATTGCAATGTTGAAAGCTGATGAAAATGTCATAGATGAGTTGACAAGTATGTCTTCTTCCAGCAATCAACATTGCAATGGGGGGAGGGGGCATTAGCAGTGAAAGGTAGTAGTTTACGTACAGCAAAGGCCTGTTTAGTGACGGTTGTTAGCGCACAAAAATACGTGAATTGTGCAAATTGTGATACCAGCATGAAACTTGGTAGAAATGGGCAGTGTGATATGCTGAAAAAGATGGAATGTAGACACAGGCGGAAAAATGACCCCTTGTTCTATTTTTAGCAGGGGTACTAGCTTCCAGGCCTCTAATAAGGATATTGTAATAATTCGCTTCAAATTGTGATGCCAGTTTAACTCATGTGTCCCAACGAGTTTCGTCTGCGATTGTAGGTATTTTGGACGCCAAAGACAGCAGGTCAGATTTGCTCATCTGCGAAGCAAGAAAAGGTCCCCAAACCCACGGATCGGCTTCATGTGAATTAGTGATGTTTCGCATGTTTTTTAGAAGACTTTTAGGGATGAATTGTGTACTAAGAATACTTGAAGCCCAGAAATGCTGAAAACGAATGAAGGTCGTGGTTTTTTGAGGCGTTATAACTCATTGGAATCGGGAGATTTTTTGACACCGGCATCTGAACTTGTATGCCCAAGCTTACAGACAGTAGGTTTCTTCAAAAAATTCGGGAAATTTCCAGCAGTTTTTTGTCCTTGTTGCGTCGTATGAAGGTAGGTAAAATTTAGAAAAATCTGCACACGTTTCTTTTGTCTTCCTTACTTATTCGCCGTCTGATTGGTCCGTGAAAACGAGATTCTGATGTTTTCCTGCCATGGGCCATGAGCCAAATTCGGTCATTACATTTGATTCCTATCTTTGATTGAACACAAATGTGTGACAGCATTTTGTGACAGAAGCAAAACGACACTCGTAAATTAAGTACCCATGATTGCATGAATTTTTTGCCCTGAAACCCAGAATTGAGCGGTAGCAAGCTGTTGGTCGTTGTTGCTCAGCTTCACCCAGGCTATTGGGGGACATGACTCCTTTAATTTTTATCATTGTCATTTGAAAACAGACTCACTTTCTCCGCTCATCAGGAGAAGTGGGCCCTATTTAGTGGCATGAAGAGGGGTACTTCTTAAAGCTATGTAATATCGTCTTTCAGAGCTAGGATATTTTGGGAAGAAGCAAGAAGCATTGCAAACTGCTCACTTTTGTGCAGGTAATAGGAAAGGAGGGAAATCAACTTTGGAGCTGCCAATGAGAACGCACGTGGAAAATTTGTTGATGCGCAAGCTCCTTATATTTATGTTTATATTTTTATATACGTTCACACTGTATATGTGCAATTTGCCGACGCGCAAGTACCTTGCACTGGTTCTTTATACTGTACGTTTATACGTTATACGTCTATACTGTATGTGCAAAACAACTTTGTTCTTGAACTGTACAAAAATATATATCTGATATCTGATGGTTAATACTGTATATGTAAACTGTACGTGAGTAATAATATACATTTTATTTTTCAACTATGTGTGTTTCATTTTTGTAATGTGTAGAAGTTCTTAGTGCATATGTTTGGAATTTTTTATAGAATTTACGTATTATTTGCAGGCTTTATCTATATATTCCTGTTTTACAGTTCATAAGTAATTTTTTTCTTTTTCCTTTTGGCGGGGCATCAATCTGCATATCATAGACATTGGTAACTTTCCTTAACCTTGCCTCTGTTATCTCTTCCATTAGCGTCATAGCATGCTCCAAGAGTTTTACGCCTCGATTGTTTCCGCACTCCAGAGGGTCGCCCTTTGCTTGTATATTGCGGTTATTTCACTTGCTCCCCAGTCGCTAGACATCCCTTCTTGTTCCTATACATTTACCATCAGAAGGTTTCTGAAGTACTTTCATTGGAACTCTTAAGTACCCTCAGGGGTACTCTGAAGTACCTTTAGGGGTTCGCTGAAGTACCTTTTGGGGGTTTCTGAAGTACGTTTTTGGGTACTTTGAAGTACCTTTACGGGTTCTTTGAGGTGCCTTTAAAGGTTCTTTGAAATAACTTTGGGGTTTCTTGAATACCTTTAAGGAAACTCTGAAGTACCGTCAAAGCTTCTCTGAACGTTTCTTTAAGGGGTTATCTGAAGGTACCTTACGGTTTTCTGAAGTACTTTTAAGGGTTTTCAGAAGTACCCTAATGGATACTCGGAAATGCCTTTAGGGAATATCTGAAGGACCTTTAAGGGCTCTCTAAAGTAGTACCTTTAAGGGTACTCCGAAGTAACTTTGATGAACCCTTGACGTGCTTTCATTTATATGACGTCATACAATACCATAATGATTATCCAAGCAACAAAATCAATATCTCTCATTTGATCATAGCTTCAAATGCCCATTGCTTTTGTAATGAACAACCTTAGTGCCAAATTTGGGCGTCATATCTCATGTAACAACACAAGCAAACAGGGAGTGGCCCTCCCCAGGCACTGGGTGTTTCAAAACGCCCAGGTCAGATGAGGTTCACTTAACAGTTTCGTGCAGAGTTTAGGTTTTCTCTCAAAAACCTGAATTTCATAATTCAATCTTATTCAACAAGACAGCAGATGTTTGAACCGAAAGAAAGAAGGAACGACAAAGTCATAACAAACATGATACATGATTGCACTACAGTAGGCACCCGCGAATAAACTACTTTTTGTATTGAGACCTCAGAAATTCTATTTAACCTATTGTAATCAGATTCAACCGAACAGAATTGTTCTGGATATGTTAAAATGTTTTAAAACTGTTCCAATACAACCGAACAGAAATTTAACTCTTAAGGTTACTGTAACCCTTCAGACCAAAAAATTCTCGATTTTTCGTTTTCGACATAATCTGATGGTATAAGCATTTGAGTACCATTCAAACCAACTCACTTCCAGAAATAGCCACATTATATTGAAATTTGAGCATTTTAAAAGAAGCAGCCCTGTTTCTTGAAAATTGCGGGAAAAGACATTAGGGGATTAAAGTAACCTTGCTTGACCCTGCAGCTGCATCCATAACATCCCATGCTGCTATTTGATGGCATAACTCTTTAAAATACCGCGCATTAGCTTTATTGCTTGACCTTTGCGGGTTTTGTGTAAACTTTCATGCATAATCGTTTCTCCCGCCTTTTTTTGCTTCATTTTGATAAAAGCCTGATTTCTCGAAACAGAATTCTGGGGTACTGGTGGGTACTAAAAAATCTTTTTGTACCCAACGGGCCAACCAAATCGCTTGAAACTTGGTCAACAGGGTTACAAGGCATGTAACCACGAAATCGTGTCAGCGATTTTCAATAGATCCACTGGTATGATTTTTACAAAGGCATGAAACTTAAAAAAGACATTTCAGACATTGACACAAAATTAAAATAGCATCATTTCTAGACAGTACAATTCATCAAAATTTCGTGACACGGTTTTGCAGTTCAGGACCTTTAGTCATTGGTGAATAAATGGTTATGGTCCTACAGCGCTCGCTGGGGTACACAAAGATTTTTTCGCAAGAGTGGTCCAGTTTGTCTAAGATCTGAAATAAATCATTTGTGCTTTTACTGAATCAATTGCATATATTTTTATGGTATTCTGCATTTAATTCTGCATCGAATGACATATCTTGTTTGGTATATCTTGACGAACGGTCGTGACGAACAGAGTTTCTTAATCACTGCCGGAAGGGTTACAGTAACCTTAAACAAATGTCTGAGTGCTTATGTTCACGTCAATAGTCAGGGCTGTTAGTGAAAAAATCGTGCAAATTGTGATAGAAGCATGAAAGTTGGTAGAAATACATAGTTTGATACGCTGAAAAAGATAGGATGCAGACCCCTTCAAAAAATGCCCCCTTATGCTATTTTTAGACTGGGGTACTAGGCTCCAGTCCTCTACAGTGAGGATTACGATAACTTTGCTGCAAATTGAGATAGAAGCATGAAACTTGGTAGGAATACACATTTTAATACGCTGAAAAAGATAGGATACAGACCTTTTCAAAAAATGCCCCCAAATGCTATTTTTAGACTGGGGGCTAGGTTCCAGGCCTCCAGATAGTCAATACAATAGCTTTGCTGCAAATTGTGATAGAAGCATGAAACTTGGTAGAAATACACATTTTGATACACTGAAAAAGATAGGATACAGACCTTTTCGAAAAAATGCCCCCTAATGCTATTTTTAGACTGGGGTGCTAGGTTCCAGGCCTCTACAGTGGGGATTACGATAACTTTGCTGCAAATTGTGATAGAAGCTTGAAACATGGTAGAGATACACATTTTGATACACTGAAAAAGATAGGATACAGACCTTTTCGAAAAAATCCCCTTAATGCTATTTTTAGACTGGGGTGCTAGGTTCCAGGCCTCCAGATAGTCAATACAATAGCTTTGCTGCAAATTGTGATAGAAGCATGAAACTTGGTAGAAATACACATTTTGATACACTGAAAAAGATAGGATACAGACCTTTTCGAAAAAATGCCCCCTAATGCTATTTTTAGACTGGGGTGCTAGGTTCCAGGCCTCCAGATAGTCAATACAATAGCTTTGCTGCAAATTGTGATAGAAGCATGAAACTTGGTAGAAATACACATTTTGATACACTGAAAAAGATAGGATACAGACCTTTTCGAAAAAATGCCCCCTAATGCTATTTTTAGACTGGGGTGCTAGGTTCCAGGCCTCTACAGTGGGGATTACGATAACTTTGCTGCAAATTGTGATAGAAGCTTGAAACATGGTAGAGATACACATTTTGATACACTGAAAAAGATAGGATACAGACCTTTTCGAAAAAATGCCCCCTAATGCTATTTTTAGACTGGGGTGCTAGGTTCCAGGCCTCTACAGTGGGGATTACGATAACTTTGCTGCAAATTGTGATAGAAGCTTGAAACATGGTAGAGATACACATTTTGATACACTGAAAAAGATAGGATACAGACCTTTTCGAAAAATGCCCCCTAATGCTATTTTTAGACTGGGGTGCTAGGTTCCAGGCCTCTAAAATTGTTATTAGAATATGGCTCCTGCAAGTTCTAATTCAAGTGTGAAACTTGGTAAAAATCCATGGTTTTTGTACATTAAAAAGAAAAGATGCAGGCCCCTTCAACAATTCCTCCCATTGCTATCCCTACACTGGGTCCCAGGCCTCTAAACTAGTTATTCCGAAACATGCAGTGTAAAGGAATACAAATCACACTCAGCTGGTCGTTTATCATTCGTTGAATTCTGAACACTGACCAACACACTTGCAAAGCTCTGTGCATTCTAAGTTATGCCGCTTGCATTTACAACGGGAACAACAGTTCTACTTGCACCCACATCTTACGAGTTCATAACATGCTTTGGAGGCTTCAGGTATCATCATCCACCTTGGCTGAATTGACTCGTCTGTTATCTTCCATCCAAATTCATTGAAATCTGGTAAATGCTGTTGTTTTTTAGTTTTTTTGACCCCAAATGATACTGAAAGGATATTTTACTATGATTCAGTCATTGTAAATGACTACGAGTGTATTCTCAAGCCAACAGATAACTATTACTTCTTTGATATCAACAAAATTAGATTCTCGAATGAAAAGCCAAGGCCGATCGAAGCAGCGTAAGTGCAATCTATAATTCTAATATCCAAATTTGCTTTAAGTTAGTTACTTTGTAGTAGGATAACATTTTTGTTGTTGTCAATTTTGCTTTTGTAGTTGCTATCTAATGGAAGTTGTATGTTAGAATCGTTACAATTAATGAAATTGAACTTATGTTTTTGGATAAAGACAAACAAGTGGCTGCTAAGGACCATAAAATGTTTAACTTACCCGCCCTGTAGAAGGGCTCTTCTCGAATGTTGAATAAGGGCATTTTACTAGGTGGTATGCTTTCTATATTGCGACCTTTCGTAGCAAACAATGATCTTCGGCAGTCATCAACTTCTTCTAGTGAACTCGATCGGTCATAGAGAAGAACAACGTAGCGTTCCAAATTCTTTAAGTCTTCATCCCTTATGTCTCTTGTGTCACTTGATTGGTTGAAGCAATAATATGTAAAATTGCGGCACCCAAACCGATGAACGAATGAAAAAGGAAATAAAAGATAGGGTGTGAGTTATTCGCCATCCTCGCATTGCTCCAAGGCAGTCCAAGCAAGCCCTTGTGATATCACATTTGTATTGCGCGCAAGCTGTGGCAAGCGTGTATTGTGCATTTGTTGCGTTTTTGGAGATACAATTGTCAACTGATTGGTTGAAACAATAATATGTAAAATTGCGGCACCCAAACCGATGAACGAATGAAAAGGGAAATAAAGCTGTCACCAAGGATCAAGCGGGGGCATTATTTCGGTTTTAAATTCTTAATTTCTTCTATCTTAACGAGGAACCTCTTAAGTTTAAACTCCAGACCGAAGGCGTTTCTAAACATCCCTTGCAAGGATTTGAGAACATCAGAACGAAAATAGCAGCATCAGAAGACATGCTTCCAAAAATTGTGCATCCTATAGTTTTCTCCGTATCAAACTGGCTTCTCTAATAAAAAGTTTATACCTCAATTTGCACAGCAAATTTATTAACATATCCATTCTAGAGGTCTGGAACCTAGTACCCAAATTGCAAAATAGCATCAAGGGCCATTTTTCGAAGGGGGCCCGCATTCTGATTTTTTCAGCGCATCAAAGTATATAATTCTACCAAGTTTCATGCGTGTATCATAAGTCTCAAGAATCTTATTCTAAAAACAATTTTAGAGGCCTGAAACTTAGCGCCCCAGTCTAAAAATAGCATTAGGGGGCATTTTTTCAAAAAGTTATCTATCCTATCTTTTTCAGCGTATCAAAAAGTGTATTTATACCAAGTTTCATGCTTCTGCCACCATTTGCAGCAAAGTTATTATAATGACTATCTGGAGGCCTGGAACCCAGCACCCCAGTCTAAAAATAGCATAAGGAGGCATTTTTAAAAAGGTCTGTATCCTATCTTTTTCAGCGTATCAAATTGTGTATTTCTACCAATTTTCATGCTTCTATCACTATTTGCAGCAAAGTTATTACGATGACTATCTGGAGGGCTGGAACCTAGCACCCCAGTCTAAAAAAAGCATTAGGGGGCATTTTTTCGAAAAGGTCTGTATCCTATCTTTTTCATTGTATCAAAATGTGTATCTCTACCATGTTTCAAGCTTCTATCACAATTTGCAGCAAAGTTATCGTAATCCCCACTGTAGAGGCCTGGAGCCTAGTACGCCAGTCTAAAAATAGCACAAGGGGGTATTTTTTCGAAGGGGTCTGCATCCTATCTTTTTCAGCGTATCAAACTGTGGATTTCTACCAAGTTTCATGCTTCTATCACAATTTGCATGATTCATCAATATTTTGGTTCTAACAGCCCATTGTTGTCAGTATTCTTTACATATAGTTTCTTTAAATTCCTCATTATAGAACTCCTTTTAGAGGAAAAGGAATGCTGTACCAAAATTAGTACCAGCCAACTGTGGTCGTGGTTGTGGTCGTAGTCGTGGTTGTGGCCGTGGTCGTGGTCATGGTGGTGGTTGTCATGGTGGTGGTCGTGGTGGTGGTCGTGGTGGTGGTCATCGCGGTGGTGGTTGATAGTGGTGGTCATCGTGGTGGTTGTGGTAGTGGTAGTGGTGGTCATGGTCGTGGTCATGGTCGTGGTTGTGGTGATGGTGGTTGTGGTTTGGTCGTGATTCGTGATCGTGGTGATTGTGGTTGTGGTGGTCGTGGTGGGGCTGATCATGGTGGTTGTGGTTGTGGTGATCGTGGTGGTAGTTGTGGTCGTGGTGGTCTTGGTGATGGTCGTGGTGGTGGTAGTGGTGGTTGTGGTGGTCATGGTGGTGGTCGTAGTCATGCTCGTGGTGGTCGTGGTCGTGGTGGTGATGATGATGCGCTGTGATCCAAATTTCACGTTTCGTGTAATTAATGTAAAAATAAACGTAAAAATTCCACCGTATGAATTTTTTCCTTGCTTTCCATACCCCGAAACAAATAGAAATGCAGACAAGTTTCAAATGAAGCAAAAATTTGGTCTAAAATGGGTAGTGTAAGCTTCGTGCTAGACCAGACAAAGTCGCAAAGTAGCTTGAATTTTAAAATTTCCATTTCGTCACTTGTATCTGCTCGATTCTAATTATCTTCTTTTTATTCGGTAGATCGAACCTTGTAGAATATGACCTGAATCAGCTGACCAACGATTTTTGCTTTGAAATTTGGAAATTTTGTGAATCGATAATGGTAACCAACTATTGAACACCAGGTCGACTAAATTGTCAAACCCAATTTCAAAACTGAATACAAAAGAGTGTATGTCAGAAAACTTTGAAAACCCATTTTAAGATGAACTTCAGCCTATTGCTGGCATCCTTGCCAAAGCGGTAAGTAGAGGTGCGACTTAAGATATTTTCACGATTCTTTTACGACGTCAAGTGAAGACGGGTATTGTGACAAATTTTCTAGACAATTGTCATTGCAATGCTGGTAAGGATGGATATTTGACAAGACAGCATTTTCCATCATTTCAAGAACAAGAAGTCAAAAAGAAATACTGGCCATGCAATGGATCTAATTCTCGCTTTTATGCGTTATCAAATATCACCCACCTGTTTTCATCGATTTGCACTGCAAGCAGCAAATCTTTGAAATAGGCGCAAAATTAGTGAACCAGAGTCTAATTCGAGGTTGTTGATTGGAAGATAGCACTGTACAGGCTAGGTGTATTGCACAGGTTTATGTAGCTCTCCAGATAATAAGGATTGTCATTATAGCCAATTAAATTGAGCCTTGTGAACAATGGAATAAATATTGTCTACGGCAACCGGAGAGTAACTGCGTCCTAGCCAATAACACCGGCAGTCTGTAAACCACGGAATCTTGAAACTGCGGAACGAAATGAGGAAACGACGGAATAATATGACGGAGTCACATAAGAGTATAATATTTCTATTGATAGGCTCCTCCTAAACGTATGATCACGATAAGAATGCCCCAATTTTCTTTTCTTCTAAATGGAAACCAAAACTTTAGTAACGTGGCTTTACAAAAACAAGAAAAGTAGTGGGGGATTCAAGGTGCGTTCGGCACGGCATGAAGAAACCCCTGTTCCCATATAAGTACGCAAAGCGTTATTTGGCTTATTTATGCACACATTGTAACTATCCACTTTATAACTATCCACTCGTGAATTCAATTCGTGATCAAAAACTATTTAATACAGTTTGATATGTTGAAAATAATGGCATCTGGACTCGAATGGGGGATAAAGCCCCGCGAAGATAAGTTGAAGAATTTTACGATTTACAAATCAGTTTTTGAAGAGAGTTAAATTTCCTTAATTTTTGGGAGCAGACTAATAGTTTTTTCAGTCGAAAGAATTGACATTTTAGGTGTTACCCAGGGTGTTACCAAAGTTTTAGCTTTCCATTGAGAAAAAAGGCAACTTGTAGCATTCGTATGTCGTTTATGTATATTCAGTAGGAGCCTACGCCTACGAAGTAGATATCTTACACTCTTGTATGATTCCGTCATTTATTCAGGCATTTGTCATGTCGTTCCGTCATTTTATGATTCCGTGGTTTACAGACTCAATCAATCAATCAGTCAATCAACCAAAATCTTTATTAATGTGTCAAAAATATTTAGCTTACAGGCTAATTGGGGACACAACAAAAGGTATAAGAAATTTAAATGGAATATACGATCTAAGATTAAAATAAGAATATGGTATATAAAATTACAATCTATATGTTACGTTAGAATCCTATGTGTAATAGATGAGTACGCCAGAGACGGCGGCGAGGAACCCCCCACCAAAATGCACCGCGTTCGAATAAGGAATCGTTAACGAATCTATAGGAGTTCGATCGTATAACGCAATGCATCTTGGTAGAAAGCCCCTCGCCGCCATCCCCGGCGCAATCGTATAAGATGTATCAATCTCTAATCTACAGTTCAGAAGAGTCTCCATGTCCATTCTTCTTATTCTTCTTTGAACCGGTTCATTGTTGGCACCTCCTTGATTGTACTCTCTAGTTTACTCCACAGATATGGGCCAAAGTACCTTATTGAATGCTTTCCGTCTTTTACAGTGCGAAATTTTGGAATAACGAAGTTGCTGTTTCTTAATTCGCACGGAGTTTCCTTTAATATAAACATTTCTTTTATATAATGTGGAGCAGAACCGCTATTAACTTTGTACATTAGTATGGCAATGTCTTGCAATCGTCTGTTTTGGAGAGATGGCAAATACGCTTTGATTAGTAGTTGTGCATATGGCATGGACTTATCACAGAAAACAACTCTTAGAGCTTTCTCTTGGAGTCTCTCTATCTTTCCTTTGTCTGCTACTTTGCAGAAATGCCAGACTATGCTGCAGTATGTCAAGTGAGAGAGGATAGCTGACTTGTAGATTGTTAGCTTTGCATTGGATGGCATTATATTACGGAATCTAGACATGACACCGATTCTCTTGCACAAGTTGCCAATGTGAGTGCTAAATGTTAGCTCATCATCAATCTCAACCCCAAGTATCTTGGGACATCTTGTTTGCTCTGCTTCATTATTTTCGTCGGCCATCACTTTTATCTTTACATTGGTAGACCTATTATTTTGAAGTACCATTGCTTGGTATTTGTCCTTGTTTGCTTTTAAATGATTTTCCTTGTACCGTTGCGAAGCCATCTTAATACCTTGGTTCAGACGCACCTCAACTTCGTTACCGTTCTCTCCTGAATAGTAGATTTGATGATCGTCAGCATACATACTTATCTGGCAGTGCTTTATCTCGTAGACTAATTCGTTTTGAAAATGTTCCAGACCATGGGACCAAATGCTGATCCTTGTGGGCACCCTGTTGTTGTTTCTTTCCATTCGCTTCTTATATCCCCCAGTTTGACCCAGTTCTGCCTTTGTTCAAAATGCGATGTTATTGATCTCAGAGAGCCTTCGGAAAGGCCATAGGATTCGAGCTTTTTTAAAAGAAGACTTGGAACCATGGAATCGAAGGCTTTACTCATGTCTGTGGAGAGGATGGCTGTTATCTCTTTTTTGTCAAGGGCTAATTTCCAATCCTCAATGAGCCTTAGCAGTGTAGTTTCTGTGCTGTTTTGCTTCTTGTATGCAGTCAAGCATGGGCTTACTTTGTTGTTAAATGAATGTGTAGCTTGCTTGCTAAGTTCTTTTTCGAATACTTTGTCTACTGCATTGAGGACTGTTATTGGTCTGTAATTTTCATCAACATCTTTATCTGCTTTCTTGTGAACTGGTGCCCATTCGCCCTTTTTCCACTCTATGGGCCATTTTCCTTATGTAATGCACGAGTTGTATAATGATGTAAGAGACGGAGCCAGTTGCTCGGCATTCATTTTGAGGAATTCAGGTGTTATTCCATCACATCCAGTGGATTTTTTTAGGTCTAGAGATGACAGAGCTTTTTTAACACTTGCTGCGACATCAGAGAGAAGTTGAATTCACAATTGACGTTTACGTTGCCCTTTATTGCAGTGATACTTGGATGAGCATCAAGAGACTGTGTGTCTTCTATTTGGACCTTGTCTGTGTGACCCATTTCTACAAAATAATTCACGAAGTGGTTGGAAGCTAGCTTCTGGTTACTTATAATGTCATTGTTTACTTTTAGCCTGATAGAACTTATATCAGAAGCCTTCGTTTTCGATTGTAGAAATGGCCTAAACGAATTGAAGAATGATTTTGATGAAATAGGTTCTATGTCTCACATACTATTTCCTTCTACAAAGAAGCAAAAATAGGAAAACCTCCAATTATTCGTCAATGAGATGCATGATAGTCTGGCTTTACTCGCAAAGGCGTTGCAAAAGCTTTGTGGACTTTCGTTCCGTGTTTCCGATGTTGATGTTCATTGTTTCGAAGGGCGTGACAAAACTCCTGTTGTTATGCGCCTAGAAGCCTACATACTGACTGGTCACGCACTTCGAAACAATGAACATAAACATCGGAAACACGGAACGAAAGTCCACAAAGCTTTTGCAACCCCTTTGCGAGTAAAGCCAGACTATCATGCATCTCATTGACGAATTATTGGAGGTTTTCCTATTTTTGTTTCTTTGTAGAAGGAAATAGCATGTGAGACAAAGAACCTACTTCATCAAAATCATTTCGCCAACCTATACTTAGTAACGTCGGTATAGATAAGCATTAAAGCGTATTTTTCACTTCTACGTGGCGATTTTTGTGCATTGATTCAAGTTCATATCTAAAATTGAATTTGACCAGAGCGCAAATCATCGGATAGTCATATCCCTTCTTCATACATTAGAATAATGCGATTAGTGCTTATTTATGATTTAGTGTAGGACAGTTTTAAATAAAGAATGTGTGTACAGTGACGTGCAAAGTTCATTTCGTCCAAAGCCAATCTCTGATTAAACGTCACTTGAAAATGCCCGTGAATATAAACAATTTGACAATTTTCCATGAGGTATTTTTCAGTGGTCTAGCAAGAAGCTTACACTACCCAATTTAGGCCTAACTTCAAAAAATGTTTCATTGGGCTCCTGTAGCTTGATTTGGTGCTTGCGGTTCTACATGCATCAGAGTATGGGCAGCAAGGGAAAAATACATTCGGTGGAGTTTTAGAAAGTTCATTTTTTTCGCATAAAAAGCGTTGAGTCAGGGTAAATAGACCGCGTATACCCACTTTGCAAAAACTGCTGAGTCATTGTGATAGCTTACGCAAAGCTGATTGGCTATTATTCAAACTATAAACTCGCAAGCTTCGTGCGGTAATCGGATCACCGCCCACTTCCTTTATAAGTCAACAAGGCGTAATTTCGCACATGAAAGAAAACAAAAGGATTTGGCAACCATCTCTCGTGGTGTTACAAAACAACTGATAAAGCGAGGGTCGGAATGTAATTTATAGCGAAAGCAAAGCTTTAATGCCTACCAATACGCCTTTTCAACTAACCGCGGCCTCGAATCAACGCTGGGGACTGGGCCGAGATTTGGGGTGAAAAATCGCGTTGCTACGCTTATGTTGTTACTGGGAAGTTCGTCGAAGTTCACGAAGTGTCTGCGCCTTTTTCGTTCGTTTGTTGCCTGATTATCTTTCATCTGTGGTCTGTTATCTCAAGAACAGCTTTTTTAAAAGCTCTTGTAAGTACTGTGCTCTGACAGGCCACAGTTTTGCTTGGTTGCTGTAATAAATCGTTCGAAGGAGAACGGCCATTTTTAGGCCAGGCTTAGTTCCGCTTTGTCATGGATATGTCAACGATTGCTGGCATGAAAGTCGAAGAACTAAAAAACTATCTTCGTTTACTTGGACTTAAAGTTTCTGGGCAGAAAGAAGAACTTATTGCAAGAGTGCTCGTTGCTTCAGAGAACGACGTTCAAATCGTGAAGACGGCAGAGGAGGTACAGCAAGAAATCGCAAAGGAGTACCAAAAAAAACTAGTGATTGGTGCGGAGGAAACGATCCCTGATCCTACCACTGTAAAAGAAGGGTGGATTGATGAGCAAGCTGGTGTAATGTTTTGGCCAACCACATTGTACCCAGATATCTTCGATTTCCTTGCGTTTCATCCGAATGAACTTGCAAGCAGTGACCTGAGTGATTACAAACAATCCAAAGCTTACAGCTACTATGCACAAGGTTGGTTGTATCCACTTGAGTACCATGACGTTGACAATAATTGTAGATACTGTGTCATTAGAGGTTCATGTAGACCCTCGCAACGAATCAACGATGTTCCACACAAGCTATGGATTTGCTTGTCCAAAGAGAGTGGCCAGATCATGCAAACACACTGCACCTGTATGGCTGGCATGTCACAAGCATGTAACCATGTTGCTGCTGGTCTCTTCCGCATCGAAGCTGCAATCAGATTAGGGCTGAACAATCCGTCTTGCACCTCAAAACCATTTGAATGGTTACCTAATAATAAAGCAGTTCAACCTGTTAAGATAAAGGACTTAAAGCTTGGCAGAAGTGATTTTGGGAGGAGAAGTAGGTTACGAGATGAAATAAACTCATCCCCTGAAAAGAGTTTTAATCCAATGAGGCATTGCAAGCACACAAATTCAACTTTTGGATGTTGTCAATGCTCTGACGGAAGTTTGCAGTGAATCCGATTGCCTACTCTTTACAGCCATACCAAAAGAAGAGAAAGATTTTGAGGTAGAATCTCCACATCCATTTGTAAGCTCCGTACAAGATTGTCTTGCTTCAACATCCAGTGCTGATGAGGTAATGCAGTTTGCAGGAAATTTGAGTGAGAATGACAAAGTGGAAATTGAGAGACAGACAAGGGGTCATGCAGATAATGAACAATGGTTCAGATTCAGAAAGCATGTCATTACTGCTTCAAAGGCACATGATGTCAAAACACGGATGGAGACGGCCCAGAGGGAGGAAATGGAAAGCACAGATTTCAAGGCAGTCTGCGAAAAAGTTTCTGAATCTTCAAAAATAAATCCAAACATTCCAGCCTTGAAATATGGTCGTGCCATCGAGGGTGAAGCTGTCAGCACTTTCATGGAGCTGTATGCAAAAACACACAAGAATGCAACGGTTTTTGACTGTGGCCCGTTTCGTAGCAAAAAGCTATCATTTGTAGGTGGCAGTCCAGACAGAATTTTAAGATGTGATTGCTGTGGACATTTCTGTTTGGAAATCAAATGCTCTGCATCTATTTCACACACATCTCCGTAGGATCCAGATGTCAGTCTTCCATTTTTGAAGAGAGAGAATGATTTGCTTGTCCTGAAGAGAAATCACAAGTACTACACCCAATATCAGGTGCGAATGGCAGTAACTGGTATTCATCAAAGCTACTTTATTGTGTGGACTGCCCATGGAATTTCACTTGAGAGGTTGAACTTTGATGCAGAATTCTGGTCAGTACTGAAGAACTTATTCAGACAATTCTATGAAATAGTGTATATACCATTTATATTGAATTCTGACTTTAAAGCTAGTGAAATGTGAAATATCTGGAGAAACATGGACAGTAACAATATATACACTTATTTCTTATGACTAACTACACCTTGAAACCATAAGCTTATTCTTCAAAGTCAAAAAACCATCTTACTTGGATGCCATTCGAAAAAGATACTTTTCACAGTGCACAAAATATTTTCATGATCCAAAGATTTTGTGGATCAAAAACTTTCGTTCACTATGATGTGTTAAAATTACAAAGCTACCTTGCAACCATTGTATGTTTATTGTGTAAATATATGTATCTTATGTGAAAAACAGATAATGCTCTTCTGTTTACTTTCTTTATTGCATTTTACAGTGCAGCCCTTGCATAACAAGTAAGGCTTCAGGAATTTGCAAGAAACATGATATACAAGAACCTTCAAAATAGAAATTATTTTTGAAACCTTGGGTTGACTTTGTTGGGAAATGGTACCCACATATAAGAAACTTCTCACTGTTTTAACAAAAAACTTTACAGGCTGTTTTGAAAAAGTGGTTTCTACAATATTTTGCATGTTCTTATGTGCTAGATAGTCTTGTCTTTCATCATAATTCTTTGACCTCTTTGGGGATTCTTACACTAACAAATGGGAATGTGTGCCAGGAATATGTACTTGGAAGATAAATACATTGGGAATTTGTTGAAAAAGAAGTTAGCTGAAAATAATTCATGCCATTGTGTTCCTTGAATTTTCTCAAAAGTTTGAAGGGCAAAAATTTACTGATGGTTTCACGGCTTTTGATCTTGATTTTGCTCCAGTTTTTGGTGAAATTTGCTCAGACATTCCTAGGAATTTTGTTTAAATAGAACCAAGAAACCATAGGCTAAGTTTTTACAATCTTTGTTGCAAAATTATCTCAGGAAAAAAGAATCCCAGTTCCTGTGAACTTGCCAAGCCTATGGACCTTTTAGACATTCAAAAAAGAATCTTGATCAAACATATTTATCAATATTTGTAGTATTTTCAAATATGTATAATTGTTTTGAAATGCTAAAGCCATTCAATCAGATCTCACCAAATAAAAATGTATTGAATATCATCAGATCCAAACCCATTTTTGAATAGCTAAAAGGTCTAGTTGGTTTATTTCACACTTCAGGAAAAGGTACTGGGGCTTTAACTTTGGAGACCTTGCTGTAAAAGTAATACTGTCAGTTCTGCTAAGGTCTCTTCAATGATTTAATGGGCAATAACACACAGGCTTTGTAGCTTGAAAATTGAAGTATTGTTATATACCTCAAAATTACCAATAGTTTTCTTCGTTGTTTGCCCTTCAGCCCAAGCCTAGCCAAATGCTAGAAATCAAATTCAAATGACCCTTGCACGTCTGAACTGTTATCTCCTACACAGCATTCATCCTAAGTTTGAAACGAGGGTGAATGCCATGTAGGAACTAACTGTTAGGACACAGCCATATGAATTTGATTCCCAGCACTGGTTAGGCTTCAGCCAAAGAGAATGCAGCAAATTAAAGTGATAATATTGAGGTAATAAACTTTGATTTCTAAGTTACAAACACGGTGCAGTATTACCCATGATAATTTCCACTAATTCCAAGTGTCTTGTCTTGTCTTCCTTGGTTTTATAAGTAGGGGCTGAATGTTGCACTGGGCTGCACATGTTCTTATAATGTGATCAACAAGAGGTATCATATTTACAGCAACAACATTTTTCAATATTTTGAACTCCTTAATCCTGTTTATGGCTCTCTCCACATGTATCCACAGGTTTGCTACCTCCTTGGTCTTGTAACATTCATCTTCCATCATTTGCGCCTTTAAACGAGCACCTGGTGGAACAGTCAGTTTACAATAATAGTGTAGGAGATCTTACTTTATTTGAAAGCCTCTGTCAGCCATCACTTCATCTCCACATTCCAATAAATTATCAAATGTGCTGTCTCTGCAAATAAACTGATCTGGTGCTCTTCCCCATAACTATCTGAAATATATGTTATAAACCCACAAGGTGAAATGCCAATCAGGGACTTAATAGTATTATGCCTCATATAATCTGACCATGTAGGAGCCTGTGCATCTACAGACTTTGGCCGTTCTATAAAAATTTCTGTACAGTCTATGATGGATCTGGTCTTTGTATATCCAGCATTCACAAAAACTTCTGGAAGGTGGCTGTGGATGATGTCTCGTGGTAACCAAACTATCAGTGCTTCTCCAGACTGATTTCCAAGAAGCCTGACCCAAGTTGAAAATATGTTGGAGCAAGTACCAACAGAAATGCAAAACCTATCTGCTACATCTTCAAACATGAGGCCTAGCCTTAGTCGCATCAGCGTAAGCAGTAATTGGTCTTTACCAGTGACCTTCTGCTGGCTATTTGCACAAGTTGACTTTTTATAGCTGGTATCAAATACTCTCTTTTTCCCTCTCCAGTATACCAAATTTGGTAAACATGGTTTTAACAGTTCAAACAGTACACAAAAAATTTGAATTGTTTGAAGTCCAGTGTAAAATTTCATTTTGGTATCTTTCTTGATGCATTTCCAGCTGAACGGCTTGTCTTCACTTTGGACTTGTTTGATTTTTTGTTTCAGACAGTTGTCTTCTACTTTCAGCTGGTCATTTTCAGCTTTCAGTGATTCAGATTCACTTTGCAGAGACGATATAATGTCATCCTTCTCTTGACATTGCAGGCAACCAGCTTCAGCATCACAACACATAGTATCCTCAGTGGTTTCATTTAGAGGGTCTGCATCTTCATCATTTTCGGTCACAAACTTAATCGGTTCGGGGATTTGACTAACCAAAACTCTTCGTTGTTTCTTTGTTTTTTTCTCATATTCAAGCTCTAAAGTTGGATCTGGGTTCTCTAGTGATGGGCAACCATCAACAAAGTGCTTAGAGCACACCATGTCACTCTGTCCAGGAGTCCATGCTGTTTTGTTTCTCGTCTCTCGCTTTATTTGATTAATCCAAATCTTTCGTCTCGTGGAGTTCAAAAGCTCGCTTGGAAACCTGTGGAGTGTAAACAGACGAGAGCAGGGGCAATCGATGTGACAGCTTCCCTCGTGAACTTTGCAAAGTTCCTTTCTCCACTTCTTGAGTTGGTAGTTGCTGCTTGTGCAACCCACGACCGCACAGTTTCCATTTACCATGATCGCAGCGTGCACTTGCTATCAGGCCAAATCCAGCTGCAGCAGAAAACTTCCGTCGCGTGTGAAGTTACTGTGGCCTGTCAGAGCACATTACTTACAAGAGCTTTTAAAAAAGCTGTTCTTGAGATAACAGACCACAGATGAAAGATAATCAGGCAACAAACGAACGAAAAAGGCGGAGACACTTCGTGAACTTCGACGAACTTCCCAATAACAACATAAGCGTAGCAACGCGATTTTTCACCCCAAATCTCGGCCCAGTCCCCAGCATTGATCCGAGGCCGCGGTTAATTGAAAAAGTGTATTGACTTGAAACAAAATAGGTCATATAAAAGGTTTAGGGATTATCTCAATTGAAGGACAGCATTAAACTTATTGCCAAGGGATTCAAAGGAATAACGAGTTTTTATGGGGATCAACAAAAAGAACGGAGTTTGAAAAATATGCTGAACTTTCATAAGAGAAATAATGGGGCAAAATCATAACCTGTAGGCGAAACGTATGATCACTCAAAAACAGGCTGATCACATGAAAGCAGACGCACCCCCAGCAGAGAATCACCACTTACCGCGATTCAATGTCTTTAATTACATAGTTTCAGTTTCAGTTTATTTTCAGTTTCATTTGATCATCAATCTATACTACATACAATACTACACAATTATATTGCAAATAATACAATACCAAATTAACAACATCTAATACAAACCTACAAGTAAGCAAAAGGGAATAGGTAAACTAATCGAGAGAGAGCTCCCAATAAAAACGAAGAAACTAAAGAAAAAACATTATTTATATATAAGAAAAACAAAGAACCAGATGTGCCCCAAGGAAATGACGGGTCTTGGTAATGCGGAGGAAGAGAGACAGACAGACTAGACATAAGAGTCAATGTAATAAGCTTTCAATTCAGACCGAAAAAGTGAAATAGAACCAGCAACTCGAATGAAAATGAAAGAGTAATCTTCCATAATTTAGAGCCAAAATATTGGACAGTTTGGAGTCCGTAAAGGGTGATCCTTTTAGGGAAAGAAATAGATCACCTTTGGTGGACTGACGGTTTCCAATCCTATGAACAGAAGAGTTTGGAGTAAAGTATTTGTGAAAGCAGACAGGTGAGAGTTTTTGAATGGTTTTAGAAGCAAAAGTTGAGTTTAATTATCTTTAATGAATGAAATGAAGGTGAAGATGGAGCAGTAAATGGCTGGAATTTTATACATCTTAGGATTTTCTTCTGTAGAAGGAACAACTGGTTTAACTAAGAGTCATAGGTAAGACCCCAAACTATAATACTATAATTGAGAAAAGATGAAAAGAGGGAATTATAGGCACAGATAAGGCTCTGCAGAGGAGCATAGTGCCTGACTTTATAGAAGATTCCAGTAGTCCTAGAAAATTTTTTTACAAAGTTCATTGATATGGTATTTCCAAGATAGATGCTCATCAACAAAAACACATAAAAACTTAACATACTTAACCCTTTTGATGCTTTTCTTGCCAAATTTAAGGTTTATCAAGTCTGGTAATTGCAAGTTTGTTACAATCAAGCCAGGATTTAGATATGGAATAGCCTATCTTCTAATTTAAAGTCTACAAATAGTATCAATTCGTTTAAACAATAGCATCAAGTCTACTAGTAACTTGTAAATTACAAACATGCGGTCGGGTAGCTGAATCATAGTATTGTTGGATATAAAATGATTTCGAAAGGTTGTCCCCAGAAGTGTAGACTTTCCAACGTCTTTCAGGTGGACTTATTACAGATGACGAAATAAACTTGGGACATGTCTACCAAAAGTGCTGTTTAGCTACAAGGGGCTCTTTCAACTGGATTGCCCTATGCGGAGGATTTGAAATGATGGAACGAACATTTGAAAGAAACATAGAATTTGCCTTTAGTACTTTGACCTTGCAACCATGGAAATGAATTACACTGTTATTCAAATTTGTTGTCATTGACTTGTGTTGAAAGGAAGAAATCGGTAAGAGGAAGATGATCTTAGTACGCATCTAGAAGCAAGTTTACTGAGTGTTTGTGACTTAGCAGTGCTTGGAAATTCGAAGGTACACTTCTCGAGCTTGTTACGTTCTACAGAGAGAATGTTACAGTTGCTGTGACGTAACAAACTCTGTTGGTGGAGAGTTTGCCTCTTATATTGAACCAATGTGGAATTTAGCTTTGATCCCGAGGAACTGAAGCTTAAAAGTGAGTTTTTTTGGTTTCTTGTGTTATCCACTGATATCGAGCAAAGCTTTGCATCTCTGTGAATTTTAAATCTTTCTTGTTGTTTACCAGGTCCAATAAAAGCTTCCACGTTCCAAATCGGCAATTTCCAAGTATTTGTTCGTAACTTTAAATAAAATCTCGAACTCCAGCCCCTTTCCAACTTCACTGCAAAGTCACTGCGATCTTTCCTTCATCAGTCGCAGTCGCTGTGTCGCCCTATTGTTGGTTATTCTTTTCTTCGAGTCATCCAATAAAATCCTACTAATTGTTAGGCCGGCCAATGATAACCGATTCATTCTTCCTTTCCACCAATCACACGTAGTTTTAGCATGTGACTGCCATTGTTTTAACAATTTCCTAATTAGCAAGGTATGCGCTCAAATCTCAAATTCACTCAGCTACATACAGATTAGTAAGCGACCTTTGGCCGCAACAAATAGTATAAATTCGATCAAGGACAATTTTTTCCTTAATATGCAGAGAGAGGAAAGACATATATGTATTCTACTAAACCGCGCATCCTCTCTCACATTCATGTTTCGGCCTTACCATATTTATACTTTATTCAAACGCACATACAAATATAATGTTTATAATTTTTTACAATCACCTCTAAGGGGACCATTATGGAAATAGGGTCAACTCGATCTTTTAATGCTATCCCTGCCACTTTAATTAGGGGTATTTTTAGTTGTATTTATCAAATTTGCTGTGTAAAATGTATTGTAAATATTTTATTCACTCATTTATTTACCTCTTCCTCTTCTTTTAACCATTGTAAATTTTCTTTTTGATTTGTGGCAAACGTATACTTACGTACTTATTTACTTACTTACTTACTTACTTACTTACTTACTTACTTACTTACTTACTTACTTACTTACTTACTTACTTACTTACTTACTTACTTACTTACTTACTTACTTACTTACTTACTTACTTACTTACTTACTTACTTACTTACTTACTTACTTACTTACTCACTTATTTTGCTTTGTTAAGTTCCTTGTTAACTTTCTTAGTTAGTCTTGTCAGGTCATCAGATTCAAATTAGATGTTGGTATCATCAGCAAATGAAACGAAAATCAGTATTTTAGATGAGTTTGGTAAATCATTTATGTAGATCAGGAAAAACAAGGGACCTAGTGCTGACCCTTGTTGAACACCACATGTTATGGCACTTGTCAATGATGAGATACCATTAACTGAAACAAACTGATCACGATCACTCAAGTAAGACTTAAACCAACTTAAAGCAGTTCCTCTGATACCATAGTGTTCCAGTTTTTTCAAAAGAATATCATGATTAACGTTGTGAAAGGCCTTTTGCAGGTCAATAAATATACCACATCCAACTCCATTATTGTCTAGTGATGATTTTATACTCTCTGTTAAACTGACTAGCGCATGATCAGTTGAGTGACCACTACGAAACCCAAACTGCATGTTAAACAACAACTCGTATATATCAAGAAATTTATGAAGACGTTGGTACATTACATTTTCAAATATTTTACTGAAAATGGAAGGCAGAGAAATTGGCCGATAGTTTGACTTTTTGGTAGTAAGATCTATCTTGAAGACTGGAATCACCGTAGCAATTTTTAATTTGTCAGGGAAAATACCCCTTACAAAAGACTCATTGATCAAACATGAAAGATGAACAGAGATATGTGATTCAAGTATCTTTGATAATTTGATTGGGATACTATTTGGACCACAAGCCTTACCATTCTTTAGAGCTTGGATAACAGAAGATACTTCACTAGGAGTGCAAGGGGAAGTGAAAAAAACAATTCAAGTTAGGATTTGCTAAGTATAATGGAGATTTATGGGTTCTTGGGATTGTCTTTGTGATATCATTTGCAACATTTGTGCAGAAATGGTCAAATTCATTTGCCATCTTTCCTGGATCATACATTCGGGAGCCTTCGTTGTCCATGAGATAAGAAATAGTATCAAGATTGTTGGACGTTAAGCTAACAATGTTCTTTATGCCATTCCAAAGCATTTTCATGTTATTCTTATTTTCTTCAAAGAAATGATGATGATAATTTTTCTTTCCCTCTCAATTCATTCACAACACGATTACAAAACTGTTTCAATGCTTTTAGATCAGCTGTGGATTTGGTGGATTTAAACTTTTGAAATAACCTTTCTATGCTTTTCATCATTTTTTTTTCTGAATACGCATCTTAATCCAGGGTTTGTTTTTTAGCTTTAATCTTCTTTTGGTTAGCTTTTTTTGGGGGCAATGCTTATCAATGAAATGAGGCAATAAAGACTTAGCAGAAAGTTATCAAACTTTCCATCCAGATTGATGTTTTGATCAGCAAGGGAGGAAGTATCAATTTCTGCATAATCAGCAAGGGACTTATTGGCATCAAATTGACTGTATCATAAATGATGCAAAATTGGGGTAGATGTTCTGAGATCAGAGACAAAACATTCCCACTATGAATGTTAGAATCTGGGGCACTGTTTACAAAAACGTCGTCAATAAGTATAGAGCATGTGTCAGAGATTCGGGTTGGAGTAGTGAAGGCTGAAGATTGTTTGAAAACATCATATTAATGAATTCATTTGTAGGAGTATGATTTTCATGATTTAACAAGTTGATATTAAAATCTCCCATGCTGAAGATAAGCTTATTTTCACTTTCTAATTTGGAAAGAGTCTCCTGCAAGGATCACTAAACTTTGAAATATCAGAATTGGGATGTCGATATGCACAACAGCATAGAATATTTTTTGCCTTTGAGTTATCTATTTCAATCCAAATTGTCTCAAAATCTAATTGTATTTAGGTAATTTCATACCTAATATGAAATTCAAATAACCATAATAAAAACACACTTGCACTCTCTTTCTCTTTCTCGGAATTTTCAATGCCCTTCGGCAGCCTCCTCAGTGAGAACTGATTTCGATTCATGGAAGCTCGCTTCGTTCAAGTTCGATAGATCCATCACGTCGAATATAGTTTTTCTTTGGCGCAAGGCGTTCGAATTTCCCATTCTTCTTTTGTATTCAGCTCCGGCTTCAGTTCCTTAATGAGTACAGCTTCTATCACCTTTCTTAGCATAGCGTCGTTGCCACAAGATGAAACCACTTGTAATTTAACATTTTGTCTTTCACCGCCGTGTTTTTCTTCTACAAGTTTATGGAACACGGAGTTTTTGCCCTTTACTTCATATTTGGCTAGGTGCTCCCCTATTCTCTCCTCTACACTTCTCGCCGTTTCACCAACATACAACCCATCATTTGTTCTTTTCTCAATGCATCCTTGGCATTTCATCTGGTACACAACTCCTCTACCTTTACAGTTAACATTCGAATCTAATTTGCACACTTTGCATTTACCTTGATTACACGCTGTTTTCCGAAACGGATCTGATTTGTCCAGTGTTCTTTTACTGATTTTCCTGCTCTCTCAACTACCCGAAGTTTTAGCCCTGCTTCTTTCAGTGCTCTTCTACATGTTTTTGCCAACTGTTCATTTTGATGTTGCTTCTATGAACATAACCGTCTCATGACCCCCCTTTTCATTCCACTTATATTTCTTGTCGAGTTTTGCCTTGTCTCTTTCATTCCTTTGCCAAAATTTTCCCCTGTACTTTGGGCACTGCCTAATTCTATCACGCTTTACTATGTTCTCGAATACTTTCTTAGCTTTCTTATAGACCAGCACCCTATCTTCTTGTGGATATCCTGAAAATTGCATCCTGTGAAGTAGTGTTGCACGTGCGTTGATCTTTCTTTTTCATCGCATAGTTGTGATACATTTTTCATCACTCGTACTAAGTCAGAAACCCATATACTGATTTTTGTTTGCATCGAGAGTGCTGATTCTTTGCTAATTACTCTTTGGCTAGCAATCTTTTTCATAAAGTATGAGTGAAGGTTTTAATATTCATGTTCGCCCTCAGCTTCAATTTGTTGTATCCATTGTTCAAGGTCTAAAATTGGCGTTCTCCTGTTCTCATAATTTGATGGGTAGTCGATTGCCACTTGGATACTCTTGTGAATCTTATTGGCATTTTTCTGATTCAACTTTAGTGTTGTTTCTTCAGCTTCTTCTCCTTCCACCTTCATATCTATTGCTTCACAGACGATGTTTATGTCATCAACGTACCTAGAATACATTCTGACCTTTATCCCTTCGTCTTGTAGTTTCTTTTTTAGCTGGAGAAATAAATGCAAATAAACGGAAATAAACGCAGCCATTAAACGCAGCCATGAGATTGAACGGATGATTGCACTAGCACTTGCCAGGAGTTTGGAGGTAACTTTGAATAACCACAAATTTTGCTTTGAAAATAAATATATTGACAGACGAAGGGAGGAGCAATAGGTGTTGGAATTGCAGGTGATGTTGCCAATCTCTTTATGGTATGCTGGAATCGCCACCTTAAAAAGAAACTACAAGACGAAGGGATAAAGATCAAAATGTATTCTAGGTACGTTGATTACATAAACATCGTCTGTGAAGCAATAGATATGAAGGTAGAAGGAGAAGAAGTTCACGAAACAACGCTGAAGTCGATTCAGGAAATTGCCAATAAGATTCACAAGAGTATCCAAGTGACAATCGACTACCCATCAAATCATGAGAACAGGAGAATGCCGGTTTTGGACCTTGAACAATGGATACAACAGAATAAAGTTGAGGGCGAACATAAATGCCAAATCCTTCACTGCCATTATATGAAAAAAATTGCCGGCCAAAGAGTAACAAGCAAAGGATCAGCACTCTCGATGCAAACAAAAATCAGTATATTAGTTTCCGACTTAGTACGAGTGATGAGAAATGTATCAGAACCATGCGATGAAAAAGGAAGATCAACGCCCGTACAACACTACATTCACAGGATGCAGTTTTCGGGATATCCACAAGAGGATAGGGTGCTAGTCTATAAGAAAGCTAGGAAAGTATTTGAGAACATAGTAGAGCGTGATAGAATTGGGGAGTGCCCAATGTACAGGGGAAAATTTTGCAAAGGAATGAAAGAGACAAGGCAAAACTCGACAAGAAATATAAGTGGAATGAAAAGGGGGGTCATGAGACGGTTATGTTCATAGAAGCAACATTAAATCAACAGTTGGCAAAAACATGTAGAAGAGCACTGAAAGAAGCAGGGCTAAAACTTCGGGTAGTTGAGAGAGTAGGAAAATCAGTAAAAAGAACACTGGTCAAATCAGATCCATTTCGGAAAACAGCGTGTAATCAAGATAAATGCAAAATGTGCAAATTAGATTCGAATGTTAACTATAAAGGTAGAGGCGTTGTATACCAGATGAAATGCCAAGGATGCATTGGGAAAAGAACAAACGATGGGTTTTATGTTAGTGGCACGGCGAGAAGTGTACGGGAGAGAATAGGAGAGCACCTAGCCAAATATGAAGTAAAGGACAAAAACTGCGTGTTCCATAAATTTGTAGAAGAAAAACATGGCGGTGAAAGACAAAATGTTAAATTAGAAGTAGTTTTATCTTGTGGCAATGACGCTATGCTAAGACAGGTGACAGAAGCTGTGCTCATTAGGGAACTGAATCCGGAGCTGAACACAAAAGAAGAATGGGGAAATTCGAGCGCCCTGCGCGAAAGAAAGGCTATATTCGACGTGATGGATCTATCGAACTTGAACGAAGCGAACTTTCTTAGACAGAAAGATCGAAACCAGGGAGATATAGACATAGTCTATATCTCGCTGATCGAAACCACCTCTCACTGAGGAGGCTGCCGAAGTGCAGTGAAATTTCTGAGAAAGATAAAGAGAGTGTCAGTGTGTTTTTCTTATGGTTATTTGAATTTCATAGTAGGTATGAACCTACCTAAATGCAATTTATGTTTTAACACACGGGATCTTATCAAATCATTGGCTGAAAACACCAAGGATCGAAATGATGTCTCAAAATCATCATTGGCAAATGAGAGGTCATCCCTTTCATTAGCTTTAAGGTCAGATTTTACATAGATGCCCACACCACCACCAGCACTATTAGAAGGAGTATGGTGGAATTTGTAACCAGGGAGTTCAATGTTATCACTAATTGGAGCATCTACAGAGGCCTTAATTTCAGAAAGTCCGATTACTTTGAAATCAGTATTGAGGTTTGTCAAGAGGGAATGAAATTCATCGTGATGATGTGAAAGACTTCAAATATTCATGTGGAATTGTGAGAGATCCTCTTGAGAAACTTATTGGTTGGTAAGTTCTTCAGTTGTGCAGTACTATGAATTTATATTGAGATTTATGCCCCATTCACGCTGCAAGTTAAACTAGTTTAAACTAAACCAGGTTTTCGAATAAGGCCTTCTGATTGGTCAATCCAAAATATC